>JAQPZY010001697.1:5289375-6602500 GCA_029931535.1 Margaritifera margaritifera
CCATACATGAAAGTTTATCAGTGTACTGTCTCTCTGTTTAATGTATAAAAATGTTAAGGCAGTGGTTCCCAAACTTTTTGGTCATGACCCTAAATACCATATTTTGCAACCCAAAATGCAGTACCAGTATAGGGTCACAAAAGTCCTCGTGACCCTCACTTGGGTCGTGACCCGGGGTTTGGGAACCACTGAGTTTAGGGATAACAGAATGTGTCTCAAGTCTTTTGTGGCAAACCTGGAAAAACGAAGCATCTTGTAGCATGCCCTTCATGTTGGATTCAATATGGCTCTGATACACATCTGGATATCTGCTGGCCAGGAAATGTTGCACTGTGGGAATGGCCTTGTGTATGTAAAGCTGTAACATCGGACATGGCTCAAAGAGTTCTGTAATGTCCTCAATTTTCACACAATCACTAAGTTTCTTTATTCCAAAGATGTCTAGAAATGCCTCAATCATGTCCTTGTCAATAAATGACCCTGCCAATACACATGCAAGTAAAGCAACAGCTTTTACAAATGTTACTGGTAAGCATACTTAAAAGACAAAAATAATTGGGAAACAAAATACTAATGTATACACAGGCCTTCCAGTCATTTTTCAAATGTATAGGGGTTTTACTGGGTAATCATTAAAAATATAGAGCTAATGATGTGCTAATAACACAACTGAACAACACATATTTAAGTACCTGTACTAACAAATTAGCCAATATTAATAAAATACTGTATAATATGGGTAATAAGCATATATGCTTATTACTTAAATTAGTTTAAACACACATATCATCAAAAATTCACAAACACACATTACTCAGTACATCCATCATGATAAATGATTCTATGTACTTTTTTCATTTCTTTCTGAAAGAAAAGACTTGTAAGAACAAGAGGTCCAAGTGGGTCTGATCTTGCTCACCTGCACAACTTAACAGTTGACCATTTCTCTACGCAGGCTTATGCAGTATTGTAAGAACATATCCCTACATAAACTATCTCCCATCCTTTACAACATGTTGATTTTACCTATTTTTCTATAGTCTGATTAAAAGTCTTTCTAAAGACAAAGGCATAACTGATATGCACAGTCTCTTCCAATCAGTGAACTTACCCAAGATCTTGATGAATATCTATTTACCAAGTTATATCAAAACTGAATGAGAAAGCTAATTTTTTATTAAATTATGTTTCTCTGAGAATACTTACTCAATCACATTAACATTAGGAAAATAAGCTTGTTACCTCCAAATCAAGGCTTCCCAAAAAGACGAAAAATTAATCTTTTCTGTTTCTACATCATATCAACAAAGGGAAGAAACTCTTACCCATTACCTCCCCTTGACTACTGCTAGGTGGCAACAGTTTAAGCTCAGCAATACATCAAATAGGATGCTCACATCTGTGGGAAGGCTGGGAGGGTTTTATCATAATATGATTGGGCAAGTATTCTCAGAGAAATATAATTTACTAAAAAATGTGCTTTCTACTTTGAATACATTCCCTGATTGCATTAATGTTGGGAGAATAGGTGACATGAGGAGGGAATGCTGAGCATCCTACCTCTACCATGGGCACCTTTGAAAGAAGAATGGCTGGATTCCCTATATGAAGGATAGCCTGCTCTCCTAACTTGATAGCGGCACAACTGACAGTCATTTGATCCATGACAACTACATCTGGCTAAGAAGGAATTTAAGGAACTTTTCTTACCTATACATTTTCCAGGTGAATCTAGCAAAAGCACTAAGCTATGGCCTGTGAGGAGGTTGTGCTTAAGCTATTGCCTGTGAGGAGGTTGTGCTTACGCTATTGTCTGTGAGGAGGTTGTGCTTAAGCTATTGTCTGTGAGGAGATAGTGCTGAAGATAGTTTGGGTCAACTGAATGGGCATGTAACTCACTGCCGTAGCTAATGCTATCAGAAAGCATGTCTTGTATGATAGTAGCTTCAGCGAGGTTGTGGCTAAAGGTTCCAATTGAACTGAATTGAGCCATGTCAGGACCCATGAAATATATCTGCAGTCTGTGTGAATAACAACCAACAACACATACCAATGATACTGTGTTGGAGCACAAGGTCAGAATAAACAAAGTCCACAGTGCATAAAAAAATTCACATAAATATTGATCAAAATTCAAAAATAATGTTTACCCATAACAAGATACCCTCATAAATATGCATAGATCTTGCTCAATAATCAAACTCATCCAACATCTTCTTGATATAAGACTAAATAACAAGTCTGATCAAAATCTGTAAAGGAATATAATTACTAGAATGTTTATAAGCTCATCCAATTTGATACAGGATATGTCAATAATATGCTTTGATCTTCCTCATAATCATACTCAACTAATATCTTGATGATATAAGTCTGATGATCAAAATCTAATGAAAAATATAGTCTCTGGAGTGGTAAAACGCTCAGCCTACAAGATGCAAGATCACGGCATAAACACACATAGGACTTGCTCATAATAAAACTCACAGAAGATCTTCATAATATCAATCTATTTTGCTAAGTACGATTAACATCAGGTCTCAAATGATAAGAAGCTAAGATAATTAGTTGCAACATCATCTCATTTATTATGCATAGAGCTCACTTACAATAAAACTCATTGGATATCTTGATCATATAAGCCTATTTACAAAGTTTGATACAAAATCTTGTCAGAAATAGAGTCGTGAAGCATTGACAAGCTCAGCCAATCAGATGTAAATCACTCACTAATATGTGTGGAACTCGCTCATAATTGTACTCATCTGAGACCTTGATAATTTAAATCTATTTACCAAGTTTAATAAAAATTGGATCAGAAACACAGTCTCTGGAGTGGGAACAAGGTCAGCCACTCCGATGCAAGATCAAGTCATTAATATGTAGATCTTGTTTATAATAAAACTTGTTGGATTTCTTGATGATATATGCCTATTTACCAAGTTTGATAAACATATTGTCAGAAATAGAGTTGCTAAAGCATTGACAAGCCTAGCCAATCAGAAGCAAGATCACCTCATAACAAACCCAGCCACTCAGATGCAAGATTACCTTATTAATATGCATGAACCTCACTCATTACTGAACTCATTTGAGACATTGATAATATAAGCCCATATTCAATCCAAGACTGATCAAAACTGGATCAGAAATTTTGCCTCCAGAGTGGTAATTTGCTCAGCCAATCAGGTGCAAGATCAGCTCATTAACATGCATGAATCTCACTCATTACTGAATTCCTCCAAGAACATGACATAAACCCATATTTTAAGTTTGATCAAAATCAGATAAAAAATATGGCCTGCTCAGTCAAAAAGATGACAGATCACCTCATTAATAAGCATGGATCTCACTCATTAACCAACTCTTCTGAGATCTTGATGATATAAGGAAATATTCCAAGTCTGACCAAAATCTGATCAGAAATATGGATATTTGGGCGGTGTAAAGCTCAGCCAATCAGATGTTAAGATCACCTCATTAATACATGTGGTTTTCACTCATATTCTAACTCATCTGAGATCTTGATGATATGAACCTATATTCAAAGTTTGACCAAAATTAAATTAACATGACCTCAAGAGTGGAACCAAGCTAATGTTGATAGATGGATGACAAATGCAGGACCACACCATGAGCTCGTTTGGCCAACAGCCAGGTGAGCTACAAATATAGGGATACAAAAAAAATATAAGAATTTTTATGGGACTTATATAAAATACAGGGATGACTGGGAGGCCTGTACACATTAACCAGTTTTGCATCAACGATATGCAAAGCAAACCTACATGCAATAATAATAATAATAATAATAATAATAATAATAATAATAATGCATCTTCAAATGAGTGTACCATTAAGTAGCAGTAAATTAAAAGTTTTACTTCTTCATCAATGCAAAGGCAGTTTGTATGAATTGTCTCAGCAACAGTACATTTTATAGAAGAATGAAAATGATGACCAAAATGTCAACACTTGAGACATAGTAAATTTATACAGCATAATATATATTTAAAAGTGCAAAAGTCCATGATTTATTTTTTACATAATTATATTAAAATTGTGTGAAAATGTAACATTCAATTTCTAATATTTGAAAATCAAAAGAAATTTATTAAGCATAATTTATTTTGCAAATTAACAAAGATATTAATTTTATAAACATATTATTCATAGCTCAGTGTGTGAAGCAACAAAGAACAAGTTCCAACTACACTGTCAATCAATAAATCCTACAAATATATTGCTAAATTTACTATATGATGCTGAAATACAATGATTATTGAACTCACCCTGTGTTCTGGACTTATGCCTCCTGTCCTGTGGTGTAGACTTCTCACCTAATTGTAGAAACTGAACATTAGTGTTGCTCTCGAACATTCTCTCCCATTCTCGATTGTCAGCAATCAGTGGAGAATCATCAGGGCAGACCCAAGTGTTATGTTTTGAGGCCAGGATCTTTTGCTTTCCTAACTGTTTCTTAACTGTCTCCTTGTTTGATTTCAGAACCATGTCTGCAGTCACTGCATCCATCCTGTCAGATGATGGCGATGCAACAAGCCTGCCAATACAACTGTAGATGTATAAAACATCAGGGAGTGTTTTGGGATCTTTTAGTGATAATGCACCTGTGATAAGGGTCAGTAACTCAGCATATTCATGTACCTGTGGCTGACGATCAATGTTCATTTCTCTTTCGAAGAGTTCAATTATTTCAGGTCTATCTGCATAATATTGATACACTATCCTTCTCTTACATACCTCAGAATGAAATTCCTCCAGGAGATAGTGATATTTATCAAACAAGCCTGTCTTATCTTCCAGCCAAATTTCTGACCTTGACAGCATTTTCCCAGCGACAATTACACCATCTCTGCTGGAGCCTGTGTTTCTGTCTGGGACAAAAACTACAGGATTTTCTCGGAACAGATCTTGCACCTGTTTGCGAGTCAATTCTGAATATAGATTGGAATACACATTTTTCATGTGTAGAAGGGTCGTACAGAAAACTGCAGGCTTATCCTCAGGTTCTCTTTTACTCCACTCTAGTAAAGTCTTTTGGATGGTTCTGGCATCGACTGAATTCTTCAACCCCAAAAACTGTGAAAATGAACTTTTTGGAGACAAATCAGCCTCCAAATAAAGAACATTCTGAGCAAGGACTTTCTCTACAGCTGAAGATCTAATGTAAAGACAAGACGGCTGCATCATCAGGATATTCTTTGATGAAACAATAACCCCATTAGGTTCAACTGAATACTTGGTATCCACAGCAGGTAACCAGCTTAGAGTTCGAAGAGCAATGCTTATTGAGCTTTCAGTCTCGTGTAGTCGATTGCCTGAGGGATCACAGACTTGTGTAATCATGTAGCGGGAATAATTTGTGTCCCATTCACGATCAAGAAGTTCACACAAATCCTTCATCTGTTGCTGGTAGACTGGTCCCTTGCTCACTGTATTGTGTTGAATAAGACTAATCAGCTCAGGACAGACAAAGTCATGAATCACATATTCAGATGATTCTGGCCACATGTCTTTTAGAGGAGCCCATTGGGACTGGACCTGAAATAAGATGAAATATTCATTAAAAACAGTCAAGTCACATTAATTTAACAGCAATTATTCCTGATTTACCACCAAATTAACCCGATTTTTCATATAAACAGGTTTAATTTTAATATGACACGCAAAATATAGTGTAATATTAAGGCAATCTATCAGCACAGAAGTCAGAAAAAAAAGCCGCAGTAGTGGAAGTAAACAGAATATGAAATACTGTGAATTCTGGCATCTTCTGGCCTGATAAATTAAAGTAAAAAAAGCAACCATCAGCTGAATTTGTAAAAATCTGCATTAAGTAAACTTGTCTAGACTTGTCAAAAAGTAGGTCTCACTCTCTTTCAATGATGGTGCTTGGGAGGCAGGATAACACAGCAGTAATGTGCTTGCTTTACACCTCTACAGTTCCAGGTCTAATTCCTGATTTCAACATGTGCAAGGATATATGATTGCCATCAAAGTTTCCTGATTACCTCTGGATTCTCTCGTCTCCTCCACTACAGTATGCCAACTTCTTGATCCATAAAAATCATTATTATTTGTTTGTACTAAAAAAAACAATTATTCCTAAAGTTTTTTTTTTAATTGGAAAGATTTTTTTAATTTTTCATAGAAATGAAGTCTAAAATCTAAAGATTGATGTGTTTGAGAATTAATGTATCCATATGAATATTGAGAAAAAAAACCCCACCAAAATTAAAGCAGATCTATTTTTAGTCTGACATTGTTATGTATATTTATTTTAAGATTCTCTCTCCAATAACAGTGTGTAAAACAGGTACTAGCAATTTTCAAAACAATATATATTAAACTGAAATCACTAAAATACCATTGGCCTTTTTTTTTACATCTAAACCATCAGGTATAGATCTTTCCATTCATATTAAAATAATACATAGTGTCCTTCAAAGAGGACTACATCTGGATAAAGTGTTGACAAATATTTACAGCACTTCATCTCTTCAATTGGCAAATCTTGATACAAATCATGATGAAATAGTCTCCATTATTATATGACAGTTAGTGCCATTTGTTCACAATGACATGATGCAATAGTCTCCATTATTATATGTCAGTTAGTGCCATTTGTTCACAATGACATGATGAAATAGTCTCCATTATTATATGTCAGTTAGTGCCATTTGTTCACAATGACATGATGCAATAGTCTCCATTATTATATGTCAGTTAGTGCCATTTGTTCACAATGACATGATGCAAAAATAAAGATTTCTTATTCAAGATTTAAAATTTGATCTCTCCTGAAATGATGTGAAGTAGCATTCCTATCATACATTTTCAGTAAGAATCACAAAGTCCAACACATTTCCAAATATAACATGCTATTGGACTGGATAAAACTTAAAATTTCCACAGAAAATAGTGACACCACAGTGTTTTTATCATGCTTCTTGTGATCTACAGACACCCAAAATAATTATTTTCAAAAATTTCCACACAAATATCTCTAAAATGTCTTTGAATGGGGATAAAAAAAACCAAAAAAAACCCCAACAAAACTATTTTAGGACTTTAAGAAGTTTTTTTGGGGGGTCTAATTGAGTTTCACAGGCAATACATCAGAGGTGCCAGTAAAAAAAATTGATCCAATAAAAAGATTTCTATTTCTAGCCTTTATCATAAAGTTGAAATATCAAGATACCCTGTTTTGAATTTCTCAAAGAAATTTCATGATTTGCTCCACCCACAGCCGCTTCTCTCAGTCCCCTAATAATGCATACACCAAAAAATTGCATAATTATTCCTAACAAACTCAGTTTACATTTCTTTAAAGAATTTCATGCCAGGGATACTATGTGCCTTTTTTGTATTTACTGTGTGAGATATATAGATTACCAGCCATTTTGTACTGAATACGTGTCACCATGTATAAGGAGTTAAGACTGAGTTTATGACAGTCTTTTCCCCAGCAGACAAAATATTTCATTCAGGATTTGAATAAATGAGGCTTTAAAATGGATAATCTATTGACCCATAAAGTGCCTGTTGTAACATAAGTTGTGCCGCCAGTAGAGGTCTCATAGCAATTGTCACCACATGTCATTTTTCAGGTAGACAACTTTTTACACATCTGGGTACTTTGGCTTCACATGAATGGTTGTTAAACAAAATTTGATTGGCATATGGGGCCCTGGAACAAGCATTCTGTCATAGTTTTAACCCTGCATTTATCAAGGAAGTTTTACAAATGCTTGTTTAAAATATGCACTATCTGGAAAACCCCAAATGGCTGACCCCCAACATGGTTCATCTTCAGATGATGATTGCATTTGGCAAATACTGGTTGATGATTGTGATGATGACAATGATTTTGACAGTTTTGAAGTATATCAGATAATTTGAGCTAGGAAAGTGCTACTGGAGATACCAGTGAGTGATTTTGAGCCCAAATATGATGATGAATACAAGTCCAATGTACATGCTGGATGGACAAAAACTGATGGCATGCCAGTAAACCCTTATTCTGCAGAATTTTGAAATTCAGGGTTCTCATGCTTTTTAAAACAAACATTTCCAGGTCTTTTCCAGGTTTTTTTCCCATTTGCAACTGGCTTTTTCAAGGATCACTTATGACCCTTACTGAATAGAATAAAAAAACATTTTGTTTAGAAAACGTGCATACTTAAAATCAAAAAGCTGTTTCTGTTTTGAGACTCTCCCATAACATCTGAATCAGACATATGACTGTGTACCAAAACACAGGATGTATCACCTGAAACAAGTGTAACTATTGAAATTCATATAAATTTGCATGTAACTCATTTTAATTTACAGAATAATGCTAACTTTACTCTGCTTAACTGCATAGAGTGGTATGAAGAAAGTCTTTTAGGCACGGGTTGTTTTAAATTTGGACAAAAATTAATTAAAAATGATATACCTTGGAATAAAAGAAAGGACTGATTTTGTTAATATTTTTCTTAAAAATTCCACTTATGTCTAGCTGATGCCTTAACATCTACTTTCAATGTAATCTGACTATTGGTTGTATATTTAATGCAGTTATTGTCAAGGACACCCAGGGCACGGCTATCTGCATTCAAAACTGCTCCAGTAGTCGGTCAATTTCTAAGTACAGGGATTCTGCTATATTAATTGGGGTTACCTGAAAGCCCCAGATATTTTAGTTCAAAATATCCCAATCAAATGTTAGTAAATCTAACTTGCCAGAACTTTTACTTCATTCCATTCAGCTTGGCAATGCTTTTCTTCACTGGTTTTCATGGATCATGTATTAATTTTTGGCTGGAATTCCATAGAAAACAATGTAATTTCTGGTATTTGTGATCATCAAATTAGCACCAAAATTGACTACAGAACATAAAACTTCTTTTTCATTATTTCCACCTTTTTCTTTGAAGCAAAAATTTACAAAAGTTGACGTTTTACTTTGATTATTAATGCACTGTATTGAAACAAAAGGGTGTGGGGGGAATGACTTGAAATCAATACCCGGCAAAGTGAACTTCGCTTTTTGGACCTGTTTAGGTGAAATGACAGACTCTAAGGCAGTGGTTCCCAAAATCCAGGTCTCGAGGACCCTCCCGACCCTATACCGGTACTGCATTTTGGGTCACAAAAGATGGTATTGAGGGTCGCGATCAAATAAGTTTGGGAACCATTGCTCTAAGGTGACAATTTCGTCTGAATCGCCCCCTAGCATGGACCCTGTAAGTATTCAGATTCTCCAACATATGTGCATTGTTACAAGGTCATTGTCAAAAAGCTGACACACAAGCAGACAGCTCCTCCTTTTCGTAGCAATGGATATGTGTTCCTTCCTTAATTGTAACAATTTTTTTTGACTAGCTGTTTTAATAGTTGACAATACATATTGGTATTGACTGACTCACATTTTTTGTACTTTGAATTACTTAAATTCAACACATAGCTTAAGATTCATTTGCCAAGATATGCTTGGAGTCACATGGTCTAGCATGAAACACCAAATGATTCTTTCAACTACTTTACTTCTAATGAACCAAACCATGTTTTTTTATGATATTCTATTTCATGCTTTTTGCATTGTAAAGGGAATATACTTTTTAACAGTGTTCAGAATTCTAGTTTGTTGACATGTGTCTGCTTGGTATATATTCTGCAAAGATTCCTATCCTTTAAAACAGAACTTTGATGTGAAACTAATGGGTACCATATGATCACCTGTAAGTAACAAACAGAGTTATTATAATGCAGTACACATTTATATTCTGTTAGATGAATAAACAGATTAATTTGTTTCCTATTATTAACAAAAAGCTATTTTCATGCCATGAACACAACAACTTCTATGACTGCTGCTATTTAAGGAGGCAACTTCTCTACACAAAAAGAACAAACTTGTGTAACTAATTTTGGTTTACACTTTGCACAAACCCTTCTAATAATAATTTTTTAATCTGCTATATAGGGACATCTGAAAAGAAATTGCAGTACAAATTACAAGTGATAAGGGATAAGAGGTTAGAAAGCACAAGACTATGTGTTAAAAGTTTTCCAAAATATGCTAAAAATTCCACAGAATACTTGTTTTGTGACAAAAATTCCCAATTCTAGGGATGGGGTCTCCAAAATGATATTGTTGGAATCATCTCTGAATTATTTAGCAAAGTCTGAGAGAAAAATTCACCACACGAAGGTTACAATTGATGATAATGCTTAACAATGTGCTCCCAGTGCGAACTACAAAGTAATAAGCAGAAATTGATCAAAATACACTGCTCCCTCGATAACTCGCAAACCCGCTTATAAGGCGGGTCAGGAGTGGATCCAATTTTTTAAAACTAGCAAATGCGAAAAAAAAACAACAAATGGACGATCAAAATTAGTAAATGAAACCTTTATATATCGCTCGTTTTATCGTCAAAACCAGTGGTTAGTACCTGGAAATTTGAATCAACATCATGAAATTTTCAACTTTTAATAAGAAGTCATATATTTTGTTCAATTTTCTTTGCAAACAACATTCTCAGTACACTATTAATAACAATATTCTATGAAATTTTGATGAATGAAAACGTCACTAAAACCTACTGGTGGCAACACTTTAAAAATAAATACCAATTAAAGAAGTTTTGTCAAGTGAAATATGTGTTTTAGTTCTATCTTTTAATTCGGTTTCAGTGTAATCATCAGAAATATAATATGCCTCTTGTATTCAAACATGAAAAATATAATTCAACCAACCAAGCTATCGCCGCAAGCCTTTCCATGAGAATCTAATTAAGTGCCAACCGGTTTTTTTTTCGTCTTTTTTTTCTCCGACTTGCAGAAGTATTTGTTGTGTTGTTACACTCAATTAATAGCAGACCTGCTTTGTATTCTCGTGTTAATTACGTCTTTTGTATCAAATCAAACAATGGGGGAGGAGTAACAGAAAAGTTAAAAGGCGTGCAAATTCTTCCTGCATAATAGCTAGCGGTCACGGCCGTGTGTCAGGTCAACTCATTTCAATTGATCAATCGAACACTGTTATAAATATTATTATGTAAGTAATATAATTAAACTACCTTAAATTACCCTACTTATTCACAAATGTGATCAAAGATAGTAAGGCAACCAAGCCAAATGAGTACTTGGTGAATAAAAAGCTTTGTTTTACAGATACGGTTCATTACGGAGAAGCGAGTTCCAGAGTGTGTATTGAACTTAAAATGTCTAACTTGCTACTCAGAGATTTCCTCAAGAATGAGAAGTTTCACTGTTACTTGATATGAAATCACGGCATCCATATTTTATTAATAGAACAATAAATAAATCGAGTTTCAACGTTGACGGTTGTTTCACAAAATAAATGTCCCTAGTTTTTGAAAAAAGGAATCTTGTTTAGTTGTGAATCAACAAAAACAAAAAGCAGTGACGTAATACACAATGTTTTTGCGCGCACGTGTTGTTGAAACTGCTTGGACTAATGTTGTTCACGATCTTTCAGAGGTTCGTTATCTTGAAAATAAAGGTAATTTATACAGAAAAGCAAACAACTACATTAGAAAAAGCTCTTTATTAACAATTATTCCCAATGTAATTATAAAACGAGTATCCAGCCATTAAACAGCCCTGTTACCCCCCCCCCGCCCCCCACTGCGGTTTTCTCGATGTCCTGCGGGGATGGCATCCTCTTCTTAATTTTTTTTTAGGTCCCTCGGTAACTCGTGCCCTCACTTATATTGCAGTCTATGTTTTTGGACCCCGTTGTGCGTGAATTATCAAGGGAGAGGTGTACATTGTTGTTGACTTTACATATCAAAAGGAGAACTGGGGAAAAAAAGCTTTATTATTTTTTTCTTGCAATCACTACGATCACATGTCACAGCTATGTTGACACAATGTGATGCAAAACTGGTCTTCATAATTTCTACATCAAAAAACAAAATAATACCAATATGGTGCAGACTATGAGGTAATGAGTTTACCTGACAAATCCAATTGCCTGAGCACCTGGATTGACTATACTGGGCAGCTAGAATATGTGATATCAACCCCATAGTTCAGCCAAAAAAATGAGTTGGGATATATTTCTTAATATTCTAAGTAAGTAACACATTAACAGCTAATGAACTCGATAGGTGACTGTCTTTCTAAGTTTATGAGTAAACATTAGATGACAGACATATACTTGAACAAATAACAAGAAAAACTACAAAGATTGGTGAACATTTATTACAGATTTTAGGGAGTGTCAACTTACTTGTGTTCCTTAACTTAATGTTTGTTAACTGTCACCTATTTTACACCTGTAATTTTCACAACTTGGATATAAAGTTGTAACAGCAGACTGCTGCAATTTTCATTTGTTTTCTCAAACAATTCAGCAGGATCTTCTGTTACAAAACTATATAGCACTTTAGGGGTTAACTGAAGGGACTTTAAGTTTTGTTTGGATAGGAAAGAATTTGTACAAGAAAGAATCTGTACAAGTGAGGGTCTGGATATGACTGCCTTTATTGTATTTACTAAATAATCGCAGAAGACATACCAAAGCTGCTTCATCCAGATGTACTTCCTTCTTGTGAACTGCCAGGAAGCTGTTGACCCCCATTTGCTGGAAGAATTCATACCAGTGCTGAATGTCCAGAGCCCTCTTGTTTACAGGTAGATAGCAGTCATCCAGCAATATCCAATCATGACCTGCAGGACAAAAGGTATTTCTTTAACAATCACTATCTAACTGAGGTAATTTTCAAACACCCTCTGTTTTAATCTCTTTTCTCTTCCTTTTACCATTCAAATCTCTCCCTCTCTCTCTATTATACCTCAATTTGCTGACAAGGTGTAAAGTCATGTGGTAAAGCAATGAATTGACAATTAAATTTATTTTGGTTTGAAAGCAAAGGATAATTCGTCCCCAGGGAAGTGGAAAAATCAAGCGGTGAGGTTTTCAGGTAATGACCACCATGTAAAATTCGTGGGATAAGGAATCCACTATTCTACCGAGTGTGACCTTGATGCAAGGTACTGCTTTTCAATATTCATAGACAACCAGCTCAAATTTAACTTTCTGCACTACTTGCATTTTTTCCTGAGGGCAGAAAAAAATCAACTTTAAAAAACTATTTCTAACGGCAATACATTTTCACCAGTTACTGTTATTAACTATAGTGAAATCCAGGAATTTTGGAATATGAAGGAACAATTTTTCTGTCAGTTTCAATGGGAACTTTTATTATCATTTTGAATAAAACAAAAAGGCCAGAGCCCACATGTCTTGCCCAGCTATAAAATGTAAAATGGGGAAAGCAAGAATGTCTTAGCATCAAGCTTCATAATGACTGATCCAATGTATGAAAAAAATCCATCCAGGAGTGTAGGAAGCATACACAAATGAAAAAGCTTTAACCAAACCTTAATGCAAAAAAACTTTTAACCAAAACATTAATGTATATTTTCTATGACTGTGACCTTGAGTCCAAGGTCAAATGAGCAAGAGTGTATGTCACCAAATGAATTGTCTTAGCTTTATAATGAGTCATCCCGTATATGAATAAAATCGATCAAGGAGTTAAGGAAATATACACAAATGAAAAAACTTAATCTAAAACCTTAATGCAAAGTTTCTATGACTGTGACCTTTACGCCCCAGTCAAACGAGTATGCATGAATGTCACCAAATGAATTCTTAATGATTCATGCGAAGCATGATGAGAATCTATGAAGGGGTTTATGAAATACGTGCAAATGAAAAACTTAAACCAAAACCTTAACATATTGTTCACGCTGATGCTGCCATAAGAAAAGTGACTCCTATGTGTTGCTTCCCATTAAAGTGGGCTTAACAAAAAAGACTAATGTATATACTCGTGTATAAGCCAATACCAACTGCAAAGACCCAGATCTGCCATCACATAATGCACCGGCAGATCTGGGTCTATACAGTTCGTAAGGACTAATCAGTTGAACAAACAAAACAGACCCTAATCTGCCAGCACATAATGCGACGGCAGATCAGGGTCTATGTTGTTTGCATTCTGACCCCGCTTATAAGTGAGTATATATGGTACATGTAAAGCTGAACTGCTTGTGGATAAACTGGTCTGAAGTGATAGTTTTTGGATACATATAATTTCAAGTCATTAAAATCACTCTGCATCTTGTCTATGTCACAGCTAGCATTGTCTACTAGTACTCCAAAATGTCTGAGAAGCACTTCAAGTTTGTCATTTTCATATCAAAGCTACCATATATGCTCGTGTACAAGTCAGGTCCAAATGCAAACAACATAGACCCTGATCTGCCGGCGCATTATGTGCCGGCAGATCAGGGTCTATGTTGTTTGTCCTACTGATTAGTCCTTACAAACTGCATAGACCCAGATCTGCCAGTGCACTGTGCGATGGCAGATCTGGGTCTATGCAGTTTGCAGTTGGTATTGGGTTATACGCGAGTATATACGGTATGCTTCAGCACTGTTGAGATCAGGTCAGTTGCTTTTTGGGGGGATTCTATTCAGCATCACATGTATCACTACCAGAACTTGACCGATCAGAATTTAAATGTTTAGTTTGCTCTTCACCAGCTTCTAAATCATCTAAGCCTAATAATTTTTGCTTTTTGCTACTTTTTGGCAAAAAAAACACCCTTGGAATCTTTCTCAACATTTTTGATTTCAGGTACCTCATGTGTTTGCATCTACTAAATTTAAAATATAAGTTATAATGCAGTAAGCATCAAGCAACTGTATCAATCAGTGGTTATTAAAAATGGTATGATAATAAAGAGTTTCACTAACTTGCAGCTTCAGAAACATTTCTAGAACATATTAGGGACAACAATTTCATTCACATTCAGGAAAATATGTGACACAAGTATCTGTGATTAGCCGTCCTACAAAAAATACTACTAGACAAAGTCATCAGAGGAGGCATTGTAACAGATTTGACCTAAATGATGACAATACTGCAGAAATATTTCCATATTTGTAAATGAAATGGTTGGGCATGAATGATACATCCTAACACCCCTTGAAAACCTAATAGTTGTGCCTCAGTCCACTGTGTATAATCAGTAGGTATATATGTGTTGTCAGTGTTAGGCTCCACGCTAAACTGCTTATTTCATGGTAAAGGAGTCAATGACAAAAAAAAAAGCTTTGTCTTACATTTTGGCAGTTTGATTGTGTTTTTGCTGAAGTACAGTGAAAACCCATTCTTGTACAATGGTCGAGGTCCACAAAGTGCCATCATGTTATGTAATGTATTGTGATATATTCAGAAAAGTCAGTTAACTGTAGAAAATATTGCATGTGTATCTGCTCAGCTATAGAAGACAGGGGGGGGGGGGGGGCAGGGTCTGGAGCAAAACTATGGTCTTCAGTAACAAAGTTACCAACTTAAATTGATGCATATTAAATGAGAAATACTTAAAACTGGGCAAAGGTCCATATATATACATGTACGGTAGTGCCCCGCTATAGCACGAATTCGGATATAACACAATCGTGGCATGGCTCTCGAAATTTCATCTATTTTTTCGCACATGAATTTTTTTTTTTTTTTAAAAGTATGAAAAATAATGTGTAAAAAATTAATTATCATTTTGGGGAAGAGATCGTGTATGATTTCGGATATGATACGATCGTGGCGTGGCTACCGAAATTTTACAATAATTTCGCCAATTTCTTGAACTACTGCAAAGTTTTGTGCCAAAATAAACAAGACTTTGATTTAATAATTTGGCAAGCTGTATTGTATTCTTGAAGAAAAAGTGTCTTATGATTGCATCTTTCATTATATGAATAAAGATGCTGAACATTTCTATTTGTGAATGTTCATTTCAAATGTGTCAGTAGTCAATCACTGCACTTTGGTTTTTAGTTTATTTTTGAAAGATGTCAGCTCATTTTAAAGCTGATAAGTGTTAATCTTATTATTATTGATACATGAACAATAAAGTCATTAAGTCCTCTTTGTGTTTGTTTTCAATACATTCTGTGTACAATCGTTGCTCAAACAATAGCCGACATATGTTTGCTCATTCAACTGCATACACAGCCAAGCACCAAACAATATCGTGGTTGATAAAAAAAATTTGCACCTGAATTTATAAATCAATTAATTTAAGTCATTGAAAATCATCAAAGTCAATCTCAAAGCTAAAGTTTGTTCAAACCATGCGGCAATGATTTATAAAACATCAAAAATGTGAAAGCCGCCAATGCGCACACGTGGCTTGGCGGTGTTGTTAGACAATTGCCACGCAATCAGTTGACCAGTGAATAATATTGTACATTCCCTATAAAAATGACCCCATTGTTGATTAACAATTATTCTTGCAGTAGTCGTTCAAACAAATAGGTGTCAGAGTTTTAATTAGTAGTTATTTACAATGGATAACAGTACAAGGAAACATAAAGCTTTTACTGTTAAACAGAAGCTTGAAGCCATGGACAGGATTAAGTCCGGTGTTTCCACAAGTCAGATTTAATTCCCAAGTGACATTTCCCAAGTTATCTCCCAGTGCACGTGGGCCGATAAGCCTCTGGCTTGTAAAAGCACTCACTTTGTTTTCAAGTAGAGTTCTACAACTTCCTGTGCATATACTTTGACCTTAATCCCTTAGCTTGTAAAGGCACCACACTCTTTGTTTTCCCACGTGACAACCCTTTGATCAAGCCGCGAGTTTGATACTTGTTCAGTGCCAAGTAACAGAGGGTGGTTATTTGAACTCCCTGTGATCTTGCCGCACAATTGACACGTGTCCAGTTGCATCCTTTAATAGATTTCTGACTTTATGATCAAAGTGTTACTTGCAGAGCCCAACCTCGGTCTCTGCAAAAGCACTCGCATATGACAGTAAAGCTGAGGAATAGGAGTCAGACGTGATTTACGATGACTAGACGACGATTTACAATGACTAGACGACGATGTAGGATTTCAGAACTTTATCAGACAATGATATTATACTTCTGTGTGCATATTTTCGATGGAATTATTATGGACTCACTCCTACACATGCCTTGAGATCGGTTGGTGAGTACACGTGTTGAACCTTTAACTATTCATGCTATATATGATGATATGATATGTACAATATAAATGTACCAATGAATAAAGTAAAATATTATATGTGCAATCTCTGTTTTCACTGCATGTGTATTTCTTCTCGTTAATATGCATTGATTTAAGATGGTAACTGTGCCAATGAAGCACGTTGTTTTGAGACCACAATTTACCCCCCCCTCCCCCCCAATTTTTTTGGTGCATGCATCATTTTCTTCAGCTAAATGACTTGGTTTTGTCTAGGTTGGTTATAGCACGGTTCGGGACATAGCACGATCTAGTTTTGTGGACCCCGACCATCGTGCTATAGCAGGGTCCTACTGTATAATAAAATTCACAACTGAATAGTGTAAATAGTTATAATACATGTACTCATGATCTAATCTCACTGTATCCATAATAGTAATTCCATCGAAAATGTGCACAAAGAAGCATAATTTATTTCCAGCTAATACAATCAAACTAACTTCTGAAACACGGTATTTTCGGAAACATTCATAAATGCTGGACATGTCCAATGGGACTGATTTTTGATTGACAGTAAAATACATAAAGCTGACATTGGAGTTTCTAAAAAAACAACTAGTTTTTAAGCTTGAAAAAAAACTTTAACTGAAATTTGTACATGGGTACTGAACTCATAATGTACTTGAAATAATCAATTCAACAGATGCAATACTGCATCAACCAAGTTTGGGAGTAAACCATTTGATTTAATGGGTAAAGAGTGATCTCCCAAAAAACAGATGAGTCATTCTCTAAAAGACAGAGGTGACAAGAGTTTCTCGAAGGGACTGACGCTCTACTGAATGAAAAGAATTTCCAGGAATTCAAGATAAGACCATTTCTTCTTTTTAACTGCTGAGTGCTGAAACCATCTGATATTCTTGAGCAATAAGATGTTCAAATTAGCCACTGTGGTAGCCATATTGGATGAAAGATTGGCACCGTTTTCATGTAGGACAAACTAGACACCATTTGAAGCCTTTTGGTGAAAAACCCCATGTTGATATGACCATCCATTCAGGTAAATTAGTGACAAAATTCTCAGTATGTTCATTGTGGCAGCAGCCATATTTGAAGTAAGATCGACAACATTTTCATTTTGAACCAACCAGATATCGCAATTAGTTTTCTGATGAAAATACCATGTCGATGTGGCTTTCCATTTAGGAGTAGCGATAACAAGATTTTCAAGATGGCTGCCATGGTGGCCATACTGTATGTCAGATCAGCACCATTTTCATTTATTACCAACCAGACATCATAAGAAGTTTCCTGGTGAAAACCCCCTGTTGATATGACTATCCATCTAGAAATAACAAAAAAAATTTAAAGATGGCTGCTGTAGTGGCCATAGTGGATATCAGATTGGCACAATTTTTATTTCAGATTGTCACAATTTTACTTAACACCAACTAGACACCATAAGAAGTCTTCCCGTGAAAAACCCATGTTGAGATGACTCTCTATTCAGGAGCAATAACAAGATTTTCAAGATGGCTGCTGTGGTGGCCATATTGGATGTCAGATCAGCACCATTTTCATTCAGGACCAACTGTCTCATAAGAAGTCTTTTAGTGAAAACCCCATTGTGATATGACCATTCATTCAGGTGGAGGGGAAATAACAAGATTTTCACAACAGCCTCTGTGGTGGCACCATATTGGATGTCCGGGCAGCACCATTTTCATTTGAGACCAAGTTGACATCATAAGAAGTCTTCTGGTGGAAACCCCCATGTCGATATCACTTTCTGTTCAGAAGAAGTAGTGATAACATGATTTTCAAGATGGCTGCCATGGCTAAAAGAAAGGACTGATTTTGTTAATTTAAAAAAAAAAATTCCTCTTATGTCTAGCTGATGCCTTAACATCTCCTTTCAATGTAATATGACTATTGGTTTCATATTTAATGCAGTTACTGTGAAAAACACATCTTGATATGACCATCCATTCACGAGGAGTAGTGATAACAAGATTATTAAGATGGCTGATACTGGATGTCTGAGCAGCACCATTTTCATTTAGGACCAACAAGACCTTGGGATGAATGTGTGCAAAGTTTCATTGCAATCCTCCAAGTAGTTTAGGAAGAGAAGCAATAACAAACTTGTGCTAACGGATGGTGTATGGCCAGTAAAGCTAAAAATAAATAAAATAAACTCTATATTCTTTGAAACTTATGTTGATAACTATGACTTTGCTCTACAGCAGAGCAAAAACAGGGAGTAGTATGTTTCATTATAACAGCAAATCTCTCCAACCCTACAATTTAAATGTTTCTTTTTTATTAGTGTTCAACAACAGTACATGTATACATGTAATTTTAGCATTACAATGACAAGTGGTCTGTGTATATTTGAGTGATTTGAAGCTTATGTCGGGGTGAGATTTGAGTGATTTGAAGCTTATGTCGGGGAGTGATTTGAAGCTTATGTCGGAGTGATTTGAAGCTTATGTCGGGGTGAGGGGTATATGTGGCAGTTGATTGAGCAGGCATTAGTGGTCTACTGTTTTCTTTTAAATAGGTAGGTAAATTAATTGATTTATAACAAAAAGAAGACTTAATGTCTTTAAAGTTGATGTTTCAGTAATAATTAGATTAACAATTATCAGATTTTTAAGGAGCTAATGTCTTTTAAAAATAAGCAAGAAGCGGTGATATTTTTTTCCTTAAAGAATACAAAACATCTTGACAAATTATTCAGTCAAACTCTTGTTTATTTTGGTACAAAAGCTCTGTATTACTTCAAGAAATTCATGCAATTATTGTAAACTTTCGGAAGCTATATCTGAATTTGTGTTATAACAAAGCATCTTATAGGGGGGATTTCACTGTACTTATGTGCTTCAATGAGTGATTTACTATATATCTTTGACAAATTTAGCACTCACACAAAGATGCAAGAGCATTAAATCTCAATTTGCATTTTCCACAACTAACTCACATTTTGAGATTATGCGAGTGTTAAATTCATGCCCTCAGACAGACACAAAATTTGTATCCCTGACTCACTGTACAACAAAGATCCTGGGCGAGTCTGAATTAATTATGTTATCATATGTAACCTGAAATATACCCATAGATCTTGTTGACAATACATCAGTTTGGATTATAGAAAAGTTCAGATAACTGGCATACCAAAAACATTATCGTATATACTCACGTATATGCCAATACCAACTGTAAACTGCATAGACCCAGATCTGCCATCGCATAATGCGCTGGCAGATCTGTGTCTAAGCAGTTTGTAAGGACTAATCAGTAGAACAAACAACATAGACCCTGATATGCCGGTGCATTATGCGACGGCAGATCAGGGTCTATGTTGCTTGCATTTGGACCTAGATTATACGCGAGTATATATGGTATGTGAAGCTAAATAAAACATTAATGAATCTATGAGTCGTAAATTGTTTTATTAATTTGATGAACTGCATATAAACCTAGGATTTTCTTTTACAAGTTTGACCTTGTTGCAGTCATCAGGGCTGTGAGTGGTCAAGGTTCCAAAAAGGGGAAGGTGGGTCTGGGAGTCCTCTCCAAGTAGGGTTTGACAGAAAATGCTCTAATGGGGGGGTTTAAGGACTTTGCATGACAGAAAATATTTTCCAGGCTTTTTGATACCTTAGAAACCACCTCCTGTCAGCATTTTTTTGTCTTAAACACACTGTACATTAATGCAAAAATGTATAACAACAATGAAAACTGATTAGGTGCTTACTAATTCTTCCAGTACTTATTTCAAAAGCTAGGCTGCCAAAGCTTATATTCAAATGCATAAACTGATCATATCACATAGTCTGATCATATGTACAGTTTCTTTCAAACACTATCACTGTTGTCCATTTACAACTTCACAAGTACAGTATCTATAAAACACCATCACTGTTGTCCATTTACAACTTCACAACTACAGTATCTATAAATCACTATCACTGTTGTCCATTTACAACTTCACAAGTACAGTATCTATAAAACACCATCACTGTTGTCCATTTACAACTTCACAAGTACAGTATCTATAAATCATTATCACTGTTGTCCATTTACAACTTCACAAGTACAGTATCTATAAATCACTAGCACTGTTGTCCATTTACAACTTCACAAGTACAGTCTCTATAAAATACTATCACTGTTGTACATTTACAACTTCACAAGTACAGAATCTATAAGTGACCACCACTGTTGTCCATTTACAACTTCAAAAGCACAGTATTATAAATGACCACCATTGTTGTCCATTTACAACTTCACAAGTACAATGTCTATAAATCTCTACCACTGTTGTCCATTTACAACTTCACAAATACAGTATCTATAAATGACCACCACTGTTGTCCATTTACAACTTCAAAAATACAGTATCTATAAATCACTACTACATTGTCTATTTGCATTTCTAACTTAGTTCTGAGCTCTTCTTTAGGTCTTTCCCCTGGTGGACAAACCTTGGTTGTTTTTTTTTAGCCAAGCCATGCAAATTTACTTGGCTTTTTTCTGCAGAAGAAGCAATTTATTGGTTAGTACTAATATTAGCACCCTACCTCCATTGTTGGCAAGATACTAAAGTGATCCTATATCTTTCAATGTGATTCACACCTGGGTATTTTTCAAACACTTTCGCTCATCTTTAAGTGTCCTTAGTGTATTCAAGCTAAAATGAAATGCAAAATCTTAGCAAAAACAACTCTAAATGTCCCCTAAAATATCAAACATTAAATATACTAAAGAACAGACTGCCATCTGAATATTGCATCTGAATGGATGAGAGCAATACAGAAAAATGTTCCATGTAATAGAGATGCTCATGGTTTGTAAGAAGAGACACAAACTGCTTGGTAACTTGGATGGTAATTTTGTTGCTACATTAACAGGATCACTTCATAGCCTCAACCTATCCATATGCCAGTCAAGGCTACAATATCAAAGCTAGTCTTGCAGTGCCACAGCTCCAAGTTTGGCATAGTTGATTTTCTTCCTACTCAACATGCAATATGCTAGTCCCCTCGCCTGTAACTTCTGACACGCCTCAGAAAGAAACACTCCATCAACTTTCTTCTCTAAGTCCACCGCCACAGGTTCTTCACACCCACATAGTGTTTTGAACCGTTCATGTATCCCTCTCAATGATGTCATGCCTCAAGGATACCACTGTTCTATATTGAGGCACATCAAGTACATGCATCTCATTCACATGGAAATCACTATCAAAACACAAGAATGAAAACAAACCGGAAAAATTGTTTCCATGGAAAATCCACTTTGCATGGAAATCATTACCAAGCCACGCAAATGAAACAAGCAAAACAGAGAAAACTGTTTCCGCAGCCCTGAATAGTGAAGGTTGAGATGCTTGGGATGTTTTATTCCAGCCCTGAATAGTGAAGGTTGAGATGCTTGGGATGTTTTATTCTTAACTGTATCAACAATCAATTTGAAACCTGCCTTCAAGGTCACCTCTATTAAGCAAATTAACTGTTGTATATGGCCACATTTAACAGCGCCTCATTCCAAAATTATTGTGGAAAGGAACATCATTAAGCGACCACCTCTTTTAAGCAGGTATTTTCCTCAATTCATTTTGGTGACTGCTTAAGATAGGCTTGAATGTACCTGTTTTGTCTAACGCTCATTTTTGCAAAGGCAAAAAAAATGTTTACCTGGAAATGTCTGTTTTAAGTTGATCCTGCTACCATAGTGATGGGTGAAGTGGATGGGATCCTTTCCTGGAGTTTTTAGTCCCTGATTTGTCACAAGCTGTAGCACATCCTTCAGTTCTCCAAAGCTACAGATTCCAGGATTGCGTTCCATCTGCTCCTTGATGAATGCTACATATACCACCAAAGTTTCTCTGGATTTCTCCTGGTAATGGAATAACAATTGTGTGCATTTGGGGTTATAAATTTTAATAAGTACCTGTGATATTTTCTGAATACCAGTCAACAAAATCTAATTAAATACTGAAAATTTTCATTTATTTTCATTGGTATCCGTTTTCATCTTTTTGCAAAACATGACATTTTTACAGGTACTTAAATTCATGGCTGAGGAAAAGGGTTCAATAATTTCTACAGAAGTATAATTATTTATTGGATCTTAAAACTTGGTGGTTTGTTGAGTAATGGTCTAGTGAATCTTTTTTTATAAGTAAAACAATAATTCTGCAAAAAAAAGATTTTTATCATGAAAGAAAATTATTAGTACAAACAATACTTTCTGCTTACATTTCAACAAATATTTTCTTTGATAATAATTGCAAATATGTAAATTAAAAGAACTATTTGTGCACTACATAACTGTCCAGTGGACATAAATAACAAAATTGATAGCACTTTGTATAAAGGAGTTGTGACTCAAGACAATCTCACAAAATCACTATGAATGAAGAAATGGGTTGTGACTCAACCCAATCTCACAAAATCACTATGAATGAAGAAACGGGTTGTGACTCAAGCCAATCTCACAAAATCACTATGAATGAACGATATTGACATTCATGGGTTATAACATCTAACAAGTTTCGACTCAATCCATCAAGAGAAGTTGCATACAAATGCAACAGAAAGACTGAAGAACAAATACATGAATAAATTAATGAATACAATATACTCCTGGCCACATTATGATGATGGCACTGAAGTCTAGTTTTGTGAACTTGTACAATTTGTATACGGAAAATGCTAGCGGGAATATTCCAATCAATAGTTTATGCACAGACTGTAGATAACCTATTTAAAAATACCATGCTTAAATGAAAAGGCATCATGCACATACTGATGTCATTCGACCTAACTAAGAACTCATACACTCAGACAAAGATGCTCTTGCCTGCAATCATGAAATGTTAATAAACTCTAAAACAATTATAATGTGTGTGTCGCCGATTAAGGAATCATGCTTGAAAAGAATCTATTCCCTAATTTAACAAAAAAGAGTACTGTGAATGGTACATTATACGCCTGCCACGCTTTTAATAGTAGACTTCATAGGCAATAGTAGGGCATGGTTGACTCTGTAACTGACTGACCAATGAATCTTAATGACCTGACCTTTGATCATGGTATGTGGTCTTTAACTCAATTTATTGTGCAGAAACCATTATTTCTGATCAGACTTATCATGACCATGACCTCTGACCTTTAGACCCCCAAACCGAAAAGTTTATTTATTTGCAAAAGTGCAAGAGTTCACAAAGTCTGGTCAAGCAACATACTCAAGAACAACAAGAGTCCACTGAAAGGACTGATGCTCTCTTGGGCGAAAAGAACTTCCAGGAATGCAAGATAAGACCATTTCTTCCTGAGTGTTGAAACCATCTCTGATATCCTTCAGCAAAAACAAAATTTTCAAATTAGCTGCTGTGGTGCACATATTGGATGTCAGCTTGGCACCATTTTCATTTAGGTCAAAGTAGACATCATTAGAAGTGTTTTGGTGAAAACCCCATGTCATAATGATCATCCATTCAGGGGGAGTGTGACAACAAGATTTTTAAGACAACAGTTGTGGCAGCCATATTTGTTGTATGACTGGCACCATTTTCATTTAGGACCAACTAGGTATCATAAGAAGTCTATTGGTGAAAACCCCATGTCGATACAGCCATCCATTTGGGAGTAGAGATAACAATATTTTCAAGATATGACTTTCCATTCAGGACTAGCAATAACAAGATTTTCAAGATGGCTGCTGTGTTGGCCATATTGGATGTAAGATTGGTACCATTTTAATTTAAGATTAACTAGACATCATAGGTCTTTTAGTGAAAACCACATGTTGATACAACCATCCATTCAGAAGAAGTAGTGATAACAAGGTTTTCAAGATGACCTATGTGTGGTGGCCATACTGAATGTCAGATAGGCACCATATTAATTTAAGACCAACTGGACATCATAAGAGGTCTTCTGATGAAAACCCCATGTCAATATGACTTTCTGTTCAGGTAGAGTTGTGATAACAAGATTTTTAAGATGGCTGCCATGGTGGCCATATTGGATGTCAGATCAGTTCCATCATTTTTTAGGATCAACTAGACATCATCAGAAGTCTTTTAGCGAAACTCCATGCTGATATGACCATCCATTCAGGAGGATTAGCAAAAAGATTTTCAAGATGGCTGCTGTGGTGGCCATAATGGATATCAGAGCAGCACCATTTTTATTTAGGAGCAACTAGACATCATAAGAAGTTTCTTAGTGATAACTCCATGCTGATATGACCATCCTTTCAGGAGAAATATTTGATCAAAATTTTTTAAAGATGGCTACCATGGTGGCCATATTGGATATTAGATCGGCACCATTTTCATTTAGGAATAACTAGACATCATAAGAAGTCTTTTAGTGAAAACCCCATGTTGATATAACCATCCATGTAAGAGGAGAGGTCATAACAAGATTTTCAAGACGGCCACTGTATTAGACGTCAGATCAGCTCGATTTTAATTTTGGTCCAACTAAACATTATAAGAAGTTTTTTAGTGAAAACCCCATGTTGATATGACCATTTATTCATGAGTAGTGATAACAAGTTTTTCAAGATGGCTGCCATGGTGGCCATATTGAACATGCAAGGAGGACCATTTTCATTTAGGACCATTTAGACCATAGGATGAATGTGTGTGTAAAGTTTCATAACAATCCTCCAAGTAGTTTAGGAGAAGTAGCAATAACAAACTTGTGCTAAAGGATGGAGAGATGATGGACAACAGACCATCCCATAGGCTCTTCTGGTTTATGACCAGTAGAGCTAAACATTGTTGTACAAAACCTATTTTCTTTGAGTCACAATTACCTGACCATTAACCTTTTTATCCCCCAAATTAGGCTTCTTCCAAGTTTTTATACTTTTCTTCTTTCAATCAAAGTGACCTTGACCTTTGACCTTTTCACACCATAATCAACTGACTTCTTTCTTACCCAAAATGTAAGCCATCCACAAACTTTGGTGTAGGTACATGATTCAGAACTAAAGTTTTGTGCAGAACCATTTTCAGTTTTCAGACACAATGACCTTGACCTCTGATATTATGACCTCAAAATCAACAGGCTTCTACCTCACTCTAAGTGCAAGCCATCCACCACAAAGTTTAGTCCAGATCTGTGATGATGGTATTGTGTTGAAACCTTTTGATTCCAAAATCAATAGGCTTCTTCATTACCTCAAGTGTAAGCAGTCCACAAAGTTTGGTCCAACTCTGCAATGTCGAACTAATGTTGTGTGGAAACAATTTTCTTCTTTCAGTCACTGTGACCTTGACCTTTAACCTTTTGACACCACACTAATTAGGCTTCTTCCTTAACTCAAGTTCAAGCCATCAACAATGTTTGGTCCAGGTCTATGATGTAGTACAAATGTTATTGTGTGGAAACCATTTTTCTTCTTTCAGTCACCATGACCTTGACCTTTGAATCACAAAATTGATAAGCTTCTTCCTTACCCCTAATGCATGCTATTTACTATATCTGGTAATGGTAGATGATGGAGAACCTGAATTATTGTGCAATAATGAATATGGAACAGAAGGATGGACAACTTTGTAAAATAACATGCTCCTCCTTATGGTGGGTGTATAACTGTTATGTACATTGAATTTATAATACGTGTCCATGAGGTAAGTTGTACTTTAGTCATTTTGTAAACATATTTACTGCATTTGAGTTCAAGGTCAGTCTTGTTTACATAGCGTTTAACAATCAGATTGGAATTTTCCATTTCCTGATGTGAGAAAAGTCAGGTAAGCAGAGGAAATTTCGATTAGAGTTACTCATATTCTAGAATATTCTGTCAGATGACTTATCCTTATATTTATACAGGTTTGGTAAACAAGATATCATTCATATACTAAACTTCATATTATTAAGATCAGTCTATTAAGGAATTTATTTTAGTAATCAGATGTTACAGTTGTGAAAATCAGAGCAAATGCAGAGAGAGGAATTATTTATTTGAAATATTCATTGGGATTACTAAAAGTGTTCATTCTCATATTGGATTAATACTTGACTTTGGGATTTATATGAATTCATTCAAAGATATTCTGGATTACATCATTCAGCCATATCAGGACATTCAAGACTACTGACCACTGACACAACAGAACATTCGAGACTACTAGTACATCAGGACACTCAAGGCTACTGGAATTCATTCGGAACATTCTATATTTAGGACTTGTGATTAGGATACTTAGGATTATTTAGACTTTAATTCATTTAGGATTATTGGATTATTTGGATTTTAATTAACGTTACCGTGTCTTTTCAAATTTCACTTTAATTGTCCAGAAATAAATTGCTTGTTGATTTTACTTACATTGTTGGTTTCACTGTCTTACTGTTACGCTATTTTAAGACCTAGAGTTGTAACAATAACAAACCATAAGTGTGCGCTCTTTTAAACAAGAATGCTCTTCCAAAGTGACTGAAGAACTGGTCTGTAATAAAGTGTCAGCACCAGTTGCTACACAGAACCAGTTGCCACATGATGTTGAATAATAATGTTCTGCACAGTAGTTTCAATAGTAACAAAAAAAATATTCAATATATTGCAAGGTTATTTTTCTATGCTAACAACAAAATTCCTGCAGAGAATCAAGAATAAGTAACCATCATGCAGCCACCAGTTCCATGTGGCAACAGGTCTAAACTTAACTGGACAGATGGACAAGGTTAAGACCATATGACACTTTCTACATTTGTGGTTGAGCTTTGAACAAATCCAGATAAGGGGTTCTCAGAAAATAAGCCTAACCATTACTTTGGACAATTCTTTATCTATGTTCTATTAAATATTTGGTCTCAATATTACTAACAAGGTATTTGGTTAGCACACATAACTGTCTGGGCTGTTTAATTCTCTTTACTCAAAATATAAATCCCTCTGTGTTTCCCTTCTTTTTTCAACAAAAAACAGTATGCACAGATTTGTTTTGACCATCTTTCACTTGTACAGATGTAGTTACCTGATTACACCCCGTTTCACAGTGTAATATCCCGGTGTTGCAGGTGAAATTAGGCCTGTACTTCACTGTTGTGTGGGTATTAACCTGTGATAGATTTATGACAGGATGGGTTATTACCTGCTGCAAGGCCTTTAACGAAGGCATGAAATACACAAACTGGCCAGGTAGACACCAACTGGTGTCTGTAATGTTAAGTAGAATTCGCACCTGTTGAGTGAAGTACAGGAACTACCTGAATTACACCAGTTTATGTCACTGAACTCTTCACCAGCATGTGTAGAATGGTCAATCTACTTTGCATGTACTACATAAATCATTGTGCACTAACTCACGAGTTCCACAATATTAGGTACTCATAAATTATTAAACATAATGGCCATGCAAATATGCATCATCCTCTATTTAATGAACATTATAAATGTTCTATATAAATATTATGTCAGATCTGCAATGATCTATCTTATATGACTTTCAAAAAGACTGACATAAAATCCTAACATGTTTAATGTTAATGCCATCAACATTGTCAGAACAATAATACCTATATGCCTCCAAGATGCCCAATTCCTGTTGCCCATTGCAAGTTAATTTTCATACAGGAAAACATATACTGTATATAAGCTGGATCCAAACGCAAACAATACAGACATAATGTGCTGGCAAATCAGGGTCTATGTTGTTTGTTCTACTGATTACTCCTAACAAACTGCATAGACCCAGATCTGCTGGCACATTATGCTATGGCAGATCTGCATCTATGAAGTTTGCAGTTGGATCAAATTTATTTGCGAGTATATACGTTATACTCATGCAGATAATGCATTGGGAAAGATCAAATCTGATAGTACTTGTAAGATGCTAAAGTATGGAAAGTGAAAATTTAATGGGAAAGTAAAACCATGGCATTCAGTTACCTATGGGCAAGGTAACTTTTAAAACAAATGTGAAGGCTAGACCCATGTCTTCTTATTTGTTGATGTGAGTGAGAAATATTACTCAAGTGTAACATGTGCCCATTGTGACCACTGTAGACCCAAATCTTCGATCACATAAAGCACCTGGCCAAGAGATCATAAAACTTTTGATCTTGACGTTGAGCTTGAGATTTTGTGTCAGCCAATCAAAAATTATGTTACTTTTAAAAAGCCACTTTTGATTTGCTGAAACTGAAAACTCAATCTCAAACACAGAGTTTTATGATCTCCAGGACAGCAGGTCACCAACTGTTCTATTTTTTAATTTCAAGTGAACAGTGTAGACCCTGATCACCTGAGAATTATGGGATTGCAGATCTGTGTCTATGTTGTTTGCACTTTGCAGCTGAGCTAGTGTTAGGCACTGATTAATATGGTGTCAACCTTCCAATCCTCTGACTTGAGTACAGGTAGTATATGATGGTGGATGACATCCTCTGCAGTTGACTGCTTCACACCAAGAAGTGCCAGCATTTTATGGACCTGGGAATTAATTTCAGCATCCAGAGTTTTCTCTACACTCGCATGAACAGAGTTCAGGTCTCTATGGAGCACATTCAAAGCATCTGAAATATAATAAAAAATTACCATAATTACAAATCTATAACATGCTCTCAATTGCAAACAGTGTAGACCCTGACCTCTCAATGCATAGTATAGTGGGAATTTAGGCACTATGCTGTTTCGTTGAAATTATAAATAGAATGATTAGCACAGACTGATCCACTATCAAAGAATCCACTGGCAGATCTCATCAGGTGTGCATACTCCACAAGACAGTTTAATAGGTTAGAATCTTTTCCAGAGCTTATTAGTAGCTTATCAGACTGGACCTGATCTTGGTTTCTTAGAATGAGCTGTGGTAACTGAATGAGATTGTCTTTCCCCAGATGTAGTACCAGTCCACTGCAGGTTGAATTAGAACATCCTTGTCTCTTCCAATGCGAGTCAAATAAGTTCAACTATCTGAAACGACTTGGAGGTAATTGTAGTGATATTTCCCAAATTGCGAAGTTTTGCTGGATGAATATCTGGTATGAGATGTGAAGGATAGATCCTCATAGTGAAAGACAGCATTGAAAAATAACATCTGATGACATTTCAACTATTGATGCAAAAACTGAACTTTTAAATTTGTATAATTTTATTCCTGCAACATTTGAGTTAAAAAACTTCGAAGAAATCATTCAGTTTCAATAACCTCAAACTATCACTTTTGTTTAATGATGAAATGAGTTATTGTGTTTCAATCAAGTTATTATAATGTAATAAAAAAAAAAAACGTATGAGGGCAGTTCAAAATGGCCACTATTAAAATCTGAGTTGTTTTTTCAGTTTGTGACGAATGTCACAGGTTAAGTCCCTTGTGTACTGACACCCATTTACAGCTGAGTCGGCTGAAGAAAGCCAAGTTAGGTGCCTAGCTCAACAACTGCCATTGCCAGGGTTGGACTACAACTCATGACCATCCAGCCTGCAATTCATAACACTTTTAGAGTAAAAGCCAAGGGAGGATACAAAAGGTCCAACCTGGTCTGATATTGCTCACATAGCTTAAATTGCATAACAGTTGGCTATTTCACTAAGCAGCCTTATGTAGTATTGTAAGAACACATCCTATGTTAACTATATCCAAAACTTTATATATTGTTGATTTTAGCTATTTTACTATATCCTATGAACCATTCTTTCTAAAGATAAAGCATAATTAATAAGCAGTTTCTTGCTCATAATCAAAGTCATCTACAATCTTGATGATAATATAAACCCAAACAGATCAAACATTATGGCTTCAAGAGTGGAAACAAGCTCAGCCAATTAGATGCAAGATCACCTCATAAATATGTGCTGATCCTGCTTACTTTTGAAATTGCCCAAGATCTTGATGATTTAAGCCCATATTCCCATATTCCAATTTTAAATATGCATGGATCTTGCTCACTACTGAAACAGTCCAAGATCTTGATGTTACAGTAAAACCTGTCATGAGCGACCTCTGCTATGAGCGACCACCTGTCATGAGCGACCACAATCGTAATGCACGAATCGATTTTATTATATAAACGCACTGTCGTGAGCGACCACCTGCAGAACGTGACCAGCGACCGCGATTTCTTGGCAAAATATGCATTTCGACACTGCTATGAACGACCGCATCACAAAAACAGAGATAAACACAACTGACCTTTATTTAACTCTTTGTAACCACGATCGCTTAAGAAGCAAAGACGTTAAAAACAAAATAAAAAACTTAAAAAACAAATTAGGCTGGCTACCGGTTTCTTGAATTGTACAGGTCATGCATGTAGTGTCATATGTTATAGATTGTAAACCAGACTAGAGCACATGCCGATTGCTCATTCGGAAATACCTCGGCTATTTCTGCGAGACAAAAGTATGAGCCATAGGATTTCCCGTGAAATTGCATATGGCAGCTTGTTCTAAAATAATACTGCTATGATCGCGAGAACTGAGACAAACACCACTGACGTTTATTTTATCCTTTGTAACAACGACCGCTTCCAAAGTAAAGACTGTTCTAACACAAAAAAAATAATTATAAAAACAAATTAGACTGGCTACCGGTTTTCTAACTTTTGCAGGTCATGCATGTAGTTTCCTTTGTTCTAGACTGTAAACCAGACTAAAGTACATGTCACTAACTGCCATTGTAGTGCCAAAGTCAATATAGCGGTCGCATACATCATTTTTCTTTGGAGTTAATCCGTAATGCCTGGGGTGAATGATGTCTTTGTCTTTAATACCAGTAGGTGAGAATCGTTTTCTGGATTCGATTGTCATTGTGAAAGGCTTGTGTTGTTTGTTGGGGTGTTTTTGATGTTACAGAGATTACAGTCCACACACCAAACCGTCATCTGTTCACCTTAGTGCAGATGGTTACACCCCCTGTTTATAGAGTTAATCCCTTTGTATCGCCGGTGAATAAAGTCTTTGACTTTTGTCTCTAAATAAATTTATTCTGTTTCTTGATAAATTAATTGTGTCTTTTTATTTCATTCATTGGTACATATTTCCCCAAAGCCTGATCCAAACCGCTACAGTCGTTATTACAATTGATCCCTTATAACATTAACACCTAGCACTTTAATAACAATGGCAGAACCTCCAATGAAAAAGAAACAAATTCTAACATTGGAGGAAAGAATTATGTAATTGAAAGAAGTGAAAAATGGGAGACCGTTTGCAACATAGCAGCCACTTGAAACGTCGGTAAAACTCAAAATTAGGGTGAAATAAAAGACAAGGAGTCAATTAGAAATGAACTCGTTTGCTAATACTAGTACATGTAAGTGTGATCTTCAAATATAAATGTGATTCATGTTTAATGACAGATGTATATCTTTATTACTATTTAAAATTATTTTCAGATTAATGCATGCAATATTTTAACAAGAACTATGAACAAAGAATACAATAAATGTACATGATTGTGCTTATTTTTCCCTCTTAAACAGTGCTGAATTTCGACCTTGGAAACTGGTCTTTTTGTTCAAACCTGTTATGAGAGACCACCTGTCTTGAGAGACCGCTTTTTGCTGGCAGAAGGGGCGGTCTCTCATGACAGGTTTTACTGTATAGGCATCTATTCCAAGTTTGAACAAAATCAGATCACTAATATGGCTTTCAGAGTAGTAACAAGTGCAACCTGTCAGATGCAAGATTATATCAATAATATGTGTGGATCTTGCTCATTATCAAACCCATCAAAGACCTTGATGATATAAGCATATATTGAATGTCTTGTCAAAATCAGATCAGAAATATGACTTCCAGAGTGGCAACAAGCCTGCCAATCAGATGCAAGATCAACTCATTAACATATGCCCATCTCGATAATTATCAAACTTGTACAAAATCTAGGTGATATAAGCATATATTCCACATTTGATCAAAATTGGATCTGAAATATTGCTTTCGGATTGGCAACAAGCTCTGCCAATCAGATGCAAGAAAAACTCATTAATATTCATTCATCTTGCTCATTTTAATTTATCGAACTTGTACAAGATCTTGATGATAAAAGCATATATTCCAAATTTAATCAAAATCGGATCAGATATATGGCCTCCAGAGTGGTAACAAGCTCAGCCAATCAGATGCAAGATCACATCATTAGTATGAGTGGATCTTGCTCATTGTCAAATTCATCTGACATCTTGATGATATAAGCATATATTCCAAGTCTGCTTGAAATCAGATCAAAAATCTGGTTTCATGAGTTGTAACTAAGTCAGCCAATCAGATGCAGAATTACCTCACCAATATGCATGGTTCCCATGCATTATCGAATCTATCCAAGATCTTGATGATACAAGCCCATATTTCAAGGTTTATAAAAATTGGATCAAAAACAGAAATATAGCCTCCAGAATGTGTAACAAGCTCAGCCAATCTGATACAAGCTCACCTCATTAGTATGCATGGATTTCACTCATTATCAAATGCATCTGAGATCTTAATGATATAAACATATATTCAAAGTATGATCAAAATTAGATCAGAATAAGGCCTCCCAAGATTAACAAGGTTAGCCAATCTGACGCAAGATCACCTCTTAAATATGCATGGATCTCACTCATTATCGAACCTGTCCAAGATTTTGAAGATATAAACCCGTCTTCCAAGTTTTATTGAAATCAAATCAGAATATGGACTCCTGAGTGGTAACAAGGAACTGTCGATGGACGGATAACACAGGGCCATACCATAAGCTCAGTTGACCTCGCGGCTAGGTGAGCTAAAAAATTTAAATAAGGGACTGACACTGGCCAAAAAGAATTTCCAGGAATCCAGGATAAGACCATTTCTTCTTTTTAACTGCTGAGTACTGAAACAATCTCTGATATTCAAAAGAAATTCAATCATACCAAATTTGGAAACAAAACTATTTTCTTATGTTGAAGTTTACATGCTCACATCATACCTGTAAGTGCAGTACACAATTCTTTATCATGGCCTTTGACCTTAAACCTGATATCATGGGTAGAAGATCGTGTAACTTGTCTCAGACAATGCCAAGATATAACTGCATGCAAAGTTTGGTTAAATCTATAAGTAATATCTTTTGGAAAACAAAGGTATTCTTCAGATATATCCACAAAATGGAATAAATAATAAAAATCCACTGATACTTGTTTGTGTTATCATTTTACAAGTCAGTACAGCTATAAACCTAAGTCAGGACTGTTGACCTTAAAATCAATGGCAGAGTACTGACTAAAACCACATGTTAATATGACCCTCCATTAAAGAGTACTAGTGACAACAAGATATTTTAGAAAACCACCATGGCCATTGTGTTGGAGGTCTGATCAGCACCATTTTTATTTAGGAACAACTAGATGTCATAGGAACTCTTTAAGTAAAAACTCCATGTCATTATGACTATCCATTCAAGAAAGATTTCTAAGATGGCCACCATATTGGATGTCAGATAAGCACCTTTTTCATTTAGGACCAACTAAATATTGTAGGAAGTCTTTTAGTGTAAACTCCATGTTGATATGACCATCCACTCAGGAGATTAGCTATAATGAGATTTTCAAGATCTCCACCATGGTGGTCATATTGGATATCTGATGGCCACAATTTCCATTTAGGCCTAAATTGGCATCATAAGAAGTCTTTTAGTGAAAACCCCATGTCAATAGTACCGTCCATTCAGAAGAAGGAGCTGTAACAAGATTTTCAAGATGGCCACTGTGGAAGCCATATTGGATGTCAGATTGGCACCAGTTTCATTAAGGACCAACCAGACATCATAATAAGTCTTTCAGTGCAAACCACATGTTGATATGACTGTAAGTTCAATAGGAGTAGCGACAACAAGATTTAAAAATGGTTGCCATAGTGGCTATATTGGATATCTGAGGTGTACCATTTTCATTTAGGACAAACGAGACCGTGGGATGAATGTGTTTGAAAAGTTTCACGGCAATCCTTCCAGTAATTTAGGAGGAGCAATAATAACAAACTTGCGCTAATGGATGCTGGACAGATACCAGACAATGGATTAAAGGCCATTGCATAAGCTGTTCTGGTCTATGACCAGTGGAGCTAATAAATTAAGTAGCAATAAGGAAATAAAGGATTACCCCTACAATATACCATCATTTTATGGATTTAAAATGACCAAGCTGTCATGAAGTAGTACCATTTTTTGTCACTTTATTAAAAACAAACAGCAAAACATATAATTTTACCATTTTTTATGTTACTCTTTGACGATATTTCTGCAATTGGGAAGAAAATGGTAATATCCTGAAGCGAGACAAGTCTTCCATCAGACAATGGAATCATCTTCATCTGCCGCAGCAGCTTGATGAACTCGTCATTCTGTTGGAACTCATCCATGCTGCGGTAAATACATGCCAGCAAGCTAGCAATGCCATGTACAGAGTCTTCAACTTCTGAAAAAAGCATGGGTAACAATAGATGAAAGAAGGCTAAATAATCATGCTACGATCAACATAAATGAAATTTGTCTTCTCTTGAAAAGAACTTTTACGTAATTTAACCCAAGAATACTTTCTCAACAATGGCTGACCATGCCCAAGTGCCATTTGCAATCCCACTTAGTTTTATGGACTCGAAAGTTTTCCTCTCATATTTTTCCAAAAATGTTTGTATTCCCAAATACCATGTCTGACTAAGTAGTTTAGCATTACAGCTCATCTTTGTATCCTAATTTCGATTGTCACCTAATTTCGGTTTGCAATCGACACTAATAAATGCCCGATTTCTCCATCATTTTCAGACATGATTATGATTGTACTGACAGCTAAAATCGCAACTTAAACAATTTTATAACGATATGTAATCAAGAGTTTTTCTTAAAAATGTGCACCATTTGTCGCTAAGTGTAACGGGTATACTATATGGGTGACACAGAATATCGAATAGTAACAGATCATGTACATTCAATCACTGACAATTTGCATGATTCACGTGGAAAACTAATTATAAAAAAGTTAATACTTCAAGCCTGCTTTTTGTTGTTTGGGGTTCATTTTTATGCATTCTTGACTGTGACTTTTCATTGATGACATAAATATATACCAGAGTGTTTACACATTTTAAGATCTATTCATTCTGAAGGGGAGAGAGAGAGAAATGATGGGAGAGAGAGAGAAGGAAAAGAAGAACAAATAAAATAGGCCTAAATATGGATATACAGGTCTGAAGAACATACAAGGGCAGATATACTTCCTAAATGGAAAAAGAAAGTAGTTCCAAAAGTGATATTGCCACTGTGGCGATAAAAGTGGTATCACCACTGTGGTGATATCATTTCTCTCCCCCAGATATATTGCAATATCTCATTATGAAATATGTAATAAATGCAAGGATTCCATAGGAGACTTTTTCACTTTGTAACAGCACTATGATGCACGTTAAATTAATTTAAAATACTGTAGTTTCATTTATTTCATGAAAGAAGAAGTCATTTAAATGGTTTTTCTATTTTTAGTAACAATGGACAGACCTGACAGCAGATTGGCATCATTTGTAAAAATTTGAAAAGGCCTTCATGTCAAAATGCTTTCTATCAAATTTTGATTCAGTTCTGTTAAGCATTTTTTTGAGAAGAAGTTTTTTAAAGTGTTTTTCAATTTTTAGTAACAGTATCCATGTTTAATGGAGGTCTGGATCATATGTAAAACTTCAAAGGGATTTAATTAAGATGTTTTCTGTCAAATTTGGTTAAATCTCTTCAGAGGTTTTTGAGAAGAAGTTGCTTAAAGTTTTTTTCTATTTTTTAGTATTCGTGGCCATATTTGACACCAGATGGGCATCATTTGAACAAAAACTTGAAAGGAGTTTATGCCAAGATGTCGTCTGTCAAACTTGGTCAAATTCTGAAAACTGCTTTTATTTTTAGTCATTTAAGGTTTTTCTATTTTTAGTAATCTGGCAATATTTAATAGTGGATCATAATCATTTGTTAAAATTTTAAAGGCCTCTCTGCCCGGATGATTTCTGTCAAATTTGGTTACATTCTCTTTAGCAGTGTGTGAGAAGATGCATTTAAATGATTTTTCTATTTTTTTTTTAACATTGGTTATCATTTGTAAAAACCTGAAGAGGTCTTCATGCCAAAATGCTTTCTATAAAATTTTGGTCCAGTTCTGTTAAGCAGTTTTTGAGAAGTTGTTGAAAGTGTTTTTCTGTTTTTAGTAATGGTGGCCATGTTTGATGGTGGTCAGCATCATTTGTAAAAAAAACTTGAAAGGCCTTAATGTCAGGATGCTTTCTGTCAAATTTGGTAAAATACTGAAAATTGTTTTTATTTTTATTTTAGAAGTTGTCAATAGTTTTTCTTATTTTAGTAATGGTGACCATATTTGATGGTGGATCAGCATCATTTGTATAAATATTTATTTAAAGGCCTTTCTGCAAGAATGCTTTCTGTCAAATTTGGTCAACTTCAGTTCAGCAGTTTTTGAGAAGCTGTTTAACCCTTTCATTTGCAATGATGCTTTTTTCACACCAGCCACACTTTTAGACACCAGCCCCTTTACTGTGCAATGATAAACCTGATTATGATACTACTACTACTACGAAGAAAAAAAAAATGGAACATCAGCACAATAATTGTTTTATGGTGATAATTAAAAGTAAAGTTCTACAAATGTAAATATGAACAAATGCACAAAAAACTCAAGGAAGATACACCCTTCCAAATAAAAAGCTCTCAGTAAATTCTGGGATCTTACCTTCTTATCTGCAATGAAATTAGTTACTGGAACCCTTAATTAAGATATTTAAACAAATAATGGATCCAGACGGAATTACATTATTTTAGAAGCTTTAATAAGCTATAATAAATGAAGAAAAAAAAAATGAGTAGCGGTAGCAATTTATGGACCAAATGAATTCAATTTGAATTTTTTAAAAGAGAAATAAAAGAACTTGTCAATAATATTGTCATTAATTAAAATATTCGGACATTAAAAAACAATTACCTTACTCTCTGTGGTGAGTAGTACCCTCCAAGATGAATAAAGTCAGCAAGTTTCATGATTATACATACAAAAGTGTCACAGAAACTTGACTAAATGCAAAAACTTAACGTAATCACTAGAGCATAAAAAGTAGATTACCACGACCTCCTTTTGCCCTTGGCGTTTATTACTCTCCAAGATGAATATACACATAATGTTTCCTGACTGTACCTTAAATGTGACAGAGAAACTTGAGGTAAATGTAAAACAATAACATATTTGGTGAAGCGCAAAAAGAACGTCACTATGACCTACTTTGCCCATGGTGAGTAGTACCCTCCAAGATGAATACACCCATCAAGCTCCATTACTGTACATACAATGGTGTCTGAGAAACTGAGCTAAATACAGAAACATAACATTGACACTGACAACAAAAAAAACAGAAAAGTGATCCCTATGTTCCACCTAGCTTTGCAGGCGAGACAAAACTGAAAGATATTTACCACAGACACCATTTAAGTCTTGTATAATGGCCTTCCCCATCTGGATCAGATGCTCTGTTGTCAGTGTCTCTATGCCCAGACACTGGGTCAAGGTTGGATTCAACATGGCTGCCACATCACCATGGAGATAGTACAGATTGAGGTGTTTTTGTAGCAGCTCCGGGGTTATCACCCTGTGAATCAGGGGGTCCCTCACTCTCACTGTCTGAGATGGGATCTTCCAGCTGATGACACCTGATTCAATATTAGCAGAGAACATAGTCAAATATGCAATAAACATCACCTGTATTAAGCATTTATCTGTCTTAAACAGCCACTTTTTTGCAAAGGTTCTGTTAACTACATGTATTATTAATATGGACCTATATTAACTAGCCACCTGTCTTTTGAGTCCACTTTTCACATTTCCTTGATGTGGCTGTTGGAGACAAATTTGACTGCACAAATGACATGTCCAAAATTGCTAATGCAGGAATGTAATACTGATGCAGATGATCTGCCAGTCATAGCTGGAGACCAATGTATCAAACTGTTGTCTGTTTATCAAAACCATATTGCATTTAGATTTGTTTTACCCTCTAATTTTTCTTAAACAGGGTAATTGTGAAAATCTGAAATAATTAAATTGCAAGAATTTGATAATTTTACAGCTCAAGTTTTTAAAATTTTTGGGTGAAATTATATTGATTTTTGCCTTAAAATTATGTGGAGTTTTACCCAAATAAGCTGACAAAACTGAGCCTTGAGAAAACTGATCTTACTGCCTATACTGGCTGATCTTTTGTTTCCAAGTGTTCTGTTATTTTAGTAATTTGAAAATGGTGAATACTGGCCAAAATTTATGGTCCTATACATGGCCAGTTTTCTAAAAGATCAACATACTAAAAGTTTAAACTGACTCGTAGCTAGTCACCAATATGCAAGTCAAAGCCCTTTGCAGGTATAACTAACAACTAGTCCTGACACAAAAAAGCTATCTTGAACACATGTGACAATACACACCTAATTAGTGTAATCTGCTTGCTGATTGATTTAAATACATTACACTTGTTAGTTTTGAGGTCAAAATTCATTATGACCTCAATTCAGTACACATCCGTTATTTAAAGATTTCCTTTCTAAAATACATCAATACTGCCATCAAATTGGTTCATGTTTGATTTTTTTAGTTTCTCTGCAGCAAATAAATTACCAAATTTTATCATAATCAAATTCTACCTAGTGATGGTTGTTTAATTTAAACAAGAATTCCATGAAATACTATGTCTGACCTTTATTTTCGGGAGGGGGGGCAGTCTACCACCTTTCAGTTGGTATATTTTTAAAAAGCTGGGCCCAGGACAGGTCAGACCAGAAATCAATGCTGGCTTCAAAGTCAAGATATTGAGAATGCTGATGGCTTGGAGCGATAGAGTCAAAGGAATGAACATAAATTATAAAATATATTGATAATAATGTTTCTTTGTAGGATCATAAGCAAATACCTATATCCATCTAAAAACATGTAGTATGTAGTTTTTGGGTGGGGTAAAACTAATTTTAATTTTGTAATACTTACCTGCTACTACTGCATTGCTTTCCTTTTCCGGGACGCTAAGTTCCCACCCCAAGTTAAATATTCCTTCCTCTTATTAGTAATTGGAGGCACAGAATTAAAAAGAACATCATCCCAATCTGATGTTATAGTCCTAGCCAACATACAGAATAACTTCCTCTTTTGACTTGAACCGAGACTACAGGGCATCAGAGCAGGGAGAGGGGAGGGAATAACTGCAGTTGTTGCAGGTAAGTATTGCATAATTAAAATTGGTTTTACCCTCCAAAACTAACTTTTATTAGCATTAATACATTACCTGCAACAACTGCATTGCTGAATTTACCAGTTAAGAGGGAGGTTGATGGCCTCAAAACAAAAAATGATATAAGAAAAATGCACTTATTCTTGCTGTAGGAGTGTTTCCTACTTAAGGCTGGTAGATGGCTTGGCAAAATGGTGTGCTCTCACAATTGGACCCCATGAGTAAATGCCTTCACACTAGTGCACCAAGATTGAAGGTTAAAGAGTGAAAGGCAGAGTGAGACCGACAGAAGGTGGCTCACATGACATCATTCACAGAGTGATTCAAGTAGGACCAAGATTCAGCAATAGTCGTAACCTCATGGGCTTTAATGAATAACAAGAAAGGAGGGAATATGAACAAAATTGGTCAAGGCATATTCTGCTGAAATGGCAGATAGATCAGCCATTGCTGGCCAATGTAGATAAAGGAATGGTATGCTCGTGGTGTATGGAGCATCACAAGAAGTCGCCAGCTCACAAATGTTTGGACAAGTCAATATGAATCAAGGTGAGTCTATGAAATTACTTGCCCTAAACTGGTGAGTGGGAGTAAAATTTAGTTTTATTCCCAGAGGTTGCATCCATTAGTTGCCTCTTAAAACATGCAGAAGGGCGCATCATGCTTATTCAACATCCCTGAGTGCACAGGGGGAACATGATCAAGTACCACTTCAATGCCCTAATGGACTCCTGGAGATGCTTTTGGGAAGGGTCCAAAGAAGACAGTCCCCGTTCTAAACTTGGATGCCCAAATGTACTGGTTGAGAAAGCTTGGGTTCATGAATGGTCAGTGCTTGCCATTGGGATTGGAACTAGGAAAGTCTGGAGTAAATTCCTGCTGCAAAACATCTACCTTGCATGGGTCTCTAGGGATGTCTAAATCAAAGTAAGCCCTTTACAGTGGAGGAGGGTTAAGGAACGTGATCTGCAGGCCCAAGACTATTTCGAAGACCCACATGTAAAAAGGGCAGAGTCTCTCCATTCCATGGTAAAATGCCAAAGTGGTGTCAATTTTCGCAATAAGTAGGCGGTCTTGGTATGAAACTGGAACTAAACTGGCTACACTGTTGCAAACTAGTTGTGTGTTGTGGAAAGGTTTCCAGTCTGTGTACAGAAGATTGCTTTGACATTCCTGGGCCTGCTATATGTCAATGGCTGGGACTTTGGTGCAGAAAACCAGCATATATGTTTTGTGAAAGGCAAGATTAAAGTTAGATGGGAATTACCACTGTGAGAGGACCAGAAACTCAACCTGACTGCAGCAGTTGTTTGAAAGAAAGCTGGTCTTTCTTGGCTAAAAGGTGGACAGATAAGAGAATTCTATAAGTGGAAATTGACAGTGCAAGAGACAGATGGCAGAACTATGCAGACAGAAACCAGAAGACTTCTTCAATGGATGCATGCTGATTGCAACGTACAATGCTCTGTTGCAGTGGAGATTTAAAATTGATGACAAAAAGGGCAATAACTGTCATTCTTGGTTCTTAAAGGACGAAACTTTTAAAAAGCACATCTATGTTTAATAGGCAATTCACATACCAAATGGCATCAAATTATATATCAGGGTTGCATAGCTTTGATGGTTACATGAAGTGTGAATGGACGGACATATGGACTGATGAACTGATAAGACATATGGATAAATGCAGGGCCTAAAAAAAACCCCTACTAATTACTGTGAATAAATAATCATTTACTTGAAATAAAGTGCAATAAAGGTCAAGTACTGAAATGTATTAAAAGTACTTCTGACCACTGGAGTAGATAATTAACTCAATATCCCAGCATGCAATGTGTTTGCATCAGGTGGTAGTACCCTTGTTTCAAGCTATGTGGCGTCAATATAATTCATGATATACCAAAGTGGGTGGCATTACAGAAAAGGGCAAAGATGTAGTCTTACAATGATACCATGTAATATAGACTTTCAACTCATTTTAAAAAATACAGCCACAAGAAAGATAATTTTGGAGACCAGATTTTTTTTAGGCCAAAAATTACCAGTTCTGGAACCAGAGTATGTCTGTGGATTTTAGACTTCCTGCCATACGATCTAAAGCAGACTGGTCCAAACTGCACATGGACAGATAAACCTTTGCAAAGAAGTAAGTTTGAGATCTGAAGAAAAAAGGGGCCAGTCCAATTTTTAATTTTACCCATCTGCTCATGCACAGGTGAAATAGCCAATCAAAAACAATGTCTTTTATGCATCTAAGCATCTGGCAAAATAAAAATCATCCTGAAACAGATGTGCTAGGATGCAATCCAAAGTAACCAAAAAGCGTGTTTCCTACCCCCATTTCTGGTAAATATAAAAACATTCTCCAGGGGAAAATGAGTTAAGATGGAAGCAGTTAAGTTATTGTACAATGAAACAGACATCTTAAGTCAAAATATTCATATACAGAGAGGATAGAGTGAAATTCTGGAAGAAAACAGATGAAGTGCACTTCCCTGTGATGAGAAAAAATCCCAAGGCTTGCTCAAATTTGTGCAAAGGCACAAAATAAAGCTATTAGTGAGACCTTTTATAAGAGTGTGCTGACCTGGCATGAGTGAGACCTTTTATAAGAGTGTGCTGACCAGGCATGAGTGGAGTAACAAGCAATGGATTTGGAGCCAATCTCTATATCCATGGGGAGACCACTCTTGTATGTCTTCCATTTTGGCAAAGAGACAAACGTTTTACCATTTTTGTTGCTAAAACAAGCCAAAAGACTCAGCTGGATTTGCAAGATAGGAGATGTTCTTCTTATGTATTATGATCAGATAATGTATCTGAAGATGAAATCTGCGTGTGACCATTGACATTCCCCCATCCCTTTCTCTTGTGGGAATGAATTCACTATGATGAAAACAAAACAACACTCCCCACTCTCTAAACATTAGGTACAGCAATTTTCATTGATTCCTATGGATAGCTTCAGCATTATGGGTTTGCACAAAAACTTAAACATTGAGTTGATCATGATAATACTGATGCCAGACGACATCTGTATCACTATGTATAGCATTTTTCCTTGAAAAAGGCAAGACAAAAAACTTTATTATTTTCAACTTCCAACATAAGACCTTTTTCAAAAAGCAAAGTACTGACAATACTGGCAAATTGGAGGGTTAAAGTAATACTAATTTACATAAGATCAGATCGAAGAACAGAATTCCAGAGATATTGCTATTCATGGTCCTTTTTACTACTCTAAACACTGCTCTAAATAATCTTTATAATATTATGCTATATTATCTTTTCTTTATATATCACTAGATATATATAAATTTTTTTAAACATTATTTGTGGAATTATTGTGATTTCCTTTTAAAGCCATTTTCAACTTTTGTTTCAAGTATTACCATCAGTAGAACAATATCCAAGGGAGATAGCTACTATATGGTCCAATCTTTAACCTAAATTGAAGTTACCTCCCTTAACCTGTAAAATTGACCTGAAAGGCCAGTGGCCCTATACTTTATTACAAATCTTAGTAAGACCATAGTTTTTTTTACTAATATTTGAAATACAAACTGTATTTGGTATAAGAGAATGGATACTATACCATAGACATGGAGGGATGAAATAAAGTAAAAAAATGAGGTGAACCAACAAATATGCTGAAAGCTGAATGAATGGAGAAGAATTGATGAACTTACCTCGACTATTTGGCTGTGTGGGAACACATGGCTTTCCTCTTAGCTTTTTCAAGATCTCTGTAGCTATAAGTTTGAAGAAATCCAAAATTTCATCTTCCATGGGAACAAACTGCAGAAAGGCTGACAGTGCCTCTATTGCGCTGAAGGCTGGATGGGACTTCAGCGAAAAAACAAGACTCTGAATATATGCAGCTAACTTAAATAGCAAAATTTCTTGTAGTTTCTTTCAGCAATATATTATGTATGAGCTAAAACTGCATCACAAATTTTTTATACATGTAATCATCACATTCAAATCCTGAATTATGTTAATGGCACACAAATGTTCCACCACATTGCCTGTCCTAAACACAAAGTTTAACCTGGTGTACAGAGATACTGTTAGTATAGAAAAGATGGATGGTTAAGGGTAACATTTTATGGCCCCACCAGACTCTCATGCTAGGGAATACAAACCTGTCTTTTACAGTATTAAAGGAAGAAACTTCAATTAACATGCAATCACTGCTCTCTTATTGATCCATCCAAAATAGTCACTTTCTCAGAGTCTTTGAAAAGAAGAGATTTAACTTTTATTACTACAATTGCCTGTCTAACGGGACCATTTACTCTTCTGAAAGTGACTGTTTTATTAGTCTTGTTCAACCTGACTTCTCACATGGTTTCATAAGATTTCAGTTAAACAAGGGTCTAATAAAAAATTAATTTTGGAAAAGTCATCTGATTGGAGTTGAGAGTTGGGATGACATAATATATCATAAGATGATGTCATGTTTCATGTAAGCATCATCAGTTTCATTGGCCGATTATGATGAATCTCCTACAATGGAGTTAGTATACAAAGTGATGTTAAATGATATTCCTTTAAGCTTACAACAGAATTTAGGCTTGAATAATTGTAGAAAGTATGTCTAAATAAATTTTGCGATATGGAGGAACCAATTTTTCGAGGGATATATGTTTCTTTGATAATACTTACCCAATCATAATACCTTAGGAATACATCCACTATGCTGCAAATGCAGCCATCCCAGACTTGCATTACTAAAAGAAGTGCTAAAATGTTGACTGCTTCCAAAGGTGGAAGTCAGACAAGAGTGGTCTCCTTTTGAATAGTGGATGATGGTTTGGATGATGTCAGTCAGGGAACAGAGGGAGCAGTTGTGCTTAAATGCTATGATAGTGGTGACTGCCTGAGCCTCATGAGCTGATATGCACCAGAAATATATTATCTTGGGTTACTTTCTCATAAGCAAAGCAAATAACCGATTGTATCTGGAATGACTGATAGTGCATGTATCCCACTGATCAAGTCTGCTGTAGCTAGAATTACTTAGAAGCAGGACTGTACTATAGGTGAGTCAAGGAAGCTTTTGACATTGGTTCGAAAGATTGCTTTATTCAACCACATTAAAGCCCACACAAGATTCCATTTCAAACAAAGGATCAGAGTCTTCTGTCAAGACAAATTAAAGTTTGCAAGAAGGTTGGCGAGGTCTTTGTTCTGGTCTATTTCCTCCCTTCCATGATAATGGAAGATGTCTAAAATTGCGGAATGGTAGCCCTTGATAATGATAAGGGTTAACTTCTTTTCCTCAGAGGGCAAAAGGGAGGGATTTGGCTATCTGTAGTACAGAATCATTTGAGGGAATGTGTTTCTGCCTGCACCACTGTAATATAAACTCTCCATTTCCATGCATGTTTTTTTTAAAATGGTGAGCCTTGCCAGAGCAACTCTGTCCACCACTTGTTTTGATGTCTGTTTTCTTCTGAGGGATTTCTTTATTTCAGCCAAGCATGCAGGTTCAGCATCTCCGAGAATGGACAGCAAACCTGCTTTCACAATTGTTTCAGCATGCAAGAAGGCAGGATTTCTTGAGAATCTCTGCTACTAAGTTCGCTAGATCATTGATCCATGATTTATCCCACCTTTGGGTGGGGAGCAATCAGGATTAGACAGCATTCCAATTCTCTCACTTTTGCAAGACTTGCGGACTTGAGGGGATGGGGAAAAGTGTATGCTGCGACATCATTCCATTTCAGGGAAAGTGTGTCAATTGCACAGGCTTTCTGAGCTGGAACTGGAGAGATGAAGGTTGGGAGCTTTGCATTCCACTTAATCACAGAAGGTTTATGAGATGGTAACCCCAAAAGGCAAAGTTCAATTGAAAACCAAGGGTACAAGGAACCATTCAGTAAGAGACAGCTAAATCCAACATGACACAGAATTGGTTAGGACATACAGCCTGCCTGGGATGTGGTGGACTTAGATTTGGATTTATCAGTGATGACACCACCTGAGAAAAATGCCAAACCCAGAGGCAGAGGTCAGGGGACATGTTTTGCCTTACTTTCTGATGTATCTGAAGACAGCTGATTTGTCAGACAGAATGCCCTTTCCAGAGAGCATCTCCAGCGATGATTGAAAGGTATGCACTGTGGCCTTCATCTCCAGGTGATTAAATGAGTAATAAGCACTCCTGAAGGGACCAAACCCTGCTCACATCTTGGAAGGAGAGTAGGAGGTGGACACCCCGGCCTGTCATGCTGGCATCTGAGCAGATTCTGATTCACAGGAGTTGCTCCTGCAGCAGGGTACCTGCCATAAGCTGAGTAAGGTCAGCCCATCTACAGAGATGGGAATTCATATAGCACAAAACTAGATTATTTGGTCCAGAGTGACAGGATTAACTGATTAAAGGATCATCTGAAGGGATCTAATGACCAAGCAGCCCCACCCCCCACCCCACCTCCAATCCATTGTCATATTGAGGAGACCCAGTTCCCTGGCTAAAATTTGATTCTCGAAGCAAGTGGCAGACACCACTGAGATAATTTTAAGAGACATTCTTGAGAGCAGCAGACTTAATTCAAGTGGGTTTTAAACTCCATGCCTAAACGCCTGAAATGCTGGGATGGGATGAGTTTGGTTTTGTCTTTGATGACAAGGAATCCAAGGCAAAGCAACAGTGAAACAAGAGATTGCATCACTTGCTACAAAAATGGCTGACCTGAAGTCTCATGGACTAATATTCAGACTAAAAGGGAGTGCCCTGAACTGGTAAATGATTCACTGTATATGAACCTTATGAACTCCAGAAAGACCTGTGAATCTGTATGTGAAGGTATGCATCTTGGAGGTCTAGACTGACTGTGAAACCTTCCTCCTGGACCATGTTTAGAACCAATCTCAGTGTCTCCATTTTTAGCATGGTGCCCAAATGAAGTGGGTGACAGAGTTAAGATCCATTACTGAATGAAGTTTGCCACTTGCCTTGTGGTAAAGGAAAAGAAAGATCTCAGTGAGTTTGCATTGTCTCAACTGCCCTTTTCATAAGGGGAGTGTTAATTCTTGCTGCCAGACATCGACTTGTATGGGTCTTTTGGGACATCTGTAATGAAGGGAGCTGTTGATAATAGGGGAGGGCTGCTTACAAGGACCAGCAGTACAGTGTCTCCCATTCTGTGGAAAAGTTTTGAATTTTTATCACCAGGATGTCAGGAAGTTAGCATAAGCATGGCATTATTTTGCTGATGGGGAGAGAAATTGGGATGAGATTAGTCCTTATCTCCCCAGTACTTAATCATCAGTGGCTTGTGGGAACTAGTTCCTCATCTAGAGAAGGGAATGAAAGTGGCATTCATGGCTCAGTGGGGGAAGATTCTTCCTGTTTCTCTGATTTCTCCTAGGAAGTGAGGGCAAGGCTCTGGATCACTGGGCCCATGACTTTTGCTCCTTTGGTTGCATATTGCAATCTGAAAATGATTTTGTGATGGTTTTCTTGATAGCAGACCTGAAGAGAAATGCCTATCTTTCTGCCAGGTGAAGATTAACAGACACAGCTATGGCATTAGGTAAGTGAGTGTTTGAGCTTTTCTTAGCATATGACCCATATGAGAGACTGACTCTCAAGCATGCATGTCAGTGGGTTTCTTGATGAAAGGATTTAGGCCATATTCAGATTGCTGATAAAATAGTCACAGAAACAGAGTCAAACATGGGTCCTATCGCTATGTCATTTCAAAGCAGTTGTTGCATGTTGAGGAAGGACTTAGGTTCCGTACACAGAGGAAAGTTTGATAGTCTCAAGCCCACAGTAACTCTCTTGGCAGCCATGACTACATGATGAAAGGTCAGTGGGTGTACATTATAGTACACCAGGTTAAAATTCTTTACCATTGATGGTGCGAAAGAAAACGCATGTTGACACTTGGGCCCTGAAGTGACCTTTTAAAGCAACAAAGTATGTCAACAACTTGACCAGATTCTGTAAGTTGCTTGAGGAACACCTTGTCTTTCTTGACTAAGAGATCAACTGGTGCAGGAATTGGTAAAAAGCCATAGGTAAGGCTGAGGCAGACAGAGCTCAGCAGGTAGAAGCTGGAAAACCTCATCAATCGATGCAAGGAAGGCCCGAGTGTTTTCCGAATACCTTTGGATCAATAAAGGAAAATGGTGCCTGTGAGAATAAATCATCACAAACAGAAGAGTGGGGTGATTGGGAAGACTCCTGTATGGGGTGCAAAGATAGAGCTGGTGAAACAGGCTGTGTAGGACAGTGAACAAAGGATGGGAATCTGTTCATGTTGGTACACAGATTTTCAGGAATTCACTATGTGTATCTCCTATAGTCTGGGACTGGTACCAGACATCTAGGAACAGGGTGTCGCTGTAGCTGGTACCAGGTTGGGACAGAGGTTGTGTATGTGTTTGATTTGGTTCTCTTATATGAACTGTGTCCTCTATTTCTCATTATGTATATTTGCATTTAACGCTGGCTTTAAGAAATATTTTACCTTCAAGTAGAAAATTCTCTGTATTGTATGTATATTATAAACACATTTTGTAATTGTATGAATGTATCATATTCATATGCAATGTATTCATACTTGAAAGTGGGTATGTTTGGATGGAGAGATATTATGCAATGTATTTTGGCCATATGACTTCAAAAGAGCACAGCAGACAATATACATTGTAATTAATTTTAACTGATAGGAGCACCTATAGTACAGAATTGTAATTACAGATAGGTAAAAATACTTAATCAACTGCTACTTAAACAAGAAATATAATTTTTTTAGTTTCAAAAACTTCACTAGAAAATGGCAGTCGAAAACATTTCTAAACTAGTTTGAAACAACAACCATAAAATATAGATGAGAGTACATGCACAGGTGTCTTCACACGATAGTGTTCATCCATTCACAGTGGTCACTGATGTTAAGGATGAGTAACCTCAACTTTGCAACTACATGTTTAGGGACTTAATTCTAAATTAAATGTGAATCTTTTGGACTGTCAATTTTTGGTGAGGTTTTGAAATGTAGACCAATTTAATTCCTTGTTCTAGTGGCAGTTAATTAACTATTTATACCTAGTTGTAATTACAGTAAAACCTTGAGCAACCTCTGCTATGAGTGACCTCCTGTCATTTACAATCATAATCATCAAGCATGGATTGATTTTATTACATAAATGCACTTTTCGTATGCGACCAACGGCAGAATACAACCAATGACCAGAATTTTTAGACAAAATAGGTGATTTGACACTGCTATGAAAGACTGCATCACAAAAACAGAGATAAACTCCAATGACCTCTATTTAAATCCTTTGTAACCATGACTGCAGAAGAGGGTATGCAGACAAAGTGCAGTTTGTTCTAAACAACACTGCAATGAACGATAGCATTGCAAGAACGGCGACAAACACACTGACCTTTTTTTTAATCCTTTGCAAACACAACCACTTAGGAGAGTTTTTTCTTAACAAAACAAAAGTGGAGTCTAGCTACCAGTTTCCTAAAACCTACAGGTCATGCATTTCATTGTATGCTACAAACTGAAAACCAGATTAAGTCATGTAAATACCCATTATGATTAACAATGCCTTCTTCAAAGGGAGTAATCAAGGATGTAGTCAATTCAACAGTTTGTATTGTTTCTTTATCTTTGGCAAAAACCACACAACCCCAATAATGTCATAATTAGAAACCTTCTTAAAGGGCTTCACTGTAGAAGTCAAGTACGTTGTTCGACATTAGAATCAATTTGTGATGCCTGGGATGAACGAGGCCTTCGTCTTTGTCTTTAATAAGTGATTATCGTGTTCCAGATTTGAAAAGGTTTGTGTTGTTTGTTGCTTTTTTGATGTTACAGTTACTAAAACCCACACATCAAGCCGTCATCTGTTCACCATAGTGCACCCAGTTATACCCTTTGTTTATTGAGTTAACCTCTTTATGTCATTGGTGAATTAAGATTTTTGTCTCTCAATAAATTTATTTTGTTTCTGGATGGGTTCATTCTATTATTTTATTTAATTCATAAGTACATATATATTCCATATTTACCCAAAGCCTGATCAAAACTGCTATTTCATACGCAGGATGAGTAAGTGTTATCATAGCTAATTCTTATACTACATTTGAAGTAACTCTGAAATGTATGGACATGTGAAGTTAACTTATGGACAGGATAAATTAATATTACCTTAGTTAATTTTGCAATTTATATACTAATACATGTACACCTAATCTTCAAATACAATTCTGTGAATATTTTATGATAGATATAAATCTTTATTGCTATATAAAATTATTCTGAGATCAAATGAGTACAATATTTTATCAAAAACTATGAATATAGAATAAAATGAAAGTACATGTGGGTCTTTTTCCTCCATAAACCCTGTTGAATTTTGACCTTGAAAACCGACTAGTTTGCACAAACCTGTTATGAGTGACCCCCTATCTTAAGAAACCACTTTTTGTTGGCAGAATGTGTGGTCTCTCAAGACAAGTTTTACTGTCCAATGATATAATCTAGGTACTCCTATCAGTTAGAATTAATTACAATATAAAGTTTCTAATGTGCTCATATGAAGTCATATGGCCACAATACAAGGTGTAGAGACCATGGGCACATAAACCTTATGTAAGGGACTGACCATTTAATAACATCAAAACTTTTTGACGTTTAATTTCATTGTTGCTGATAAAACATGACCTTAGCTATTTATCGATGATGAACTGAAGCACTAAAGTCGATATATGAATGAACTAGATCCTTCTTTCCAACTGAATCGGCATGCAGCAAAGACCAAATATGGTGCCACGCATGCCATGTGGGCGCATCTATTTTTAGAAACAGGAATTTTTCTTAATATGACCACTCACACTTTTCTAGCTTTGTTACAACAATTCATAGAAAGGATTGCAAATTTATGGTTTTAATACTTATCTCCATACTCATAATAACATTGTGTATTGGTTAGATATTATTTGCTTTGCTTTTTTTGTAAAATGAGTGATATAAGAAAACAACCCTTACAGCACTTCTCAAATTCCACAACATAGCATTGTCCCCTACATTTCTGACCTAAATTTTTGTTTTCTTTAGGCCAAATCTTGTATCACATAATATTTAGACTTCGCTTTCCATGAATCGTATGTTTTCCTTAATTTATGTGCCCAATGAATTACGGAAACAGACAGTCTAATGAAGTGGTACTTATCAGGCATAGTGATGTCCATCATTATTACCTCTTACGATTTCAAACTAATTTTATGAAGAAAATAACACTTCAAAAAATATATTTTGAAAGTGCTTTCACCTATTCTATTCTTGAAACACAAATTGTAATTTACATATTGATGTTTTAAGTTTCGAAACACAAGTTGGTATGTTTTCATCATCCAATTATAACTTGCGGAAATTGGGCAGTGATAACAATGATAACTTGCAGGGGAAAGGGTTAATGGTCAATCATCTATTAAAATGCATCCCTATGAATGTGCAAGAGTTTGTTTTGTAGGCACAATTGATATCAACACCTGCTAAGGCTTATGCAAATGGTAAAAAGGAACAGGTGGACATCAGTTTTGTGAGGTCTTAGAAAAGAGTGTGCTTCCTAGCATGAGTGGAAGTAAAAACTTCTGAATGGATGGGATTTGGTGCCAGTCCCCTATACAAGGGAGACTACTCTCATCTGCCTTCCACCTATGGAAACAGATGACTTTTAAGCACTTTTGTTGCTAATGCAAGCCTGGGAAGAATGGATTTGCAAGGTAGTAGATGTACTCATAAAGTATTATGATCGAGGTACATATCTGAAGAAGAAATATCTCTCGTTTCACTTCTACAAAGTCTGACAGAGGCACCTTCTATTGCAAACAGAGATCAATATAACATTTTACAAGACCCTTCTGTGATGTTGATCTCACAGCCATGTAAGAGTATGGATGAAAAAGACTACTACTTTATGTCCGCTTGGCCTTTATATGGTACAATGTGATTTATTCAGATCCACTGAAAGACATGGATTTTATCCCAATTATTTGTTATCCAGAAAATTGATAATCTTACGCACAATAAATTGTGAATAGATGCAACTCTTTGGTAGTCTGAACGATCTACAGTTCTGTATAACAGGCATTCAGATACTGTAATTGAAGTTTACTGTAGAAATAGCCTTAAAATTGAATTATTTAGTTTTCTTCACTTCAGCATAAATCTAAATGAAAATGCAGTCAAAAATATATAGGAATCATCCATGTTTTTTGCTGGTATCAACATTTGCTAAAACACAAGGGGGTCAATGAAGCCCGTTTCTTAAGGACTAGACTTTCAACACACATGTAGGGATTCAGCAACTGCTGATACCAGAAAAGACAAAATTGCTACTCTTACATAAAAATGAAGAAAAAAAACATTGAAATTTTCAGATGCAATTTAATGTTTCATTAGTGAAGGCACCAATCTGGTACAGTGACTTCACTTAATCCTTTTCTGGGGTGGTGCACTCCCAATCAACTGATGTAAAACAGTTGATGTACATGAGCATCTCACAATAGATCCAACTTTGAAGATCTATTGAGAAATAACCACCTTTGCAAATCATTAAGCATAATGTCATTTTCTGAGGAATAAAGCAACTATCAGATGTATAGCAGGTAAATTATATATTACACAGATTCTGAACTGTATTTTGATTCATTCACAAAATGAGAATACACAACAGTCACTGTGGAGCAGATGAAAATCAAATTTGTATACGCATTGCTATTTTAATCATTATCTGTGAATGTATTATGGCAGTACAACACATCTTTTTTCTCCACTTGGAAAATATCTCTCTTCTGTGTGACTTGAGAACGTAACAAAATTGCATGTTTTCAGCCAATACACATGATGTGGAATGCAGAGTCATATGTTGTAGGTGTGCACAGTAAAAGGATAAGTAAAACAAGAGGCTCAAGAAGGTCTGGTATAACTCACCAGGCTTACATAACATTTGACCATTTCACAAAGCAGGCTTATCTAGTATTGTAAGAACACAACCTAGGTAAACTATCTCCCAAACTTAATATCATGTTGATTTTACTTATTTTTTTAAAAATGTTTCCTGATATAAATCCGTTCTAAAGATAATGGCATAATTAATATACACAGTCTCTTGCTCACTATCAAAGTCATCCAAGATCTTAATAATATAAGCCCACTTACCAAGTTTTATACAAATTGGATGATCCAGAGGCATAACAAGCTCAACCAATCAGATGCAAGGTATTTCATTAATATGCACTGATCTCACTTATTATAGAGTACCTCATTAATATGAGTAGATCTTGCTCCAAATCAAACTTATCCAATTTCTTGATAATAAGACTATTTAACAAGTTTGATCAAAATCTGATCAGAGATATAGCTGCTAGATAGTTCACAAGCTCAGCCAATTAGATGCCAGGTAACATGAAATAATATGCGTGAATTTCACTCATAATCATACTCAACCATGATCTTGATGACATAGGCCTGTTTACCAAGTGTAATCAAAACCCTATAAAAAATACAGTCCCTAGAGTGGTAAAAAATCCTCCATATCAGACGCAAGACCACCTCATAAATATATGCATAGGTCTCACTCATCTATCATCTTGACAATATTAGCCAATTTACCAAGTCTGATTAAAATTGGGTCATAAATACAGTTTCTCACACAGAAAAAAGCTCAGCCAATCAAATGCAAGACTACCTCATTAATATCCATAGATCATGCTCATAATAAAAACATTATATATCTTGATGATATAGGTCATAATCATATCTGAATTATGACTTTAACAGCAGTAATAAACTCAGCCAATCAAATGCAAGATCACCTCATTAATATGCATGAATCTTGCTCCTTATCAAAACTGTCCAAGATCTTGATCATATAAGCATATATTCCAAGTCTGGACAAAACTCTATCACAAATATGGCTTCCAGAGTGCTAACAACCTCAACCAATCAGATTCAAGAATACATCATTAATATGTGTGGATCTTGCTCATTATCAAACTCATCCAAAAGCCCATATTTCAGGTTTGATCAAAATCAGAGAAATATTTCTTCAAGGGTGACAACAAGCTCAGCCAATTAAATGCAAGATTACCTCATTAATGTGCATACATCTCACTCATTATCGAACTTGTCCAAAATCTTGATGATATAAGCATATATTCCAAGTTTGATAAAAGTTTGGATCAGAGTGGTAACAAACTCCATCAATCAGATTCAAGATCACCTTATTAGTATGTGTTGATCTTGGTCACTATCAAACTTGTCAGAGATTTTGATGATATAAGCATATATTTCAAGTTTGATGGAAATCATTTCATAAATATGGCCCACAGAATGGTAACAAGGTTAACCAATCAGATGCAAGATCACCTCATTAGTATAGATGAACCTCGCTTACTATCAAACTTGTATGAGATTTTGATGATATAAAACCATATTCCACTTTTTGATTCAAATCGGATTAGAAATATAGCTCCAAAGTGGTAACAAGCAATTTATGGCTAGGTGAGCTAACAAGAGTCCCTTGAAGGGACTAATACTCTACTGCCTGAAAAAACTTCCAGGAGTTCAAGATAAGACCTTTTAATTGCTGACTGTTGAAACCGTCTCCGATATTTTTCAGCAATAACAAGATTTCCAAATTAGCTGCTGTGGATGTCAGATTGGCACCATTTGCATTAAGGACCAACAAGACATCATTTAGGACCAACAAGACATCATAAGAAGTCTTCTGGTGGAAAGCCCATGTTGAAATGACTTTCAATTTTGGAGAAGTAATAATAACAAGATTTTCAAGATAGCTGCAATGGTGGCCATATTGGATATCAGATTAGCACCATTTCCATTTAGGACCAACTAGACATTATAAAAAGTCTTTTGATGAAAGCACAATGTTGATATGACCAGCCATCTAGGAGATATAGCTATAACAAGATTTTCAAGATGGCCATTGTGGTGATCATATTGGAAGGCAGATCGGCACCCTTTTCATTTATGACCAACCAGACATCATAAAAAGTCTTTCAGTGAAAACCCCATGCTGATATGACAATTCATTCAGGAGTAGTGATAACAAGAATTCCAAGAAGACACCCTTTCCATTTCGAACCAACTAGACATCAAAAGAAGCCTTCTGGTGCAAACCCCATGACAATATTACTTTTTGTTCTGGAGAAGTAGCAATAACAAGATTGTCAAGATAACTGCTATGGTGGCCATACTGAACGTCAGATCAGCACCATTTTTATTTAGGACCAACTAGACATCATAAGAAGTCTTCCAGTGAAAACCCCATGTTCATATAACCATCCATTCAGGAGCAGTAGCGATAACAGATTTTCAAAGTGGCTGCTGTTGTGACCATATGAGACATCAGATTGGCTCCATTTTCATTTCGGACCAACTAGATATAAAGAAGTCATCTGGTGAATACCCCCATGTCAATATGACTTTCTGTTCTTCTGGAGTAGTGATAATACGATTTTCAAGATGGCTGCCATGGTGACCATATTGGATGTCAGACTGGCACCATTCTCATTTAGGCACAACAAGACATAATAAGAAGTCTTTAAATGAAAACTCCATGTTGATATGACCATCTATTCAGAAGAAAGAGCGATAACAAGATTTTCATGATGGCTTTTGTGGCAGCCATATTGGATGTCTGAGCGGCACCATTTTCATTTAAGACCAACTAGATCATGGAATGTATGTGTGTGCAAAGTTTCATGGCAATCCCCCAAAGAGTTTAGAAGAAGTAGTGACAACAGACGGATGTTGGATGACAGATGACAGATAACAGACCATCCCATAAGCTCTTCTGGTCTATGACCAGTAGAGATAACACACCAGGACATTAATGCCGCATGAAATCCAATGCTGATACATGGAGACAACCACATTCATACAACTTATGCAACATGTTGCACAAACATTTTTGTGTAAGAATTACGATTAAAATTGATTGCAGAATTTCTGCATTATATGTATATTAAATATTTGGGAAGAAATGTTGAGGAAATACTGACTAATTTCAATTAAAAAGACTGTAGGTACTTATTAGTATAAAGTCTTCAAATTTTATGAAATAATAACATTGTGCTAGACTTTGGCCTGGAAAACTTTCTTTTCACCTACCTTGAAGACTTCCAAAATTTCAATAAACAGAGTGGGTATCTCACTTCTGAGCCACTGATTCCAGGGGCTGTCCTTGTCCACATCTTCTCTACTAGAAGGCACATCAAAGTCACCTAGGGGCGGTCCAATAGATAAAATTATTCCAGAAATTCATTTCTTTCTTCTGATGAATAAATTTTTTTTAAAAAAATATTATGTAGATCCAAACTAACCTTAAAGTAAAAGGATCTTACATGAGTCTTCTTACACATGTTTAATTTTTCACAAACTCTGGTGAATGAAGGATGACAAATATTCAAGGATATTCATAAATGGTTTAAAGGAGTATATTGAATAAAGGTCTTTTTCTGTCCCTGCTTTGTGAAAAAATTTTTACATTTCAAGCCTCTTTGTCTAATTGTGTTATTTAAGATACAAATGAAATACAGATTCATTATGTTCATAGATTTCCATTTCAGAGCAAAAAATTACTTTCAAACATGGGTTGGTACTGGAAATTGCCGAATAAATGCTGACTTTAGCAACTTTATACTCCAAATTAGATATAAGCACAGTCTTGCTCCATGAAGAAATTTCAGCTGACTATGTATTTCTTATGAGCAAACCTGTCTTTAAAATATCATCGTGGAACAAAGTTGCACTGATTCCTAAAAAACTAGAAAAATTACTGTCTACATAGCATTGTCATTTTGTTCCTGTTGGACTGTTTGTATGTCCGTCTCCACTATGCAGAAAGAAATAGAACTGCATTTTAAACAATCATATTCATTTCTTTCTGACATTCTTTATGCTTTCTAAATTTTAAATTATCTTGTACACATGGTTCAATCTTTTTGGAGAGGAACCATTGGAGATTCTGAAAAAAGTAAACAGAAACTGACAGACGTCTATCTATGTTAAGTAACATTTTATTGTTTAACGTGCCTGAACCTTGCTAATTTATCAAATAAAGGATGCCATAAGTAATATAAGATGTATTGTTGCTTAAAAATAAAGTATAACAATACGATTTAATGTTTATATATTCAACTACCGTATTTGCCGGCCTATAAGTCGATACTTTTTGACCTGGAAGTCTGGGCTTCGTCTTATACTCCGAATCGACTTATATATGAATTATGTCATTGAAATTGCTTTACAGTAAAAAAAATTTAAAAAAAAAAAAAAAAATTCAAAGTACGAAAAGTATAGTGTACAAAAATAATTATCATTTTTGGGAAGAGATCGTGTGTGAAAAAAATATAGGACCAGACATGGAGAAGGATTCCGAAATATTTACGTGATTGTCCGTATTAAATTAACGTGCATCAGATGTAATTGCGCTAAAGCAGCATGCACTAGTAATATATGTTGTTTAAGTTTGCTTACATATGTGTGTAGTAGAATAGACAAGTTAGAAAACGGATAACCATGACATGGACATGGGTATTCCATTGCACATTTTTCTTATTGCATCTTGTGATCGAAATAAAAGAGAGAGACAGACAGACAGATTTCAGCCCTTCTTCATGCTATTTTGCTTAATGTACCTTACTGACCCCTTTTAGCTAAAGCTTTTGTCAAAGAGAGAAAACAGTAATGAAATACTCAATGGAAATTAAAACAATGCATACCATACTCCTTCAGTTTCAAAGATATATAATTTATATTTAAATATTCACAATATTTATATTCATATTGACTCCATTTAGTTGAAATCCCAAGATGACCATTTAGCATGCTGTGTTGTTTTGTGTTTTTTTTTTGTTGCAAATACAATGAACTCTATATTCCGACAAAATAAAATTACCCTTTATCAGTAAGTGCATGTACACTTCCTGTAGTTAGGCGGCATTTTGGTTTGATCTTTGCTCATGAATTCAAAGCTCTGACGCTTCTGTCGGCGAGATCAAAAGATGTCACTGGTTGAGAAACTTACATGAGCAAGCACCTGGCATTACAGGTCATTACACAGTCCTGCATACATTAACATGCTTTACAGGATCGATTACAATACCCTATGGGTAGCCTCACTAATTTGATCACATCTACTGCAGGTGTCAACTGGAATGACCTGGCCAAAGCTGTAGGCATATTTAATTAGAATGTAAATAACACTGCAAAGCCAGTTGGTTCTTTATGATAATGGATATAAAAACAAGAATGAACTGTTTATTCAGAGATATTAATTGATAATGGAATACAGTAATGCTCCTGTACACGAGTAAGATCACAATCATCAGGTAACTCAACAATACATATTACAATCGTCCAGTAACCTCTCTCTCTCTCTCTCTCCAAAAGCTACAAGTAAAAACTGCTCTGAATGCATACGTTCTTACACACTGACATAGCGTTGTTTCATCCTCTCTCTCTCACACACACACACACACACAGACACATACACGCATTCACTAAAAACAACAAGTCTTAATCGAGTTCTTTTAGTTTTTATTGTACATATAATTTGATAATGAGGTAACTGTTGCTCTAAGAATACAAGTTGTACTTACTTTTTGACAACAGGAGTTCATATTATTGCGTAAAATGTACCAATAAATAATACCTATAAATAATACGTGTACAGACCATCTTAATCATTTTCCCAATTAATCTGGAATAGCATAGTGATACCATTAATATTCATGAAACCGGAAGTTACTAGTGAAAGTGACGAAGCCAAGGTGTTGATCTGGCTTCGTCTTATACTCCACATCGACTTATATATGAATGGAGGCTTGAAAATTGATGAAATTAGCGAATTCGACTTATACTCCGCATCGACTTATAGGCCGGCAAATACGGTATGCTATGAGACAACCCATCTTGTGGGAGGAATTAAACATACGGTAGAGTCTATGTGTAGTGCATGTAGAGTAAAGTCAAAGCCAAAATACAATAAAGAAGATTTAATTTAGTCGATCTTTCTTCCAGTTTTAACAGTATTAACTTTAAAAAAGAAAAAAGTAGACCTGTACAGTACTGTACAGTTTTTCAGTGTAGTACACAAGAAAAGGATCATTTTCAAATGTACTATAAAATATACAGTCTGCTGCATAGGAAATGTGTATGCGGTACTTAATTTTCTCCAAAACAATTTATTTTAAAAATTGAAAATATAGAGAAAAATATTACAATGTTTAAAAAAAAAAAATTTATTATACACGTAGTCAATAGCTCAAATGGTAGAATGTCTGCCAGCCACACAAAAGAACCAGGTTCAAATTTCACTAGGGAATTTTTCTTCTTTGTTTTCTTCTTTATTTTAATAATCTTTTGACTGTGAGAAATACTTCCAAAATGCAGAGATTATAAACTAAGTTTAACTAATTACTGAATTTTTACAAACATGTTCGAGTATTGCACATTGAGCACGGGCTCACGGGTTTCCCACAATTTTATGTCATATGTCCCCCAAATTTTGCTGCTTTTTCATCAGGAAAAGATCGAAAAATATGCCTACAACGTTTCTTTACTGGATGTCCATCCACGTCTATGTTGGCGCAAACAATGGCCAAAATCATTACAGGTGATAAAAACTGTAAGATGGCAATGAATATTCATTTTAAAACAACATATTTTGCAATGAAAACATTCATTGTTGGTAGTAGTTGGCTGGGTTGCAATGACATGTCTATGACGGCCGCTTGTATAATTTATTTTAGAGGTTAAAGTCACACCTATGTCAAAGAAGATTGAATTTATTTTGAGGCTGAATTAATGACAAAAGAGACTACATTTATGCAAATATACAATTTGTCATTTACCGTATGTACTCGTGAATAAGCCAACCCGCAAACTGAACAGGTAAAAACATTAAAAAGTGCATGACCCACACGTAAGCCAACGCATAAGTCCAAGACGACATATAATGATGAAACATAATGAGAAATAGAGGAAACAGGTAAAGTAAGATAACCAAAAACAAACACATATATATATATAACCTGAACCCCCAGGTCCTCATTTACTGACCTGTTTAATAGCTTATTTGGTGTTAGTACAGCTATAATAGACCTTGGCCCGCAGATAGGCCAACCTTTCTTCTTCCATGATTTTTTTTTGTCCTATATTATTCAACTTATAAGCGAGTATATATAGTAATTAATGATTTATTAATTTGAAAAGAAAAATAGTTAAGAAAAAATGGGTATTGATTGTAATAAATGCTTGTAGATAATGAGTGAACGCTAAAGTCAAATGAGATCAAGATCCAGAACGGAAAATTCCATGGTGCAGCTCATTTCAGGTTACCCAGATATTCAAACATGTTGATATTTTCATGAGTTACTTGAGCACATGATAAAACATTTAATAAAATAATGCAAGTGTCCAAGGAAAATATGATAGTACAGTGCAGGGGTGACAAAGTTAAGGTGGCAAAACTGTCCAAGCAAACAAGATTATGTTTTTTAGCACTACTAGTGCATTATGTACTTTTATTTTCCTTTGTCCCTTTAAAATGTTGTGTCCCCCAAATCTGGAGGGTGTGGGAAAGTGTCCCCTACCCCTGGGATCCTAGGTGCAACACTGAAGTTCAATTATAAAATATTTGCAACAAGAAAAATGTAAAGATTCACCTGCCATATTGTGTGAATTCATTAATGTGAGTGCAATTTTTTAATTTGTTTGCAACTAATGTTTTTTTCACAGATAACAGGAAGTGAATATTAGGAGGTAGTCTTATAATGGATTGGGGTGGGGAATGGGTGGGTGGGTTTGGGTACTGTTCAGTATTCAGAATCACTGCGTGACCAGCAACTCGACACTATCTATTTTCAATCTGGCACAGAATATTTATTTTTGGTTGTTTTTTTCTGAGGAGTTTGCACTTGGCTTCAACAGTTTTTTGATCGAATTCCAGCAAATTATTAAAGTTAATAGTATATTTCATATTATTTTTGTTATTTTATTTCGAGGGAGATACCATATCACCAATGACGATTACATTACTTTTAATAGATACCATCCATGTTGCATGCAACATTTCAATATGCAGGGGGGGGGGAGGCTTCTTCAGGAAACTATTGCATATAACGAGGATTAAAAAAATATTCTTCTCTAAATACATTTCGCCTAAATCATTCACGATCAATTTTCTCGCCAGGGAATGGGCAGACAAAACATAGATATCACAGTGTTGGATTGATGGATGGATTGTTAGCAGCACTGATGATTGTGTTCAAGTTTTAAAATATAGTTGTTTTCAGTGTTATACACACTTTGCAGGTAAGATATATGATTTATCTGTGAACTTACTTTCACTATATTTGTATTTAATACTCTGTGTATGCATATACGAGAAAGAAACAATTTGTGGGAATTTGTCATTTTCATATTCTATTACACATGGCAGATGTGAACACAAAACTGTCGAATTTTTATTAACATTTAAACCTCCTATTCATTCTTCACAATTTTATTAAATCTTTAGAATCAAGATATTTGTCTTTCCTATATCATTTCCACTGACTATCTGTGAGGAAGAATACAGATACCAGTCAATGTTAACCAGGGTTGAATAAAAAAAAATGTCTCCTCGGAGATGTGTGTGTGTGTAAATTTGCATATATACTGTAGATTTTTGAAGGTATTATTAAATGTTTCACTGTGGTACTGTAAAACACTTTATTTTTGTGGGTTTCAAAATTTTGTGGTTGGTTTGGGTAAAAAATACATATTCATGGGTACCTAATTTTGTGGTTATATCATTTACAAAAAAAAAAAAAAAAACAACAAAAAACAAATAAAGGATGCATATATCTCTGTGTAAGTTTACTAGTATACCAACATTCATTTCCACGCATGTGCGAGCAAACAGGTTTAATCAGTACTGTAGTATTTAAGTTGAGTAATTAAATTATTCGTTGCTAACATCTGGCATAAATGCATCATAGATCTTAGAGTAAATGCCGACTTCTTGAATTGTGCTCATACATGTGGTAGCATTGTTTTAAACATTCAAGTGACTGCAGTTTGCATTGGCATAGTTTTATTCTTTTGTATTCTTTATTTTGGGTATTTGCTGAGGTTAAACCACGAAATTAAATACTTACTAATATCCTAACTTTGACAGGCAAAACCACAAATTTAAGTACCCACGAAAATGTATTTTTTTACAAAACCACAAAAATTGAGCCCCACGAAAATAAATGATACTACAGTAATTTAAATCTTTAAACTTTACATTTTCTTTATAAGTTTTTTTACTTATTTAAGCAAACAATACTAATGTGTTGTAACAACAGATATTACATCTGCTTCGGTATCAGATTCATGCACCAACCAATATACATTTTTGAAAGAGTTTTTAAAAAACATTTTTAATATTGGAGACCAGCCCAGGAATTTTTTTGAAACAAGCTAATGAATACGGGAGATATTTCATGAAAGTGTGTGTGTGCATATGTGTGTGTACACAGCCAATAAATTATGGAAAAATATTGTAAAAAGGGCATCTTTCATTTCCAGGAACAAGGGACAAACACCAATATTTTCGGTGAACAAGAGAACTCAGAAGCCTCTAGCAAGGCCTCATTATCAATCATATCAGCCAATAATGTAAACAATATTTCAAACACACAGTTTTTTATTTTATCAGTAATTGTCTCTTATTTTTGCAATGGAACTTAAAATAGTTTCATGTTGACTAGCAAGTTAGACTTATTCATCATGGGTTACTAGTGTTTATTTCAGGTAATTTTTTCAACAAATTAAATCCTTATTTTATGTAATTTTTAGTATGTATCCAGTGGGTGCTAACAATTACTGGGAGAAATAGTAAGTTCCTTAACGAGTGTGATGTCTAATACTGTTACCTGTGAATGAAATGAAATGCAATCTGGTCACAACATTCAGAAAATCTGGAATTCATTTGTTTGATTGTGTTTTTTTAATCATCTTTTTTTTTATGGATGGAAAAGTTCAGGGTTGGCATCTGGAAAATGGGAGAATCCAGATATTTGGATGAATGATGGCAATTAACTCTGAAAGTGTTTCAGGAGAAAAGCATAATGGATTATTATTGTTTTTTTATTAAAAGCTAAATTATGCATTTAAAATAATTTGCAATTAATGGCATTTAATATGAAAAATGCCATAAAATCATGCATATACATGTAGTAACATAAAAACAACAAATATCTCAGATATTTTAATATGGAAAAGGTATTTAGTGGCTTTGGTTACTTTCTGCAATGAGAGTAAGGTGTCTTCTCAATGGACACAATACAGCTAATTCATTTTCATGAATACATATACTTCAATGTTTTCCATGCTAATCTTACCCATAATTTGTTTCATCTACTTAGAGTGTGATTTGTTACGCTTTATATTCTTCCTATGCTACAAATTACTGATTATTCAATTCCTATCATTGTGATAATTTAAACAACTTACTTTATTTAAATTTATGAATTTTGTATTCTACAGATTTTTAAAAATATTTTAATTTTTTCCACAAGGGGAAGAACTCAGCATAAAGCCAAACCTGTGATTCTCAATAGTCCTTATCATAGGTTACTTCCCTTGATTTAACAGGCAAACATCATGTACAGTATTTTGCTATTTTCTTGTAATAGCAACCATATTTGATGAAACTTGAAAGCACTCTATGCCAGGATGTTTTACGTCAAATTTGGTCAAATTCTGTTGTGTATTTTTTTTACAAGTCATTTAAAGGTTTTTCTATTTTTAGCAACAATGACCAAATTTGATGCCTGACTAACATCATTTCTGTCAAGTTTGGTTTAATTCTATTCAGTCTTTTGGAGAAGAAGTTGTTTAAAGGTTTTTCTATTTTTAGTAACAGTGGCCATCTTTGATGGTGGATTGGCATAATTTATACAAATTTGAAAGGTCTTCAAGCCAGGATGCTTTCTCTCAAGTGTGGTCAAATTCTAGTCTGCAGTTTTGGACAAGAATTAATTAGGGTTTTTCTATTTCTTTTGTAATAGTGACTTTTCTATTTTTAGTAATGGCAGCCGCCATTTGTACAAACTTGAAAGGTCTTTCTGCCAGGATGCTTTCTGCTAAATTTTTTCAAATTCTGTTACGTGGTTTTTGCAAAGAAGTCATTTAAGTGGTTTTTTTTACCATTTTAAGTAGAGGCCAACTTTGAAGGCAGATCAGCAATATTTGTACACATTTGAAAGCTCTTCATGCCAGGATGCCCTGTGCCAAATTTTGTCCAGTGGTAACTGAGAAGAAGTTTAAAATAGCAATTTTTGACAGACACATGACAAATGATGCATGACAGACACAGGGTCATGCCATATACTCACTTGAGTTACGGCCATGTGAGTTAAAAATCACTTACTGGTAATTATTAAATGAACTAAACATATTTAAGTAAAAAGATTTTTTAAAGTATGTTTCTCAACTTCCATAAAATCATTTTACCTACAAAGAGAGAGAGAGAGAGAGAGAGAGAGAGAGAGAGAGAGAGAGAGAGAGAGAGAGAGAAACTGAAGCAAGTATGTGAAATGTTTATGGCAACATCTGTTAAAACATATATTCTGACTTGAATTTTAACAGAATGTATGTTTGTTGATGTTAATGTATGTAAATTATTTCTTGTTACGAGTAAAACATAGTTTTAAATAACTGTATCCTATCAGTAACATACCTTGAATAACAAATCGGAAGCCATAACTTCTTAAGGGCAAAAAAGCAAACACTGGTTGCTTGGGAGGTAGTACCTGAAAACAAATGTGTCCACATTAGTGGTGAATATGTATAAGATGTATCAGTATATATTGTGCAATTTACAGCTGAAATATATAACTAAGGTATGTTAATATTGGATTTAATGACAATATATGATGCAAATCATTTTTCAAAACACACTGTATTGAAAACAAAAGTCCCTTGATGGGACTGACATTCTACTGTTTGAAAAGAATTTTCAATGAATTCAAGATATGACCATTTCTTCTTTTTAACTCCCAAAGCATTTAAACCATCTCTGATATTCTTGAGCAATAATATTTTCAAATTAGCTGCTGTGGCAGACATATTGGATGTAAGATTAGCACCATTTTCATTTAGGACAAACCAAACATGATTGGAAGACTTATATTGAAAATCTCATGCCAATATGACCATCTATATTCAGGTGGAGTAATGGTAACAGGATTTTCAAGATGGCCATCATGGCAGTCATATTTGATGCAAAATTGGCACCATCTGCATTATGGACCAACCTGATATGATAAGAAGTCTTTTGGTGTCGATAAGACCATCAATTCTGAAGAAGTAGTGATAACAAGATTTTCAAGAGGGCCACACTGACTGGCATCATTTTCAATCAGGGGGTAAAACTAATTGTAGTTATGTAATACTTACCTGCTATTATTTCATTACTATATTTTTTCCTGGCACCAGTCCCCTGTCCAAGCTGATTATTCCCTCCTCCAATTAGAAATTGGAGGTTCAGAATAAAAAAAAGCCCAACATGATCCCAGTCTGATACCTTAGTCAACTTCTGTTATTCGGAATATCATCCTTCTTTGACTTGGACTGAGACTTAAAGGAAATTAGAGTGGGGAGGGAGGAGGTAAATGGGCCATAATAACAGGTAAGTATTACATAATTAAAATTAATTTTGCTCCAGAAAAACTACTTTTTAACAGCAGTAATACATCACCTGCAATTATTGCATTGCTGAATTGGCCAGCATGGTGTGAGGCTGATGGCCTAAGATAAACTGTCAAAGCGAACTTATCATTGCTGTCAGTAGGGTGCTCTACTGCACACTGAAAGATGGCTTGACAACTTGTTGGGCTGATACAATTGGGACTAATGCATAAATGCCTTTAGTCTGGTGAGACACGTATCAAAGGTAAAATAACTAGAAGGTGGAGTGAGAACACCAGAATGCAGTTGCCATGATATCATCCAAAGAAGAATGATTAAAAAAGGCCGAAGATGCAGCAATAACCCTGACTTCATGAGTTTTGATTTTCATGCAAGAACGATCTCTCTCAGTGAACGACTGATAGGCTCTTTTAATAGTCCAACCAATCGACTTGAGAAGGTGGCCACCAAAAATATCAGAGGTACCTTTGATATGGAGAAAAAGATGGTTCCAAACCCTTCTTTTCTCTTTTAATTTAGACTGATAGAAATTTAAAGCTCTAACTGGGCAAAGGAGTCTATCTTGATCACCGCCAGCACAGATATGACTGAGACTGGTGATTTCAATAGGAACAAGAGCTACTGAAGGTAGTTGATTCTTGGCCAGAAACCCAGGTTGGCAAAGAAAAGACTGAATCATAATTCCAAATGAATGTTAAACAAACTACCATATATACTCTCATATAATTCAGGTCCAAATGCAAACAACATAGACCCTGATCTGCCGTCGCATAATGCACCGGTAGATCAGGGTCTATGTTGTTTGTTCTGCTGATTAGTCCCTACAAACTGCATAGACCCAGAACTGCCGGCGCATTATGCGGTTTGCAGTTGGTATTGGGTTATACACGAGTATATACGGTATTTCCACTGACAAAGCATGAATTTCACACTTTCTTGCCTACAATAGGGAGAGAAGGAAGACTGTGTTAAGAGTAAGGGTCTCAAAGGAAGCTTCACTCAAAGATTCATAAGGAGGTTTACATAATGACCAAAGAACACAAGAAAGGTTCCAACTAGGCATTAAAGAGTGAGAGACTGGTCTCTGGAGCTCAAAGAACCTGATCAATTCTGAAAGATGTGGGTCCAACCCTATATTGGAGCAAAAAGAAGAGTATTGGAGATGGCTATACTATAGCCCTTAATGGTGGACAATGGACAACCCTTTTCCTCAAAGAAAAAAGAAGAAAATCTGCAACTGAAGTTAAAGGGGGACAGAGAGGATCAATGCATTTCCTATTGTACAATTACAGAAATTTGTCCACTTGGTGCCAGACATGAAGGTGGAGACTTTGAGAAGTATTGTGCAAGAGGTATCCTCTGTGCTGCAACAGCAAATCTCTCCTTTGTGTTAATTCCCTGGGGTCATTGACCAACAGGTTGAGGAGATTGTTAAACCATGATTGCTGGGGTAGCTGGGAAGTTATCAGGATGAGTTGTGATTTGGAGGTTATGAAGAACCTGATGGATTTTTCTGAAAGGCATGAAGGTGAAGGTGTATAGTTGATCCCACCCAAGGCTGAAGGCGTTCACCACCCATGCCTTCTGGTCTAGCACTGGAGAGACATAACAAGGGAGCTTGTTGTTCAACCTCATTACAAACAAGTCTACCACTGGCTTTCCCCACAGATTAAAAAGTATCTCTGCTACCAACTGGTACAGAGATCATTCCATGAGGATTGCTTGTCCCTGTGTGGCCAGACTGTTTGCCAGAATATTTCTCAAGCCTGGAATGTAGCAGACTCTGAGTGATCTATGAAGAAGCTGTCGAATAGATAGGGTTCTAGACTGAGTGCCCCCTTGATGTCCAAGTTACACTATAACCAACATATTATCTGTAGTGACTATGACACAGCAATGTCTTAAGCCATCGACACACTTTTGAAGTGCTAGAAAAAGAGACCACATTTCCAGATTGTTGATATGAAGGAAGTTTCCTCCAGAGAACACAGGCCCTGCTGAACTACCCCATCTTTGACCCTAGGTGAGTACCCCAGCCTAAATCTGAGGAGTGAGTGTATAGGAAGGAGTGAGGTTCCGGTGTGTGAATTGGAACTATGTTTAGAAACCTGTCCCGATTTTTCCACCAACTCAGATAATGACAAAATCTGGATCCTATAGGGATCTGAGTGAACAGGAGTCCTTGTGAGGTCACCAGTTTGCTAGAAGCAACTGGAGAGGGTGAATATGAAACCTTCCTAGCAGAACTAAGTCCACTACAGTGTTCTGAGACCCCAGGAGAAAAAGGCAGAGGCAAGCATACAACAAAGTCTTCTCATCCAGTCTTGCAATGAGAGAAATTATTTGTGAGATTCTGTCAGGAAGAACATGGACTGTCCCTTGATAGGTGAGAAAATTCATCACAACAAAAACGAAATTTTGAGATGGGAACAGACCCATCTTCTCCTGGTTGGGGATTAGACTTAGCCAATTCAATGTCTCACAACAGTGAGCCAGATCCCTCAAAAAGGCACATCTGAGGACATTATGTATTTACCAGTTGTTCAATTACTGGAGGATGGGGATCCCTACGGACCTCAAATGATTCACTATTACACCCATCTCTGTGATGAAAGCTCTGACAGTGGAAGTTAGGCCAAAAGAAAGTGCCTGAAATTTAAAGATCTCCTGTCCCAAACAAAACTGCAGTAACTTCCTTTGGGCTGGGAAAATGGAGATGTAAAGAGGAAAGACTGATAATGAGTTGAAAACTTTCCCCTGTTTTGGAAACTTGGAAGATCTGGAATAAAAATCCTTGACTTTGAACATTTTTTTACCCTCCTTACTGCACACTTTGTCAGAAGGGTGTACACTTCTCACTGTAGGGATACTGGTTTGGTTTGGTTTGGTTTTGTGGGTTTAACACCATTTTTCAGCACCTGATAGGCTATACATGTCAGCCAGTATATTTGGTGGAGGAAGAATCCAGGAAACCCCTAGGAAGAACCACCGACCCACAGGAAGCTATTGGCAAACATTCCCACATACCCACATTGGCCGAGCCGAGACTAGAACCCATGCTGACTGAGGTGAGTTGTCAGTGATCTGTAAAGACGATACAGAAAGAGGGGGACAGTCCCAGAAGTGAAGTTGGTAACCCTTCTTTATTGCGGAAAGGACTCACGCGTTGTCTGTGAGATCCAACCAAGCTGATGAAAAAAGGGTCAGACTGAAACCTACTGAGACACTGAGAAGATGGGTCTTGACAGGAGAGGGAGCAACTTCATTGGCACTGCCTCCCTCCTTAGGGCAAGGTGAAAGGTCTGTAGCCTTCATCCAGTGGCCCCTACAGCCACCTTGTGAGAAAGACAGGTGGAAAGGAGTTTTAAACAGGGTCTGACAGTTCGACTGGTGCCCCTGTTTAAATCATGTAGAAGGGTGAGCAATTGACCTTTTCGAGCCTCTCTAAACTGGAGAGGATCCTAGCATGTGAAGATCCTGTGGGTTTTGGACACAGATCTGTGGGAAGGCAGCAGTAAATCTTGTTTACTGCCTTGTCAAAGGTCCACACTTCCTCCTCCTCTGTCTCCTGACCCATCAGGTAAGACATGATGAAGACCCCAAATGAGAAAGGCCCAATGTAACTGGTTCTTCAAGGAACTTATCTGTGTCAACCAAAATTGATAGTTCATTGTCCTGTCTTTGCTCTCAAGGTCAGACAGCACTATTCCATCTTATCTTCTTGGAGAAGGCTACATTATGCATTCATTGTCCCATCTCTGATCACTGGGTAGGTACGGGACTTACCCATTATTTCTCTCTCCCTGGAGAAAGGGACTGATGATTTCCTCTCAACGCAGGTTGAGATAAGTGGTAGTCCCCCTCCCCTTCCTCTGATAATGAGGTCATCAGAGATGTGGATGATCTATGGCCTGCTCAGTTTACCGATCTATGGAGCCATGGCAAAGTCATCCATGGTGTCATGGGAGGAAAGGAAAGCATGGCTGACTAACCACCTGGTGGTGAAAGGCCCCAAGTCTCATAGGTGTTGAACAGAATCATCAAGAATGGAGAGGTGTTGACATGATTTCTTCCCCTAGAAGGGTCATCAAAATTCAGGCCATGTTCCCAATAGGAACTGAATGGTAACATAAAGCAAGGGTGTCCAGAGACCGGATATCAAAAACCTGCTGCCCAGTCCAAAGACCAGTGCCCATTGCCTAAACCCAGTGCCCAGTGCTCTGTGACCAGTCAGAAACCGGGAGATAATACCTGGTGATTGGTGCCCAGTGACAGACACCAGGTGACTGTTATTTGATACATTACCCTGTGCCTGGTGCCCAGAAGCTACATACCTGCCAAGCCCCTTAGAGGCAAAAGTGTAATCCAAGTGGAAAAAAAGAGTAATCCGAGCAAAAAAAGAGTAATCTACATATAATATGCTATATTTTCTACTAACCTGAATCAGCAGCTAGTTCCTGTCCTTGTACAAAAATGGACACAATATAAATGGATCAGTACATGTTAAACATATTCATAAGTGTTTAATTAATCTTCTGGTCTTGTTCTTTTTTTAAAAATTTACTGCTTCAAGTTTTCATATGTAGCACATTTAGCTTTAGAAAGCAACAAACTGTAATTCAAAACACTTCTCACCAGCTGCTACCATGAATGTTTTGCACACCAGTAGAGCACTAAGCACTGGGTTACTGAGACTGGATCTAAATTCAGTTTTAATTTTCTTGACAATACACAATCTCTCACAGTCAGCATTAGAATGGTAAAGAACCAATATTCCTTTCATAACCTGACACAGAAGAGGAAATTTATGTCTTCCAGTTGCTGAATCTTTTAGCTGGGAAATAAGGTGCCATTGTACATCAACTCTGTCTGCATGAAGTACACTGTCAGGTAGAATGTCAACTTGATACTTTAGGAATTCTCCTTCCAGATGATCCAAAGTAGATGAAGGAGGCAATGGAAAGGGATATCTCTTACAAAGAATCTGACACTCCTAAAGCTTTTGACTGTCTCTCATTTACATTAGCAACTGAAGCATTTAAAAGCACTTAATCTCCATATGGGAATTTCCATAGATTTAAATTTCTTTCTTTCTGATGACAACTCCTATCATTACTTCTACCTTTACATTCATCTCCTTTTCTCTTCTGACTTCTAACAGACTTTGGTGTTACTCTTCTTCACTCTTTTTTCCCTGTTTCTCTCTGCAGACTCACTTTCCTTTTGAAAGAAAGCTAGTAGAGCTGTCCAAAGCTCAAGTAAACGGCTAATACATTTGCCAAGAGATAACCATCTTGTGCACACATGCTTTGTAACTTTATAATCTTCAAGGTCAAACTCATCTTGCAACAGCTCAAGTGCCTGTTTCCTTTTACTACTTTTCTCCAAAAAATAGTATATGTCAATTGACAGACTACCAATATCTACTTCTAATTTATCTGCAGCCTTTCCTGCAGAAAGGTGCATCAAATGACAGGGACAACCTGTTACATAAACTGATGGAGATGTTTTCAAAATGTAGGATGCAACTCCTTTATGAATAACTGATGCATTATCAGCAGAAAACCCCATACAGTTCTGCCAACATGTTACGTTTTTTCAACACATTGTCAAGCAAATCAAAAATGTTTTCTCCAGTGGAAGCTACTGTCAATTCTGGTAAGGAAAGAAGAACACTCATGATTTTGCCTTTTTCCTTATCAAAGTATCTAACACAGATAGGGCACAACTTTTTGTCATCGTAATCACTACTCCCGTCTGTAGCAACACGATATGGTCCAATTTTCATGGCCTCGGGTATTATCTGTGAAGTATCTTTTGATAAACACTGAACAATATTAGATGTTTTTGTTCTTGCACATGCATATTTTTCAGCAATTTTGGAATCTGGGAACATCCATTTAAATAAAGGACCAACATGGTCTGCTACTGCTAGGGGAAGTCCGTGTTCTATTAAGAACTCGGTAAATAACACCTTTGCATTTATTACACTCATGTCTCTACTGGAATTTTGCTGTAAAAAGGCAGTTACTTTAGTATTCGAATTAGTGATATTGGCTAATCTGATGTGCTTCTTTGTTTTCAAGTGTTTTTCCACATCAAATTTACCACCATGACCGATCATAAAATCTGTTCCACAGAGCTTGCATCGGGCATGATGCTGCCCCAGACTGGGGCGCTGTATTATGTCATCCATGTATTCATCTTTGAATCTTTGGAGGATTCTGGTTTTTGTCTTTTTCTGTTCCATCTTGCTAAAATTATTTTTAAAATTTCTCCTCTCCTACACACTGAACAGAATCCATTGGACGACTTTTAGCGCCAAATAACTATAGACTGGTTCTGTGTGAGATATGAATCGCAACAATAAATCTGAGACCAAAGTTTCAAAGTAGAAAACCAGTCTGTTCTCTTGGAAATATGCACTACAAGCTACTATAAATAGAATTTAAGGATTGTGTTAGGAAAGTACATGTACATGTAGGTCAACCATGGACAACTGTACTGACTTTCAAATAACTAGCTATGGACTGGTTCTCTACCTAAAATGAATCAGAACAACGAATCTGATGGAATGGGTTCAAAAGTATATAACCAGTCTGTTTTATTGGAAATGTGACAGCTGCTATAAATAGAACATAATGATAGTGTACTTTTGGAAAGTGTATGTAGGTCTAAGATGGTCATGTGTACTCTTATACAATAGTTACACAGAAGCCTTCTTTTCTGGAATATGATGTGTGGGAATAATGAGCTGGTAATAAAAAGGAGAATACAACTTTTTAATGCTTTATTTGTATATATTTTTTTTTTTTAAATTTATTTTTAAACGAAAAAGCGTAATCTATATACATGCCAGAATAAGACATAATTCAGTGAAAAATAGCGTAATGATTACGCCAAAAGCGTAATGGTTGGCAGGTATGTAGCTAGTACCCATTGTCTGGTGCCTGTGCCTGATGACAGACCTTTGGTGACTGTCAATTGACACATTACCCAGTGCCCAACATTCAGTGATTTTTACTTGACACACTGCCCAGTGCCCATTCACTGGTGACCAGTGCCCACTACCCGGCGACAGACACTTGGTGACTGTCACTTGAGACATTACCTGATGTCTAGTGACCAGGAAATGACTGGTCAGATTATGTAGATCTTACTGGGGAGTGTCAGTTCAGGGAACTCAACTCCAATGAATGAGATCACCTTGATTTAAAAACAGGTCTACTCGAGCGAGAAGACCGCGCTTCCTTTACGTCGGGAAAGCAGAACTCGCTACAGGGTGATGGCAAAGTGCCGAGGATCCCTCCTTTGCTGGAGCTGACAACTTCTTTCCAAGTGTCACTGATCCCACCCTTGCAGAAACAGACAATTCTTTAACCCAAAAGAGCCATGGACCCCCTCCTCAGATGACTTTCCTAAATCAAGAAAAATGCATGTATATTGTGTTCTGTGAACTAGACATAGTGGTTAACTGCATTTATGATCAATGCAAAATGACACAAGACGTAAAAATCCTCTCCCTAAGTGGCATTTTAAAATCAACAAATACAGGCTGTTTGACCCAAAATTCCAACTAATTTTCAGTTGTCATCAAAGTCATTTTTAATTTAACCGTGTCCAACAACATCAAATAACTCAACAGTAATGACATACGGTATGCTAATTTAACAGTGACATTTCTTCTCCTTGATGTTTCCTCAGAACCTTGTGAACAATGAAGCAATGATGATAGTAGGCATATCTTCATTAAATAGGTCTGCGATTGCAATGGCCATAGGTAGCACAAAACAGTTTTCAGCTATAACCAGGATCAAAGATGTAACCTCTCACCTCTGAAGCTGACTGTTATCAAAATAAAAATCTACATCCATCAACATGTATAGATTTCCAAACTTGGAATTGAGAAACCAAATCTGCAAAAAATATTGGCATGGCAAAGCCGATCTTTCCATGATTATCCACTTCAGAGTCACATCAGTTGCTATCCCCACAATGTGTGAAAATCACAAACCTCTTGATTTCAACCCTACAGAGAACCTTTACTGAACAAAACTGGAGATTTCATGTATAAGGCAGTGATAACTGCATCCCAAATATTACTTTAATAAGGAGGAAATCACTATAAAATTTTGGTAAATGCTAAAAAAAACAGAACTAAGAGAAAATGGGCAGCTTCTCCTAAGCATTGGCAGTTAAAACTTCATCTTTGACCTGGCTAACACGAATGTTTTTCTGCACTAGAATTAGTCCCATGTGCATACAACATGAAATCATGCATTCTTCATATCAATGTAAATAATATGGGAAAAACATGGGAGATTAAGTATGAATAACTCTTCAATCATAAAATGTTCCCATGGCCAATCATACAAAACTGCTTAGTATTACCTAAGGCTGGAACCAAGTGACTCACCCAGTGAGCCGTTATAAGAAATATACTCACATGTGCGGGAGTTTTCTGTCCCATAGACTGTATGGGGAAAGCCAGGGCAATCTCCGTTGACTCTACATCAACTCCTGACTTGGCCTAGAAGATAAATATAATTATAACCTCAACATTGCAAGATTCATGAATGGGACAAATACTATTTTTATTTATTTCTCCTACAGATTGCAGGACAAATTTAAACATATAGTTTTTAGCTCTATTTGTGAGGCCATTACCTAATTAGGACAGAAAACTAGATGCCAATGTGGGCCAGGTTATTACTCACCTTTTTACACAACCAAACACTTAACAATTTCACTAAGTTGGCTTATGTAATACTGTTAGAACACAGCCCTATGTAAACTACTGTGAAACACTTTAAATGTGTGGGGATTCCAATTTTCGTGGTTTTTGTGGGTGAGCCAGACCACGAATTTAAAGTTACAATGAAATAAACCAAGCCGACATTCCCCTCTCCCCACCTCTGTCATATGCAATGGAAAAATGGAAAAGCATCACCTGTTTCTTTCTTTGTTTTAATACCACGGCTGTCTATAGCACTGAGAATGTGAAATATGCATTAGGATAAGTACATGAATGATGAGGAACACTGAAACTGACTGATTACAATTTAATTTGAATGCAAAAGTTCATGAACATGAAAACTCATGTAAGATTGTAATGACTCTATCTGATGTACAGTATAGTAATAAAAGCAGATTAACTCACTGTCTGTGTCCTTCTTTATTTCCCAAAGCACATGATATTCCCATTTATGAATACATGTTTGCATTGCTAACTGCTAAACATAAAGTCAGCAGATTTGTCCCGCTTTCTCAAAGTCCATTTCAATCGGGTCTCTCTGAAGTGCTACTTTTTCATGTGTGCTGATAAGCCAATTTGCGTGAACTGGCTTAAAGCTAGATGTTTTCAGGTCTACCGAGATCTGATTTGAATGTACATTTCCTCTGTTCTCCAGTTCATTTAACTGGTCAATCACTTGTGTTGAATACCACTCATAAAATCGGGATTTGAGTTCCTCCTTGTAAAAGTTGTTAACAGTTAAATCTAGGGGTTGCAATTTATCCATGCATACGGTTTGCACAAACATTGGTATAATCACGTTTCCTTTAAGTGAGACATCAGCCTTTCTCCGCAATGCGCTTTGAAAACATCAAAGACTGCTACCACCTTTTGATTATAGTGAGCAAGTGGAAGCAAGTCACATACAGAGTTCACATAGGGTATCAGAATTTGGTCAACAAAATGAATCATGGAATCCTTGTTGCTCTAGTGAGTTTCTGTACATGTCATGTCCCAGTCACTTGGGATTTTACTACAACTTTTCCACTCTTTAACCACTGTGTCAGTGACATTTGTATTTTAACTTCTGAGGCAAAATTCACTTTCGGCAGAACTATTTATATATTGCAAATATTGTTTTGAAAAAAAGAGGTTTACAGTCATTGGCTTTGTTCAAGCGCCTAATCCCTAATTGTTGAGAACTTTCTGCTTTAATAGCAGTCTTTAAGAACACCTGATAATCTAATTACTTAAGATTACAATAGTGGTATTAAATGTGTTAGCTCAGATGTGTGGAAAAAGAAGTCATCATTTTCTTTAAGATATCTGCATTTATGCCAGATGTTAGCCATGAATAACTTAATTACCGCAGTACTGATTAAACCTGTTTGCTCGCATATGCATGAAAATGAATGTTGGTATACTAGCAAACTTAAAGAGAGACATATGCATTATTTATTTTTTTTTTTTTGTAAATGATAGATCCATGAAATTAGGTACCCACGAATATGTATTTTTTACCCAAACCATGAAATTTGAAACCCACGAAGATAAAATGTTTTACAGTATTCCCCAAACTTTATTACATGTTGACTATTTTATTCTATTCTGATACAAATTCTTTCAAAGATAAAGGCATAATTACTATGCATAGTCTCCTGATCACAAATGAAGTCATCCAAGATCTTGATAATATAAACCCATTTACCCCGTTTTATAAAAACAAGACGAGAAATAAAGTCTCCAGATCTACAGACATGACAAGCTCAACCAATCAGATGAAGTTATTTCATTAATATGTGCAGATCACACTTGCTTTAGTCTGTCTATTACAATAACAATATAATAATACAAGTTCCAAGGTGAAGCAAAGTCTGCTTGGAATTCGGTCTCCAAAGTGGTAACAAGCTTAGTCAATGTGATAAAAGAATATCTTATTAATATGCAAAGATCTTGCCTATGGTCAAACCCATCCAACATCTTGATGATATAGGACTATTTAACAAGTTTAATCAAAAACTAATCAGCATTATAGTTGCTAGAGCTTTAACAAGCCCAGCCATTCAGATGCAAGGTCTCTCATAATCATATTCAACCAAAATATTGATCACAGAGGACTATTAACCAAGTATGATAAAAATCCTATCAAAACTTTCTGGCTAAAGAATGGTTAAAAAAACTCAGACTAACAGATGCAAAATGAGATTATAAATATGCATAGGTCTCGCTCATAATAACAACAATCCCTTGAAGGGACTGATGCTCAACTGTCCAAAAAGAATTTTCAGGAATTCAAAATAAGACCACTTCTTTTTAACTGCTGAGTGTTGATATTCTTGAGCAATAAGATTTTCACATTTTTAGCCACTGTGGCAGCCATATTGGATGTAAGATCAGCACCATTTTCATTTACGACAAATTAAACACCCTTAGAAGACTTTTTGTGAAAACCCCATGTTGATATTTCCATCCATTCAGAATAATTAGTGACATAATTTTCAATTTGTTCATTGTGGCAGCCATATGTGATGTTTGTAACAATCACAAAATCGAGCACCATTTTCATGCAGGACCAACCAGATATCATAATTAGTCTTCTGGAGAAAACTCCATGTTGATATGACTTTCCATTTAGGAGAAGTAGCATAATAAGATTTTCAAAATGGCTGCCATGGTGTCAGATTGGCACCATTTTCATATAGTACCAACTATGACATCATAAGAGGTCTTCTGGTGAAAACCCAATGGTGATATGACTTTCCATCTAGGAAGAGTATCAACAAGATTTGCAAGATTGTTGCTGTGCTGGCAATATTGAACATCGGATCAGTACAATTTTTATTTAAGACAAACCAGACACCATAAGAAGCCTTCCGGTGAAAATCCCGTGCTGATATGACTTTCCATTCAGGAGGAGTAGCAATGACAAGAATTTTCAAGATGACTACTGTTGTGACCGTATTGGCTGTCAGATCAGCAACATTTTCATTTTGGATCAACTAGACATCTTAAGAAGTCTTTTAGTGAAAACCCCATGTTGATATGACCAGTCATTCAGGTGGAGAAGCAACATTAAGATTTTCAAGATGGCCATTGTGGTGGCCATATTGGATGTCTGGGCTGCAGCACTTTCATTTAGGATCAACTAGACATCACCTAAAGTTTTTTTGGTGAAAACCCCATGTTGATATGACTATTCATTTTGGAGAAGTAGCTATAACAAGATTGTCAAGATGGTCACTGTGGCAGCTTATTGATGTCAGATTGGCACCATTTTTATTTAGGATCAACTAGACATCACAATAAATCTTTTAGTAAAACCCCCATGATCATCCATTCTGAAGGAGTTTTGGTTGGTTGGTTGGTTCTTATGGGTTTAACGCCATTTTTCAGCACATGATAGGCTATACATGGCGGCCAGTATATTTGGTGGAGGAAGAACCAGAGAAAACCCTGGGAAGAACCAACGACCCACGGGAAAGCAAGCTTTCTCACATGCCCACGTTGGGCGAGCCCGAGACTCAAACCCATGAGGACAGAGGTGAGATGTCAGTGATCTGTAAAGACGAGTGCCTTAGAAAAATTGGCCACCCGGGGCCCCTTCAGAAGTAGTAACAACAACAAGATTTTCATGATGGCCATTGTGGTGCCCATATTGAATGTCCAAACGGAACCATTGTAATCTAGGACTAACTAGACATCATAAGTAGTCTTCTGGTGAGAACCCCATGTTGATATAACTTTCTGTTCAAGAGTAGTAGCAATTGCAAGATTTTCAAGATGACTGCTGTAGCAGCCATATTGGATGTCAGATTGGAACCATCATAAGAAGTCTTTTAGTGAAAATCCCAGGTTGATACAACAATCCATTCAGGAGGAATAGCGATGACGAGATTTTCAAGATGGCTGCTGTGGTGGCCATACTGGATATGAGCAGCACCATTTTCATTTAGAATTAACTAGACCTTGGGATAAATGTGAATGTAAAGTATCAAGGCAATCCTTCAAGTAGTTTAGGAAGAGTAGCAGTAACAAACTTGTGCTAATGGACAGACAGATGTTGGACGATGGAAAACAGGCCATCCCATAAGCTCATTTGGTCTATGACCAGTATAACTAAAAATCATCCAACATCTTGACGATATTATCCTATTTACCAATTTTGATTAAAATCTGGACAAAAATACAGTCTTTCCAGAGGTAAGAAACTCAGCCAATCATCCCATTATTATGCATAGATCATATTAAAAAAGAAAATATATCTTTATGATATAAGCCTATTTACCAAGTTTGATAAAAATATGATCAGAAATAGAGTCACTAAAGTGTTGACAAGCTCAACCAATCAGATGCAAAATCACATTATTATGCACTGAATCTTGCGTATAATTGTACTCATCCAAGATCTGGATGATTTAAGCCTATTTACCAAGTTTGATCAAAATATGATCAGAAATAGAGCTGCTCAAGTGTTGACAAGCTCTCCAATCAGATGTAAAATCACATTATTATGCACTGAATCTTGCGTATAATTGTACTCATCCAAGATCTGGATGATTTAAGCCTATTTACCAAGTTTGATCAAAATTTAATAAAAAATACGGTCTCTAGAGTGGTAACAAGCTCAGCCATTCAGATGCAAGATTGCATCATTAATATGTGTGGACCACACGCACTATCGAACTCGTGTGAGATCTGGTTCATATAAACCTATATTCAAAGTTTGATCAAAATCAGCTCAAAAATATGGCTTCCAATAGGGTCATAAGTTTATCCAATCAAATATAAGTTTGTCTCATTAATATGCATGAATCTTGCTCATTGTCAACTCATCCAAGCTCTTGAAGATATATGGCCATGTTTCAAGTTTGACGAAAATTGGATAAGAATTGTGACTTCCAGAGTTGTAACAAGCTAAGCCAATCAGATGCAAGATCACCTCAGTAGTATGCACTGATCTTTCTTTTTACATGAAACTGTCCAAGATCTTGATGATATAAGCATATATTGCAAAGTCTGATCCAAAATATGGTTTCCAGAGTGGTAACAAACTCAGCCAATCAGATGCAAGATTACCTCATTAACATATGCGGATTTCACTCATTAATCAAGCCCATCCAAAATCTTGATGATACAGTATAAGCCTTTTATTTCAAGTCTGATCAAACTGGAACAATATTATAGCTTCCAGAGTGGTAGCAAGTTCAGCCAATCGGATGCAAGATAACCTCATTAAGATGAGTGGATCTTGTTATTATCAAACTTGTCCAAGATCTTGATAATACAAGCATATATTTCAAGTTTGATCAAAATCAGATCAGAAATATGGCCTCCAGACTGGTAACAAGCTCAGTCAATCAAATGCAAGATTAACTCATTAATATGTGCAGATCTTGGTCATTATCCAACGCATCCAAGATCTTCATGATATAAGCATATATTCCAAGTTTGATCAAAATCAGATTAGAAATATGGCCTCCAGAATGGTAACAAGCTCAGTCAATCAGATGCAAGATCACCTCATTAATATGTGTGGATTTCGCTCATTATTGATCTCATCTGAGATTCTGATGATATAAGCCAAGAAGGATGCAGGGCCATACCATAGACTCACTTGGCCTTAGGGCCAGGTGTGCTAAAATTTAATGGAGTAATGGTCATGAGAGGCACTGTAAACCACAAAATGTTAACTAGCTCAAAATTTTAACGAATGTAGCAGGAAACTACCATTTATACTTGCTTATAAGTCAAGTCCAACTGCAAACAACAGACTGTGATCTGCTATCACATAATGGACTGGCAGATCAGGGTCTGTGTTGTTTGTTCTACTGATTACTCCTAACAAACTGCACAGGAGCATATCTGCTGGTGCATTATGCAAAGGCAGATATGAGTCTGTGCAGTTTGTAGTTGGAGTGACCTTATAAGTGAGTATGACGATATATTTGCAAAAATACTGCGAATTTACTTTTGTTCACTGGTTAAAAATTTGTGTGTGGATTTTGTGATTCCCAAAAACCACAAATTGAAGGATCCTCAGAACAATGGTTGTTCTGTAGAAACAACAGGACTCCTCCCTAATCCGCAAATTTAAGTACTCATGAAAATGTCATTTTTTGCCGAACCACAAAAAATGGATGCCCATGAAAATACATGAATTCATTGAGTCTGTTCCGGAATTTTTTAAATAATAATTTTGAGTATAGGGGAGATTTAAGTGAAAGAAGGGAGGGATGGGAGACACCCCTCACCTAGGGAGGAAAACCCTCTCAGTTGGGAGGTTCACACATATGAACTGTACATGTATTCCTGCAGATTCAATTATTACAAAACTTAATTGTCAGTATTTCAATAAAAAAATATAATTTTACACATATCTAAGTATAAATTAAAACCTCTCAATTAAGATCAAAGTTTGGACAGGTGAATAGTGGTTTGAATAGGAAGTAGTTTGATTTCTGAGCCAAAGTGTTCTGTTTAACATAAAAATCATTAAACGTGGTACTTTTATGGAGAAATGAACAATTTTAATGTTAGTTTTTCACCTTCTTTCCACTGCAGTAACAAATGAAATACACTCATGATAACAATACCTGAGCTGAGATTTTGGAGGCATCAAGCACTTTTCTGACCACCAGCCAACTGTCCACACCACTGCTGTGTCTGATCTCAACCATGTGATTACCTAGGTCACGCCGCCTCATGGTCTGAACATGTCCCTCAATCTGAATAGGAAAATGTGCACATTTCTATGATTTTATCTAAAATATATTATATTACAACAAAAATAACAAAAAACAAAATGATAATTGATCCATAATCCCAATAACAACTGGCATATTGAATAATTCAATCAATTATCTATGATACAAAAAGAGAACAATATTTTAACAATTATCTGGTTAGTAATCTACCTGAAGTTAGATAAAAAAAAATATCTTCTTCATGTACTTTTAAGATATTTTACTATGAGCAATGATCTCTCTTCATACATACTAGTTCCATTACTTGGATATTTTACTATGAGCAATGATTTCTCTTCATACATACTAGTTCCATTACTTGGATATTTTACTATGAGCAATGATTTCTCTTCATACATACTAGTTCCATTACTTGGATAGTTTACTATGAGCAATGATCTCTCCTCATACATACTAGTTCCATTACTTGGATATTTTACTATGAGCAATGATTTCTCCTCATACATACTAGTTCTATTACTTGGATAGTTTACTATAAGCAATGATCTCTCCTCATACATACTAGTTTCATTAGTTGGATATTTTACTATAAGCAATATTTTACTATAAGCAATGATTTCTCCTCATACATACTAGTTTCATTAGTTGGATATTTTACTATGAGTAATGATCTCTCTTCATAGATACTAGTTCCATTCCGTGGATATTTTACTATGAGCAATGATTTCTCTTCATACATACTAGTTCCATTACTTGGATATTTTACTATGAGCAATGACTTCTCCTCATACATACTAGTTCCATTACTTGGATATTTTACTATGAGCAATGATTTCTCTTCATCAATACTAGTTTTATTAGTTGGATATTGATTAAAAAGTAAAACTCTTATATTTCTCATGATAAAAAAAAAAACTAGATTTGTGTTTGGATAATGCATTTTCCTCAAATGTAGCCAAACCAAATGATTTGTTCATAAAAGGCTGAACCATTCTCAGGCAGACTGGTATTCCACTGCTTGATGGGATTGATCTATATAATCTGTATATTACTGGGTGCAAAGTTCTATAACTGCTTGAAAAAGATTAAACTTCTGATAAAATGTATTTATTAAATGTGAAAATTCATAATTACTTATGTTCAGATATGGTGTTAATGTTTAGTATCACTGTTACCTTATTATCTATAGTTATTTCCCTTAATCTGTGTAAGAAAAGCAGCAGTGAAGGATGTATGTCATTGAATCTGGCTGCAAGGGTACGCAAATGTGACATTTTTTCTTTCTTCAGAGGAAGAACAATCTTTGTCATCCACCTGTAATGTAAATAAATACTGTGAGTTTATTTATTTTTGTAGGTTCAGTAAAATCTTACTTGTGGGTACAGTAAAATCTGCCTTTTGTGGGTTCGGTAAAATCTGACTTTTTGTGGGTACAGTAAAATCAGACTTTTTAGTACAGGGAAATCTGATTTGTGGGTACAGTAAAATTTTGTGGATACAGCAAAATCTGACTTTTGTGGGTATAGTAAATCTGACTTCTGAGTACAGTGAAATCTGACTTGTGGGTACAGTAAAATCTGACTTGTGGGTACAGTAAAATCTGACTTGTGGGTACAGTAAAATCTGACTTGTGGGTACAGTAAAATCTGACTTGTGGGTACAGTGAAATCTGACTTGTGGGTACAGTAAAATCTGACTTTGTGCATACAGCAAAAGCTAACTTGTGTGTTTTCAGTAAATTCTGACTTGTGTGTTCAGTAAAATCTTTGAAGTAACAAACTGTCTAGTCATGATATATAACTGGCTATGGTACATGACACACTGTCTATACATTATATAAAATTGGCTAAAGTTTCACTAAAATATCTTCAGTGGTTCAAGAGTTATACTCCATACAAAGGATACAAGGCACCAAATTAGTTCCCTTGTCATGACCTTGATCTTCAGGCAGAAGATGTGGCTGTGGTACAAGCCACACTGTCTAGTTATGGTATATAATTTGGCACAGTTTCATTAAAATAACTTCAGTGGTTCAAAAAGTTATACTCCAGACAAAGATACAGATTACAGAATCATATTATCCCTTGCTGTGACCTTGACAGCGAGGCAGGGGGTGTAGTACTAAACGCACTGTCTAGTCATGATATATACTTATACAAAATTTCATAAAAAATCTCTCCAACTGTTACAAAGCTATGGAATGCACAAGCAAATGTTAATGGACAAATGACTATAAAAAAAATACCTCCAACTTAAGCTCGGTATATAAAAACTGATGCTGCAAAACAGTAATTTTGTAAATCATAAAATCTTCATTATCATCGAATGTTCACCAAAATTTGGTAAAGAAACTAATTTCACCATATTTTTATTGTAAATCCTACGATGAACATACTATACATTTAGTAAAACATTTCATTCTAAAATAATGTTGCAAATATGTTGAATAAAGTAGATTCCAAGTTTTCAGGCCAGGCCATTATGCAATTCACTGTTTTATTTGAGATGATGCAATTTCTTTAACCTCAATAGGTCATAATGATGCATATTAAAATTTTAATTTCTAAAACCACAATTTTACTCACAGTGATCTAAAGCTTATAGCAGTGTTTGCTGTAAATTGCTCAACTGAAATTAGTAACCATCTGTGTGGGCATGAGCTGGAAGTTTCTGGCAAGATATGTTCCTTCTACCTGTTATATTTAAATTAACAAGTTTGCAACTACAGCTCAGTCTGAACCATGAACCAGTTTCATGTCCCTGCAAACTGCAGCTCAGTCTGAACCATGAACCAGTTTCATGCCCCTGCAAACTGTCGCTCAGTCAGAACCACAAGCCAGTTTCATGCCCCTGTTGACTATGCAGCTGTCAGAACCATGACCCAGTCATGCCCCTGTTGACTATGCAGCTGTCAGAACCATGACCTAGTCATGCCCCTGTTGACTATGCAGCTCAGTCAGAACCATGACCCAGTCATGCCCCTGTTGACTATGCAGCTATATGCTGTTATATTTAAATTAACAAGTTTGCAACTAAAGCTCAGTCAGAACCATGACCGAGTTTCATGTCCCTGCAAACTGCAGCTCAGTCTGAACCATGAACCAGTTTCATGCCCCTGCAAACTGCAGCTGTCAGAACTACAAGCCCGTTTCATGCCCCTGTTGACTATGAACCATGACCGAGTTTCATGCCCCTGCAAACTGCAGCTCAGTCTGAACCATGAACCAGTTTCATGCCCCTGTTGACTATGCAGCTATCAGAACCATGAGCCCATTTCATGCCTATGTACTACACAAATTTGTATGATGCAAATTACATGTACTTTTCCAAATATAGCTTCAAGTTTATGTCTTGACCACATGATGGGGTGTTACATATATTGGCACTTTTGACTGGTTTCTTCTGTGCAAATAACCATTCACAGACATTTTTATTTGAGTTGATGAGAGCTGGCTGTATAGTAAGCACGTTTTATGCAAGGAAATAGAGGTTGTTTTTTAGTGTCTGAAGATGTTTGTTGAGCAACAGAGAGAAAACTTGCAACTGAAACTCAGATAAGTCTGAATAGGATTGAATTTGTCAAATGAACCTGCAGAAAGTGCAATTCATTTATGTATATGGACCTTGTTCAGTATTTATTGTATTATATTAGCTGTAAAATGCCTGCCCACCCACCCTCCAAATGAAAATGACTCCCATTTTCTCCAACCAATGGGCCATCATTAACCCTATAAACAAAATCCTAACCTGAATACTAGATTCTTGACAATTTAATGATACTATTTTTAACATTCTATGATCAACATAAAGTTTACTACTATTAAAACTTTCAGAACAAAAATGAAAGGCAGTGTAACACTTACCCCTCTTCCACCTTCCATTTGTTGTCTGGTACCCAGTCTGGCAGGATGTATCCCATGGGGCCACTGTCAAGGTTAAACTGGATGTGGTAGCCACTGGAATGAACTTCTGGGCAGTCAGTCACACGAAATACTGACTTGAAGCCAATACCCTTCTGACCTGTAAAATCATAATAGAGAAAAAAATCACCTCTAATGTCTAAAGAGACCATGTAATTATATTACTAAATAAAGCCTACTTGAATGTGATCAGGAAATCTACAAAATGCACTGTAAGCAACTGAAGGTCCATTTTATGGATCATATCAAAAATATAATTTAATTTGTATTTGTGACACCTGTATGCCTCCATTGAAGAAAAAATTCTTCTTTCTCCATCTAAACATTCCCTGATCCCAATAATGTTAGGAGAATTGGTAATAGGAGGAGGAATCCATGAGCATCCTACCATTACCATGGTCACTATTCAAGGGAAGAATGGCTGGATTCCCTATATGAAGGGTAAACTGCTATTCCAAAATGAAGGCAGCACAACCAATAGTCATGACAGTACCCTGGTGAAATAAGTGATTTTTCCTTAACGAGCAAAAGAATCCTGGCAAATCCAGTGAAAGCGCTGAACTCACACCCATAAGGAGGTTGTGCTGATGACAAACTGGTCTGATGGTCATCTGGGCTGCAACCACCGGACCCACCAGATTAAATTCTTGTCTATGTGAAGCTAGCTCATGCAGATAAAAGCATGAGAAGGTTGACTGCACATGCCAGCCAACGACTTCTGTTATGTCTCAGATTGAAACTTTACATCTGAATGTGAGGTTTGCACAGATCACTCTGATCTCACAAGCCGAGATCCTCATGAGACATATCTGATCTTTTGATATCTAGAGTTAGCCAAGCATATTACCCACTTTTAGTCACAATGCTAGGGCTTGAGGGGTTATATCATCTTTCCTGGCCTTCACAAGAAGAGATGTTGTCAGGCTTCATTACCTTCTCCATACACTTCAAGTAGTGCTCAAGAGCAAAGACCAGGTCTTGCATCACCACCACCCTCAAAATATTAATCAAGGGGAGGCATCAGATTACCACTCTTTGACTGCCCACTGATGGCAACCTGTTCTTAGCTACAAAGCTTGGTTACGTCATGAGCAACACAGAACTGTCCGATCTGAACTGGAGAGAGTTCAGGTCCACTAAAAAGGTATACAACTCACTCACCCTGCATGTCAAATCTAGGGCTGTGAGAAAACATGTTTTGTATTATAGCAGCTTTTGTGAGATCCTGGCCAAAGGCTTGAACTGATCTCAGTTGAGCCATGTTAGAACCCAGGACAGATTCCATTTGGGAAAAAAGGCAAGAAATTTTGGCCTATTCAGGTCAAAATTGGATTGCAGGTCTGACATATTTTTATTAAGCCTAATATACCCTCTACCATGATGCCTAAATGTGTTGGAAATCATGAAGCAGTAGCCTTTGATCTTAATTGGGGCTAACCTTTTGTCCTTGAAAAGCCAGAGAAAAAAGTTAACCAGTTATGGTATTGAGGCACTGCAGTAGTCCCTGAAAACCAGTCAGTTTCCCTCACAAGCCTTTAAAGTGGCGGGCCTTCTAGCTTGTGAGATTCACTCCATGATAGAAAGCTCAAATTCCTTCTGATGCAAGGCTCTCTTGACATGTGCATGAAGGAGAAGCCTGTCTGGGCAGAGATGAAACACCTGTGACCATGGCCATTTTGAGTAGAGTGGACCTCGGGGGGGATTTTCCTGGGGACGTCTGTCTCAAGATCAAGCAGATCATTCACCCATGACTTGTGCCACCTGAGGGGGGCGATAAGAATCACTTTGCAATTCTGAGCAATCATTTGCTATATTACCTTGAGTATCATAACTGAGGGGGATAAGGGGAGGTAGGCATAGGTCGCAAACCCCTTCGAACTCGCTGAAAGTGCATCCATGGCCATGGCTTCTGGGTCTGGGACTGGGGAGATGAAAGAGGGCAGTTTGTGATTCCACCTCATCACAGAATGGTCTATCATTAGATCCCCCAAAATGCACAAAACCGATGAAAGACCAATGGATGGATGGACCACTTGGTCTCAAGAATCTGGCCCCTTCTCAACAGTGAGTCAGCCAGGATATTAAGACTGTCAGGGATACACCTGATCTGGACTGTTATCTTCAGCTAAGCACACCAGCGCAGAAAGTCCCTTAACAGAAACATAGGTCGGGTGATTTTGTCCCCCCCCCCCTCGATTTAAGGAGTTAGGCCACCTCCACCAATTTGTCTGACATGATGAGAACTGTCTTCCCATCAAGTTGATCCTTCCAGAAATGAAATACACATACTATAGCTTTCATTTCTCGAAGGTTTATGTGAAGAGATAATTCCTCTGGGCCCCAACTTGCCACTGACCATGTTGAAGATGGGTAACAAGTGAGCACACCTATCTTATGAACTGGAATCTGTGCAGATTGTAACTTATGGCGGAGAATTTTCCAGAGGAATTACTGACATGAGCCACTGTTTGTTGTGCCACTGATGCAGGAATTATACTATTTCAGTCAAGATCATAATTCATCGATCAAGTTGACAGGAAATGGGGTGCCACTGGGCCAGCAGAGCCATCTGCAAGGGGCACATAAAATGGTGGCTGAGAAGGATCATATCCACTGCTGCCTTGAGCAGACTGAGGAGTTGTAGAAACTCTCTCACTGAAATCCACTCCCTATTGCAAATCGTCTATGCAAGCTCGATAATCCCCATCAAGCGAACGTATGGAAGGCGAACAAGGTAAAAAAAATCCATGCCCAGGTAGACAAAATGCTGGAATGGAATAAGATCCGACTTGTCCCAGTTCACCAGGAACCCTAACTGAAAAAAGAAGATTGTGCCCGCCTGTACCAAAGATGTGTTTTTGGAGGATGTTGACAAGGTATGCCAGTGGCTTTTGATGATGTCAAGTGGAAGGAAGTGATGACATAGTTGATGACCTTCGTGAATGCCCATGGACTGATGCCGAGACCAAATGAAAGTGTGCGAAATTGGTATATCATTCCTTGGTACTCGAAGAGAAGGAACTTGTGTGACATCAGGTGTGAGGGATGTGAAAATATGTGTTGCTTAAGTCTAAACTTACCACAAATTCATCTTTTTTTATGGAAAGCCTGACTGAATGTAGCATCTCCATTTTGTACCTTGGCGTGGCTATGTACTTGTTGAGCCTGCCGAGGTTTATAACTGACTTCCTGTTGGCTTTGGGCACGGAGAAAAAACTCTGGCAAGTTTGGTCTCCAAACTCTCTATACTGCTTGTATGTTGCGAAATTACCAGTTCTCATTCTGCAAAATTCATGCTTTTCCTGGATTTAACAGTTTGTCTGTCATGGATTAAACAGTGTGTCTGTCATGGAAAGGGAGGACATAAGAGGACTTAAACATGCAAAAAATCCAAGCAAATCCAAGCAAATAATAATCAACAACGAGCACTAATAATACTGTATTGGAGCACAAGGTCAGAATACTTAAGTCCACAACCATAGACAAATTTACAAAATAATTATTGTCCAAATTCACAAAATAATTATTGCAACATGTAGCAAATACCTCTTCACACAAATACACCAAAACTGAATTAAAAGATAAAACTAAAACACGAATTTCACTTGACAAGACCTATTTAATTGGTATTTATTTTTTAAAAGAGTTCCCACCAATGTTTTGGTATATATTGTTATTTACAGTGCATTGAGAACAAATATTTTTTTTAAAGAAAATTTAACCAAATATATGACTCTTTATTAAAAGTTGCAAAATTCATGATTTTGATTCCAAATCTCTGTGCACTAACCATCACTTTCGACAATAAAACAAGCAATATATCAAGGTTTTATTTACCAATTTTTATCACGATTTTATTCACGTTTAGCAAACTGTAGCCTATTGGCATTTTCTGTAAGAAACAAATGGAAATTGACACCTGCTCTCATGTTATAAGTAAGTTTGCAAGTTATCTGGTTGTGCTAAAACAAGGGTGTGGTGTATGTATCATGATGTGTGATATTTTACGAGTTGTATCTCAGTTCTGATGCACTGTACAACAATGAATCAGAAATTACTTCAGACAATTGGTGTAAAGAAATATGATACTTATATGCACTGATGAATCATTACAGCTCTAGTACCTAGAAAGCATTATATTACTAAGATCTGATTTATAACGGGATAGAGTCTTTGAAAAAGCCCCCAAGACAATTCAACTTAGACACCTGACAGGTAAAGGGTAAAAACTGTTTCAAGAAACACCCTGTTCTGCATCATATCTAACTTTTAACAAAGTGGATAACTATTCCTCAGGTCATATCTAAATGTTTCTGCTATCAAAATTTCTTTCTTTTTTTCTCCATGCATAGTGTAACATAAAATGCTTGCATGATAAGTGCATGCTCTGGAAAATGCAAGTAAATACAGTAGACCACCAATTATCTGGTCATCAATTATCCAGATTGTTCAGAATCTCAACATGTCCCCTGAAAATTGTAATTCCTTATCGATTAAAATAGATTATCCAGACAACCAATTATTCAGACAAAACTTGACAAAACTGTCTCTAGAAGGGACTGGATAAATGTCATTTTACTGTAAATAAAATTGCCAATATTATATCTGTTATATGTTCTAAGTTATTAAAACATTACTTATCTTTTGTAACTATGTGCTAATTTTGAAATAACACCAATGTACCTCAGTGCCCTACTTACCAATGTATCCAAATTTGTGCTTGCCCTTAGTGCTGCGTCCCACATCACAAAGAGCCCGCACATTTTCCTCGGTGAAGCCACATTCATTGTTGAGTACCATAACGCACTGTTCATCAATGACAAATTTGGCTGCAGGACATAGGTCACCATCTCCTAACAAATTTTCTGGGTATTTATTGTCATCTGCATTTTGAACCAGCTCTAGGACAAAGTGGGTGTCTTTGCTGTACAAATCTTTAGATAGGCGGTCAAGACTTCTCCCTAACCTTTCTTGCTGAACCTGTAAATAAATAAATAAATAAATAAAAATAAAGAAGGGTTCCATGGAATGCTGTATCTCACTCACCCACTTTCATGATACCCCTACCCATATCAGACCAGCAAAAGCTTGACACCAATTGTACGACAAATTCTTAACACTGATGCCGAGTCTTTCTTACGCTTTCAGTGCTGAGAGTCCCACTGAGAGTTCATTTGCTATTTATGTAGTGCATCTGAAAAAATGGAGAGTCTCAAGCCCATTTTGATTTATATTTGGGACTCTCTATAGGGGGTGAAAGAAAAACCCTGTGATGATGCCCCTCTCCCCCAATCACTGCAAGAAAAAAAAAGCCTGTATCTTACCATCTGCAAATGTAGGCAAGAGAATAAATAAATAATAAGAAACTTCTACCAATGTCCTTACAAGTTTAGTACTGTCTATACTCACATATAAGCAGATACCAACAGTAAACTGCAGAGACCCAGATCTGCCATCGCATAATGCGCCGGCAGATCTGGGTCTATGCAGCTTGTAAGGACTAATCAGTAGAACAAACAATATAGACCCTGATCTGCCGGTGCATTATGCGATGGCAGATCAGGGTCTATGTTGTTTGCATTTGGACATGGTTCATACGGTAAGTAGATCCTTGAGAGCCATGACAGCTCAGCTGATACAGTATCTGACTTGTAATCCAAGTGTCATGGGTTTGATACCCACCCAATCCAGCCCAGATTGACTGTCTCAATGTCCTTGGGGAAGGCACTTAGGTCACATTTCATCTGCATGATATAGCCAATAATGTGTTAAAAGTGCCATTAAAAACCAAGCAAGCAAGTAACTAACCTACCTATTTATTTTAATCCAGTAAAAAAGGCATGAACTTAATTATAAATAACAAAGCTTTCATCTATGACTTTTACAATTCACAAGATGACTGTCCAAAGCACTGGGAACAAGCAAATTCAGTGAATTTGTGAATTCCCTCTGCCAACCATGGTGAGGTCAAAACAGTTCACAATAATGAAATCTGACTATGGCCCTTAAGATAAAGCAACAAAGTTACTGGGCAGACATGGAAAATAACCAAGTTTCACTGCTCTGTCTCAAAGAGTTTTCAAGGAAAAGTGCATAAAAAAGGGCTTTAAAAAATTATCAGTGACTTTGACCTTGAAGATAAAATCCTGACTGTGATACAAGAGACATCATTAAACCAATAAGCATAAGTTTATCATGGTTTATCCCTGTACCTCAAACAGCTTTTATGATATAAATCAGAAACAAAAGAAACCTAAAGATTGACCTGTAACCTTAACCTTGAGGGAAAGACCCCAAACATGTAATCCAAACACATCTTCATGTAACAATATACAAGTATACCAAGATTTATCCATTTATTTTAAACAGCTCTTAAGTTAGAAAGCAGAAGGCAAATGTGACTGAAACGTAAAATATTCACCTGTGACCTTGACTTTGAAGATAGGACCCCCAACGTGGTATGCAACACACTTTTAGTGATGATATATAGTTTTACTAAGTTTCATCCTTCATCTCAAATGTGGTATGCAGCACATCTTCTAATAATGATGTACAAGTATACCAAGTTTCATTCCTTATTCACAAATGGTGTTAAAGATTGAGAGTGGAAATGAAAATGTTATGGACAGTTGGACAGAAATGCTGTAACTTGTCCTCCACCCATTTATTTGAAAGGCAGGGAATCCAAACTACTCCAATACTGAAGATAAAAAGTAAAGAATATAGTAAATGCTGAAAAGACATTCTATCTTGCTCTGATTATTGCAGAAACATGACACAAAACCTATCAGTAATAACTACTGTATATACTCGCATGAAAGTCAGGTCCAAATGCAAACAACATAGATCCTGATCTGCCGGCGCATAATGTGCCAGCAGATCCGAGTCTATGTTGTTTGTATTACTGATTAGTCCTTACAAACATCATAGACCCAGATCTGCTGGTGCAGTATGCAACAGCAGATCTGGATCTATGCAGTTTGCAGTTGGTATAAGATTATACACAAGTACATATGGTAAATTCCAAACAAACCTGCATGAGTCGTTTTCCATCTTCATTCAGTCTCACTCCAATTCCAAACTCATCTCTCCTGATCTGGTCAACAACCTTCTTACAATCCGCTTCCTTCATCTTCACTGTTAGAAACATTGTGGATAAGGAATCTGCCTTCCTGTCTTCAGATGTTTCTGCCGAATTTTATGAACAAAAACAAGGGAATCAAAGTCAATAGAGCTTTGCTTAAACCTAACACAAACATTCCATAGAATGATGTGTCTAACCTGCTCCACAGCTGTGTGCTCCTTAACCCTAACTTATCTTATCCCTTTCCTGAAAAGCTGCAAATAGAACAATTTCAGAAAAATTGTGCCACATGTGAGAGCTAAACATTGCCCACAACAAACAACACCCTTGCAAATGTGATACCATCAGTCATCCAATTTTTTTTACATTAAAAAATAATTATTTTCTTGCTGTTCAGATAATTGGTGTGAAAATGAAAATTATCATTTTTCCTCAAGTCAGATTTTCATTCACGACCAACTGGACAACATATTAAGAAGTCTTTCAATGACAACCCCACGCTGATATGACCATTCATATAGGTGTAGTGATAACAAGATTTTCAAGACAGCCACTGTGGTGGCCATATTGAATGTCTGATCAGCACTATTTTCATTTAGGACCAACTAGAAATCATAAGAAGTCTTTTAGTGAAAACCCCATGTTGATATGACTATCCATTCAGGAGAAGTAGAAATAAAAAGATTTTTGAAATGGCTGCTATGGTGACCATCAGATCAGCACCATTTTCATTTAGAACCAGCTAGACATCATAAGAAGTCTTCTGGTGAAAACCCAGGGCAATATGACTTTCCATTCAGGAAAAGTAGCAATGACAAGATTTTCAAGATGTATGTCAGATTGGCACCATTTTCATTATAGGACCAACTTGACATCATAATAAGTCTTTCAGTGAATATCCTACACTGATATTACCTTCCATTTAGATGGTGTAGAGATAACAAGATTTTCAAGATGACTACTGTGGTGGATTTCCAAGTGACACCATTTTCATTTAGGACCAACTGGACATCATAAGAAGTCTTCTGGTCAAAATATCATGTCAATGTGACTTTCCATTCCTCCAGAGCAGTGATAACAAGATTTAAAAAATGGCTGCTGTGGCAGCTATATTGGACATCAGATTGGCACCATTTTCATTTAGGACCAACTAGACATTAAGAAGTCTTTAGTGAAAACCCCACATTGATATAACCATCAATGCAAAAGGAGTATTGATAAGATTTTCAAGATGGATGTTGTGGCAGCCATATAGGATGTCCAAGCAGCACCGTTTTCATTTAGGACCAACTAGACCATGGGATGAATGTGTAAAGTTTCATGGCAATCCTCCAAGTAGTTTAGGAGAAGTAGTGATAACATATTTGTGCTAACAGACAGATAGACAATGGGCCACTGATGGATGACTGACAACAAACCATCCCATAAGCTCTTCTGGTCTATGACTAGTAGAGCTAATAACTGAGCAGGCCATATTAGGGTAATCAAAGTAGTTTCAAGGTCTGATGTTTATCTATTCAATCACACATTTTTGAGTTTAGATAAAACACAAATTAGTTTACATTTCAACTTCCATTTTTTCCAATGGCTTAACAAATGTATTTGGTGTCTACACATTTTATATGCCATTGAAAATTATTAAAAAGTTTGGAAATATTTTCTCTTGAAACTTTGAGGGTGTGGAAAATTGGAGGGTGTGAATATTTGGATTAATGACAGTAAATTACTATTTTTCATAGGCAAGGTAAAAATATGGATACAATCAAAGCACTCTTACATTGTATTAGGGATTTGAAACCAATACCAAAACATTAACACACAAGTCATAAATGAAACCCATTATTTTTAGGTTTTAATTATAGAACAATTTAATCAAATGAAGTACCTTTTTAGGTTATAATTATAGAACAATTTAATCAAATGAAGTACCTTTTTAGGCTATAATTATACAACAATTTAATCAAATGAAGTACCTGTTTAAATTTCAAAACATTATCCAAATAACTGTTGATGAATCTGTAAAAGGCTAGAAAATGCCAATATGTCTGCCACAGTGGCTTATTTTTAAAAATGTTATCACTCAAGAATATCAGTGATGGTTTCAACACTCAACAGATAAAAAGAAGAAATGGTTTTATCTTGAATTCCTGGAAATTCTTTTTAACAGTAGAGCATCAGTCTGTTTGAGGGACTCTTATTATTATTTTTATTTAACTGTCTAAACTTATTCTGGTGAGGATTCTTTTCTTTTGCAAAGTGAGGATGGTCTTAGAATACAAGAAAAACTGATACTCCTTTGGGAAATAATGTGGATAAAGTGGTATCTATCCATCCATAAAAGCTTCAAATTGGAAGACTTTTATTGATTCTTTCAATACAATAAAATTTGCCAATGCTTGGATAAACCTCAAAATGGTTAAATTAAAGGACACTGATAAATTCTCTCTCTGGGAAGAACTTTCTTAGAAGTTCTGATAAACTAGTCCCTTAGCAATGCTGAAGAAAACTGATGTACCATATGTCAATTTCTTGCCTTAAATTATACAGAAAGTTCTAAAGATGCAGTACAGCATACAAGTTATGCAGGCTGTTTGTCAAAACAGACCTTACAGTATCTGGACAATTGCTAGAGGTACCCAACCTGAAAAATGCTACTCTCGTGTATTTTCAACAAGTGAACAATAAAACTCCTTTCCGGGAGAATTCATTGTTTTGTAATTTTTAATTTGCTCATGGCAAAGTATGGCAACACACAAAAATCTGGTATGTGTAAACTTCATTGGTTCCTAAGGATGCTAAATGTGTATTTAAACATTAAAGAGCATTATCATTTAAATGCTTATTAATGCTTATTAATCCTTTCAAAAGAACAATTTATGTATGCTCTGCATCTTTTGTAATATTTGTTTTTAAGTAAATTTAGATACAGACTGCATATATATGATCTACAAGTATTTAATGTGTGTAATGAGCTACAAGTTTATCCCAGCTGTCACAAAAACTGCATACAAATGTCTCCTTTAATGAGCTATCTACCATTTATTCCGATTGCTACACACACATACACACATACACATGCATGCATGCACACACACACACACGCATGCATATTTCCATACAGCCATCTATACAATGCGAGATACAGGCCGATATATATCAAACCATACAACCTACCTTCAGATCCTGTATCATCCTCATTCACTTCATCCAGGAAAATAAAGTCTGCAATTTTTTCATCTTCTGCTTTCAACTCCTCCTGCACTTTCTCCTCTTCCTTCTTCTCATCCTTTTGATTTGCATGATTTTTCTGCTCTATCTGTTCCATTTCTTTTTCCTCTTTCTTCTCCATTTCATCCTCCTGTTCTTTCATCTCCTCCCCAACCTCTTCTTCATCTGAGAGTATAATGGCAGCAGACTCTTCCACATCATCAGCATCACTCTCAATTTCTATGCTCTGCAATTAAAATGTATGAATTCTGTAATGTTTCACTGCCAAAAATTCCACGTATCCATTCTGATGAGCAGACAATGAAAGGTGGATGCATGGCCTGCATGTTAAGCCCATGAACAAAGCCTTACTGTAAAACCTCTTACTTTGACCCCAAATTCAAAAGACTGAGTAACCATGTTGCAGAATGAATCATCTAAGCTTTATAATAAAAAAATCCTCAAGAGTATAAAAAAACATCCATCAAGAGATTTAGGAAATATCAGCAAATGAAACCATTTTTTAAAAAAAAACTTAGTGCAAAGTTTTTTTGATTAAGACACTGACCTCAAGGGGTTATGAAAATATAAGCAAATAAAATAATTTAACCAAAACTATAACAAACTGTTCACGACTGTACTGCCACTGTCTCCCACAGGCGGCACTGCCACTGTCTCCCATGGGTGGCATCAAAGTTACTGCTATGTCTCACTTCCTACTAATGTGGGACAATAAAAACTGTTAAATGTTTAAGCACATCATCTATGCCTACAGATTGGCACTATAAAAAAAAGGCAAGTCCAAAGTAAATTCCATATATCTCAGGGTTCTCACTATGATTTTAAAATTTGGGAGTTCTGGACTCTCAGCTTGGAAAAACTTGGGAGTTCCAGCTCATAATGTAGGGGTCCAAATGAAAATTTGGGAACAAGTGATAAAATCATGCATCTTGATGACTTAGTGGACTTGCCTAATAGTTGGAACACAGACTACAAGATAGCGACTGATATAGATGGGCTACATTTCTGTGCCTTTAATGAAATGTTGCCAATGTTTATGTGCACCGTTTTGCATTTTCCTGTCAAAAAATACACAAGGGTGCAGCCTGGAGAAAACACTAAAAGAGAAAAAAAATGACACATATCGTAAAACTACAAGTTTAATTATTCTATTAATTTCCTTATCGTAGTGCACAATATTATGATAACAACAGGCTTGAAAAATGATAATATCAGATCAAAAAGCAAATGCAAATGCACTTAAATGCTACCAAAGAGTTGCACTTGACATGAATCATAACTAGAGCTAGTAGCAATGCGTATATAGTCAAGTGCACTACACCCAACAATTTGAGAGTAGCAATGCGTATATAGTCAAGTGCACTACACCCAACAATTTGAGAGTAGCAATGGGTATATAGTCAAGTGCACCACACCCAACAATTAGCTAGTAGCAATGGGTATATAGTCAAGTGTACCACACCCAACAATTTGCTAGTAGCAATGGGTATATAGTCAAGTGCACTACACCCAACAATTTGAGAGTAGCAATGGGTATATAGTCAAGTGTACCACACCCAACAATTAGCTAGTAGCAATGGGTATATAGTCAAGTGTACCACACCCAACAATTAGCTAGTAGCAATGGGTATATAGTCAAGTGCACTACACCCAACAATTTGAGAGTAGCAATGGGTATATAGTCAAGTGCACCACACCCAACAATTTGCTAGTAGCAATGGGTATATAGTCAAGTGTACCACACCCAACAATTTGCTAGTAGCAATGGGTATATAGTCAAGTGCACCACACCCAACAATTTGAGAGTAGCAATGGGTATATAGTCAAGTGCACCACACCCAACAATTAGCTAGTAGCAATGGGTATATAGTCAAGTGCACCACACCCAACAATTAGCTAGTAGCAATGGGTATATAGTCAAGTGCACCACACCCAACAATTTGCTAGTAGCAATGGGTATATAGTCAAGTGTACCACACCCAACAATTTGCTAGTAGCAATGGGTATATAGTCAAGTGCACCACACCCAACAATTAGCTAGTAGCAATGGGTATATAGTCAAGTGCACCACACCCAACAATTTGAGAGTAGCAATGGGTATATAGTCAAGTGCACCACACCCAACAATTTGCTAGTAGCAATGGGTATATAGTCAAGTGTACCACACCCAACAATTTGCTAGTAGCAATGGGTATAAAGTCAAGTGCACCACACCCAACAATTTGCTAGTAGCAATGGGTATATAGTCAAGTGCACCACACCCAACAATTTGCTAGTAGCAATGGGTATATAGTCAAGTGCACCACACCCAACAATTTGCTAGTAGCAATGGGTATATAGTCAAGTGCACCACACCCAACAATTTGCTAGTAGCAATGGGTATATAGTCAAGTGCACCACACCCAACAATTTGAGAGTAGCAATGGGTATATAGTCAAGTGCACCACACCCAACAATTAGCTAGTAGCAATGGGTATATAGTCAAGTGTACCACACCCAACAATTTGAGAGTAGCAATGGGTATATAGTCAAGTGCACCACACCCAACAATTAGCTAGTAGCAATGGGTATATAGTCAAGTGCACCACACCCAACAATTTGCTAGTAGCAATGGGTATATAGTCAAGTGCACCACACCCAACAATTTGCTAGTAGCAATGGGTATATAGTCAAGTGCACCACACCCAACAATTTGCTAGTAGCAATGGGTATATAGTCAAGTGCACCACACCCAACAATTAGCTAGTAGCAATGGGTATATAGTCAAGTGCACCACACCCAACAATTTGAGAGTAGCAATGGGTATATAGTCAAGTGCACTACACCCAACAATTTGCTAGTAGCAATGGGTATATAGTCAAGTGCACCACACCCAACAATTTGCTAGTAGCAATGGGTATATAGTCAAGTGCACCACATCCAACAATTTGAGAGTAGCAATGCGTATATAGTCAAGTGCACCACACCCAACAATTTGCTAGTAGCAATGCGTATATAGTCAAGTGCACCACACCCAACAATTTGCTAGTAGCAATGGGTATATAGTAAAGTGCACCACACCCAACAATTTGCTAGTAGCAATGGGTATATAGTCAAGTGCACCACACCCAACAATTAGCTAGTAGCAATGGGTATATAGTCAAGTGCACCACACCCAACAATTTGCTAGTAGCAATGGGTATATAGTCAAGTGCACCACACCCAACAATTTGAGAGTAGCAATGCGTATATAGTCAAGTGCACCACACCCAACAATTTGCTAGTAGCAATGCGTATATAGTCAAGTGCACCACACCCAACAATTTGCTAGTAGCAATGGGTATATAGTCAAGTGCACCACACCCAACAATTTGCTAGTAGCAATGGGTATATAGTCAAGTGCACCACACCCAACAATTTGCTAGTAGCAATGGGTATATAGTCAAGTGCACCACACCCAACAATTTGCTAGTAGCAATGGGTATATAGTCAAGTGCACTACACCCAACAATTTGCTAGTAGCAATGGGTATATAGTCAAGTGCACTACACCCAACAATTTGCTAGTAGCAATGGGTATATAGTCAAGTGCACCACACCCAACAATTTGAGAGTAGCAATGCGTATATAGTCAAGTGCACCACACCCAACAATTTGAGAGTAGCAATGCGTATATAGTCAAGTGCACCACACCCAACAATTTGAGAGTAGCAATGCGTATATAGTCAAGTGCACCACACCCAACAATTTGAGAGTAGCAATGCGTATATAGTCAAGTGCACCACACCCAACAATTTGCTAGTAGCAATGGGTATATAGTCAAGTGCACCACACCCAACAATTTGCTAGTAGCAATGGGTATATAGTCAAGTGCACCACACCCAACAATTTGCTAGTAGCAATGGGTATATAGTCAAGTGCACTACACCCAACAATTAGCTAGTAGCAATGGGTATATAGTCAAGTGCACCACACCCAACAATTTGCTAGTAGCAATGGGTATATAGTCAAGTGTACCACACCCAACAATTTGAGAGTAGCAATGCGTATATAGTCAAGTGCACTACACCCAACAATTTGAGAGTAGCAATGGGTATAAAGTCAAGTGCACCACACCCAACAATTTGCTAGTAGCAATGGGTATATAGTCAAGTGTACCACACCCAACAATTTGAGAGTAGCAATGCGTATATAGTCAAGTGCACTACACCCAACAATTTGAGAGTAGCAATGGGTATATAGTCAAGTGCACCACACCCAACAATTTGCTAGTAGCAATGGGTATATAGTCAAGTGCACCACACCCAACAATTAGCTAGTAGCAATGGGTATATAGTCAAGTGCACCACACCCAACAATTTGCTAGTAGCAATGGGTATAAAGTCAAGTGCACCACACCCAACAATTTGAGAGTAGCAATGGGTATATAGTCAAGTGCACCACACCCAACAATTAGCTAGTAGCAATGGGTATATAGTCAAGTGCACCACACCCAACAATTTGAGAGTAGCAATGGGTATATAGTCAAGTGCACTACACCCAACAATTAGAAAGTAGCAATGGGTATATAGTCAAGTGTACCACACCCAACAATTTGAGAGTAGCAATGGGTATATAGTCAAGTGCACCACACCCAACAATTAGCTAGTAGCAATGGGTATATAGTCAAGTGCACCACACCCAACAATTTGCTAGTAGCAATGGGTATATAGTCAAGTGCACCACACCCAACAATTAGCTAGTAGCAATGGGTATATAGTCAAGTGCACCACACCCAACAATTTGCTAGTAGCAATGGGTATATAGTCAAGTGCACCACACCCAACAATTTGCTAGTAGCAATGCGTATATAGTCAAGTGCACCACACCCAACAATTTGCTAGTAGCAATGGGTATATAGTCAAGTGTACCACACCCAACAATTAGCTAGTAGCAATGGGTATATAGTCAAGTGCACCACACCCGACAATTTGCTAGTAGCAATGGGTATATAGTCAAGTGCACCACACCCAACAATTTGCTAGTAGCAATGGGTATATAGTCAAGTGCACCACACCCAACAATTTGAGAGTAGCAATGGGTATATAGTCAAGTGCACCACACCCAACAATTTGCTAGTAGCAATGGGTATATAGTCAAGTGCACTACACCCAACAATTTGCTAGTAGCAATGGGTATAAAGTCAAGTGCACTACACCCAACAATTTGCTAGTAGCAATGGGTATAAAGTCAAGTGCACTACACCCAACAATTTGCTAGTAGCAATGGGTATATAGTCAAGTGCACCACACCCAACAATTTGAGAGTAGCAATGGGTATATAGTCAAGTGCACCACACCCAACAATTTGAGAGTAGCAATGCGTATATAGTCAAGTGCACCACACCCAACAATTTGCTAGTAGCAATGGGTATATAGTCAAGTGCACCACACCCAACAATTAGCTAGTAGCAATGGGTATAAAGTCAAGTGCACCACACCCAACAATTTGCTAGTAGCAATGGGTATAAAGTCAAGTGCACTACACCCAACAATTTGCTAGTAGCAATGCGTATAGAGTCAAGTGCACCACACCCAACAATTTGCTAGTAGCAATGGGTATATAGTCAAGTGCACCACACCCAACAATTTGCTAGTAGCAATGGGTATATAGTCAAGTGCACCACACCCAACAATTTGCTAGTAGCAATGGGTATATAGTCAAGTGCACCACACCCAACAATTTGCTAGTAGCAATGGGTATATAGTCAAGTGCACCACACCCAACAATTTGCTAGTAGCAATGGGTATATAGTCAAGTGCACCACACCCAACAATTAGCTAGTAGCAATGGGTATATAGTCAAGTGCACCACACCCAACAATTTGCTAGTAGCAATGGGTATATAGTCAAGTGCACCACACCCAACAATTTGCTAGTAGCAATGGGTATATAGTCAAGTGCACCACACCCAACAATTTGAGAGTAGCAATGGGTATATAGTCAAGTGCACCACACCCAACAATTTGCTAGTAGCAATGGGTATATAGTCAAGTGCACCACACCCAACAATTTGCTAGTAGCAATGGGTATATAGTCAAGTGCACCACACCCAACAATTTGAGAGTAGCAATGGGTATATAGTCAAGTGCACCACACCCAACAATTTGAGAGTAGCAATGCGTATATAGTCAAGTGCACCACACCCAACAATTTGCTAGTAGCAATGGGTATATAGTCAAGTGCACCACACCCAACAATTTGCTAGTAGCAATGGGTATATAGTCAAGTGCACCACACCCAACAATTTGCTAGTAGCAATGGGTATATAGTCAAGTGCACCACACCCAACAATTTGAGAGTAGCAATGGGTATATAGTCAAGTGCACCACACCCAACAATTAGCTAGTAGCAATGGGTATAAAGTCAAGTGCACCACACCCAACAATTTGCTAGTAGCAATGGGTATAAAGTCAAGTGCATTACACCCAACAATTTGCTAGTAGCAATGGGTATATAGTCAAGTGCACCACACCCAACAATTAGCTAGTAGCAATGGGTATAAAGTCAAGTGCACTACACCCAACAATTTGAGAGTAGCAATGGGTATATAGTCAAGTGCACTACACCCAACAATTTGCTAGTAGCAATGGGTATATAGTCAAGTGCACCACATCCAACAATTTGCTAGTAGCAATGGGTATATAGTCAAGTGCACCACACCCAACAATTTGCTAGTAGCAATGGGTATATAGTCAAGTGCACCACACCCAACAATTTGCTAGTAGCAATGGGTATATAGTCAAGTGCACTACACCCAACAATTTGAGAGTAGCAATGGGTATATAGTCAAGTGCACCACACCCAACAATTAGCTAGTAGCAATGGGTATATAGTCAAGTGCACCACACCCAACAACTTGCTAGTAGCAATGGGTATATAGTCAAGTGCACCACACCCAACAATTTGCTAGTAGCAATGGGTATATAGTCAAGTGCACCACACCCAACAATTTGCTAGTAGCAATGGGTATATAGTCAAGTGCACCACACCCAACAATTTGCTAGTAGCAATGGGTATATAGTCAAGTGCACCACACCCAACAATTTGAGAGTAGCAATGGGTATATAGTCAAGTGCACCACACCCAACAATTAGCTAGTAGCAATGGGTATATAGTCAAGTGCACCACACCCAACAATTTGCTAGTAGCAATGGGTATATAGTCAAGTGCACCACACCCAACAATTTGCTAGTAGCAATGGGTATATAGTCAAGTGCACCACACCCAACAATTAGCTAGTAGCAATGGGTATAAAGTCAAGTGCACTACACCCAACAATTTGAGAGTAGCAATGGGTATATAGTCAAGTGCACTACACCCAACAATTTGCTAGTAGCAATGGGTATATAGTCAAGTGCACCACATCCAACAATTTGCTAGTAGCAATGGGTATATAGTCAAGTGCACCACACCCAACAATTTGCTAGTAGCAATGGGTATATAGTCAAGTGCACCACACCCAACAATTTGCTAGTAGCAATGGGTATATAGTCAAGTGCACTACACCCAACAATTTGAGAGTAGCAATGGGTATATAGTCAAGTGCACCACACCCAACAATTAGCTAGTAGCAATGGGTATATAGTCAAGTGCACCACACCCAACAACTTGCTAGTAGCAATGGGTATATAGTCAAGTGCACCACACCCAACAATTTGCTAGTAGCAATGGGTATATAGTCAAGTGCACCACACCCAACAATTTGCTAGTAGCAATGGGTATATAGTCAAGTGCACCACACCCAACAATTTGCTAGTAGCAATGGGTATATAGTCAAGTGCACCACACCCAACAATTTGAGAGTAGCAATGGGTATATAGTCAAGTGCACCACACCCAACAATTAGCTAGTAGCAATGGGTATATAGTCAAGTGCACCACACCCAACAATTTGCTAGTAGCAATGGGTATATAGTCAAGTGCACCACACCCAACAATTTGCTAGTAGCAATGGGTATATAGTCAAGTGCACTACACCCAACAATTAGCTAGTAGCAATGGGTATATAGTCAAGTGTACCACACCCAACAATTTGCTAGTAGCAATGGGTATATAGTCAAGTGCACCACACCCAACAATTAGCTAGTAGCAATGGGTATATAGTCAAGTGTACCACACCCAACAATTTGAGAGTAGCAATGGGTATATAGTCAAGTGCACCACACCCAACAATTTGCTAGTAGCAATGGGTATATAGTCAAGTGCACCACACCCAACAATTTGCTAGTAGCAATGGGTATATAGTCAAGTGCACCACACCCAACAATTTGCTAGTAGCAATGGGTATATAGTCAAGTGCACCACACCCAACAATTAGCTAGTAGCAATGGGTATAAAGTCAAGTGCACTACACCCAACAATTTGAGAGTAGCAATGCGTATATAGTCAAGTGCACCACACCCAACAATTTGCTAGTAGCAATGGGTATATAGTCAAGTGCACCACATCCAACAATTTGCTAGTAGCAATGGGTATATAGTCAAGTGCACCACACCCAACAATTTGCTAGTAGCAATGGGTATATAGTCAAGTGCACCACACCCAACAATTTGAGAGTAGCAATGGGTATATAGTCAAGTGCACCACACCCAACAATTAGCTAGTAGCAATGGGTATATAGTCAAGTGCACCACACCCAACAATTTGCTAGTAGCAATGGGTATAAAGTCAAGTGCACCACACCCAACAATTTGCTAGTAGCAATGGGTATATAGTCAAGTGCACCACACCCAACAATTAGCTAGTAGCAATGGGTATATAGTCAAGTGCACCACACCCAACAATTAGCTAGTAGCAATGGGTATATAGTCAAGTGCACCACACCCAACAATTTGCTAGTAGCAATGGGTATATAGTCAAGTGCACCACACCCAACAATTAGCTAGTAGCAATGGGTATAAAGTCAAGTGCACTACACCCAACAATTTGAGAGTAGCAATGCGTATATAGTCAAGTGCACCACACCCAACAATTTGAGAGTAGCAATGCGTATATAGTCAAGTGCACCACACCCAACAATTTGCTAGTAGCAATGGGTATATAGTCAAGTGCACCACACCCAACAATTAGCTAGTAGCAATGGGTATAAAGTCAAGTGCACTACACCCAACAATTTGCTAGTAGCAATGGGTATAAAGTCAAGTGCACTACACCCAACAATTTGAGAGTAGCAATGCGTATATAGTCAAGTGCACCACACCCAACAATTTGCTAGTAGCAATGAGCACATAGCAAAGTGCCCAACTGTCTACAATTTGTTAGCAGCAATGGGTGCATAGAAAAGTGCCCAACTCTCAACAATTTATTAATAGCAATTAGTGCATAGCAAAGTGCACCAGTCTACAATTTGCTAGTAGCAATGGGTGCATAGAAAAGTGCTCAACTCTCTACAATTTGTTAGTAACAATTGGTGCACAGGAAAGTACACCACTCTACAATTTGCTAGAAGCAATGGGTGCACAGCAAAGTGCCCACCTCTCTACCATTTGCTAGTGGCAATGGATGCAGAGCAAAGTGCCCAACTCTCTACAATTGGCTGATTACAATGGGTGCATAGCAAAGTGCCCATAGCAAAGTGCACCACTCTACAATTTGCTCTGCTGGGCCTTAAACAAAAGAACTTCTGTTGGAAAACCAAAGTTTTCAGAAGATGGGCATTCAGGGGCCATAACTCTTCTAAATGATAGTGTTAAATGCTGGATATCCAACTCATTCAAGGTATTATTTTTGGCTGAAATGCAATATTCCTTAGGAAAGATATGTTGCAGAAAAGCTATGTTAGGAGGATGGGCCATCAAGGGCCATAACTCTTGTAAAGATACTGTAGTATCATTTATTTTCGTGGGGCTCAATTTTCATGGTTTTGTGGAAAAAGACATTTTCATGGGTACTTAAATTCGTGGTTTTGCCTGTCAAAGTTTGCATATTAGTAAGTATTTAATTTCATGGCTTAACCTCTACAAATACCCTCAACGACAAATACAAAAGAATAAAACTATGCCGACACAAATGGCTGTCACTTGAATGTTTAAAACAATACCACTACATGTATGAGCACAAAACAAAGATGTGACAAGTTCAATACTTACACCGCGTTTTCGTCCAAGTGAATAACATCAATGGAAACTGATGTAGCCAACAACACTAAAACAATACTACCACCTCTATGAACACAAATAAAACACCTGTCAAGATCAATCACTTACACCATTTTTTCGTCTGAGTGAGTGTTAACATCAAAGGAAGCAAATGCAGCCAACAACACTAAGAATATCGATTATTAAAGTACAGCTGTATTTGCTCTTACTTAAATCACTGTCCATAAAGTGAACAAAATACGAGATCCACTGCCCCTTGCTCAATGCAATCAGAAGGCAGTGGCAATATCTGATACGTTTAGAGCCCACCAAAGTGCGAAGATGTTAACTAAATTGGAAGATAGTAGAATCACTCCTTTGTTAGTGCCGGTCTCATGTACAGACCAACTTCAGCCACTAGACCTGACAATAAATAAAGAGTACAAAGAAGAATTAAAATCACACTTCCACAACTGGTATACTAAACAGGTCATGAAGGCAATCACGGAAAAGGAAGATGTTACTGACAATCAGTGCACTGTATTAGTGAACCTTGCAACCTCATTAATCAATTCACAGAGCAAATTGATGTATCAATTCACACTGAATGGATAATTGCAGCTCATGCAACAATGAGTGAAAGATCAGACCTAATTATCAGTGGTTTGGAAAAAGCCGGCCTTGTTTAATTCTGCAATTTGGGCATTAGTTACCTGAGAAGCATTTGTGTGTACCATGAGACTTGAATGACATCATGTTGATACAGTAGCTTTGTCCGAAAATCTGTGAAGTGTGAGCTTTAATACTCTGTTGTAATTAGTGTACATACATAGTGTTTCATTAATAATAGTGCTTCAAGCAATAGTTCTAGTATTTTACAAGCTTGTTGTTCTTTTGGATTAAAAAGTGCATGGATAAAATGAACTGTGCTTTCAGGAGGATTTAAATTTTTCAACAACATTTGTTTTCAAATGAAAGATCGATTCGAATAAGTATTAAATTTAATTTTCATATACTAGTATTTTTATTATTCTTACTTTCATTTTCAGTATTAATAGTGTTTGAATACCTTGTTTTTTCTCGTTTCTCTCTATCCTTACCTATCTCACATATCGATTTAAGGCAGTGAGTGGAAATCACAGCTATCGGATACCTTATCGATACATGTGCATTGAAACAATATAAAATGCTTTAGAATTCTTTTTTCAAAGGGTTAAAATAAAACAAACACATGTAAAAGCTAATATTTTATTACCAGATTACAGTATTGACATTGATTTATCAAATACTAGTAGTTTTGTTAATTTCTAGGAACAAAACAGTAAGAAAATGTGTGGGGTGGGGAAGTAATCATCATACATGGATAATTTTTCATTAGGTACTTACATTTATGGTTTGGGGCAATAATGAAAACCACAAAAATTGGTCCCCCATGAAAATATCTGATACTATAGTGATATGGAACACTTGAAATTAAATTAATTCAAGGTCTCATCAATATAAAGCCACATGTGAAATTTGGTTGAAATGCAACAAAACTAAGCAAAGTTATGATGCAGAAACCAGGAGGATCAGGGGCCATAACTTCTGTAAATTATATTGTTGAATTCTATCAATCAAACTCACTCAAGATCTGGTTGGAATTCAAAAAATGTTGGTGAAGTTGTATTGTGGAAACCAAAGTCAGGACGACAAGCAATCATGGGGCCATAATTCTCCTAAATGAGATTAAACCCATACATATGTAAGTCTATGAGACAATATTCATACCAAATTGCATTTCGATGCAGGGCCCTAATTATTTCATTTCATCATCATCATGGTGCACAAAACTGTAACCACATCAGGTATGGAAAATGATAATATCATACAATAACATTACATATAAAAAAAAGTACATGTACCGGGTACACGTAAATGCACTCAAATATTCAAAAAGTCATATCTGACCATCACATTCAACTTTTTCAAGCCATGGAAACATTAAATTCCTTGAAGAAACCAAATGCCCCTAACTCTCCAAGTCACAGTATTTTCCCTTTCCCCTTCTGACAGTTCAGGCTCCTCTGTTGCCTTAGGTTTAACAGCAAAAACTGATAGTATATACTCTCTTATATGTTGAGTCCACATGCAAACAACATAGACCCTAATCTGCCATTGCATAATGCGCCAGCAGATCAGGATCTCTGTTGTTTGTTCTACTGATTACTCCTGACAAACTGCATAGACCCAGATCTGCCAGTGCATTATGCGATGGTAGATCTGGGTCTGTACAGTTTTGCAGTTGGACTCACCTTATAAGCAAGTATATACAGTAATGTAATCCAAACAGATATCAAGAGAGAGACCTGAAGAACATTGAACTTTCACATCTTAGTAGAGCTATGGAAAGTCATGCTAACTCAATTAACACTAAGCAATAAATTATCGCAGCTACATTGTATTTGTGCAGCGAAGTGTGTAATTACCTAATATAGAACCTATTCAAAACCAGTCCAAGGAGATTAAAGACACAAGAAGCCACTGTAATTACCATATATACTCACATATAAACTGAGTCCAAACGCAAACAACATAGACCCTGATCTGCCACCGTACAATGCGCTGGCAGATCAGGGTGAATGTTGTTTGTTCTACTGATTAGTCCTTACAAACTGCATAGACCCAGATCTGCTGGCACATTATGCGATGTCAGATCTGGGTCTATGCAGTTTGCAGTTGGTATTGGCATGTATGCGAGTATATACGGTATCTCAATTATCTACAGTAAAACCTGTATACAAAACACACTCAAGGGACATGGCAACTTTTTCCTTAACAGACAGGTATCCTTTATATGGAGGAAACATGTCAGATGCACTCTGAATTTTTCCCATAATTTATCCATGTTATTTAGTGCCTGGCAATATTCCATGAGTTTATACATCCAGGCCCTGAATTCTTGAAACATTTTGAGTATAAAACCCAAACTCAAGCTCAAAGTCCCAAAACTTTGACATTCTGTAACTTTAATGAGAATCAAGTTAGAATCATAGAATTTTCAGGATTTTCTTCATTTGGGTCCCTCTCCTAGATGATACATTTCAGTGACCTAGGCATACCCTCAGTATCATATTTAATCTACATGCTACATTTCATTGACCTAGGTGTACCCCAAGTGTCATATCTGATTTACTCGCTACATTTCACTGACCTAGGTCTACCCTAAGTATCATATCTGATTTAGATGCTATATTTCACTGACCTAGGTGTACCCCAAGTATCATATCTGATTTACTCGCTATATTTCACTGACCTAGGTGTACCCTCAGTATCATATCTGATTTACATTCTATATTTCACTGACCTAGGTCTAACCTCAGTATTATATCTGATATACATGCTATATTTCACTGACCTAGGTGTACCCCAAGTATCATATCTGATATACATGCTATATTTCACTGACCTAGGTCTTTCCTCAGTATCATATCTGATTTACATGCTATATTTCACTGACCTAGGTGTACCCCAAGTGTCATATCTGACTTACTTGCTACATTTCACTGACCTAGGTCAACCCTCAGTATCATATCTGATTTGGGAAGTTTGAGCGTGAACTTGAGTTTTGTATTCAAAAAGTTTCAAGAATACAGGGCCAGATATGATACTTGATGCCTAGTAGAGATACCCAAGATAAGAAAACTCAACAAGTTCTGTAATTCTAGCTTTATTCCAATTAAAGTTACAGACTGTAAAAGTCTGGGAACTCTGAGCTTCAGCTTGAGTTTCTTACTCAAAGTTTTGAGAATATGAGGGCAGGTTTATTGATCTCAAGATATCTTTAGTGAACTTAAAGTTCAAGCAAACATGTAAACATGTCTTTTATATACAGGTGTCATTTAAGGCAGGTTTAACTGTATGTGTTGTATATTTCCACATCTAATGGAGGCATGCTTTTGACCATTACTGTAGTCTATAATTTGATGATACCGAGGTGATGAATACGGAGATTAATCCCACATATACATACAAAGCCCTTAGACTATTGATGATGGGTATCAACGATTGTTCTTTTTTTTTCAACTACAGACCTTACTACGTCTCACTCAACTGTGTGAAGATCCTCAACGCCAGTGATTTCAAAAAAATTAAGTCAGGTACTGGACATAAATTTTAAGTGTATGCTGGATTTCCACATGACAGTTTGAATGCATCCAAAGCTACAAATGTGCAGAAATATATGCAAATCCCTAAGAACCCTGTATCTACAGTGAGGTCTTGTTATTGCAGGCCAAGTTGATCAGAATGTAATCTCTATGTTAATTTATGCAGACTTCCTTTGTGTATATATGTGTCTGTTTTAGGATGTGAAATTGTGAAATTGTGTGATTCACATTAATTTCTCAAAATCATAACAAGAAATCAAATTAATGTGCGAAAATTATGCGTAATATTTGCAAGGCATATCTTTGTTTACTTCAATAAATTCCCACCATATCTAGAAAACTACCCCTTTATTTCAAATGGAAATTTCATGTGTGTTTCTGATGTACAGTGAAACCCCGCAATAACGCGAATTCGGATATAACGCGATCGTGGCGTGGCTCCCAAAATTTCATATATTCATTCGCACATGAACATTTTTTTTTCTTCAAAGTACGAGAAATAGTGTATAAAATGTGTATATTATCGTTTTGGGGAAGAGATCCTGTATGAAGTATAATACGTTCGTGGCATGGTTCCTGAAATTTTAAATACATGTATTTTTCTCGTACACAGAGAAAAAATTTTTTTTTTTAAGTACGAGAAATAGTGTATAAAAAGTTTATTATCATTTTGGGGAAGAGATCACATATGAATTCGAGCGTGGTGTGGCTTCTGAAATTTAACAATTTCACCGATTTCTTGAAGTGTTATGCCAAAATAAACATTATCGGAAATGTTACTTATTACTGATCCAAGAGTAAAGCCAGTAAGTCTTCTTTGTGTTTGTCTTTAATTCATTCTGTATACAATCATTGCTCAAACAATAGCCGACATGTGTTTCTTCTTTAACTGCATACTCAACCAAGCACCAGACAATGCGGTGGTTAATCAAAGATTATCACAATTTAATAAACATCAACAACAACAAAAAAACGAAAGCCGCCAACATATTCGCTGGGATTAGCAGTGTTATTAGACGCAATCTGTTGACCAGTGAATAATGCCCACTGCACTTAGTTCTCGGATTGTACATGTGTAAGGCGTTTGCCTATGAACTTGTTTTTAATTTCCAATTTTTTGAAAACTATTTTACTGTTATGGATAAGCAAGTTCACAAACGCAAGTCGTTCTCTGCCCAAGAGAAATTGTGCACCCTGGATCAACTGAAGAAGGGCAAACAACAAACTCAGCTTGCCAGAGATCTAGGAAATAGCGAATCTACCCTGCGAGGGTGGAAAAAAGAAGAAGAAAAGCTTCGTAGCCTAACCTGCATTCTAGAAGAGGAAACTGGTTTACAGCGTAAAAAGATCAAGTTTGCTGAAGACGAAAGCCTAGATTCAGCCGTGGAATGGTTTGTCCAGGCTCGCTCAGAAGGAGTTCCCATTTCTGGCCCTATTCTGAAAGCTCAAGCAGAGAAATTTGATTGCCGTATCAATGGAGATGATTCCAAATTTAAGGCGAGTAACAGCTGGCTGGACAGATTCAAGAAAAGGCATGCTATCAGCCAGGTTCTTGTGTCTGGGGAAATCCGCTCAGCTGATAAAGAGGCTGCCGATTCCTACCCAATTGAGCTTAAAAAGTTGCTGGCGGAAGGTTGCTACACAGCCGATCAAGTTTACAACTGTGACGAGACTGGATTATGATATAAAATGTTACCCGATCGCACCCTCGCAACCAAGACTGATAGTCAAAAACGAGAAAGCTTTAAGAAGAGGAAGGACCAAGTCACTCTCTTGTTTTGCGTCAACAAGTCTGGCAGCCACAAAGTCAGACCTCTGATGATTGGAAAATCAAGTTTTCCCAAATGTTTTCATCATGTTAATATGAAGGCCCTTCCCTTTGAATACACCAGCAGCAAGAATGCATTGATGAATAGCTCCATATTTGAAGACTGGTTCCATAAAAATTTCGTGCCAGCCATTCGGGCTCATTTGCGAAAACTCAAGCAGGAGCAAAAAGCTCTCCTCCTGCTGGATAATTGTCCTGCCGATCCCCCAGCAGAAAATCTTGTCAGTTGTGATGGCAAGATTAAAGTATCTTATCTCCCAAAGAACACTAGGTCAGAAATTCAGCCACTGGACCAAGGCATCATATCGGTATTTAAGCAAAACTATCGTCGTGAAATGATCACGCGGATGGTAGCAGATAACAAATACTCCTTGGATACATCACTGGCATCACTCAACTTGAACGAAGTATGTCACCTCGGAAAGCCTGGAATGCTATCTCTGCACTTTCCATTGAACGATGCTGGATAAAGGGTCTTGGTCCAGCTTTTCCGCCATCTACACACGATGATAGTGACGACATCGAGCCAGAATTTACAGGATTCACTGAAGACGACGTACATTTAGCTGAAGAAGCACTCAGAGAATATCAGCACAATCATCATGATATCCTCAACTGGTATTTAGCAGATGACATCTGCCCCATATATGAGCACATCTCAGACGACGAAATTGTTCCAAATGTCAGCGGGAAGAATGAAGCTGCACAACCAGAGCCCAAAACCAGTGACGCAAATGACGACGACGATGATGATGGCACCCCAACTCCCCCACCAAAAGTGTCCAAGGCAATAGACCACCTAGAAGCCAGTTTGAGGTGACTGGAAACTCAAGATGTGGACAGAGTAAAAATCCTCCAACTCAGAAGCATTCTTGACTTTGCTAGAAGCCAACAGTCCATGACAAAGAAGCAGACTTCACTAGACAGATTTTTTAATAAGTGATGAAATTTAAAATTATGGAGTCATGCAACCAGATAGACTTTGCACTTTGCGCAATGATTAGTAGAGTTGATTTCACATGTTTCTTTCGACATTCACAAAATCAAAGTAAAAGTTATATGCTCAAAGCATGTGTTGATTGTTAATTATTCTTGCTGTAGTCGTTCAAATGCATAGACGTACAAGTGTTAATTAGTGGGCATTTACAATGGATAAAGGTACACGGAAATGAATATGAGAAAATTTTAACAGTATGAAATTTATACAGACACCATTCATAGACCCTGGAACGTAATGAACCGTACATGTGCTTCATCTTTCATAACGTAATTTTGCTGTTATTTTTTTTCATTGAATTCAGACACATAATGATCTGTGACAAAATTATTGAATAGTTTAAATATGTATGCAATTTATACAATGGAATTACATGCATTATGGACAAAATGCATGCTACGACAGTGCGATATCAGACAGTAAGTAAACAGTGGTAATACTCTGTTCATTAGACATCAGACATTGAATTCAGAGAATGAATCAGACAATGATCTGTGACAAAATTATTGAATATTTTAAATCTGTGTTCAATTTTTCCATGGAATTACAGGCATTATGGATGAACTGCATGCCACGACGGCTCGATATCAGATAGTAAACGGTGCTGATACCCTATTCATGCTATACATTAGACATGTATACGTTGTTCTCTGAATAAAGTAAAATACAGTAAAACCCCACAATAACGTGATCCTGCTTATTCCGCGATCAAATTGTATGGACCCCAATTATCGGATTATTGCAGGATTTCACTGTATATACAGTCAAACCCATCTAAATCATCACCTTTTTATATTGGTTACCTGGACTCAACTGCCATTCATATTTTACCATGGCAAATTTCCTATTTAAATGTCATGTATAATATAATGGTCACCTGCTTCCCGCAGTCAGCAGCCAGGTGTTTCCTGACCAAATGATGGTTTCTTACTGCTTTAAATGGTCACTGTAAGATGTCAACAGTGACCGTTCCGTGTATGCAAACAAAACTTTGGCTTCACGAAGGCATTGTTTAGATAAAGGCATATAATGTGATTCGATCTACAAACATTTTTCTATTTTGCTTGTACTCGCCATACTCCAATCAATATGTCAATTTCAAAAGTGAGGCAATTGTTATCATTATGGGAGAGGGTCGAAGCAATTTGTTTGCTGGATGGTGGGAAAAGCAGTTGAGTTGTTGCAGCAAAAATGGGAGTTGCCTTTTTGCCAGTGTTACAGTTATAGTTTGATTTATTCATCTATTTTATTTGCCTGTGAATTAAAGCTATCTCTGATGAAAAGATTTAATCTATGATGAAGCACACAAATTACATTTCTTTCCATTAGGGGCAGGGGTCATTCAATATTTAAAAACTTGTATGTAAATGAAGGCAAAGTTTCAGTTCATGTGTTACTAGCAATTGCCATATAAGGCTTCTTTTTATTCCCCATTTGTCATAGGCATCTCACTTAAGCTGACTGTCTTGTGATCTCAGCGTGCTGAGCAACAGGTTATTCCAGATATTGTTTGAAGTGTGAACTGCTGTTTCTAAGCCTAATTATACAAGTTGGCTGTACAAAGAGTCAGTAATCTGTTTCACAGTCATATGTAAGCTGTCAATTAGTAGTGGAATTAGTGTTTTGTCATGGTGCATAAAAGAAAGATCAGTGATTTTTAATTTATAGGATGGATTAAAGTGAGCAGGATACAGTAATCTTGTGTAGAACATAAGTTTTGGAGAGAACATCATATATGTGTATTTTATCTTTTTGTTCAATAGTGCACATAACTTACATAATGATGATAATAATAATAATAATAATAATAATAATAATCATAATAATAATCATCATAATAATAATCATAATAATAATAAATGTAAAACTACTACGAATACTACTACTACTACTAATAATCATATTTAATAATGATAATGGTATTTGGTGCATGGAATTTGTTCAAAAATCAAGTGTGAACCTGCATACAGGGGTCACCTGTGTACAAAGGCCAGTTTGGTCATTTCCCATGGGTGGCTGTTATCGACAGGTTTGACTGTATATCATGGATCCTGAAATTCTAATGGCTCTTGAAAAAAACATTTTTTCCCAAAATTTAACATGGCAACCGGATATTTGAGAAACTTAATATGAAACATTCAATGGAGGTATAACAAGCTGTAACAAAAAAAACAAAAAAACATTTATATACTTAATAATTACATGTACCCAAAAATGTCTAATTTATATACGTTAAAATAACTCACCTCCTCTACAAATAATTCCTCCATATCTGCTGGCAGTAGCTGTATCTGTGATTCAGGAAACTCACACTTCTGCTGAAGTTGCCGCGTCCACTCAGCTATGCCCAACAGACAGCCCAGCTCTTGTAGGCAATTCCGTTCTATTGTGTATTGGCTGATCTCCAACAGCAGAGCTTTTGATTTGGTGGATCCCACAACTTGACCAAGTGGCTCCAGAAATATCTGCATTAGTAAGAAAGTAATTGTTGTATATACATGACCTGCATGCTGCATGTTTAAAACATGCTTGAAAATAATCTAGATTAAAGACACCAATTGTCTATAATGATAACCAAAAGATTTGCCTGTGAATAGCATGCATCTAACTGCAGTGTGATCTCCAGCAGATTAGAATCTATGCTGGTTATTCTACATGATTCATACAGCCCCAGAGAATTGGTTTTCAAGGATTTTTCAAGAACTTCCAAAGGTTTTCAAAGAGTTTTCAAGGACTTCCAAAGGTTTTCAAGGTGTTTTCAAGGACTTCCAAAAGTTATCAAGGAGTACTTTTTCTTAGAAAAATTAAGCATTCTCCATATGTTACTTTGTTTATCTCTGAAGAAAAAAAAAACATTACTAATTAGCACACCACTACAACACAGGGATGCTCCATCTGGTAACTACACATGTCATGTGTCACTTGATCCATCCAATTTTATCCCAATTTACTTGCTAATTTATTCATTATTTTCTGAAATTATGTAAACAACAAAAATTCTGAATTTAAAAAGTAAGACATTTTATTCAGTTTTAACAGTTTGTATTCCCTCAGATGAATTTAAGGAGTCAGGGTAAAATTCAAGGACTATACAAGGATAAAACCAACTTTTTCAATTAGTTTTCAAGGCAACCCTTCAAGTTCAAGGATTTTTCAAGGTTGTACAAGCCATGTTCTACTTGTGATTTAAAGTGAACAGTGCTAGACAACCCTGATTTACTGGGATATAGTGCATTGACAAATCTGGGGCTATGTGTTTCCAAATTGGATGCAGTTTACATGATAAACAAAATCATATAAGTTAATGAAAATCAATGATATCCCTTTTTTCAAGCCCACCTTTTATCAAGCTGGAAAACTTTAACATGGAGCATAATCTAAACAACATTAACTTAGACCTTAATCTAGGGTGTGGATGGATGGATGGATGTACAGACATGCCAAAAGATGCCAAAGTGATCACTTTGTAGCATTTCTGCCAAGGCAGGCTTGACAAAAACACCCATTTACAAGTAACAAAACTGCAGGATGCCACCTCAAGAACAAATTGATAGAAAAATTCAGACCAATTTCATATGAAGTTTATGAAACAAGCTGAATAATTTGTATGAAGCAAAATAACTATATTTTTTCCATATACTCCATGTGGAATGCGCACAACTGTAGAATTTCATGTATCACACGATTAATTAAACATATGTTTTGTTCAAGTATTTAAGAAGTTCGGTATCAAAACAATATGTAAATTTAGTTTCAAAATAAAAAGAATTTACCTTATTTGCCACAGCCAAACAGATTCTGATTGGAATCATTACCAAACACTTCAAAACAAATCTGGATGCAACATGGATACTTGTGTCAGACTTTGAACTCGGTGGCCCTCCTGAAACAAAAAAGTTTCTTTTATTAAATTAAAATGATCAGTCAGGGAAAATATGATATAATGACATGTGCAAATTCAAACCTATTTTCATTAAACATCTGGAATTTCCTTCCTAAAATTTAATTTTTACAATTTCCATGTTTTTTTTGTCTGTGATGATGAAATCTGAAATGAATAAAAAGCCGTGATTAAAGATTCAAATTATGCTATTTTTCGGGGGAAAAGTTACTAATTTTTGAAGTTACTGTCTAATGCTGTTAACAAAGGAAGTATAGTAACTTTGGAAGGTATTTCAGCCATTTTGATGAAAATGTACCCAAAGTCATTATAACCAAGGTTACCCATTGGCTAAAGTGACACATTGACATTCCGGTAAAACCCTAATTTATTGTCTCATGTTGGTGTTGGAAGGGCATGCAGGGTTTTCCTTACAGCTGTCTCAGCTGGCTAAGAAGGTGTTAATCTGATTAAATATCAAGATCTCCAATGTAACAGAGATCTGATGGACACCGATACGAGGCCATGTTCTGTTGACCTTTTGATTCACCAATCAAATTACAATTATCATATTTATAAAAGTGGAGAACCTCATTTGGAACATGAGGTTTCTAACGATAACTCTCTCTAACATGAAATTCAATGCTTTATTGGATAGGTTACTAATATGAATTGGGGCCCTGGGTGGCCAAGTAGTCTAAGGTGCTCGCCTTTACAGATCACTGACATCTCACCTCTGTCCACATGGGTTCGAGTCTCGGGCTCAGCCAACGTGGGTATGTGAGAAAGCTTGTCAGTAGCTTCCCATAGGTCAGTGGTTCTCGGGTTCTTCCTCCACCAAATATACTGGCTGCCATGTATTTTCTGTCATGTGCAGAAAAATGGCATTAAACCCACAACAACCAACCAACTAAAATGAATTGGACTGGGAATCCCGAAAGTCACCAGAACATGAATCTTTATCGGTGCCTCTCAGGTCTACTTATTATAAGTAGATCTCAATTTTAATCACACTGAGAAGGTGTTAATCGCAGACAGTTTCATAATCAAATTATTACATGCATATTTTTGGTGCACACTAACAAGCCTTATGTGCTGACATTTAAGAAACCATTTGATATCAATCTTACATTAATTTTTAATGCAATTAAATCCACAGGATCTGCAATGGGAATTATGTCAATAACTGTAATTGTGAGTGATTAGTCCTGTAACATTAAATACACATGTAAGGAAGACAACTTGTGATAGCACTAACACGTCCAATTACAAATCTCAAACTTCAATATATGCCATCATGTAAGTAAGTTCAAAATAAACAAGAGGCACTAATGGGCATTAAAGCTCACCTGGCTTACATAGTTTAACAGTTGACCATTTAATTAAGAAAGTAGTACCGTAACAACACAACTTGTATAAACTATCTCCCAAATTTATATCATATTGATTTTACCTAAATTATTATATCCTGATAAAAATTCTTTCAAAATTCATAATAAATATGCATAGTCTCTTACTCACAATCATAGTCATCCAAGATCAGTTGCAAGATCACCTCATTAATATGTGTGTATCTTTATCATTATCGAACTCATCCAAGGTCTTGAAAATATAACCCCATATTCAAAGTCTGATCAAAATGAGATCAGAATTATGGCTTCAAGAGTGGTAACAAGTTAAGACAATCAGGTGCAAGATCACTTTATTAGTAAAAATGGATCTCACTCATCGCTGAATTAATCCAAGAACATGATGATATAGGCATATATTCCAAGTGTGATCAAAATCTGGCAAAAAGCTCAGTCAATCAGATTCAAGAGCACCTTATTATTATGTCAGGATCATGCTCATTATTAAACACATCCAAGATCTTGATGATATAGGCATATATTCCAAGTCTGATAAAAATCAGATCTGAAATACAGTCTCCAGAGTGATAACAAGCTCAGCTAATCAGATGCAAGATCACATTAATAATACGCTTAGCTCTTATTCATTATCAAACTTGTACAATATATTAATGACATAAGCTCATATTGAAAGTTTGATCAATATCAGATAAAAAAATATGGTTTCCGGAGTGGTTTGGTTCTTTTGTTTTTGTTAGTTTTAACAGATCTTTTAACATATTGGCTATATCATGCCTAGGAAATGGGAGTTAATTGCCTTTCCCAAGGATACAGAGGCAGCTGACTTGTGCTGGCCAGGGCGGGTAGACCCTTGGATTATGAGTCTGGTGCTTTACCAACCAAGATGCTGTGGGTTCTCTTCCAGAGTGGCAACAAGCTCAGTTATCAGATATAAGATACCTCATTAATATACAGGTATCTGGCTATTATTGAACACATCCAAGATCTTGATGATATAAGCCCATGTTCCAAGTTGATGAAAAACAGATCAGAAATGTACCTCCAGACTGGTAACACGATCAGCCAATCATATGCAAGATCACCTCATTAATACATGTGCATCTTCCTTATAATCAAACTTGTCCGAGATTTTGATGATACAAGACCATATTCCAAGTTTAATATAAATCAGATCAGAAATATGGACTCCAGAGTGGTAACAAGCAAATGTTGACTGATGGATGACACATGACAGACTTATGATAGACAACAGATGATGCACAACAGATGCAGGACCATACCACAAACTCACTTTGCCAGGAAAATAAAATGGCATAGAGAACAATGTATCTTGTGCAGTACTTCAATGAAGTTATAACCTCCTAAAATGGTCCACCATCAAAAATGTGCCTTTTTACACAGCACTTCGAAAAAATCCATAACCATTCTTTTTAATAACCTGTCAGTTTAGCAGTATAAATATCTGACAATGCATGAAACAAATTTAAAATTCTAGACTTTTTGGCATGCTAAAAAAAACTTTTAAAAATATTTTTACTTTTTACAAACAAATTATAGGTACTATTTTCTGTCACCCATGTTTCCACTAGGAATCTGCAATGCATCAATTTCATCATACCAAAGAATATGTGACTACAGCTGGGTTACATGTACTTTGCAAAATGTTCTCTTTAAGAGGTAATCCAATCTGTACACTAATATTATGCCACTATATTTTGTAAAAAGCTAATACTTGTGAACACCTCTCCCTCGATAACTCGCGCACAACGGGGCCCAAAAACATAGACCGCATTATAAGCGAGGGCACAAGTTACTGAGGGACCTCAAAAACAAAAAAAAATTACGAATGGATGCCATCCCCATTGCACATCGAGAAAACCCAGAAGGGGGAGGGGGGTAACGGATGTTTAATGGCTGAATACTCTTTTTATAATCGTGTTGGGAATAATTGTCAATAAAGAGCTATTTCTAATGAAGTTGTTCACTTTTTTGCATAAATTACTTTCATTTTCAAGATACCCAACCTCTAAAAGATCGTCAACAACATTATTCAAAGAGGTTTCAACAACCATCATGTGTATGCAAAAATATTGTATTACATCACTGCTTTTTGTTGCTGTTGATTCACAACAAAACAGGATTCCTTGTTTTCAAAAATTAGGGACATTTATTTCCTGAAACAACTGTCAATGTCGAAACTCGAATTTTTTGTTAATTTTTCTATTAGAAAAATACTTATGCCGTGATTTCATTGCAAGTAATAGTGAAACTTCTTCTCATCTATGAGGAAATCTCTGAGTGCCAATTTAGGAATTTCAAGTTCACTACATACTCTGGAACTTGCTTCTCCATAATGAACTATACCTGTGCCATACCTGTGAAACAAAGCTTTTTATTCATCGTGTACTCATTTTGCTTGGTTGCCTTATTATCTTTGATCACAACTGGGAATGAGTAGGATAATGTAAGATAGTTTAATTATGTTACTTACATAATAATATTTATAACAGTGTTTGATTGATCAATTGAAATGAGTAGACCTGACACAATATTGACCACTGGCTTTTATACAGGTAGGTTTTGAATGCATTTTAACTTTTCTTTTATTCCACCCCCTTTATTTGATTTGATACAAAAGACATAATTAACGTGATAATACAAAGCTGATCTGCTTTTAACTGAGTGTAACAATACAACAAATACTTTCGCAAGTCGGAGATCAAAACACGGTAAGCACTTAATTAGGTTCTCACAGAAATGCTTTTGGACACAGCTGTGACAGTAGAATGACATTTTTCATGTTTGGATACAAGAGGGCATATTGCATTTATGATGATTATACTGAAACCAAATTAAAGATAGAACTAATACATGAATTTCACTTGACAAAACTTTTTTAATTGGTATTTAATTATTAAAATGTTGACACCAGTATACATTAGTGTCATTTTCATTGATCAAAATTTTGTCAAATATTGTTATTTACAGTGTACTGAGAATGTTGTTTGGAAAAAAAACTGAACAAAATATATGACTTCTTATTAAAAGTTGAGAATTTCATGATGTTGATGCAAATTTCCAGGTGCTAACCACCGTTTTCGACGATAAAACGAGTGATATATCAAGGTTCCATTCACCAATTTTGATCAAGATTTTCTTCACATTCAATGAATAGGCACCAATTTTTGGGGGTATTTTAAAGTTGACCCCACGTTATAAGCAGATTCGCGAATCATCCTGGTGTGAGTTATTGAGGGAGGCATGTATTTTAAAACTATATAACTTCCAAAGCCAGAAAAACACATGTTGATGATGAACATTTTTTTTGCAATTACAAAATATGACCTCCAACTCACTTTTATTTTCCAGTTATTTTGCCCTTTTGAGAGAGTAAAGAGAAGTCACTTTGCCTGAAATTTGGAATCCAGCAACTCCCCTGGATAAATATAAAGATTTTGATTGAATTCTCCTCTTCTTCTCAAACTGTGGTCATGCAGTGCACAACAGGAAAGAGAAAACTTAGCCTACTGTTGAAAATTCCAAAGTGTAAGGAGCAAAAACTTTCAGCTTTTAGATTTGTAAAATCTTCTGATATCAGTGCTGCTGTTGACACATGCAGTGAGGAGCAGAACCAACCATCTACTCAATGATCAGAGAACACCAACAACTTTCCTGATACACCTAGACAATTACAAGAGAGAAATTTTACTCCAAAGTGTGACAACATAAAAATGAATTGGGAAACTTTTCAAGGACTGGCGATAAAATTGGCTACAAGATTTAGAGGCCATTGTAAGCCCTGTGATTTGTGTCCAAAGCAAAGATAAAATCATCACACCTGACAATTATGTCCAAATAAATTTTTAGTTTGGGAGCAAATATTAAATACAGCATTCCCACGCTTTTTGAAAGAAAAATGTCCATGTCTTTTCCAGGTTTTTTCCAGGGTGAAATTGACTTTTTCAAGGATTACTTATGACCCTTACTGAACGGGATAAAAAAAACATTTTGGTTTAGAAAATGTGCATTTTTAAAATCAAAACCAGTTTCTATTTTGAGACACTCCCATAACATCAGAATTTATTATATTTCCATGTACTAAAACACAGGATGTATAACTAGAAACCAGTATAAGTATTGAAATTCATGTAAATTTGCATGCAACCCATTTTAATTTATAGAATAAAAATGTTAACTTTATCCAGCTTAACTGCATATGTTGATATGAAGAAAGTCTTTCAGGCAAGGGTTGTTTTAAATTTGGACAAAAAGGGCTTAAGAAGGATATTCATTTGGATAAAAAAGGACGGATTTTTTGTTTTTAAATTCCACTTACCGTTTATACTTGCGTATAACCCAATACCAACTGCAAACTGCATAGACCCAGATCTGCCATCGCATAATGTGCCAGCGGATCTGGGTCTATGCAGTTTGTAAGGACTAATCAGTAGAACAAACAACATAGACCCTGATCTGCCGCCACTTTATGCGATGAGTATATATGGTATGTCTAGTTGGTGCCCTAACATCAACTTTTAAATGGACTGTATATTTAATGCAGTCATTGTCAAGGACACCCAGAGCACAGGATTCTGCATATAAAATTGCCCAGTAGTCAGTATATTTCTAAGTACAGAGATGATTCTGCTATATTAACTGGGGCCACCTGGCAGACCCAGAATATTTTGTTGAAATATTCCAATTGAATGTTAGTAAATCTTGCTTACCAGAACCGTTACCTCATTCCATTCAAGTTGGCACTGCTTTGAAATGCATTTAATCATAATAAGTCAAGAGTCCAAGCCTGACTCCAATAATTGGTAGAAATTACCTCTCTCTAGCCAGAATAGGGTGAAATTGGTGATAATAGGGAGAAGTGGGTGTACAAAGTTCAAAATAGTAACTTGAAACTACTGTTTTTGCAAATTTTCATGTCAGAGAAGTAAATGCTGATGAAATACTATCAAAAGTTTAGAAAATTAATAACCCTTTTCTTAGTTTGCTTCACTACAACATATAACAAAATGGCAACCGCGAAAATAGATGACAGTTGATAAACAGCAACTGTTTCCATACCTGAAGGCCTCTTTTCATACGTCAGTATGATGAAATATTGGATACAATGATTATTTTTATTAGTAATGGACTCAAATATGTCCAATGAGTCATAATCTGCTTCAGATTGGGCTAGACAAATTCAATTGGATCATGTGTGAATTTTTGGCAGGAATTCTGTAGAAAAGCAAAGTCATTTCTAGTATTTATGACCATCAAATTAGCACTAAAATTAACTACAGAACATAAAACTTCTTTTTCTATATTTCTACCATCCTCTTTGAAGGGACAACTTTACAAAAGGTCGTCGTTTTACTTTGATTATTAATGTATTTTACTGAAACAAAAGGGGGTGGAGGCAATGTCTTGATATCAATACAAGACAAAGTGAACTTTGCTTTTTGGGCCTATTTAAGTGAAATGACAGACTCTAAGATGACTATTACGCCCGAATCACCCCACTAGCGTGGACCCTTTTAAGTATTCGGACTTGCCAACATATGTGCACTTTTGAAAAGCTGACAAGCAAACAGAAAGCTTTACCATTTTCACAGTGATGGATATGTGTTCCTTACTTAATTATAATTTTTTCTTTGACTAGCTGTTTTGATTGCTGATAATACATATTGGTATTGACTGATACACACATTTTGTGCTTTGAATTACTTAAATTCAACACATAGTCTGAGATTTGTTTGCCAAGATACGTTTGCAGTCATGTGGTCAAGTGTGAAAGACTAAATGACTCCTTTCACTACTTTACTTCTAATGAAGCTATGGTTTTTTATGACATTCTGTTTCATGCTTTTTGATTTGTAAAGGGATCAATATAGTTTTTAAAAGTTTTCAGTATTCTGGTTTGTTGACATGTGTCTGCTTGGTACCGTATATACTAGCATATAAGCCGATACCAATTGCAAACTGCAGTTAGTAAGGAGTAAGGACTAATCAGAAGAACGAACAATATAAACCCTGATCTGCTGGCGCATTATGTTGTTTGCATTTGGACCTGGCTTATATGCGAGTATAGACGGTAAATATGCTGCAACGATTCCTATCTTAAAAACATAACTGAACTTTAATTTTATACGATACTAATGGTGCCATATGTTCATTGGGCACCTTTATTCCAGTAGTACCTGTAAGTATCAAACACAACTATTATAATGCAGCCTAAATTTATATTATGTTCGATGAATAAACAGATAAATTTGCTTCATATAAAGGACTTATTATTAAAAAAAAGAAGCTATTTTTATGCCAAAAATACAACAACTACGACTTGCGCTATTTAAGAATGCAACTTCTGTACAAAACAAGAACAAAATTAGGTAACAAAATTTTGGTCTATACTATACACAAACCCCTATAATATTAATTTTTAACCTGCTATAAAGGGACATTTGAAAATAAATTGCAACAAAAATTACCAGTGATGAGGGATTGAAAATTAGAAATATAAGACTATGTGTTAAAAATTCCCCCAAATACTCAAAAAATTCCCCAAAATACTTGTTCCACAATAAAAAATTCCTAACTCTAGGGATCTTGGAATCATCGCTAAAGTATTTAGCAAGGTCTGAGGGTAAAATTCACCGCAAAGGCAAGTTGGGGGAGGCGAAGGTTACTTTTGATGATAATGCTTAACACTGTTTCCAGTGCAAACTACCAAGTAATAAGCAAAGATTTATCACAATATATTTTTGTTAACTTTGCATATCAAAAGGGGAAATGTGGAAGAAAAGCTTTATTCTTTTTCTCTTAAACTCACCACAATCACACGTCACAGCCATATTGACACATTGTGACACTACACTGGTCTTCATAACTTAAAAAAAAATAATAAATATATATACTGATATGGCGTGGACTAAGAGGTAACAAGTCTACTTGACTCATCCAACAGCCTTAGCACTTGGATTGACTATACAAATGTGTTTAGGACAAGCACCTAAATGAACCATACAGCCACTGTATCTCAACTGATTGAAGACTTGTGCAACCTCCAAAAATTCCAGTAAGCACTCAATAAATTTAACTCCCAATCAGTTCAGTTACGACTCAATTACGTGTTTTGGGTGATCAAGTGGCAGCTGAAATTCCCCATTTTTTTGACAACTTTGATCAATATTTGCAAAATTCAGGGCTTTTCCAGGTCAGGAACAAACCTATTATTTCTCCCGACTTTTCCCGATTTCCCAGTAGTGTGGGAACCGTGTAAATAAAAATAACATTGCTCCTAGCTTAATATTTTTTGACATGTCCCTTTGTCCTTGGAACATGTCTTATCCTTCATGCTCTGGAAGGTGAATTGAAGTCCTTCATCCTTAAAGGCTGTCTCCTAGTCCTGAACTGAGCTGATTCTGTGAACATTTTGCAGCTTACACTTGAAAATATAGCAAACATTTTCTATTATGTTTAGGTCTGGACTTTGACCTGGCCAACACATACACTTAAATGATTTTGGTGCTTCTATTCCTGGACTATATGAGCCCTGTGCACAGGTGCAGTATTATCTTGAAAGATGTACATGTACTAATCATTGGCAAAATGTTGTTCTGTAACAGGCTAAACATTGATCTCAGTTATTTCTAAATATTTGGGGCATTTATGTTTCAATTCTCAACCAATATTGTTCGAACTCCAAGTTAAGTTATGCAACTCCATATCAACCAACTTACATTTCTTCTGGGTCCGAATGAGATGCTAAGACAATGGGGTGTCCATTTCTCTCCAACTTTTCTCCATATAAAAACAATCTGATTGATCCCCATCTCACTGACCACTGAACATTATTTACCTCAATATTGTGTTTAAAGTGCAATGGCAGATCTGGGTCTATGCTGTTTGCAGTTGGTATCGGATAATACGCGAGTATATACGGTAATCCAACATTTAATGTTAAAAGAATTTAGACCTTAACTTCTTTTGAGCTGTATATTGTTTAAAGATGCAAGATATAAAAGGCCTCCAACTAAAGTTAATCTTGGTTACTAAGTATACGCTTTATCTCAAGTCTATAAAAGCTTAACCAGTTAAAAGGCTGAAATCAAAGTATTGAAAACACTGATGGCTTAATATCAGATGAAAGAACCTATTTGTTCAAAAGTGAGGGATGGGCTAATCTTGGATCATGCTAGAGAAATATGGTAAGCTTTTAGAACTTTTGGTGAAATCGATGTAAAAGAAATGTGAAATCGATGTAGAAGAAATAAAGTTAAAAGTCTGAGAAAATTGTACCTGGCACAGAGCTTTGTGGTTCTGCAGCATGCATCTTTAACAGTGCAGTCTTTACATGGTTTGCCAGTAGAGCCATTGGCATGTTGCTAGTTCCATTGCTGATGACTGCCAGGGACACCAACTGACCACAGGTCATCTGAATGTTCTGATGCTCCAGGGACTGGGCAAACATATCTGGTGAAGCTAGATTGGTCAGTTTTATCAGGTGACCAGGACTGCTTTCCAATACAAGAAGATCCAATGTTGATACTCTTCCACCTGAAAAACAATTTTCTTTTAAATTATCAAATGATCTGCTGAGTAAACGTAGATAATTTCTGCAAGCCTTCTGAACATTAAAAGTTACTTCCTATGTTAAGTAGCATTCATTTTAAACTCTCCTCTATTTAGCTGTAGGTAAAAATAAAATTATAAATTCCATTTTTATTTACCATCACAAAATATCACAATTAAATCAATGGCACTAGTATGTGCACCAAACTTGTACAAGGGCTCTAGTACTGACATGTTGCCTGGTAATCACTATGGTCTAAAAGAGACATTCTTAAATTATAAAATTGTCAGACCTGCCAACCTTTAACAAGACTTTTTCAGTATGGCAGTCGATATATTTCCATAAGTTAAACAAATTTTCAGTTAGGTATAACACAATATCATGAACTGCTATTGTCGACTTGGAAAACATGCATTTAAACAGTTCACAAGTGAGATCTGAGGCTGATGCAGCGAAGGCAAACATGTTGAACTAAAAAGTTTGTAAAGTATACTTAGACCTTAAAATTACCCCCAGTACAGTTTCAGAAACTGAAGTTCCGAACCCCTTGGAGCTCAAGGCTTCTTGCTTATTCTTCCAACTTGACCTAATCTTTGGGTTTATTTTGAATTTCACGTGGCAACAGTTATCATCTCTCCTGCCACGAGACATGCTCAAATCAACACATAATGTCCAATAGACTAACTGTTGCCTTTCCTGCTTTTTCCCCAAAGAATCTGAATATTCCTTTTTATACCTACGTGCTGATTGCTTAAACTTTAAAGAGGCTCATTGTCTTTTTTATCTTCAACATGTTTTCATTCATTGGATGCCATTTCTAAAAAATGCCACATAAGCAACAGTTTGATAGTGCAGGCATTTTGCATGAAAAATATGGGCAGTTTAAAGCATCTGAGGCACTCTTGTAAAGTCAGACTGGTTTCTAATGAACTCCACTGAATCTAATATGAAACCCAGATCCGGATCAAACAGGGACAAGCCAGTATCCAGATTTGATTGCAATGACTGTATTTTCGTAATTTTGCTATTATTCCGTAAATCCATAATTGAAGGGTCTGGATTGTCCTGTGCATATAAAAACTGAAAGATAGAGTTAAACCAAGCTGTGTATATTTGTGATAGTATGTTCATGCCAATTAATTTCCTGATGTCTAAAGCTGCATAAAGAAAGAGATAAAATCAAAGTATGAAAATACCAAACTTTAATTTGCAAAATGTAATTTACCACATGAGAACAGTGGGTTTTTTAGGTTTATATGCCCATATTGTATAAAAACACCTCATGATGTCACAAATAAAGTTGCGACATCAGGTAAGTTAAAGACATAATGACAGAAGTATCATTCTTTTCTTGACAAGGCTCACTATAAATTAAAATTATTTTACTTGTTGCATAAATTTCATTTGAAATGAACATTGATGTAAGGTCCTCCATTTCTTTTATTACTTTGGTAATATATCAGACTCTGTCTTATCTAATCCTTGATTATTTCAAATCCCTACCTATTTCAGCTGCAAAACTGAGTCCATTTTAATACCCAAAAAGTTAACACTGAGTATTACGGGTCACTGCCCCATCTGGCAGCAATATTTGGTCCCTTTGATAGCCACAACGATCTATATATACACATGCAAAACAAACATCAAACTTTGAACAGTAAACTAATCTCTTCTGCTGCATATATCTGGCAGATCGGGGTCTATGCTGTTTACCTACAAATGTTGTAGACCATGAACTGCTGGTGCATCTGAGCCTATACTGATTGGAGTTAGCTGTGTGATACAAATGGGTAACTAAAGCACCAGTTGCACTGTAATTTACCATCTAGATTCATGGGCCGAAATCCTCCATATTTTTGTAGGAAGTCCTTCAGCTTGCCGTGCTCAGGTTCAAACACAAGCTTCCACTGGCTCCATTCTGCAAGGTCCTCCAGTATGGGGCAGTTGTGAAGACAGACCAGGGCTGCATCACGTGACTGGTGACCTAGAATTCCAACTTGGGTCGTAGACTGACTTGTTGGTCTGAAAGATTGATTTTATTTGTGTTCATACAGTATCTACGGTATGTGTCACAGAAAGATAAAATTACAATAGAGCTAGTAGCAAAGTTTGCATCTCAAAGGGCCATGCTCACTACAATGTACTTGGCAGGATGTTAAATAGATCGACTTCTGTTGGAAAATCTAAGTTTGGAGAAGATGGACATTCACTGGCCATAACGCTTCTAAATGGCAGCATGAAATGCTGGAAATCCAACTCATTCAAGGTCTCATCAATACAAAGGTGCATAATAATTTTGACTGAAAAACAATATTCCTGAGTGATGTTATGCTGCAGAAAGCAAAGTTAGGAAGACAGGCAATCAGGGGCCATAACTTCTCTAAATTATAATGTGGTGGACCACTTGAAGTTAAACTCATTCAAGGTCTCATCAGTATAAAGTTGCATGCTAAATTTGGTAGAAATGTGGCAAAGCTTACTAAAATTATGCTGCAGAAACCAAGTTCAGGAGCAAGGCAGTGTTTCAGCCAGGTTTGACAAAAAAGGGGCCAGCTGCTGCTCTTCATATAAAAAAGTGGGCCAATGGTGTGATCGTAACAGGCCATTCTCATAATAAAATGAGTTATCACGGAGTTTATTTTACATGTTATTTGCATGAAAAACCAAATAAATAACCATCTTTACTGTAGGATTCTCCTCTCTGATGCCTCTAACCATACTCTAACTAGGGGTGAAACGATTCATCAATATATCGATGCATCGATACTTTTGCCATGTCCATACATGGATCGATACAAGAGGTGAAGAATCGATACAAAACGATATCTACCCTATATAAGTTACTTTAATCTTCAGCAGTCATGAATAATTATTAGTCGTTTGCCTTCTAATTCTTTAAAATGAGAATCGATAATGTATCATATCATAGGCTGTGTATCGTGAATTGTATCAATACGCGGCACAGGTGTATCGTTTCATCCCTAACTCTAACATAGTGGGAGAAATCGAGTTCTAAACTTTTATGCCCCTCTAACATTACAGTCATCTGTCTTTGCAAAGTTTCAGCTTTCAAGCGATTTCTTGAGGGTCTTATAATGTTTTTCTTCTTTTTTTCAGCCATTGTGGAATCCAATTCTTCATTGGAAGTTTCACATTCTGTCTGAGTTTTGTCACAGTTTTTGTGGATACACCAGCTCGTTCACTAGAGTCATCATATCTGAGGTAATTTTTATTGCTTTTACAATCTGAGTGTCATATTAGGGTAAATAAACCAGTTATATATCATTCTATATCTATCTCTATAAGTTTACAAATGATAAATGGTGCTGTGGAAGCACGCTCTTACAAGAATCACCAGGACTAAAAAAAATTGTTATAGTGAAGAATATCAATCAAAAGAGGATTGGAAGTTACCTCGATACCTGAACTTGTTTCATATTTTTTCATCGAGACTATTGCAATTTGGTCACATGCCGATCTTATTCTTAACTCTCAACCAAGAAATATTATGGGATATATTGAACATACAACTATTTCCAGATAATCCCAAGCTAAAAAGGAATATCTGTCAGTCAAAAACACATAAAACACCAGACAGATAAGCAATCAAGAAACCAATTTTTTTCTTTCAGTCAGAGTAACTCTGATCTTGGACCTTTTTGGCCCCAAAATTGACAGGCTTCTTCCTTACCCTAAGTGAAAGCCATCTACAAAGTTTTGGCCAGGTCTGTGATGTAGAACTAATGTTATTGCACAGAAATCATTTTTCTTCTTTCTGTCAGTGACCTCGACATCCTATCTTTTGACCCCAAAAATCAACAGCTTTATTCCTTACCCCAAGTGCAAGTCAGCCAAAAAATTTGGTTGAGGCATGTCATGTAGAACTAATGTTACAGTGCAGTAACCATTCTGTAATTTTTTCAATCAGTGACCTTGACATTTGGACTCCAAAATCAAGAGGGTTCTTCATTATTCAAATTGCAATCCATCATAAAAGTTTGGTAATCTTAGATGATGGAGAACTCCAGTTATCATGTAGAAACCATTTTTTTCTTTCAGTCAGAGTGACCTTCACCTTTGACCTTATCAGCCCCAAATCGATAGGGTTCTTCCTTACCCTCAGTGCAAGCCATCCACAAAGTTTGAAACTGTAGATGGTGGAGAACTCGAGTTACTGTGTGGAAACAATTTTTCTTCTTTCAGTCACAGTGGGATATGTGGTAGTTAAGTTGGTAGAGCATCAGACTCATAATCCAAGGACCACGGGTTTGACTCCTGTCCAGGCCATTGCAGGTTGGCTGCCTCAGTGTGTCCTTGGGAAAGGCACTTAGTTCTCATTTCCTTGGCATGATATAGCTAATAATGTGTTAAAAGCGCCATTAAAATCAACAACAAAAATCAGTGACCTTGATGTCTCATCCTTAAACGGATAGGGTTCTTCCTTATCCCAAGTGCAAGCTATACAAAAGGCAAGCCGCGGTGGCTCAGTGGTTAGCGTGCTGGACTCATGACCCAACAGGTGCGATTCGAATCCTACCATCGGACCAGCTGTGTCCTTGGGCAAGGCAATTTACTCCAATTGCCTCTGCACTAAATAACCTACCTGTGTTGCTGTGCCGTACAAACACCAAACCAAACCAAGCTATACACAAAGTTTGTTAACTGTCGATGGTGGAGAACTTAAATTATTCTGCAGAAACTGTTTTCCTTCTTTCTGTCACAGTGACCTTGACTTTAGAGCTTTTGAGCCCAAAATCAATAGAGTTCATCCTTACCCTCAGTGCAAACCAACCACAAAGCTCGGTAACTGTAGATGGTGGATGACTAAAGTTATTGTGCAGAAACCAACCTGGTAACAACTGGATGGACAAGTCGGACAGATGGACAACATTATAACATAATATGCTCTGCCTTATGGCAGTGTATAAAAGAAAAGTTCTGATACATCCTAATATACTGTTTTAGCTGACTTGTGTTGTCTGAGGATAGACTTGGGTGCATTTTTGTCAATTCTGGCAAGGTCTTTCATCGTCTTACAAACAAAAACATGATAGTGTTTCACTTGAATGGTTTTCTGCAGCATTCACCCAGAAAGACACCTTATTTTACTAACTACATTCAGCTTTGTGTGTTGGAAAATGAGGTGTTCAAAATACAGTAGCTCTTGACTTAGTCTAATGCCCTGTTCCATTGTGCCACTGATCAACAGTGCAAATGCAGGGTGCCATGCGACTATTAACAGAATGAGGGAAATTTGTCAGAAACAAAATAATCCAGCCCGACACCTTGTGGAATGTGCAAGTGGCCAAATATATAAGTAATAATCTAGTGTGTGTATTCCAATATACTCTTAAGGGGCTATAACCCAAAACATATACTCCTAAGGCGAGTTAACCTACAGAACATTTTAAACAAGAAGTAAAATGGCAGAGATGAGGTAATGGATATCTGAGATGTTATCTTGCCAGAGCTACTGAAAAAAATGTATCATCAGCAATCTATCAAAAACAAGGCCTCAGACCTGGTTATTAAAGCCCATATGTTTAATTTAAAACAAACAAAAAAAGAACAATAAAACCAAACAAAACATTATATTCATCATTTATACAAAAGTAGAGTATCAATCAAGATTAGATAACAAGCAGAAAAAACAATTTTTCTTAATTGGCTTATCTACAAGTATTTAGTTATTACTAATTTACCTTAAAAGCTGGTCTTTCTTAAAGGTGCAAAGACTTCGCATTAGCCTGATGTCAGTCCTAATTTGTGTCGGCATGCACGTCAGGTATTGTTTTAACCTCACAGGAACTTAAGAAATTTCAAGGTCATTGGCTCACCAATAAGCCTACTACAATATTTGCTAACCATAAATAATCAGGCCCAGTGGGTGTCAGTTGTATGTTTTATTCAATGATGACCACAGGCTATTTATGGACATAAATATCAATGATTTATGGAATTAAGCAGTGAAAATACATTTTAAGTTTGAAGTGAATTTCTGTTTAATGGGTTTTTCTTAGTTTAAATTGAAATTTGGGCCAAAATATTTTTGTACCATTTTCAGCGATGGATTTTAGTTTACTGGAAAAAAAATGATGATATTAATGAAGGAAAATTCAGGACCAAATAAAAATTTCTTTATACCAGGATTTGGTTTTGAGGGATTTCACTGTATTTCCAACAATACCACAGCTCTGAAGAAAAGGTGTTCCACCTACCCAACATTAGAAGTCATGGCTGCTTCAAAGAATACAGTGAAGTCTCTTGTTTGATGTCTGCCATGTTTATCTGCTGCAGTCTGAAGGTGGGAAATATTCCCATGACCTAAATGGTGGATATCTTTCACATCAAACTGGCTACATATAGCTGCCTCAAGCTCATGTACCTACAAGAAAAGAATATACTCCAAATTCTACCGTAAACAAGCACTTTAGCTCCAAAGACTATGGATATAAATGTTGATGATTATAGCAATATAAGACGTTGTTGATACAAACTTGCTTCAAAACTTCATCAAATTCTGACAAGGGTGACAGTAGTTAAATAAACAAAAGGAATCAAAATGTAACTTACTTCATTTGGATTCAAAGCAAGAGTTTGTGCCAATACATTAATATCTCATTGTGTGGCTCTTCAGTTAAAAACCAAATGTGTTCTTTAAGGTGCTCTTTTGTTCTCAAAACCTAATTGATGTGTGTATGAAGAATTTAATAAATGATATATCTTGTCTGTTCTGTTACTGTTCATTTCAAAGCAATTAAACTAAATGCAAAAATTTCTTGAAATCATTCATGTGTGAAAAGGAGGATCCTACAACCTACTTTTGCTGTGCATGAACAGTATTTCTCAACATAAATTTGCCCAACAAATTCCATGACTGTACAATCAACAGTTTCAGAGAAATGGAGTTAAAGCACAAGCTTCAAATTTACATCAAAGACAACAACAACTATAATTCTGTGTTTGTAAAACACATTTCTGTGCACTTTCCTGTTTGAACCTTGACCCAGACATTTGAATCCCTTGAGTAACAACTACCCCATGGGCAAATGTCAGTTGGATGTGTGGATTTTCATACCCAAGTATATACATGGTTATATGATGTGGATCTCAATAGTTTCCTAGTTATAACCCAGGGGCTTAGTCCCTTGAGGGTAAGGACAGACCATGGAGCCAACGTCAGATGTATGAATAAATCTGTCTTTTCAAGCCCACAGCAAGTTGATATATAGTTACAGGGCGGGGATCTCAATAACTTCTAGGTTATAACCCAAGGGCTAAGACCCTGGGAGCAGGGATGGATCCTGAAGTCAATGCCAGCTGTATGGAACAATTTGTCTTTTCATCCCCAGTAAGTACATGCATGGTTATAAAGTGGGACTCTCAATGAGGCTAAGTCCCTGGTGGTAGTTTAAAACCTCAGGGAATGACGCAGCAATTCTCAAACATGTAAGACAAACAACAACTTATTTGAAATTTTATATAAACCCCACCCCAAGATCAAAATTCCCAAAGTGTTGGGCACAATCTACACCCATAGGACTATCACTGACACAAGCTTTATGTGTCTGGCTCTAATTGTTGCAGTTCAAGAACACTGCACATGTACATGCATATACCTGACCGAACTTATGCATGTCCAAACTGCAGGACAATATTCCTGTGCTTCTTTCAAAGTGTATTGATAATAAACACAAACATACCATTGGAAACATGATACCTATGTCTCATCTATGACTGCAGGTGAGTGAGTTTGTTTGTTTGTCTGCCATTTAATGACTGCAGGTGAGTTTGTTTGTTTGTCTGCCATTTGATGAGGCAACTGAAGTAAAATGCTTTACCCACGGAAAGACCACAGCAGCTAACCCAGTCAGGTTTCGGCAGGTTTGTAACCTACATTCATCTGACTGCAAATCTCACATGCTAACCAGTGCTAACACAGCTCCTGATCACACGTGAGACAAAAGCATAATAACTAAGTCGATAACCAAAAAGGCAACAGCAGCAAAGAGAAAAACTACAGGGCCATCTACAGATGCAAACCCAAACTGCTTATGTGCATCACTTGCTGAGAATACTTGTAGTTTATACTGTATTCAACACAGTGACAAGTTATTCACTTTAATGAAGGTGGCAACACTATTGTCCTGGCAATGGCATATTATTGTCACACTGCCCAAAGGTTGTTTCTGGTTACATACATGTGATGTCCCCCAAACATAAAATCTACAATCTTTTGTCAAAAACTCTGGAATATTTAACAGCATACTGGTCTTTCTAATTTGCTGCTTCTGAATATCACATTTTATGCATTTTTGTTTTTGACTGCATTTCTTCTACTAACAAATACAATTAAATCTTGTCTAGATGTCAACTTTATAATGGATTAACAATCATGAATTGGTTGGAAAGACATGAACATGTTATGGAATTTATCAATTGTAAATCAATGGTATGCATTCAGTTTTGCACACAGTAACATTTTTTGTTTGGTTTGGGTAAGCCCACTTTATAGCGTTTTGCCTAGTTCCTCAGTTCTTTTTCACCAATTTAAAGACAAATTATGATTTGCAATTTATCTTTTAACAAAGTGCAGTGTTTTTTAGGAGAGAAGTTGTGTATATTAAATTAAGGGTATAGCTGCATGTGCTTAAACTTGCTTCAATTATTTAATACTTTTTTAATTCCTTGCAAGAAATCTAGTGTTAAAGACATTATAATAAAAATAATAATTTGTCAATATAGCTTTCATATGAACAATTTCACTTTTGTGTCTGAGTTTTACAAACAAGGTTTTTTAATATTCCAATATACTCCTAAGTGGATATAACCCAACACATATATACCCCTGAAGCGAGTTAACCTACGGACCATTTTAAACAAGAAATAAAATGGCTCCTGCGTTTTTTTTATCTCTGAAATACAATGCAGAGATGAAGTAATGGATATCTGAGATGTTATCTTGCCCCATCTTTGCTAGCCAAGGATCGTCAATCTACTTTGTTCCACTTCAACTCTTGGCATATTTAGTGTTTTGAATAAGTGCCCTCTGGCAGATACACAAGTCTCTGCCTATAGCAAACAAAATCAATTAACCAATGAGACAGCTCATTATGTGACCTATTAGGTATTCAATTAGGTGATTTCCAGGATGTCCACAGATACTGACTCATGATTAAAAGCCGTATGAAATGTTTAAATTCGAGAAACTTGCATTCAACACGTTGTTGTGCACCAAGACAACTACGATAAATTCCAAACAATCGTCCAATTTAAATGCAACTTGAGATCTGATTCGATCATTTTTTTTTCCAGCTGCATCCAATCAGATAGTGGAGCAGCAGATACTGTTTCTGATAGCTAATATGTCAAGGGTTGATGTAGAACAAAGTGGATCGGCGACCCTTGGCTAGCGAAGATTATCTTGCCCGAGCTACTGAAATATTTATAAAATCTTTCTTATGAGGAAGCAGTGCAGTAACTCAAGTCAGCATTACAATGGAGACATCTATTGTCATAACTGCTTTATCTATGGATGAAGGCAACTTCAAAAATCAAAGGAAAAAACCTGAGGGAGATTTACAAGAATGGGCTGTTAATTGTAAGATGTAATTAATAGCTGCCGAATTTCTGTAAAGTCTTGAGACATGCTCAATCATATGACTTTTTATATTTCTTATTGGAGAAGGCTTTTTATAAAAAAGACACAATTCTTAAGTGCAAAAAATGGGAATTTGTGTGAAAAGTATGTAATGTCAGGATTCATAATTACAACCTGGAAATTTCCCAGGAAATCAGGAATTATCACATGAATGCATTTAAGTTTTCATTGCTGAGTGATGAAAGCAGGAGTGGACTAGGTGATGTAAGCTAATAACATACCATATATACTTGTGTATAAGCCCATACCAACTGCAAACTGCATAGACCCAGATCTGCCGGCGCATAATGCGCCGGCAGATCTGGGTTTATGCAGTTTTTAACGTCTAATCAGTAGAACAAACAACATAGACCCTGATCTGCCAGTGCATTTGGACCTGGCTTATACACGAGTATATACGGTATACAATATTTAGTAATAAAGTATGCTTTATAGCTACACTCCTACCAACTTCAACTGAATTTCATCAAACTCTTCTTTCATTCACACACAGACACGAGTAATTAGAGAACCCTTCCACTATAGTGGTCTGGCAAAAATACCATCAGGAAAGTGATAACAAAGCTTCATCCATGTTCCCATGCAGGACACCATGATGTCACAATGTTACGGAAAGGTTTTAAATGTGAACCTACTTGTGACAGCCCTGCCTGCTTGGCTTGCTTAACAAACTCCAATAAATCTGTGTGCTGTGGTCTGTATGAACTCTCACCCTCTGCTCTGGAAGTTGATCCCAGAACTGTTCCGCAGTTTTCATCCAGAATCTGTGAATCAAAAATAATGATCGAGTTGAAAACTGACGTGCTGCATTCAATAGGAAGATTTTAACAGTTCCAAATGTTTGGTTGTTAGCTCTTGTACCAAATTTACCCGTGAATAAAGTGTAACTAACTCACAGTAGCACTGACCCTGATCAATAGGGGAAAATAGCGTGTTGCATCCATTTTTTACCACAAGATGGTGGTAAACTCAAGTTGGTCCTTAGCATGTGAAAAGGCAATGTGCAGTACAATGACCACAGCTTGGAGTTCGCTCACTTTCACAATAAACATGTTATCAAAATATTGTTCAATGTCATTTGATGAACTGAAATCTGAATTAAGACAAAGGAATGCAAAAATTTCAGGATGCAAGTAGGAGCTCATTGAGGGGTACGAAGGTTTATTAGCGTATCAATCATAAACCACCCAGTTATCAACAAGTTATTCGTGGTTCGGCACACGAAAGTACAGCAATTTGCAATGTGTAGCACATCTAAATCATTGATAAGTGCAATGACTATTAGCTAATTCCAATGTTTTTGTGAATTTTTTGTTTATGTAATGATTTTAATTTACAAGATCTTTATAGGTGGGTGGGTCGGGCATGTGTCCTCCCAAATCACATGATGTAAAAGAAAAGCAAAAGTACAAACATTTGAAACATTTAGACCATCTGAACTTTGATGTATATATCACTTTTGTCTTATGTCAATTTTTTTCTAGAAGAATAATGCAAACTCATATTCGTGCTATATGCATTTATGATTAGAGGGGTGGAGTTATTACATTGTTGCATCACTGGCAACCAAAAATATAGTACTTTACTCTTGTATGATTTACACGAAGTTCAGTAATGCCAATAATACTGTTAAAAATTTTCTGAAAAAAAAACAAGTAGATTTTTTTTGCTTTTTTGAGACTAGAATCTTATCACAGAAATGACAACTTTGGAAATGACAGACATACATAATCCAAGCTTGACTACTTTATGAATTTTTTAAAGTAAAGTATGTTTCTTCGATAATATTTACCCGAACATAATACCTTAGAAGAACTACTACTACCTCACAAATCCAGCCCCCCTCCCCCCATGCTAAAAACTTTTTAGCTGCCCACCTAGGTGGCAGTTAACTAGGGTGATCTCCTCTTGCAACAGGGACTGGCGCTAACTCCCATGCATACTTCAGTTACTACTGAAGTGGGAAGCACTTTCTCTGATAAGGATGTAACTGCGGGGAGGCTGGGAGAGTGTATGTGTATTATGATCGGGTAAGTTTTATCGAAGAAACATATTTTACTTAGAAAAATTGGTTTCTTCTTCAGAGACATTACCCGATCATAATACCTTTGGAGAATAGGTAAGAGGTGGAGGTAGTTACATCCCCTTACCCCAGAGAAGGCCCATCTCTGGTCCCCTAATGTATGTGAGACAGATTCTAGATGACCCGTCTGGAGAATAGACATGATATGTCAGGGAATGGCTTCGAAGGGAACGATTTTTCCCCCCTGCAAATCCAGCGGAAGTCATGAAGCCGCTTTTTATGAAGCTGTAGAATGACCCAGGAAGGTAACCTGTTGTGCCACGGCTAAATGTCCTACCAGGTTGAGCAGAGTCTTTTGGGATGTAAGATCTCGGAGATAAAAGCTGGAGAAAGTGGACTCCATCCCACAGCATGAATGATGTCAGCCTGGGAACAGTTTTGTTCAAATGCAATGCTTTTTGTGGCAATGCTTGTGGCGACTGCCCTAACTTCACGAGCCGAAATATGTAATAGACTCGTACAAGTTGGCATTATTTCCCGATATGTGGAATTAATAACCCCTTTAATCCAGGATGAAAGTGAATGTGCTGATATGTTGTCCTTTCCCTCTCTGAGGGGTAAAAAGAGGCATGATCTCCCTCGACGGACCAGCTCAGTCCTTTTCAGGTACCACTTCAGAACTCATAGAGTCCTGTGTCCTGTCGATGACCTTGAGATGAAGTGTCTAAAGTAGCCAGAGATTTTATTACAAAGGTTTGGTTGCCCATGAATGGTAGTCTGTTCCTGGCAAAGCAAGAGCCGTGATACTGACCTGTTTTGTCTGACCTGTAAGTAGTTGGGGACGACTGATAGTGCATGTATTTCGCTGATGCAGCCTGTCGTCACCAATGCGATGAGGAAGCAGGTCTTGTATGAGAGATGAACCAACCATGCTCACAAGAGCGGTTCAAACAGTTTCTTGTTCAGCCATGTGAGCACCCATGATAGATTCCAATTAAGGCATAGCGCCAAAGGCTTTGGCTGTGTGAAATCAAAGTTAGCCAGGAGATCAGATAGATCTTTGTTTTGTCCCACATCCTCTCTTCCATGATGATACAGTGTATCAGAGATTGTGGAACAATAGTCATTGATGGTGGTTGGTGCTAACTGTTCCTCATCAAAGAGCCGTAGTAGGAAGTTAGCTATTTTGAGGTATTGACGCCTGCAGGGGCGTAATATTTTCTTGGGCAACCATCGGGTGAAAACTCTCCATTAGCCTTCAGAGACTTTTAGAGTGGAGGGCCATCTCACTCTAGCGATTCTCTCCACCACTGGTTAAGAGAACTGTTTGTTCAATATAAGCCACCCATGTGAGTTCAGCAACTCTGGGTTGAGATGAAATGCAGGCTGTCATGGTTGTTTTAATTGATGCAGAAATGTTCCAATTTTCCTGAGGATTTCCGCAGCCAAATTGATGAGGTCGATGATCCAAAATTTTTCCCACTCAAGTGGGGTAAATCAGGATGAGGTGACACTCCGATTCTCTTGCTTTCTGTGTCACCTTCAGGATCAGAGGTGTTGACAGATAAGCGTAAGCGTTCAGGCCGTTCCAATCTATGGAAAGTGCATCGACTGTTCAGGCCATCGGATCTGGGACTGGCAAGACAAAGGTTGGGAATTTGGCATTCCACCTTGTCGCAAAATGAACCCATATTGGTCAATCCTGAAGGGCACATATTTGTGTGAAGACCAATGGGTGAAGAGACCATTCTGTTTGTATTAGTTGATTTGTCGGGGACAGCAAATCCGCTAATACCTTGAGTTGGCCTGGAATATGATGAACTTTAACGTGGATTTGTCATTGATGACACCACCTGAGAAAGTCCCAAATGAGAACACAAAAATCTGGAGACTTGGTTCCCCCCTACCATTTGACGTCACCACAGTTGAGTTGTCAGACAGAATGAAAACTCCCTTTCCATATAGAGCCTCTTGCCACCAATGAAAGGCTTTTGAGATGGCTTTCATCTCAAGAAGATTGATATGTAATTTGCAATCTTGTGGGGGAACACCCCATTGGCGTTCTGAAACAACGGAAAAAAATGTGTGCACCGCAGCCCTCCATGCACACATCCATAGTGATTTCCAGAGGTTGTACCTGCAGGGGTACGCCCCGACATGAGTCAGCTGAGGTCGCCCCATCGTCTGAGATGGGACTTCATCTCCGCAGATATAGTGAAAGGTTGATCCAATGGGCAACGTCTCGGCCTCCATTTGGACAAACAGGAGAGTATATAGAGGCGACTAGGACATTGAGGTCCACTGCCACATTCAGCAAGCCCAGCAGGCGGAGGAATTCTCAGGCGGAGAGTTTGTCTTGTATCAGCAAGGAAGCCAGCATGGTACTGGTTTTCAATGCTCATTCGTGAGGGAGGCATACTGTTTACCTGAGTGTAGAAGTCTATCCCTAGATGGACAAAGTGTTGAGATGGTATTAGGTTGGATTTGTCCTCATTGAGTCCAAATGGGAGCACTTGAAACTGGTGAACAGTGTCTATATAGACGAATCTCAGGAACTTCCTGGAAGCCGTGTGAATAGGGACGTGAAAATACACATTTTTTAAGTCCACACTGATTGCGTAGACACCCTCCTGAATGGCACTGAGAATCCGACAGGGTGTTTCCATTGTGAACCAAAGGGCGCAAATGAACTGATTGAGTGAGGATAGGTCAAAGGTTGGCCTTTGGGACCAGGAACAGCCTCGAATAAATTCCTGGAGAATGTGCACTGTGAACGATATCTACCGCTCTTATTTGGAGATGGTCATCGACTTCTTGCTGCAGAGTGGTGGCTCTGAATGGAGCGTTGGGGACGTTTGTAGCTGAATGAACCCTGGACAGAGGGGGAGGTGTGCTGAAGGCGATATTGATTCCCTCCGAAATCACTTGCTGGGTCCATAGGTTGTCATGGCAAATAATGTCCCATCTGGCAGTGAAGAATTGGAGCCTTCCACCTACCAGGATGTGTGGAAAGGGTGGTGCGAGTACAATTTCTTTTTTTGGGAGGGAGGCTGTCATGGAGAGAAGCACGGGTGAAAATAATCACCTTCTTTCTGCCTCTTGTCCCCTTTTGTTCAGGAGAACTGTGTCCGCCATCAGGGGTATGGTCAGTTGGACTGCTTCCCAGTGGCTCGTATCCTAGGGGGTTGCTGGGGGTCCTTTTGATGCCCTGAAAAGTCTCTCCACTGTGGCTGGGATATTTTTAGAGGGAAAGTTGTCTCCTTGGTGGCTTGTCGGCGTATGTCGTCGATCTTGCCATTAAACAGGAGGTTCGAGGACAAAGGTTGTGAGCAAAGCTTTGCCTCATGGTGGTCTTTGAGAAAGGTGGAGGTAGAGAGCACGGCATCTCGTTCCACCAGTTGTAGGTTCGTAGCTGCTATGACAGCATTGGTCAAAGTATGATAAGCAGCTCTATTTAAGACGCGGGCCATTCTGGACACAGATTCCCACACATGGTCCATAGGAATCGGGGTAGGTGATGATAAGCTGTGTTCTGCTTGTTGGAAGATCACCATGGATACCATGTCCAACATAGAGTCCATGGCCACAACATTGCGTACCAACTGTTAGGTGTTGTTGAAATGCTTCCAGTCCATGCGTATGGAGTATAGCTTAGTCATCCCCACTGTAGCAATGTCGCGTTGACTGCTGGGTATCTATATGGAAAGCTGGCGTGTGTGTCTTGTAGAATCGCCGGCTAAAATTTGAGGGAAGGCATTGTTGCATGAAAAAGAGGCGGTTGATACTTGGCTCTTGTAATTGGCGATGTAAGCAGCCCAACAGGTCAGAAACTCTACCAGAGTATGGCAGTAGGTGGAAAGTCAGTTCAGCCTTTTTGGTCAAGAGGTCCACAGATGCCGGGACTTTGGACCAGGTAGTTGATGATGAGGGAAGAAGAGGACTAAACTCCAGTGGCAGGAGGCGGAAAACTTCCTCGATTGAAGCCCTAAAGACCGAGTCCTTGTGTGTCATAGTGAGGTCTAACAGGGATGAGCGGGATATGAAACCGGTTTCGTCATTAGTGGATAAAGATGGAGATGTTGATGTCTCTTGTACTACCTGTGATAGGGCAGGAAACGAATGTCGAGGGCGAGAGCTGACCATGCTTGCAGAATGCCCTGAATGAGATACAGTGAATACCAAGCAGTTGCTAAGTGAAGGATTCCTTTGAGTGCCAAAGACTTGAGAAGGCAGTGAAGAGATGTCCTTTGGGTACTAAGGCACTAGGCTGGGCATCATGTGCAGTGAGTGCCTAGAGGCACTATGCATGATAGCCTGATCCCTATGCATACCCTTATGGCGGTTTGGTAGACTGGATAGAGGTCGTTCTGGTAGCCTGACATTGTCTGGTTCATAACTGTGATATGGGGTATGGGATATCTGATCCTTGTAACTGGTCAATGAATCTGAAGTGCGAGATATTCTGTTCTTCTCTCGATCTCACTGCACATCAGGCAATATGGCATTGAGCCCCGATACCATGCCTATTGGTTCAGTGAAGAGGAGCTTATTGTGCTGCAAAGGTGAAGGAGGAGCCGGAGCAGTAACAGTGCATGCTGGCTTGTGAAGCTTCGTAGCTGATGAACGGAGTGGAGTCTCTGCAAGTAAATCTTGTAGCGTGGCAACGTCCACGTGAACTTATTGGATCATCATCCCTTAAGAGGCACTTCAGCACCTTCCCTTTAGGTGCCCCTAATGTTGCAGCCCATTGAGATCCTGTTCACACTGCGCATGTGTTACAAATGTTTGAAGTTTGACAGCCAGGGCAGACAGAACAAGTAGGGTGGTTGTCCATCACTTGTTTCCAACGTTTACACAATTTATATCAAGTCTTACCCATGGTTTAACCTGTTTAGAAAAAATAGAGCAGACGATAACAGGTATAGTCCCGAATGCGTCCTGCTTAATGACCAGTAGCGTACAGGTGCAGCACAATACACTATACCCTTACCTGTGAGTGTAAATACAGGTATAATATTAAAACGGCACTATAAATACTTACAAAGTGGACATTTGGCAATGTTACTGGAATAAAAATTACCTGTAGGAAAGGTTGATAGACTACCTATACAGGAAAATCAATGAAGCATCACCTCTAGTACTTATGAAGTGGACATTATGATAAATATGTAGAAATCTTACCTGTACATATCCACACCTGGAGGAAACTATACAGCAAGTGGGTTGTACAGCACACACAATCTCAGCACCAATTGTGTACTCATCATCGCTATTGATACTTACGAAGTGGACACGATAATATCAATATACTATAATGTTACCTGCAGGTAAGGCTGAATGACGGCTTATACAGGCAGGAAGTATTGTGTCACGTTACCTAACCATGAGGTGAACGCCAAGATTAGGTGAACATATAAAACTTACCGGTATGTATCCGCCGTGCGGAAATTATGCAGCAATATTAATAAGTTTTCTAGATTACACACCATACCTGCAAAGGAAGGCTATAGCCATGTGAGGGACGGACTGGTGACCCATGCAGGTACAGTGTGCAAGCACCTATGTGTGTGCGGACAACAAAGTGATAAAAAGACAGAACTTGTCAAAGCAAGAAATAAAAGTTGGAAATATATAGAATGAGTATACTTCCCTTAGTAGACGAAAAACTCTTCCAACTCGCTCTCTTGTGGAAAACTTCCAAAGGTCTTGTACTGGTATTGCAAGGCCTCTTTGTTGAGTTGAGAGCATGATACACTGCAACTGAAGTATGCATAGGCATAGGATTTAGCGCCAATCCCTGTACCAAGGGGAGATCACTCTAGCTAACTGCCACCTAGGTGGGCAGATAACTTTTAGCTTTTAGCTAAAAAGTTGTTAGCTTGGGAGGGCTGGATTTGCGAGGTAGTAATAGTTCTCCTAAGATATTATGATCGGGTGACATATTTGAAAAAGAAACATGGACGTTCAAAGTGAGAACAAAATAGTGAAAGTTATTACGGACAAAATGAATGTGCATTTGGCATCATTGGAAAAAAACATTAGATCATACACCTGTGAATCTGTACAAGGAGAAGTATTTGTGTTACTTGTGCTTATATTCATTAGGTGAATTTGACTTCGTGAAAAGTACATGCAGAGCAGAAATGCACAAATGAATGCCAGTGCTAGTGTGCAGCAGGCATGAGGCCACATGCCCATTGCAAACATATCTCTGCTGTTCTGTATACATGCTATAAGTTTTTTGAAAAAATGAAACAGTCCTTTTGGAGGAAACCTGCACATAGAAACTCCTGACATTTCGCCATACACAATAATGTACATGTTTTCGTTTGAAAATTACACCATAAAGTGTACCCTAAATAAGACCTGGTAATGATAGCCATTTAAAATTACACCATAAAGTGTACCCTATTTAAGAATTGGTAATGATAGCCATTTAAAATTACACCACAAAGTGTACCCTATCTGAGAACTTGTGATAATGGCTGTTTAAAATGACACGACAAAGTGTACCCTATCTGACAATTGGTGATGACGGCTGTTTTTAAAATTAGACTAGAGGCACAAGTACTTTTATCAAATTCAGGGACAGCTGTTTTGTTCAGGTAGAAACCAGTGTGACCTGGTCATTTATACAATAGATGATATTACATAGGTCCATATCAAATGAGTCATTTCATTGTTGATATGCTGTCTATCAAATGAGTCATTTCACTGCTGATATGCTGTCTATCAAATGAGTCATTTCACTGCTGATATGCTGTGTATCAAATGAGTCATTTCACTGCTGATATGCTGTCTATCAAATGAGTCATTTCATTGTTGATATGCTGTCTATCAAATGAGTCATTTCACTGCTGATATGCTGTCTATCAAATGAGTCATTTCACTGCTGATATGCTGTCTATCAAATGAGTCATTTCCCTGCTGATATGCTGTCTATCAATTGAGTCATTTCCTTGTTGCTATGCTGTCTATCAAATGAGTCGTTTCACTGCTGATATGCTGTCTATCAAATGAGTCATTTAATTGCTGATATGCTGTCTATCAAATGAGTCATTTCATTGTTGATATGCTGTCTATCAAATGAGTCATTTCATTGTTGATATGCTGTCTATCAAATGAGTCATTTCATTGTTGATATGCTGTCTATCAAATTTCACTACTGATATGCTTTATAAACTTTATAAAATTGATGACAATTATTTAAGTCCTGAGCTTTTAGAAAAGATGTTTTACAAAAGTTACAGTTTGTATGGTAAGAAGTTAGATCAACAGTAATCTAGCTAGAGAGAAATAGAGGGCCCTCAGTCCCTCTCCAGATCACTAACACACCTTAACTCTGTGCAGTTTTCTATTTATTTTGCTGTATGAAATTCCTAGCTGGAACACTGGTGAATGAAAAAAGTCATGCTATTTTTGTTTCCTTTTGTTTTACTGAATCATCAGCCATTGATTCCAAATACATTTTAATAGTTATTTTCATTGACAGAGCACTGTGTACTTAATACAAATCTGATAAAAAATAAAATCAAAACAATATTTTTTCACTATTGCAATTTCTTTTTTTATATCTACAAGAAATTATTTTTCATGATCAGGTCTCGCATTCAATTATAAGGTACTGACAGAAAAGAACAAAAGAAACAGTCAAATAATGTTTTACTGTAAGGGCTGTTCCAGAAATAATGGTATTGGGGTTCGGAAGACACATTTTATTTTCACCCACCAAGCAAAATATATAATTAATATCACCCCTCACCCTGGATGAAATATATATTTCTTCAAACACCACCATGCATGAAATTTATTTGCGAAAATTCAACCTAGCATGAATGCATATCAAGATAAAAGGCAGTCCCTTAGACGGCCTGCTTTCGTGAAATTTTCAGCATCTAGGGTGCAGTAGATAGTGTTTGTTTACTCCCCCGCGACAACAAATTTGTTTCAGCCTCCGTTGTCTGAGTTTTTTCTGACCATTCCAACCCCATTTTAGATATTTGGACCTTTATGTTGGGGTGTGGGGCCAGAACACATTGTCTATCAAAAAGTTAAAATTTGTCAACACCACGTGGTGTTGGCATAGGGTAGCTGCTTGCTAGTGGACCTAGCAAACTTAAATGGCCTTAAATCGAGCCATACCTGCATAAAATTAATAGGAGGATTTATTTTCTCAGAAATTGCAAGTATAGCATTCGTTATGTTTAATCCATACCTGCCAACCCCTGTAGAGGTATAAGCGTAACCTAAGTGGCAAAAAAGCGTAATCTGAGCATAAAAAGTGTAATCTATATATAACATGCCATAATTACAATAAACTGTATCACAAATGTACATTTAGTTTTGCTACTAACCTGGATCTGCAGCTGGTTAAAGTTCTCATCACAAATAGGCAAAATACAGGCGAATCAGTATCAGAATACAAGCCACAAAACATATTGGCAAATTTATATATCCACAACACTCACTTTAACTAGTCCACACGCCTAACTTTCGCTGAGTGATCGTCAAGTCAAGTCCACAAATTCTGCAACAATCATTACCACGTGCTCAACCTGAGTGTTGTATTACCACTCTCATGTTAATCTTTCTAAATTTGTAAAGCACTACTGATGTCTTTTTTTCTGATCCGACATGTTTTAAAGTTTAAAAAGATCCATCTTCTCTAATATTTTTCAGTCATATATAACATCTGATAGTCACATCAATAAAACCTGTTTAACTTAACATCTGCCGCCATTTTTTTAAAAGTACAGACTGGTCCGCTAACATATTCAGTATATTAATATAATGAATGTGAGAAAATTTTTATAATGAAGAAACACGTCTGTGTCTTGGAAATGGGTTACATGCAGATGCTATAAATAGAAAATAAGGAAATTACACGGAGGTCTATAACAAATGTATACTCTTACGATATTCTTATGCAGCAGTCTTCTTTTTTTTTAGAATATTCTCAGATATATGTGATGTGTGGGATTAAAGAGATGATAATAAAATTGACAAACACAACTTTTTATTGCTTTATTATTATTATTTTTTTAATGTACCAGAAAAGTGTAATCCATATACAGGAGAGCTTAAGACGTAATTAGGTGAAAAAAAGCGGAATGATTACGCCAAAAGCGTAATGGTTGGCAGGTATGTTAATCTGTTGACAGACGAGATGAAACAACAGCATTGACGAAATCTAACATGGTACTCGCTATTTGCATTGCTAGTCATGTGACTACCCAAATTTCGCTACCTGTCCATGACATCAGAGGATCCAGTAGTCACATGATCATAATAAAAACCTCCTTGCCAATGTTGTTGTACAAAAAATTCGAAAATATTAAATGAAAGTCACGTCATGTTTGGAAAACCCCCCAAAAGGAAACATAATTCTCAACATATTTATACCGAGAACAACTACCATAAACCTGTTGATGTGGCAGCAACCTGGAGAAATCCACTCATCAAGCATAGAGCATGCGTCAATTTTTGTTGGTATCACATGACTACTGTGTTGACATGTGCTATCTTGCCTACTGAATCTGACTTTCCCCAGGTTGCTATATAAAATACGCATCCTAGTGCGGACAAACCTACATTTACACCAAACAGTGCAGACCTGATCTGGTGATGCTATATCAAATGGCATGTCTGGGTCTTTGCCGTTTACATTTGAATGTGCCTAACACGGGCAAATATGGCTAACTACCTGCTTGGCTTCTGCCAGAAGAAATTGTAGGAATCGTCCCTGCTTCAGATCTGTGAATACGGGGAAGTCAAAATCTTCAGCCAGCTTCTCTTCAATTCTATCCAGTAGTGACAAATTGAGGGTACCATGGGAAAAGCAGCGATCCAAATACTTTTTCAGGTTCTCTAAAATTTGTTCTGAAAAGAATGAGTTAGAAACATTAAATAGATTTTGTCATATTCATTATCATTTTATATCTCTCAGAGAATAATTTCCAATACACAATAGATGAGTCTACATGCCGATTATATGAAATCTCACAATGTCAGAGAATAATTTCCAATACACAATACACTATATGGGTCTACATGCTTTTCGTACAGAATCTAGTAATTTTTATCATAAACTTATAGGACTAAGTTTCTTGAATAATATAAGTTGTTACTAGGAAGAGTAGACAGCCTTGGCTTCATATTTATATCTCTTCCAGTTTTCATTCATTAAATAAGCAAAATATAAAAACTTGTAATCCTTAATATCAATGATGAGAATAATCATCCCACACTGTAAGACACCTTGGTTTTACTAATTCCGAGGCATAATAAACACCTATTTTTGACTCATAATACTATTTCCTATCTAGTGGTCTGGGATCAACACTTGAATCACATGACCTATCGTATATACTCGCATATAAGCTAGGTCCAAATGCAAACAAGATAGACCCTGATCTGTCGTCGCATAATGCGCCAGCAGATCAGGGTCTATGTTGTTTGATCTACTGATTAGTCCTTACAAACTGCATAGACCCATATCTGCCAGCACATTATGCAACTGCAGATCTGGGTCTATGCAGTTTGCAGTTGGTATCGGCTTATACACGAGTATATACAGTACAAACCATTCATTGTCATATAAACTACTATCACACAATATTAGTGAGCATTAAACTTTGTTCCCAAAATTTTATTCATGTTAACATCATGTCATAATATAAAAACCTATGAAAACCTCTACCAATGAATCCAGAAGTTATTGAATACACGAGATTTTTAGTAGCTACCATTCATTGTTGTCAAAATTGATTCCTGCTGTTTGCAGTTTTGACAATCCCACTTTTGTCAGAAAAAAAGCATCTATGTTTATAAAAACCAGTATCACCAAACACGTATATATTTTGTTGACTTTTTTTGCAACATAAAATTCACCCCAAAAGTTTGTCACTAATGTGTTGTAATTAAAGATTCTCTCAAATTTAATGTCACTAAACTATTTCAATTTACAATATTTTCATTAGTTAAAATTCAAACCTTTCTTTGGAGATTGTTTTTGTTTGTGGACTTTAGCTGTGGAATCACCCTCTTTTGGGGACTCTCCCTCCTCTTCCTCCTTCTCCCCTCCAGTTTGGGAAGAGATGTATTCCAGTGCCGACTCTTCCAAGACTGTGTCACTCAGGCAAATGGATAAGTGGAAAAGCATCTTGGCTAATTTGTCTTCAGTCATTCTCTACAGAGGAGAATACAATTCCATTTTGGAGAATTTTTCTAAACCTCTTTTTTATCATATGAGCAAAGTGTTATTTAAGTTATTAAATAAATATCATATTTTCCTTAATACACATGTGAAATAAAGCTCTATGAAAAATACCAAGGCTCAAAAATAGAAATTATTCAACTCATTTCATTCATTTGATTTAAAATGAGCATCCATGTAATATCCTCTATTTATTTCATCTCCAATGTATAACAACTTACCGTATAAAACAAATTTTTATATGGTACCATATATACTCGCATATAACCTCGGTCCAAATGCAAACAACACTGACCCTGATCTGCCATTGCATAATGCGCTGGCAGATCAGGGTCCATGTTGTTTGTTCTACTGATTAGTCCTTACAAACTGCATAGACTCAGATCTGCTGGTGCATTATGTGACGGCAGACCGGGGTCTATGCAGTTTGCAGGTGCTATTAGCTTATACGCGAGTATAGACGGTACCATATAAAAATTCTCTTACTTTAAACAGCTCCAATGTTTGACTTGGTACTAAGATGCAGAGACCTGAAGGTGATAATCCTGAATGAGCAATCAATTACCTTTTGAGAAAAAAAACAACAAGGTGTTTACTCCTAAACATAAATCCTCTTGCCAAAGAAAGCACATTTGGCGTAACTAACAAAATACAAACTGGTATGGAAGATTGATGTTGAGACAATGGGAGTTAAGAGCCTTGCAAAGAGATTTTTTTGCTTTGTTGGGTTAATGGCACTTTTAACACATTATTGGCTATATCATACTGAGGAAATGGAAAGCAAGTGCCTTTATCAAGGACACACCTAGGCTGCTGACCCTGGCTGGCCTGGGCAGGTATTAAACCCATGGCACTTGGATTACAAGTCATACACTCTACCAACTGAGCAACTATGACTTCCTGCAAAGGACACTCTGATGTAATTAGGGTTAAAAATACACTGGATGTTACAAAAAAATATTCCCCCCCCCCCAAAAAAAATGTCACAAAAGCATGAAAATTAAGTTACAGTGATCTTGTTTTGGATCACTGTTTAAGTTTAATTATTCTTGTTGAGATGCATCTAAATATTAATTTTCAAGACTGTAGGTGAAATAGGGTGCAAGATATTGAGTGTGTAACAAATAATTAAATTAGCTGAAAATACACAAGTTACACAAGCATAACAATTATGTCATAGTGACCTATCATTGATATAATTAAGTTTGTATCCTTGAGTCACTGAGATGCATCCAAATATCAATTGTCATGACTGTAGGTAAAATTGGGTCCAGGATATTGAGGGTGTATAGAACAGATGGATAAAAATACAGAGTTCACTCAAGCAGATAAATTAGCTCACAGTAACATATTTTTGGTACCAGTTAGTTACACTCTCTCAGAAGCATATACATTTAAGTTTTCATGACAGTATGCAAAATAGGGAACAAGATATTGTAGGTGTAACAAATAAATGTCCAAAAATACAACAGCAGCTCAAACATGAGGTCACAGTAACCTACATAAGTTATGGCTGAGTTACTCTTCCTGAGCTAAATCCACATATAAATTTTCATTAGTGTAGATGAAAAAGGGTCAAGGATATTAAGGGTATAATGAATTTATGCCTGAAAATGACCTACTTAAGGTATGACTGAGTTACCCTTCCAAAGATGCATTCACATACCAATTTTCATGAGTGAAGGTGAAATAGAGTCCAAGATATTGAGGGAGTAACAAAGTTACAGGCAAACAAATACACAAACAAATGTACATTTGAACAAACTAGCAAAACATTATATCCAGTGCTCAAAAAATCATATATTCTGATGCTTGGAGCCCCTGTAAATCTAGATTGGCCCCCCCCCCAATTCTATGTAAACTGCCAATCGGGCTTGTTCCCCCACCCTCACCCCCCCAAAAAGTCTTAACTGATTTGCATGACAAAACCTTGAGCACCATGATGAAATGCTGCATTTTCATTTTGAAGTACTTAAAAGACACTGTCTGCTTACTTGTATTGCAGCGATAAACTTTGAGTACAAAGTTAAGAATATGACCTATGAATGGGAAACGATGCTATTTCTGTTCTCTGTATTTCATTGGTACCCTATCATTGGCTAATTGTCCTTCATGAATAATGAGCTATCCCTTGCTCATGCTAACGGCATAATGCATCATTGGTTAAATATATCAAGTGCTACTTATGCATATGTTATGATTTTTAATCTAAATGTAAGCTAGGCGATTAGCAATGTTTAAAAACATCCAGGACAATGTTTTTAACCTTAAAGAAACAGATAATTACATATTGTTGTAATCCATTTAGTTCTCAAAGTGTTGGTAGCCACTGAGTCTATTGACACGTGGAGTGGGTGTTTTTCTGTAATTGTGATGCATTTTCTGTAATTGTGATGCATCCACTGCACTATGACATGACCTAATTATGAAACTTGAAACTATTGTTTTTACTGATTGAATTAAAAAAAATACCATGGCTCTCTAACTTCACTGGTTTTCAACTTTATGAAACAACATGCTATTCCCAATCGATCATAATAAAAATACAGATAGTAGATTGACCCGAAGCTGAAGACGTACAGTCTGAGATCCCAAGAACAAAGGTGTATGCCACAATTATTAAGAATTCCACACCTGAACATGCTGAAATTGTAAAATTGTTGGTAATCATGTTGTAAGCCCCTCTAAAACAAAATGTGAATAATGATTGTCTTGTGAACAATATCAAAATAGTATAAAGTCAAGTGAAACTGTTTAAAGAAAGACAGACTTCAAATGCTTATCCATATCAACTCAGCTGATCCAGTAAGGAGGACATTGACAGAACAATAAACTATTTTGGTGTATCTCAGAATCTGGAGAAAACACTACTTTCAATGAAATCAGATCAATCAAAATTACAAAAAATAAGATCCAATTTTTTCCCCTCTGAAGTAGACTATTTTGAGAGTCAAATAAATACAGAAAAAGAAACAATTTAAATCAATTGTATACTTTTTTTTTATTTAAAACATAACAGTTTCAGTGCTGTGTCAAAAAATAGCAAACAATATGGCCCTTTGGGGCAAGTGGAATTTGAGTCCTGGAAGTCATTTCTTTAGAGGTCACTTGCCTTGGGCACGTGTAAAATTCTTTTCTATGGGCATTGATATCCTCTCCCAAATTCATTGGTGAAGGGATAAGAAAGATGATGAAGTGGATTTCAAACCATGGACTGCAGCAGGGCTAAGCAAATTACAGCTGGGATATCCAGGAACCAACAGAAAGCATTTGATATGCATTTGAGCTCAAAACTATAAATGATTTGCATGAAAAACAAATGCATAGGAAATTTTTAAGTATGTATCACCTAAATTTCCTGGATTTTTTAGGGGGGTCAATAAGTCTGTTTTTGCAAAACAGTTAACACAGTAGTAAAGCTATGCAATTTAAATGATTTAAAGGAAACTAACAATACATTTTCACCAAAACCCAAAACTTTAAAGTAAACAGGCAACTAGAAGTAATATGTTACAGTCCTGAAAGACAATTAAGTGTAAATATTATAGAACAAAGGTGAAGCATCAGGACTGAGCACAAAAAATTTTTTCATCCACTTGTCCAGGACAAGTGGTTTCAAAAAATTCACTTGTCCCACCTACATTTTCACTTGTCCAAAATTTAAACCACTTGTCAAGATTTGATAAAATGTTTGCATTTTAATCCATATAAAGAACAAACAAAATAATGTACAACATTTTTATTTCTTAAAAGAATTTAATTTTTCAAAAACATAGGTTAATACTATACATTTTGTTACATCATGTTTTCAGTTTTCCATTGTCCAGGTATCTTATATGCACTATTTCTTGCTACAATACAGTAGCATCAGTACATATACTTCCACCAGCAAGAATAGAAAGGAATTTAGACTTTCCCTAATTGCACAGCCCTTCTGAGGTCCAGAACTGTCATGAGACTTGATTAATTTAATTCTGAATTTGTCAGTTCCATTGACAAATACACTGGTTAAATTTCCAACCTGTGCCAGTTTGGGATATTGTTTGCAATAACTGCAAAACATTTTTGCTTCCAAGTCAATGAATTCATGCCAGGGATCAACCCAATGTGGCTGAAAATTTCTCAGTCTCTTAGTAGTGTCATATTTGACATTTTTTGCTGCCAGAGTCTGGCTTATGTCTCTTTGCAGAAATAGTTACGTCACACTCAGTGGCAGTCTTACGTTTTACCCCTCCACCTTCACATTAAGTTTCCTTCTCTGCCTCGTTGTTATTAACTTCCTTAAAAAATTAAATTTAGTAAACTCATTTTATCCACATAGTAAATATCGCCTTGCTTGACAACTACTTCTAAAGTGATGAATAACATTCATTTTGTCCTTTAAATATGAACAGACAGCTCCTTAATTAGCGTAATTGTTTCACTTCAAATGCAATATAGTACGTGGAAGTTAATCCTCTGCATAATCAATTAAAAATGAAAGAATTATCACTGCTATTTAAACAGTTCATAAAGGGAACCACCACTAATATCGTTAAAGTGCCATTCATTCATTTAACTGGATTCATTCGCTGGATTAAAATCAAAGGGCGAGTCATTCGTGAGGATCTGGTTTAAGTAAACACAATACATGTACAAGGAAGCCATTTAAAACACTGCCAATTAATCATATCGGCTTTATTTTGTCTCACGTGTTTAGATTGGCCAATAATTTAGTTGCTTAGCCCAGCATGCAGTCAATTAATATAACATGTGCACATGCAAGAGTTATCAATGACCACCAGTAGGTGTGATACTGGATGTAAATAAATACATGGAGACGGGTAGAATCAAACATTCTTTACACCCAGAGGGCATGAAAGGCCAGATAAAAGTTGATAAAGTGATTATGGCAATAAAATAGGCACTTGTCCAACTTTTTTAAAATAGCCAAAAAGCACTTGTCCTGGACTAGCGACTTGGAAAATTTTACTTGCCCAACTTCGAAAATGAATAGTCTAGGACATAGGGCTATGGAATTTGCTCAGCCCCAAGAACCGTGAATTCACTTTCATTCATATTAATTGTATGGATTTTGAGCTTACTTCAAATCACAGACTTCAAGATCAAATGAAAGGTATTTTGCCTTTACAGAAAACAGACACCCAGGCAACTCCACAAATCTAAGCACCATGAAAAGATCATTTTTTTCTACAAAACCACAAAAAGCATGACATCCACAAAAGAAATAAATCCACAGTATTGTAATAAAAACACAAAACTCAAAGCTGGCATGTTTAGTCATGTACTATGTAGTAGAGCTGTTACATCATAAAAGTATGTATTGGGGATATCGATATTTATATAGCATTGTTTTATTATATGGCAAATCCTGTATCATGTGATGCACAATGTAACATATAAATTAAATGTAATTAAAATATAATTCTTCAATTTTTGAAATAACTTTAGGGGTGCCATATATTGATATATATTATGATACACAATGATACATGTTTAAGAAATAAAGAGGCAAACAACTAATAACTATTCATGGCCGTTAAAGATTAAAAGTAACTTTGATAAGGTAAGTATAGATTTGTATCAATTCTCCACTGTTTCTATTGATGTGTGTATAAAAACAGAAAAATTATAAATGTTGTTTCAGCCCTAATTAACTTATTAAAATTGGTTTGAAATCACATTCTAAGATAGTAATAAATTGCAATAACAAAATCCAGCTAATCATAAACAATTCGTATCATATTTCCAAGGTAACCAGCTCTGAAATTCTGGCTGCCCATCATATATTTCTGGTTGCCCAGTAAATTACTGCAGTTGCCCCCAAGACTGCTCAAAATTATTAAACAACTTTTGTCATATATATATATATATATATATATATATATATATATATATAGTTAGTCCTAATTGCACACAATACTTGCAACTCACCATCAGTCCTGCTAATGGAAAGTCACACAAGTTTACACTTATTTAGTCTATGTAAGATCAGCAAATAAAAGATAATCCAATAATTTCCTGTTTTAGATGGTACTGTTGTCCATCAGCACTCTATTAGCTGACTACCACCTGACCAGAAACTTACCGTATATACTCGCGTATAAGCCAAGTCCAAATGCAAACAACACAGACCCTGATCTGCCGTCGCATAATGCGCTGGCAGATCAGGGTCTATGTTGTTTGTTCTATTGATTAGTTATTACAAACTGCAAAGATCCAGATCTGCCGGTGCATAATGCGACGGCAGATCTGGGTCTATGCATTTTGCAGTTGGTATTAGCTTATACGCAAGTATACGGTATCATTACAGTTCACATTATGATACTATTAATCCTGTGTCTAAACTGTCAGGGAACTGTAACCTTTCTACATAGGATTTTTATTTAGCCATTACCACATAAGCCAATGTAGTATTCAACATTGGTTTGTTTATTTAAACCTGCTATATTCCTTTAGTTAAAGTTTGCCAACAGAAGCAACTGTCACAAGTGTATTGCGAGTGTCCATTTTTCAACAGATCAATGAGGAAGTGTAATACTATATCACAGACATTCAGTGTGTAAAGTCAAAGATGAAACATACTGCTACAGTTTGTTGATGTGTTTACAAAAGACAAATATTCACAAGTCTTGTTTTTTTAAGGGTTTACCCTACGAGCTGGTAGTATGGACTGTGATTACTTAATCAGATGAGTAGCCAATACATAAGGATTCGTGTGGCCTCTAACTGATGTCAATCACTCAAAACTCTACTATGGAGCTAATTCAGGCAATCTGTTGTAGGAACCCACTGGGACAATTTAATGATCAAATGTTTATTGCTGAAAAATAAAAAAAATTCCATTATAATTTTCAACATGATCATTTTTTAATAATAATGTCAGTTGCATGACCGAGCTTTCACACTGGAAAAAATGGTTTCCTGGCATTAATGTTAAGTTGTCCCTGGCTACTGTACAATGGATTTTTCTACCCTTGTTCCAATATCAATAGCTATATAACTTTATTAGGCAGTTTACAATTTGCATATTCAACTATATTTCATAAATTGTTGCTACATTTTCACATTAAACCAAATTTCTTTCCTACTATGTGCCAATACTGTTAAAAGATATTTGCATGGTGCTATTTTCACAAGAAAACTTTTAATATGTAATGAAAGAAGGCAGGGGCCTGCATGTAAAGCCTTCTTTCAAATGAAAGCCTTAAACCAAAACCTTAAAAAACTGTTGATACTGCCAACTTTCTAAACAGTGGTGATAGTAGGGGAGTTCACTATTATATTTGTGGTCAGAAGGGGGTCATTGCATGTGACCTCAATGACAATTTATAATGAATAAACAAGAGTACCACAAATAGCATGATACACCCATCTCATGACCTTTTTTACTACTAATGACCCTGACCTCTGTGCTTAGGACTTGACTACTGTATGACACAGTGTGGGTAAAATTTCATTCAAATATAAAGTGACAGCCTGCATAAGAAAACATGCCACTGACTTACATCATCACTTGTTGTGACCTTGACCCTGAAGCAGGAGGTATAACTGAATATGCAAGACAATGCAGAGATATATAACAGGTTAAAGTTTCATTAAAACATCTTCATTGGTTGAAGAGTTATCTCCATGCATAGATAGACATCAATGATCTATATTTTCCCTTGCCATGACCTTGACCTTGATGCAGGGTTTGTGTGGCTATGGTTTGTGACACACTGTTTAGTCATTATATATATATATATATATATATATATATATATATATATATATATATATATATATATATATATATATATATATATATATTCAATGTTTCAAAAGTTATACTCTGGACAAAGATACAAATCAAAGTTACAATTTTCCTTGCTGTGTCTTTCACCTTGAGGCTGGGGGCATGGCTATGGTATGTAACACACCACCTGGTCATGATATATACTTGGGCAAAGTTTCATTAAAATATCCTCAGCGGTTCAAATGTTACACTCCAGACAAGAGTACAAGTCACAGAATTACATTTTCCCTTGCTGTGACCTTAACCTTGAGGAAGTGAGCATGGTTATGGTACACGACACACCATCTAGTCATGATACATACCTGGGCAAAGTTTCACAAAATCACTCAAACCGTTACAAAGTTCTGGGCCAGACAAGCAAATGTTAATGGACAAATGGATGTACAGATGTAAGGATGGATCATACCACAGCATAACGAGCCCAACTTAAGACAGGCATATAAACAAATGTAAATTAAAATTGTTAATTTGGTCTAATAGCCCATTTGTTTTTCAAGATTTAAATTTAAGGTGATATATTATTTGTTGATAAAAACACCTATAAAAAAACTGTTCTGGCCTTTACTAAACAAAAATGTCAAAAGTCAGCATGCCAATTGTTTTTTTTTTTTTACCATGACTCTATCAATGTCATGGTGCTTTCTATCTGTTTACTGTATCTTATTCATTTTATTTTATGTCATTTTTCATAATCAATTTCCACAATATAGTATAAGTATAATTAATTACACATTATTTCAAGAATTTTGTCTGTGATTTTATTTTTTCCAGGTCTGTATTCCAAACTAATGCATTATCCTTCAATAGACTTGAAGATTTGCCTTGCTTGCCAACAAGATGTCACTTCAATGGGAACAATTGTGCATTCCACTGGATAAATTGTGCAATAAAATCTGTTCATAATTGCTATATTATTGATATGTTGATGACAGATACAAACTCCAAAAAACATCCAAAATCATGATATTTCTTAAAAGAAACTATTCAGGATATTCATTTAATGAAAACTATTGTGGAAGTGCTCCCACCCATCTCATTTGTCATAGATGCATTTTTGAGAATTTGGGTTTCTCAAAATCTGGTATGGTCAGGAAATTTTGTAATTACAAATAATGTTTTTCTATGAGACATGCCATGACTAGAGAAGTACCAGTCAGTGTTGGGATAAGCTGTATTTTTGGTGTCTTAATCTGTTATGGTTATTTACTTATATACCTTCCAACAGCAGAGTAGACCCAGATATGCCATTACAGCCATAAACCTAGGCAGAGCTGGATCTTCTATTTGCTTGAAATCACTAGTAGAACAGACAGTGTACACCTTGTTCTCTCATGGCAGCCTAATGCCCAGGTAGATCTGGGTCTACTATTTGCTTGAAATCATTAGTAGAACAAACAGTATAAACCTTGATCTGCCATGGCAGCCTAATGCCCGGGTAGATCTGGGTCTACTATTTGCTTAAAATCATTAGTAAAACAGACAGTGTAGACCTTAATCTGCAACACCAACCATCATTAGTATAATGGAGTGTTGACTTTGATCTGCCATAGCGGTCATCATTAGTAGAACAAAAACAGTATAAACCTTCATCTGCCATGGTAGCATAATGCCCAGGTAGATCTAGGTCTACTGTGTGCTTGAAATAATTAGTAAAACTGGCAGTGCTGACCTTGATCTGCCATAGTCTCGTTCAACCAGACCTTTCATATGGCGACATATCAGAGCCAAGCACGAGTCTGATGGAAAGAGACTAGATCTACCATGACAGCCATCATAATGCCTAGGTGTAACTGGGTCTCTTATTTGCTTTAAATTATCAGTAGAATGGACAAGGTAGACTTTGGTCTGCCAGGATATTTTTCAATGACAGACCTTGCCAAACAGTCACAAAAAGAGCCAGAGTACAAAAACTAAACTTCGATTCAAAATGCCAAAATGAAAAATCATACTTGGAATTTCTCAATATCAATGAAATTTGGCTTGTGTGTAGGGATACGAAAGATGCCAATTTTTCAAAACTGGCTAAATTTGAGCACGAGTTCAATTTGGGACTCAGTTTTGTGACTAAGAGGCCAGGATACAGACATTTGTAGTTGGTCAAACGTTAGACACTAGCCAATATGCTATTGCATACTCACCATGATGAACTGTTCTATTGCCTGGTTCCTCAGTTTACTCTGCCTTTTCATGTTTCTGTCATTAGGCTCATCAAACGTGTTAATAAGCTGATATTTTTTCATTATTTCTACCATGGCTACCTCTGGCTTCAATTTCAGGTAGTGTTCTCTGATGTCATTTTCTCCCTGACTAGAACAGTGAAGAATCCCTATCTTAAACTTCTGAAATGCAGTCTCAATTTCATTAATTGCCTCTTGCTTGAATTTGTCATAAACAGTTTTCCGTATCAGTGCTGAATCACGCTGACTTTTCTTCAAAACCTGAAAAACAAAAGGTCTGCTGAATGCAAAAAAATTATCTCTTGCTTCTCAAACTCACAAATTAATAAAAAAAATATTGTGATCCGGTGGCCATGCCTACCTGGTAAATAAAGTTTCAATGGGAATTTTTTAAAAGTTTTTTGGGGATAAAACTAATTTTAATTATGTAATACTTACCTGTTGCTATTGCATAGTTAATCAATTTCCGTGACAGGAAATACCCGACCGTATGATGAGAATTCATCCTCCCACAGGGTTGATTAGATAGTTCTAGTGAATAGGACTCTCTGTGTGAACCCCACACTCACATTCATACTTCACTCTTTTCAGGACGTAGCCTTACTAATGGGACATCTGTGAGGGAGGGAGGAGGGAATCTGGCAATACCAACAGGTAAGTATTACATAAATTAAAACTGGTTTTACCCACCAAAACACTACATTTTAATATCAGTAATAGCTTACTCTGTTGCTATTGCATAGCTGAATTTGCCAGTTTGGTGGGAGGCTGATGATCTCACAACTCGTTAAGGAAAATAACAGGGAATACTCACCCACACTGTAGAGGTGTTGACTACTGTTGGATGGTATCTGCATGGGCCTCTTTTTTTTGAGCTACTACTAGTGGACCCAAAGAAAAATATGCCTTCGCTTGGAGAGCCAATGAGCGAAGGTAGTGTGAGATTGCCAAAACGCAGCTTTCATCACATCCTCCAGAGACAAATGAGGTAATAAGGCTCATGAGGTAGCAATGGCTTGAATCACATGAACTTTAATTTTCATGAAAGAAAGATCCCTCTTTGTAAGGTACTGGTAAGCTCCAGCTGGACATAAAAGTCTATCCTAATCATCCCCAGCACAGGTACGTCTAAGACTGGGGATCTGGTTGGCAAATTAGAGCAACCAACTCATAATTCCCAATGAATCTCAAACAGCCTTGTTCTATGGATAGAGCATGAAGCTTGCTCCTTCATCTCGCGGACTAAGGACAGCAAGAAAACAGTCTTGAGGGTAAGGTTCTCGAAAGAATCCTCACTACAAAGTTCATAGGGGGATTTATTATGGGACCACAAGACACATGAGATTCCACCAAGGCATCAGAAAGCGAGACTCTGGTATTTACAGTTCGAAATACCTGATCAGGTCTGCTAAGTGATAGTCCTCACCAACTGCCGGACCCTTCGAAAATTTGAGAGTGTTAGAAAGGGCTATCCTATGGCCCTTTATAGTAGAAACTGAGCATTGTCTCTCTTCAAACAGGAAGAGATGAAAATCAGCCACTGCGCTCAAAGAGGGACAGCTAGGATTGATACGTTTCCTATTGCACCAATCGTAAAACATTCTCCACACTTTGCAACGTAGACCTTTGACATAGATCGCCTCTTGGATTAAACGATGCACTTGGCGACTTGCTCAAAAACCTCTCCTGGTGGAGAGATCGTCTGAGATGAGCAAAGTGTGATGGTGGAAAATCTGTGGGCTGTTGAGCAGAAGAGAACCCCTGTGCTGTGACAGAAGATCCCTCCTCTTGGGTGACATCCTGGGCTGGTCTACCAGCAGGCTGAGAAGATTGTTGAACCATGATCGTTGGGGCCACAGAGGGACTATCAACACAAGCTGAGCAGTGGAGTTCCTTACTTTGTGAAGTACTAGTGGAATCATCCTGAAGGGTGGGAAGGCATAGAAGAACAGACAATCCCAATTCAGGTTGAAAGTATCCACTCCCCAGGCTCTCTGAACGGGGACTGGGGAGACGTAAAAGGGGAGCTTGCTGTTTAGCCTCGTGGCAAACAAGTCTACCACGGGTGTCCCCCCTCAAGTCTGAACAGGATATCTGCTACATATTTGTGCAGAGACCGCTCTGTGATGACTATCCATCCTTCCTGGACAGACTGTCTGCCAAAATATTCTTTTTGCCAGGAATGTGGCAAATTTGAAGGGTAATACCTTCCAAGGTTGCCCAACAAAGGAGGTTCCAAACCTCCATGCAGAGAGAAGGGGCATGAGTGCCTCCATGTCTTCTCAGGTAGGCCACCACTGACTCGATGTTGGAGGAGACCATTATGCAGCGACCCATTATGTTGTTGAAGCACCCCTGAAGGGTTAAGAACACTACCATCATTTGCAAATTGTTTATGTGGAGGATAGATTCTTCCCAGGACCACGAACCCTGAAGAATCAGACCCTCCAGCTCCCAATGAGCACCCCACCCTGAATCTGACATGTCTGCGAACAGGTAGGAGTGGGGATCGGGGGGTGTATAGGGACTCCGGCAAGAAACCAGTCCTGATTGGTCCACCAAGACAGATGGTGGAAGGGCTGACCTAGAGAAATCCGGACATTCAGAGGGTTCCTGTGAGGTTTCCAGTTTGTCAAAAATAGAAACTCAAGAGGATGCAAGTGTAATCTGCCTAGTGTAATCTGCCTAGGGTGACCAGGTCCGCTGCAGAATTCAAAGTCCCCAGCAGAGAAAGAAAAAGACAAACTGACAACGTGGTCTCGGCTCTCAGCGCCTCCAACAGGGACATGATCTTGTCTACTCTGTCCCAAGGGACATGGGCTAACCCCATGATGGTAAGGAAATTCATCCCCACGTAGACTAATTCTTGAGATGGAGAAAGCTCCGACTTCTCTAGGTTGGGTAAGAGACCCAGTCTGGTCACTAGAGACCAACAGCGAGACAGGTTGATACTGAAGGACTCGAGCATTCTATACCCAGTGACCTTAAGTGGGCTGCAACTACTCCCATGACCCTGGTAAATGCTCTGGGTGCGGAGGCTAGACCGCATGGCAGAGCGCGAAATTGGAAGACCTCTCCGTCCAAGCAAAACCGGAGGTACTTCCTGTGAGGAGGAAAGATAGGGATGTGAAGATACACATCCTGAAGATTGATGGAAACCATCCAGTGTCTGGGCCTTATGGCATTTCTGACTGAAGCTGCTGTTTCCATCTTGAAGGGTTCCTCCTTTAGAAATTTGTTAGGGAGGAATGATCGATAATTAGACGAAACTTTCCCCCTTTCTTGGGTACCACGAAAATGTGGGAGTAGAAAGCCGGAGAATGGTTGTTAACACCCTCTCCACTGCACCCTTCTGAAGAATGGAGTGTATGTCTTCCTTTAACCACACCAGATTCGACTGGTGGAAGAGCATGGGGGTCCTTACTTGAGGAGGGAGGTCTTGAAACCAAAGACGGTATCCTCCTTGTATGATAGAGAGGATCCAGCCATCTGCCATGATGCAGGATCAAGCCTCTGAAAAAAGGCTTAGTTTGGCACCTACGGGAACCCATAAAAGAGAAACACTCTGCAGGTGAGGGATCGAGTCCCTAGGAACGCCCCCCCCTTTTCTTAGGAAAGGGGGAAGAGCCCCTAAACCTCTTCCCTTGGCCTCTGCAGCATATTCTTCTAGGTGCTGACTGATGAAGGGGAGGTCTGAAATGAGGTTGTTGCTTAGACTGGGGCTGCGTGGCTTTGAAAAATGTTGGTGAAGGGCCCCGAGGCCATTGAGGATGACTTCACTTTATTGCCGGTTTCGATGGGCCAGGCGTGGATGCAAGAGAGCGATGTTGCTGGTCTCTCAAGTCTTGACACGCCACCAAGGGAATGAGCCCTCCAAAAAGAGTCTCTGCCTCTCTGCCTCTAGGGCAGCAGCCCTCAAAAGGTTCTTAGTGTGCTCCGGTAATACCTTGGATGTGTCCAAAGCAACATCCCTGTGGAGATTGTAGAAGCTCCGCTGATATAGCCATGGACAAGGATAATGCATGTCTTGATGTTGTTGCCACTGCTTCCAACAAAGAATGAAGAGCAAGTGGCAACATAGTTTCCTCCCTAAGCAGGTGAAGGAGGCTGCCGAAAAGAGATCAGCATGCAAAGCTATAGTTTCTAGTGACCTGGCTTCTCTAAAGCCTCCAGAGTTTTAACTGGAAGGTGAGCCCAAGTCAGTGTGGACATAACCACTTGCGTCGCTGTGGCATCTAAAGTGGGAGGTTTAAGGGGCCAGTAAGGGGTGTGAATCCGATAAGTAGCAGGAGATCAAAGGTCTCAATGCAGAAGGGTGGACGGACCATCCTCTACATTATCTAGGAAACTCCTGGCCCTTGCAAAACCTTTGGGACAGTTCTTTTACCATAGCCGAGTGAGGAAGCAACAAGAAACCTGGCCGGAGGCAGATCCAGCTAGTTTCTCCAAGCTGGAGAGAATCTTAGTGTCCTCAGAGCCTGAGGGCTTGGGACACAAATCATTGGACAATAGGTCGTAAACCTCATTAACCGCTTTGTCAAACGACCAGACCTCTTCTTCCTCTGCCACCTTAATGGATGGTTCGGGAGATCTTAAGGAAGCGGGGTGCCACCTCTGTCAGTTCCATATCAAACTCATGAGAATCCACGAGGACAGAAAGGACATCCTCATCCTGCACTCAAACCTGGGAAGCAGGACTATGTGACCTCATTGTCTCTCTGATATTTAAGCTGGGGAGACTTGGGAGTACGAGGGACCTCGACCCATGACTCCTCAAGTGGAACCAGGGGACTGTCCTTAGTGGCAGGCAGGGAAGAAGTATGAGAGCGACTCTCAATCCCCCTGGTCCGGTTGGGGGAGAGTCTGTCCCTTTCCCTCCTTCTATAGACTGCGCAACAATCTCACCGCCATGGGGCCAATGCTCTGAAGGCCATGGCTGTAAGTAGGGGGCCATCCAATTGCTGCCATGCAGTAGAAGGGCCCACATCCCATCGGGGTTTAAAGGTATCATAGCAAAGGGCGATGCCAATCCAATCCCCCTCCCTAGTCCTACGTCGGTACAACGAATCACAATCCCAAGGGGGATTGAACGGTAGTCTGGAGGGAGGGGGGTCTCAACCCGGACACTCTCCCCATACCAATGGGCCTCAAATGACTGGTAATGACCGGTATCCATAGCCCTATGACCGGTGACTCTCATCCGGTGCCCGGTACCCTGTGACTGGTCAGGCAAATCTGATCTGTACAAAGATCCTCTCCCAGATCTGACAGACTTAGATCGATGCTCAGCCCTTTCAGGGTGGCATGAACCTGTCGCCGACAATGGGCCACAGGGGCTGAAATGGTGCTGTTCTCCCCTCATGGGGGACGCGACTCACTTTTGGCCGACCCCACTCTGTCCTTCAACATGACAGAGGGTGCTGCCCTGCCACTCAATTCAGGACATCAATGATCCATGATATTTTCCTATCACATTTAGTCAGCACTTTGATTCACTTCTTTTCTGCAAGACTTTGGGAATCAGACCATTCCAGTTCATTGAAAGAGCATCAACTGCCTAGGCTTTTGGATCTGGGATTGTTGAGATGAATAAAGGGAGCTGACATTCCTCTTCACTGCAATGAAGTCCACAACAGGTTGACCCAGTGGGTGCATATTCAGCTGAAGACTAAGGGCGAATCGACCATTCCATGTGGATCAGCTTATTCCATTGGTTCAGTGATTGCATATCCCTACTGAATGGTGTTCGCAACCAATCTCAGTGTGTCTCCATGCTGAACTTGGGATGCCAAATGTGCTGGTTGTGACAGCCCATATCTATCACCAGCAATAGCTTGCCATTGGCCTTGGGTACTAGAAAAGTGAATAAAATCCCGGTGAGGTTATGTAGTGAAAAATCTCTATCTCCCCTTTTCGTAAGGGGAGTGTTTATTTCCTGCTGCAGAACATTGGCCTTGTATGGGGTCTCAGGCAACAGCTGTAGTGAAGAGAGCCATAGGCAATCTGTTTGATATTAGCAAATAAAAGATAATCAAACAATTTCCTTTTTTTAAGTTTTTTTTTGTAGTCTAATAAATCAGCCCCATAACTTATAATGGTATCGATCGGTAACCAGACTTGGTGTCTTGTTGTCCGTCAGCTTTCCAGCAGTTGGTCACCCCCTGACCAGAAACTCATCTATATTATATGTTTATCTGAATTGAGATAATTATGGTTCACATTATCATTAATCTGATACTATTATTCCTGTGTGACAACTGTCAGGTAAATGTAAACTTTCCACGTAGGATTTTTGTTTAGTCATTACCCTGCAAGCCATATTGTATGCAATAACAATTGCAACTGGTTTGATTCTTTATACTTACCATATTTCTTTAGCTAAAGTTAGTAAACAGAAACAACTGTCTGTCGCATGCTCTACACTGAATGCACATTTCTTCAACTGACAAATGGGAAAGCGTAGATCATAGGCATTCAGTGTGTGAAGTCAAAGATGAATGATACTGATACTGAGGATTCACTAGCCTTGTTTCTTTAAGGATTCACCCTGATGGGCTAGTAGCATGATTGAACTGTTCTTATTTAATCCGATAATGAGTAGCCAACACATTTTGATTAGTGTGACTTCTTACCTGTAGAAATCACCCAAGACTCAACTACATAATTGTATGGAGATAATTTGGGCACCCTACTCAAGGTACCCAGAGGGTCAATTTAAAGATTAAACGTTTGTCTCTAGAAAAAACATATAAAATTCCATTAAAATTTTTCATATAATCATTTTTTTTTTATTTTTGGGGTAGTACGACCAGGCAATGGATTTTTCTACCCCTCAAGTCAATGAAGGCCTCCAGGATTTGCAAAACCCACAGGAGAAAGTCTTTCTTATTCCATGGCAAAGTGTTGAAGTTTTCCTCCAACTGAAAAGTCGGAGAAGAGTGGAACAAACCCATGAACATTTTCTTCTGGGAGGCTGCCCGAGAGAGAAGCTGGTTAAAAACTGGTCCTTGTCTCCCTGGAAGCCATGGTAGCTCAGTTGGCAGAGCTTCAGATACGTAATATAAGAGTCACAGGTTTAGTACCTGCAATGGCCAGCTCTGTGTTGGCTGCCTTGGCATGTTCTTGGGAAAGGCACTCAGCTTCCTTTTCTGCAGCATGATAAAGCCAAATAAAGTACTAAAAGTGATGTTAAATAACAACCAACAACAACAACAACTTTGCCTCACAACATTTTGTCATCAGTAGCTCTCAGAAACCAAGACTGCACTGAGGGGAAGAGCTTGAAGGAGGGCTGCCCTGTCAGGCGAGCTGGGGTGGTGGTGGGTTGGTGGGGTGTCTGCTATCTACTCTGGTCACTCATAGCAAACAATGCCTGGGCTCTGGGATGCTGAGCTTGCACGAGGTTTGCCTCCTTAGGTGTCTGTTTCCTGATTTGCTCTATGTGGCCGGAGAGTTGGAGGCTGAAAGATGGTGGTTGCGAGCTGATAATAACCTTATCATGATCTTGTAGCAGCGGAAACATGGATAGGAATGCTGTCCTTCCCGTGAACTGGAAGTTGACAATTGCAGCTATGCCATTGTGAGTAAGTGTTGAGCTACCCTGTTGAGTACATGAGCATTATGTAAGATTGACTAGAGGATCTGCAGTGGGTCAATGGTTGGCATGCCAGACTTGTGACTGAAATGGGGTGGGTTCAAATTCTACCATCATATCAGTTTAGGTTTGCAACCATGGTATGTCTCCCTGTAAAGCACTTTGCTCCTACTTTCTTGGCACTAAATAACTATTATGTCTTGCGGTGCCAAAAAACACCAAACCAAACCAAACAAAACCAAAAATCCCAGTGGGGTTCTCAATGGAGTGGTCTAGACTATGCTCAGATTGTCATTAAGACCAAATTAGAGCCAATTTGAGCTTAGAGCCAATCACTATAATGTTGTGAACAAGTTAGTTGGATGTCAAGAAAAGATATCCAGCGTATGCACACCAAGGAAGGTTTAGACCAGGCATGTGCAATTTCCTCCAGGGCGCAGGCCAGATAAGCGATTTTTAAAGCCACACTCTATGATGTATATAAACGGATAAAACCTGGTTGTGAGCCATAGGTTGCACATGCTTGGTTTAGACATTCACAAGCCTGCAATGTTTCTATCAACAGCTGGGGCTTCAGCATGGAAGACCAGCTTGTGTCTTGAAACAAGCCAGGTTGAAGTTTGATGGGAGTAGACATTGAGAAAATAAAGTTATGCTGACACATGGGTTTTAATGTCGCTTTTCTAATAATGCTGGATGGCAGTGACTTGACCAGACTATGGTAGCTGTTACAAAGGTTGGTCTTTCTTGCTTAAGAAATTGATGCATGTGGGAATTCTGAAAGAGGCCAATGACTAAGCAGGAGGAGCCAGACAGAATACTTGAGGCAGATGCTGGAAGACTTCTTCAATAGATGCAGGGAAGGATGAGTTTTCCCTGGACATCATTGGATCGAGGAAGGAAGATGGTGCTTGTGAGCATGTGTCTTCAAACTTGGAAGAGTGGGGCTAGAAGGAAGCCACCAGCAAAGGTAGCAATGGCTAAATGTTGAAGCAGGCGGACAGGGATGATAAGCGAAGCTGGGAGTCCATCCATGTTTGGACAGTCATCTCCAGGCATTCACTCTGAGTGTCAGCAAAGGTCCAAGGCACATACTATGAGTCTGGGAAAGGGAACTCAATTTAGCCAGCACTGGGTCGTGACAGTGCTGGGACTGGTGATGGACATGTCTTTCATGCCAGTCTATGATGCTTTCATCAATCTCTTAGTGGATGCTGTGGGTTAACCAAATCTGGTGCCAATTACCATAGGTGCCTGGAACAGATTAGTTTTGTGGGGTTTAACACCATTTTTCAGAACACGGTAGGCTATACATGGGGGCCAGTATATTTGTTTGAGGAAGAACCTGGGAAGACCCCGGGAAGAACCACCGACCAATGGGAAGGGAAGCTAGTGGCAAGTTTTCTCACATACCAATATTGGTCAAGCTGAGACTTGAATTCATGCAGACAGATTTGAGATGTGTGAGCGAGCTGAAAAGGCAAGCGCCTTAGACCATTTGGCCACTCTGGGCCCTGCACAGGACAGAAGTGGGGCTGGAGTTGGCATGACCAGGTGCCAGATACTGTCTATACCTCAAGTCTGAGAGTCCAGGCGCTATAAAGCATAGGTTGAGACTGTGCAAGAACTGGAATTTATGTGGTCCTGGGCCAGCTGATGTCAAGTGCTGAGCCCGGTGCTGTTATGGTGATCATTCACACAATAGCTGGTACCAGTGGACCACTGCACCATGTTGATACTGGCCCAGTAGTCTGTTCAGTGCTTGTATGCTTGTTTGCTACACTGTAGGCAACAGCAAGGCTGTAACGGCGTGGGAAGCACATGATGGTAGAGATTGCTGGATTGGGTGATCTTTCTGCCTCAAGTGACTTGGTCATGAGGAAGTTCACAACTGAGGTGACAAATGGCAAAAATACTAATGGCACCCACATCCTTGTGTGGATTTCTTGGCTCCCTCATTGGCCTGGATCAAATATAAAGACATGATGGTCACCCATACAATTCATACAGATTGGGTGGTTATCTTTCACCAATTCGACTCTCTTACACACTCCACATTTAATCCTGCAAATTGTTGATGATACCTTTCATCAGAGAGCGCAAATTAATAGCATATATAGGTGACCAGTCAATCATAGCACTGATCTTGCTGTGACATAGTTGCTAAGAATTAAAAAATGTCAAGAGAAAATTACAGAAATTATCTTATTAAAAATAAATGATCATTTACTCAATATAACTCAGATATGGTCTGGAATTGGATGAATTGTAAGTACTGTAAACCAAATGGCAGGCAATTAAGGTGGCGCTGGTTAGCTTATTATATGACGAAGCTAGACAACTGAAGTGCAAAATATTTGCCTATAATAATAACAGAGCAAGAGTTAGAAGAAAACAGATGGAGTATACTTCCCTGAAATGAGAAAACTCACAAAGGCACAAAGTGGAATGTATTTGTGAGGCCTCTTGTGAGAGTCTGAAGACCAAGCATGAATGGAGGTAGCAACTGACATGTTGGGATTTGGCACAAATCCTTCTATCCAAGGGGAAACCACTCTTGACTTCTGCATCTGCATGCAGACAACTTCTTTTTGCACTTCTGTTGCTAAAAGAAGCTACAATATGAGGTGAATGTCTATCTCAGCTCAGGAGGACTTGATTTGTGAGGTACTGGTGATGGATGTACTTCTAATGCAGTGTTCCTGCCAAAAATTTTCTTATGGGGGAGAGAGGGGAAGGTAATGGTATTTCTTACCCTAAGGGCACTTATTTGTGAGGAGGGGTCTTTGTCTCGAGTCACAATGTCATAATATTTATAATTTCATAGTGAAAATTTAAATGAATATTTTCTTTTCAAATTGTAATCAAACAAGCTAAAAAAACAATGTGGACAGACATGTAAATTTTAAAAAAAAAAAGCAAATTGACAACCTATATTTTATATAATGGACCGATTACTTTGTACACATTATGATTAAATGATAACATGTCAGTAATATACATGTAAAATACAATTATTATAAATTAACTAATTACATTTATTAGAGAACAAAGACAATGATACAACTCTTAAATAAATTCCTGCCATCACCAATTTACATGGTGACCTAATACATGTATGAAGATCCACATTTCAATGACCAAATAAGCACAACCACCTTTATAAGAGCCCCATTGCCACCCATTTCATAAAAAAAATGTTCAGGGAATTTTCTTCTCAAAAAATGTATTTACCGTCAAGTATTCATGTGAAGTATGTGCTTTATTAGTCACTTTATTCAGATATGGCGCTGTCAAATTTTCATGTGGTATATATGTGTTTTGATACTCTAGTACTGCTTGTATATTGCAGCTGAAGTAACAGACCTGGGCCAAAAACAGAACGTGTCAACCTAATGACACTCCCATGTGTACTGTAAACACTGCTCTAACCATATACTTGTTATATTTGTTATTTGTTTCAGATGTGCAAAGGGGGCGGGGGAAAAAGGAGGAGTACCTTTAAGAATGACAATTTACCTCAAGTATTTACTACAAAAATGAAACTGACCTACAAGACCAGTACGGTTACTCCCTGAAGGCAATAAGAAAGGTGAGGTGGGTGCAGCACCCTTTTCAATGATGACAAACTAACGAAAGTTGTACAATATCGTAATAGGCATTCACATTACAGAGGAAGTATTATTTACTCACAACATTAACTATACGGTCAAATTTACAATATACTATGATCATAAAAAAAAAAGTTTTATGGTGCAAGCGACGTGGCTCTTATTCATAATGGGTTTATCTTCAAGCTCAAGTTTTGCAGCAGCTGATGTAATATCAATGGCCATGATTCTATCGTTTTTTTTATATTATCAATGCAGTATTTGTTTTGGTACTCACATTGCATCTCATTAATTATACATTCCACATCAAAATGAGACTGGCCACAGGGTCATGTATCAGGTAATATGGCAGGTAGTGATACACAGCAAGAGGATCGATTTTGTAAAGAAATTAAATGAAAACAAAATTGCTTTCCTGGAAGAACTGTTTACCAAAAAGAACGTTACTGAATGATTGTGCTTTCCACCTTTTGTGATTTTTTAGCCTGGAAAGTCAATGTTTTTCACTCTGCATTTTTGTAGCTGCATTGCAGTTTTGTTTTAAATAAATAATATTTTAAAAAATGGCGTATGCCTGGTATATTTCGCCTTTGACACTTATTCATAATATGGATGAAATAACAATCAAAGTCATTTTTGGGTTAGTGAACTTTAATGAGATAGATGCTTCTAAGCTGGACTTCTTGTGATAATGCCCTTTGATCTTAAAGTTAAGCTCAGGTGAGGACATAAACCAGCCACTTAATGTTTACCATAATCAGAGTAGAATGTGATTTGCAATCAATTAAGCAAGTGATTTAAAGTTTTAAAAAAATTTAAAACTACCAATTTACCTAACATGCCATGTCAAAAATGACAGTGTTTATAAAGTCACTAATTTTGCAATTTAAGGCAGAGGGGCACACTGAAAGGGGCAGTAGGGCACACACTGAGGGCAGAGGAGTGGGTCATTTTAGGGGTGGGGTAGGGTGCCCTCTATTTATTTCAAGTTGGAACACAGTAATGTACTATGTACTACCCAATAACGTTTTTGAAGGAGATATACCTGAGCTAACAAAGGAAGACTTCGAATTCTAGCTCCAAGGTCATATGGATTTTGGGCCCTGTACTGTTCCACAAGATATTTCATGAAGTCCTCAATCAGCAGATTAGCACACCATTTGTTGGTCTTGGATAGGTATGCTCGAAAATGTTCAATCAAGTCTCCACTGGTAATCTCTGGAATTTCTGCCCGGTCTGGTGGAAATTTGAATTGTTGATACACAACTGGGAATCTCTGAATAGGGCCAAGCTTGAGTATCGAAAAATTTTCTCGACTGGGGACAAAGTCGCGCAAGGATTCAGCAAATTCATGCAAGGTACAAATAGCATTTGTTTTTATAAAAGCAAAGACAAATGCATTAACTTTGCAAATTGTTCTATTATGCTCATAGACACACTGAAGCTGGTCTATGTGACGTAAACCAAGCTGATCTATCTGCCTAACTTGATATCTCTGGAGTAGGAGTTTTTCAATTCTTTCAGAAGAAACATATTCATTTGCTTCCGCAAGAAGGTCTATACACTCTCTGCAAACTCTTTCTATGTCCTCTTTAAATGGGAATCCTCTTCGAGGATAGTGGACAGGCACAACTGTAATCTCCTTTCTTTCAAATTCGATCATACTGATTGGCTTTACTTGCACTGGTGGGTAGTTAAAAACACACTCTCTTGCAAGACTATTTAACATGGTATCCCAAGGTGCATTTTGAGGTCCCTGACTTCTCATCATGTAACCTCCACGTGGTTGAAATGGTGCTTGGCCAAATGGGCTATTTGAGCTACCCTGTATTCCCATCATGGAAGCCCCACATGTCAACAGACCTTTATGGAATCCACCTGGAGTATTTCCCATCTGAAATGTGCCAGGTCCATCTGAAGTCAGGTCAATAACATTGTCATCTGCACTCAGTGAAATGAAATCCTCATGAGGGATGGCTTTTGGTGTGTGACTTTGACTTACTTCTGCTGGAGATGACTGTGATGCTGGAGTACCCCATACCAAACCCTTTCCTTTTGATTTGACATAGCTGGGATTTAGGAATATACGTTCACTGTCTCTTTTCTTAAGGACAACATCTGATAGGAATCCCCATAACTTTTTCAGCTTACCCAACATAAATGTATTTGCAACTATCCTGTATCCATACTTTTTCTGATACTGGTCCACAAGCTTCCCCTGCCTAATACCATTGGGATTATTTCTCAAAATGTCAGCTATGTTAGCTTTAAATATCTCAATAGGAAGGTCTTTGGGCCACGAAATATGTTGGTTTGCACTTGAAGGAAAAGGAATCAGGTCTTCACCACCACCATCTTTTCCACCAACATCAGAATCATCGGAGTCATCTATTATGAGCATCGATGGTTCTGCTTCACGGAGTTCAGATGAAAAGAGTGAAGCTGTATCACTAGATGTGCCTGCCTTGATAGCAGTTCTTGAATTTAACAGATTTTCTCTCGCTGTTTTGATACTTGATTGGCTAGGACCTACTGTATAATTGGTATCATCATTAGCACCACCTGAAGATTGTTCAGTGCCTTGTACATTATCATTCTTCAACTTCTCATAATTTGGTCTATACTGAACTGTCATTGCTTTACCTAAAGTCATCACAGTCTCTATGTTAGAATCTTTCCAAATCTCAAACAGGTCTGCCATTTTTTTGACACCATACAATTTCTTATTAATCTGATGACCTCTCTTTGACATTTCATCCCATAGAGCTGCCATACTGAGGCCCTGTGGATGACTCTTTAAACAGTCTATGATGTCCTGTCGTAAGGCCTCACGTCGCACCTCCATTACCATGGTACTCTGACTCATCCTGCTAGGTTCTGAAAAATACAGAAAACATTGATGCTGGTTTAAACTCCACACAATATTTCTCAATCAATTTTACTTTAAAGTAAAGAAAACCATTTACGATACTTGTCATAAAAAAATCAAAAGTAAGGAAGTTGCTCACATAAATATTCCCCACCTCTCCCGTCTCCAACCCATACCCACATGATATAGATGAGTCTATAGCAAAAAAAAGTGCAAGAGTCTTCATAAATAGTGCAAGTACCATGATTGGTCAACATTCATATCTTCTGATCATGATCCTACTATGTAGTAAGTTTAACAGCAATCCACCGAACACTGTAAAAGTAGCTGCATTCACACAATTCTGGTAATATATTGAATCCAGCTTTAAGTTAGAAAGGGCAATAACTATTACAAAAATCATGGAATCAACAAAATATTTGTCAACATGAACATCTTCACATGATGACCGTAATATGTACCAAGTTTCACAGCAATGAATAAACAGAAGTACCATGAATGGCACTTTATATCCCTGCCCATTGTTTAAATGTCCTGTATGTAGGCACCAGAAGGGCATGGTTTACCCTGGAGATTTCTGACCAGTGGGTCTCAGTGTCCTAGGCCTTTGGTCAAGGTATGTGGTCTTGAACCAAACTTACTATGCAGAAAGCATTATTTTCTTATTAGACTTGCCATGACTGTAACCTCCACCCTTTATTCCCCCGAATTTATAGATTTCTTTACTACCCTATGTGCAAGTAATCCACAAAGTTTGGTCAAGGAATTTATTCTAGAACAAAATTTATTTTGCAAAACTCATTTTCTTTGAGCCACAATGACCTCGATTGTTGACGTTTTGACCCCAATATCAATAGGTCTCTTCCATACATTAGGTGTAAGCCCTCTACAAATTTTGGTAAATTGTTGTTGTTGTTGGGTTTAACACCATTTTTCAGCACATGATAGGCTATACATGGCGGCCAGTATACTTGGTAGAGGAAGAACCTGGGAAGACCCGCTGACCCACGGGAAGCTACTGGCAAGCTTTCTCACATATCCACACTGGTCAAGTTGAGACTCAAACTCACACTCACAGAGGTCAGATGTGCGAGTGATTTGTAAAGGCAAGCGCCTTAGACCGCTCTGTCGCCCCACACTTCGGTCAAGGTATGTGGTCTAAAAGGTATTTTTTTTGGGGGGGGGAATAAAACAAATTTTAATTATGTAATTATGTAATACTTACCTGTCACTATTGTTATGCTTACTCTTTCCGTAATAGAAAAACCTCATCCATGCTAGATGCATCATCCTCCCATTTTATAAATTCCTGGAACAGATGCATCGACCCAGTCAGACACATGTCATCAGTCCATGCACAATAGCATGTCCTCATTCTTTTAAAGGACATTTGGCTAGCCAGGTACATTATAGCGGGGTTGAAGGAGGGCATGCAATAGTGATAGGTAAGTATTACATAATTAAAACTAGTTTTACTCTTTCAAAAACTACTATTTAATATCAGTAATACGTTGTCTGTCATTATTTTTAAGCAGAATTTGTTAGTAAGGAAGGAGTCGGATGGACTAAGAATGAGTAAAAGTGAAACAATTACTCATCTTCAAGCCCAGCCACTCAGCAGCTGTTATAAGCATCAGTCTGGGTCACTGTTTGTGTAGCAACAATTGGACCCAGATAAAAAAAACTTTGCTCTGGACTGAAGGTACAGTATGTACTCACGTATAAGTTGATACCAACTGCAAACTGCATAGACCCAGATCTGCCATCACATAATGCAGACCTGGGTCTATGCAGTTTGTAAGAACTAATAAGTAGAACAACAACACAGACCCTGATCTCCCAGTGCATATAGATCTCCTGAGATGAGCTAAGCGTGAAGGTGGAGAATCTGAGGATTGGTATGAAACAGAGTATCTTTGTGCTGCGAAAACAATTTCTTACACTGAGGTAATACCCTGGGTTAGTCAATCAAAAGGTTGAAATTGTTGACCCAAGACCTTTGAGGTCACAGAGGATATATGAGGATAATCTGAGCAAGTGATGTCCTGGCCTTGTGAAGTACAAGTGGAATGAACCTAAAGGGAGGGAATGCATAAACGAACAGTTGATCCCACCTCAGGCTGAAGGAGTCCACTGCCAAAGGTTTTTGGTCTTGGACTGGGGAAACATAACTAGAGGCTTGCTGTTGAGTTTCACTGCAAACAAGTCCACTTGACGTTTCTCCCACAGAATGAACAGAGACTCTGCAACTGTAGGACTACCACTGTTTGTTTTTGTTTTTTTGTTATACTAAAATGTTTCTTGTTGAACTGTCCCAAATATAAAGGTCCTTACTGTTGAAAATATTTTTTTTCTGATTATTATAACATACCTTATAAAGTTTGAGCTCAATTTATGTTTTCTAAATTAAATTTCTGTGCCATTCTTTGTTTTAGTTTTTTTATTTTACAAAAACAATGATAATTAAATTGATGATGTCGTGTTTTACACCATCATCTAGTCACAAGCCTGATATAATCCTTATGTTTGCAACAGCTAATTTTGGAAGGATAACTTGTAACCACTGTACATGTGTATGAGTATTGTTTATACTCGCTTATAAGTTGAGTCCAACTGAAAACAACAAAGACCATGATCTCCCATTGCATATTGTGCCAGCAGATCAGGGTATATGTTGTTTGTTCTAATGATTACTCCTAACAAACTGCTTAGACCCAGATCTGCCTGCATATTATGCAACATCAGATCTGGGTCTATGCAGTTTGTAGTTGGATCCGACTTATAACTGATTATATATGGATTGTGCAATTCTTTGCAGACTGAACATTTTGTAATTATGATTACCAAAACTAGTGATATATTCCCTTTCAGAAGGCCCTGCAATAGTATTTGTGTTAAAAATCTGAGGTGGCTCTGAACTGGTGTCTGTGTTGAAAAGAGAACAAGAGTCCCCTGAAAGGACTGACGCTCTACTGGCCAAAAAGAATTTCCAGTAATCCATGACAAAACCATTTCTTCTCTTTAACTGCTTAGTAATTGAAATAATCTCCAATAATCGAGAAACTCTAAGCTACATAATTTGGTAACAAAACTACTTTCTTATCTTTGATTTAACTTGTTCACAAGATACCTGTATGTGCAGAACAAAATTCTTTAAAATGGCCTTTTAGCTTGAACATGACATCATGGACAGAAGATCGTTCAATTTGTTTCAGACAATGTCAAGATATAACCACAAGCTAAGTTTGGTTAAATCTGCAAGTATTATTTTTGGGAAACTAAAAGGAAGGTACTGAATTGGTATCATTTCAAGATATTCTTCAGATATATCCATAAACTGGGTTCAGTGATAAAAATCCATTCATACTTGTTTGTGTTATCAGCTTATAAGCCAATACAAGCCAAGACTGCTGACCTTAAACCAATGTCAGAGTGCTGACTATCAACTTGTTCATTGGAATGCAACTAAATACAAGTCTGCTCAAAATTCACTTGTATATGAACAAGTCACTTTGTTCACAAGCTCAGTGAAGTATAAAAATGCAAGCTGTGACCTTTGACTTGACTCAAAATCAATTACTTCTGGTTTTCAAAACTCCTTCACAAAAATGCTGAGATACTGGTGGTCACATATGCATCATTTTCATTCATTACCCATTAATTATTGCAAGAATTGTTTTCATGAAGATATCATACTAATGCCACCATTCATGCAAGAGTAGTGATTATAAGATTTTCGAGATGGCTATAGTGCTATGTTGGAGGTCAAATAAGCACCATTTCCATTACACCAAGTTACATACTGCTAAAATTGTCTTAGTGATAGGCCCATGTTGATGTGACCATCTGTTCAGGAGAAGTAGCCTTATAAAGATTTCAGGATGGCCTTCAAGGCAGCCATTTTGGAAGTAGTATCTGTAACATTCTACTCCATGAACAAACTATACATTGCAAGAAAGAAGCAGTTTAAAATTTGTTTTTAAAATGCCGGTAACATCATCCATTCTGGAGAAGTAATTTTTACAAGATTTGTCAAATTCTGGGAGGTCACATTGCCATAATTTTCATTTAGGACCAACTATATAGAGTGAGAAGTGTTTTTAGTGAAAACCACATGTCATTATGGATATCCTTTAATGAGTACAAGTGATAACAAGATATCATATGAAGTCTTTAAGTTAAAACCCTGTTTCACTACGATTATCCATTCTGGTGAAGGATACAAGTCTTTTAGGTTGGCCACCATAGAGGCCATATTGGATGTCAAATCAGGACCTTTTTCATTCACAACCAACTAGACATCATAAAAAGTCTTTTAGTAAAACCCCATGTCAAAATCACCATCTATTCAGGATAAGTAGCGACAAAAACATTTTCAAGATTGATGCCATAGTGTCCATATTAGAGGTCTGATGGGTACAATTTTCATTGAGGACCAACTAGACAAAATACGAAGTCATTTAGTGAAAACTCTATGTTGATACAACCATCACTTCATCAGAAGTAGTGATAACAAGATTTTAAAGCTGGCCACCATGGCAGACACACTGGATGTTGCATGGGCACCATTTTAATTTAGGACCAACTACATGTGGACATTATAAGAAGTGTTTTAGTGAAAACCCCATGTTGATTTGACCATCCAGTTTCAATAAGTAGCAATAAGATTTTCAAGATGGCTGCCATGCAGCCATATTGGAAACCTGCGGGATATCATTTTAATTAGGACAAACTAGACATCATAAGAAGCTTTTTAATGAAATCCCCATTTCAGTATGACAATATATTCAGGAGTAACAATAACATTTTATAAACGGCCAATGTGGCAGCCATTCTGGATGTCAGATCAGCACCATTTTTGTTTACGACCCACCAGACACCATAATAAGTCTTTTCGTTAAAATACCATGTCAATATAACCATCAATTCTGGAGTAGTAGCAATAACAATATTTTCAAGATGGTTGCTGTGTTGGCCATACTGTATGTCCAATGGGCACCATTTTCATTTTGGACCAACTAGACCTTGGATGCATATGTCTGTAAAGTTTTGTTGCAATCCTCCTAATAATATAATAAAAGTAGCAATAACAAACTTGTGCTAACGGATGCCTGACGGATGAAAGGTCATTGCATAAGCTCTTCTGGTCTGTGACCAGTAGAATTAAAAATGGTATGGAGTATTTAGGATTTGGAACAATTAAATCATAAGAGCAAACTTTTTCTGGATTTACAGCTATGACTGTCATTTGATTTATTGATCTATTTTCTATGACTGCATGATGATCATTCTTTGAACACAAAATGCATGCATTACTTATTTGGGAGTTCAAAGGAAGTTCAAAGACAATCTGATTAAAAACTGAGATCTTCTTATCAATAGGTACAGTAGAGCTGACTGCTACCCATACAGGGTCATGTTTTGCTGACCTTTAGTATCACCAATCAAATTACAGCTTTAATACATCAACTCATGAAAGTGGAAAACACCATTTGGAACATACGATTCCTAACAAGAACTCTTCCAGACACAAAATGCAATGCTTTATCTGATAGGCTACTAGGCAGACGGAATTCCAAAAGTCGGCATGAACTTTTACTGGTGCCTGTTAGATCTTTGTTAAGTTGGTGCTCTCAATTTTAATCAGATTGCATACAAGCAATATTTATATAAGCAGTGTCATGTTCACAGTACATTTTCTGAAACCCACATGTGATAACAGACCTTATATTCAATGTATAATTTACAAAAAAAGGAATTAATGAAGAGAATTTTTAAATTGATATTATTCAACATCTGATGAATGTTGCCTTTTAGTTTTGAACCTGCAAAAAAAACTTTTAAAGCACAACTATTTGAGAGGAAATAAATAATGTTATTTATATGTGGAAAAATGTGTTACGACTCTATGGTCTAAGAAAAATGTAACAGAAAGAAAGTGAAACCAACAAATCAAGTAAAAATCAACAAGCAATTTATTACTAGATAATTAAAATGAAAAATCAAAAAGTCACTTACAGTAATGTGTTTTGAAATCCTAATAATCCAATAAGAATGATTGTTCTAATCACAAGTCCTAAATATAGAATGTTCCGAATTCACGGCTGTGTCCTTGAATGTTATGATGTGCTAATAGTCTCCAAAGTCCTGATGTACTAGAAATCTTGATGTGCTGATGTCAAAATGAAGTATTCCAAAATATCTGAATAAGTTCACTTAAATTCCAAAATCATCAATTAAAAATCCAAAATCCAAAAGTTTATGAGCACTGTTATAATCCAATGAATATTTAAAATAATTCCTCTCTTAGAATTTGGAATGAATTTTCACAACTGTAATAGCTCTTTACAAGACTGATGGTAATGTCAAAACTGAATAAATGTCCACCAAACATGGCATATATAAAGATTGGTCACATGACAGAATGTTCTAGAACATGAGTCATCTTAATGGAATTTTTACTTGTAAACAAAAATCAACCTTGACCTTCAAATTGAGAAAACATATTGATCAAAACAACCTAATTCAAGGACACTAGTTAAACATGTTTTTCCTGATAAACATAAAGATTTAAGCAAATATTAAAGTGAAGAAACATTTAGAATTTCCTAAAATATTTATAATATTATATAAACATCATACATAACACCTCCCCTCATAAAGAAAAAGAAATATTTATATAATAAAGCTTTCTTTTGAATATACATCTAATACTATAATAACCAAAATTACATAAGAACATGTTTTATGATACTGGACTTAATTACATCAAGCAATATTACATTTCTAGGCACGTGAGAGTGCATCTGCAATCACATTGTCTTTTCCCCTGATGTGTTTGATGTCAATGTTATATTCTTGCAATATCATACTCCATCTCAACAATCTCCGATTTTTATCTTTCATTTTGTTGACGAAAGTAAGGGGATTGTGATCACTGTACACAATAATTGGAGAAAGAGCTGAGGTGACATACACTTCAAAATGCTGTAAAGCCAATATCAAAGCCAAACATTCCTTCTCAATTGTGGAATAATTTTTCTGGTGCTTGTTTAGTTTTTTAGAAAAATAACACACAGGGTGATCCACACCACTTTTGTCTTCCTGAATCAATACTCCACCAACCCCTACATCACTTGCATCAACAGATAATTTAAATGATTGGCTAAAATTTGGTGCAGAAAGAACTGGTGCATTCTTAAGCATGGCCTTTAACTTGTCAAAAGATTCCTGACACTTGTCAGACCAATAAAATTTGGCTTTCTTACTCAATAAACTTGTCAAAGGTTCAGCAATTTTGGAAAAATTGGAACAAAATTTCCGATAATATCCAGCCATACCTAGAAATCGCACCAGTTGCTTTTTACAAATTGGAACTTGAAATTCAGAGATAGCTTTGACCTTAGCTTCTATAGGTTTAACTTGACCTTGTCCCACAATATGTCCTAAAAATGTGACACAAGCATGGCAAAACTCACTTTTGCTCAAATTAATTGTCAGATTCGCATCACTGAGTCGATCGAAGAATTTTCGAATGGTTTCCAAATGATCTTCCCAGGTGTTGTTGTAGATAATGACGTCATCGATATAAGCGTCACAATTATCAAGACCAAATGTTATCATGTTCATCAGACGTTGAAACGTTGCAGGCAAATTTTTCATTCCAAACGGCATGACTTTATATTGATAAAGTCCATCTGGAGTTACAAATGCTGAAATTTCTTTTGCCCTTTCCGTCAGTGGAATTTGCCAGAATCCTTTTAAAAGGTCAAACTTGGTGACATATTCCGCATTTCCAATTTTATCAATGCAATCGTCCATTCTTGGGATTGGAAATGAATCAGTTTTGGTGACACTGTTGACTTTTCTATAGTCAGTACACATACGGAATGTATTATCTGGCTTGGGAACAAGAATACATGGTGAACTCCAGTTACTTTTACTTGGTTCTATGAAATCATTCTCCAGTAGATACTGAATTTCTTTCTTCAGATAGTTCTGTTTGAGAGGATTCATCCTATAAGGATGCTGTTTCACAGGCGCAGAATCTACAATGTCAACGTCATGATAAATTTTACTTGTTCGTGTTGGAACATCAGGAAACAAGTGCTCATAGTCATGTAATAGCTGTTTTAGTTCATTTCTTTCCTGTTGTTGTAGATGTGAAAGTTTCTGGTCTAGGTTGTTCAATATTTCTGAATTCCGAAGATTGGTTATACCAGAGTCACTATAGTCTGATCGTACTCCATCGTTGATATCTTCACTGTGTGGGACAGGTACAACTAAATTAACAGAATAATTAGCTGGGCTATCTCTGTCAAAATATTCCTTTAACATATTTATATGACAAAGTCATTTCTGTTTCCGTCTCCCAGGAGTGTTAATAATATAATTTAAGTCATTTACTTTCTTTTCAACGGTATAAGGACCATAAAATTTAGCCTGAAGAGGATTCTGAGGTATGGGAAAGAGAGCCAGAACTTTGTCACCAGGTTTAAAACTCCTTTCCTGTGAATTTCTGTCATACCTTAATTTCATTTTTGACTGGGTAGTGTGAAGATTAGTTCTTGCTACTTCACAGGCCTTGGACAACTTGTATTTGAAATCAGAGACATAATCAAGAAGATTAATCTTTGAATCTTCATTTGAAAGAAGTTTCTCTTTCAATAATTTCAATGGCCCACGGACAGTATGACCAAAAACTAGTTCAAAGGGACTAAAACCCAACGACTCTTGAACTGATTCCCTAACAGCAAACAACAACAAATGAACACCCTCATCCCAATCCTTTTCTGTATCAAAGCAATATGATCGAATCATATTCTTCAAAGTTTGATGAAATCTTTCCAAAGCACCTTGACTTTCAGGGTGATGGGCAGAAGATTTAAACTGTTGGATGCCTAATTCATGCATAACTTGTTGGAAAATTCCAGACATAAAATTTGACCCTTGATCCGACTGGACAGATTTGGGAAGGCCAACAAGTGTAAAAAACTTCACCAAAGCTTTGACAATAGTTTTAATTTTTATATTTCTCAGAGGAATTGCTTCTGGAAATCTTGTAGATGCGCACATGATGGTCAACAAGTATTGGTTGCCTGACTTGGTTTTAGGTAAAGGACCAACACAGTCTACTATTATTCTACTAAATGGTTCATCAAATGCAGGAATAGGTTGCAGATGAGCCTTAGGTATCTTCTAATTGGGTTTTCCTACCATTTGACAAGTGTGACAAGATCTGCAGTATTTAGAAACATCACTTTTCAGTTTCGGCCAATAAAAATGATTCAAGATCTTGTGATAAGTCTTACGGACTCCTAAATGACCAGCCAAAGGAGTTTCATGGGCTAAATTAAGAATTTCCTGTCGATATGACTTAGGAACAACAATTTGATAGCTCACTGACCACTCGTCACCAGCGGGTACATCAGGTGGTCTCCATTTCCTCATAAGGACCCCATTTTTCACAAAGTAACACACTGGAACTTGTGTGGCTTCAGTTTCACTAATAGCCCTCTGAAACAAACAAGATATCTCGGGATCTTGCTCCTGTTCAACGACAAGGGATTGTCGTTTGTCACCCTGAGTAGGACAAAGAGAATGAGTTGCCAAAAGAGGATCACTGTGATCAATACCATTTGATTGATCAATACCTGAGGAAAAAGTGACCTCATCAAAAAACTGACCAATACATGTGTCAGCTAAAGGAATAATATCCTGATCAACATCACTCTCAAGAGCTCTTTTTGCCATAGCTCTAGTAACTGCACAAGCAGGGTACAAATCAGGGATTTCAGTTTCGACAGGATCAACTTTCTGATCCAAACAAGGCTTGTCAGTTACAAGTGGATTAACCACAACCTTATCTCCAGCTAGGTCATTGCCTAGTAATAAATGAACACCCTCTATGGGTAAAGAAGTCACTGCCCCAACAGTCACAGGTCCAGAAACTAAGTCTGATGCCAAATTTACACAATGAAGAGGAACATTTACAAAGCCGCACTCAACTCCCTGAACAAGAACACTTTCACTTAGAAGAAGACTCCTCAGACAAAGGCAAAGTACCTGATAATAAAAGACTCTGAGAAGCTCCAGTGTCCCTTAATATTTTAATTGGGATAGGTTTGGCAGAATCACCAATAAGTGATATAGAACCTTCTGACATGAATGGTTCATAAGCCTCCAAAATAGAATCAGACTGGGGTTTGTTTGACCCAACAAATGTATTGCTTTCAATACAAGACCGTGACCTTGACCTCGTAGAAATAAGAGCATTTGGAAAAGCTCTGTCTTTACTCTGTTGCTTATTTTTCAACTTGAAGCAATCAGAAATAATGTGCCCTTTCGTTTTACAATAAGTGCACGTAGGAAGAGATAAGGATTTCTGATCAGTCTTATCAGATGTTTGATTCCTAACAGTTGTGCTGTTGTGAAATTTGGAAGTACTCGAATGAGATTGAAATGGTTTTTTACCAGAAAACTGCTGAGAGGACGACTTATTGCCAAATGAAATTTTGTGAGTCAAGGAATAATCATCAGCCATACGAGCAGCATTTTCCAAAGTTTCCACATTCTGCTCGTCAAGATAGGTTTTAACATCACTATGGATACACCTCTTGAACTCTTCAATTAATACGAGCTGTCGGAGGTTATCATAACCTTGATCAACTTTCTTGGCTGAGCACCACCTATCAAAGAGTTGTTCTTTATCCCTTGCAAATTCGACATGAGTTTGTCCAGTTTCTTTTCTACAATTCCTAAACCTTTGTCGATATGCCTCTGGTACCAACTCATAAGCTTTCAAGATGTACTCCTTAACCACATCATAATCAGTGCTTTGTTGTACTGACAGTGAAATGTAGACTTCACGAGCTTTGCCAATAAGTACACTTTGTAATAACAAAGTCCAATGCTCTCTGGGCCATTTCAAGTTTTCAGCTATTTTCTCGAAATGAAGAAAGTATTTATCTACTTCTTTTTCCTGAAAAGGGGGTACTAACCTAATATATCTAGTAACATCAAAACCTGAACTTGTGTTTAAAGGAGTGGAGTGTGCTCTGTTTGCCAGTTCTAATTCTCTTAATTTAAATTGCATTTCCCTTTCTTATCTTTGCATCTGCATTTGTATTTGCCTCTCTTCTTTCTCTCTCTCCATCTGCATTAGCCTCTCTTCCTTCTGCATTTGTATCTGCCTCTCTTCCTTCTGCATTTGTAGCTGCCTCTCTTCTTTCTCTCTCTCCATCTGTATCTGCCTCTCTTCTTTCTCTCTCTCCATCTGTATCTGCCTCTCTTCTTTCTCTCTCTCCATCTGTATCTGCCTCTCTTCTTTCTCTCTCTCTCTCTGAATCTGAAGCTTTGCCAATTCTAAATCCATCTGGTTCTTTAACTCTAATTCCCTTAATTTCCTGTCAGAACCAGATACAGGCTTTCTTTTCAAACTTAAAGCACTATTTTCAAAAATTCCCTTTCCTACTAAATATTGAATTAAAATAATCTTTATTTCCTGTTTTGTCAATGTTACTTTTGCCTCAGATAGACTGTATTTTCTGGCAAGCTCGAGCAACTCATCCTTTCTCATGCATTCTAACCCCTCCTGGGTAGGTTTTGAAATGAAATTCTGAACATTAGATGCCATTGTAAATGCTTGTTGGTTTCACACAAAAAAAATTTCTCTATTAAAAATCTTTGCCAAAGACACACAAAAAAATTCCAAGACAAAATCAATATGAATTTCAAAGATAAATTTAATATCTCTAATATGCTTTAAAGAAATTCAGATCCCGGAAGACGAGCCCCCAATTTCTGTTACGACTCTATGGTCTAAGAAAAATGTAACAGAAAGAAAGTGAAACCAACAAATCAAGTAAAAATCAACAAGCAATTTATTACTAGATAATTAAAATGAAAAATCAAAAAGTCACTTACAGTAATGTGTTTTGAAATCCTAATAATCCAATAAGAATGATTGTTCCGAATTCACGGCTGTGTCCTTGAATGTTATGATGTGCTAATGGTCTCCAAAGTCCTGATGTACTAGAAATCTTGATGTGCTGATGTCAAAATGAAGTATTCCAAAATATCTGAATAAGTTCACTTAAATTCCAAAATCATCAATTAAAAATCCAAAATCCAAAAGTTTATGAGCACTGTTATAATCCAATGAATATTTAAAATAATTCCTCTCTTAGAATTTGGAATGAATTTTCACAACTGTAATAGCTCTTTACAAGACTGATGGTAATGTCAAAACTGAATAAATGTCCACCAAACATGGCATATATAAAGATTGGTCACATGACAGAATGTTCTAGAACATGAGTCATCTTAATGGAATTTTTACTTGTAAACAAAAATCAACCTTGACCTTCAAATTGAGAAAACATATTGATCAAAACAACCTAATTCAAGGACACTAGTTAAACATGTTTTTCCTGATAAACATAAAGATTTAAGCAAATATTAAAGTGAAGAAACATTTAGAATTTCCTAAAATATTTATAATATTATATAAACATCATACATAACAAAATGCTAGTTCTGTACTAGTAATGTAACATAGTACAGCTATGACTATTGTACAGCACTAAACTCATAAACTTTTTTGTAGGCTTGTTTGCAGCAGACACGGTGACTAACATTTTTATAAAACTAGAGATACTTCCATGACCCACCACAGAAAATTCCCCCACTTTTAGCACACAGATATTCAACCATTACCCAACTCCAAACCATGACTCAATTGTCGTAAACCCCAAAACCCATTACATGTGTGCTCCAGCTTTGACTGCATAGAGGTTGGTCACAAAAATATTAAATAATGTCATTGTGAAGAATTGTATTGTTTCTAATGGGGTAAGACAGAGAGATTGCTTATCCCCTTTCCGTTTTAGCAATGTACATAAATGACCTGCAAGAATTAAAAAAAGGTGTTGAGAGTGTTGAAATTGATATGCTGAATTTATTTCTTTTGTTATATGCTGATAATATTGTAATAATCTCTCCACATGGTTTACACAAAGGGTTAAATGTCCTAAACAAATTTTGCCGTCATTGGAAATTAAAAGTTAATACTGAAAAGATAAAGGTAATGGTTTTTAGAAGGCTGTAGGTTAACAGACTATAATTTTAAATATGGTGATGTTAACTCTGAAATTGTTTCCAGATTTATACAATGTTAGTATTGTTTTTAACACTAGACTATCCTGATGGAAACTCAGACCAGGCTCATCAGAAAATTTTTAAATTAAAGAAATGTCTACCATATATACTCGCGTATAAGCCGATACCAACAGCAAACTGCACAGACCCAGATCTGCCATCGCATAATGTGCCGGCAGATCTCGGTCTATTCAGTTTGTAAAGACTAATCAGTTGAACAAACAACATCGACCCTGATCTTCCGACGCATTATGCGATGGCAGATCAGGGTCTATGTTGTTTGCATTTGGACCTGGATTATATGCGAGTATATATGGTAATCAATTTACAGATATACCAGTAAGCCATATACTGGACCTTTCGACAAATTAGTTTTGCCAATATTTAATTATGGATCAGAAGTCTGGGGTTTGGGGGAAGCCAAATGTTTTGAAAGAGTATGTATGCAATTTCACAAATGTTTACTTGGTGCAAAACAGTGGAAGCAAAATGATTTTGTACATGGGAAACATGGAAGAACATCATTGCTGACACAAAGGAATCAAAATATTATTAAGCACTGGTTTAAGATTTTGAATTCCAATGATAAGAAATGTATCAAAATTATCTATAATATGTTGCATTTAGATATATATCATTTTCCACCCAAACAAAGTTAAAATAACTCTGTCCACTCGAACTGTTCAGTTATTTTAGATCACAAGGAACTGTAACAAACCATGTTACTGTCTGACTCAACAACAACGGATTCAATGTATATAATGTTGGAATAGTCAATATTTATTGCAGACATTTTTTAATCTATCACCTAAACACCTGTGACCATTATCAGCCTCTATTGTCATAAGCCTTCCATACTGGGATTTTAATTCCTCATGCCCAAGTAACCATTCCCCTCTAAAATTTATTTCAGACATTTGAGCACACTACTTTGGAAATAAAAGCGGCAGTGTTTTCGCTGAAGATTTCATCTCTTCATCATAGATCATGTGCTCCCAAATAGTGCCCAAGCTAATTAAAATCAGTAGGACATTTCTGTCAGCCAAACAACTGAACATCTTATGCTTCCTTGACAATGAGCAAACTCTATTCAGGTTTTGGTTTGGTTTTATGGGTTTAATGCCATTTTTCAGCACAATAGGCTATACATGGCGGCCAGTATATTTGGTAGAGGAAGAACCCGTGAAAACCCCAGAAAGAATCATTTACCCATGGGAAGCTAGTGGCAAGCTTTCTCACATACCCATGTTGGCCGAGTCGAGACGCAAACTGACGCAGACAGAGGTCATATGTCAGTGATCTGTAAAGGTGAGCACCACTCAATTCTGTAAGTTTTGGATGTGCTCCATTCAGTCTAAAATCAACCAAAACAATCTTTTTTTCTTGGGTCTTTTTTATGCATACTATGGGTATCATAGAGGGAACACTTCGTGCACCAAAGATGAAAAATAAGGATCACTGGCACAAGGACAGTCTAGAATGAACTCTAGTAAGCCATCCACAAAGTCTGGTCCAGGTCTGCGAAGTTGAACTCATGCTATTGTGCAGAAACCATTTTTCTTCTTTCAGTCACAGTAACCTTGACAGTTAACCTTTTGACCCCCAAACCAATAGGTTTCTTCCTAAACCCAAGTGCAACCCATATAAAACATTCTGACCACATAACTGGTAAGTTTCTTCCTTACCTAAAGTGCAAAGCATCAACAAAGTTTTCTAACCTTATATGATGGAGAACTGAAGTTATTGTGTGAAACCATTTATCTTTTTTCAGTTACAATGACCTTGATCTTTGACCTTTTAATCCCAAAATTAATAAGCTCCTTCCTTACCCCAAATGCAAGCCAGCCACAAAGTTTGGTAACTGCAGATAGTGGAGAATTCAAGTAACTGTGTTTAAACCATTCTCGTTTTTTCAGGCAGTGACCTTGACCTTTGACCTAATATGTTTTGACCATAAAAATGGAAAATGGATAGGGTTCTTCATTTTCCCCGAGTGAAATCCATCCACAGAGTTTGGTAAATGTAGATTGTGGAAAACAAGTCAATATGTGGAAACCATTTTCCTTCTTGTAATTCCAGTGAATTTGACCTTTGAGCTTTTGACTTTGAAATTGATTGGTTCTTCCTGACCCCAAGTGCAATTCATCCACAAGGTCTGGTGGACAACTCAAGTTATTGTGCAGAAATGGAATTAATAACAAATGGAAATATACATGGATGGACTTAATCAAATCTTATGCTAAGGACTTAACTTGTAGCTTTTATCTTTGTTTTGTTTGCCTTTTTTCTCTCGTTCTTTTTCCAAATCTTTGCCTCTGTCTATTGTCTCATGGTTCATATTTTGGGTTGGAGTGGTTTTTCTTCTCGGATTTTGGCAAGGTTTTTAACTTTACCATTGTTGCTACCTAGCTTTTGCTTGGCACAATACAGCCAGGATTATGTTGAAGTGCCAATAAACCCTATACATACATACATTTACAGATATTCCTGGGCCTGAAAATGTTATTTCTGACTCACTGGTCAAGGATCAGTAGGATTATACACTGCCCAGGTCTGAGTAAGCCAAGCATTGGTTAAGCAACTAAGTCTGACATACATATATTTACTATAGTGCATACAACATATAAGACACAGGAATAATTAACAAAATCAATGCAAACTAATAATTTAGACATCTACATTATTGGTCACTGAATCATAATTTATATCATTTTTTTTATGTATTACTATAAAAATTCAAAAATGATAAATTTATACTTACCATGATTCATGATTTTTAGAAATCTGCTTAGTACATATATCCAGTTTTTCCTATTTTACAATGAAAATCAGAACCTTTGCAGCAAATGTTTTATTTAGAGCAGCCTTACACTGGATTTTTCCCAACATTTATAATATCCAGATATCAAGCAGAAAAGGGGGTCAGCACTCTTAACACCTCTCTTTACAGGAAGAAACAGACAAGACAGTCCTTTGTTTATTTTTTATCAGTTCACAGCGGTAGCTCAGTTGGTAGAGCATCGGACTCATAATCCAAGGATCACAAGTTCGATACCCATCCAGGCTGGCTGCTTCAGTGTGTATTTGGGAAAGGCACATAGCTCCCAATTTACTCAGCATGATATAGCAAATAATGTGTTAAAAGTGCTGTACAAACAAAATAAAAAATATTGTTATCACATTTGTCATCCTTCTTGAAACTGGAAAGTTTGCCATCCTGCAGCATAACAGGTAGTTCACTATCTGTTGCAGACAAAATTCCTCTGCCCGAGTTTGTTCAGCTTATAAAATAAATACTTCTACAAACTTGTTGAGAACATTTGGTAAGCCCATAGTGATGCCTGGTTTTAGATTAGGTTGAGGAGAGACACACATTTCATTGACAAAGATTAGGCATTGACTGGTGCTCCACATATGGTTGCTAAATCTGGCGATTTGTTGGTAATGGTATAACAAAAGTTTCTCACTATCAAACAATAGACTTCTGCTCGCATCAGTACACTTGTATGACTTTTCAGATGTTTTAAGGATTAAGAAACTAACAGTATTAAATTTATAGAAAGAATTAAGAAATATTTAACCTCGGATGGGCTAATGCTGGTAATATATGACAGGTTTGCAGCTAAAAAGATCGGTCACGGACCTCAGACCACCATAATTTTCCGACCCTGTACTCCTTGTTAAAACTGGTGAAATAGTTTTACGTGGGAATGAACATATTAAGCCAGACTGAGAAGTACCAGTCTCAGTGACCAGTATATCCTCTGGAGTCTGCTAACTATGAAAGTTGTGATATATACAGCTACTGTCCGATAGTTGTCAACATTTAGTGTCTGCCACACTGCGACTTTAAGCTCTGTATCTTTGCTATATGCCTTGAAGGACTGACTTTTTTGAAAAGTGTATCAAATCCTTGTACATTAATGTATAGTCAGTGGAGGCAGAGCAGTATCATCATCTATGATAAATGCCGGTCATTGAGGATTTGGGCTTTACCCTTGTCATCCGTTATTAAGGAGCCCATTTTTTAAAGTGGAGGAATACCCAATTTGTCCTGACAATTGGACTTAATATACCACCAGAAAGATTTTGTATTATGTTTATCTAAGCTTTGCTGCATAGATGAATTGTCACTTCACCCACCATTACAATGTTGCTTTTTACATGCTGAAGAACTCAAACAGTTAAAGGTCATTCAGAATATAAAGGTCTCTGCTTTTAAGGAATTCTGACAATTACACACAGAAATTATGCACATTTTAGGTACATGTATGTTACATAAAAGTTTATGCCTACTGTAAATTGGAACCAAATTCTTAATGATGAATCTACATTAACACCTTACTCAGCACAACATATTTTTACCCCCAGTGACTTCCGACCTTGTGCATAGGGGCATCAGTTGTATCTACCTTTGGAGAGATGTTGATTTGTCTATTGTAGAGCTTGAAAAAGGTACAGCTATGAAATTATGTATTATTGTATACAAGTTACACAGATGTGCACCTGACCTTCATTGCAAACATCTTCACCCTAAGGCTTCCAGCCTGGCAGAAATGAAAGCTGAGGCAGCACAGATAGTAGAGCTTTGAAGTCATAATCCAACAGTCATGGATTAGCTATCTGTCTATGCCACCTGGGTTGGCTGCCTCAGTGTGTCCTTGAGAAAGGCACTCCCATTTCATTGTTATGATATAGTTAATAATGTGTTGAAAGTGCTGTGAAAATAAAACCAACCAGCTTAACAGAGCACCATTTTGTCACACACAGCCAGTTATCGTTACTTATTTTTGTTTCTATGCAGAATGTTTTAAAGTTGCAGACACAAAATGTTTCTTACATTTTGAGTTAACCTTCCATTCTTTTTCCTTAAAAAAAAAATAACAAAAATGATATTGCATCAAATCAAGAATAATTAGAGATAATGCGGTAATAGGTTCCATGCGGCAACTGGTCCAAATCCTCTCGTGTGAAAAATATTGCGCAACGTAGAACCATTTCAATTTTTCGACGTATTTCTTTTGTGTGTGGTGCCCAGGTAAAACATACTTTTGCAACGGATCTCTGAAGACAGTGATTGGTAATGGAAGGTCAAGGAATATCTGAAGACAGTGATTGGTAATGGAAGGTCAAGGAATATCTGAAGACAGTGATTGGTAATGGAAGGTCAAGGAATATCTGAAGACAGTGATTGGTAATGGAAGGTCAATGAATATCTGTAGACAGTGATTGGTAATGGAAGGTCAAGGAATATCTGAAGACAGTGATTGGTAATGGAAGGTCAAAGAATATCTGAAGACAGTGATTGGTAATGGAAGGTCAAGGAATATCTGAAGACAGTGATTGGTAATGGAAGGTCAATGAATATCTGAAGACAGTGATTGGTAATGGATCTGAATTAACAATTGAAGCATAAAGCTCTTTTACATCGGATTATTTCATAAATCTTAGTTCCCGGCTTTTGCCATGTGCCAAAAGTCGCATTTCCTACTTTCGGTTTCCATACTCGATTGCCGACGTACTGGACGATTAAAATGTACAATGCATACCTTATGCATACTTAAAATATTATATTACCTGCTATATGAGAAAGAATAAACGCTGTTGCCAATATTTTTCACAATATTTCCTCAAAACATTGACCAAACGATTGCTACTGTTACGAATGCCCGCCATATTGAAATTGAGAGGATCCATCAACACTGAATACCGGTTCAGTGCTGTTAATACGTAACGTAAAATTACCAAAATAACGTGTAACACGATATAAAATGAAGGACACTGAAAAATCTACCCAAATATAAATCAAATCGAATTTTGCATAAACTGTGATAAGTACTAACACTAAAGTTTGTTCAAAGGGTAGCAAAAAAGATTCGTTAAGTGGTTTTTGATGGAAATAATAATAATAATAATAATAATAATAATAATAATAATAATAATAATAATAATAATAATAATAATAATAATAATAATACATTTATATAGGTCGGATCAGTAAATGACACAAGCAGTAATAGATATAACAAAAATAAAAAGTCACATAACATTGACACAGAACGTACATACGTGCATACATAAAAACAGTTGTAATACAAACATAAAATACATTATATATCAACGATGACCCATACAAGTTTACAAAAAAATTATTTCCAATGGGATCCTGAGGGACCTATTTAAGATTTTGGGACAGGGTACATTTTGCAAATTAAAATTATATATTCAACTAAGCTAAGAAATTACTATTAAGTATTAAAAACTTATAAATTGATAACCTTTAACCTGTCATTTACTTTTCTTTTAGTACACTATTGACCATGCATTCAGCTGAGAGTAAGTTATCTATATGGAGACCTAAATATTTAATACACTTTTGAGACTTGATAATGTATCTATTTTATAGTAATTTTGAATTCTCTGATTTGGGGGGGGGGGGATTTTTTGTGGATTTTTTTTTTTTAACATTTTGCTTTGAGACAAATAGGATATATTCTGACTTACCCAAATGCAATCATAGTTTGTTGTCACGGAGCCAAAGATCGAAGGATTCTAGTTTTTCCCAAGGTTTTTGTTTAAATGTAATCGGGATCCTGATGTAATAACACGACATCACTGTTATCTGCATATAGTAAATGTTTAAAATCAGAGCCCATGCTAGTTGCCATATCATTCGCTTGTGATGACACAAAAAGATGTCCTAACAAAATTACCCTGAGGTACACCGCATGAGATTGACAAAGGCATGGATTCGATATTGTTAACACTGACAATGTGTTGTGTATTTTTAAGATATGATTCATACTATTAAACGCACGTAACTCCTAATCCTAAAATGTGTTTAGACAATATGTCATAGTTCTCTGTGTCGAAAGATTTTTGTAAGTCGAGCATGCTTATTCCGTTGTAGAAACCTTTGGACGTCTGGATCTTAATATGTAGAAAAAAGATGTATCAAACATATCGTAATAGAGTACATTCCCCTTACAACCCGACTGTAGTTCATAAAATAAGTTATTCTTTGTTAAAAAGTTTTCAAATTGAACAAAGACTGCTCTTTCCCGAATCTTCGACACAATACTCAGTATACTAATGGGACTGTAACTGTTTGCTGCAGCCCTATTACCCTTTTTGCAAAGAGGTCGAAACCTAGCTAATTTCACTTCATTAGACACAATACCACGTTATATAGACAAGTCAACAATGCAAGTAATTGGAATCGTCAAAACACTGGTACCATCTTTTATAAACCTAGCTGGGATGTTGTCAAGGCCTGTACTTTTACACTGATTACGGTTACTTATTTCTTTGTAAAAAAAAATTAAAAAATCCGCACACACTGATTGATGTTGGAGTGTGTTATTTTGAACATTTCTTACTCTGTAAAACTTTTGAAAAACTGTTGATTCTGTCATAAATGTAATTTTAAGATTGTGGTGATATTTCAATGAAAGTAGATGCAACATTAGTGAAGAAGTTATAATAACGATTTGCAATGCCACAGGGACAAGGGCAGTTGCTACCATCATTAGTCGATACAATATTAGCATTATCTTTTGGTTTAGAACTGTAACAGAGCGACTTCAACTGTTGCCATAATTTCTTTGTTTTTTTGTTTTTTGTTTTTTTTATTCTCTTCAACTTTGCTACATAAGTAATTAGATTTTGATTCTGACCTTGATTTCTAACTTTGTACACATTTCTGTATACATAGGAGTATTACTGTTATTTTACCTATGGATGTTCAATAACTAAATCTCAATATATATATTTTTTTAACAATGTCAGTAGTTTTAGTATCCGTGGTTCTGTTCTTTGTTTTAATTTAACTTCTTTAATTGGAGCAATCTCATCGAGAACTATTGTAAACACGTCTCTAAATTTGATCCATGCATCATTAATATCCTCAAAGCTACAGAGATATTGCGAATTATTTTTGTAATAATTCTGTAATAAATCCTTCCTTACTTAATTCTGTATAGTATCGTGTATACTCGCTTATAAGTAGATACCAACTGCAAACTGCATAGACCCAGATCTGCCGTCGCATAATGCGCCGGCAGATCTGGGTCTATGCAGTTTGTAAGGACTAATCAGTAGAACAAACAACATAGACCCTGAACTGCCGGCGCATAATGCGCCGGCAGATCAGGATCAATGTTATTTGCATTTGGACTCCACTTATACGCGAGTACAGGCGGTACTTTGTATTTTTTTTACTTTGTTGTGTTTCCTGATTTGTCCTTTAACAATGCTCCTAGTACAGAAGGTAAAGAAAAGATAGCTAATTCCTCTAATTCCTATAGGGATTGTCCCATATTGACAACTTTTTTTTTTCTTGGTTAGGACATAAAATATGATCTAATATTATTGAAGTTGATATGGTAACTCTTGTAAAGTCCTTGATAATTGGATATGGTAACTCTTGTAAAGTCCTTGATAATTCGACCTAATCAAAATTTGTTGGCATATTGACATATATTTTTTTTTTTTTTTACATATAGCTGACATTGTATTAAAAACACAAATATTAAAGTCACTAAAACTGTAATCAGTGTAATAATTTTTTTTATCGAGTATGTAGATTTTTGCATATTAATTTCTGCAAAACACAGTAGGTGGGAATGGAAGCCTTTGATCTAAAGAAAGTCTTTGACACTCTTAACAACTCCATTTTGGGAAAAAAACTGAAAAATTAGGGACCTTCCATTTAAAGGGGGGGGGTCTGGAATTTTCTTTAGAACAATGATACTTTTTCTTTTACTTCAAGATAATTGATTTTTTCATCTAATAACATAACATAATAGATACAACTATTTTGTTTCTCTACAAAGGGAACCGTTTTCTGTAACTAAGATCATTAACACAGTTGTTCCCCGAAGATCCATTCCGGGACCTCTTTTGTCTGTAATATATATATATATATATATATATATATATATATATATATATATATATATATATATATATATATATATATATATATATATATGTATGTATGTATGTATATATATATATATATATATATATATATATATATATATATATATATATATATATATATATATATATATATATATATCCATTAGCCCGTATATTTACATTGGGGGACCTTAATAGGGACACACGGGATTTAACACGCATAGGCCTCACTGGGGATAAAGGGAAATTAACATTAGGATTTATCTTGTCCCCAGACTGCCCTAAACATTTAGAAAAGGGCTGTATATGTCTATGTCTTTCAAAAAATACTTAGCCTTAAAACATAAGTATGTTTGTAGATATAATGTGTGTGAGCACTACTATCCTTCGTAACGTTACAGATAGACAGAAAATTCTTTTCTTAATAAGTACAAACACTCCATGTACGAAGCATGACTTCCTTTATCTCCATCCTGTTGAATGTCTATAGAAGACTATAACACTGAAGTTTTACCGTTTTCAATCTCGAACAGAAAATTTTACTTTCTCTCGGTCAGTTTTTGGTTTGGCACAACAAAAAATTATATCCAAGGGAACATCACCACCCTAAAATGAAAATCAAAAATGTAAATTAAAATTAAGAAATGAAAAACAACATTTAGAAATTAAAATTAAAACTAGTAAATTGAAAAATAAAATTTAAAATTTAAATTAAAAAAAAAAGAAAACTGAGAAAATGAAATTTGAAAAACTAAATTTGAATATGAAAATTAAAAATGATACATTGAAAATGAAATTTGAAAAAAATAATTTTAAAATGAAACTTGAAAAAACGAATTTGAAAATGAAAATTGATTATGAAAATGAAAATTGAAAAACAAATATCTGAAAATGGAAATTAAAAATTAAAATTATACAATTTAAAAAAAAAAAAAAGAGTTCAAGTAAAATGAAAAATGATAATGGAAAATGAAAACTGAAATGAAAATTTTAAAATATGAAAAATGAAAAACCAAATTTGAAAATGTGAATTGAAAACTAAAAAAGAAAATGAAGTTAAAAATGAAAAAAAAAATGAAAATGAAAATTGAAAATTAAAATAAAAAAATAAAAAATTGAAAATTAAATTGAAAATAAAAATTTAGAAAAGGAAATTTGAAAAGAAAAATTAAAAAGGAAAATAAAAAAATTTAATTTGAAAAACTAAATTTGGAAAAGAAAACTGAAAATTAAAATTAAACAAATGAAAAATTGAAAGTTAAAATTGAAACACCGAAAACTTTGACTTCTAAAACAAGTTTAGAGTTAGTACGAGCTTTAAAACGTGTCTTAAAACAAAATGGTCGAGACCCTCTATGATGGCAAACATACAAAAACACCGAATTTCTTAACCACCCTTACGTTTCTTGTGTGATGGTATATAAGTATGTTTGTGGGTATAGTGTGTGTAAGCACTCCTACTCTTGCTTGTGCGTCATATATAGTATAGTTTGTGTATATTCCTACCCCTTTTCGTTGGCTAGTAAATGTGGGGTGTTGGACAGTAGATAACTGGGTGTTAAGCGCTCTAACAGCGTATTGGATAGTAACTGTAGGTATTGGTCGCTCCAGCGGCGTGTTGATGATATAGTATGAGTGTTGGATAATAGATAACTGGATACTAAATGGTAAATAACTGGGTGTTGGTCAATCCAAAAAGCGTGTTGATGGTATATTGTGGATTTTGGATAGTAACTGTGTGATGGATAGTAGACAACTGGGTCATGGCCATTCCAAACGGAGTGTTGATGGTATAGTGTGGGTGTTGGCCAGTAGATAACTAGATTTTGGTGTATTGGTTAGTACGTGCCGTTTTAATATTAAATTTTCCGTTAGAAGGCATAGAGACCCATAATGTTAAGCCAATGGAAACTTTTAACATTACATTTCACGTTAGAGGACATAAAGATCTATAATAATGTTAAACCTATGGATATTTGTAACATTACATTTCACGTTAGAGGTCATAGAGACCCAAAACTCAAAATTACAGTTGCAATGATAAATTCCCATAGTTTAGATTAACTAGTGGTTTAGAATTGTCATATATTACCTATTTACTGGAATTAGGATTTTCACAAATCAATTTCCGTGGACTAGACTTTTCGCATATCCGTTCTTTATATATTTTGTATCGACCTACAACCCCCCTAAGCTTTGACCACTAGCAGAGTTGTCAACATATCTAGTTTATAGTTTAGAAATAATAGAATTTTTTTAAAGCAGTAATTAACATTGTATTACAAGTGAGACGCAAAATTTTTATTTTCATAAATATTAAGAAAACCTTTTGATAGTAGGATATAACTACACTAGAGTTTGTTGGTAACATGTTCGTACCAATAACAAAAAAGTTTCACGTTTGTGATGTTTGCAAATTTACTGTTTACAAAAGAACAATTGCATCCTCTATGACATAGATGTATTAACCATTGGTATCTGAATGCTATAGAAAGGTGATTATTTTGATAATGTTCAATGGTCAGATGACATTCCTGTAAATGGACAGTTTCGAAGAGCACATTCAGACTCTACCTCTTGAGCTGCGAGAACGCATTTACAACTACTTTGTACAGATTCAAGTGAAACGCAAAACAATTGCGTCCGAATCTGCTTAGACTTTTTAATCATGGTATCTGAATGTTATAAGAAGACTGATTACTTTGAAAATGTTCAAATGGTCAGACATTGGTCAGCTGCGAAAACATTATAAGACATGCCATACTATGACTTCTGTCACCAGTGTTACACCAAATTCCAAGGAAGAAAGTCAATGACACTGTTCAAAACTTAGTGGAGTACCAAGTGCTTTTAAAAGAACTGATCCCACATGACAAGAAGATTCCTTTAAATTTTGGACGCCATGTCGTGTGTGTGTGTGTGTGTGTGTGTGTGTGTGTGTGTGTGTGTGTGTGTGTGTGTGTGTGTTAGCTTTTGTTTACCAACAGATTCTTTGTGTCATATTTATGAACAGTACATGCAAAGAGATCACAACCATTGGGACTTCAACTGTTTAAATTTAACAGTGTACGTGTATGCCGTCGTTCTCAATCTTATGGAAGTCATTTTCTGGATAGCTGAACTGTGAAAATAATCTTCACGAGCTACCGAACAACTGTATTCTGGGCTGATCTTGACTCTTTCTGTGCAGAGGAGGTAGATAGTGTTGTATATGGGTCAGTCATGTCTTCTTCAAACTTCCTAGCGTGAACTTTTGCCATCACTTCTCGGCGAGTGTTGGGTGATACAGAACGTCGTCATCGCTTGGCTTCTGGTTTCTCTTTGGAAATGTGTGATCGTTTCATGAGAGTACATAATTCAAATTTAATTTGACTAGGTTACATCTCTCCCTATATATAGAGAACCCGTCGACCTAAGAGAATACAGTCATCGTGTTTTCAATCTGTGAAGATGGGAGAGTCACAACAGATTGCACTTCTGGTCAGAGATTTACAGAGAGTTATTCGAAAATATACTACCAGCAAGACTTCTGATTACTCCACTCGAGATAAAAGTCAAGATACCTGCTATATCTGTCAGGAAAAATGTCCAAATTGTTAAAGTAAAGGAACCTCTAAGACAGGAGAAAAAAGAGACAAAAGTTAAGATACCTGTTATCAATGTCAAGAAAAGGGGCATTGGTCTTCAGAGTGTCCCAAGAGAAAAAAGAAAAACATAGAAAGAGCATCCAGAAGCAGAAACAGATGAAGAAGAACCCATTCCAGTAAAGAAATTCAAGAAGACGAGACTAGCAGATGAAACAGCAGATGAGGAAGAACTCATTCCACTGAAGAGATCCAAAAGAGAATGACAGTATAAAAGTGGACTTTTTGTGATGTGTTATGAAATTTCATTGTGATTCAAATTCAAGAGAATACATGTATACCAAAACACTTAAGTGTATCTTTGTCTTGATTGGTTATTTTGGTTTAGATAAGATACTTATATTGCGGACAAATAAGATTTTAAAAAAAAAAATTAAAAATGTCGTGTTGGATAGTAAATGTGGGATTTTGGATAGTAAAAGATTTGACATATGTGAAATAAAGTCTTATTTTATATGTGAAATTGTAAAATTCTTTTTCACATATGTTAGTTCTTTCATAAATATGTAAAATAAATAATTTATTTCACATATGTAAACGAGAATATCATATACGTTAAAAAGATTTTCACGTGTGTAAAAAAGAAGTTCACATATGTGAAATAAAGTCTTTCTTACATATGTAAAATTCTTTTTCACATATGTGAGTAAAGTATTTAACATGTGTGGGGAAAAAAAAATACTACAACTGCTTACCATAAATTATGGTGCATTCAAATGATCTTTGAGAAAAGAAAAACAAAAACACAACAAACATTTGTTTGTTATATTCTGTAAAAACTGTCTAGGTTTTATTAGTTTTTAAAGGTGTAGATCGGATTATTGTTATTGTGTACCGTTGTTTGAGTGGCTAATTGCTTCCTATATAGACCATATATCTTATTCTAAAAATGTTACGGTCATTTATCGTTATTATTATTGACATATAGTCTTTCGTACCTGAAAATGAATAACGCCCGACACGTGGCGATAAGGTTAGGTATGTATGCTACAGATATATGTATCGATGGTTAAATTTAATAATGTTTGTTTACTCGAGTTTATAGCTTGTTTATTTTATAGATTCTGTTGTAAAAGAAAACTTCAAGGAATTAAATGAAGATTAGTGTATTCACCAATTCATTAACATTAACAGTTATTATTATTATTATTATTATTATTATTATTATTATTATTATTATTATTATTATTATTATATCTTAACGTGGTTTGAGGGCTTCCATCCCACTGCATTTATCGCTGTTGGAAAAAAATTGTTTGCTTCCTCAGGCCTAATTTCATTCATTGATATCACAAACGCTAAATTAGAAACATCGTTCTTTAATAAAAATGGACGATTTTATCACACAGTTGGTGACCACCATTGCAAATTTTGTTATGTCCGCTGACCACAACTTAAATATGTGTGTAAGAAAACGAATTATTATTAGTAGTAGTATTGTTAAATCTAGTTCCTGCTCGTGACTTTTAACAAACGTGTGTGTGTGTGCTTCTTATGGCTGTACGTTTTGCGGCGTTCCGTTACATTTTGGGCGTGTTTGGTTTTGAGGTTCTGAAATATATATGCAAGCCATGATGAATCACTTTCTTCATATATTATCGCCCTATCTTTCTATTTTTCTTAACAATACCTATTTGGATACAATAAAATAAGTCACAAATTCGCAATAATAAAGCTTGCGGAGAAAAATCACCCTTGTTGTGGTTATATCTTATCACCCTTCAGGTGTTTTGATGCGGTAAATAAAGTGCGCTCTGGTTCATAATTTCCGGTTCAAAACCAGAGGCTGAAGGACTAAAGGGGTGTGTTCATGTTTTAGGGCTAAAATGTATTGTTTTGACTGTCTTAGAACTGTATAACGTATTGAACGTATAATTGCAAACGTTTAGTTGATTTGGGGAAAAGAAGAAATGTGTTTATTCCAATCGCATTTTACAATGACTGCATGCATCAGGAAAAGGACGAGTCGCTGGGTGATAACTGTAGCTACTGTCCAATTTCGGGCCGAACAAATACAGACACAGATTGTGTTATTGCCGTTTAAAAGTTTCTTTACTTCAATTTAACGAGAAAATTAAAGGTTTTGGCCCAGATATCATCTACATGACCTGTGTTAATTGCCGACCTACCTCGAGCAGCGTTCAAAATAAACTGGTATACAATTTGTCTGATTTTGCTCATACACGCCTCAAATGCTAGAGGTAATACCTGTTTTTTTTTTTAGTAATAAATTATGAATGATTCATAAAATTTTAGATGCCTTTGTGTATCCTCGGACAATGGACCATTTTTTAAATACATTTTTGACCGATTTTTCAGTTGGGAATTCGGACAAATTGACTGATAATTAAAATCTCATTTTATGGCTATGATTCATATGTATTTTTAATGCATCCATCTTTGATCGATTACATAAACTTGATTTTGATTCACTGAATCATCACCTGCTGACCAATGGCAGTACACTTGCAAGCAAGACATATTGTGTTAGCAAAATGGTGTCACCCAGTGATGAATGTGTTGCACATTGTCTTCATCCAAATAAAAGGCCCAGGACAATTGTATTTAAATGTTTCCCCTAGGGGTGCAGGATTGACAGTCAAAACTCCCATTGGTGTCAGAACTGGGTAAAAAACAAACCATGGTATCAGAACTGGGTGAAATTAAAAATGTGGGGATCTCTGACACACAAATGAGGGTAAAGGGAAATTGATAAATGTTTAAAATAATGAATAAAACTCGTGAAGACAGTGGTAAACAGATAGGTATAATATTTCTGGTGTAAATGTTGTATAACACTAAATCATAATGAAAATATGTGTGCTGGTTGCAGTGTTGTCAGCTATGATGTCATGGTCTCAGTCGGGATATTTTTACTATAGTTAGCATTTATCCTTGCTATAAAATATATCAATTTGGTTTTGATGCTGAAATAATTGATGTTCAAAGGTTTGAAGTACCTTTTTGGTCAAGTTTCTGATTTCATTATTTGGTTTTTGTAGAAAATCCACTGGTTATAATTGAATTGATGACTTACTACATGAACTTGTGTTCATATTATTAGTTTATAAATGTTCTGTATCCATCCAACATAGTATTAATTAATATTTCCATGATATTTTTACATGTGTCTACTAAAGTTGAACAGGCATATTTGTAAACCTAAAAATTAAGAATTTAAACTGTTAAAAAAGGATGCTAAATTTTCTTGGAAAATCTTAAAACAGCAGAAACTAAATCCTCTTGCATGAAAAATCCACAAATATTATCCATCATTTTTTTGGGTCTTATTGTAGTTTGAAATAGTATTTACTTTCCATTCAAACTTAAAACTTTTTTTATCCCTTAGGTGCCTAGCCTCACTGATCTCAGGGGTAATCCACTTGGGTGTAATTTGGTGATTAACCCTTTTTGTTTTAATTGTGGTATGTTTGTCTAAGACTGTATTTAATAACTGACACTAGGTGGCCTGTAAACTGAACATAAGAGTACTGGCTTGGATTGGGCAAGGGATACTTCAATCCAGATGCATTTTGCCCCATTAGTCTCTAGGTCGACACATCTGTTATAACTAATGGAACATGAAAAACTATAGAATATGGAGGAATAAAGCTAAGTACCTGATTGATAAGGCAAAAGAAGAATACTATACACAGGCTATTGATGAAAGTAAGAGTACCAAGACATTGTGGAAGCATCTAACAGAGCTGAACCCATCCAAGAACAGTTATTTTTCCTCTTGACTTAGGCAAAATGATGACATAGCAACATCAGCACAAGATATTGTTGAAATGTTAAATAATTTCTTCACAAGCATCTCCAGTGACTGTATTCAGAACCAGACTAACATCCCATTTGAGCTTGATACCCTTCTATCATTTATGAGAGCTAAAATTCCTGATGATAAATATTTTTCAGTAGCTAATGTTAGTGAAGATGAGGTTTTTGATATGCTCAATAAGTTGAGTATTAATAAATCCTCTGGACTGGATGGTATTGGTCCACAAATTCTTAAAATTGCTGCACCAGTATAACAAAGTCATCAATGCATATTATAAACTTAAGAATAATGAGTGGTAACTTTCCAGATACATGTACCTTGAAATGTGCAAAGGTTACACCTATCTTTAAGAAAGGAGAGAAGGAGGATCCAGGGAACTACAGACCAATATCCATTCTACCTATATTATCAAAATTATTTGAAGAGCAAATAGTTATGTAGGTCTATGAATTTTTTGAAGCTTACTTTTTATTTCATAAAGCACAATCAGGATTTAGAAAATATCACTCATGCGAAGCAGAATGCACCAAATTAACACATCTTTGGTTCCAAGAAAAATAGATCATGGTTCTTTGACTGGAATTGATTTCCTTGACTTCAAGAAAGCCTTTGATCTTGTTGCTCATGAAATTCTGCTGCAGATGTAGAACTGTTACAGGTTTGATAATTCTTCTTTACACTGGTTTAGATCATACCTAAATCAAAGGTCTCAACAAGTAACCATTGGCAATATTAGCTAACAAACTAGCACTATTCATTCAGGGGTCCCTCAAGACTCAGTTTTAGGCCCTCTCCTCTTTCTTATTTATGTAACTGATCTTCCATTAAATACTGAATCCACAAATACAGATTTGTTTGCTGATGATGCAAAGTTGTATATATCTGTTTCTGATACTGAAGTTATCCAAACACAATTAGACTCGGACCTTATCCGAGTTCAGAGTTGGGCACAACAAAATAAGATGGTAATTAATGAAGGTAAAACAAAATGTATGATTTTGGGGACATCACAAAACTACATAAGTTAGGGAACCCAGAATTATCTCTCAATAAATAATTGTCACTTAGAAAATGTCAAACATGAAAAGCTTGTAGGTGTGACTGTAGGTAATAATTTACAATGAGATGACCATATTGACAAGCTTTATAAAGCACTGCCATACAAAATTACCCTACTCAGGAGAATCAAGAAATATTTACCTACAGAAACTTGCATTCTATACTACAATTCATTTATTTTTCCAACAAAGGATTGTTTTTCAAGTGTATGGGGAAACTCTGCCAAATCTCGGCTTGACAGGATTTATAAACTTCAGAAAAGGGCAGCACACATTATTTTGGATAGATCTATTGATTATTCATCAAAAGCATTGTTTACAGAACTAATATGGTTTACAGTATATGAAAGGATTGATTTTCACAAGGCAGTTCTTGTACATAAATGTCTACATGGAGCTGCACCAGAGTATCTTCAGGATTTATTCAGGACTTATTCAGTACATTACCAATTTAGATCAACATCACATGGAAACCTTCATCCACCAAAACCAGGAACAGAGCAATTTAAGAAAAGCTTCCAATACTCTGGTACAGTTCTGTGGAACAAGCTTCCACTACATGTAAAATCTGCAGACAATATTACAGTATTTAAGAAGAAATATAATGAGTATGTATGTGTTACTAATAGATTATAATAGAATTTAGCATTGATAATACTAAAGACATGTTAAAATAACTACATGTAGTAATTACTATTATCCTTCGTATGATTCAGATTGCTATACTTTTCTTAACAGGGCTTCAAGGGAGAATACCGTCTATTCTCACTTATAAACCAGGTCCAAATGCAAACAACAGACCCTGATCGGCCGTCGCATTATGTGCCGGCAGATCAGGGTCTGTGTTATTTGTTCTCCTGATTAGTCCTTACAAACTGCATAGACCCAGATCTGCCGGCACATTATGTGACCACAGATCTGGGTCTATGCAGTTTGCAGTTGGTATAAGCTTATACGCAAGTACGGTACATGCATTATGGTAATAACTATAATTTTCTTTAATTATTCCCCTTTTCTCTACAAGATTTCTTTTCAAAATAATACAAATTCAATCTTTTGCTGAATTATGCATTTTTGTGTGTTCATTTGCATGCTTCTGCATTAAATCATTTATATAAGCTAGAAAATAAATTACACTACCACACATTAGTGACTTCATGGCAAAAATCTGCAGACAACAGCACAAGCCTCTAAATTTTCTAATGTCAGAGAAGGTGATTTTATTGAAATGACTCACTTTCTTGGAACATTAATTGCCATGGGCGATTTTAGTGATTGCTATCACCAACATCGAAATTAACAAGTGTGCTCCCTACATATATATATTTCCTGGCACCATTAAAGGAAAATGAACTTTTATTTTCATATGTGCCTTGAATGAATATAGTAAGTGAATGGAAATATATATCAAAATTTCATTCAAATCTACCAAGCAGTTGTAAAGATGTGGAAATTAATTTCAAACATTAGTGTTGAAAGTCTGTGCTACCAAAGTTGCCACAATTTGGTCAATCTCTGATACATTGGTCAATGGATTCACTGTTGCCATAACGTTCATGTTGGAACTGTAAACAAAATCTCACATAACAATGATGTTGAACTATGTTGTAAATAATAAAGATGATTTCAGATCATGTAGATACACAATTCATGTTTAATCAAATTGGTTTGTCAAAGGCAGTTAATTTTTCATTAAACATAGCAAGTGTTTCTGGCCGAGAAAGGTAAATGGTAGTGAAGGAATGCAGACATTGTATTTTAATGTGAAGTAAATTCTTGTTATTGATGATTCAGTTGATTAGTTGTATACCAGTCAAGAATGAATTTCATGAGTATCTTCATTTGCCTTTCAATCTTCAAACTGAGATGAGCCCTATAAAAGGATATGGTAAGAAAGAAAAAATCAGCTAGTCAGTAATCCATTTCTTTGTCTTCATTCATTCTGATTATATTTTGCTTTTTCTTCAAATATCATAGAGTTCTTGCCATAAATATGATAAAAAAGGAAAAACTGGCTAAAAAGTAATTATAAAAGGGCATTTGAATAAAATATCAAGTCAAAACCATTAACAAAATTTATTATGACATGGTTTCATGGACAAGTGTAACCCAGTAACAGTGAGAATTTGTTTTTCGCTAAGTTGGCAGAAGCCATTTCCTAGCACTTATTTGGGTGAATGTTTCTACTTTCTGTGTAGCAGTGAAGTTTTGGTTTCAAAACTTTAGATGATTTTTATAAATAATAATGGTATAAAAATAAATTAATTGAATAGTTACACCATGGTAATTACAATATATACTCGTTTATAAGTCAAGTCCAAATGCAAACTACACAGACCCAGATCTGCCATTGCATAATGCACTGGCAGATTTGGGTCTATGCAGTATGTTAGGAGTAATCAGTAGAACAAACAACATAGACCCTGATCTGGTGACGCATTATGTACTGCCAGATCGGGGTCTATGTTGTTTGCAGTTGGACTTGACTTACAAATGAATATACTGTATATGGTATTGCACATATGATATTGTGCACTTGTAAGAGATACACTTGACCAGCTAATTGCTTATTGTTCATTCTGTCCACACAAGAGTCGCACCTTTCCTGTAAAATTTTGTTAATGTAAAACAATTTAAATCTTTTTTGTTTCTTTTCAGATACAAACTCCACAAACACATTGATCTGTAGTATGGGCTAGGAAAGTTTGCCATGGAGATGACCTCAGGGTCAGAGGTAACAGTTCAGGCAACATGTTCGTGATTTAGTAAAATTGTCAAGAACTCTTGACTTAGAATTGTGGATCAGGGCATTATTGGGTGTTCTTTTCTGCTATTGTATTAGTCATGTTTCTAAATCATTAACTGATCGAAGGATTTCAGATTAGTAAAACATTCATGTAACAAAGAAATGAAAATTGCATTGTTTGGATATTTACTTTAAATTTTGAGTTGTTGTTAAAAAAAAAAGATGAAAAATATTTAAATAACACTTGTACATGAAATGCAGTGACTCACATTTGTTTTATGGAGTTAGTATTATGAAATCAGAAGTTTGAAGTGGTTCTACTCAACATTTGATTGAATAAATGCTAGCAATGGATAAGAAAAAAGATGTACAAGATTTCGATACAACAAAAAACAAAGGTGTTAGCCTAATAGAAAATGATGCGGAGTCAAAACCAGCTTCAGAGACAGCACTACAGCAGTGCCTGGAGAAGTTGTCAAGGTTTGGAAATGCTTGGAATACTTTAGATGATACACGGAATGATCTCCTTAAATCCCTAGGAAACCAGTTTAAAGTTAGCAGCAATGATAAGTTTGGGATAGAGATGTGTCAGTTACTTCAGGAGGTTGCGGTTGACTCAGACTCAAAAGAGATGTCTTTGGGTAAGCTGAAAGAAATTAACAGTCTTCTCCAAAGCTTGGTGAAAGGGTCTGGACAACAGGATAAACAAGAAGAGTTTGCCGATGTTGATGATAGTAAAAACCTGGGGGATTTTCAGGTATCAAGAAATTATCTATCTCTGCCTCTATCCTATCTATCTATCTATCTATCTATCTATCTATCTATCTATCTATCTATCTATCTATCTATCTATCTATCTATCTATCTGTTTATCTATCTATCTATCTATCTATCTATCTATCTATCTATCTATCTATCTATCTATCTATCTATCTATCTGTCTGTCTGTCTGTCTGTCTGTCCATCCATTCCATCTTCCCTCCATCTCTGCAGTGCAACATCACACTAACAGCCATCCAAAGAATATATTAATTTTGGCTGTTTAGGGGATTAAAATATCAGTTGTACATAAGACTTGGGAAAATAAGTTAGATCCTGTGATCAGTTTACAGCATTGAAGTCAATGTTTTCATAAATTATACTATTGATAAAATTTTAAAACATGTTTAAGCAGAAAATATAATTTTCTGCAGAGGATAAATAATCGGCAGTATATCATTATTTTAGTTCCCTTAAGTTTTTGCCTATTAGTTAATTAGGATATTTGCAACATAACTTTTCCAAAAATAATCAGTTGCAATACACACATTGCCTTTCTTTGTTGCTATTTGACATACAGTGAAATCCCTGATTTTGTTTTTTATATTTTCATTTCTAGGTCATTTTCAGATGTATCTTGTTGTTACTGAAGATGGAGGCTGATTATCATCAAATATGCTCAAAGTCATGGTGGTCTCTTGCAGAGAGATTGGCATTAGTTTGTGAAAAACATGGCAACATAGACATCATTAAGCAAATTAAGAGCTTGGAGCTTATTAATAATGTATCTCCTCACCAGTCTCCAACAAGAAGCATTGCAACCAAGGGATCTTTAAGCTCATTGTCAGGCACTCCTAAATTAGCATCCAAGCATGGCAATTTTAAAACAACATTATTTTCATTTTTTGATCGAAAAAACTCACCTTCTCAAGAGAGCCGCAGTTCATTCTATGTTGACCTTCCACTTCAGAGTGATAACCAGGAAATGCTCAATGATCAAAATATGCAAGAAAGTAAGACAGATAGTGTTTTGATACAGTTAGGGCTGGACCCTGACACAAACTTAAATGAATTGCCCTCCAAAACCATCATGAATATGCCAGAAGTGAAAGTAACAGCACCTTTAGCAGCAGAGAGTGTTGGAACTGGAAAACAGAAAGAAGGTATATTTTCTGGTAATATAAGCCTTCAAAATTGATCTGAAAATTAACTTGCCATGGGCAAATTAATTTCATATTTTTAGTTGCCCATTAAAATTGTTACTTTCCTTCCTAGGCATGGTGGGTAAATGACCATACTTTACTGTTCTTTTTTTCTTCAATATAACAAATTGTATTTATTAAAATCACTGCATGTTTCATGCCCGTCTTAATTTGTGATGCACAAGATAGAAAGTTATCTAATGGGTAGACTACAGGTTTCATCTTTCCAGATGGGAAATTAACATCTGAATATTTTATTGTCCATGTGAAAATTCACTTGCCCTGGAAATGTGCAATGGGAATTTTGAGTGCCTGTAATAGCAGATATCGAGACAGATTTATTGGACTATTTTACTTGGTACTGCACATAAGGGGTTCAAGGCTTGATCCCTGCTCTGGGCAAGGAAAAGTGGACATCCAGGGTTGGTTGTTTCCTCAGGGTTACTCAGTTCAATCCACCTCCCAATCTGATTAAAATCAAGGTCTCTGACATAACGGGTCAGATGAACACTGTTACGAAGTCATGTTCGATTCACCAATCAAATTACAGCTTTCTCATTTATGAAAGTGAAACACTTCATTTGGAAGATAATTTCTAACAATAAATCTCTCTATCACAAAATACAATGCTTATTCTGATACATTACTAAAAGAAGTGGACTTAGAATTCCAAAGGTTGTCAGAACGTGAACCTTTTTTGGTGCATGTCAGATCTACTTAAAAGAAAATCTTGATTTTAATCAGATTGCTCTTTCTTCAAGACTACCCTGTGCCAAAAAGTGAAGCATGAAGGTCTAAATCATTAGAAAATGTGGTATAATTAATTGAAAATGAACGAAGCTTTATGCTTTAAACATTTATATTCTGCTAGCTAATGTACTACCGTATATACTCACATATAACCTAGGTCCATATGCAAACAACATTGACCCTGATCTGCCATCACATAATGCACCGGCAAATTGGGGTCTGTGTTGTTTGTTCTACTGATTGGTCCTTACAAACTGCATAGACCCAAATCTGCCATCACATTATGTGATGGCAGATCTGGGTCCATGCAGTGTGCAGTTGGTATGGGCTTATATGCAAGTATATACAGTAAGTCACAAGAGCAGGATTTTTAGCTCACCTCTATGAAGTAGAGGTAAACTATTGTACTACACCCAACATCAGTGTTGCCACCCACACAGATCTACACCATCACTGAATGTCAACCATTCTTTCTTCCTAGGTTCGATGCAGCAGTTTGGAGTGGGTTTAATAGCACCCACCCCCATGTGAGCTGGGTGAGTGGACAAACTTTGTACATACATGTACATTGGTTGTACATTTCTTGGTTAAGTTTTTGTGTTCAGTTCAGGTGTTTTGCATATTGTGTAACTACTGTTATATCTAGAATCAAAAGACTTGGTGAGGGATGTATCTTCATGAGTACTAAATCCTCATCACAAAAGAAGGTCACTGAAATATATTTCACACTTTTGTGGTTTCAGTTTATTTCTCAAGCTCTGTTCATGTTAGAACCATCAAACTGTATGATTGTGTATCTTTGTTAGTACCACACTCTTACCACAAATGAAATCCACTGTGACCTACATTTCACATTTTACTGGATTAGGTTACGTTTGTGCATTTAGCGCATGACCAAATAAGTTTTTTGCACACTGTATATATGTATACAGTGAAACCCTGCTATAGCATAATGATTGGGGTCCACATCTTGATCTTGATCAGTTTGGTGCTACATCATAATGACATTTTTGCACTGTAGAATGCCATTGTGCTATGTACCGTATTGTACTATAGACAAACAGGTCAGTTTACTGAAGAAACTATTGCACGTGTATTCTTTTAGATATAAAAAAGGGGGGGGGCACAAAATTATGGACTTCATTGACACAGTTATCAACTTATTGCATATTAAACAGGAATTACTTAAAACAGTTATTAGATATTTAATATTAATTTTTTTTCTGAGTAACCATTCATTGGTACATACCGTATATACTCGCTTATAAGTCAACGTTTTTTACTTAGAATTTGACTCATGCAGAGTAGTGGTTGTCTTATAAGCGTGACATTAAAAAAATAAAACAATCTTGGGGTAATGTTGGAAACTCTAGATGTTTGCAGTACATAAAAATACTGTCAATTCATATATTTTTACGTTTTCATGCCACTATTCCTATGCAGTAATGCATATATGGTATGCACTGTGTTTATCCATTTCATGACGGTATTCATTACACAATACATGTATCTACAGTTATTTGGATTTTATTAATTTGAAAATATTACCGTTAAATTAAACACTACTTACCGCAAAATGAAGTGTCCGTCAATGTTTACCGTGGGTGTTTACTAGTAAGTATATTGCCTCCATTTTCGTGCAAGTCCGAACAACGTGTATTTATATTAATATTTGTGTTTTGCTGTACTTGCTTGATGCAATACTGTTTTGCTGTACTGTGCTTGATGCAATAAAAGTTTTGATTTAATTTGTATTTTCCTTTTCCACAAGTCAGATTTAATTCCCAAGTTATATTTCCCAAGTTATCTGCCAGTGCACGTGGGCAGATAAGCCTTTGGCTTGTAAAGGGACTCACTTTGTTTTCAAGTTGACAATCCTTTTGATCGAGCCGCCAATCTATACTTGTTCAGTGCCAAGTAGAGTTCTACAACTTCCTGTGCATATACTTTGACCTTAATCCCTTTGCTTGTAAAGGCACCACACTCTTTGTTTTCCCACGTGACAACCCTTTGATCAAGCCGCGAGTTTTATATATGTTCAGTGCCAAGTAACAGTGGGTGGCTATTTGAACGCCCTGTGATCTTGCTGCACAATTGACATGTGTTCAGTTGCAGCCTTTAATGGATTTCTGACTTTATGATCAAAGTGTTACTCACCGAGTCCAAGCTCAGTCTTTTTGCATAAGCACCTGCATATGACAGTAAAGCCGAAAATCGGAGTCGGACAAGATTTACGATGACTAGACGCCGACGATTTACAATGACTAGACGATGATGTAGGATTTCAGAACTTTATCAGACAATGAGGATTAATTCTTGGACTTTGTACCAAATGACATTATAGGATACCGTGAATCACAAAAAAGGGGACTTTCATTGTTTATTTGTACGATGTGTGGAATTAACATATTACGGGATATTGTGAATCGGATCATTCAGAACTTCTATTTTTATACCGGTATGTGACCTATAATTGAATTCGTGGATTTATCATATAAATGGATTTAAAATGTCAAGCATTATGGATGTCAATGGACTTTATTACACAAAGATGGACAAATTGTAAGTTGTCAATTTATTTGTGACATATTTCACTCAATAATATAATTATATTTTACACTGGTTTTGTCTTTATTTCTCTTATCTATCTATCCAGTTTGGCTTGTTTATATTTCCAAAGTGCATTTCTGACTCACTAAGAAGTCACCCCTTTAGACGGATCTGACTTGCAAAATACACCCCGACTTATAGGAGGGTCATAGCGAAATTCACTTTTTGCAGCCCTAAAAAGGGGGGGTTGACTTATAATCGAGTATATACGGTACATATAAATGTATATGAAACTCACAAAGAAGCATAATTTCTGCACATTTTCTGCTAGATCCATTAGAATCCAAATACCTAATTTCTTGCTAATACACTTGCACTAACTTGGGAAACACTGTATTTCCGAAACATTCATATTTGCTGGACATGTCCAAAGGGTCTGATTTCCAAACAACAATAAAATGCATAAATCAGACAGTGGGAGTTTATTAAAAAAAACTTGTATTTAAGCTTGAAAAATGCTTCAACTGAAAATTCATACAGGAGGTCAAAGATATTGACCTCATAATGTATTTTAGATTAACTTCCTAGTTGTATATAATTGCCTAGACCCAGTATGGGAGTAAACCATTCGATTTCATGAGTAAAGAGTGATTTCCATAAAAAACAGTTGAGTCATTCTCTAACAGACAAAGGAAAACATAAATAAAATAAACAATATTAATTAAAAATTTGGTTTATAGCTATGACTTTGAACTTTTTTTCACAACTGCAGATCAAAAACAGTGAGTAGTATGTTGATTATAATAGCAAATCCTTTCAACCCCTACAACTTAAATGGTTATGTTCCATTCAGTGGTCCACAGCAGTACAAGCTATATGCATGTAATTTTACCATTGCAGTGGATTGTGATAAGTGATTTGGATCTGCTGTTTGCATTTTTGAGTCTAAAATAAAAAAAAGGAATAAGATGGTGGGTGGGGTGGGATTTGGCAAAGACTAAAACTGCTCCAGACAATTCAGACAATAATCTTGTTTCAGCAGGTGTGTATGCTGGTTGATTGGGCAGGTACTGGTGGTCTGTTGTTGCCCTTAAATAGCTAAGTAAATTAATTGATTTATAAATTTGGGTGAGAGACCTCTGCATTGTTTGGTGTTTGGTTGAGTATGCCAGATGAATGAGCAAACATTTGTTGGTTATTGTTTACCCTGGATTGAGCAGCAGTTGTTCACAGGATGCATGGAAGATGAACACGAAGAAGACTTAATGGCTTTGTTGTTGATGGTTCAGTAATAATTTGTTTAACAATTATCAGCTTGTAACATAGCTAACTTTAAAAAAATTAAGCAAGAAGATGTTTTTCTTTTTCAAGAATACAACACATCTTGCCAAATTATTAAATTAAACTTTTGTTTATTTTGGCACTAAAGCTTTGTAGTACTTCAAGAAATAGGTGAAATTATTGCACAATTTGGGAGCCATGCTAAGATCATGCTATATCCAAATTTGTGCTATATTAAAGCATGTTATAGTGAGGTTTCAGTGTACAATTATACCTAGATTCATGAAACTTGTTTAGGGGATGCATGGGGATGAGTACTACTCACTCATCTTAAAAGTAGGTCACTGTGACCCATATTTCATGTTTCACTGACTTTGGTTAAATTTTGGGTTTCAAGTTTATTTCACAAGCTCAGTTTATGGTATACAGGGCTCGAAATTAGCGGTAGTCCGCTAGCCCGAGGCTAGTAGATTTCCTGTCGGACTAGTAACTTTCATAATGTAATAGTCCGGTGGGCTAGTAAGTTTCGGTTATCAACAGTCAGCGTTTGTTTACGCCTCTCCCTAATAAAGACTTGACTTCAGCAGATGTTCTGTAGAATCAAGGCAGTGACCATTGTAAACAGTCATAAAATATTAGCATCAGAAGATAAAGTCAATTTCTGCCTCGGAAAGGTGCGTTTCTATAACAAGAAGCCATCCGATTTTGCGCATTTCGCTTAACAGCGCCAATTATGGTCCTGTCATTAACAGCGGAAGTTTGGTAATTGATCCTAATTAATCTGATAACGTATGAAATGAAAAATGACGTGGAAATAGTCAAATGTTAGTTGTTAAGAGATTTTTATTTCCAACAAATTTATGGCATTCTACAACTTTATATGCGGAAAGTTATTCAGATTTAAAATCTCTCCCCTCAACCATAAATAAAAACAATTTTGTTTCTTGTGTTTCTTTTGGATCATCTGATTGCAACGCACGCTGTTATAGAGGGGCTGAACTTCACTATATTAGACATGGATAGTGAAGCGATCGTACTTTTGTTTTACTTATTTCTTTTTCTCTTCATTTTTCTATTGCACATTATATATAATATATAAAATTGAGAATAACCTGTTTTAAAGCATCTCTATCTTTCTCTCCCACACGCACGGATACAACATGGAATCCAAATCATAAGTTCGGTAAGAGTTTACGTATTCCCTGATTGCCAAGCTTTCTGCAGTTAGCGACCTCATCGTTCACACCAAGTCATAAAGATGTGTCTTCCGTGAAAGATTTTTAATGATTCTGATAATGTTTAGAAATTTTTTTCACCAAAGTTAACATTTAAAAAGTAACGCTAGAATGCTTATTAATTATAACCAAATTTTACTTTTTCGGTGCATGATACGATCACAGGGGCTCGTATTGTTGCTTGCAACTTATCTATCAGTCATACATGTACTATATAATACTACTATATTATATTATATAGTACATGTATGACTGATAGATAAGTTGTAAGCAACAATACGAGCCCCTGTGGATACGATGACATTTTTAGGAAATATTCTGAAAATATTAAAATTTGACCATTTATAAATCTACACATACATAAATTTGGAAAAGTTCATAAAAGTAAGAAAATTAATACGAAAACTGTGTTAGACGTAGCGTCATGGAGCAAAAAGCACGAACGAATATTCCCACCATTGGGCGCAAACTCCCGACCTCGTGTTCCAGAGTCAAGTACGTTTGCGTGTGTGTGCGTGCTGGTATGACACTTTATCCACTCGACCACAGTAACAAACTACAAACTACAAAGTGGTATACCACACACAGAAACACGACAAAAACTATTTAAAGAAATTAGTTTGTATGTTTGTTTGTTTAATTTTTTATTTTTTTTGGCTCACTAGCCAAACGCTTAAACTGTCACAAACGGGAAACTGCATATTTTACATTTGCATCTAAATAATTATAAGAATTAGATCAATGTTACGATTACGTTACTGACACATCATTTCCATATAACTACTTTTTTCTATGATGATAAAAAAAGTTTTTATATTTTTCCCTTACAAGAACGAACGAATACATTGAGGTCAGATTAATTAAGGACAATTACCAAACTTCCGCTGTTAATGATGAGACCATAATTGGAGCTGTTAAGTACAACGCGCCGAGTCAGATGGCTTCGTTTGATAGGAACACACCTTTTCCAAGCTGAAACTAACATTACCGTCTGATGCTAATATTTTATAACAGTGTCTACAATGGCCACTGCTTTGATCCTGCAGAACATCCACTGAAGTCAAGTCTTTATTAGGGAGAGGCCATTTAATTTTAAAGGAGGGGGGGGGCAGAAGCACATGCTTTGAAACATGTTTCTTGCTCTGATTTTGTTATATAAATGACACTGTGCCATTCCTTTTCTTACTTTAAATAATCCGCATCAGCTATACTGTAACACCTCGTATTTCAAAACGAGGCACAATTCCCTCCTTGCAAGACAGGCAAAATGTGGCGTTTTATAGGTGTTCAGCCACCGGAAAAAAAACAAAAGTTGAATGAAAATGACATAAAAGAGAGGAACAACTGTTATGATAGGGAAAAGCGTAATCAAACGTTTCAGAAGACATGGTCAAAAGACAGGGAATGGCTGAATTATGATGAGGAGAAGAACGTTATGCGGTATAATTGGGGTATGGAATTCGCAAAAACAAACACAGAAAACATCCAGACGGGTAAGGAGACCAGAACAAACCCCATATGGACCTAGAGTGCAGGTGGAGGACAAGAAAGGAGACCTGGATCCCTTTCTGGAATTGGATCCAGATTATCTTGAGAAACAAGGAATGTGAATTGACTGATTGATGATTTGAAGCAAGATTTATACTTCTGTACTTCTGCATTTCATATGATAATGCTATTTATGAAATAAAATTGTTGTTAATCTCAATACGAGTGTGTGACATTGTTTTGTGGACAGGACTAGTAAAGATTTGGCAGGACTAGTAAATTTCTCAGTATACTAGTCCTTCTGGCTGCAAAGAAATTTGTGTTAAATTCGAGCCCTGGTATAATCATCAAACTAGATGGCTGTATGTGTCTCTGTTAGTGCTACACCTTTACAACAAAAGAAGGTCATGGTGACCTGCATTTCACATTTTACTAGTTTAGGTTAATTTTTTGTGTTTAACTTACAACCAGATAGCACCCTGTATACATAATGTTCTTTCAAGATTCATGAAATTTGGTTACATTTTGTGTATTAAGTTTATTTTTAAAGTTCTGTTCATGGTAGAATGATCAAACTAGATGATTGCTTTCCAGGCCTTTGGAACTCAATCAGTGTAGTAAGAAAATGTCAGAATATCTGAGAAAAAACAATAAAGTAAGCAAAAAATCCTATACAGAGATAACAAATAAATGAAAGGTTGGCAGCCAATTTTCTAGGTGGGTGGGGAGTGCAGAATGCAAATTCATAATTTTTTCAATGCCATTCAACATATTTTGAAAAATCCTACCATGTCTAAAGAAGGAATGCTAATCATCCATCTCTTATGGTAACATGACTGTAACGATGGTAGTTCCAAATTAATCCAGAAGAAATCAATGTGAACCCAGCATGAACAATTTAGGGGTAACTCCATTACCAAGGTCAAGGTCATGCCACCTATATCACATCAGCAAAGCAAATGTGTATGGGTTGCTTTATTATTTACACACTTTTACCGCTGACTGTATTAACAATCACAATGTTAATTATTGTGGGGACAGATTTTTGGTAATGACAAATAAAGATGCTGCTATTAACACTAATTGTGCATGACCTGCTGCTGCAGATAAGACTGTACCAAAGGATGTTGATGACACATGCGGCTGCAGTTGTTATTTATGAGGAGCTAAAAAGCATGTTGAGGAAGTTGCAGCATTCACCCCAGAGTGATAATGTACTCCAGAAATTTATACAAATGTTCCAGCACATTGGCTCATAGAAGATACCCCATATTTTTTACCAAGTGTTTTGTTGTCGGTGGAAGGGGGGGGGCAGTGTTTTCAGCAAACAAGATAAGCAATGCCGTTCCATGCTAAGGGTCTCACCAAATTTCCATTGACTGATTGGCAATCTCTACGATGCCATGGCAGCAGGGGGCTTTTTCAGTGTGTTCCACCATGCTTATTGCATGCATGTGTGCCCAAAGCTCCTGGTAACCCCATGGTGTAAACAAAGTTGCAACCCCCCCCCCCCTGCATTTTTTTGGGCGCAACAGAGCAAGATGTTAAGGTAGACTCAATGCATGATATGGTTGTGGAGCTCTGGGGATAGGCCTCATGCTTTGCTCTTCCACGTTAGTGCAGTGATAGCAAGAAAGTTGTTTCAGCTGTTCAGTTTCTGTTGTTTTGATTGACACCATGCAGTTCACATTTATGTGGATTTTCCAGTGAGACTTTTTATCATCATCTCTTGAGCTTTGGCCTTTCCTTTGGCTATCAGCTTGTTTTATTCTTCTTTCTTTAAGGTGGCTGTGTTTGCATTTGATAAAAAAAAAAACTTTTTCGTTTATGTACTTTTCGTACTCTTCAAGTATGAGCTTGAATTCATCTTCTGATATTGTGTTGTGTTTAAGCACCCTTGCTGTATGGTCCATGATAGTGTTTAGTTTTGATTCTGCACAGATACAGATGTAGTTGTGATTTTATTGTTCTTTTTAGCTAATGGTATGGTGATAAATTTGCCAAGAGGCCCACCTATGCCAAAGGCTCCACCAACTCCTAGAAGTGGAACAGCAACTAAACTGCCTGAGCCAGTCAAAACTGTAACAATCCCACATCCTAAGAGAGCCACAGACATGCCTGCCAGTGTTAGTTGATTCTATCAATAATGTTAACAGTTCAATGGTACTTTTTTGGGGTACTATGCCATTCCTCAATTTCAGCATGTGGTTTGTCTTCAAGTGTGGGTCTTGGAGTTTTGGGTATAGCGAATTTATAACTCCTCTATGAGCAGCGTGATATGAAAGTTTAATTGCTTAGGAGAGGTGGTTCTTTGTCTGCTCCTCTGCAGATATGCACCTTTAACCAGTTTCTGCATTTTGCTGGTGAGATGGCGGTGATGTAAAAAAGCTGCAAGTTTCCTTAATATCACTAGAACTGTAAGTAACATGACCTACTTCACTCCCATGTTTACCAAGAATCACAGATATCAGGCCCTTTCTCCACAGGCCCAGTGACTGTTTGTCTTTCTGATCGAGTACTGTTATGTGGCAGAATGCAGTTTTTCTGATTAAAACTGTTTTTTCCCTTGGGGAGATGAGTAAAAGAGGGACCTGCATACCCTGATGGAAATGTTATCAGCATGAATTCAGTTTTGTCAACTACTACAATGGATTTGTAGTAAAAATTGAGCCCTAGATGCTCTGGGGGCAGTACTTTTGGGTTCTGCTTCTGCTGCAGTGAAAGCACAATTACTCCTAGATGACCAAAAGTTGGCTCACAGTGCTCTGGTGACCCCAGTGCTCAGTGCTTTGCATATTTTGTTCCATCTTAATGTGAACCGAGGCATGTCAACCCCATGTTGGTGCAGATACTCTTCCACCAGGGGTTTGTTTTCCTTGTCAATGTCGGGTGCTTGTTTTGCAAGCTGCTCCAATACTCATTCATTGTCCACTATCATGGGATTGCCCACTGTTCCAGCTATTGCCAGTGATTTATATTCCTTGTCTTTGTTTGTTTGCTCCACCCTGGCTTGCTAAGGCTGTTGTTTTAAGCTACATGAGTTCTAATTACTTGCCATATTCATGGTGAAGAGCAGGCCAAAGATGGTTAGAGTAGTTGAAAATCCATTGCATACCATTAAGACTCCGTTTACACTGATTCCAATTGGTGCCCACAGTCACCTCAACTTCAGTGAAAGTTAATGAAGTAAAAACTAGCACCAGGGATGATGATAGTATTGTTATCATTGCTGGGTGTCAAACCATCAACGTTTTGAAAGTCTTGTGTTGAATCTCAGAGGTACAAACCAGACACATTTATTGCCATAATCCCACCAATTGATGTAATTCTGTTAACCGTTCAGTACACAATATCCTCCTTTGAAAAAGGATGGGTGTCCTTTTTGAGCTTCACAGGTGCTGGTGCTACCTGTTTATCCTGTGTCACATACTTGGCGAGGTTGGCTTTTGTTATGTATGCCAGCATTTTGCCTGCTGAATGGTTACCGCCCATTTCACGGCCGATTAGGCGGGTGTTACCACTAAATGGAAGCAATTGCTCTAGTGGGCTTGCATCACCAAAGAAGAAGCCAGGATCAGTTGGCAGAGTCATTGTGTCAGTATTTAGCACTTGTCTTTAATTTTGAGGCTGATTGTGCAATCCATCAACTTGACTGGCATGTTTTTATCATCCAAGATACAGGGCAAGAGCTCCAAAATACCGTCTTCACAAAGTTTGCACCAGCATGGCAATCCATAGGTGATGGTCCACCTTCCACCATAGTGCTTGCTTCATACATGAATCACATGGAAGAGCATGTTCTGTTTTCCATCCAAAATGTTCCCCATGGTGTTTATTTGATTTAGATGGACGTAGAGCCGTGGAATGCTGTCAAGCCTTGGAAGATATGTGGCCATCATAATATTACCAGGTGTAATAAGAAACCTATTGATACTCGTATTAAATCTGAGGATATCCCTAAAGGGCCCAAGATCAACAACTAAGGGGTTTTAAACCTTATCGACGATGGTGCTTGCAATGCTTGCACACCCAGTTGACATGTTGTAACTAATAGTTATTTGAGGAATGTTATCCTTTATTATTTTGGTCAGTGTATCAAAGTTGTAGTAACCATCAGGAATAAAATTTTTTTTAATTGGGATCAATAAACAGTATGTTATTACCAAGCTCATCCAAAATTTTATACCATTCTACCCTGTACATAATCTCTCGGAGTGTCACATATGTAGATGGGCCAGTGGGAATCACATGATCGAGGGTGACCAGCCCATCTAGAGGAATGGTTAATTCTACAGTTCGCACTTGTTCTGACATTACTGTTGCATGTAAGATGTGTTGGAATGACGGCGATGGTATTGCCAGATGTGCTACACTTTAATAGTGACATGAAACATAGTGTAGGTGGCATCTTTAACTATAGCAAAGCAGAGATAGCGCAGATCCACCAGCTATTGCTGAACCTCAACATGTACATGTGCAATAATTCCTCATTCAGAAAGAAAAACATTTTCAACATGTTCAAAAAGTAAATCCTGCCCCATGTTGAAACTGAAGAGGTGTATAACATCTGGGGCACAGGAAATGCAGATTGTGAAATGAGGTTTGGCAAAATTAAGTAAACTTTGCCATGTGGCTTGTGACCACTGGTTGCAGCATTAGCTTCCACAATCACCGGTTGCCTGTCGATGCAACAACATGCGGAGGACTTTCAGTGTCAGTGCGAAGCTTTCACCTTTTTCATGTTTACTACCAGGGGAGAAAGATTCTCAGTCAGAGCAAGTGCCCCATTTCTGGCAAAACAGGGTGGGATGCATTTGAAAATGGTATTGACATGAAAGAATACGAGATCATCTGTTACAGCTTTTTTTGTGAATAGAGGAAATAACTGGAGCATAAGGCTTGGGATGAACAAAATGGCATAGGAGTGATGTATATCAGTTCCATCTCCTCATCATGGAATCGTTCTATGGCTTTTTTATGTATCTATGTCATTTTTGATTTCATTTTTTTTGGTGACATTGTTTGTACATGCACCACATGAAGGTAACAAAGCACATTGTTGAGACCCATATGTCCACTGCCATTACTGTAGCGAGTAGCCCATTATCTGTCAGTCTGGTTGTGTGTGATAGAATCTCATCACACACTTTCATCAGTTTTTGTGCCGTTTCACTGCTTACCTTTGATTTTGATCTATCTACGCCAAGCAGATAATATATTTGTACACCATACTTGACATTGAGATACATTACTCTGTATGTTTTTGTATAACCCCCTCCCCCCTTTGCAAATATGCCATTTTTAACAACAAAATCTGGATAAACAGGTTTATTTTTATGGCATTTTCTCAAAGAAGACATAGACCTTTTTGTTGCGAATTGCATCTTTAGCTTTATGCAGGTGTAGATTATTGCGAAGAAGGTCATTACAGCAATCTTCCATTCCCTTTATTTCCCCATAATACCCAGAAGTCGGCTCAATAAATGAGTTTCTTCTTTGTTTGGCCAGGGCTCATCCGGGCGGGTTAACTTGTCCATATCAATGCTGCCTTCAGCCATTGTGATCTAGCTATGCTCTTGTATTGAAGAGAGGGTGCATGAACTCCAATTGCACTGCAAGTATGTTGTCTCAGTATGGAAACAAACTCGACCCATTTCACTCCTTCTGATGTGTGCTTGGTGTAATGGGAGTCTGCAGCACCATTGTTGTGACTAATAATCCAAGCACCATAGACCAAAAAGAGCATCTGCTTGTCAGATTTCCAATCCTCAACGAGAATGATGTCATTGTGCCAGGCATCGCTGGTTGGCATTCTCAATTGCTTTGAATGGAGGGGCAAGTACACGTGCAGATGCCAACCACACAATTTTTAAAAAAAATTTGGTCACACTATCATTGAAAAGATCAGCATAAAGCTTGCAGGAAATAAATTGGCTGGCATTGATGACGCAGACATCTGGGGTGTCTACAAGGATGTCTGGTGAATGAAAAAAGAGTGGAGTAACTCCATCTATCAGCTTATATAAAACAACATACGTGTTAGTACTGGCAGTGCTGTTGCCGACACAAATCAAAAGCATGATGCATCTATTGCAGCCACATTTGGAAACAGGTTCAATTTGCTGTTGGACTTCGAGCTGATAAAATGACCATATGCCATTCTGCCAATCAGGCCTTTTAGACCATCTCATCTTTGAACTGATGTTTAAGACCTGTGGTAGGAAGATCAAGAGCACTAACTGGGGAGTGGGATACACTATTTGTGGAATTTTGCTGGAATTTGACACCATTACCCACCCAGATCTGGCCCACATGATTAGAAATCAGTACATGGAAAAAGTGGCGATTCTGTATACACAAGTTCTGCACCAACGCATGATGGTGGTGAATAATAGTGATAGTGTGTGGAATATCAGCCTCAACACATATACTAAAAGCATGAAAGCAATAGTTTGCTTTTCAAGGATCCAACACAAAGCACAGATTTTGCACGCGACACCGAGTACTTCTATAACCCCCGCATCAACAAGGTGTTAGTGCCAATTGAGGGTGTCCCAAAACACCCTGAATGCTCAGGGGCAGGTGTGATACTAGCAGTTGCAGGAGACCCTGAAGGTAATGGCGAGGGAGTCTATCAGGGACATGATGCTGCTGGAGATAGATGTTGGTGAGTTTTACCAAAGCAAGTTCACCCTGGTCCTTGATATGAAGACCTCAGAAGACCACACACTCCATGGGTTGGGACTAAGCATAGAAAATGTGAGCAAGGGGGTTATGCTGCAAGTTGAAAAGACAGCCCATGTGACAGGTGTGTTAAACATGTATTTGTTTATCATCATGGACATGCAGCTCAGCATCCAAAATGGTAAGTATGTCTCAGCAATCTCCAGTCTTTGAAAACTTGCCTCCACACTGTGTGATGATTGTTGGCCACTGCAGCTGTGGCAAAAGTGTTTTACCTGTGAGCTTCTTGAAACACCACCATGCTCTTTCTGCTCGACAAGTGTGCCTTTCTTTCTGGCATCTAGCATAAGGAAATGGCCCTTACTAAGCTAACCTATGTTAGCCACCATGCCAGAATCAGCGTTTGGGTCATTACCCAGAAAACAATGCTGTTACCAGCAACTTTCACGAGCAGATGTCCTGGATCACGCGCTATTACTGTAAGGATGAATATTCATTCAGAGACATACTTCGAGAAAATAATGTCATTGAGCCTGAGAGTGGGGCTGAGGCATACAACTTTTTTTAGAAGCGAGAGTTTTGGAAAATTATTGATGCAAACAGAGTCACTGGTCTTATATAAATTTGTTTCTGGTCATGCTTGTCTCGAATGCTACTGCCATGCTAGCGTTGCTTTAGCATGCTGTGGCTTCATATAGTGAACCTTACCAGCCACATTTTAACCCTTGGGACCTTAGCCAATCTAATGTGCCAGCTTCTTTGAGCTAAGCTTGCAACCAACCAAATCATCCAAAATCTTACAAGATTGCTTTCACACAAGTAGGTGAGACACCAAACATGAATGTTGAAGAGTTGTTGGGATCTGAAGACCGATTGTGTCCAGCATATTGCAGCTCAAGAGCAGGTACATGCACAAGTGTGGAGCAAACAGCCATTAACACTGCTGGGGCCACAGCAGGCAAAACGAGTGACAAGTGCAAACAATGTGCACCACATCTGCATGACAACCTATCAGAGTTGATTGCTTCTGTCACAGCAAAAGAATACCTTGGTTGCCATCTCACTTTTGACAGCCTCATGGCAATGAGTGATGAGGAGGTTGCCAAGACTCATGCCTAATACAAAGCTAAACTTGGGGCTCAGATGACATCATTGCTGGGGACATCTCTGTGTGGGATGTAAATTTTGAAATAAAAAATAATTACCTGTGAAAGGTTACCACTCTATATCAGCCAGGCGCTAAAATTCCTCATTATTAATAATTTCTTTCTTCCGTAATTTCTCCGTTGCTCACACACAGCAGGTGTACATGAGGCTTCACTCCTACCCTGCACCTAATACAATTGTACATGCCTCCTCCTCTGTGAAGTCTCTGTGCATGAACTTTACAGAATTTGTTAATGCAGCTTTTTCTGCACTTTTCAACATTTCCTAATAGTATCCAAAAATGTGTTGGTGCACACAGACATGTTGATGTATCTTAACACTATACTTTTTCAAATGAAAAATTATTACCAGTAGCCACACCAGTGTCAAGATACATTTTTTAATGGATCACCAGAGCTGGTGGCTGGGTGGTTTTGGCAGCCCTTGTGTGGTGCAGGGTGGCCTAGAAACGAGGGTTGGAACAATTGTTTTTTTCAAAACTCAAGGTATTTTCACACCCCCACTACCTGCTGCTCCTCTACTTTGATATCATAGAAAATAATGTTATTTTTTTTATTGTTTTACATCTTTTATGCCTAGTCGCAGTATGTAGGGTAGGTAGATGGTTGGGTGGGTGAGTGTGCAGGTAGGTACAAAGGTAGGTGTTTTAGAATATGTTAGCACATTACTGGCTATATAGTGTCAATTAAAAGTTCAAATTTTAAATTATAAAATGATTCAAAGTTTGAATATAAATATAAAAGATTGTGAAAAAAAGCTTTCATTCGAAAAGGGGCCAAAATCACTTTTGTCTGAATTTATTTTCTGCATGATAATATTTAATAAAAGTAGTGGTGAACTATGTAATCTTTGATTACACTATGGTTTCACTGGTGAGATGATTATGTTTGGTCAATCCAGTTTTTAAATACCATCCTTTTGAAAAATATGACCAAAGAAAACTCGTATTTTTGATCAGACTGGCTTTATATCTATATAATTTATGTATAAATGGAGCCTGGGTTACTTTAACTTAACATGCAGGTGACTGCTATAGCAGCTTTTTACTGTTTATCACATATCCATTTAATCTTACACAGTTGATCTGGCATTGATATGGTTGTTCAGTCTGTATTTCTGTATGACATACCCATTTAATCTTACACAGTTGATCTGGCATTGATATGGTTGTTCAGTCTGTATTTCTGTATCACATACCCATTTAATCTTACACAGTTGATCTGGCATTGATATGGTTGTTCAGTCTGTATTTCTGTATCACATACCCATTTAATCTTACACAGTTGATCTGGCATTTGATATGGTTGTTCAGTCTGTATTTCTGTATCACATATCCATTTAATCTTACACAGTTGATCTGGCATTGATATGGTTGTTCAGTCTATATTTCTGTATCACATACCCATTTAATCTTACACAGTTAATCTGGCATTGATATGGTTGTTCAGTCTGTATTTCTGTATCACATATCCATTTAATCTTACACAGTTGATCTGGCATTTGATATGGTTGTTCAGTCTGTATTTCTGTATCACATACCCATTTAATCTTACACAGTTGATCTGGCATTGATATGGTTGTTCAGTCTGTATTTCTGTATCACATATACATTTAATCTTACACAGTTAATCTGGCATTTGATGTGGTTGTTCAGTCTGTATTTCTGTATCACATATCCATTTAATCTTACAAAGTTGATCTGGCATTGATATGGTTGTTCAGTCTGTATTTCTGTATCACATATCCATTTAATCTTACACAGTTGATCTGGCATTTGATATGGTTGTTCAGTCTGTATTTCTGTATCACATACCCATTTAATCTTACACAGTTGATCTGGCATTTGATGTGGTTGTTCAGTCTGTATTTCTGTATCACATATCCATTTAATCTTACAAAGTTGATCTGGCATTTGATGTGGTCGTTCAGTCTGTATTTCTGTATCACATATCCATTTAATCTTACACAGTTAATCTGGCATTTGATGTGGTTGTTCAGTCTGTATTTCTGTATCACATACCCATTTAATCTTACACAGTTAATCTGGCATTTGATGTGGTTGTTCAGTCTGTATTTCTGTATCACATACCCATTTAATCTTACAAAGTTGATCTGGCATTTGATGTGGTTGTTCAGTCTGTATTTCTGTATCACATACCCATTTAATCTTACAAAGTTGATCTGGCATTGATATGGTTGTTCAGTCTGTATTTCTGTATCACATATCCATTTAATCTTACAAAGTTGATCTGGCATTGATATGGTTGTTCAGTCTGTATTTCTGTATCACATATCCATTTAATCTTACAAAGTTGATCTGGCATTGATATGGTTGTTCAGTCTGTATTTCTGTATCACATATCCATTTAATCTTACAAAGTTGATCTGGCATTGATATGGTTGTTCAGTCTGTATTTCTGTATCACATATCCATTTAATCTTACAAAGTTGATCTGGCATTGATATGGTTGTTCAGTCTGTATTTCTGTATCACATATCCATTTAATCTTACAAAGTTGATCTGGCATTGATATGGTTGTTCAGTCTGTATTTCTGTATCACATATCCATTTAATCTTACAAAGTTGATCTGGCATTTGATATGGTTGTTCAGTCTGTATTTCTGTATCACATACCCATTTAATCTTACACAGTTAATCTGGCATTTGATATGGTTGTTCAGTCTGTATTTCTGTATCACATACCCATTTAATCTTACACAGTTGATCTGGAATTTGATATGGTTGTTCAGTCTGTATTTCTGTATCACATACCCATTTAATCTTACACAGTTAATCTGGCATTTGATGTGGTTGTTCAGTCTGTATTTCTGTATCACATACCCATTTAATCTTACAAAGTTGATCTGGCATTGATATGGTTGTTCAGTCTGTATTTCTGTATTACATATCCATTTAATCTTACAAAGTTGATCTGGCATTGATATGGTTGTTCAGTCTGTATTTCTGTATCACATATCCATTTAATCTTACACAGTTGATCTGGCATTGATATGGTTGTTCAGTCTGTATTTCTGTATCACATATCCATTTAATCTTACAAAGTTGATCTGGCATTGATATGGTTGTTCAGTCTGTATTTCTGTATCACATATCCATTTAATCTTACACAGTTGATCTGGCATTTGATATGGTTGTTCAGTCTGTATTTCTGTATCACATATCCATTTAATCTTACACAGTTGATCTGGCATTTGATATGGTTGTTCAGTCTGTATTTCTGTATCACATATCCATTTAATCTTACAAAGTTGATCTGTCATTGATATGGTTGTTCAGTCTGTATTTCTGTATCACATATCCATTTAATCTTACACAGTTGATCTGGCATTGATATGGTTGTTCAGTCTGTATTTCTGTATCACATATCCATTTAATCTTACACAGTTGATCTGGCATTGATATGGTTGTTCAGTCTGTATTTCTGTATCACATATCCATTTAATCTTACAAAGTTGATCTGGCATTGATATGGTTGTTCAGTCTGTATTTCTGTATCACATATCCATTTAATCTTACACAGTTGATCTGGCATTGATATGGTTGTTCAGTCTGTATTTCTGTATCACATATCCATTTAATCTTACACAGTTGATCTGGCATTTGATATGGTTGTTCAGTCTGTATTTCTGTATCACATATCCATTTAATCTTACACAGTTGATCTGGCATTGATATGGTTGTTCAGTCTGTATTTCTGTATCACATATCCATTTAATCTTACACAGTTAATCTGGCATTTGATATGGTTGTTCAGTCTGTATTTCTGTATCACATACCCATTTAATCTTACAAAGTTGATCTGGCATTTGATATAGTTGGTCAGTCTGTATTTCTGTATCACATACTCAGGAAGGAACTATGGTTGTATTTAGGTGTTTCACTGATGTTCATGTATTGATATTCTTAAATGAACCAAATTGATTTTCTATTTTTCCAATTTGTTTTGAATTCCGTTTAAACTGTATAGCTAAAAATATTTGTAAAGTATAAAAGAGGTGATATGTAATAAATACAAAACCGCATTCGTTTGTTTGTTTCTTTCTAGTTGGGAGAAAGAACCATTTTGATATGGCATATGAATATATCAAGGGCTCACGGTCTTGACATTCTTTGGCCACTTCAAAGTCATTCTTTCCACCAGCTTGGAACAAAGCACATATGTAATTTTATGTGTATATTATATGTAAGATAAAAAAGAAAAACATGATATGATTTATAATGAAAAGATGACATCATCAATGACATGCCTAAAAATTTCTTTCACTAGAAGATAAAATCATTTATTTTCTAATCATGAAAAAGCCTTGCTGTATATACTTGTGTATAAGTCAAGTCCAACAGCAGACAACATAGACCCTGATCTGTTGTTGCCTAATGCACTGGCAGATCAGGATCAATATTGTTGGTTCTACTGATTACTCCCAACAAACTGCATGGACTCAACTTATAAACAAATATCTATGCTACATTTCACCCTGAAATTTCAGGGACATTTTATTTATTTATATATTGTATGTGGGATAAGAAAAGAAATATATTGTATGTAGCATTTGTAATGAAAAAGCAGACATAATTCAGGCATGTCTGAAAACCTCTTTCATTGAAAGATAAAATCATTTCTTTTCTAATCATGAATAATCCTTACATTTCACCTTGGAATATCTGGTGACCAGTTTTCCCTTTATAGCTGCCAGATTTCATGTCTTTTGGAATATATAACACATTTGTCTAATAGTTTTATGGTTTGATTACAGAAAGAAACCATCTTGCAACAAAGGAGGAGTTGGACAGTGTGATCAATCTGTTGTCAGGTGTCAGTGTCTCTACCATATCGCCCATGCAGACAATCCCAGAACACCAAGATGATCCGATCTCACTGTATGTCCTTCCACCACCAGCAGTTGGATCTCTCAGTCCCTCTCCCTCTGATTCAGACATTGACATGAAAACCACACGCATGCAAACACAGCGAAGGTCAGAAGGATCTCTGGATCTGTCATGGTATGCAAAAGTGGGACGTAACCATGGTAACACATGGCCAGATCAACATCGATCTAATCTTTCAGGCGGGCATTTGAATCAGAATATCTTCCTTGACTTTGGGGTTTCTTCTCTGCCACGAAGGTTCTCAAATGATGTGGAACTGTGTCCCATGGGCACTGTGATGCCACCTGGTGCCGGCACCAGTCATTATGCAACAGGAACCAATTGGGGTTTGGGAGATCCGAAGTTACATCGAGCATGGCCTGTCAACAATCTCACAGCTGCTGGGTAGGTACTTCAGCAGCCATATGAAGTTTTTATATTTCAGAAGTGGGCAGTATGTGGAATTTCCATCAATACATCCATTTGTCTATTCAACCATTGTTGTCTTTCCATCCTTGCATCTCTGCATCTGTCCTCCCTTGCTAGGCTGTAAATGTTATTTCAGTTTATCTGTTGAGATCAAACTTCCAGTGTGACTTCATTTTGAAAGTTAGATATATTACACAAAATGGGTTACTTGGACCTGTTTCACAAGGTTAATTTAACATTGCTTAAATATTGTGTCTGAGCTCTAAATCTGATACCTTTTACATGAAAGTTGCACTGTCATTGTATCATGTGAAGAACATGTGTTGTGCACCAAAACTGTGTCATTGTTCCAGAATTGGTAAAAATGAATTAACTTTGTAAAATAATTATTCAACTATCAAATATGTCCTGTCTTTTCATTAGCTTGACAACTATAATTTATAATTTTTGCTGAAAAAAAAATATATGTTGAGATTTTGCCAAAGTTGTTTAAAAACAATGATATCAGAAAAAATATATATATATATCCAGTTCTCCCTCTTTATAGAATGGTTCATGGGAGCCACTATAAGTGAGGGAACCTTATACTCATGGGATGTTCCACAACAAGACTATACTGATAGTACATTGAAACACAAAAATAGAGTGTTTAATGGTGTGAAATTACATTATAATTGGTTCTATTGAGCCAAGAGCTAACATAAAGTGAAATAAATTTGGAGCAATGGTAAAACAAAATTTGATCTACCATATATTTAATGGGATTAATGACCATGCCTGTATTTTAAGAGGGGCAGTGGTATATTGCATGGTTTTATAGTGAGGGACCACTGTATGTTAAATAGTGAACACAGTCTAGGTATCTGTGTCCACTTTATTTGGGTTCTGACAAACAACTGGTACAGAGGTGGTTAATCAGTGATTTATAAAGTGGGGTTTGCAATATGATTAAATAATAAACCATACACTTAGGTTATTGATTAGTAGTGAAGTCAAACCTGGCATAAAATGCACCTGAAGTAAGCAATTATCTAATATAAAGAACCATTTTTCAAAGAACCCAAAGACAAAATTGTTGCTCTGGTATTTCTCAAAGAAAAGGATGGGATTGTGTGATCCTGTCTGTCCAGATTTGTGTGTGTGCATGTGTGTTTGAAAAATGTCATGGAATTCCTCTGACACCATTCAAGATAGAGACTTCAAAACTTTCGATATGATCGGGTGCGATCTGTAGAAATGCACAGTGGTTTTAACATTTTGACACAGCCTCAAAAGATAAGGTCTGGACATTGGAGTTTGTGTCATGCCCTGGTGGCTTATATTTTTTAAGTTACTGAGATCCCCACCCTACAACTACATGTACATTCACTGGGCATGAAAAGAAAAATTCATATATGCAGCTGACTTTGACCCCTTGGTCTAACTTACCCCTGGGGATTTGACCCTATGGGCACAAATGTTTGGTGTGGTGGAATAGAATATATAATATATTTTTTTACAAACATTCTAGATGTACAAGTGAACTTAAATTTAGCTTCCACCTGTCTTTAGAAGCCACTTTTCTTTCTTTCTAGAGATGGGTTTTTAAAGACAAGTTTGACAGTAATTTATTGACATTTGCCTCTACCGTATATACTTGCGTATAATCCGATACCAACTGCAAACTGCATAGACCCAGATCTAGTTTATGCAGTTTGTAAAGACTAATCAGTAGAACAAACAACATAGACCCTGATCTGCAGGCGCATAATGCGACGGAAGATCTGGGTCTATGTTGTTTGCATTTGGACCCAGATTTTACGTGAGTATATATGTTAATTCATTTGTAGCATGGTACCTCAGCATGTACACACTACCTAAAATAAGGGCAGTTTATCTCAAGTTTAGTCTTTAACAGAATATACTCTAGGATGCATGATTGCAGGACTAATTCTAGTTTCTAAAAAATCATGCTGAAAAATGCAACACCACCACAAGCAGACACATAAATTGTGAGCCTAACTTTACTTCATTATGTTTAATTTGATGGATGACTTCATCTTTTTAATGTCGCTCAATCCAGCTTGAGAGATCATTATGTCTAGACTGTTCTCACCTTCATGTTTGTGAAAACTTCAATCTTTATGCAGGGCTAGTGAACCGGGTAATTGTGTTTAAGTTGTCCTCACATACATATGCTGTGCTCAATACCTGACTGGTGCACTAGCTATTGATTAACAACTAGATTCACCTAAGCAATGGCTTATATAGCAGTTATCACTGTTTCGTGGTGAGTAAATTACTTGTTAGGTCCAATTTGTATGTGGTTAAGAAAGCTGTATCATAAAGGACAGTAGGTTTTTTCTGTCAATTTGTTCTCTGAGGGTTCATACGGGTCCCTCAAATCTTGAAAGAGATGAATTTGAAATTGGCAAAATCAAGGCCATGAAAGTGCTTGAAATTTAACATGTTTGCTAAAAAAAAATTCAAAATTCTTGAATGTTTAGAGGAAGGTCAAATGTCACTTGCATAATTTTCTTTAACAGTTGTGGTCGTGTTGATTATTCAGATTGATTGAAATAGAAACAGCTCATATTCTAAGCTAAGTATGTTTTATTTAGAGTGCAGTCAAGAAATGCAGGTACGTAATTTAGCCATAATTTGCTGTTTTAAAAGTATATGAAACAAAGAAAAAAAAAACAACAACCTTTTATACTCTTGATCTGTCATGAATTATGTCCTTGAAAATTATTACACGTGCAGGGATGGGTCAAGTGACAATCTTACTCTTAGCATGCATGGATGGGTCCAGCAGCCAAATGCTATCAAAAATCAATTAAGATTGTTACACTTGTGTGTCAAGCCCCCTTGCATATATTAAAGGCATGTACATCGACGAATCTTGACTTGTTTTTTAATCCCTCCCATTAGGATCCCCACCCAAGTATTTTTTGCATAGTGGTGGAGTCCCCCCTCCTGCCAATTCAGTTCTATTAACTCAGAACCCATAAATTCAACTACTGTTTGTAAGACAGCTACTACTTTTGTAAGACAGTATGATCTGGAACTAATTAACCAAGATCAGTTTAAAATGAAATCTGTTAATCCAGCTGTTGCAGTAATCCAATATTTATATAGGATTGGGCAAATTTCAGAGTTAGATGGTAGTCCTACCAAGAAAAGAACTCACTAACAGTAAGACTTCTGATTTCCTTGTTTTGGATCATTAATATTTATTCTTGTTTGTGAAATATCTTTATACTTATTTATAAGAAAATATAAAACAAGTCTTGATATCATATGATATTGAATTCAACATATTTCAACTCAGATCCAGTCATTGGTAGCCACTGGGCATCAGACACAGATTTGTCAGGCCCTTTTTTATTGGACACAATTAGAGTCCAGTTAATGATCCTAGATTGTTTATTCCAGATGTACATCTGACACGCTTAATAATAGCAGCTGGTCTGCATGTGCTTTGGACTCAGATGATCTCAGTGATGATTCCTCCAGTGGAGACCAGCTGTCAGCAGTGGGGCTAGATTTGGTGCAGGCCATCAATTCAAAGTAAGTGTAGCATTAGGAATTAAGAAGTTCATAAGATATCTGGATACTGCATATAGTCTCCTAATGTAATGTGATCAGATAATGTATTTGATGGAGAAAGCAAAGTTTTTTGTAAATTATGTTTCTCCAATAATACTTACCTGATCACATGTCATTTAATACTATCATTTTGGACAAAGAGTTGCTGTCCTTGTCAAACGTGAAATTGACAAGTTTATGAAATCCTTGCTATGCATTAAGTTTGTCAGAGAAAGCAGGATTCTTCAAGTCATGAATTTATTGCAAGTGGCATATGCTTATGTTTAAAGAACTGAAGAATCGTATTTGCAGCTGAGTGTTAGAGAAGATAAATTACCAGCTTAGCCCACTACATAATCATCGACTACCTTGCATCGGTTGTTTTATTTGGCAAGGTGACTTGATCAAACAGGATTATTTGGAGTAGATTATCCCTTACCTTAATTGTATTATTCAAAAGACAAGATGTTGAAACACCCACTGGAATAGCCACTTCTAAAGTATTCCAAGTAAGGCAACTTTATTTTTTGAGTAGAATGAACAGTGTATAATTATGCACATGGAAACTGTTAAGTGAGAAGCTTACAAGGAAGTAAATAAATAAATAAACAAACAGTAAGTAAAAAAAAAATTTTGCTGCCATTAAATATACTTTTGCAGGACATGTGTAGATATTGCTTTGATTAGCACAGTTTTTTTGTACTATTATTTGGAACAGACTTTTACTTGATAATGGTGAAATGGTCTTTGTTTTAAACAAAACATTACACAGTAAATGTGCAGCACTATCATCTTTAATTTAAAGCATGGATTTCAAAACCTCACTGTAGTGGCTATTTTAAAAATATTTTTATTGTTACTCCTTCTGGATGGAGTCATATCTGCATGGGGTTTTCACCAAAGACTTCTTATGACATCTGGTTGGTCCTGAATAGAATGGTGCATGTATGACATCCAGAATTGCTCTGATGCTGACCATCTGGAAAAGTTTTTATGGCTGTATTTTCTGAACAGATGGTCATATTGACAAAGGGTTTTCACTAAAACACTTCTTAATATATTTTGTTGGTCCAGTTTGAAAATGGTACACACAGACCTAATAAAATGGCTGCCACTGGAGCCATTTTAAAAATCTTGTTAGTGCTTCTCCCTATGAACAGATAGTCATATTGGCATGGGATTTTCACTGAAATACTTCTTGCAATAAGTAGTTGGTCCTAAATGAAAATGGTGTCGATATTGTCTCCAATATGACCACACAGATGCCTTCATGGAAAATCTTGTTATGGCTATTACTCCAGAATGGATGATTGTATAAGCATTGGGTTTTAGTACAGCACTTATGCATATTTCCCGTGAATGGATGGTTTTATCAAGTTTTCACTTAATATTATAACAATATGCAGCTGGTCCTGAATAAAAATAATGCTGATCTGGCCTCTAATATGACAACCATATTGGCGATTTAAAAACTCTACTCCATTATGGCTTTGACTTAGGGTTTTCACTAGAACGCTTATTGCTGTATGGAATTGGTCCTAAATGAAAATGGTGCATATTTGACCACCAACATGTCTGTGCTATTATGAATGAGTTTGAAAACCCAGATTTACTTGACCTTGGGGTCAAGTCAAAGGTCACATCTTGCATTTTTGTACTTCACTGAGCTTATGAACACAGGGACTTTATACATGTACAAATGCATTTTGAGAAGGCACTGTATTTAGTTATTTTTCAATTAGCAAGTTGATAGTCAGCACTGACAGTGATTTCAAGATTAAAGGTCTTGACAAAGGCTTTTCTTTATAAAGGCTTATGAGCATGATAACATACACAAGTATGAATATATTTTATCAAAACCAGTTTGTGGATATTTCTCAGAAGAAAACCTTGAATGATTCAAGTTCAGTAACTTGAGTTTTTGTTCGATAATTATTATTTATGGATTTAAGCAAACTTAGCATTTGGGTATATCTTGACATCTTGACCGTATCTGAAATGAGTTCATTAATCTTCTGTCCATGATATCAGGTTCAAGGTCAAAGGCCATGACAAAGAGTTTTAAATTACATTTACCTTGTGAACAGTTAATTCAAACATACAATGCAATATTTTCGTTACCAAATTTGGTATGTTAGAGTTTCTCAAGAATATCTGAGAAGGTTTCAGTACTCGGCGGTTAAAAACAATAAAAGAAGGGAAGAAACTAACATCTGATGAATTTCTGCAAATTTTTTTCAGACAATAGAGCATTGGTGCCTTCAAGGGACTCTTGTTGTAAAAATCCCAACATGAATCTGACTTTATGACCCAATGTACTGGTAGTTCAGCAGCAAAAACCAATATATATCTTCAGTGTATACTGGCCTAGGTCGCATATTCAAAACTGTGATTCATTTTTTGTGTTGTGAATTATGCTCTGTTGGAAATTGGGCAATCACCAGGTTGGTGGTGAAGACTATCAGGAGTTGTACATTTTACATTGAATAAACAAATGATATGCCGCACTCAGTCGAAATATATAGTATGCTCTCTGCCAGACCTACAGGCAGAATACACTGTTCCCTTTTTATAATGATTTTTGATAGGAGTCATAAAAGTGAACCACGTTACAAGTGAGACCACTTTACACTGATTTCTTTTCCAAGAAGGTTGTTATAACAATGCATGAAAACACAAATACAGGATATATAGTGAAACCTTATCATAATTTGTTTTCGTTAGCCAGAAACTAAAATCTTGTGAAATATATTTAGTAGCAATAATGAAATAAAATGTTGGCAATTCAGTTGGATATATGACTATACTCATTATACATAGGGCAGCATAATGAGGAACCAACGAATGTTGTGCATGTTTGTGCACATACAGCATTGAAACTGTGGTTAGCCTTTTTTGGTAAATTGCACATCTCCATCCATGCCCATACTGCTTTTAAAGGAAGTATATCAGTGTGTAAAGCAACCTTCATCCCTATCCAAGTCATCATGACCTAAGTTTCATAATTCAGTGGGTTTAATTAGACTTTTGTTAGAGCTAATTTCTTTTCCAATGCATACAGTGTAGCCAAGACAATCTGACCAACAGTTTACACTTATGTGGCCATGGCTTTGGTCAACTTTTGTAGGGGTAAAATGATTAACTGATGTATCGATGCATCAGTAATTTTGCTGTTTCAATACACATTGATACTAGAGGTGGAGAATTGATTCAGAGTGATATTTAGCTTACAAAATTTACTTTTAATTTTCAATGGTCATCAATAATTATAAGTTTTTTGCCTCTTTATTCTTTACATGTATCGGTATGTATCATCGCATTGTAGGTTGTGTATCAGTATGTATCATATAGCATTGTAAGTTATTTATCAGTATGTATCGTATAGTATTGTAGGTTGTGTAACAGTATGTATCATATCGCATTGTAGGTTGTGTATAAGTATGTATCGTATCACATTGTAGGTTGTGTATCATGATATTTATCGAATCATGACATAGTCATACCATTTCGTCCCCAAACTTTTGTGGTGATTTATTTTCTAATTTACATTTTATGGTAGAGTCAGTACACTTGGGGAGAAGATGATTCTAAAGTAGTACACCCCAATCCCCACCACCTAAACAAGGTCACTGCAAACTAAATTGATGCATTTCTGACTTCTGCTAACATTTTAGTTTAACTTTAATCATCTGGCACTGTCTGTGGTTGAGTTGTACAGTTGGATTAGGAAATCCATATTAATATAACAATTACTTAGAATGTAGGTCACTGTAGTTTAAATTTTATGTGGTAGTGACATGTTCTTTTGACAGAAGTTGCCCTTAGCAGGCATCCATGTCCTATTAATATTCTACTGTTCCTTCTTGTGTTCAGATGGGATGATATGTCAGCAAGTGGCTATAATGCTTCACAGAGAAAGTCTGTGTCTCGAGAGACTGCACGACATCACAGCATGGAGGATCTGCTGGTAAATTAACTCCATATTTGTAACTGAGTGTTTTTATTTTTATTATACCTCCGCATTGAGAAGCAGAAATTATATACAGTAGCATTTACTTTGCTAGTTATCAGCAGATACAGCTGTTCAAAACATGTCACAGGTCTTATAAAGTATTGAATAATTTCCCATGAATAGCTTCACAGTTATCATTTTGTGACATTGAATAATGTCTTTAAAGGACTTGACATTTGGTCTCTTTATCTTTTATTTTATATGCATTTTAAAGAATTTAACATCTTTATGTTGTATATTTTGTCTTGTTGTATTTGGAAGGGTTTTATCTTCCTAAATTTATGTGCAATCGAGTTTTACATTTTTCTAACTTTACCTTTAGTTGGCACCATGTAGCCACTATTGTGCTGAGATGCTGTACAATGCTGCTACATACATACATGCATTTATATGTAATACATGGAATTTGGGATAAAGTTAAATTAGCCTATGTCTGTATTAAAATCATTCTTTATATAAGGAGAGTCATATAAAAATTATCAATGGGTATTCATAAATTGTTCCTGATGTACAAGTGACTTTTATTTAGAGAGTTTTTAAAAATTTCACTGAACATAATATACCTTTTTTTTAGGATAGTAAATCTACAAATACATGGCCTCCACCAAAGCAACTTTGGGGCAAACCCAGTTCAATCCAGAATGAAGAGGACTTTCCCAACCAGTCCACAAACCTTGGTGCTTTTCATCGTCCCGTCCAGATGCAGTGGAGTGATCCTCTGTCCAGTCCCAGTTTTTGGCTAAACCCTGCCATTTCCACAGGTACCAATTTTATCCATGTATAATGTGTCTGCAGATCAGGGTCTATGCTGCAGAATGGTGCATATTGTTTAATCCATTTGATACAAAACATGATAAATTATCGAGTTCCAAATGGCTGACTGCAGTTACCTATTTTAGGACAGTATGCATTTTCCCATGACTGTGGGATGCTTTACTTGGCTACGGGTATTATACCTGTTTCAACGAGCACTATTGCCATGCACAACATTGTATGATGTCACATGACATCATGTGATGTACTAAAATCTATTCTTTTCTTCACCCTTGGGAATTGTCCTTCTGCAGTGTTTTCCCACCAGATGATAACAGTTGGGAAGGGAGAACGTAATTATAGAATAGTAGACCGATAGCACGAAAACTTTTAAACTTAGAGACATGACATTTTACACACTTTATCAAAGTTCTGAGTATATTATCTGATTAGACTTTCACCCAAATAACACTATTTTTAACGAAGTCACGGCATTTGGTGACTTGGAATTTTCATATTTGTTCCTGATTTGGTTTCAGTATGATTGTACAAAAACTATTGTATAGCCATGAAATTTTATACTTTTTCATGGTCATCAGTAGATGATCTGTTTTTATTTTTTTCACGTTTATATCCTTATTTTTAATGAAGTTATTGCCCTTTTGTGACTTAAAATTGTCCTGTGTAGGTCGTGAATTTGTTTCAGCACAGTTACACAAAATCTATTCAGGGCTGCTCCTGTAAAACATACTTGGGACCCAGGGAAGGCACTTTTTATGTGTAGTAGTCACCCATAGATGCAGTTTAGAATTTTGTATCATTTTCATATGAACTCTGTGAATAACCAGAGTACCCTGGCATATATTTTTTTAAAAAGTGCCTTCCCTGGGTATCATGTTTGTTTAAATGGAACAGCCCTCAGTGTGGAGCCATGAAATTGTTTGCACATGATGAAATTCATATTTAGATGTATAATTTATTTTTATTTAATCTATATTTGCTTTCTTATGACACATTTTTCTACATAAATTTGCAATGAAATAAACTTGAAATTATGCATTCATAATTTCAAGTATCTGCTCCATTTATATTGGAACTCTTTTGTACAATTTTTTTATAATAAATCTCTCAAATTAATCTAATAGATAAATAATATGTAGCAATTTATTCATATGACAATTTTTGCATACATAATATACCCAGAGACAAATATAGCACAGTGGTTCACAATTGGCCAATAGATCAAAGTCTCTCATTGACATCAGTTGGTGGTGTATGGTTAAGCGAGAGCACAATGGAGCAGTCATAATGTGAGACTACTGTAAGATGTGTCTTTAAATTGTACCTCAAAATGTGGTTTTATCTTACTCTTCTGTAATATCTCTAGGATGTACCATCTTTAATTAACATGGAAATAAAAATGGTATTATCATTTTTATCAACTAGATGGTACACTTTACATATAGTGTGTGCAGTTTAATATTTTTGATATGTTAACATGTTAAGATATAACTTTATGTAAATCTTATTGGTCCAAATAAGCCCATGAAATTCTTGCGCAGTATTCTCTTTACTAATTGGTTGTGACCGTGGGAATTTTCCTTACCCTGCCTTCTGGAACCTTTTTTTTTTACTATTACTATCAACATTCTGGTTGCCATTTTTTGAATTGATTGCTCAAGGGGCATTGAGAAAAAAAGGTTATGTCTATCAGAATATGGCCATTTTACCCCTCAGGGGCTCGTTACAATAAAATTAAAGGTATCAGTCAGTGGATCGAGGGCTGGGGTCAGATATAAACTTGTAACAGGGACCCCACCCTATGACAAGCATGGTTTAAATGTTAACCTTAAGGAGTAAATAAACTCACCACTGTTATAGAGAAGAATGAGGACAAATGTCAGTCTCACAGCTGACAGAAAGTTTTCCAACCACAGCAATGATCCAAATCAAGTAATGCAAATATCCAGTCACAAATACATTAAAATCTGGAATTATTGTACTCAGGTCTAGATTAGTACAATTTCTGCATCCAGTAATCATTCCTTTACATGAATATCCAACAGCTGGAATGCTACTTTTTCTGCCATATACAATATACTGCCATCCGTAGTAGGAATTAACATGCTTTAGGTGGAAACATTGTAAACATTCTCATTGACTACGATGTATTGTATATGGTGCATCTAACCTAACCCGAGTGAACTATGTGACATCACACAGGAATTTCCATCGGAGATCCAGTGTTGAAAAATTATGTTGTCTGTGTCAAATGTTCTGTTGATTTTTTAGGACAGTTGCTCTTTGAATTATAATTTGTATAGAATATACTTTTAAATGTTACTGCTAATAGAACTGCACTTTATTAATTCAACTAGTGTCTGGGACTATATTTTTTACGCACAACAATTGAAAGGTGCAGCGTCTGAGCCAGAATGAATGAAAGTATTTCTTAGTCTTTCTCTCTGAACTATTTCCATTAAAATAAAAACTATGTGATAAACAGAATCTCAAATGGGTGATGATTTAATATTAAATTTATGACACTCATTAAAATAATTTCCGCTTTTGCTCACCAAGACTTGCAAAAGCTGGGAGTTATTCAACTTGTTTGATAAATTCAATATTAAATCCCATTTAAGATTCTCTATGTAAGGTTTCTTACAAAGTTTGTGAGAAAAGGATTTGATTATGTAAGAAACAAGTCCAAGGGGTGGGTTTCATATCAACAGTTAAAAAATTAAGGGGCAATATTTCCATGGACTTGGTTGTATACATCTTTTGATGCTTAAAGCAAACTGATTATATCTGTTTTAAAGTAAATTAAATTTCCTATAAGCTGCACTGATTTTCAAGCAATTTATTTAAAATGAAAAGGCAGTTACCATATGCCAAGTGACTTGCAGTTGCTCCTTTTCACACATTTTTTCATATTTTAATCATTTAAATCATATATTGTATCATTTAAGATTTGAATAAATTTTAAATCTAAGGGCAGAATCAGTTGTCTAAATTTGAGCTAAAAATGATACATTTGAAATAACAGGAACTGCTTTTTCATCACGACTGTAAAATACATGTCAATTGCTCTGTTGTATGCATTTCTTTATGTTCTATTAAATCAAGTCATATTTGGTAAGATTTCAAAGCTAAATAAATTTTCTATTGACTGCACAACATTTTGGAAAGCAAATTTTAATTTTAAGATCTATATTTGGGGATTGAACATGAGTATAAATTTCTGACTTTGAAATAAGTTTAACTGCTTTTCTGTTGCAACTGTAAGATATGTACCAATTGGTTTGGTTTAATCATTTAGACATGTACCAATTGGTTTGGTTTAATCATTTATACATGTTCTAGTAAATGAAATCATATTTGGTATAATTTAAAAGTTAAATACATTTTCTGTTGACTGCTTAACTTTTGGGAATGTTGAAAATAAATTTAAAGGCAGTATCTAGGTTGTAAACATGGGTATAAAATTCTATCTCTAAAATAACTGGAACATCTTTTCCATCACAACTGTCAAATACATACCAATTGCTCTGTTTATGCATTTGTTCATATTCTATTAGATCAAGTCATATTTGGTATCATTTAAAAGCAAGATAAATATTCTGTGGACAGCATAATATTTTAGAAAGCAAATTTTTATTTAAACGCATTTCTTACGGGATGCGATTCCAGTTGTACTTTACCTGAAGAGGCAAGTTAAGGCAGTGATGTGATTGCAGAATTAGTTGAAAATATAGACAATTCTGTGTGGAGATTTGACATTTTAAGCAGTGGGGATCATTATCTTCATCAAAATGAACAGAGTTGATGTTTACTGGTTATTTGAAAATTTGATTTTAAAAATGAGTTTCAACGTTCTGAGGTCAACATGGCAGACAGGACTGAAGCAGCCAGTGGTGGCAGTAATGTGGATCCAGATTTTGATGAAAATATAGTCAATTTTGTGGGGAGAATTGACATTTGCAGCAGTGCAGATTGTAATCTTGGCTTCAATGAAATGAACTGAGATGATGACAACTGGTTAGTAGAAAATTTGATTTCAGAACTGAATTTAAAAATGCTAAGATCAAAATGGTGGACAGTACTGAAGCGAGAAGTGATGGCAGTGATGTGGATGCCGATTTTCATGAAAATAAAGACAATTTTGTGGGGGAAATTGATATTTTAGGCAGTGGGGATCGTGATCTTGACTACATCAAAATGAATTGAGTGGATGATAACTAGTTAATTGGCTTTTTTAGTTGGATATTGACGATGATAAGACTTTGATGATTTTCAAGCTAACTGGACATTTGAGAACTTCACTGCTCATAAAGTTTGCCCATTTACCAAGGTTGTAGTGACAGTGATTCATAACCCAAACAAAGCTTTACCCTGTCATTATTTTCATTTGAATTGGGATTAAGATCTTGGGCAACATTTAGTTACAAAAGTAAATTTGAGCACCCACCCTCTGCACCAAAATGGATGCCAATTAATATTCAACTATGAAGGCACTTATAGGTTTATGTTTTTGCATGGGTGTTTTATGTCTCTCATCAATGAATTACTTACTATTGGGGACAAAAAAAAGGATGTTCAAGACTAATTTCAATAACATTATGTCCCATGAATATTTAAATCAAATATGGAACATCAGTCAAGCCTGTCAACAGCAGCTACCCATTGGAAAAGGCAAAACTGGCATTTCTGCACAGGGGACCTTTGTACACAGGTTCACCTTTTCAAATTGGTTTTTGAACAAATACTATGCACCGAATATCAATATTGTTATTATTATTATTATTATTATTATTATTATTATTATTATTATTATATCAAGATTGTTTTATGTGCACTTTTCAACAAAATCATAAAATATGTGTATGTTGTTCTCTCCCAGAGTTATGTTCCACACAAGATTACTGTATCCTGCTCACTTGAATCCATCCTATAAATTAAATCATCACTGACTTAAAATAATCACCGATCTTAATTTCTTTTTTGCACCATGACAAAACAATAATTTTACTGTTGATTGACAGCTTACATATGACTGTTAAACAGAGGACTCACTCTTTGGTTAGCCAAATTCTATAAGTTTCAATTGGAAACAGCTGTTCATACTTTAAAAATAATATCTGGATTAGTCACTTGTTCAACTCGCCGAGATGAAACATCAGTCGGCTTATGTGAGAAGCCTGTGATGAATAGGGAATCAAAAGAAGCCATATATGGCTATTCTTTGTGACCCATGAACCGAAACTTCGCCTGCTTTTACAGTCAAGTTTTATACATTGCATGACCCCTGACCCTAATGAAAATGGATGTAACTCATATCTCTTCTCAAAGACAAACTTTTTTTCTTCAGAGGTGGCTTTAATTTTCACAGGCAAATAGATGAAGATATTGAACTATATCTGTCACACTGGCACAAAAGATGACTTTCATTTCTGCTATGATAACATGACTACTTTTCCCACCATCCAGCAAACGAATTGGTTCAACCCTCTACCCTAATGATAAAAACTGCCTCAGTTTCGAATTTGACATATTCACACTTAGGAGTTACATTGTCAACGTGACTGGTGTGCGAGTACAAGCGAGATAAGAAATATTTGCACATCGATTCACTTGATATTCCTTTATCTAAACAACGCCTTCCTAATGAAGCAAAAATTTAGTTTGCATAGACTGTGGGGTTGCTGTAGATACACGCCTGTGACTGCTTAAGGCAGGGAGAAACCATTGTTTGGTTAGGAAACGCCTGGCTGCTGACCGCAGAAGGCAGGTGACCATTACATACAGGACATTTATATAGGAAATTTGCAGGGGGGGGGATTAGAATGGCCATTCTGAACATGTGACCGCAGAGTAAAGGTGATTGTTAGGACAGGTTTATCTGTACTTACCTTTTACACATTTTTGAAATATAAATCATGTGAATAACTCACGTTTTTCAAACAATTAAATTTTTAAAAATATAAGTATGTGTGCATAATATTATGAAAATTTACTGCATCCCTTGAAATAGACTAAAGTAAACCCAGCAAAACTCTGATATTTTTGCATTAGAATTGATTATGGAATAAAAATACTAAAAACAAAATGAACAGCTTTGTCAACTTTCCAGTTCTGCTTCATCTCCAATTCTCATGCGAGTAAATTAAATAAAATTGTAAAAACCTTTGACATTCATGATGGATTTTTGTTATTTTTTTCACCATCTTAAACAGCATAAAACTTGCCACATTTCATACACTTACATATAGGAGGTAAAATGAATATTGCAGATAGAAAAATTGCAGTGAAAGTAAGTTATAAAAAAAATGTAAAGCGTGTTTTTTAGTTTACTCAAATTTTTTTTTTACATCTGACAATTTTCAATAAAAAAAATATATTGACTTAAAAGACAATTTTAGGCTTTTTCAAATGTTATATAACTTTGAAAAATTATTTGAAAAACTTGTCCTGTAAAGCCAGATTGACCAATGTTACTGCATTCTCTCATGTTGATACACTACTGACTGAACAAATTCATAACTGCCTGTCTGATTGGGCTTCAGTATGAAAAGGCTTCAGGGCCATATCCAGGGTCCAAACATGAACATAAAATGTCTTTGAAATAACTTGAACCACTTTTCTGTTGCAACTGAGAAATACATCCAGGTTGCTCTATTTCATACATTTCTTTTATGTTTCATTAAGTCATATTTGTTGTGATTTAAAGCTAAAAAATTTTCTATAGAATGCACAACATCTGAAAAATCTTGTTTCAAATTTAAGGGCAGTATTCAGCATCTAAACATGAGCAAAAATGCTATTGTTGAAATAACCCCAATCTCCTTTTTTTGTGGCTGTTGAATATATATATCAGTTGCTTAATAGTATGCAATTCCTACATTTTTTATGATATTAAGTTATGCTTTGTACCATTTAAAAGCTTAGTAGGTTTTTATGTCGACTGCAAAACTTTCTAAAAAGTAATTTCAGGGCAGTATCCAGGGTCAAACTTAGCCATAACAATCTATTTTTGAACTTGATTACTAACCCTACTCCTCAGTTGTTTTTATTGTTCTGATTCATGAATATCTTCATCGTTCATTCATGGAGTTTTATCTGGTTTTATTTAAGAGCTAAATGAATTTTATTGCAAACTGCTTAATTTTTATGGAGTCTTATTATTTATTTTTGAGACATTATTGACTGGTAACATTTTTTTTTTTTTAACATCACAAGTGCTTCATGATTTGATTTTTAAATCATTGGTTTAATTCTCGATAAAGCATTATTTTACTGTCATCTTTTTTATGGCACACCAGAAAAAAAAATACAGATGCAGATGAGCACCTCATTACAACTCTCTCTCTCTCTCTCTCTCTCTCTCTCTCTCTCTCTCTCTCTCTGTAATTTATAGCTGTTCTCAGTTGTCAGGTTATCTGTTTACAGTGATCTTTATCAGCATCCAACTCATTCAAAATTTCATGTGTTTTTATACTCCAATAAGGTGGCAATAATGACTAAGTTAATCGACCAATTTAAAAATGAAAGACTGACAACAAAAAAATGAATGGTCTGTAATTCTTACCACTTTGTCATGGTAACTGCGCCAGATGTGTATTATTTGTTCAGACAGTGTTGCATAATTGTTTTCATGTTTTGGTAAACTATAAAACTCCATCTCTATTGAGATAATCCAAGTGAAAAGAGCCATAGCAAGGGTGATATTGGTACCAAATTTGTATACCGGTACGCTGGATGTTTACATTGCCTACAACTGTGCCACTGTGCCAGCATGGATTGGCACTAACCTGGACACTCTCCTTGTCAACACTCTCATTTTGCATGTGAAAAGGCAGTCACATGCTATAAAAATGTCAGTGGCCTAGTTGCAATTCTCTGAACAAATGTTTCTGATATTCCCAAAGATTTTGTCCTGAATTTTTTTATTGTGATGACTGAAGAAAAATTACTTGATTTTATTATATAACAACACAGTATGGCTGATACAAGTATATCTGTCAAGCATCATTGTGTTGATTATGCTTGGGGCAGCAGGTATATGGCTGAACAGAAGTGGATGGACAAATGTTTTCACTGAGGCTGATTGCAGTTGGAAGGCAACAGGTACATGATTGGACAGAAGTGGATGTACAAATGTTTTTGCTTAACATGACTGCAACTGGAAGGCAGCAGGTACATAGAAGTAGATGGACAAACGTTTTCACTCCAGCTGATTGTGATTAGAAGGCAGTAGGTACATGGTTGGCAGAAATGGATGAACATATGATCTCTCTCATAACATGGACACCTGGTGCCAAGAAAAGGAAAGAAGTTATTCTCTATGCAAGTACTGGTCAGTTGTTTTGGAATAAGAGTTGACCTTTCTAGTATTCATGAGGTCCTCGAGAATATCTAATTAAAAAAATTGTGCAGAAGCCAATTGCACTGGACCGTAAAAATTTCCTATGGGTTATTTATACACATAGGACTCTAGGGTCATCCTGGAACACTCAGACATTCACAAATTTCCAAAGTGTTTGAAGCTGAAAAATTCACATTCTGTTAAAAAAGTAAATGTATTAGCCATGCCATTGGACCAGGTCCATTAGCAACACAATCAAATTGTGAAAGTTGATGATGGCTCCTTAAAAACCATATAACGAATCTATCTGGCATATTTTTGTATGAAAACCATCATGTCATCCTTTTTATCTGATGATGCGTTGTTGCGTCAGGGCTTCAGGTCAGATCTTCTGATGTGCGCTCCTAAACTCCATGAGGCTAGTGCAAATGAACCCGAGATAACATCAGCAATTGCTGATTGTGCCACAAAATTTCAGGAGCTGAAAGCCGAACTGCTAGAACATAAGAGTACAATGAGGAAGGAGGTTTTCTTTTGCACATTAATTGTTTGCTGGCAAAGGTGACCAGGATCAACATTATGTGTGACATCTATATCATACAAGTTTGAAAACAAACTCTTGCACATTCACAGGCATGTGTTTTAATAGCTGATTGACCAATTAACTCTTTTCCCCCGCAAGATATCACTGCCCAATTCTGCAAGTTATCATATTATGATGAAAACTTTTGGTTTCGAAACTAAATCATCTGTATGTAAATAACAATTTGTGTTTTGAGAATAGAATCCATGAAAGCACTTTCTGAATGTATATTTTGAAGATTTTAACTGCCATGCTTGCATTATTTTCTTCATAAAATCAGTTTGAAACCTGAAGTGAACCTGCTAACGGGTAATAATGGCGGACATCACTGTGTCTTGGAAGTACATTTTCATTAGACTGTCTGTTTTCGTAATTCACTGGGCACATACATTTAAGGAAATTATACATTTTGTAGAAAGCAAAGTGGAACTATTATGTGATAATAAATTTAGCTTGAAAATAAAAATTTGTTGGTCAGAAATATATGGAACAATACTTGTGGAATCGATAAACGCTGTAACTTAAGGTTAAGGTTGTTTTCTTACATCACTCATTTTTGTGAAAATTCAAGAAAAAGTTACAAAGAAACAAAATATCCAAGCAATACATGATGTTATTATGAGTACTTAGACAAATATTTAAAACCATATATTTTCAATTCTGTCTAGGGATTTTTTTAAAGAAGCTTGAAAGAGAGTGGTCATATGAAGAAAATCCCTGTTCCTAAAAATAGATTCATCTACTTTTAAAAACTTCACCAAAAAATGACAGTCAAAAGATTCACATTTAATTTTGAATCAGCTCCCTCAAAATGCATTTGTCAGGTTGAGATTGCTCATGAGTGACCACTGTGGTTTGAATGGATGAACACTATGATGTTGAAGACACATGTACATGTGCTGTCATGTGCGTGTTATAGCCTGATATAGGAGTTGTTTCAGACTTGTTTAGAAATGTTTTAGACTGCCATTTTCGAATGAAGAAACTAACAAAAAATAAAATTTGTTCTTTAAGTGGCAGTTGCTTAAGTATTTTTACTGATTTTTAATTACAATACTGTAATCTAGGTACTCTTGTCAGTTAAAATTAATTACAATGTATAGTTTCTGCTATGCTTTTTTTAAGTCATATGGTCAAAATACATCACATATTTCTCTCCATCTAAACCTACAGACTTTAAAGTATGAATACACTGCATATGAGTATGATACATTCATAGACTTACAAAATGTGTTTATAATGTACATTCAACGTAGAGAATTTTCCATTTGAAGATAAAGTATTGCTTAAAACCAATGTTAAATGCAAATATACATAATGAGAAATACAGGACACAGTTCAAATAAGAGAACCAGAGCACATACAACATACATACATATATATATGTATATATATTGCATTTCTTGCTATGCTGCCACTTCTCCCTGTTCTGCTGTCACTTTTCCCTATTCTCTCCAAAATGAAAAGTCACTTCTCCCTAAAATTCTAGTCTAGCTTGACCCCTTGTATTGTCATGAAATTAGCATGTTATTTTAAGGCAATTAAAAAAGGAATTGTTCCATCTGTCATCACATCAAATCATATGGATTGGCATAGGTGCAAAAAAAATTATTGCAACAGATGTCCACGATGTGTCATGTGTACCGTCTCAAGAGGAGCTTTCTATCTTGTACACGCAAGAAGGCTGATACCCATTATCTGAGTTGAAGCTGCAAGCAGAGGTCACAGACACATTATGATAAGTTGGCCATTTCTATATGTCATCAATTACCAGTGGATAAATTGTGGATGGAATTTTGGACCAAGAACAAATTCTTAATCTTAGCAGTCGACCAGTATGCATCTGCATTGGGTCCTGAAAAATAAGTTACAGTTACATTATTCCATGCTCTGACTGGATTTGCCAGATTTTCCTACTTTGCTGGTCATGGCAAGAAGACAGTGTGGGGTGTATAGATGTCCATTGATGTAGTCAAAGCTTTAACTTCACATTGTTTTTTTTTTCAAGTGATGTTCCTAATGACTGCCTTACTCTACTGGAGAGATTTGTTGTCTGTCTGTACCATAACACAAGTCAGTTATATAGAGTATATATAAGATTCCACCGAGCATCTTTTTGATGCCATTTGAGTGAGCCCATTTTGAAATTAGGATGTCAGATCAGTTTGGTCTAATTTTTACTCTTAGATATTTTTTAAAAATTGTATAAATATATACATATAAAGACTTTGTAATAGTCACCTTGAGTCAAGACATGGGTGGCCATGTTGAATTTTTAACATTGATTCAATCACCTGCCATTGTATCTGTTTAATAAAAGAATGAGGGTCAGGGTAAATTTCAGACAAAAAAATTCTTTACAACTGCCAAGATTTAAAATTAAGAGCAATGATGGTTAAACCTAAAAATGTTGGAAGTCAAGTTGCAGTTGTTTTTGCCCGTTTTGTTTTGTGATTTTTTTTCTTTCTAGCAAGTTCATCAGATAAAGAAATTTCAGCTGGTTTTCACTACCTGGAATTAAATCTTAAATTGTTAATTTGAGGTATCATGTGCCTCTTTGGGGATGAGAATTATGGCTTGTTTTAGCATCAGAAGTGCAAAATGGTCATCTGCTTGCCAAGGTGGAAGTCATACAAGATTGTTCTCCCCTTGGAAAGAGGGATTGGGATCAAATCCTGTTATCCATCACCCGTTACTGCTTCCTCTTGTGCTTGGAACCATGGTTTCTTGAGGCCTCACAAAAATACCAAATTCACTTGTGCCTTTTCATTACTTGAGCTTTGGTGTTTTCTCACGTCATGGAATTGTATTCTTAGCTATGTATCTGTTTCTTGCTCTATCGATCTTTGGAATGGAAGACAATGCCCTGATGACCAGTGGCTTTCACTAGGATATATACTTCCCTAACAAAAAAGGGAAGTTGAGTTCTTTCAAAATAAAACCCCACCAGCAGCTTACTTCAGGCCTTTTCAAGATTGTAGCTGTCCAAGCCAACACCTTTGGGCACCCAATTTCAGCACTGATGATCTTCCCCTAACACCATGAGGGAGGGAGACCTTACAAGCACAGTTGAGCATCCCTTTGTAGCAAGACCTGAAATCCTTTGTTTCTCTTGAGCTTCATCTTGGATTCTTTGTCAACAAGAATAAATCCTATCTCACTCAGTTTCAGTTCTTCATTCATCTGGGCATGGGGTCCGAACTCCCCCGTTGGTTTCGAGTTTGTCCACCTAGAATATTCCTTAGGGATCACCTTAAAGAGCCATATCTTTGCATGGGTATCTCTTCACCACTTATGTCTTATCAGTGCAGCAGCTGACCTTCTCACCCAGTGCCACTGGTTCACAAGATCCCCACAGATCACCCTCCTATCCTCAGTGGTAGCTGAAACTTTGCCTATCAGACCAATTGATCAAAGTTTTGGAAAATATGAGGTACCATCTCAGCAAATGGGAGGATCTCCCACAGTTCACAGTAGGTATCTTGCTGAAGGATCAACTGCCAGACATCACAATCTGCATGGACACCAGATCAACTGGCTGTGGTATCCATCTTCTGCCTCCACCTGATTTTGGCTGAGGTTATTATTGATCAAACTTGGTAAATAGGCCTATGTCATCAAGATCTTGGTTGAGTATGATTATGAGTGAAATTCATGCATATTAATGATGTGCTGTTGCATTTGAACTTGCAACACTATTTCTGATCAAGTTTTGATAAAAAAACTTGTTAAATAGTTTTATATTATCAAGATGTGGCACAAATTTGATTATGAACAAGATCTACACATATTAATGAGGTAATCTTATATCAAATTGGCTAAGCATGTTACCACTCTGGAAACAATTCCAATCCGATTTTCTCCACCTTGGTAAATAAGCTTATATTATTATCATTGTTATAGACAGGTTCTATATTAAGTGAGTTCTGCAGATAATAATGAGATATCTAACATCTTATTGGCTGAGCTTGTTACCTCTCAAGATCTACAGACTATATTAATTTGGAAATGGTTTATATCATCAAGATCCTGGATGACTTTGATTATGAACAAGAGACTAAGCATATTAATTATGCCTTTATCTTTGGAAAGATTTTTTTTAAACCAAGATATAGTAAAATAGATAAAATCAACATGGTGTAAAGTTTGGAGATAGTTTATATATGTTTTGTTCTTAAAATATACATAAGTCTGTTTTGTGAAATGTTCAACTGTTAAGTTATGTAAGCTAGGTGAGTGGTATCAGGCTCACTTGGTCTCTTGCAAGAGTAAAATATATTTCTTCAGTAATACTGACCAATCATGCACATCCACTCCAGTAGTAGCTGATGATTGATGGGATTTGGTGCCAATCCCTCTATCCAAAGGGTGACCACTCTAGTCTGACTTCCACCATGGCAAGCAGATGACCTTGTAGCACTTTTGCTAAAACAAGCCAAAATCATATGGTGAACCCTTTTTTTTTTAGCTTGGCAGGACTTGATTTTTGAGGTTGTGGATATACTTATACATATTATAATTAAGTGTTAAAAAAAACAACATTTTACTCCAAAAATTGTTTTTTTTCTCCAGATTTTTGTCTCATTAACCTTTAGTCTTTACGCATTCTCTATAAGTGTTTTATGTTATAATTCCCTTATCTCTTAATGTTTACTTTTGAAACTAATTTTTCATTGATTAAATGCAAACCCGTGACATTCCGCAAGTTTCTTCTTGGGAAATTGTGTCCCCTAGATCATTAATTCAAAATAAAAATGTTACACTATCGGCTGTCAGTAACTCAACATTAAAATGTTACACTATCGGCTGTCAGTAGCTCAACATAAAAATGTTACACTATCGGCTGTCAGGAAATTGTGTCCCCTAGATCATTAATTGAAAATAAAAATGTTACACTATCAGCTGTCAGGAAATTGTGTCCCCTAGATCATTAATTCAAAATAAAAATGTTACACTATCGGCTGTCAGTAGCTCAGCATAAAAACTTGGCAGATAACTGAACAAACCTTGAATATTGCAGTTGCCACATTTTTATTTTAATTGCAATGAATCACCAACTAATGAGGAATTTGATGTGTACAAGTTCGCAATTAAATGTATTTGTGTAATGGATGTGCACCAAACAAAAACTGTATGCACATTTTAAAATTGTTCCCAAATATGTATAAACACTCATGTTGGCAAAAAGCACACCTAGAGGGTGCAAGGGAGACAAGATTAGGGAGACATTGGGCTAAAAATTGTAGTTAACATGTGATTCTTCGCTCAAGGTGCAACACTGGATACATTGGTGGTAATAAGCCACTACATTCTGCATAACTCTTGTTCGAGAATTTCTCAATACAGTTGATAGTTATTCCTATGCTTCAGCAGGGATGAAGGATATTGTGATACCATCCTTCTGTCCATCTGTCCATATCCAAGTCTTTTAAATCGCAGAAAATCACCAAACGTGTTACATTGGTTACCCATGTGGTAGCCATTTGCAAGAGAAGTATGCTTTTTAAACCTCACCCCTGGTGTTCATTTTTTTTGGGGGGGGGGATAAAGGTCATATATTTAAAAAAAAATGCAATTACACTTATATTTTTTACATTTTTGACTAAATTTTGTATGTGCATCTGTAGGAGGAGGACACATTAACAGTTTTGGGCTTATGACCCCTGGTCATGGTCCAAAGGGGATGGGTTAGAATATGTAATAAAAATGTAGGGATTTGCCATGGCAAAGCCATGAAAGTAGCGCTGGTTAGTGATTGTTGTTTTTCTTACCTTGCAGTTACAGACCAATACACAGACCCATGCAGTAAGAATTCAGAGGGGCAGTCATCTCAAGCAGTTCTACAAGGATTCCAACAGATTTAGACACAAGCTCTCAACTTGTCCAATATAAATCTTTTCGTCATTTATTTTTCTTGCCTGATGCTGTTTTTCATGGAATGCGATGTACTAGTGAGGTACCAATTTTCATGGAATTTGTGGTTCTTGCAGACTGAAAATGTAAAGACCAAACAAAAAATTATCCTTATGTAGAAACAATAGGACTTCTTACCTACCGTATATACTCGCATGTAAACTGGGTCCAAATGCAAACAACATAGACCCTGATCTGCCATCGCATAATGCACCAGCAGATCAGGGTCTGTGTTGTTTGTTCTACTGATTAGTCCTTACAAACTGCATAGACCCAGATCTGCCAATGCATTATGCGACGGCAGATCTGGGTCTATGCAGTTTGGAGTTGGTTCTGGCTTATACGCGAATATATATGGTAGTTCATGAATTTAGGTACCAACAAAAATGTCTTTTATCCCAAATCAAGAAAATTGATGCTTATTAAAATAAATGAATTCACTGTATATCTAACTGCCAGTTTTATCTTTTGAATGAGAAGAGGAAAAAAAAACCTTGTTTACTTTGTAGTAAGATATTCTTTCACAATAGTTTGGTATTCAGGGCCTTTAAGTAGATGACACAGACTTTTACACCTAACTCAGTCAGTAGAAATCATAGTTGCACTCAAGAGAAACCATTCAAACTTTGTAGTAATATAAAATTTTGGAAAGAAGAAGCTGTAGCTGAAAATTTCAGGCATGTATCATAGTACCATATGTACTCACTTATAAGTCAAGTCCAAAGGCAAACAACATAGACCCTGATCTGCTGTTGCATAATGTGCCATCAGATCAGGATCTTTGTTGTTTGTTCTACTGATTACTCCTAACAAACTGTGCAGTTTGCAATTGGACTTGACTGATACGGTAGCTTATGAATTTTTGTATCTCCAAGTTTCATGGAAATTCTCAGTCTCAGTCTTGAAAGCCCAGGAGATCAGAAAACTCTTGAGCTTGAGTTTCTGCTTGAGATTTTGTTTCAGCCAATCACAAATGGGATTACTTTTGAAAGCTCATTTCTGATTGGCTGATAGTAGAAACTCAATCTCAGTTTTCTGATTTAAAGGCCAGGTGGCTTGTCCTACTCTGGTAGTACTGAGAAAAGGAAACACACAAAAAATACACAAGTAGTACACAGCCAAGATAATCTTTATTGCCAGATTTGTTTCATGCATTTTTAAAAACAATATATGTATTTGTGTGTGTGTATGTGTGTGTGTGTATATATATTTTTCAGCATGCTTATATATATATATATATATATATATATATATATATATATATATATATATATATATATATATATATATATATATGTGTGTGTGTGTGTGTATATACACACACACATATATATAAGTATGCAGAAAAACCCTTGTATATTTACTTGCCAGAGAAATATCTTCTAGTTGTCATCGGTTAGAAGGCATTGTATGCTTACCTTCAGTCTCCAGCATTAGTTGTACGTTTTTCATAAACTCATGATTTGTATTTTCAAGCTCTTCAGAATAACTATGCTGAATTTAATCTCAATCAACCATGAAACCTTATCTTTTTTTTTATAAAGAAGTTTTGATAAATCTAGATTCCTAATGATATTTTGACCTTTTGGCATGTTTTATAAACTTTGTATGTTTTTAACAATATTAAACATTTTTTTATGGTACTTTAGAAATGGACACCATGCCAAGACTGAGTATTTTGTCCATGCCTCTAATGTAAATTTCACAAGGTCACAGAGTAAAAAGTAATATTATGTTCCATTAATTATGCAATTTGTTCTATATCAAAGTGATGTTTAGTATGCAGGGTATGTAATTTTCATGTTTTTTGTTGTTGAGTTATAAAGCCAATATTCTGTTTCTTTGTCTTAACTGATTGCACCTTTCAGTGTATGTGCTTTTCCTGTGAAATATGTTTTATGTTTGAAAATTTGTGGGGTTTTTTTGCCATATAAAATGTGTTCATAGGATTATGAGAGGATATGTATGACTATTATCATTATTGTCTTGTCTGCAATGAATGTCACAAAAGGCAAGACATAGCAGTCAGAGTGTCTGTCTATGGTCTGTCTGTCATCTATACATACAGTGTCAACTTTAGGCTTAAGGTCCATATATTCTGTTTGCATCACATGATTATCATCAGTGTAGGGGGGAGGAAAATCCCTTGAGATTAGAGCATCAAGGTCGAAGGTCAAGGTCGAGAGCAATTTTTACAATGTTTAGAACATGGTCAATGATTCAAGTTTTGGATGTGGCAGTATCTGCTTTTGCCATGGATAAATTGTTATTACAGTCAAACCTGTCAATAATGGCCACCCATGGGAAAAAGCCAAGCTGGCTTTTGTGTACAGGTGACCTCTATATGCAGGTTCACCCTTCAGATTTGATTTTTGAACAAATATCATTATTGTTAGTATTGTTATTATTATTATTACTTTATAATTAATATTATTATTATTATTTCAATACATGTATTATTTTATTACATGTATTGTTATTATTATTATTATTATTATTATTATTATTATTATTATTATCAACAGATTGAATTTATTGCACTTTTGAACAAAATCATAAAATACATGTATATGTTGTTCTCTCTAATTGAGAGCTTACATAAGATTGTGAAATAGAGCTTAATGTGGCTATTGTATTTAACATGCCAAAACTTTGCCTGCATTTACAGACAAGTTTTGTAAATATTGAATGACCTCAGAGCCTAATAAACAGAGAGCAATTCATTATCTTCTCAAAGATTAACTTTTTTCATCATTAATAGGCAAATTAAAAGAAAAAAAAAAGAGATTTTGAACAATACCTGTCACACTGTCACAGAAGATAATTCTCATTCTGCTGCAAGTATACAACTACCATCCAGCAAATGAACTGCATTGACACTCCCTCTCTAATTATAAAAACTACCTTGCTTTCAAATTTGACATATTAACACTTTTGTGTCACACTGACAGTGTGACAAGAGTAAGGTGAGTGAAAGGAAGATAAGAAATGTTTACACATCGATTCATGTGCTGTTCCTTTATCTAAACAATGCCTTCCACATCCAAGAAAAAGTGTAATTTGCGTGCATATAGCAGTCACTGTTGATATGCTCCAGTGACTGCTTAAAGCAGCGAGAAACCATTACTTGGTTAGGAAACACCTGGCTGCTGAAAGCAGAAAACAGGTGACCATTGTATGTCCTTTATATAGGATATTTGTTGGGGGAAAATTAGAACGGCCATTGTGATCTGGTGACTGCTGTAAAAAGGTGACCATTGGGACAGGTTTGACTGTAGTTTACCATGGGATATAGAAGATCCATATGGATTTGGCAGTCAAAAGGATAAAGATCAAGATCAAAGTGGTAAATTTCTTAAAGGTTAAAAAAACAACCTACCAATTGTCTCTGAAAAGGTATCACACTCTGAACCAGATTCACAATGTGCATGAAGCGTCCATGGGAATTAAATATCAAAGGGTAAAAGGTCATGGTCACAGGATGAATTGATTTTAATCTTTGAGGTAAATTTTGATAGTTTTATGTAAGAGGTATATGTCAAGTTTCCATAAATAGATTGTTATCAGATTTGGCACATAAGTGTAACAAAAGAGATGTGCTGAAAAGGTAAAAGTCGGGTGTGGGTGGCGGGGTGGACGTTAGTTGGTAGTGTGTTGCTAGGGCTGCAGTGACATTATAGCTGGCAAGACAATAAATTTATCAAGTTTTGACTACTAATCAAACCATTTGCTCAAGGAGTAGAAGATTGGATTTTTGTAAGCCAGTATTTGTTAGAATCTTAAAAGGTACAAATTGCAGTGCAATATTTTATCAGTTTTTTAAACATATTTTTTATTCCAACAATATACTGTATCATTGTACTTATTATCTTTGCATGTAACATGTTATTTTGCATTTTTGATACTTTCAGTCGCAGCTGCTGTTCATATGTCGATTTATTTTTTCTGTCACAGACTGGTCTCTGTGTACTAGTCATGAACAAAATATTGATGTGTTCCCTGTAAATTATTCTTTAATATGGCTGATGTGTCTTAGAGGCCTAGTGTATCTCAAATTCAGTCCATACTTGGATTTTAAGAGTGACATTGATACCAAGACTCTATGCATGCATCAACACGTTACCGTGTATACTCATGTACAATCCGGGTCCAAATGCAAACAACAGACCCTGATCTGCCGTCACATAATGCGCCGGCAGATCAGGGTCTGTGCTGTTTGTTCTACTGATTTGTCCTTACAAACTGCATAGACCCAGATCTGCCAGCACATTATGCAATGGCAGATCTGGGTCTATGCAGTTTGCAGTTGGTATTGGCTTATACATGAGTTTTTACGGTAGTAATCAAACCAAAAAGAATAAACAGGCATAAAAGCTGTTTTATCTTGCTAGTCAGTCCGCTGTAGACCAACCCTCCTTCTGGGCTGTGTTGGACATGAGTATGGCCAGATGGTCAAAATTATTGTATTGCCCATCATACCAAATGGAGAGAAATAGGTATTACTTTTCTAACAGTGGCATCAATGTTAAGATTCTGTTCTGAAGCTTTGTGTTAAAGTTTGTGCAAGTCAAATATAGTGCATAGATAGGACACCATATTCTGCTGAACTCTGGTATTACAGAGTTAATTGCTTTGTTTTATTGTATATATTGCACTGATGCCAACCATTCCAGATTTTGTGGAATTATTACAGTTTTTTAGTGGAAATTCTGCATTCCAAATTATATTGATGAAATTCTGGAAAATAATAATTTTATGGGACAAAATTTTGGACAGGAGATTTCTTTGTGTGCACAGATAGGGAAAAAAGTATTTTAGCACTAATATCTCAGTCTGATACATAAAATGTAGTTTTAAATTCTCAATATAAAAAAAACTATGTAAATAAAAAGAAACCAGTCCATTAGACTGTAAATAGGTGAAAAATTGTAGCAGAGATGAAAGGAAAAGTCAAATGCAGATAATTCATAAAGAAATTTAATATTTATGGCTATTGTTTTGGCAAAATGTTAAAGGAATTCAGGGTAATGGAATTGGAGGAATGGATAAACCATTTTTATTCTCACTGGACTTCAATTGTTACTGACTCTGTTCAGGTATGTATAGGTTCATAGGAAGATGCAGTATGCTTGTGTATAAGTTTGTTACTTTTAAAGAAAATAGTAATTCCAGACAAAATAAAATCTGAAAAATTGATGCCAGGATTCCTGATAAGCATGCTAATGGGTTGGCATACCTGTTCTTGTCATTTGAGAGGGAACTTACCCCACAATCAAACTAGGCCAAAGTTTTTCTTTCCTTTGGTTGTAGAAATTTCACCATGTGCACCTCATTGTAGAGTCTCTGGTGTTTCATTGCTGTTTGCTTTCCTTACTTATAAAACCTTAGACAAACATGGATTTTTACAGACTTTTACTTGGACTTGTCCGTGTTTCAAGTTTTGAGGTCAAAATGTCAAAGATTATCCTTGTAATTGTGTTATAAGATTTGTCATTCATGAAAACAAATATTTGCTTGTAGATTTATATTTTATCATTTTGTAAACCCAGATGCATTCCTGTGAACTTCTCTATTTCACCATGCAATTTGTTCTGCAGGTAGGTAGCTTTGTCCATTCACTATCCTTATTATATTTATTGGATTGTTTACAGTAATATTGTTTCGGATAGAATCGCTGGTTTAACTCATTTTCCATAGAAGTTGAGCAGAATAATTTAAATACTACATACCCTATGCAGTAAGAAGCTTTAAAGGTGTGGCAGTTGAAGAATATAAATCCATTTGTTGATCAGCATAGCTGGTCAGAACATTTATTTCTTTTGTGAGTGACCCTGGGTTTGATCCTTGGTCACAGCTGTGCTTTCTTCTTTCCAGTCAAAAGTTATTAACCCTGGTAGTGTGGGAGCCATATATTTATGGATGATGTCACCTACCACTGTATGTGGAGACCATATATTTATGGTCAAATGGAACCCCTGTCTGTATGCGGATACCATAAAAATATGGATCAGGACAATGATGTCTGCAGATGTCAAATCTTGACCAATCATTAATCGTGTGCTAATAATATCAGGGAGATAATGCAAGCTATAAGCCAGTAGATGCTGGCTTGCATCTCTGTAACAGTGAAACAAATATTACAACAGGCTGAGAATGCCTGTTGTCAACAGTGGACATCAAATGCTGTTCAGTTGCTGCAGTCTCGTTTCTGTCTGAAAGATGGTTGACGCTGATTACCATATGTACGAATGGGGAAGTTTTAATTAGAATAAAGATCATTAGGACTTTGTGTGGTAAGGTCGAAGTATTAATAACAATGAGCTGAATTTGCTGAATTTGAGAATTGTTTTTTCTCTAGGAGTATATCACTTGCTTATCATGTATTGATATGCAAGTGCTCTGACACAGCCATCCCATTCAGTAAGAATTTCAAGTTCCACAAGCTCAAGCTTAAACTACAATGGGAAATTTTTTTTATCAATGAGTTTGTCATGTACAGAGCTTTTTCTTATATTGGGAGATACACTGTACCAACAAGAGTCAGAATTTGACAAGCTTCAATGGAACCAACCATTCAGTTTTCGGGGTAGTGGTGGTGTGGTGGCTTGTACGTATTCCTTCATTGCTTAGAAAAAAACAGAAGAAAAAAAAAACAGAAGAAAATTCTTCTTAAGCTGAAAAGTTTGTATTTTGCTCTATGTCTCTTTCTGTCTATCTGTCTGTCTCTCTCAACAATCAGATTGTAAAGAAAAGTGATGAATAGAGAGTAAAAGAGATTAACCTCTACTTAATGAACCCACTCTTATGACCGCAACAGGAAACGTATGTGACTTGGCAATCTATTAATCAAGACCTGCAGTCAGTACCTCAAAAAAACTTTCGACCTTAGGGTAATATTTTTTTCTATCAGTTTTGTTTTTACATTTTACAGAGCTAGTTTTTGAAGTAAGTCAATGAACATACAAAGCTGATTATATTTTTTATATTTTTTTATTTTCCTAAAATGTGTGAGAAGTATGAAGTTACATAAAACGTAGGAATAAAAAGGTCTTCCCTAATAAAATTGTGTATGAAAAATTGTTGATCTACTCTTGCCATTGAATACGTAATGCATATGAACTTTAAAGGAAAAGAAATGTTGAATCCAAATTATTATAAAGATTTCAAAAGCAACTTGAAACCACATGTTACAAACTAAAAAATCTCCCATGAAAATTTGACCCTATACCAATTCTGAAGAGTTTCAGTAATGTTAAACAAATACTGACATATCTAATGTCATAGACTAATACTTAAACAATTAAGGTATAACTGAATGCACTGCCCTCCTTTACCGAGTAATTTTATGTAAGGAAAATTGTTTAGCCTTGGCACTGTGTTCATAATTATAAATCACCAATTGTTTACATTTCATGCTCGTGCAATTTATAAAGTTTACAAGTCAATAATTTGAAAAAATGCCAAGTGTTTCATAAAAAGAAAAAAAAAAAAGAAAAATTGTATATGCACACAAGTCCATATTATGGTTCACATATAAAGTTAGCTTTTTGTGGTTGTCACTGTTTATCACCTTGAAAAATATAGCTCTAACTTTACCAAAATACATTTAAATAAAATATAGATCAATCCAAAGATTGCACTGCCCACCAGCAAAATCTAGTTGACAATATTTATTTTGTAGTTTTACCAGGCCACAATCATAATCGCAAGGATTGTTGCTGAGAGATCTATTTTCTTTCAGTTATTTATGGCAGGTTGCAAGTAATGATCATCATTGAAAATCTCACAACTCTTTATCTTTGATTCATAATCATTGAGAGGGAATTAATATTAATGCCAGTACTTTTGGTAATAGCGACTTTCAGGCCTCTCAGTATATCTACTGCAGCTACACTCAAAAGAATACCTGACAACCAATGCCACTTCTATACATGTATACTGGACACAACAGCTCTCATCCAGTGTTGCAAATTCACACCTTAGTGATCATAGTGTTGTGTGTTTCAGCCTCACTTCGTGATAAAGATCAAAGAGCTCACTAGGCTTTATAAGAACACGGTCCTTTCTCAGCTGATGTTTTGTACCATATGTAACTGAAAATCATACAACACTATATTGTGACAGGAGAAGACCCAAACTAATGACTGTGATAATACTGTTGTACCTGGTAATATTATATTAAAAACTTTCAGATGTAGGCACTGTAGAAGATTACACAACTAAATATGTAGATTAAGTGGACCTTTGACAGTTGTGCTCAAACTAGCTTAACATTAGAAGATATATTCAAATTAACATCTTAAAACACCTTGAGTCGTGAAGAAAGTTATTCTAAAAATATGTTTTTGGTCATAGATTAAAGAATGCATTAATTATGCATTTTTCAAAGCAATCACAAACATGATGTATCTAATACTAGTGATACACATTCAGTTTGCATATTAATAGTATAAAAAGAAAGACGTACAGAAGATTCAGAGTGGAGCTGGCAAAATTTAAGTTTTATTTAGTACGAGTTCACCCAAAGTCTTTAAATCAATTAATAACATCCTAACTTTTTTAACATTTTTTATATTTTAAAAGAAAACTTGATTTTTGTTTCATTTCCACATGATGTGATAAAAAAATTTTTAAAACAAAATCGAGTATATTACAGTTGATGTTAAAACTGAATTTGATTTTGCGTCAGTTATTACATCTGTCACATGTATAGTTACTTGTACTTGTCAGATTTATTCATGCAAGCAGTAGAAATTGCATATTGATGTGTTTACATTAAAATCTGTGAGATATCTGCCTTTCAACAATTTTCAAATTTTCAGATTAGTTTTCTGTTATTCCCCCTTTGGCTTCAATGTATAAACACTATTCTCTTCCCGCAAGAACATAATATAATTGTTCTGCATGTATAATAATTTGTATTTTATCTTTATAATTAAACAGGTTGATCACACTGAGTTCTTTGAAAAATTAATGCTGTTTTTATTTGAATACAAGATTCTGCCAAATTTATTTTAAAAAAGTCTTTAAATACTTTCAGCCATTGTAACATTATTTTTGGTCGCCATGGCAACCAAATAAATTCTATAATTATTTATCATTTTCTGTATGACTAGTACTGGGTCCTTATCATTAAACTACAAATAATTGAATAGAGTTATATTTTATATGAAGACAATTTGTGATTAATTGAACACTACAGAAATATTGCATCGTCTAAATATGATAACATACTGAAATGTATGGACATGTTACAAAGTTAAACTTTAGTTATCTAGCTTATACCTAGAAATAATGCACTGCGGATATAAGTGATATGTAGACACAAATTTAACTATCCATATACACATTTTGAATAATTATATGTGATGGAAAATTATATTTGATTTTTTTCTTCAACAAATACTATTCACCCATTTTCCCTATTTGGTTGCTATGGTAACCATGAACATGCATCATTATGCAACAGCAGATCTGGGTCTATGCAGTTTGCAGTTGGTATTGGCTTTTATGCAAGTATATACGGTAGAAAGACTTTATTGTATGTCACAACATGCTTACATGGTTTATTCAGTATTTTACTCTTATTTTTCATTCCCTTAGCACACAATTTGTGTGTGTGTGTGTGTGTGTGTGCAGGTTTTAACGCCACTTTTAAGACATTTTGGCTATATCATTACGAGAAAATGGGAGCTAAGTGCCTTCCCAAGGACACACCAAAGCAGCCAACCCGGGCTGGCCTGGGTGGGTATCGAACCGGCAACCCTTGGATTACGAGTCTGAAGCTCTGTTAACTGAGCTACCAAGGCTCCCAGCACACAAACAATCTACTCTACTTAAAGTACACTAATTATGTTTATTTTTTTACCATAATTTTTAACAAAGTTGTTAATAAATATTTCTCAGGATGTATTTAATAAACAGAATAATGATTGCATAGTGATTGTGTGAAATAATTAACTTGTCTTAAATGAAACTCACTCATTTGTTGCACTGACTTGTAAGTTGTGTGATGTAAGGCACTCGTGAATTATTCAACGTACTGTATTTGACGTAATATCTATACTATGTTATTAACAAATTCTTATTTGAGTAAATTCTATGAAATTAGAGCTCATCATAATTAGTACACACATACAAATGTTGTAAACAGTGTCCCCATCATATGTCTATAGATACCAAAAGTGTTGACTTCTTTTCTCTGTGTTGAGAGTTTTTCACTTTGGTGGTTCATTCTCTCTCCAGTATGGTCACATGGTTAATTCCCTCTCCCAATATAGTCATGCCCAATAAAACTTTTCCATTTTGGAGACTGATTTAACCTCCAAAGTTGATAGTGAGATAGCAAGCAGTCATGGTGGTACCATATGTAGTTGCTTATAAGTTGAGTCCAACTGCATAATGTGCCAGCAGATCAGGGTCTGTGTTGTTTGTTCTACTGATTACACCTTACAAACTGCATAGACCCAGGTCTGCCAGAGCGTTATGCAATGGCAGATCTAGGTATGTGCAGTTTGCAGTTGGACTCGACTATAAGTGAGTATATACGGTAGGTTGCAAAAATATAATCATGTTCTTGGCAGATTTCAGCAGCTGCTTCCCTCTCACAAGATGTGCTGGCATCAAGACGTGTGCTTAAAATGGATAATTTTTAGCTAGTTTTGACCAAAAGAGGTGTGTGTGCCTATTAAAGCATTTACTGGTATTATGTCAAATATGGTAATTGCTGTACAAACATGCATTATCTTTTTTTAATTTATCTCTTTCCTGTCATGCACTTACTGTTGGAGAGTACTGTATATACTTGCGTACAAGCCGATACCAACTGCAAACTGCACAGACCCAGTATAATGCGCCAGCAGATCTGGGTCTATGCAGTTTGTAAGGACTAATCAGTAGAACAAACAACATAGACCCTGATCTACTGATGCATTCTGTTGTTTGCATTTGGGCCTGGCTTATACATGAGTATATACAGTATGCATTATTTTTGCATGAGAAACTTCTATATATGATGCATGGTCCAGTTTTTGAGGTCTGGCAAAATATTCTGTACAATTTTTAATTTTCTGTAAGTTTTCCCAAAATTCTCCCATGTTATGGAACTTAAATGCATACCATCAGTAATTTTCAGTTGCAAAATATTAGTCAGTTACAGATTATGTAGTATTTAAACATCTTAAATTACCTAAATGCATAACTCTAGCAATATCTTGCAGTAAAAACACTTGTCAAGGTATGAATAGTAGATTATGACATCAGTTTACATACTGAAAGTAAGTCAGCTGACCATAAATATACAGAATATGAACAGATAATGTTTTAGTAGAAGAAACTTATTTATTTGTGTCAGAGAATTTACAAATCATGAAGTGAAACTGTAGGACTGCTGAGAAATGCTCAGAGGTTCAACCTGATACAGTGAAATAACACAGGTATGCCACAAAGTGCCAGACTCCTTTCTAAGTTATTTAGTAACCATAAAAATAGGATCTCAAATATAGTATGTGACACATTCTCTAGTGGTGATATATAATTCTGTCATGAACCTGTTTTGTGTTTCATGACAATGCATGGAGACAAAAAGGTATTTAGTCTCGCACAATAGATCCTCATTTCTAGAGCATAACGCTCAAACCGTTCAAGGTATTTCAACCAAACTTGGTACACATCTCAAGAAAGTTGTGTAGGGGAGCCTTTTCATACTTGGAACATTCTGCATTCAATATTTTTTGTGTTACCATGGAAATATAGAGTAGCGTAAGGGGTGGAGGATATGTCATCTCAATATGACTCGTGTTCTTTAAATCGCAGGGGACAAGAAGCTAATTACCATATATACTAGTGTATAATCCAGGTCCAAATACAAACAACAAAGACCCTGATCTGCCATCATATAATGCGCTGGCAGATCAGGGTCTTTGTTGTTTGTTCTACTGATTAGTCCTTACAAACTGCATAGAGCCGGATCTGCTGGCACATTATGCGATGGCAGATCTGGGTCTATGCAGTTTGCAGTTGGTATCGGCTTATACGTGAGTATAGACGGTGTTCATTAATCTCATACTTCTTTGCTTAAGTTAAGTTTCTGACCTTAGACATCACACATTTTGCATAGGAGGAATGTTGTATCATTTTGGTATCTACATCGCAATATGGATGATTATATTTCCTCTTATTGTTCTTTATATCGAATGTACCTGAACATGTTTGGCATTATTTTTATTATTATTATTATTATTATTAGATGATGATAATGATGGTAATGATGATGATGATAAATTATTTTATGTGAACTTAGAAATTTAGAAACTTTATGTAAACTTAGATACATTTGTATGTGGACTGATCCAGATTCCCACCGTTATTTTTGTCATGTAATATTACAAATCTGGATTTTCTTATCATCAGCTACAACAGTTGTATTCAAACGATTGTTAAAGGTTTAACATTCCCAATAATTGTGTTTTGGGGTTGTAGAAGAAATGAAATATTTCCAACCATATAGTAACCAACAGCAAAGGTATCATTCCAGTACAGTATTGTATTTTTTACCAAAATATAATCCACTACACAATTAATTCATTAGTTGGTTAGAGAATATATGTAATTAACATATCTCAAGAACAGAAATAGCTCCACCTACTGAATAGCATAATATATCTCAAGTACATAAATAGTTCCACCTACTCATTAGAATACAATATCTTGAGAACAGAAAGATCTGCACCTTCTCATTAACATAACATATCTCATGAACAGAAATAGCTCCACCTGCTCATTAGCATATCTCAAAAACATAAATAGCTCCACATATTCAACTTGCATAACATATCTCAAAAACAGAATTATGCTCTGCCTACTCAGTAGCATAATATATCTCAAGAATGGAATAGATCCACTGACTCATTAGCATAAAATATCTCAAGAACAGAAAGAGCTGCGCCTACTCATTGGCATAATATCACAAGAACAGAAATAGCTTCACCTACTTGATAGCATAAGATCTCTAAAGAACAGAAATAGCTCTGCCTGCTCATTAGCATAACATACCTCAAGAACAGAATAATGCCGCATCCTTGTAGGCATAATGTATCACAAGAACAGAAATAGCTCCACCCACTTATTAGCATAGCATATCTCAAGAACAGAAATAGCTCTGCCTGTTCAATAGCATAATATATCTCAAGGATTTAGATCCACCTACTCATTAGCATCACATATCACAAGAACAGAAATAATTCCACCTACTTGTTAGCATTACATATCTCAAGAACAGAAATAGTTCTACCTACTCATTAGCATAATATATCTTGTGAACAGAAATAGCTCTGCCTAATCAATAGCATAATATATCTCAGAACAGAAATAGCTCCACCTACTCATTAGCATAATATATCTCAAGAACAGAAATAGCTGCACCTACTCATTAGCATAGCATATCTCAAAGAGCTGCACCTACTTCTGCCTGCTCATTAGTATAACATATCTCAATAACATAAACAACTCTGCCTACTCAATATCATAACCTATCTCAAGAACAGAAATAGCTCTGCATATCCATTAGCATATCCAAAGAACAGAAAGAGCTCCACCTACTCATTAGAATAACATATCTCAAAGAGCTGCTCCTGATAATTAACACAATATATCTCAAGAACAGAAATAGCACTGACTGCTTATTAGCATAACATATCTCTGGAACAGAAATATCTCCACCTGCTAATTAGCATTAAAGATCTCAAGAACATAAACAGCTCTGCCTACTCAATAGCATAACCTATCTCAAGAACAGAAATAGCTCCACCTACTCATTAGCATAACATAGCTCAAAGAGCTGCACTTACTTCTGCCTGCTAATTAGCATAACATATCTCAAGAACATAGATGGCTCTGCCTACTCATTTGCATAAAATATCTCGAACAGAAATAACTCCAAGTACTCATTAGCATAACATATCTCAAAGAGCTGCACCTACTTCTGCCTGCTAATTAGCATATCTCAAGAACAGAAATAGCTCTGCCTATTCAATAGCATAATATATCTCGATAATGGAAATTAATCCATCTACTCATTAGCATAAAATATCTTAAGAACATAATAAGCTACACCTACTCATTAGCATAACATATCAAAAGAAAAGAAATAGCTCCATCTACTTATTAGGGTAACATATCTCAAGAACAGTAATAGCTCTGCATACTCGTTAGCATAACATCTATTAAATCAAAGTATTTATTAACTTCCATTTAAAGTAAAATATTAATGATATTCACATCTAACCAGGGATATTATTGATCAGTGGTCCACTAAGATCACTGATGGGTAGTAACTGATTGACAATTGGTGATATTCTCCAAACCCCAAATGGTCATCTCAGTATAATCTTTACAGGTTGCCTTTTACCCAAATGGTTGGTTTATAATGGTACTGTCAACACATTATTAACATGGGTGCTAAGCATCTTTCCCAAGGACACACCAAGGCAGCTGAATTGGGCTAGCCAGAGTGGGTATTGAACCCACAACCCTCAGTTTACATGCCCAATACTTTACCAACTGAGTTCTTTTTACCAAATAGAGTCTAATCTCATCTCTGCAACTTATGTTTGTGCAAATGTTGTTTGTTTATCACAAAGGAGAACAGTTTATTAATAATCATTTAAAATTTAACTTAAGTATCTGACAATGGGGTTTATCCTAGTTTTCTAAAAGCACCAATGAATTTTAGATTAATCAAGTGTCCTTGTATAATGTTTCTCTCTCAGTGTCAAGCTGGTCTTGCATGTAAGGGCTGAAAAAATTGACTTTAATGTTTAACATATTTTTTGTACCTACCCATAAATATTTACTTTTATTGATAAGGCATGGGATATATTACCCCTCATTTATCATATTTAAAGTAGATTTACAATTAAACAGAAATTGTTTATATCCTGATTACAGCATCTATCAGTATTGGGCAATGGAAATATCATGTACTATTGGCTCACTTGAAAGCCAAGATGTACAGTGTATATTGTAGTAGAAAAGTTTGATTTCATTGACTGGTCTGATTTGATGATTAATGCATTATTTGATTGAATATTTAGTAAGTAGTATTGTGTTGTAGTGTGTGAATTAATTATTAAAGTTTATAGTTGGCTGCACTAATTGTGTGAAACAGTCATGTAAAGGACATTTAAGGCCAGGATGAATTATTTATTTTTAGTTTATTATATGGTCGTGTCTGTAGGAAGCAGTATACTTTTAGATATACATGCACATGTATGTTTGAGTTATTTTGCTAAATAATTATTGACGGACTTTAATCAAAATCTAATGCTATGAAAGTGGATTTCGTGTATTGATCCCAGCAAAGCCCCACATGTCAATTTTGGAGCAAAGTATTGTCTTTTCTGTGCAATTAAATGTGGTGTTTTGGCACAAAATAAGTGCCTTCTGTTCATGTTGGGTGTCCCACATTTGAAGTAAAATTATATTTGCATTTTAAAGACATGTTTCACTTTAATCTTCTCATTAGCAGTTAAAAAAATTTTTTTTATGCCAGTTGAAGATGGAGCATACTATGTTTTGGTCATGTCTGGCCATTAACAGTTTGGTTTCCATGTAATAACTTGAATTTGACTTCACATACCTTCACCAAAGTTTACAGGTGAGTTGCCCTATATAAAACAGCCCAGTTGATTTTGGGGGCAAAATGGTCAAAGGTCAAGGTCACTTACTGAGTAAAGCAAAAAGGTTTCTGAACAATGCTTCTTATACCTTCACCAAACTTTGCAGCTTGGTTGTTTTTTGGGAGACACAAAAACCAAGTTGTTTGGGGGTCAGAAGGTACATTGGGTTCTGCTTCATATACCTTCACCAAACTTTGAAGCTAAGTTGTTTTTTGGGAAACAAAAAACATGTTTGGAGTCAAAAGGTCATATGTCAAGGTGAATGTCACCAGCGATAGCAAAATGGCTTCCATGAAATGACATGAGTTGTGCTGGTATATTTCACCAAACTTTGCAGACGAGATGCCCTACAGAAGGCAAATAACTCGTTGATTTAGTGTCAAAAGGTTAAAAGTCATGGTCACTGCCACCTTACAATGTTTTGAAGTTCTTTGTTTAAGAAATGGTGAGAATATCACCTATTTTACACCAGAAGATGCTCTGGTGTGAAATATCTGATTTTTTATTCATGTATGCAATATTTAATTACGTGTACTTTAATTTTTGGCAACTAGGACAAATTTATTTAATTTGTTTCTCATTTTTCAACTTTATGCATTTACAAAAAAGATTCTTTGAAATATATTTACAATTTTGTACAAGTTTGCAAATTATCTGTGTAAACCAAGATTATTTGAACTTAAACTGTGTGAACTTGAAAAATATTTGGAATATCTGTCCTCAATATAAACTATTATTCTACCACAGTGAAATGTGATTTCCATAACATTTCACATTGGGACTCTAGTAGAACATGTGTAATATTGCTGTGGATTTATAATGATGCAGTTAATAAGAGATGACTGTATAAATTTCATTATAATTGAGTGAAGTCTAATTAATTCAGGATTTGTCTGTACAGATGTCTCAATGCATGACAGTCACAGGGAACATATTTCCTTTATTACTGTCTTGCATGTGAATGGTAAAACATAGATACAACACCCTCACTGTAAGACCCTTCATTATAACACAGTTCCTGTTATAAGGTGGGTATGATGATGGATCCCATTTCATCAAGTGGTAGTAACATTATATGTATCATATACTTCATTATATGGTGATCTCACTGTACAGCAGTATACTCTATGGCTGTTGTGGATGGTATTATAACGAGGGAGTACTGTATCACTTTTTTTGGTAGAAATGGTGACAGCACCAACAGTGGCATTTATGTTAAGGTCTTGTGTACTATATGACTGACGTTTTGTACCCTGATATCCAAGGTGTTCATGTCATGCCTGTGTTAGCACAGAGCTGTACCATCATAATGCTTTTCATAATCAAGACATCCATTCTGTAGAACCGTTGTTGCTGAAGCATTTTGTTCATCCAGATTCCTCAGTTATTGATGCATGATATTTGCTGCACTTTTTCCAAGAGGACACAGACTTAATGCTCCTTTTATTATTTTGTATTTTTCTTAAATTATTATTTTCCATGATTTACAGCTGATATCTTGTGTACCCCATGAAATATAAAAACATGTATTCATTGAATTTTCACTTGCGTTTTCATCTCGATATATAATCATTGCATTGTCCTTAGTTGATTCGACACCCAGTTTTATCTTTATTAGTAATTACCATTGATTTTGAAATCCCTTCTGCACAAAGAGGATTTAATCTTTTTATTTGCACCATGAATAAAAGTCCCTAGGTTGAATTCAGTTAGCAGACCCCAAGGTCATACAGTCTATGCACGCTTTGCTGTTGTTTAATATTGACAGCTTGAGAACATTTTGATGGTCATTCTCTTTCATATTGGGCAATATATGATTGTAATGCTCAAAACAAAGCTGACCAAAACAAAATCTGTAAAATTGCTGACCACATGTTTATAAGACCTGAGTTGTACTCTAATCCAGAGTCCTGTTTACAAGTCTGTCAGTAGTTTGAGACATACATTACAATAGTTTTAGCTACCTGTTGGTAGCACTTTATGTACACTAATATTGGCATAAGATCCACAGTTTTATAGATGTTCTGATATTAAAAAATGGCTCACTTTCAAAAATGTAATGATGCTTCTGTTAATAAAAAGTCTGAAAATATTGATTCTGGATTGTTAATTGTTTGAATAATACTAGAACAGAAGCTTCACAAAAATCTGGACAATGGTAGTTCAGCCTTCAGTCCTTCAACAAGAGTAGTGTTAAACTCTATTAAATTAAAAAATATATATATTTCGTCCTTAAAGCACAGGTTTGTTCATTGAAAACATGGTTAAGAGCCTAGAAAGGACAGAGAGCGTTTAATCTGTTTAATCAATGGATATTCAAGGCAAACGTGACTACAAATTAAATGTTTAATGCAATCCACACAAAATAAACAACTTTAAACATGGAGCATTAAGAACATTTTCCTATTCAGCAATCGTCACTTACACATTTATCCTGTAATTTCTGAAGCCTGTCAAAACGCTAAATAGTTCAAAGAGAATTGCAATCACAGAATACAACAAATGGCTCTTCAGATATTAAATATTAAGCAGCAGGGAGGGCAAACAAACCAAATTACAGGATTGGGGGGGGGACCACCAGACATTTGATTAGGTTTGTTCAGTCCCCCACCCCCACACATTATGGCCCCCAGAGGGGACGCAATGGGAGATGAGAGTCGCCCACCTATGAATCCTTCCACTATGTCTTAAAATGGTTTTCATCAGCGAGCTACTGTATGTTTCAGGTTGAGGATGAAGATCCATTGGGCCTCGGGGATATAAACATTGGTTTAATGGTGTGGGGCGGGTGGCTGATTTTTAACAGGCAGATGAAAGACGCGTCGTAGGGTGAGGCAGGCTCATTTACCACTACATGCACGACTGGCCGGCGGCATGCCTTTTCGTGGAGGTACACAAAATAGAGCTTTGAGGGCGATGGCTGGGAGGATATCCGACTAACCATGGCGGCCAATCCAAAGGCTGCATGGGTTCTTGGCGGGGGCAATGATAAAAGCTGGACCCCAAGCGAGTGGAACAGTTCGTACTGGCAGACAGCCAGTGCTTCAGAACCAAAGAAAGGCACGTAGATTGTTGAGGTCTGTAGAAAATATACAGATACTCCTGAAGAACTGGTAACCAAAGTTTTCAGCGAAGCCTTTGCCGCAGCCAGCGCAGCAAAAGAATGAAACAGTTGAAAGCCCACACCCGCGGCCATACTGGACGAAGCCCAGCGGGCATGTGTCTAGTTAGGGTACGGCGGGTTTTGAAACAACCCCAGCAGCTACAATGTATCAGAGGTAATCAACCTTAACATGGCCGCTTGTTACCCAGGCAGCTTCTTGGGCATGGAGGAGAGCGCCCAGTACTTTGAGTGGTTTGGCCATCCTGCGACAAAGGTGGCAATGGGTCACTTCCCGAGATCAACCTCATGGGATTTATGTTCTTTGGGCTTTGCCTCCAGCTGTCACAGTTATTCCTGCCTGGTTTGGCTGTCACTTTGGCAAGCTCGAAGAAAGCGAGGACGTCCCAACGACCACGGCTGGGCCCCTGTTGCGCTGCTGTGATTTATGATGGAGGCGGGTGTGTTCAGGCATCTTGAGGTGGCTTTAGGCCATTAGTTCCTGCAAAAAGCAGACCAAAGTATGGTTGCCAGAGGATAAGGAAATGGGCCAAATTATCATGGAAAAATTTACAGCAGGCAGCGCCAACGGATGCAGAATGGTCACGACCCAGGGTAATTGGACTTTCTTGTGCGCACCTGCCACGAGACGAACTTGCAAGTTTATTATGACAAGGCGCATCTGGGGCACATAATCACGTACTACGATGGCTCGCAGCCGCAGTACATGCACCCCAGGCGTTAATTTTAGGATACGTAGGAATGAGCCTGATTACCATTCTGCAGCGATTCCCCACTTAGGCCGTAAAGGTCGCAACTGACTTGATTTACGTCAAGTATGTGCACTTGGCCAGGCAGGAGAGCGTCGCAGCCTACTATGTATAGGAGCTCTCATGCATCGACTGAGGTGCCCTCGAACGCGCAATCCACATCAACCACCCGCAAAATAGTTGCAGTGGCAGGTCAAGATAGAAAAACTATTGGTCCTGAACAATTAGGTCACCTACATGCCCAAACACGCATACTGGGCAGCCGGACTCAAGTGCCAGACTTTACAGCCTCTGGTACCTGTCACTCACTGGCGACACACCGCCTTTCCTACCTCACTGGCGGTGGAAGCTCGGTAAAGACCACACGCGCGATTGCCATATTCTGCGGCCAAGAATTGTTCGTGCTCATCCCTACCCTTCAGCTCACAAAAGAGATGCGCGACCGGGATGTCCACGCACTGAACTATCAGGGCTTCTTTCAGATCTTTCTCGATTGGCTGGAACTATGGGGCATGCAGGTCATCTGCTGTCGCGACCAGGGATAACCCCCACCTATCGCCTGAGAGCTGCCGCGTGAATGGCTGCGAACAGTCGCAGATTATTACGAAGAAGACGACTGCGCCAAGGACGAGGCTATACAAAAAATAAAAAAGAAGATGCGCTTTAAATCTGACAAGGTTCAGGGCGAGGAGATGCGTAAGGCCCTCTCCGCCCACCGCGACTGGAGCTTCTTCCTGGAGCAGTGGGAACCCGTCGACACGCTTGTGGCTACCTGCAAGATAGTGGTTTCGACCTTGGTGACGAGTATGTTGACTGAAGACCCGGTTCGGTGTTAGTTGTGTGTCAGGGAGCACAATCTGAAGCTCTTCATGCACAAACGCACTTTTAGGCTCTGCAGCGGTGGTGCTAAGCTGATAATATAGTACAGGCGAGCCGGTCTTAGCAACCGCACTTTATAGTCTGTAAATATTTATAGAACACATGTACTCCTTCAAGCTCATTCGGCACACATATGTACAGCACTAAGGTGGATGCTGGCCAGAACCAGCCTCACCTGCACATTGTGCATGGCCAAGAGTTGCGAAACGGTACCCATTAAAACTCCCGGCCAGGGTCAACCTGCAGCAATTTGGGTCACTTAACGGTCCCCGCTTGTAGATACGTGCCAACGCGTCGGACACTTTGGAAGCCTCCTTTGTGTTCAAGAGCTCAGCCTCCTTGTAACGACTGGCGACATCAACCACGGTCAGTGTATGGTTTACAGAAACTGACCATTTTGTAAGTTGAGCTGCGCGTATATGATGATGTATTAGTACACGTTTAATGCGCCTTCCGCCTGGGCCGTTTCTTTTTTAATTTGCAGTGTTACGCCTTCGCTTGCGTTTTCGATGCGTCTTCCTGACCCATGGAGCGCGTGGTCTTCCATTTACCTCATGTTGATGACGAGGGCAGAATGGTAGAATGCACCGACATCGATCTTCGGCATCTCCGTGTCCTAGATAGACTCCCTCGCCATTATTTTTTGTGTATCTCCCCACTGCTGGTATCGCGCCTGCCCATGGGCATAGATCTGGTTTGGGACTCAGAAATACTCAGTATTGAGTACAAAATGAGCAATTTTTGTTGTTTCCGCGAAGAGCATGACTATTGCCTTATTGTTTTCGCCGGCGTGTTTAGGTTGATGTTACACGTACTGACGCTTTTGTTCAGCACTATCCTGCGATGGCACAGTACTCGGGTGTACAATTAGCCACTATTCCGATGTATTGCTGCCGGATCATGCGTGCCGGATCATGATGCGTGGGTCATGACATCGAACTCCAGAGATATATCGCTGATGGTGTAGCTCGCCCCTTTGCTGGTGCTCCAGATCACCCTGGCGTAGTCGTTTAACATCAGCTCAAAGGTGAGGCGGTCTGAAAGGCCGGACTGGTAGTATGGTATGAGATCATCGAGCAGGACAAAGAAGCGGTTCTCAAACACAGCAGCAATAGAAGCCTTGGACTGGATAGCGGCAACAGCATTGCCAGCGCAGACACATATAGCAGCAGTGTTAGTGTTCTGGATACCATGGTAGACCGCGTTAGTCCTCTTCTTTCAGTCAGCTAAAGATCTTTGTAAACGCCCCAGACGTCTGAGTCATCGATACACGCTAGCTCATTACCATCGAGCTTGACACATATCTTCTTGACGATGGCGCTGTTCCAGGTTTTTCACTACTGTGCGGTTGGCGTCAGCCGGCCATGCTGTGCCGCCGCTCAAGGCAGTTGTGAATGCCAGTCTAGTGGTGCCGGGCACAATGACATCGTTGCTACTGAGGTTGGTAAATCTGACAATAAGCAGCTGATTTTGGTGTATAGTGCTTGAGTTATTAATAACGATGATGGTGTTTTGGGCTTCCTTTACACCAAGGGCTCGGTGGATGAAGCGGAACGGGTCGAATTTGCGTCCATATTTAGACATGCTGTCGGTAATATTAGAGATCACGTGTCCTTTCTTTAATAAGCGAGCATAGTTTCAAGAGCAAAAAACATGGCTGAAGGAGACTTTGACTTTGAAATGACTGGGCGGGGGGGGGGGGGGGCGCTGATGTGCGGTGACTGACCTTGATCTGCCGGATGAAATACCAGCCCTTCCGATGATGGCCAAAACACACAGGAGTCGGAAAGCCGATAATAAACCCTCCGTGGAGACAAATTAATAACAGTTCAGAATGAAATCCGCGACACGAAGACTTGCGATTTTTTTTAAGCAAAACGGCCTAAAATCAAGGTCTGTCTATGTCGACTATACTGTACAAAATTATTGCTTTGGAGGAAAAATATGGCTTGAGCGCTGAGGAAAAGCTGTACCGTACACTATTTCCTCGCTGGAAAAGGCTTATATCCAGGCCATATATAAATAGCTGGCGACAGAACGGTCGCAAACAGTGATCATCTGTGCGACATAACAAAAACTGCAAAATATACAAAAAGGGTTGCCGGCGGGCACGAGGCAGTACACATATGCTGAGCTATTTGAGGTTCTGGGGCCGTAGGACACAGTCGTCAGGGGCCCAGTAGTCTCCCGATGTGGGAGATCCTGGGCCTCCACGAGACACTGCAAACTGACAAAGGTGCGCTTGCAAACAATGCCACAACAACCAACGAAATCAAAAACGACATAGACGCGTTACAAAGGCCAAAGAAAGATCTCATGGTCTTTCCCAGGAGACCGATGTGTTACGAGGAAGGCTCCGCAAAAAGCTGCAACCCTCTTTTGCGAACAGGACTCGCCTCGATTCACACCACGCTCTGTTTTATCATGTCGCACACACAGGAGGAAGCAGCTGGCCAGGATACTGAAAATGCTAGCAAAAACCCTGCGGCATCTCTGTCTGGAATTAAACGTCAGCAAAGATTAAAATTATAATGGACAAAAGACTTTATCCTAGCCCAGATCTGTCAATCCCAGGGCAAACCTCCTCTGGTTTATGTACTTAGACCATCCCAGACAGAATTCATTCCATTTTCTTACGGCCATGTGTGGTGCTTGTTGCCTGCACTGATTACATGCGTTTGAATTCAACCACTATGAAATTTCTAGGGCAAAAGGAACCTAGAAATTCTGGAGAAATGCAAACTATATAAACCATCACGTGTTTTAATTGAACCCCTAATGGAATTCCTACGGCGAAAGTAATTCAAACTAGATAGCAGTTACTCCGAGAGGATGAAGTGCAGGTAACTGATTGTGTGTATGTGTGAATGTAACTAATTTTTACTCAAGACTAACACGCAATTGACTTTCATACTAGAGAACGAATTAATACGAGCTATCAGCTGTCCCCAACTAAATAAAAAAAGATTTCAGTCTGCGCGGGGTTCGACCACAAAGTAGGTTCTAAGCCTCAGATCTAGTTTCCAACTCGTATACCATCACAGCCAACAACTCACTTACAAATGTACCTGTTAGACTGGCCCCAGAATTTACCTGTACAAACAAATACATTTTTTAAAATATTAATTTTGAACAAAACCTGTCTGTCTGTGTCATCGTCAGTCTCAGTGCAGGAATTATTGTCTAATATCAACCCATATATTGACCACACTGGGAGGTCCAATTTCTTTACAGTGGATTTCAGTACATATAGGAAACTCCTCTGGTTGTGCATTCTGATTCCAGGCATGTACTGAAATGCAACGTTCATTGTCCAAATAACACAGACAGCGCTGAATTCACTAGGGTCGAACATTCCTTATAAATTGATTATAATGCACAGGTAGCGTAAATGGTGTTGGCCGATTTGTATATTCCCTGTAATTTCGTAAACAAATCTTTAAAATGCATGCATGATGGTTTTAAAATTTAGCACACAGAAGGGTTAAATATTTACCTAGGTTTTATTATTTAGAAGACAGACTAAAATATGTTTAAACCCTATGCCCCTAGTTATGTGAGTCGCTATTTAAATTTATCGATAATTTTGGAATGCGGTGGACTGACTGGTTAAAACAAATACACCTGAGTGATGTATAATCAATATGGCCATAGTAGTATGTGCAGCAGGGCTCTATGGGGGTGGGGTGGGGGTGGGGGTTGACTGGCTGTAACAAGTCAACACTCGTATACTCCATCTTCCGACTAGGTGGCACATTAACAAATCTTTATTGTCCGAGGTCTTGCCGTAGCTGGGATCGCCATCTGCAATTTTTTTTTTTTTTAACAAACTCTCAACTTTTTTTCTACAAAAATTAATTTTCATATCTTTTGCGCGGCCCACATAAACAATGGTTTTGGCCGAAGAGCTATGAGGTAGACTGCACGCTGTTAGCACCGCAAGCCGCATTAAAAAAAATTCTGGATCTGCAGACGCTTGCAAGGATTGCCAACAGGCGCTTGTGCTTTGGCGTGACCCCCAACATGGGACAACAAAATCGTATCTCTTTCACCCAAAAGGTGAACACTGAGCAGAGCTTGGTGCACAAGTTTGAATTGCTTGATTGCCTGATAACATCAGATGCGTTTGAAGAGCTAACTTATCTTCTGCGTTATGTCAGTAACTTGGCTTAAACCGGCTATTATTTTTTGTTTCCTCACGTAGAACTGTAGCCTTCATCCGGCTCAACTGGCGGAGTTGCGATAGGTTGCCCACTAACATATTTAACCGCCATCAGGCTGAATATAACAATCCCAGCAATTGCCGACATTGCCAGCGGCACAAATGCGCCGACCCCAAAACACCCAACATACATATTAGCTCAATATATACAAAGCATTATATTTTATATATTTCTTCAAGAGCTTTTAGGGCTGGTTTCGTGTGGGGGTCTCTGCCAGCCCAACAAAAAAATGGTTTGGACCCTCCTTTAGCCCTCTTGTGAGTGGCTTGCCAATGAAAACCAACAATTTAAGACTAATTGGGGGTTTGGGGTGGGATGGGGGTGGATCTTTGGGTGGGCGACTCTCATCTCTCCCTGCATCCCCTCCAAGGGCAAACCTAATCACACGTCTGGTGGTGCCTCCCAGATCCTGCAATTTGGTTTGTTCGCCCTTCCCACTACTTATTATATTAAAGATACTCAGACATTTTGTCTGCTGCATACTTTATCATAGTTGACAAGAAATATATAAGACTCCAGTTAATTAAAATTGTTAAAGGTCATTTGAGATGGGTTTTCCATACTTTTGGAATATTTGTCCCCTGTAGACAAGCTGAACTTCGAAACTGCTAAGTAAACTTTTAACAAACTTACTATTATGATATAAATAGATTCAAGAAAAGGTTGAGACTTGGAATCTGAGATGAAACATATTTAAAAAGCTTACATTCAAAAATGTAACTTACTAACTTCACTGACCAAAATTAAATGATACTATACAACTGAAACATGTCCGAAAAAATGTAATGCTGACAAATGTTCAGTTATCAGTTTGTTGTGAAGGCATTTGGTAATCAATCATCCGTTAAAATGGTATACTGTACATGTAAAAGAGTCAACAAGTTAAAAATCAAATTAAAGTGTTGGATTGACTTAGATATAACTGACAAGTCTAGACTTTAAAAAATGAAACATGCTTATGAACTCCTCAGTTTGAAATATAATATTATAAACTTCAATTACCACATATGTCTTTAGACAAGTTTGCACAAAATTAAGAATTAACTCTACCGAATGAGGAGCTTTCATGAAACAGTAAAAGAATTATTGTATAGTAGAACTTGTCTTGAAAAACCACCCCTTTCCGCCCCCAGAAATGGTCTCTCAAGACAGGTGGTTTGTCATAACAGGTTACAACACTATATAATCAATACATCTGTGCATGGAGATCCTGGTCTCTCAAAATGGGTGGTCTCTCAAGACAGGTTTTACTGTATATTCATTGCACTGTGACTAACATCAAAATATTTATGAGTACATGTATGAAAAAAAGAAAGATCAAACTTTAAACAAGCAAATGACTGATTTTCACCTCACGAAAAAGGAAGAATTCCTTTATAAACCAACTGTGGCTGTAACTATTCAAAATCATGCAAGTCTGTTGTGAGAATGGTTATTCAAATTAAAAATATGATGACTTGAGCCACGTAGCTGTCTGAAAATTGGATTCATAACAAGAAAAGAAAAACTTACAAAAATGTAGATTATTTAAGGTAAATATTGCTAAAATGTAAATTATTCAGAATGCAAATGTTGTATGCTTGACAACAGCCCAAAATGTAGGAAAAAATATATTGCAAAAATTTAAAAAATTCAATGAATAATGTTAAATGCTAACCCTGAAGTAATTATCAATCTCCTGAGAATTCTAAACATTTTTTAAAAAAAGCAGCCCCCACCACCCCTTTGTGCTATGACCCTCTCATTTACCAATTTTTGTTCAGTGTGCAAAAGTCTATAATATGCACATTTGAGGTGAAGCAGTGTGTTTATTTACAGTGATGCCTGTTTGTGTCACATGGCTGTCTTAAGCATGACTTCAGCACCAGCAATGATTCCAAGTTTTGTTACCAAGACATGCCCTCTGATCTACTAGTATTCTGTTTTTCCATACTTCTGAGAACACCTTTTCGTAGTGTACAGTGCTGTCAGGAATGCAGAGTACTACACACATTTGTCAACAACGGAGTTTGTACACGAAATTAGCATTCTCGTCCTTTAAATTTCCAGTTGCCATCCATGTCTCATTCATTCTGTCCTTCAGAAAATGTTGTAAATTTAGGAGTTGATAAAAGACAAACATCTATAACAGTATCTTTGGATACTCCTTGGGGCAGTATGCAAGAAAATCTCATTATGAAGTACCCGAGATCTGAAGCATACACAGTCAATGTCTGCCACTTCAGCATGACAAAGTAGAGGTTCATCAAGGGTCAACTTTTGCTTCAAGGAGTCACAGGTTTTGACGACGTATATGTGAAAAACCCTGTGAAACACTTTGATTTTGCTCGTTTTGTGATGATTATTTTCCCTGAAGACAGGGACCCCCATGTGATACTCGACACACCTTTTTGTGATGATATATAGTTATACCAAGGTTCATCGATATATAGTTATACCAAGGTTCATCGATATATAGTTATACCAAGGTTCATCGATATATAATTATACCAAGATTCATCGATATATAGTTATACCAAGGTTCATCGATATATAGTTATACCAAGGTTCATCGATATATAGTTATACCAAGGTTCATCGATATATAAGTATGCCAAGGTTCGTCGATATATAAGTATGCCAAGGTTCATCGATATATAGCTATACCAAGGTTCATCGATATATAGTTATGCCAAGGTTCATTGATATATAGTTATACCAAGGTTCATCGATATATAATTATACCAAGGTTCATCGATATATAATTATACCAAGGTTCATCGATATATAATTATACCAAGGTTCATCGATATATAGTTATACCAAGGTTCATCGATGAATAGTTATACCAAGGTTCATTGATACATAATTATACCAAGGTTCATCGATATATAGTTATACCAAGGTTCATCGATGTATAATTATACCAAGGTTCATCGATATATAATTATACCAAGGTTCATCGATATATAGTTATACTAAGGTTCATCGATATATAGTTATACCAAGGTTCATCGATATATAGTTATACCAAGGTTCATCGATATATAAGTATGCCAAGGTTCGTCGATATATAATTATACCAAGGTTCATCGATATATAGTTATACCAAGGTTCATCGATATATAAGTATGCCAAGGTTCATCGATATATAAGTATGCCAAGGTTCATCGATATATAAGTATGCCAAGGTTCGTCAATATATAAGTATGCCAAGGTTCATCGATATATAGTTATACCAAGGTTCATCGATATATAGTTATACCAAGGTTCATCGATATATAAGTGTGCCAAGGTTCGTCGATATATAAGTATGCCAAGGTTCATCGATATATAGTTATACCAAGGTTCATCGATATATAGTTATACCAAGGTTCATCGATATATAGTTATACCAAGGTTCATCGATATATAATTATACCAAGGTTCATCGATATATAATTATACCCAGGTTCATCGATATATAATTATACCAAGGTTCATCGATATATAGTTATACCAAGGTTCATCGATGAATAGTTATACCAAGGTTCATTGATATATAATTATACCAAGGTTCATCGATATATAGTTATACCAAGGTTCATCGATGTATAGTTATACCAAGGTTCATCGATATATAATTATACCAAGGTTCATTGATATATAGTTATACCAAGGTTCATCGATATATAGTTATACCAAGGTTCATTGACATATAGTTATACCAAGGTTCATCGATATATAAGTATGCCAAGGTTCGTCGATATATAAGTATGTCAAGGTTCATCGATATATAGTTATACCAAGGTTCATCGATATATAGTTATACCAAGGTTCATCGATATATAGTTATACCAAGGTTCATCGATATATAAGTATGCCAAGGTTCGTCGATATATAATTATACCAAGGTTCATCGATATATAGTTATACCAAGGTTCATCGATATATAAGTATGCCAATGTTCATCGATATATAAGTATGCCAAGGTTCATCGATATATAAGTATGCCAAGGTTCGTCAATATATAAGTATGCCAAGGTTCATCGATATATAGTTATACCAAGGTTCATCGATATATAGTTATACCAAGGTTCATCGATATATAAGTATGCCAAGGTTCGTCGATATATAATTATACCAAGGTTCATCGATAAATAGTTATACCAAGGTTCATCGATATATAGTTATACCAAGGTTCATCGATATATAGTTATATCAAGATTCATCGATATATAATTATACCAAGGTTCATCGATATATAGTTATACCAAGGTTCATTGATATATAGTTATACCAAGGTTCATCTCTTCATACAGAATTGTATCATCTTATTTTTTATATTTTATCTTGCTGTATTTAATTTTGCATTATTGTTCTTTGGAAGGGTTTATTTCCCAAAAACTTTTGGCAATTTATTTTAACATTTGTTGAACTTAACCTTTTATTGGCACCACATAGCCATTTTATGCCGAGGTGCCGTAAAACACTACTATATTGCATACAAACATACATCATTTCTTCATCTCATATGGCTCTAACATTATTCAGTGAAAAGGAGAGTGTAATAAATAAATTCAACATATAACATCATGACAATGATATTGAAGATAACCCCTCCCCAGTTTGGCAGACAACTCATCTGTAAATGATTATATATATATATATATATATATATATATATATATATATATATATATATATATATATATATATATATATATATATATATATATATATATATATATATATATATATATATATATACCAAGTTACATCCCTTAATCGCAAACAGTGCTAAAGTTATAGAGCAGAAGGGAAAGTGTGATGAAAACAAAATATGGAGCCGTAAGCCCTAACCTTGACTTTGAAGGTATCACCCAAAATGTGATAATGCGACACACCTTTTAGTGATGATGTTCAAGGATATTAAGTTTCATGCCTTAATCTCAAATGGCTGAAAAGCATAGAGCGGAAGAGAAAATGTGATGGAAAACTTAAAATATTAGCTGTGACCCTGACCTTGAAGATGGAACCTCCAGTGGAGTACACAATATACCTTCTAGTGATGATGTATAATTAACCAAGTTCCATTCCTTAATCTCAGATTGCTGTAAAATTATAGAGCAGAAGCGAAAGCGTAATAGAAAATGTGAAGTATAGAGCTGCGACCTGGACCTTGGATATAGAACCTATAATTTGTACGCAACACACCTTTTAGTAATGATGTACATGTATACCAAGCTTCATCCCTTAATCTCAAACAGCTTTAAGTTATGGAGCGGAAGGGAAAGTGTGACGGACAGAAGTGCGGATACTATGTCCACAACCTTTCGAAGAAAAAAGATATTTTAGATAATGTACAATGGCTTATTCTCATGGGAAACTGTTGCTTACATTGCTTACAGACAAATGACTGCAAGAAGATACATCAGAGTTATGTCGGGCACAATACAGTGTAGGGCTCACTATATGGCGTTTAATGGAGTAGTCACTGTTTTGGGGGAAAGAGTTTAGTAATTATATATATATGTAAAAAAAAATTAGAAAAGGGCTGAACTTTCTGTAAAAAAATATATGATATCTAAAATAAATTTTTAATACAAAAATGCAAATGTTTGATATAAAAAGTGTGCAGTACTTGACATCAAATAATCGATATTTAGCATGTTTTTCAAATCATAAATTTGAATATTTGATAGAATTTGTTTTATATAATAAGTATTTTCTCATAAAAAATATTCAAATTTATGATATACAAATTTTATTTTTTGATCTAAAAAATAAATTCAGTAGTAAAATGTCACCCTATATATTTCAACCATGCTGCATATCTTCAGAATAAAAAACAAAAACAAAAGAAGCAATTATATATATACACACACACACACACACACATATATATATATATATATATATATATATATATATATATATATATCTATATATATATATATATATATATATATATATATATACATTATATATATACATCATATTGAATATCTCAGACAGATGGTGCTCATGTAGCCTTTTGTAAATAAAGGTAAAACACACCGAGATCACTAACAGAAATAAATTCACAATTTTGTATGTATTGTGGCGCACAAATTTAAGTCAATATGAGATGTGACACAAATATTATTGCATATCTCTTGCAAGGAAGTGGAATACGGGTATAATTGTGCATTTCCTAAATCATACTTTGTCCATAATCCACTCTTTAAATGCTGATTACTGATAATTTCTCAAAACCTTCCATATTCGTAAATAATGCTTTGAGCACGTATTGTAAACATTCTACTAGTAAGCACCCATTCATCCGTACTTTTTTTTTACCCCTATGAACTTTTGTGTGGGTGTATGGGAATAAACACAAGATATTTTATACACAACTTTTATTATTTACAGAGATCCCTATTACCAACTGAACATAACGGTAGGAGATTATAAAATAAATGATGTACATAACAAGCATTCTCAACATCCTTTAATTAATTGGACTCTAACTGGATTTACTTTAAGGCTGTCAACCTTTATCTGTGTCTCAAACTCCAATTACACATGAATATGCCTCATAATTCATACTACATCTCACTTCTGATACTACACCTCCCCCTCTGAGAACAATTAATCTGTGACCTGAAGAAATCGGAATGTATTATATCTATATATACTATTCTTGATATGAACAGTTCTATCAGTGCTAAAGAAATCTAATACAACAATTAAGCTTTATCTTATGAGTTTCAATAGGAATCCCCATTATCTTTTAGTATACACTTTACAAGTCAAGCTTTTTTGGTGGGATAACAAGTCGATTTGATCTTGTCCTATAACCATGATTAGCACTTGTCTTAGGTGTTTCTGAACAATTATTTCCATTTTTCACAGATTGTTTTTCATATATACTTATTGAAGAGTCATCACTGCTGTCTGTTTTGTCGCTCAAACCAACCTTGGCTTCATCATTTGACTGATGTAAGGATTTATTTTCCTGCACTTTCGTTGATCTACAGGTAGCTGAACTAAATGTCGTCTGTTTCTGCGTAGATACTCCCAGGGGTATTTATAAAAGTATGATCATACAGACGATGCCTTAGACAGAACCACACCTGTCTTTTGTGTATTCCTGACCAAAACATTATCTCAGAGATATAATTTTCTAATTTGGGCATTTTGTGAGCTCGGAAACGATTATAAAAATGCCTCTTCTGATTTTCTTTTGCATGATTCTCAGAATTTCTACCCGTTTATAAGTATGGCCAACCTGGAGTTAAATTTGAGCTTGGGCTTGGTACGGTAGTCCTTAATTTACGACCCATTAAGAGTTCTGCTGGGCTGTAACCAGTATGTGGTGGTGTTGCATGATATGGTAATAGAGCCAAATTTGATCTTCTGATTTTTGTACAAAAAGATGTATTGTTTGTACACATTTTTCAGCTTCGCTGTTGCTCGGAGGTATCTTGGACCAGAGACATATATAACACTCTGCTTGGGCTAATAGTTTTATGCTCAAACCCATAGGTTTCGCAAAGTTTGCAAAAGCGGTGGAAGTAAATTTAAGTCCATTATCTAATATAAGAATCTCCAGTATCCCATATCTAGCAAAAATAGACCTGGTGTGATTGATTACAACTCCAGAACATGTAGCAGCGAGCATTTGCTGCTCAATAAACCTTGAAAAATAATCTACAACAAGCAAATACTGCTGACCTTTCAACTCGAATCAGTACCAAGTTTTTGCCATGGCCTATCTGGAATTTTGGAAGGTATTAATGTCTCTACACGATCAAGACTGTGCATTGCGCAAGTTTCACAACCTTTGACCTTAGCTTCAAGCTGTTTTGACAGTCCTATCCACCAAACTGATGACTTGGCCAACTTTTGGCACTTTGAAATTCCTTGGTGACCTATATGTAGTCGGTCAAGTATTTCATGGAATACTAAGTCATTTGGAATATGGACCTTTACAGATACAATACAAGTTCATAATAAGTCTGTTTGAAGTATCAAAGAGCTGAGACCAGATATTATTGGGAAGTAAATGAGTATGTTTGCTGTGGTGTCTGACCAAAGGTGTGATGGTAGAATTTTAACATGCAGTCATTATTAGTCTTGGAGTCATAACTACTGTAAAGGAAATTCAGTAAACTAAAACAGCATTAGCAATTAGCTATTGGGTCATAGAAAAACTAAATTGAAATTACAATCACAGACACAATCAGTTAAATGTTTAACAGTTTTTATAATTGTTTGGGACTCTGAGCAACTTTCCACATGCATGTTTGAGGACTGGACAAAAATCTTTAATGTTTTTCAGTGAAAACCTTTGATTTGACATCTAGGTGGATTCAAACGAAAAAAAAATAAAGTCTTAAACAAGTGAACAGGTCGAAATAAAATCTTTCATATAGAAAAGTTCATAGTCACTGTTTCATTACAAGTAAATTGTTCTTTATGATAAATAAGAATGGATGGCAAAAAATAAATGTTCCAGAAAACAGCTGTATAAGGATTTTCATTTGTGATCCCCCCCCCCCCCAAAAAAAAAAGAGTCCTTTATGGACTGTTGTGTTTTACAATGTGTCCTTTCAGACAAATTTCACTATATATAAAGGATATTTTCTAACAAAAGATCACATTTAATAATCCCTTTCCTTAAATAATTCACTTTGGTATATTTAACCTCTCTAAAACAGACACCTGTCTACAAAGAGCTAAATCATGGTTATATATGCAGGTTAGACTTAATTTGTGCTTAAAGCAAAATTCAATATTTTAGCATGGATTTCTATGTAATCTATCTCTAATCTGATTCAAATAAAGATCTTTTAATAATAAGTAAATCTGATAGGCACCAATCATGATCTGTTGATATTTTATTTCACCAATCAAATTACAGCTTTCATAATTCTGGAACATACCATCTCTCCCTAACATTTTAAGTTAAATATTAAGTTGATAAATGTACAAAATTAGTCTTAGAGAAAAGAAACTTTTAGCATTGTTTACTTCTCAAAGAAGATTATATTTTCTTCTTGAATGACCTTTATTTGTAAACCTAGAAAGAATCATATTCCTGGGATCTACTGAAAAAGACCAATAAATCTTAATCCATCATTTCTGTGGGTATGTGTGTATATGGTGTGGATGCAGTATAACAGGTAAAAATTTCTGTTGGTATGTGTGTATATGGTGTGGATGCAGTATAACAGGTAAAAATTTCTGTGGGTATGTGTGTATATGGTGTGCATGCAGTATAACAGGTAAAAATTTCTGTGGGTATGTGTGTATATGGTGTGCATGCAGTATAACAGGTAAAAATTTCTGTGGGTATGTGTGTATATGGTGTGCATGCAGTATAACAGGTAAAAATTTCTGTGGGTATGTGTGCATATGGTGTGCATGCAGGATAACAGGTAAAAATGATGATTATATAATTATATACATACCTCATCGATATTACTAAAAATAAATTGACTTGATCAGACTATTAATCCTTTCTTTGTCTTAACCATTTGTGTCATTTTATCTGACTTGAAAACCGTATGTGAGTGCAGTGTTTTTCAAAGCACAGTGTTCATCATTCAATCAGAAATTTGTCTTCTTCTGTTTTACTGTATTCCATTTTGTAATTCATCTGTGTGCTTATCTACAGTAGCAAAACAGTTACCGTCTATACTCGTGAATAAGCCGAGTCCAAATGCAAACTACATAGACCCTGATCTGCCGTTGCATAATGTGCTGGCAGATCAGGGTCTACATTGTTTGTTCTACTGATTAGTCCTTACAAACTGCGCAGACCCAGATCTGCTGGTGCATTATGCAATGGCAGATCTGGGTCTATGCAGTTTGCAGTTGGTATTGGCTTATATGCGAGTACAGATGGTAATTCATTCAATATTTCTCTTTTTCAAAGTCTCTTCCTTTAAGTGCAGTCAAAATATAAAATTATAACATTAGAATTTTCAGTTTCAAATTAAGAGGACACAAATAGATGAAATCATAATATGTATGTTTGTAGTAGTATTTTACAGCACCCCAGCACAACAGCGGCCACATAGTGCCAATTAAAGGTATAGCTCAAAAAATGTAAAAAGGATTTGCATTTAATTTCACCTTGTCCTTGGTCATCAGAACCAGATATTCCTGAACTTAAACCATATTTGGAAAAATTTGAAATTTGGCATATTAAACAGTAAATTGTTGATTATCTGGACCCTCTGAGAGACAATGATTTTGATTGAAGATAGAGAGTGAAACTTGAGGGTGGAGTGGGGCCTTGCATTGCAGGCTTTTAAATAATGTATACAAAACAAGATATGCAAAAGCTATACCTGAGCAGTTTGACAACAGTGGCACTGTAAGTATATATAGTATATATCTTCTGGTGTTTTGTTCATGCTTGATCACAGACAAGAAGAAAGAAAGAAGAGCAAGTGTTCATAACATTCATCCTAGATTATTTTCTTAGTCATGGGATGTGTTCACCATTTAAGATCTTTGAGGTCCGTTCTTCTCTTTTAATTCAACACTACTTTTTCTCCAATTCATTGTAAGGTCTTAATAATGTTTTTGGTTGCCCGACTGGGCTTTCACATTGGCAAAAATGGTTGTCTGGCATTCATTTTCCGTTGTCCTGGGCAATGGATTTTTCTACCCTTGTTTAATGATCATTCACATTATCCTTTTGTTCTTATGATTTAAGTATAAAGTGTAGATCATCAGCATCACTCGAGGGTGTTTATCTTCTGTTTTCAACTTTTTACTTTGACAGACAGACATACATACAAAAAAAGTCTCCTGGATAAAAAAAAAAAAATGCGCCTAAGTTATAACAAAATATCATGGCATATTTAATATTAAAATTAAATGTATAATTTAAAAGAATAGTCTATAATATTATTGTCAATAAATTTTCTACAAGCAACTATACTTGCACCCAATTATATCATGTGACTTTATTATTATAAAACAATATTAAGCGCCTCTATATCTCTACTACTGAGTGAGAGCAAGAGAGCATACCAGTACCTTTAGTGTAGCTGGCTAAAGCTGTCAACCCCTTTGCCGACAAGTCGGTCGACCTCTTGCAACACATACAATACGCCTTATGTGAATCATGTTCATCTCATCAGCCAAGATTTGTAATTCTCTTCATCGATCCAATGCTCATGAAACACTGCTTGTCATTACTTAAACAAAATTTGTCATGAGCCAATGTACACTTGACTAAATTGAATCTCTGTGGTAAGTGTAAGATTCCATAGAAATCATATATTTTTACAATAACTCCTCAAAGTTAAAAATATTGTGATTAACAAACCTTATAGTAGCACTGTTCCATCTATGTATGCCTTATAACTGAGAAAAAGTATTAAAGCAAATAATAAGCTGTCTTTGTATTCATATGCTAAAGTGTGACCAGAGGGTACCCAGTGCACGTCGCAAATATTAGATTGAAATAATTTAAGCCAGACATAAAAATAATAAATCTGTAGGTCCAGCTCAGGCTTGCCCCTAGCATGATTAGGCACCAATGGGTTTGTGGGGCAAGGTCTGGTGTGGGCTTGATGCAGACAAATGAAATTCCGTTTGCTTGTTCCTGGCCATAAATGGATAATCTGGTTATATTTTCATGCCATTCAAAAAAAATTTGCATTCTTTAAAAAAAAAATTAATTTATTGGAAGGGTGATGGGGCATTTTTGGAACATAGCCTTTATTTTTTGCTCAAAACCTTGTAATGAAAAAAAACAAAACAACAAAGATCCAAATTTGGAACAAATCGACAAGTTTGTATCATGACATGAAATTCTAATCAAACTTGCCAACCAGATTTCATTTTTCTACCTTTGGTGGTTTTTGCCTAATCGTGCAGACAAGGCTTTTGTCAAAAAGACCCAAGTTAAAAAAAAAGTTTAAAACTTTGTGAAAAATTGAAAAATGTCTGAAGTGGTCTGAAAATCAAATTAGCTTATGATAAAAACATCCACACCAAATTTAATTTGTCGAACTTGAGTGGTTATTGCATAATCTTGCTAACAAGGTTTTTGTTGAAGTCCCAAAAAGTTTTATTTTAAAAAATGTGTAAAACACAAAAAAAAATAAAAAAATAAAATAATAATTGCTGTAATGGACCAAAATTCTTATCAGGTCATCTAAATATAGAAAAAAATATGCTTGCAAAATTTATAGAGTGGTTAGTGTGCTATATTGCTAACAAGCATCATGGGATGGCTGGATATGACCAAATCATGAGCTGCAAGCAGTGGGAACATATGACACTGGATTTGAGATTGTAAAACATATTTGCCCCCACTGCAGACTGAAAAGTCCAAAATGTTCCATAAATTTAGAAAAAAATAAAAAATTACTATAATGGCATGAATTGCTATAATGGCAGGAAAGTCTAATCAGGTTATCTACATATGCATACAATAGTGCATACCAAATTTCAGTTGTCTACCTTAATCGTGCTAGAAAGGTTTTTGTCCAAAAATGTTTGTCCAAAAAGTTCAAAATTGTGTTAAAAATTTAAAAAATTGCTTTAATACTCTGAAAATATTATCAGGCCATCTACATATGAATACAAACATGAATAATAAATTTCATTTGTCTATCTTGAGTGTTGTTTTCCTAAATCATGCTAACATGTTAAGTACAAGTCCAAAAACTAAAAAATATGAAGAAGAAAAAAAACTGCTGTAATGACCTGAAATTCGAACCAAGTCATATACATATTGATAAAAATCAAATTGTATTTATCTACCTCAAGTTGTTTTACAAACACAAGTCTAGTTTTTAAAGTGGACTTTTCAGAACTGTAGAGAATAGTGGATAAATTAAATAGGAAGATAAAGTGACCCATTGTTTGTTTAAATGGATCTGAACCCGAAAATTGGAGACCCGATCCTAAAAGTTTATCAAGTTTTATTTCTTTGTGTTAATGTATTATTAGATAAGGCAAAAAATAAAAATACAGTTTTTGATTTTATAGAAACAATAAATGCAAAAAATATTAATCAGACATTAATTACCTTAATTCTGCTGTTGAGAGAATTTTGTGTGCGTGTGTGTGTGTGTGAGAGAGAGAGAGAGAGAGAGAGAGAGAGAGAGCGAGAGCGAGTGTGTTTTGAGACAATTCATGAACTAAAATATGATCTACAGTCCCACCTACTGTATATACACTGTAACTTTATTCCAAGGTCTGATGACACAATAATCCTGGGTAGGGGGTGTTTAGCTCAGGAATGAATGAGGCATATTTCAATTTTGGTCTTACAGTGCTAAAGTTTCAAAGTAAAGTGAAATTAAAACCAATTAAAACTTTGTTCTTTAGCTATTGCTGTAAAAAGAAAATACTTCAGAAGGTTTTAGATGATACACTGTACAGAGGTTTGCATAAATGTTACACTTAACATCCCTTTTATAATAGTGGACTTTGCTGGTTTTGTCAGTGGAAAGGGCAGCCTGAGGACCAGGAGCATGTTCATGATGTTCATGTTTTTGAATGAAATATGAAGTTGATAAAAACTTGTTTGATAACCATTTAATATAGAAAAAAAAGAAGTTGAGCTAAGCCGTTTCCTTCAACAAGTTTAATTCTGTATGTTCATCAACTTGTAGCTCTGCAATATTCTCTCTCTCTCACACACATGCACATACAAGTGCACACACACAATCCTACCTGCTATAATCAGAAATAATACATTGGTTTGATTCAATATGACCAAAGGTTGGGAATTTTGCACCCAAGAATTTTTTTTGTGTTGTTTGTCATTGTCATCTTCATCATCTTCACAAATGCCCTATGAAAATTTATGGAGTAATTACCTACCTCTCAGACAAAAGAATAGTTTCTTTCATGTACGATAGTTTCCAACAGATATGTTTGTGAAATGTACTTACATAATAGACTAAGATTTTTTATAATTAAAACTTTCAAAATCTTGTGTGTATACTTGCCTTGTTTCATGAAACAGGGGCCTGGTGACTGGGATTTGAGCGCACTTGACGATATGATTTTCCCCATGTCTTATTGAAAATTTAGTTTCAGGGTCCACAACAACAGCAGCAACAACAAAACCAAGAACCCTAACTTCTCAAAGACATGTGACGGCAGATAAAACTGGTAGCAGCTCTTGATGGATTACATTATAGTGGAGACACACAAAAAAAAGACAAGCAAGTAATTACATCTGAAAGATTTTACTGTAAAAAGAATTGTTCTACACAGAAAGATGTTGTGTATAATGGCATTAAAATAATAAAATAAAGAATAGTTGAGACATTTTGATATTTAATATTTGCCAATGTAAACATGATGAAGGCAGAATAACATTGTTTTATATGGAGAATTTGATATGTTCCAAGATCATCTTCAGTAAACTGCCTTATCAAAATAGAAGCTACCGTATATATTCGCGTATAAGCCAATACCAACTGCAAACTGCATAGACCCAGATCTGCCATTGCATAATGCGCCAAGCAGATCTGGGTCTATGCAGTTTGTAAGGACTAATCAGTAGAACAACATAGACCCTGATCTGCCCCCACATTATGCGACAGCAGATCAGGGTCTATGTTGTTTGCATTTGGACCCGGATTATACGTGGGTATATACGTTATATATAAAAGAAAACCTCAAGCTTTTTTGTAGATAAGCAGTACAAATAAAGAACACAAACTAAAATCTTTGGTAAAGTTTGCTTAAAACAGCCAGTTCATTTTTGGAATTGTCAGCATGTTTCATGCGAACAAGTCCACCATTAATCAGAGTTTTGAAAACACTGACGGCTTGGAGGGTTAAAGTCACACCAATTTACGTAAGATCAGATGGAAGAATACAACTCTAGAGATGTTATCTTTAGGCAAAATAAGTCTTTTCACACTGTCATGAATTATTGCATCTAAAAAAACAGAGATAAACATCACTGACCTTTATTTAATCCGTTGTAACCATGACAACTTAGGAGGGTCTGCAGGCAAAATGCAGATTGTTCTAAACAACATTGTGATGAATAAGTGCATTGCAAACAGATATAAACACCACTGACCTTTATTTAATCCTTTGTAACCATTACCGCTAAAGAGGGTTTGTTCAAACCAACAAAATAAGTTGAGTCTGATGACCAGTTTTCAAAAATCTACAGGTCAAGCAGCTAACACCATATATTAAAGCAGACTAAAGCAGGGTTGCATCTAGGATTTGGTAAATGTGGGCACTTGCCCCCACTGAATCTGAAAAAAGGGGGGTCAACTTAATGACAAGGAGGGCCTACCATGATGATGTAAAAAAAAAAAAAAAAAAAAAGACATTCAAACAGAGCAATAGCAAGTATAATAAGTGTATTAAATGCATACAATGTGTTTTGAATATTACAGTATAACATTAAATACATGTGCTCTGTATATTACAGTACAACACTAAATGCATAGTGTGTTCTGTATATTACAGTATAACATTTAATCCATATCATGAGTTCTGTATATTACAGTACAACACTAAATACATATCATGTGTTCTATATATTGCAGTATAACACTTAAAACTGTTAAAACTGAAACCAAAATCTTGTGTTTTCTAAGAACAGTATTTTCTCTACACACTGACCTTTAAAGAATCAAACCATGTGCTGCAAATCATATCACTCCTCTGTCCATTCTTAAACCATGCGCTGCAAATCATATCACTCCTCTGTCCATTCTTATATCTTAAAAAAGTGTCACATATTTACTGTGTCACTTACAAATGTCATGCATGTAGTTTTAAGATTTGCACTTTGTTTAAAATCCTGAATCACCCATTTGTGAGGTGAATTCAACGTGTCTGTCAGGGGTTGATGTCCTGAAATTAGTAATTCCAAGTGTGAAGGAATTTTCATTGCCAGTTTTTACACACCAATTGCAAATCATCTCATTTATTTCATTCGTTTTCAGTCATGGTCGATTTTTTTCCCAGTCTGAATTGACAGATTTTTCTTTTTTTCTTGAGGTTGGAAGGACACCGCAGTTTCAGCGCTGCCATCTTTAGCATCATACTATGATTCGTTTGTTCGCTGTTGGGTGAATGAGGTCTTTTTCTTTAATAAGTGATAATCTTTTTCTGAATTTGATTGTCATTATAAAAAGTTTGTGTCGTTTGTTGCTTTTTAGATGTTACAGTTATTAAACCCATATATCACCATAGTGCAGCTGGTTACACCTTTTGTTTATTGAGTTAATCTCTGCTAATATATCGTCAGTGAATTAAACCTCTGACTTTGGTCTCTCAAGAAATTTATTTACTCTCTGGACTGGGGATTTTTTTTCATTCATTGGTACATATATATTTCATATTTACCCAAAGCCTGCTCAACACAGATACAGTGCAATTCATCCACAGGATGAGAAAGCGTTATCATACCTAAATGTGAATTCTTATGCTACATTTGATGTAACTGTGAAATTTATGGTCAAGTGAAGTTAACATGTGGACAGGATCAATAAATATTACCTTAGTTAATTTTGTAATTCATATGCTAATACATGTTGATTGATATATATCTATATTGCTATATCCAATGATTTTGAGACAAAATGAATGCAATATTTTAACAAGAACTACGAATAAAGAATAAAATGCATGTACAGTAATTGTGGGTATTTTTCCTTCTTAAGCCCGCTTGAATTTCGACCAAAAAAACTGGTCATTTTGCACAAACCTGTTATACAAAACCACCTGTCTTGAGTGACTGCTTTTTGGCAGAAGGGGTGGTCTTTCAAGACAGGTTTTACTGTATTACCATCAGTGTAACAATATCAAAGGGAGATTTCTACAAGGTCTAATCATTTACCTAAATTTGAGTTGCCTCCCTTGACACATAAACTTTGCCTGAAAGCCAGTGACTAATTTAAAATATAATGGATGCTATGCTATAGATATGAAGGTATTGAAATCCCTCTAAGCCAATAACATATAGGGCTAATATGATATCAGTTCAATCTTTGTACTTGGTCTAGGACTTATATTAAAAACCCATACCATACGATATATGCAACAATTACTAAAGATCCTTTGGTATTTCAACCAATAGATTAAGACAATAGCTGAAGCCTACTGATGCCTCTAACAAACAAAGAATGTTCTGCATAATCGCCAGCATATCTAGTCATTTTCTTTTTGGAAAATTTCCCACCAAATTAGGTAGGACTTGAAACTGTATGGTGAAACATTTAGCGCAAATTAGATAAAATGTGAAATTATATACCATTTTTATTCGAATTTAGGAGCTGCTCCAAAGTTGGTGACTTTTTTTTTGAACTTGTTATCATTTTCTTCAAAACAAGTGCTCCAAAACTGGAACATTTCCAAACCAAATCGAAATCGGAGAAAAAAAAGTGTGAAACCTGTACTAAATGATCTATTTTAAAATATTTGCTTAAATGGACCATTTAGTAGGCTAATTCTTTTTTTAAAGTATGGCTGATTTCCATATCAAAATGTAATATTGCTAGTGACAAGCCAAAGTTGATGAAATGAAACCAGGTCAGCAAGACTTAATACATTTTATTTTAAAATTTACAAAACACACTGAGAGTTCATGTTTATTTTATTTCATCTTATATTTAAAAGTACTGAAATATGACTATGAAAGTTATTTGCTTTATACTTTACTCAGTACTAGACATCTCTGCATTGAATTGGCAACTTTGTCCCAACCATTATTTAAACTGACCGAAAGTCTGGCAACATGTGCTTTCAAGGTGCTTTGTACATGGAAAGTTTACTCCTTTGAGCAACTGATAGTAACCACCTGTGACACTTCAATGAGAACAAACAGATCCTAATTATCTTTCAAATAAAGATAATCCACTGCCTTAGTTATTTACCAATAATGACTAGTGGAACTGGTATTGTTGTGATAGTGCAGTGACAGGAAATTTGGATGGAAATGAGAACTTTGCACATAAGAAAAAACTGATGGATAAATGAAAACCACAAAAATCACGATCAGTAACCCATTTTGCTATTAATGCTATTTCTAGCACCTCAAAAATGGTGCTCATCGAAATCTCAAATGCTGGCACCTGCAAAACTGAAACCTTGTAAAAGTGACCTGATACAGACCCTCCAAACTTTGAAATGGGTCGATAAGGGCACCAAAAATAAAATGTTTACGCTATGTTATACAATATATTCTAACCTAGATGCCTTACACAGTAAGACACGCTCTAATATGGCCACCAGGACACTACTAGCAGAATCAAAATGCATTTCTATCATGATTTGCACCAAACTGCTGACTGAATTTGTCTTTGGTCCATTTGAATCTTTTACTGGTATTTCCAAAATTATAATTATGGTGATGACCTGTTGCAGTATGACAAAATCACGATGTGGTCGTCTGAACTGCATCCCTGATAAGACCATTCCTCCTTTTAACTGCTGAGTGTTGAAACCATCTCTGATAGTCTTGATCAATACAGTTTTCAAATTAGCTGCTGTGGGGGCCATACTGGATATAAGATTGGCACCAATTTCATTTAGGGCAAACTAGACACCACATAAGACCTTTGGTGAACACCCCATGCCAATATGGACATCCATCCTGGAGAATTAGTGACAAGATTTACAATATGTTAATTGTGGCAGCCATATTGGATGTTTACAGGGCACCATTTTCATTTTGGACCAACTAGACATCATAAGAAGTCTTCTGGTGAAAACCCTATGTCGATATGACCATCAATTCTGAAGGAATAGTGTTAACAAGATTTTCAAAATGACCACCATGGTGGCCATATTGGATCTCAGATTGATATCATTTTCATTCAGAACCAATTAGACATCATAAAAAATCTTATGGTGAAAACCACATGTAAATATGATTTTCCAATTAGGAGTAGTGACAAGAAGATTTTCAAGATGGTGACCATATTTGGGGTCAGATCGGCACCATTATCATTCAGAACCAAATAGATACCATAATTAGTCTTCTGGTGAAAACCCCATGTTGATATGACTTTCCAATCAGGAGGATTAACAACAACAAAATATTCAAGATAGCATGCCATGGTGGCCATAATGGCTGACAGATTGGCACCACTTTCATTTAATACCAACTAGACATCATAAGTCTTCTGGTGAAAACACAATGTCATTATGACATTCCATCTTGGAGGAGTAGTCATAAGATTTTAAAGATGGCCAATGTGACAGCTGTATTAGATATCAGATAGGAACAATTTTTATTTCAGACCAACTAGATACCATAAGAAATCTTCTAGTGAAAACCCCATGTTGATATGACTTTCCTTTCAGGAAGAGTAGCAATAACAAGATTTTCAAGATGGCTGTTGTGGTGGCCATATTGGATGTCAAATCAATACCATTTCATTTAGGTCTAACTAGACATCATTAGAAGTATTTCAGTGAAAACCCCAGTTTGATATGACCATCCATTCAGCAGGAGTAACGATACGATGTTAAAGATGGCCACTGTGGTGGCCATACTGGATGGCCATGTTGAACCATTTAATTTATGACCAATTAGACCTCATAAGAAGTCTTCTGGTGAAAACCCCATGTCAATATGAATTTCCATACAGGAGGAGTAACAATAACAAGATTTTCAAGATGGTGACCATATTGGATATCAGATTGGCACCACTTTCATTTTGGATAAACTAGACATCACAAGAAGTCTTCTGGTGAAAACCCCATGCTGATATGATTTTCCATTTAGGAGAAGTAGCAATAACAAGATTATTAAGCTGACTGCTGTGGCAGTGATTTTTGACATCTGATAGGCACCATTTTCATCTAGGACCAACTAGACATCATAAAAAGTGTTTTAGTTGAAACCCAAATTTGATACGATCATTCATTCAGAAGAAGTAGCAATAACCACTTACAAGTAGCCATACTGCATGTCAACGCATAACCATTTTCATTTAGGACCAAATAGGCATCATAAGAAGTCTTCTGGTGAAAATCCCATGTCAATATGAATTTCTGTTCAGGAGCAGCAATAACAAGATTTTCAAAATGGCAGCCATGGTGGCCATATTGGACATCAGACCACCACCATTTTCATTAGGACTAACTAGACAGCATAAGAAGTCTTTTGGTGACAATCCCATGTTGATATGACCATCCATTCAAAAGGAGTAGCAATAAGAAGATTTTGAAGATGGCTGCTGTGGCGACCATACTGAATGTCCAAGCAGACTTATTTTCATTTTGAACCAACTAGACATCATAAGAAGTCTTCTGGTGAAAACCCCATGTCGATATGACTTTCTGTTTAGGAGAGGTAAAAAAAAATTTCAAGATGGCTGTTGTGGAGTCCATATTGGACATCAGATCAGCACCATTTTCATTTAGGAGCAAAAAGACATGATAGGAAATCTTTTAGTGAAAAACCCATGTTGATATAGATCAAGTAGCGATAACAAGATTTTTAAGATGGCTGCTGTGGTGGCCATACTGGATGTCTGAGCAGCACCATTTTCATTTGGGACCAACTAGACCTCGAGATAAATGTGAGTGTAAAGTTTCATGGCAATCCTCCAAGTAGTTTAGGACAAGTAGCAATAACAAACTTACGTTAAAGGACGTTGGACAACATGCCATCCCATAAGCTCTTTTAGCCTATGACCAGTAGAGCTAGAAACTGCATTTTAAAAATGTGATAGAATTTGACTCATTTGATTTACAATATGTGTGCATAACTTTGCTAAAAAATATAGCAGTGCAAGCGAGATATTTTATTACCATTGTATCAGTTTTGCTCAATGTTAATAAAAATGCATTATAATTAAAAACTTCTTAAAAAACTTAAATTCAATAATAATGCCAGGGAATAGTTTTTTTCCATTCCATACAAATCAAATAAAATGTGTAATAATACATAACTGATGTAAAATGCATTTGATTTCATATGATTACATCCCAAACTTGGAACACATTGTGCAAATATAGGATGCTTCTGACGTGTTCTGTATAAAATGAAACTAAGTATATGTATAGAGAATGTACAGCTGCATCGAAAACAAATGCTTTATGTAAACATGAAGAATAAAACTTGTTCGTCACATTCATGTATATTATACATAAAAAATAAAACTGATGGTACAGTCATATTCATGTATATTATACATTCAACATCTAAAAACCCTAGTAAAACTTGTATTCTTAACATGCTTTGAAATCACAAAGTTTAACAAAATCACAACCAAGCACAATGTAACAACAGAAACTAACATTACAGGTGAAAAAATCTGCTACACACTCTATTGCTTAAAGTCTGCATACAATCTTGAAAGTTTTTCTATGTGGCTCTTGCATAGCTGATGCCTTTTGATCATTTTGTATCTATGTCTACATAATCATCTTCCTCTCTGACATTGTTACCATCAATACTGGGGCACTTAATGCACTTTGCCTCATTCAATCCATAGTCAATACATGTATCTCCTATACACTGACAACAGCCTTCCTCATGAAACCAGCGATATTTTGCCGCCCCCATTGACTTGCAGGACTGTTTACACTTCCGAAGGGACATACACTGCGACATGAAAGCCACAGTACAGTTATATGGTCCTGCCATGCTGAACTTTTGATGGTCTGTGTGGTCCTTTCCCACATCCAATGCTGAAACTGAAATGAGAACTTTTTAAAGTAAACTATTATTCATACATACTGACTCGCATCATATATACAGTATGCATATACAAGGAATGTCACATAGTAATGTCAGTGTTCCAGCTAGAAAAAAAATAGAGAAGCAAGTGACCCCAGCCCTCAAATGCCTGCCTCTTGGCCTACACTGTGTGCATCTGCTCATTTCTGAGCACTTCTCTGCCTTCTTGAACTGCAAAATTATTATCTTTATAACCAATATCATTTTCCACATGCCTTGTTAGTTAAATTTGTGGTTTTAATTGTTTTTAAAACTTGAATCACATCGTTACCTGATCGCAAATCATATTCTAATTGGACTGAACACCAAGTGGCAAATGTATATCCTTGCCCGAGCTGCTTAACTTTAAAATCAAAGAGCATTACCTCTAGCGTTCCGACTTGGAAGCATCTATCTTATTAAAGTTCACTAATCCCAAAGATGACTTTGCTTGTTTTTTTCTGCCACATTAAACAAACAAATGTCAAAGTCTAAATATTCTGGGCATAAGCCAATTTTTACAAGACCCCCCCCCCCCCCAATACAACAATAAACCTTAACATTTAACAATGGCTGTTTGCACGAATAACATCATGCCAAAATGAAAAACGTAGTCTTTCCCATGTTGAAACACAGGAAAGAAAAGCTGCAAAGCACAACCATTCCATAAACCCCATTTTGGCAATCAACAGCTCTTCCACGAAAGCTTTTTTTTTTTCTTCATTTAATTTCTTCACAAAATTGATGACGTTACTGTTTATCTCTACGTGCCACATCACCTGATACACGTCCCTGTGCTCAGCCTTGTTTTGATGTGGAATGAATAATTAATGAGAGGTCATATAAATACATGGTGAGTACGATATGAAATATTACATCAATGAAAAATTGTTGCAAAGCTGCATATAAAATAAACCCACCATGAATAAGAGCCACATCGTTTACTCAAACAAGAATCCCTCATAGGGACTGACGCTCTAATGTCCGAAAAGAATTTAAAGGAATTCAAGATAAGTCCATTTGTTCATTTAAACTGCTGAGTGTTGAAACCATCTCTGATATCTTCAGTGATAACAAGATTTTCAAATTAGCTGCTGTGGTGGACATATTTGATGTCAGATTGGCACCATTTTCATTTAGAACCAAGCAGGCATTATTAGACGTCTTGTGATGAAAACCCCGATGTCAATATGACCATCCATTAAGGGGGAGTAGCAACAGCAAGATTTTCAAGACGGCTGTCATAGCAGCCATATCTGATGTATGATTGGCACCATTTTCATTGAGAAACAACTAGGTATCATAAAAAGTCTATTGGTGAAAACCCCCATGTTGATATAAACATCAATTTGGGAGGAATAAAGATAACAATATTTTCAATTTACATCATTTTCATTTAGGACCAACTAAACATCATAAGAAGTCTTCTTGTGGAAACCCCATGTCAATATGACTTTCTGTTCAGGAGGATTAGCGATTACAAGATTTTCAAGATGGCTGCCATATTGGATGTCAGATTGGCACCATTTTCATTTAGGACCAATTAGACATCATAAAAAGTCTTTCTGTGAAAAAGCAATGCTGATATGACCATCCATTCAGAAGGAGTAGCGATAACAGGATTTTCAAGATGGCCACTGTGGTGGTCATATTAGACATCAGATCAGCACCATTTTCATTTATAACCAATTAGACATCATCAGAAGATTTCTGGTGAAACCCTGATGTCAATATGAGTTTCAGTTTAGGAAAAGTACCCATAACAAGACTTTCAAGATGGCTGCCGTGGTGGCCATATTGGATATCAGATCAGCTCCATTTTCATTTAACACCAACTAGACATCATACCGGTAAAAAGTTTTTCAGTGAAAGCCATTTCTTGATATGACCATCCATTCAGGAGGAGTAACGATAACAAGATTTTAAGATGGCCACTGTGGCGGCCATATTAGACATCCAATCAGCACCAATTTCATCTTGGACCAACTAGACACCATAAGAAGTCTTGTGGTGAAAACCACATGTCGTTATGGATGTCTGTTCAGGAGGAGTAGAAATAACAAAATTTTCAAGATGGCTGCTGTGGGGCCATATTGCAGCATTTTCATGTATGACCAACTAGACATCATAAGAAGTCTTTTAGTGAAAACCCCAAGTTAATATGACCATCCATTCAGGAGGAGTAGTGATAACAAGATTTTCATGATGGCCACTGTGGTGGCCATATTGGACATCAGATCTGCACCATTTTCATTTAGGACCAAATAGATGCCAAAAGAAGGCTTCTGGTGAAAACCCCATGTTAATATAACATTCCATTCAGAAGGAGTAACAATAACAAAATTGTCCAGATGGCAGCCATGGTGGCCATATTGGACATCAGATTGGCAACTTTGATTCAGAACCAACTAGACATCATAAAAAGTCTTTTAGTGAAAACCCCATGTTCATATAATCATCCACTGAGGAGTAGCAATAACAAAATGTTAAGAGGCCGCTGTGGCTGCCATATTAGACATCAGATCAGCACCATTTTCATTGTGGACCAACTAGACATCATAAGATGTCTTCTGGTGGAAATTTCAGTGTTAATATGACTTCCGTTCAGCAGGAGTAGCCATAACAAGATTTTCAAGATGGCAGTGGTGGTGGTCATATTTGACATCAGATCAGCACCATTTTCATTTAGAACTAACTAGACTTCATAAGAAGTCTTTTAGTGAAAATCCTTTGTTGATATGACCATCCATTCAGGAGTAGCAATAACAAGATTTTCCAGATGGCCTGAGTGGCAGCCATATTAGGCATCAGTTCGGCACGAATTTTCATGTTTGGACCAACTAGACATCATAAGAAGTCTTTTAGTGAAAACCCCATGCTGATATGACTGTCCATTCAGGAGGAGCAGCAATAACAAGATTTTGAAGATGACCTCTGTGGCGGCCATATTAGACATCAGATCGGCACAAATTTCCTTTTGCACCAACAAGACATCATACAATGTCTTTTAGTAGAAATCCCATACAAATATGACTTTCCATTTAAGAGAAGTATTGGTAACAAGATTTTCAAGATGGCTGCCGTGGTGACCACATTGGACATCAGATTTGCACCCTTTTCTTTTAGGACCAACTAGACATCATAAGAAGTCTTTTAGTGAAAACCCCATGTTGATATGACCACCCATTCCGGAGGAGTAGCAATAACAAGATTTTCAAGATGGCCAATGGTTGCCATATTGGATGTCCAAGCAGCACCGTTTTCATTTATGACCAACTAGACCATGGGATGAATGTGTGTGTAAAGTTTCAAGGCAATCCTCCACGTAGTTTAGGAGGAGCAGCGAGAACAAACTTGTGCTAATGGACGGACAAATGATGGACGACAGAAGACGGACAACATACCATCCCATACGCTCTTAATTCTGGTCAATGACCAGTAGAGCTAAAAACCAAGAGCACAAAATCTGAAGAAATCTAATAAAACGCATATTTCACAAGAGTATTTTAATGGTAAATATGTCCTTTAAGATGGAAACTAGGTTAGCTGCTTAAACAATTTCACCAATAAATTATAAAAAAGGAAGGGGCACTTGTACAGGTGGTGGTGCTTATTTGGTTGAGTATGATAGTTTACACTGAAATGTGGATTGTTTTTTAACCCATTTTATCCTGAATACGACTACGGTCGTAATACCTCATTCTATCCTGAATACGCCTGTGGTCGTAGTATCCCATTTTATCCTGAATACGACTACGGTCGTAATCTACTACGTATGTGTGTAGCGTCTATAGAAACATGTGTTATACATCACAAATATTTGTGTACTTCTTCACCAACACAGGAAATGGTTAAAGCACGCATGCGCAGTGAAATTTTTAAAAAAACGTGGTTGCAAAAGTAATTGTTGGCTTGAAAATCGATCGATAAAATGATGGACGACAACTCAGATGTAAACATGGATGTTGACAGCGAGGGTAGCGACATTGAAGTTGATGATTTGGATGATTCTGATGATAATATTGACTTAAATGATGGGTTAGAATTGCATCAAGTTGATGAAAGAGATGATGCATGGCTTCATGCACTTTTCAACAGCGATTCGGAGAATGAAGCTGACTTTGAAGGCTTTCAAGAGGAATGGGTCCAGGATGATTTTTCACCTCGGTTGCAGCCAAGATTTAAATTGGTAGAAGGGGCAACTGTTCAACACCCAGAAGAAGCTGATGCACAGCATTACTTTGAGTTGCTCTGGGATGATTTAATATGGAAAAAACTTGTCGATGAAACAAACCGTTACGCTGAACAGGAGCGTAGAAAAAATCCCCCCCAACCAAAGTCACCAAGATGGACGCCAGTAGATATTCCCACAATGAAGGCCTTTATAGGTTTATGTTTTGCCATGGGAATAATTCGTCTTCCATCAAGACATAATTATTGGCGACAAAATAAGTACATGTTTGTCACAGCTTTCAATAAAATCATGTCTCGTGACAGATTTGATCTGATTTGGAGATACTTGCATCTCCATGACAATGAAGAACAAGCTGCAGAGCCTCAGCCAGAGGGAAGACCAGATAAACTAAAGAAAATCAGATGGTATCTGGATTATTTAGACCAGAGATTTCAATCAAATTTTATACCCAAAACAAATGCAACTATTGATGAAAGCATGATAAAATTTAAAGGAAGGCTCTCTTTTAGACAGTACCTCCCAGCAAAGCCAACAAAATGGGGGGTGAAACTATGGAATATGGCCGACAGCTCAACTGGATACATGCATAGATTCCAGGTATACACCGGCAAAGAAGATGGGCAAGAAAAGGGGCTGGCTTACAGAGTGGTAATGGATCTCTGCTCACACATGTTCGGGAGAAATCTGACGGTCTATTTCGACAACTTTTACACGAGCACAGACTTACTGAGAGACTTGCATACTAGAGGGGTGATGGCCTGTGGAACGGTCCGTAACAACAGGAAGGGGTTGCCAAAAGAGTTGCTGCCAAAACAGCTGAAACTGAAGAAACACGAATACAAAGTTGCACAGAAGGATGAACTTACATTTTGTGTTTGGCAAGATACAAAAGTTGTTTGTGTCTTGTCAAATTTTCATGACCCATCATCACGTGGCATTGTAAACAGACGTTCTGGTATGGCTGTTCAGCGACAGGTTGAAGTTCCTAAAATGCTATCTGATTACCAGCAAAACATGAAAGGGGTAGATCTCTGTGACCAGATGGTTGGGTACTATCTTCTTCATCACCGGTCAAAAAAATGGTGGCGTCGAATTTTCTTTTACCTAATGGAAACTTCAGGGTACAATGCATATGTAATTGCACGGGACACGAATCCAGAGAAAGTCAAAAGTATGTGGCCAACATTTCAGAGCTATCTCGAGGACCTAGTTGCATCTTTAGTTGGTGACACTAGAGCTGGAAAGGCGGCAGCACTTGTTCCAGAGCCTACCAGAGGAACAGTGCAACATACCATTGAAAAAATGTATGAAAGAAAAAAAACCTGTCATGAATGTTCACTGGCCGCTCAACCTGGAGAGAGAAGAGGGGTGACAAAATTTGGTTGCAGGGAATGCAATGTCCCTGTTCATACCGAATGCCAGGGAAAACACATCACTAGGTGTATAAATGCTTAAAAGCTGATGTTTACACAACAACTGATGTAGAATTTGCAGTTTTAAAAATGAAGTACATTTTTGCAGTGTGATGTGGACATTTATATTTGTGATTAAAGTAATATTGTTATTACTGACATATTGATGATATGGACCTCAAATTTGGACAAACATTCTACTGATTAATTATCTTTATCATACTTAAAGATTTCTAGGATTAATTTGTGACTAGGATTAATATGTGACATGTTTTCATGAGAAACTGCACGCTGAAGTACATGTTTTGGAATGTGATGTAAAAAATTGTTCCAGGTGTTTTGTTGTCCAATTTTAGTAAAATTATTATAACTTTTGAACTAACAGTGCTAGAAACTTCAAATTTGGACCAAAATACTAGAAATAGAATTATCTTTATTTTATTCACATAATATTAGGAGCATTTCATTCATCTTCATGGACAAAAGATTCACTGAACATCATGGCGAGTTTTTTTATTTTTTTTATTTTTTTTCAAGTCATATTTCAAAATACAGTTGTGAGCATGTACATTGGTAAATGATAACAAAACATATATCACTGTGTTGCAAATTTTAATACCTTTTCAAAGATACATAGTTTTATATACTTTAAAAAAGAAATAACAATGTTACAACACTTTTAGTAAACATGGTGAAGGTCATCACAATTTCAACTGCTGCTGCTGTGTGATGCTCAGTTTTACCACAATGTATTTAGAATTGCTTCTCAGGAATCGGACAGTGTAGTTGAAATTGGTAAACAGGATAAAATGGGTTAAGTCTCCATATAAAATTGGTGGCAGTAGGAAACCTGATTAGGACTAGAATATTTTCTTTGTTCAGTAATAAATATCATTATTACTTTATATTTATTGTTGTTTACATGTATGTTGCTGACATGTTATCATTGAATGATAATATGTGCAAAGTAATCAGTCCACTATATAAAATATAAGTTGACTACATGCTCTTTTTAAAAATCTTATTTACCCTACACACACATTCTCTCACAGGCACAATCGTCTGTCCACATTGTTACATTTGATTCATTTTAATTTTCTTATAAATTCTGCTTGATTGATTACAACTTGAGAAGAAAATATCAATGTACTTTTCACTGTGAAATTATAAATATTGCAACTCTCAACAAGGGCCCCTTCTTACAAATAAGTGCCCTTTTGGTAAGAAGTGTCCCCTAATTTTTGGAAAAAAGTTTTGTTATTAGAAAAAGCATAAAAAGGTTCGGTTAACTACAAGGAATTTGCCCCGTAAATAACGATGAATGTTAATAGGCCAGCAAATCAATATCAAAAATACATGAAACATTGCAGACAATCATAGCATAATGATGTAATCTACTGTACATTTCATGTGCAATATTCATATCTCACACGCCCTTATCATATGGACAAACTGTATCACACATATATATAGGAATGTGAGAAAGAGATATAAACTCCATAAATTACAGTATTGTACATGTAATATAACCGTACAACCTCCCCTGCAGACGACCCAGAAATGAAACCATTCCCTTAATATAATGACCACAGTTGGTCTTTTACATTTATTTGTAATCTAGTACATTTATCCTTTAAAATTAGACCACTTCCAAATTCAGTCTATATTTAAATTTGTTTAAATGGAGAGACCCATATATTGTGTCTATAATAAACCCATATATAGTGTCTATAATAAACCCATATATTGTGTCTATAATAAATCCATATATTGTGTCTATAATAAACTGGTGTCCTTTAAATACAGACAAAAATGTTAAATACAGATTTTTAAAAAGGGTTTACAAATTGTGTCATTTAAGAGCAAATGTCCTTTATGTAGTGGTGACCACCATGGCAGGTTTCATTTACACTTTTCCTCAGTCTTATGAGTGGTTTAATACAGATAGACAGACACTGTGAATTCACTATTTGTGTGGAGTACCAATTTCTCTATATTTCATGGTTGATGTAAACCACAAATTTAAAGACCCAACAAACAACGGTCCTAAACTGTTGAAACACTAAGACTTCTTCCCATTAATCTACAAGTTTGTGAAAAAATGTAATTTTCTTCAAAAACCAGGGTAATTTATACCCATAAAAATGTTCACCGACATTATCTATAAGCCAAATGTGCAAGCAGTTGGCCAAGAAATCTGGCTATGTGGATGCTTTTTTTTTTACAGCATTTTCTTCCAATGCTGTTGGTTGCACATGTTGTGGAAGTAATTGTTTCAAGCTTTATCTATTTTCTCTATCTTTGTCCATATCTGATGGCTTATAAGCATCATTTGACAAATATTTAAAGCACTTTATGACGGGATGCTTTCTGTCAAATTGGGTCAAATTATGTTGAGCTGTTGTTGACAAAATGTTGTTTAAGGTTTTATTCTGAGGGCGGATCGGCATCATCTTTACAAAAGTGTGAGCCATTCAAGCTCTGATGCCCTGAGTCAAATTAAGTCAAATTCTGTTCCGCCATTTTTGAGAAGTTGTTTGCTGATCAGCATCATTTGTACATACTTAAAAGTGGTTTTCATTTAAATGTTTTTATATTTTTTTTAGCAACATGGACATATTTGATGGGGGATCACCATTACTTATAAAATAAATCTTGAAAGCCCTTCATGACAGGATGCTTTTTGTCAACTTTGTTCCAATTCTGCTGATCAATTTCTGAGAAGTCATGCCAAGATGCTCTTTAACAAATTTGGTTGAAACTGTTTCAGCATTGTTTTTTTTAAAATAGAAATTTAAAATCATGTTGACGGGCATTACATGCTGGATGATGCATGAGGGATGGCACATGATGGATGCAGGATCATACCATAAGCTTGCTTGATTTCTGGGCCAGGTGAGCTAATAAATGAATTCTAGATAGATAGATAAACCAACAGATAGATAGATAGATAAACATATAGATAGCACTGTGTGAAAAGTTTCCCAAACTTTTGACTTGCAAAAAAGGTTGCCTGGTGACTCTATACAGATCTCCCTCGTTATAATGAGGAAATCAGGGCCCATAACCGCCGACTGCGTTATGTACTGCATTATGCAGAGAACCATGATATGTACGGAATCGCGGTATATTGAGAATAAGGTAATATACCGAACCGTAGTGTAGCTGGCACAATCAAAATTTTTTAAATAATGATGTTTTGAAAAGGAAATAAAGGTATAAGACTAAGTTTACTTTGTTTTCTTTTAACCCATATGGTTATGCATGGGTTTTTGAATTTTTGGTCATGGGTTCCATAGTAGTAGCGCATTATATCCAAAATTGTGTTATAAGGAGGCATGTTATAATGGGGGAGAGCTGTATATCATGAGCCCCCCAAAAATGTCAAAGTACATGTAAATTCAGTGTTTAGAGAGGAATGTAATGACAATATTGTTGAAATAATGGTTTCTTTTGAGGTCTGCTACTGCCAGTCTATCTTGAATATACAGTGAGCATCTGCTAACTGTAATTGTCTGGTCCAATCATCAACAAAATTCATGATGTACTGCATATCTGCTTACATTAAACAGGCCCCAAAACATGTGGTAAAATCCCACATCTAAATGAAAGGGCACATGCAAGTATTATATACAAAGTGCCAGCAGCTATCTGTATATAAAAGAAAATTATCAGTCGAAAACACTGCTGTAAGATAAAATAATGAAAGTATTTTTGGCTACAAATGATTCCGCCTTCAACAGTTCATAACACTAACGGTTGAATAAATTTGCCACGTTTGATATTGGAAATTCTAAACATTCATATCATAAGAAAGTAAATTTAAAACGTAATCATGAACATTAAAACACCGTCTGTAAGAAAATGAGTATAAAAAGACTGCATCACCAAAGGCCATAATCAAAGTACCGTACTGGAGGTGTTGACTACTTTTTCTTACACTGGGTATGTGTAACAATGTTATTTTTATCTTCAAAATAATTTTCATGAATTTATTAATGAACTCTTTGGAAAAGGTCACAGCCTAAGACTCAGTTACAGTGTATATAGTACAGCTCAAGCCTGCTCTGATGTTTCAAAAAAGTCAAGTGAATTTTGTTTCCCCTACCTTAGTGAGGTCATAAAAGTTCACAGTAATGAAATCTCACTGATCAAGACAGCTTTAAATATATTAGGTAGACATAGAAAGTAACCATGTTTCATAGCCCAATATCAAAGGGCATTTAAGGAAAAGTGCAGAAAAGAAGTTAAATTATTTTATCAGTGACCTTGGCAATAAAACCTTGACAGTGTGATATACATGTAGGAGAGGCCATTAGACTGAGAAGCACAAGTGTACCATGGTTCATCGATGTGCCTGAAACAGCTTTAATTATATACAGCATTAACAAACGAAACTTTATAATACTGACATGTGACTATGACAACCTCAAATGTGCAATGCAACACATCTTCTACTGACAATATATAAGTATACCAAACTTCACACATTTATCTTAAACAGCTGTTAATTTAGCAGATGGTCAAATGCGACCGAAGCCTAAAATACTGACCTGTGACCCCGAAGACAGGACACTCCTTTTGGTATGTGACACACCTTTTTGTTATGATAATAGTTATACCAAGTTGCATCCCTTCACCTCAAATGGCTCAAAAAATTATAGAGTTGAAAGCAAAGTGTATTAGAAAAATTCAACATAAAACTCTGTGACATTGACTTTGAAGATAAGACCCCCAAAGTGATACGTAACACACCTGCTGGTGATGACATATACCAAGTTGCATCCCTTAACCGCAATCAGTGTTAAAGAGTGGAAAAGAAAATGCGATCGAAAATATAAAATATGGAGCAATGACCTTGACCTTGAAGATAGCACCCTCAATGTTGTACACATCTTCTAGTGATGATGTACAAGTTAACCAAGTTTCATTCCCTAATCTAATATGGCTTAAAAATTATTGAGCGGAATGGAAAGTGCAATGAAAACAAAAAATACTGAGCTATGACCTTGCTCCTGAAGATCGCACCCTCAATGTGATATGTGACACACCTTCTAGTGATGATGTATAAGTATACCAAGTTTCGTTCCTTAATCTCATATCGCTTTAAAATTATAGAGTGGAATGAAAAGTGCAATGGAAACATAAAATATTGAGATGTGACCTTGCTCTTGAACATAGCACCCCCAATGTGGAATGCAAGTTTCATCCCTTAATCTCAAATGGTGTAAAAGCTATGTAGTGGAATGGAAATTGTGATGAAAAATATAAAATACTAACCTATGACCTTCACTTTGAAAATAATGTTGAAGCAACAGATGTGTTTTGCAGTACACCTTCTAATGATATGTACAAGTACACCAAGTTTTATCCCTTAATCTCAAATGGCATTAAAATGATAGAAAGGAAGGGAAAGTGTGATGAAAATGTAATTTATACTTAGCCATGACCTTAATCTTGAAGAGAGAAGCTCCATTGTAGTATGTGACACACCTTCTAATGATGATGTACAAGTATACATGTACCAAGCTTCATCCCTTAATCTCAAATCGCTTTAAAGTAATAGGCACAAGGGAAAGTGATGGAAAATGTAAATACAGAGTTGTGAACCAAATACCTTCCCTCTGAAAAGAATGTGCAGGAATTCAAGATAGGACTTCTTAGTCTTCTGGTGAAAACCCGTGTCAATATGACTTTCCATTTAGGAGGAGAGGCAATAACAAGATTTTCAAGCTAGATGCCATGGTGGCCGTACTGCGTATCAAATCGGATGCCATTTTAATTTAGGACCAACTAGACATCATAAGAAGTCTTTTGGCAAAAACCCCATGTCGATATGAATTTCTGTTCATAAGGAGTAGCAATAACAAGATTTTAAAGATGGCTGTCATATTGGATGTCAGATCAGCACCATTTTCATTTAAGACTAAGTAGACATCATAATAAGTCTTTTAGTGAAATCTCTGTGTTGATATGACCATCCATTCTGGAGGAGTAGCAATAACAAGATTTTCAAGATGGCCACTGCGGTGGCCATATTGGATGTCCAGGTGGCACCACTGTCATTTAGGATCAATCAGACACTGTAAGAAATCGTCTGGTGAAAACCACATTTTCAAGCTGGCTGCTGTCATATTGGATGTCTGAGCAACACCATTTTCATTTAGGCCTAACTAGACCGTGTGATGAATGTGTGTGTAAAGTTTCATGGCAATCTTCCAAGTAGTTTAGGAGGAGTAGTGATAACAAACTAGAGTGGTGATAACAAACTTGTGCTAACGGCCAGTGATAACAAACTTGTGCTAACGGCCAGTCAGACATTGGACGAGTGACAACAGACAACAGGCCATCCCATAAGCTCTTCTGATCTATGACCAGTACAGCTAATAACACCCTCAATGTGGTATGCAGCATACCTTGTAGTGATGATGTATAAGCAGACCATGTTCAATCCATAATATCAAATGGTGTCAAAAATATAGAGCAGAAACAAAAGTGTGATGGATGGATGGATGGACGGACACTCTATTCCCTGCCTTTCTTCTCAAAGGTGAAAGACAAAAACTGACACACAGCAATTATTATAAATTTGATTTCAAAGTTTAAAATGTAATGTCAGAGAGACACTATGTACCTACATTCATCAATTCTAGTCTGAAGACTATACAAGTCAAAAAACTTGTTGTGTGACCCCATTTGCTACCCAAGTACTGTGGCAATAAAATATATGATCAAACGAAACAACAACTGCATGTTACTGACATTTATTCAAATAGGTAATAGTACATTCCTCTTGTCGGATCTATGAAGTTTAACCCCATACTAATATTAAATCTTACAGACCTGCAATAACATGGTTAAAAGATATACGTTTCATCAAACAGGTGCATGGGATTTATTTGCACAGGTATTATGTTCAAAGAAAGATTCAATGATAGAACTTTCTTCAGACAGGTACAAGAGACTTGTCTGAATTATGAATTAAAGACAATCCAGTATGCATTCAACTTAGGAGACAGAGATAACAAAACAAACCTAACTGATCTGAAACCCACCTGTAATTATGTCATAATGTGACTTGAACACTGGGCTTTCTTGTGAGATTTCAATGAGACTAACTGTAACTAATTAGAGTACAATATATCAACCACACCTAAGTCCTTAAACAAGGTGATTACAGTGGAATTTGAGATATATCTTTCTTGTTTATATACAGTTTTTCTGTATTCAGGATTTTACATAAAAGTCACTAGATTTCCACCTGAAGTGGGTAAACAAGACTTCAGCATACAAAATACTACAAAATGAGTGAAACCCTTTCATAGAAACTCAAAGCTACTGGACACAAAACTTTATAATATATCTGACTTTACTTATTGAAGTATGCCTTTACATTATTCTATTTTAAAGATAAATTTTTGATTGTGATTCACCAAGCTGTAACTGATTCTTTTCGAACTTAAAACAGAAAACTATTTAAGAATGTACATGTAAATCTTGAATGTTTGGCATTTTTCCCTTGAAATTTTGGTCTATAAATGAAAGCTAATTTGGTTATGATAAATGAATGAATCACTCTTCTTTGATAATGTCATAATAATTATTAGTGGAAAAGTTTATCATTTATAGATCAAAAACCGAAATCTTGACAAACCAGTCTTTTTTGAATACCAGACATTTTGATTGGTGTCATATTTTTTTGTTCTTTATTTTCATACAGTGTATTTGAAAATACCAACCCAGCATAGGAAGTTGGGAGTGCTCCTGATTTGTAACCATAGACCCATGACTAATTACTTTTGTATCTCTAATCAGTGGTTAATGCTGTGATATTGACAACACTAATTTGTAAAATTTCAACATGGGCACAAGCCTAATATCATTCAATTTCCATACTTTATACTAATGTAAAGACCTGCACTTTTTGACAGGAGTGTCAGTACTCTGGCAGAATCTACCTTTATAAAACAAAGATACTTAGCTAAACAAACTACAACTGACAGCTTCTGAAATAAAAGTCAATGAATTATGTTCCCTTTTCCTGATTTAATTTTGAATTTTATCTTGTAAATGATGTTATATTCATGGAAATGCTTACCGTCTGATGAAAGAGACTTTTTTTTATATAGAGGTATAAATGTTTTACGTTACATTACAGTTTTTAAAGGAAAGATAGAGTTAAAAACTATGATGATCTGTAATAATGATATGTGAACTAAATAATAATTTCTAAACAGCAAGTAGTATTGTATTGTATAACTTTATCTCTTTTCCACTTAGTCATCACTGTCAAACTTAATCTCTGATAAAAAGGTTGGTAATTTGACAATACCGCCCGACTGTACATATTGGTCAAATTCCCACCGATGGCCGGTTTTCTCAAGTTCCACTATTTAGATTAGTTGTGGATAGAAGATATGTTAAAGACTTCAAAAATAGCTAGAGTGACACTGATTTTCATGTTACCATTTTTTATAATTACAAGCAAATACTGTAAATTTCTTTATTTTCCTGGGCATCAGTTTTCATGGTTTTGTAAAAAATGCCATTTTTGTCCATACCTGAATTCGAGGACTGGTGACGGGATCCAATGGCTTCTACAGAAAACTCATTGTTCATTGGGTCTTTAAATTTGTGGTTTGTACCAACCAAGAAATCCATAAAAACTGGTACCCAAAAATATAGTGAATTCACAAAACCAAGATTGTGCTGAATAATGATCTCAACATGACAAGATAAACATGTACAGCATCATACCAAAAGTGGTGCATCATGTTTACATTGTGTATGTTTGTAAACTGTTTATTAGTTGAGGAGAAATTTATAGGAAAGTAAAATCCAACACCGGTAAGGTTATCTAGAAGTCAATAAGTTGTCTTCTAAGTACCGCAAATAAATCAATAACATAGGAAGAACATCGCTGAAAAATGTAAAGAAATGACATCTGACAAAAAGAGCGTCACACTGTGCTGTAACAAGGAAGACACAAATATTCAAAAAATATTACTAAAATTGGGGGAAAAGCTCAATCTACCATGGTGAGACGTTTGAAAAAAATCAGTGCAGGAGGTTCTGCAGAGAATCTGCATAAAGTGGCCAGCCATGAAAGCTTGATATCCATCATAACTGGGTCCTTTTGCGGTTTGTAAATAAAAGTCCCTTGAAGGGACTGCCACTCTACTGGGCGAAAAGAATTTCCAAGAATTCAATATAAGACCATTTCTTCCTTTGAGTGTTGAAACCATCTCTGATATTCTTCAGCAATAACAAGATTTTCAAATTAGCTGTTGTGGTGGACATACTGGATTTCAGATTGGCACCATTTTCAATTAGAACCAAGTAGACATCATTAGAAGTCTGAAAACCCAATGTCAATATGACCAACCATTCATTGGGAGTAGCAACAGCATGATTTTCGAGACAGCCATCATGGCAACCATATTGGATGCACAATTGGCACCATTTCATTTAGGACCAGCTAAGTATCATAAGAAGTCTGCTGGTGAAAACCCCATGTTGATACAGCCATCCATTTGAGAGGAGTAGAGATAACAATATTTTCAAGATGGCCACCATGATGGCAATGGTGGCCATATTGGATTCGAGACAGGCACCGTTTCCATTTAGGACCAACTAGACACCATAAGAAGTCTTCTTGTGAAAACCCCATGTCAATATGACCTTTTGTTCAGGAGGAGTAGTGATACCAAGATTTTTAAGATGGCTGCCATATTGGACATCAGATCAGCACCATTGTCATTTAGCACCAACTAGACATCATAAGAAGTCTTTAGTGAAAACCCCATGCTGACATGACAATCCATTCAGGATGAGTAATAACAATAAGATTTTCAAGATGGCTGCTGTGGTGGCCATATTGGATGTCTGAGCTGCACCAATTTCATGTAGGACCAACTAGACCATGGAATAAATGTGTATGCAATGTTTCATGGCAATCCTCCAAGTAGTTAGAATGAGTAGTGATAAAAAACTTGTACTAACAGATAGATGGACAACAGACAAAAGACCATAAGCTCTTCTGGTCTATGACCAGTAGAGCTGAAAAGGAATAGGAGGCAGAGTTTGGTAGATCTTACATGTGAATTACCATATATACTTGCATATAAGTTGGGTCCAAATGCAAACAACATAGACCCTGATCTGCCATCGCATAATGTGCTGGCAGATCAGGGTCTACGCTGTTTGTACTACTGATTAGTCCTTACAAATTGCACAGACCCAGATCTGCCAGCACATTATGCGACGGCAGATCTGGGTCTATGCAGTTTGCAGTTGGTATCTGCTTATACACGAGTATCAGCCAGTCCCCGTACCAGTATGCTCAAGAACCATCCAGAGGTACTTGCATTGTCAGGGATATATTAAGCGAGTTGCATGGAAGAAGCACCCTATCTCCAAAGTAAACCAAATTCAGCGAATTAATTGGTGTGGGGCAAAATTCGGATGCTCCTTGCCGAATGGATGGAATAGAGTGATATTTTGTGACGGGTGTCAGGTGGTGGTTGGTCACGACAACATAATAAGTGTGTGGAGAAAACTTGATGAATGTTACCAATCCAATGTGCACATCAACCACATGGGAGAATTTATGTGATAGTGTGGGGATGCTTGACACGCTATGGAATGGAAACACTGTTAAAAATTTATGGCAATCTGAACAGTGATAATTATTTTCCAATTCTGGATAGTCATGTGAGGACAGTTCTCACAAAATGCTTTTCCAAGTGGAGTTACCTGTTTTAGGATGACAACTGCCCCTCCCATTAGTCTTTGAGGATTTATCAGTGGAAGACCAATAATAGCATTAACTGTTTGACATGGCCCTCACAGAGCCCAGATATTAATATTATTGAAAATATCTTGAGGACCTCAAATTCCAACTTCAGAGAAATACTGATAAGATAAGATAGACAGATGACTTCATGAGAGAGCTTACAGTAACTTGGCAGTCAATACTTCATTGTCACATAAGAATCTTGTACCAGTATATTCTAAGGAGATTACATCAAGTTTGCTATTCTAAGGGACATACAATAAAGTACTGATGAGCAAATAAATAAAATCCTTTATTTCATGTAATTTTTGGCATGAAATTATAGACATTCATTTTACGCATTACATAATGTGCCACACTGGTGCAACACTTCTGTCATGATGCTGTATGTCCACAATAAGTCATCTTTTGAGAGTTGCCCCATACCAACAAAGACATATGTAGTGATATAATTACTAATTCAGTGAGGAAATAAATTCTTGTGGCCCAAAATCTTTCTCTATCACTTAAATATATTCATACTACTGGGAATCAGAGTAGAAGATAGTTTGTTTATCTGCTGAATTATTTAAAACTACTTAAACCTCTCACACCTTTTACCAAATCCAAACAAGAGATAATCTACAAATCCAAACAAGAGATAATCTACAAATCCAAACAAGAGATAATCTACAAATCCAAACAAGATAATCTTTTCACTACAAAACTGCTTCAATTCCTAACGTACAATACTCTTGATTCTGATAGATGTACATAACAGAACTGGATGTTGCTAGCAAGTACTGTATATACTCGCGTATAAACCGGGTCCAAATGCAAACAACATTGACCGTGATCTGCCGTTGCATAATGCGCCGGCAGATCAGGGTATATGTTGCTTGCTTGACTGATTAGTCCTTACAACCGGCATAGACCCAGTACAAGTTGGATCCAATTGCAAACTACATCAACCCAGATCTGCCATTGCATAATGACAGATCAGGGTCTATGTTGTTTGAAGTTGGACCTGACTTAAAAGTGAGTATATATGGTAGATATCACAATAAGTGTTTATGATATGATATTTATGATGTAACTGAACCAAGGTAAAGCTGTATGTCATAATGAGAAAACAGTGACAATAGTAACATTATCATATTCCTCACTTAAATTGTGCTTAGTATAGTTTCAAATAAAAATGTCACAACTTTCCATTCATTTTCCTATAGTTGATGGTAAATGATCCAATACTGGCATTTTTCCATGATAAATATGTGCATTAGCTATTTTTGTAGTAGCAAGCATGATATAACTGAATAAAATCAGCTACTGGTCTACAATCTATTCGCAAAGGAAATGCTTGGAAAATATAGCCCTGGTGGGATTACACTACATTTTCAATAATCTATGAGAAAAACCACGATGATGGATTCTATCCATGCTGGATGAATCGATAAGCAAGGGGGGGGTCCGGTTACAACATACATGCTATGATGTGTTCATGGTCTCGCCACGTATGAACAATCCCTGCAGTCGGAAGTTACTCGAATGGTTGTAATTTTTGTGCCAGAATCCATGGAAAATCTTTGTACCAGTATATTTGCAGAATGGAATTATATAAATTATAGATACAATCACTTATTGTGGCCATTATATTGGAAAATTCTAAAACTGAAGGCTTATTCAATTCATTTCAAAACTGGAATTATAGCTTTCGATCAAAACAGAAACATCAGTAAAAGATCATGTCAAGCGTACTATAGCTTAAAGTATCTGTGCTGTAAAAACACTATTATTCAGAATACACTTTCTGCATTGTTTTTTAAACTTATGTTCCAAGAAAGAAGAAGAAATACTCATTCAATATACAGTACACGTTTTCTTCAGATTTCAGTTATTACACTCAAAACCTATTAGAATCAGATTTTTCTATAGATCTGTAAATATATTACTACCATATATACTCGTAATACCAACTGCAAACTGCATAGAGCCAGATCTGTCATCACATAATGTGCCAGCAGATCTGGGTCTATGCAGTTTGTACGGACTAAACAGTAGAACAAACAACACAGACCCTGATCTGCCGGTGCATTATGCGACGGCAGATCAGGGTCTATGTTGTTTGCATTTGGACCCGGTCTATATGCAAGTATATACGGTAATATATCAAGTACTGATATTCAGGGTATGTATTGTTTTAATGCACTTAGCATCATCAGGAAAACTGCCACCATTAATATTTTGCACATATTAGTTTTGAAGGAAAAATTATTAGAGTACGTATATACTCGCATATAAGTCGAGGCCGACTTTAATAATAATAATAATCATAATAATAACAATATCCTTTATTTATCCAGGCTGACATAATTATCAAATAAGCAAGTTTACATTATGGCCCTGCAGTTAAAGCAAATATACAACAAATATATGTGTAATTAATAAAAGTCTACAAGGTTAACATTTACTGCATAAAAGAAAATAAATACATGTATAGCAGAATACAAATTATACAAGGTTAACATCCTGTTATCACAAAGATGTATCACAGCTACCATCTACAAATGTTATGCGGTCATAAAATCAGGATTGCTCATTAAAATATCTACAGAGGTATAATTTCTTAAAAGCTGAAACATTAGGTGCTTGTTTAATATCATGCTGCAAACTGTTCCATAAAACTGTACCAACATAAGCAAAAGATTTCCTCATATACTCTTCCGTACTTTTGGTATATATAAATCATTGTTTGCACTCGACCATGTATTCCATGTACTAATGTTCCTTACAAAAACACTAAGATACTCTGGTGCTAAATTATTTAAGACCTTGAGAGTAAGAATAGATTTTCTAAAAATAATCTTCGATTGGCATCCATCTAAGAGTGTTGAAAAGAGATGATATAGATATTAAAATATCCTTGATATCTGAAATCACCCTGGATGCTCTTTTCTGTAAGCTGTATAGTCTCTGCATGTAACGGCAATTTCGGGGTTCTCCCCACACAATACAACAGTAGATAAAACATCTAACCCTTTTTAAAATTCCTATTTTCTTAGATACTTTTGTAAAGAGTGTTTCAAAGTGGTTGGACCAGGATAAAGTATTTATCGATAAGGATACCTAGAAGTTTTGCACTAAGTTTATTGTCTTACATCCATTTCATAGCACACCGTAAATCTTCATTTAGTTTTCTCTCAACAATGCTAATATCTTTATCGCTAACATATTGTGATGTATTATCTGCATACAAGAATGTTTCAAGCACTTTGGAAAATCATTTATATATAATATGAAAAAGAGAGGGCAAAGAATTGATCCCTGTGGTACTCCAATTGAAATTTCCATTAAATCTGAGACAGTACTTCTCCAACTCAAAGCTTGTAATCTACAACTGAGACAGGATGAAAACCATCACAATGAGGGTTTTGAAACGATATAATCTGATAATTTATGTAGTAAAACTGCATGATTAACAGTATCAAGAGCTTTACATAGGTCTAAGAATATAACTCCAGTAAATTTCCTGTCATCAATATTCTTTAACCAGTGATCAATCAAACCAGTGAGTCCTGTTTCACATGAATGATCCGGATGGAAGCCTGATTGACATGGGGTAATCAAATTAGTTTTTGGTAAAAAGTCATAAAATGAGTTGAAAACATGTCTTTCTATAATTTTGCGAACAATAGGTAGAACAGATACAGGTCTATAATAACTGACACTATATTCATCTCCTGTCTTAAGAAGGGGAGTAACTCTAGCTTTTTCCAATCAGTAAACAACATAGACCCTGATCTGCTGTCACATAAAGCACAGGCAGATCAGGGTCTATGTTGTTTGTTCTGCTGATTACTCCTAGCAAACTGCATAGACCCAGTTATGCTGGCACATAATGCTATGGCAGATCTGAGTCTGTGCAGTTTGCAGTTGGACTCGACTTATAAGTAAGTATATACAGTATGTTATATAGGGTGGGTATTCATTACATACATGTATATTATTCTTACTTTTTTAAATCTCATACTCATTAGTGCCCTACAGACATCTGAATTAAAAATGTAATAAAAGTATTTCCCTTTCTTAACCCATTCATAAAGAATTTAAAACAACATGGATAAAATATGTTTGAGAAAATCTATCTGTTTTGTTTGAAGTTCTAATGTGGTTAAGTATATATAAAAAATGTTGACTATATTTTAAAGATTTTTGTACTTGTTACCTTTACATTTTATATATCTTATATATAGTTTTAACATCTTTACCTTTTATCTTTTATTTGTAGTACATATGCTTCATGTTTGGATTTATTTGGAAAGGTTTATCTTTACTAAAGTTTTCTTTGCAATTCTTTATATTTTCACTTTTTAAAACTTTTAATATGCACAACATTGCCAGTACTGTGCTGACATTGAATTAAACCCTAGTACATATGTATGTACAAAAATACATTTTGTTTGAAGTGCTACATGTAACACTAGCTCTAAAACTATCAGATCCATATAACCACACTTGGGTCTGATTGGTTTCCTCAGAAGGTTGAACATTTATTCCCCTTTACATACTATAAAGTTACTATTATTGGAAACATGCAACTATTTTTTATGCATACGAATATACAAAATTTTTTAGTACTAAAATCCCTTTAGGCCAAAATATCTCTCAAACCTTCTGAATGCAGTTACTTTCCTTAACAGTTTCCATTGTGATGTTCTTCTTGTAAACTTGTGTGGCCAACATCACCATGTTAGTACTTCTGTTGTTGATTTTTTTAAAACAAAAATATTCACTGTCGATGTCTGACAAATTTTTGAAACCAAATCTAGGATAAAGTTAACTGATGGAACTGGAAAACAGTCCTATTTGTGCACAAAACGTCCTGGTTAATCAAGGGTGAGTAACCTGTCCTAGATACGGGGTTTCACTGTACATGTATTAGGAATAACAATATATCTAATAAATCATATGAATTCAATATATATAGTTTCTGAAGTTGTCGAGGGGAAATGGAAAAAAGGCCACATGATTGCAGGTACACATATATTTTCATGGGCTTCAATTTTCATCATTTTCCGCTCAAAAATCACATTTTAATAGTACTTAAATTCATGGATTGGGGAATAATGTCCTCATGGTTCCACAGAAGGATTATTGTATTGTTTGTATGATCTTTAAATTCCTGTTTTGCAGCATCAAAGAAATTTGGTACCCCAGAAAAAATAGTGAATTCACTGTAGTTCAACAGTCATACAGTACATACAGACCCCAAAATGCATTTCAGCAAATTATCTTGCCATATTTTTCGTTTATGGCCCCAGAAAAATAAATAGTGAATTCACTGTTATACAACAGACATAAAGTACATACAGATCATGAAATTGGTAATTTTAACAAATCTGCATTTTGTTTGCATTTCTTATTTTGAGCATTATTTCCATTCATCTGGAATGAAATGGAAATGCATTTACCAGTGTTTGATTTTTTGTTTTCAAGAGTGTTAAAGGGAGAAGAATGACTGCATTAGTATCTTGTCTTCTTAAGGTGTGCTTTAATAAAATAGCAAATGTACAAAATGCACAAGACACCAATGAATTTATAATAAATAAAGATATAAACACAACTGTGATATATGTAAATATAAAGCCTAAGAGTATTTGTCAGCAAATTTTATTTCTTTTTTCGTTTTGTTCAAAAACTAAGTTGTACAGATACAACCAACAGTGATGATGTCATCAAATCAAAAAAGGTTTTTATGTCTGCCTCAATAAGAACAATGCCATGTCTTGTAAGGAGTGAAAGATTACATGTGTAAATAATCTGATCCTGGATTAATCACGCAAATGGGTTTTTACGGTGGATATTTAGTGGCAGCCTGAAAATGATTGTGTGCTATTCTAAGCTAATGTCTTTAACAAAGAGGAGGACTACATATCACAACTTCAAACCATCTAAACTGTTTTACAATGAGTTAGAGCTGCATTTTCCTTTTATGGACATTGTATTGATTTCTTGGTAAAGCGAGAATTCAGCAGTGATGTTGCGAAATTGAGCAAATGCCACGATGCTGTTAGCAAAGTTCTTGAAAATAAAACAGATACATGCTTTTTGGAAATATATTTTTTCTTTAAAATATCAATATAGATATTGTATAACCATACTGTATATATAGCAATAAAGAGGTACATTAACAAGCAATTGTTGACAGATGCATGACACAATGGACATGGGGCCATACCATAAGCTCATTTGGCTTTAAAGATGAGCTATCAATATAAGTTTAGGGCAATTCCAGATTTTTCATCCAATTTCAGAATTCTGAACAGAATATTCCAGGTTTTTAGGGTGAAAGGCTTTCACATGTATGTGGCTGGGAATTAAGTACGCTAAGGCAAGCAACTTAATAAAAGTATTTGTAATTACATGCATTTACAATTATAAAATTTGACTGTATATACACGTAGTCATGGTATGAGAGTTTTTTTTGCGAAGATTCTGAACAAGGGGCACAACATTTTCAAACAATAAATAGAAGATTTTAAAAAAATAACACAAGCATTCAGCAGTAATTTCAGAACAGATAAAAAAAATTGCTGGCTGCTGGCTTTTAACAAGAAAACTAGGAGATGCAATAAGCATCACAGGGAGAAGATACAAGTTTCATACTCACTTTCCAGGCTGGTTTTGAAGGTATGGGCATTAAAGTGGACAGGGTAGCTGTTAGAGGTCCATCTCAGCTCTGGGTCCTCCTCCTCAGTGAGTACATTGAACAACTCAGGTATGGGGTCAGCCAGGTCCTCTATGGTACTGCTCTTAAATATGCTGTCCTCAGGATTTGGAGGTGGGCACATTCCTACAGGAGAACAGCTAACAGTTAGTGGCTTCTTGCGTCACAGCGGATAACAATTACAAAGCCAAACTAGCCTGGACAATTAAAAATAATTGTTGGTGGAATGAACTTTGATGTAACTAGGCCAATTTCATGAACAGAAAAGAACAGTTTTAAAACTGTTTCCTGTTTATTGTGTATAAATAAATTTGCTTTTAAAATGTAAAGGCGTTGTCAAATTGCTATTATCAATTTATTTATAATAAATTCAAGAATAATAAATTTGAGACAAAAGTGATGATTTTCATCCATGGGAATGTCTTTAACTCTAATTACCAAGGCCTATACTAGGGAGTGATTTAGGTTAAATAGTTACACCAGTTACTACCATTTTGCGCATATATGCAGAAAAAGTGAAGATGACTTTGCCTTTCTCAAGCCAACATAACCCCCTTTTGGACCATTGAAAGCTTTTGTGTTGTGATTACAATATAAACTCCTGTGTCTCTTTTCTGTTCAAAGAGCAATGTAAAAAGTTTAATCAAAGTATTCTCATGCTCTTTGATTAAATTCTGTGTCCATTTCATATTTATTTTGTCTGCAATTATGTTTCAATCAATGAGATTCTTGCTGAAAATTCACACGGGATGCTTAAGAAATGAATGAAATTTCACGCATCTGTACCCTAATCAAGAGCAAATCATTCTTTGGAGGTTTATAGTTTGATTGATAGTAAAGGTTAGCAAGTTTATTTCATTCAAGTAAAAGTAGGCAGAGAGAACTTGTACCTTAATATCTGTCAATCATTTATGATAGTAATCTATTTTTGAGATTTACCGGCTTTTGCATAAAGCAGCAGTTTTGTTGCCAGAAACATAGAAAATGTTAATACTTATATAAAGAATTGCTTTGTTTTATATTATCTGGTTGAAATGCTAAATAAAGTGGCTGTTTTAAGTGAATTCTAAATTGTTACCTCTCAACACTCACTTCTTCCTACTTTCCCACTGCCAAAGTGGTGGGAAAATAGGGTCAAGTGAGTGCAGGGAGGTAAAAATTTAGAATTCACTTAAAACAGATGAATTGCTAATTCTTCTTTAAAATACACATGCTGTTTCTCAGAAAATGCTATTGTACTGAATGATCCAATCTCACTGTTGGATAATACCAGTGTTCAAACTAAAACTAGAAATAGAGGAGTGCTCTTGCATGCTCCGAGTTCAAATGCAAGCCCCTCTGCCTATCTCCAATTATGTAAGTGTCTCATTAAAAGTGTATTATTTTCTATTAATTCCTGAATTTTTTGTTTCTTTTTTTTATTACATGCATGTATTTTGCTGCCCCTCTACAACCTAACCCCTACCCCCATTTTTAAAATTCAAGCTCAAAATCCCTTCAGATTAATCATCCAAATGCAAACAACATAGACCCTGATCTGCTGTCTTATAATGCGCTGGCAGAGCAGAGTCTATGTTGTTTGTTCTACTGATTAGTCCTTACAAACTGCACAGACCCAGATCTGATGGCACATTATGCAACGGCAGATCTGGGTCTATGTAGTTTGCAGTTGGTATCGGATTTATACGCGAGTAAATATGGTAATAATGGAGGCCTCTATGCTTTGGAAATAAACATGCTGAAAACTGAACTTACCCACGCAAGAGCAACACTCTGAGTAGAGTTTGGACAGACACAGCTGACACTCCTTACAGCATGTACAGTTGCCTTTGTTGGTCATATCACAATCACAGCACTTGATAAGCAAGCACTTGCTGACCAGTGGGGCACATATTGCCTCATTACAGGCCTCCACCAAGTTGAGCTGAGTGGCAAACACAAGAACCACTGCAACTGATAATGCCAAAAGTAGGTAAAACTTCATGGTTCTCTGCAAGCTCTGAAACAGAAATGAACAGTGAGGATGAGCAAATATTTTTTTTATCCCCTTGTCTCAGACAACTTCTCAAGTGACTTTCAAAAAAATCACTTGTCCAACAGATTTTATTACTTGGATTCAAGTAACATAGAAAATACCGACCATTGCTATTGTGTGCTACTTTGTTTTCATGTAATAGGATGGCATGTTTCTGTAAATTAATCAATTTTGTTATGTTATCTTTAAGTCTTTAGTCTCCACAATTTTAAAGTTTCTAATCATGTATGGTGCTCCTTTGAGTGCTCTGACCGTAGATAGGCCTGCTGATAACTTCTACTGAAAATACATTTACTCAAGTACAGTGTAATTTAGTTGTGAAAGCAACTAATTGATCTGAGAGAGATTACTTCACATTTTGGCTCTGAAACAGTCTGCAGTTGTCTGAATTTTCCATACTGACAAGAACTGACATGTCCCACACAAGTACCTTCAAAATTCTCACTAGCCTGACCAGATATTTTACTCATCCCAGGGTTATGGCATTTGCTCAGCCCTGAACTGGGCTTCACATTTTTTCCCCCTAAAGACAGAGCATTTTTTTGTTATAAGCAAAATTATATACAGTATTTATGTGCCATATCTCACAATGCTGAAGCTAGGCTAGTGCTTACAATATGATGATAGTATTCACAGGGTTCAACAAATTTCAAAATTTGATGATAACTCAGTGGGTGAGCTACTATGAAAAGAACCTGGTAACCCAGATTAAATTTAGTAGCCCAAAGAAGACAAAAAAGGTACTTAAATGTAAATCTGATACAGCTCTCTCTTGTTATAACACGGTAGTTAGGGTCCATAACCGCAACTGCATTATAGTGAGAAAAGCATTATGTACCAAACAACATTATATAAAGAATCAGTGTAAAACAGGAACAATCAAAATTGGCTAAATAATAGTGTTTTGAAAAGTAAATAAAGATATAACACTAAGGTTCATATTGTTTTCTTTTAATCCATATTATTATACATTGGTGATTTTGATCATGGGTTCCATATCTGTACCTCATTATATCCAGAAGCACGTTATAATGATGGAAAGCAGTATGTTCAAGATTATTCAGTTACCTTCTTATGTATCAGTAACAATTCTCATCCTTTGCAAAATGTTTTGTTTGAGGTATATTTTGAAAAATATATAGAACATAATCATATAGTACAATGGGTTTCAACCACTGGAAATCTACATAAAACAAGCATTAGCAAAAAATGACCATAAATGAAAATAAATCTGTAGGGACAATGACAGGGGCTGACTTTGGATATCTACAAATGGATGGTCAACTATCTTGGACAACTAAAACATTCATGCAACACAGAAGCTTTATGTTCGATAGTGTTTACATTATTTCATGTTTTAACTTGGGGAAAATGAAAAATACTGTGTAAATATATGTGCTTCTTTTACATTTCTATAATATTCATTTTTTACTTTTATGATGATAACGTGCATTTTAAAAACATGTTACGACACTTCCACACACTTACTCTAATGATATCAGAAATTTCTGGGGAGATCAATGAAGACAATGTTTATGGTCCTTAGCCTGCTTATGAAAATCTTTATCAAATCTACCACTTTCAATTGGGTTATAAAGCCTCTCAAAATTATGTTTGCACTTCTTATATGTATTGTTCTCATCAGTAAGGTTTCAAGAAATGTCATAAATCTCCATTGGATTACTGGAATTTTTCCTTGGTCTGAGTTGCTGAAGCTTTTTCCAGAATTGGCAAGTGTTGTCTGTAACTGTTAATTCAATACATATCATCCACTAATTAATGCTGATATAAACGCCCTCATAGTATCTTAATAGATATAAAAAAATGTCAATAGAAAACCATATTTATTTACAAAGCACAGATTCTACCACTTGCAGTGTTCAAAAAATCCAATAGCACAATGCCCAGGACCTCTCTAACTTCAGATTGAACCCCTTCTGTACTCTAAGTGAAGTGCCATCGGGCTTGCCGAAAAAAAAAAAATTGCCCGAGAAAACTTCCGTCGTGCTGACAAAATGCAGAATTTTATTTTCAAGGTATTGAGAGACTAGTAAATTTTTAATATTCATCCCCAGGTATGCCCCTTACCCTTATGAAGATCATCTACTTACCGTACTTCTATCGAAAGCTGTAAACTTTTTGTACAAAGTGAAGCATGTGACCTACAAAAATGGGGAACAGATTGCCTGTGTTACATATAATCAGTGCTCACTTGGCTTTAAAATACATATGATTCTACTGGTGGTAGGACAAAAATAATATTTTTAAGGCTGTCTACTGCACATACCATTTTATAGTTGAAATCTACTACATTTGAAAATGAACCGATTTTCCTTTTTAAATTGAAAAAAGAAAGAAGAAAAAAACAAACAATATTTGCACATTTTATCCATGCATTACAGAAACCAGTCAGAACCAGCTTCCTGGGAGGCACCAGAATGGTTCCAGCAGTCATTGCAACTGGTGCAATGACGTGTGGCAGAGTAATTGGATTAAGGCTAACAAGCTGTTAATTGATTAGCTTATTGTTGCAATTTGGTGAGTTTAGGCCATATGTGGGATGTTTTCTGAGGTGTTAATAAAGGGATCAAAGGTGGTCCATGATGGCTTTTCAGTCTTGGATTAAAAATCGGCCATCCTTTGGCGGAGGTGAGATAAAAAAGAAAGACCAACCAAAAAATGATTTTGACAGAAACACTTGAGTAAGTAATGCAACATTGGTTACACATATAAAGCGGCAACTATGAACGACATCAACACTACTGATTCTGTGAGTAAGGAGAACACTGATAGAGTAGAGCAATTGGACAATGGCTGACATGAGGACGTGAGGAAAACATTGCTTTATGTGAAATATTTTGAGATTTGAATAAACACACAGGTCAATTTAATATGATTTTCTTTATTTCTTTTCATATTTAAAGTACAGCAATTGCAACGTTGTGTGACAAATAATAGTAAATAAATATGGCCCTTTTGGGCACATGGAAATGATGTCAGGCTTGTGTTTTTTAGTCACCAGCCCTGGTCCTGAGTCTGAAATTTTTTTTTTTCTTTGAGCACTGACTTGTTTGAATTAGTTACTTTTCTTATATGCACAACATTTTCTGGACTAGTGTCATGACCAAACGTATCGTCCCACACCCTATTTTGATGCTCCCCTATTTTGACGCAGTGTCATAAACTCCCAGTTCTCTCGAGAACACATCTTTCAATGACGTCACAACCACGACATTAATTTACACTGATCAACATCGAGTCACACAGGCCAAAAAATTTGTTGAAAATCTTATCCTTATCAGTTGTGAAATGAAACAAAGATACATACCTTGAAAAAAACGTCATTTCCCTAATTCTCTTTTTTCAATCAGTAAGTCCTCATAAAAATCCTTACTAACTATTCTGACGAGGCAAATAAACTTCCCGCCATAATAGGCATCCAGTCTGCTACTCAACATGTGTTAGCATCGTGACTCACAGCTGATAACTACATCAGTAACACTGTTTAGAAAGGTGTACATTGTTATACAGTTTGATGTGGATCTGTCGTAACTGATTTTCAGAGGTGATTCTTTGTTTTTATAATTTGTGGAAATGTACAAGAAACATATACTTTTACGATATATTTCATAATTCAATTAGTATCCTTTACATTTATGCTTATTTAAATCAAAGTATTCGGATTTTTTATCGGATAATTAAGCAATTTTACTTTAGTAGTAAATTTTCAATAATCTTTTAATACATTCTTGATATTTAACTTATTTTGACCAATTTATTTTTGAAGATTTGTTTGATAATGGCATGATTGATAACAAATGAAAATAAAACCTTCTTCTGTAACTTTATGTCTTCTGTCTGTGATTATTTGCATTCTGGATAAAAAAAAGTTGTGAAGGATGCAAAACAGTTTTGATGTACAAAAAATAGTACATTCAAGGATTGAGGTTTTGCATGTTCACAATGCCAATTAAGTATTGGGAAAAAAGACACATGCTAAATATAATAATTTTTTTAATAATAAGTACACGATTTTATAATAATACCATCATGATTTTTCCAAATTTGATTATTTTTGCTTTCGAGACAAAATCTGTACCAAAATCAAATTAATGATAAATGTAAGAAAAGCTTTAGGAATGCCGTTATATTTCTTTCTGTAATTTTTCCTATAAACTTAAGTTTTCTATGTCCTATTGATGTTCCTCTGCAATGTAGTTTTTTTCCCCTAGCATATGTACAATGGTGTCACTAAAAGAAATAGACTTCTGTGAGGTGCGTCATAATGGGTGATGTAATACACAAACTTTCCGACAAGGGGTCGTCTGGTTGAAAGCATGCAAAGATGAGTATTAGGGAATATATCATTGTCATTTTGTATGCATACTTTGCTAAAATAACTAATGTTTCTAAAGTAATGAGAGGTATCACTATGAAAGGAATATATTTCTGACAAGGTGAAAGTAAGTAATTATGTGCGTCAAAATAGGGGAGTCCAGGATAGTCCATAAAGAAATTTAGTTAAGAAACTTATAAAAAAAAAAAAAAAAATAAACATTTCTGCATGCTGTTGATACGATACAATACGTTTATTTACATAAATCAAGATCCTAAAAATTTTATATTCAGCAGTTCTTACGAAAACAATTACTGGACAGTGCTTCAAGATACAGTGATATAACGGTTAAGAACGGCATAAGAAGGGTCACGTCGGTGCAAGCGTATGGGAGCGCAATAAATTATCTTTACTGCGATTATCGCCCGTTTTTTACGAAATTCATGCTATTTATAAATAAGTCAACAATAAAACTGAAATCTCATTAGACTTACCTCAAAGAGTACATATTTGTTCACATAATTTGTCAAAAGGTGAAGTTCTTTGTGAAACTTCAGCAAGTTTTTTGCTTTATGCAGACTGGTTGATCGTTTCTTTTCTGTTACATATTTCCGGTTTATGGTAATTAAAACCTCTGCGACGTTTCATTGAAACGAAACCGATAAGCGACAAAAAGTACACACGCGAACGGAATCACACCAGTTCTGTAGTTTTTGTGCAAAAAAGCGCAATTTACTAATCAGAAAATCGCAGAGATACTTTGTTTCGTAAAGAATTCGTAAAGAATTTTAAAATTATATTATAATTCGGGTTTTACCTTGACGCATGTGCACACTGCACCATTGTAAGAATGATGACGATGGTGATTAGTAGAGTATGGTTCAATGAGAGTGTTATTTGATTGCATTAGGAATTAGTTCATTTCTATTGAATTGTTGATTTAAACGCCATCTTATCCCCATTTTTACTTACGCACATTGTAAAAATTGACGGTAGCTGTATTTAAGTAGGTGCAGGCTAATTTAAAAAGTTATTTTTTATCGAATCAGAAAATCTGAACCCCGCTTTTACCTAACATGTTTGATGAATGAACCATGCACCACCCACCCGCCCCACTCCATACACTTGTTGATCTCGCAGAGGATTTTTTATTTTTTTTTTAAATTTAATATTTTTTTAAAATATAAATAAAAAGCACATTTTCATTGACAAATATGCAGACCACACCAGTATACAAACTTTAATAAGTTTGCCCAAGGGGACAGACGGAGAATCAGGGAAGTGTTTCTTTCTTTTTTATACATAACGGAATAAACTAGGGTGAGAGTGCCATGTGTGGAGTACATGATAAAGGAAAGCCCTACATCTGCGCTCAAAGGTCTTAAGAAACGTTGCAGATTTTTTTTTTTTTTTTTTTAATTAAATTTTAACGTGACACCTTTTCGCACAGGGAACTCCATATAACATACAACTTCACAGAGAGAACTTATTTAAGTGGCTCAGGGCAGATGACAATAAGACTGTAAAAGAAGAAAGAAACAACAGCATAACAAGCCCTTATATTCTTACAGCTTTCGAATCTGAAGCAGAAAATTTATTCGAAACTTCATGATCACATATCTGCAACGCAATTGATGATAATTGCTAACATTTTGTTCCCAGCTTCTTCGTCCATATGAAGTTTACCCGCGAATTTTGACCTTTTGTAACTAGGTGGACCTATACTATAGATTCAGATTGAGCGTAGAGCTTAGCAACTACCTTTGTCAAACGTAACATTTTGTAAACTCCAGACCCGTATTTGTAAAACTCTTTAACTGGAGTGCACACTCAAACTCAGTCTATGATGGCTGATAAGGAACAGACTACCTAAGATTTAAAGGTTGCAGGTTATTTAGATTGAGATTCAATGTGTTTAGTTTTGTTTCATAAAAAAGGGTAGTATGTACAATGAGAGTACGAGCAAACTTTTCCATTTTACACTTTGGTAATTTTCCATTTATGACTACTACTGAAATTATGATACGAGGACATTTCTAGACCACTCAGTCCTAGGCCACTTGTAAATTTTATATTACCATTAGTATATAACGAAATTGCATCTTTAATAACCGAGAACCACATCGGTGTCTAACGTAGGTCACTAAAATAAAGCAGATAAAAATACTCCCCGCCATTAAAAATAAATATAAGATCTGCGATTAGGAAAAAGTAAAATTTCTGCATAAAAAATACAAAATCAAAAGTTACTATGTGAACGCGTGAATCAACATGAAAGACTCAAGGGAGGACCTGGTATTGTGTGGAGTTCATGCTTGAGAGCTGCGTGACACAAGGGTAAACAAACAATAAATAAATAAATTTTAAAAAATAGCGTGTGCAACAGCACCGATCTTATCGTTAGATAAATAGCATAAGTTTTACCTACATATTAATGTCGTGTGAAACAAAACTATTATTAACTCTGTTTACCGTGCTGCAATTAAATGTGCCATCGCATTTGCATACAACATACTTTTGAGGAACTTGTTTAAGATGTCAATAGGTCCACCATCAAACAAGACTTTTGGAGAAATTGCAAAATTAATCATTTTCACTTAATTCACACTTAAATACTTAATATCACATTGAATTTTTACAGGACAAAAATTGGCAACACTGTACAAACACAAGAAATATGAAATTTACATTCCAAAATACTTTAATCTCTGTGACTAATAAATAGCATAGCTTTTACTTACAGACAAAGATCGACTAAAACAAAAACATTATTAACACAATTTACTATAAGCATTAAGCTCTGCTCTTACGGTCCCTACGGTACCTTACAGCATACTTGTGAAAAAGCTATTGAGGTTTATAATTGTCCCAAGGTCCAGCATGGATATTGAAGACGACTTTTAGCTAATTACTAACGTTTGATTTAATCACTTTACAGATGACTACCTGATGGCCCATGGGTTACTATCAGAAAAAATTGATACCCAATTATTGTTTTGCAAAAGCAGACATTTACCACTAGGTAAATATGATAGTATATGCAAAGCTGAATAAGTACTAATGCGCCAAATTATTACTTTTGTACTTTGAAAAGCAATCTAAAGACAAATATTTAAAAATTCATAAATCATGACGTTGCACCTTCGGTGCACGTCGCTTCAGGCGAAGAAGGCAATGTGCACTAGAGGTACAATGCAATAGTACAACCCAAAACATTTGCAATCTCAGTAAAACGTGGTACCAATCCAAATATAGGTACTCCAGCGTTATATCCCACACTGCTGATGGTTTGTCCCACCAGGAGAACGCCAACGGTTAATGGAATTAATTTCAATCTGCATAAAATTAACAGAATGAAGTATGGTTCTCTCAAAGAAATCGAACACAATAGAGGTGTTAAAATAAATACAAAGAAGTATAGAAAGTTTTGAACTGGGTGAAGGATAGCATGACAGCAGTTTCAAGATGTATGGAAATAGCATGAACTGGGTTAGATGTTGCAGGACTAGATACCAATGTAGTTGTTTCTTTGGCCTTACGTGCGTTTAGTGCAATATTGACAACAAACTTTAAAAAAATGATAAAATAATAACATCCGCCATTAATAAACTGAGCATTATTAATACAATTTTAAGCAAAGCAATAATTGACGATGAAATCAAGCACGAGGAGCTTATTTTAATCACGAACAAGTCACACACACACACACACAAAAAAAAAAAAAGATTACACATGTAATGGGCGAAAATAAATAAACAACACAGAAAGCCGAGACATTAGAGCATCAATGAAAATGTACATATAGGAATTAAAAATAAAATTGGAGGAAGTGAAGAAATTGAGCGTGAAAGAGATTTTGCCACCAACTACAATGCCAAATTATAGCGATTCACAAGCCCGAAAATGTTACTCAATTTATCTAATTCTTAATGTGGATTTTTGACACCTAAAAATGTATACATATTCTTCGATCAGATCAATAACAGAGTCTCTACGTCTTAAAATTGCTTTCACGGAGACTTTGTTTCAGACAACGCTGAGGCCATAACAAGCTATTACAGAGGGGTACCATGAAGAGACTGAATATCAGCATAACAGTGAGGATGGAAAAATTATAGACTTTCATGGCATGTCGGTTTGCACAAGGTCGTGTTACTGAAGAAATACGTAAGACTGTGGAGGTGAATAATTTGAAAGATATAAAAACATAGAGTAAACAAGCTGACAATAAATTAAAAGCTGTTGAACAGAGTCGAACTGAAAGGGCGAGCAAAATCTTAAATCTGCAAAAACAGATATAAGAAAAGTGAAAAGAAAAATATTTGGGATGCACAGTATTTTGTTTTAAGATAGAGACAGAACCATATCTGATGTTGTACGGGACCTAGAAATCGTAAATAATTAGAGTAAAGGTCAAGCAGGGCTCTGTGCCTAACATCAAACAGTATTTGCAAACAATGTTCAAGCATAAACAGTAGGATAGATGCTTTGAAGACTGACACAAATTAAATTTTAAAAAAATCGGTGGAAGAGTATAACACCTAAAAATCACAGTTGGAACCGTTGACGAGAGGTTTGAATAATGAAATCTAACAAACGGTCAAGAGATTACAAAAGTAATAATGAATTTAGCACAAAAACGACTGACTTGAACAACAAACTACAACAAATACTAATACACTTTCAGAGTTGCAAAACAAGAATGATTTAACAGACATAACCAACGAGATAAAGGAAGTAAAAAACAAAACAAACGTTAATCAAACCACGATAAAGCTATGAACACAACTTTAGATTTATCTCAATGATTAGAGTGGTAAGATTAAAACGACAGAAGTTATTACATTTAGTGAATTTTACCCCCCTCCCACCTACCGCCCCCCATCCCCCCAAACAAAAACAAATAAAAATTGGAAAGAAAATATATACAACAGATACAAAAGAAGTGCATAATAATATATGTGTGATACAAGGTTGTGTTGACGAATTAGACAAAGAGATAAAACAAATTTGTGAAGAAAAAAAAATCACTGATTTGGAACAGATGCATCCAAAACTAAAATAGACAGAAAAACTCTCACATCTATACATTTTAAACCAAAATAAACGAGAACATAGAGGCATTAAAACAGAACTGAACACGGACATGGGAATAAAGAGTCTTAAATTAGGTTGTTATTTGAAAGTAATAAATGTTGATGCTGATACCAGCATTTATTGTACATGCTGAGTAAATACAAAAAAATATCACAGCTAAGGCGTATGGAAAAAAAAATATCATATCCTTTAATGCACCGTGCCGGACGCTCAACGTCCGTGTCTCGCAGGCACACTCTGCACGTGTTCTTTTGGTACATTAGTCAGCACATTAAATGACAGTAGCAGGAGTAATTATTCGAGAAGCAAAAAAGTTAACGGTCTAACATTTACTGGGAGGAACTATTTGTTCGAATAATATGATCGTAATTGGGATGAAGAAGAAGGAATTATAGAAGAATATCAGTAACACTGCAAAATTCTATGAAAACAGACCATTACCACTAGATTAAGTGATAGAAAGGTTGAGAGAACAATGCTTGGTGACTCAGATTTTAAACAACATGAACGATAATTTTTCCCTATATACATCTACTCATCCTGATGCATTTAATTATCTCGGTGAATCATAAAACCGCAAAATCTGGAAATTCACGAGAACTAAAACTGAATGAATTTTTTTATCAACATTCTAATGATCAAGTAAGATTAAGATACTTTTACATATTCATTGCACTTGTGATTGGTGTTACTATGTATGTTGCTTACAAGTTTTTTTCCCCACATAAATAACAAAATAGCGCGTGCTAAAGGTACATCATGTATTCTGCTTTCTTTAACACAATAATTCGTAATGTACAGCAAATACATTACTCCTCACAAGTAGGAAAAGATATCACAAAGAATTAAATATCTCAATCGAACACATCATTGTATCAATTACAAATACCCAAAGAACATTAAAACTAAGCTGACTGACTACAACATTTTCATGATATGCTAATATTTGTTGCTACCTGATTCAGTTAGGACATATAATCGATCAAGGTATAATGAAAGATAAATTGAGAAAGTTGCAATCACGGCAGGTAATGCATAAAATACTGGTACTAGAGCTATACCGTTTGCGATATATGGTAAAAAGTTTGGCATCCAGCTTGGCATCCCGCTTGACATGTAGATTAGAACAGATCATTATCCACTACATCGTTACGCTCTTCCACATGATTTCAGATTTAATATAACACTTGCAGAAGCCCTATAAGTGATAGAAGGTTGTAATCAAGATTAACAACTTAAAAACAAATGTTCTATAGCACGATACGATAACTTCGGAAACAAAGGGTTAATGACCAGTACAGAAATGGGATTGCTTTCTCTTACTACAGTATGAGAGGGAGGATAATTGACATAGCAGCCAACACAACTTAAAATGAACCTCACACTTGATCCTCTCAAAGTGAGGTTAAAGTTGATTTGATATTGTGCTAAAAAGTGTAGAAAGCAATCCAAAAAAGTACCACACCTTAGCAATAGAACAAAAATCTCAGTGACTACATAAGACCTGCCAAACATAGTTTATTCTGAAAATTTTGAATTGAGGCAATAGTTTTGAGACATCCACAAAGTTTGTCTTCGCTGAACAACAAATACCCATAAAAAAATAGCATCGTAAGTATTAAAATTTTTGTACGCTGATAACCATCGTATCTAGCTTGGTCTGAGAAGTACAAATGAAAGAAGATTGCATGGTACTGGTCATTAATTAGCTAGCATTCAAAAGGTATCTACCTGCAGGTCAACGTAAAAGAAATGTAGATGATCATAAAATATATATTGATTTTGTGTCTGATGTTCAGGCAAAATTTCAACACAATCTGTTAAAAATAAATTCTGTTTAAGGCATGAATGACGGATTTATTGCAGAGTAAAATCGTCCTGAAGGCTTGGTTTACTATTGCACAATACACATCTTTGAAAGAACGGCAAGGTCTTTACTTACACGAGCCTCATAACATGATAATTCGTGGAGTGACTCGGCGTCGAAAGACCGGTGTTTGCACTAAATATGATAGAGACTGAATCCAAAAAAGTTTTCGACTATATTGTTATTATCGGTCCAACGTTTCAGTTCAATAAGACTTCTGAAATATCTGTTTGGGTAACTGTTCAAAGGTACAACTCTGTAATCAAAGATCTGAGAGAGAATACACTCTTTTGCTTGCTTTTTACAGCCAGGAAAAAAGAGGGATTTATATTTTAAGAAAACTGCTGTAATGATTTTTGGTCCAATATATATCGTTGTAAGATAAGTTTGACAACTCAATCTTGTCTATGTTTAATTGATTGTCAGGAATGGACTGAAACTATTAATTATTGTTAGCCAATTAGATTGCAGGGATTCTGCTAAATCATTTTACATTGTTGGTCCTGCATCAGTCAATTAAACGTTGAGCTCATTCAGCCAACCGAATTCGAACAGCTGGGTATATAAGCAGATGATTTGAGTATTTTAGCCAGTCGAAAGTTAGCTGTCGAAGATCACACAGCGAAGAAAGAGAAAGATAGAGAGAGAGAAAAAGAAGTTTGGTTTGGTATGTATACAGATACTAGAGGGCTGCCTGAACAAGGTTAGCTATAGGAAAAAAAAAACCGGTTTTGCTATTGGTGTTCTATGGCTATTTTGCACAGGTTCCTTATATGAAGGCATAGTGAAACCGTTCTCCAGATATTTAATATGCACCACAGTAATATCAACAAAAAATTTTTGCACTGATTTGATGTCATTCTCCCTTTCACTCACTCCATTCATCCAAATTACACTGTCATACTTAACTACACATCGATAAAAGCAATCATATGTGCTCAGTTTATATAGAAAAAATGTCACCTCTGGCAAGAACCGAACTGCAGACTTTTCGCTCTGTAATCGATTAAGCGGGCTCAGTTCATGATACACTTTAAAAATAAAGTATACAAGCTTCACATGTATACTCACATTCGGTGTTCGCTGCACTATGCTCAAGGCAAATCAACTGCACCTCTAACTCTACATTCGGTACACTTGCTCTGCATGATCATTCGGTTAAAGCAGGCTTGTTTAGCGATTTTTATCATCTTAATTTCTTATAGTAATATTTGAAATAACATGATAGTTAGGATACGCCGCTAAATCTTGATTTTTCCAATATAATATCCATCTAGTTTGCCTGACCAGTGAATCCTTTTTTTTTTTGTAAGACAATATTCAGTAGTCTCAGCGTGCCAGCGAATATGTATCTTTATTTTAGTGTTATTATACCTATAATATTTAGTGTGTTAGTAGATTAGATGGCTGGCAGGAAAGTGGGGCCACTAGTAAGATTTAAATGATAAAGACTTTTTGCATTTTTGCAACAACATAAGGCAAAAATTATTGACTTATGAATTCATCAGCTATCTACTTATTGCTCGATCACTTTCCTTACTACGTGTTTTCAGTGAGGTGGCCCAGGAACAGTACCAGGACTCACCGATACCTTACTACTAAAATACTACCATACTAACGTGATATTAAAATCATACCTTACTACTGAAAAACTACCATACTAACGTGATATTAAAATCATACTACTGTATTAAATGGAATTGATAAAATGATCTACTTCATGTACCTTCAAATCACAGCACAAAATAATATAAAATTCATTCCGAAACATAAAAGGTGCCGCAAAGCTACGTTGTCATCAACTCAACAGTTTTCAGAGAAGTGATACAAATATTTAACATAAAAGCAGCAATCACGGTATTTGTTTAAAGATTTGGATAGGATTACTGCATGGTAGAAATTAGTTGTGATACAAAACACCATTCAAGAGAATAAAACTATTGACGTGCCAGTTTCAAACATCAACAAAGATGTACAGCAATGTTTCAGGAAAATTACATTTAATGATGAAAACAAAGAGATAAACAACATCAACCCGGAGAGCAGGATTTTCAAAACGGTTCAGTATGAATGGGGATTAAATTACGTTTTGATCTAATTTATGGAAAACAAAGTTAGATTCAAAACAGCACACGTTGGCTCATTGTATGAATGAGCTGTTTTTGAATCAACCATTGTATTGGCAACATTCGACATCGATCATAAATCATTCATAAATTTGAAAGGATTTTTAAAAAGGTTCCATATTTTTGAAAATAAAAGTACCATTTGTAGATGGGTGTTCTGTTGGCCTGTTGATCACTCTAAAACAAAATTTGTCAAGCATTAAGTACTCTCTGGATTTCTTTATACCGTGTTAAATGGGTAACGTTGGAGACATAGAAGACCCAGCAAGGGTATACTTTGTGGAGCAAGACAAAGAACATTATTTATGACATCTTTATTAAGCTGCTGAAAGTACAGTTGTTTTCACAAATATCAATCGTTAGAGGGAACAAATTTAACAGAACAAAGGTAAAATAAAATATGCTGAATTGAAACAAATAGTTAACAAAACAATCTACCTAGTTACCGAGAAACAATTTTATTACAAAAGGGTCAATGTTACTCACGTGGATGACCAGTAGCAAGCGGATATTGCTGACATGCAAGCATGTCAAACATACAACGATGGATACAAATACATCTTTACAGTGCTAGATGTATTTTCAAAATACGCATGGGCTAAGATAGTAAAAACAAAAAAGAGAGATGACATTCACGTTGCTTATACATGTTCAGAAAAGATATAGTTAGATGAGGGGAAAGAGTTTTGTAACAAAAAAGTAAAGTATTTGTTCGACAAAAAAGCATCAGTATTTGAAAGGTTTATCAGAACTCTGAAGATTTTGCTGTATAAGTATTTTACTCAAAACGAAACCAGAAAATGGGTTGATGTTTTACCAAAGCTAATTGAGGGATACACTACCACTCATCACACATCAGTTGAGACTGTCAAGTTAAAAAAAGAACAAAAGTATGGATCAATCTATTAGATTATTTGACACCTCATACATATAGAACTACAGAATTAAAAATTGGTGAAAAAGTTAGAACTTCAAATACAAAACAGTTTTTGCCAAGGGCTTTCTTCCGAATTTCACAGGGGAAATATTTAAAACCAGGCAAGCAATACTAGGTGATCCTGGAGTTCTCTAACTGAAAGAGTTGAAGAGAGAGGATATAGAGGTACCCTCGAGCAAGTTGAACGAGCAAGGATTATATCTGTATGACTAGCAGGATGACGTATACAAATCAGGAAATATTTTGAAGACCATGAGAATAAGACGTAAAAGGTAAAACTGCTGGAAGAACCGCCGACCCAACGGAAGCAACTGGCAAGCTTTCTCAGATACCCATGTTGGCCGAGCCCGAGACTCGAACCCACGCGGACAGAGGTGAGATGTCAGTGATCTGTAAAGGCAAGCACCTTAGACCACTCGGCCACCCGGAGCCCCTGAAAGATAATGAGTTTCTAGAATATTACAGATGTGGTAATAACAGTAGATTAGAAAATGAGGGAGTTAAAACATGCACGTCATGCGAATTTGTTTTGATCACGAGACCAGAGGGTAAAAAGAAGCTACGTCCAAAACATCGCAGGTAAAAAACAAAATTGTATACATGAAAACGTGATAAGTCGACTACAATGTAGTCAATGTCCTGTCAAAGTAAAAAATAACATCACAGAAGAAACGAAGATAGATAACATTGAAACGTATGAAGTTGATTCAAATACATTTTACATTTTAAAAAAACTGAAAAACAAATACAACGTAAAAGACCACAATATGGTCTACGAGATTTTGAGCAAAATGAAAGGCAATTGAAATAGGATAGACGTTGGTACAATCATTAAGACATTTAAAGTTCTCTTAAATTTCATTCAAAGAAGGTAAAAACAACGCGCATTTTTCCAGGACAAAATTTATAGCATAAACAATTTTAGCACATCAATAAAACCATTGATCGCAAAGATTTTCCACAAAATTAACAAATATCAGTTGATTTGGGAGGATTTTGCACGCCATGAAGTAAAATCAGTAAAACATTCACAGTGTGCGGATATACTGATTATGAAGATCTAGTTTTCACTGATATCCATTAGTAATTGAAATCGATATATTTAAATAAATGGAACAATTATATTTATCAACAGTTGAAAAATGCTACAAATGCCACAAAGAAAAGCTGATGGTGTAAATTTACAACGAAATACGATTCAACAGAGATGCAGAGAGTGCGTAAAACAAACGAGATTAATATGGTATTACGGTGAAGGAAAATGTAAAGATTAGAGATATATATAAAAAATCAACAGATAATTACATGTGAGTGTAGAAAAACAGAAAGTAGAGGATTGCTGCACAAGGGATGTCAGTTCCATACTAATTTGTTGTTATTTAATAATAGACTTCAGATTCAAGAAACTAACCAGTACAGCACTTTACCCTTGTCCTGCAACTCAGTTTAATACACTAAATTGGTTAACTCACCTTAATCAATTTAACATAGCAAATGAATATAACGAGATAAACATTTACTAAATTTATACTCAATTTTTCACATACATACTACTGAACACTATCTTAAAAACTTCACTCTAAAATTTTACATTGATGAATCGATGAAATGATACAGACTACAGTGTGACATTACATTTTGGCAGAGTCAACGAAGCTGGGTAGTGCCGACGGCAACATCTGGTTGCGGCATTGCATACCTTCATTTGATAGGCAAACATATACAAGAGCTAGAGAAATCAGTAAACAAATTTCACATTTATTTTCAAATGCAAATGCTTCTGTCTGAATGCAAAACAAATCATCCCGATGATGGCGCATCAAATCAAATAACATCAACATATATTTCAAAACATTTTATTTAATCTGAAAAAAACCTAACCTACTGCATGAATGGAAATATCTCAAGGGGAAAAACAAGTACTCATTAACGGGCTAGACGAACATAAAACTGTACGTCAAGGTTTTTGGGAACCTGCATCAGATGTTGTGTTATCCGCTTACAAACGTAACTTCAACTATAGAGCATGTACTGTTGAATACTACAGAACACTAGCAGCTGATGAAACGAATTCTATGGCAGACAAAGAAGAACCATCAGGTTGGACCTACTCCTTTCTTCAAGATACTATGGCCTTACATTTGAAGGTATTTCAAAGTTGAATCAAAATGTCAGATCATCATCTTGTATACAGAGGTAAGAATAATAATATCTATTATGCAGTCAGTCTCGGCAGTATTGGACAGTGTTAAAAAGTCGATAGTGTTACTAATTCTGGGACAGCAAGGTTACGACACAGATGAAAACAATGTTTTAAAATTCCAACAGTACACACTATCCAAAAGTGAAATTGGACTATGCTATCAGTGTTGACGGCATCTTTTTGTTACCGAGTGCCATGGTAATGAAAATGAGTAGTATAGTTGGATACAACAGTAATTATAATAAATCCAGTGACTCCTTTTAACTGGGGTTAAACCCTACCATCAATACCAAGGTAGCCAAGAGATGTATTCCAAAGGCTGATAAACAAACCGTTACAGTACGACAAAACACGGTAGAGGACAAGGACGAAGATAAAGTGGGTAAAAGTATATAGACAAGAAAGACCATGATGATGATAATCCTTTGGGACGAGCCTTGACGCGGAGCGGCAACGCCAGGTCTGATAATTCTATCAGATTATCTGACGTTCAAAAACACACGACAATTTAGAAACGTCTAAAACAATATCGACCAGTCAATAAATATACAATCGTTGTTTTTATACTTATGGCTGTTGGAGTTGGTATGGTTTACTTTTTGAAATAGGTTACGAACCTTTAACTCTTCTAGTTGCTTTGTTTACACCTCTGACCAAAAATGCGAGTAACAAACCGACTAATGATTAGTTAAGTACAATAAAGTGTTCAGAAAGGAACGAAACTATTTATCCAGCATTACTAAGCAACCAGCAAGACACTACCAATAGTTCCAGGTAATGCTGCTTCTCTTTCTGCAAGATCGTAATGGAATAACAGAAAACGTATTTTAAGGTTAAATTAAAATATTGGATCATACTCAACCTACATATTGGATGCTCAGGTGAAAAAAACAGACTATCTATTACGCAGTCTGTTTGGACAGTATCAGGCAATATTAAAAAGTTGATGAAACTGTTAATTCTAGGACATCAAGGTTACGACACAGACGAGAACATCATGGTAAATTCAAACAGTACATAACATATTCAAATGTGATATGGAACTATGCTTTTGGATGTGACGGTATCTTTTCGTTCCCAAGTGTCATGGTTACGAAAATGGGTTGTATCGTTGGATGCAACAGTCATTGACCGAAATTCAATGACTCGTTTAAACTGCTGTTAAACCTACCATCAATACCGAGGTAACCAAGAGAGGTATTCCAAAGGCTGATAAAGAATCCGTACCAGTAAAACAAGAAATTGTTGACGACAAGAAAAAGACAAAGTGTGTAACAATTATGTACATAAGAAGGATTATGATGATTATAGTCCTACTGTCAGGCCTGTCAATTATATCAGATTATCTGAGGTTCAAAAGACACATGGTAATTTGCAAAGTAAAAGAACCAGCATTAATCACGAAATAAACAAACAATCGTGGGAGCTGGTATGGTTTACTTTTCGATATAGGTTACAAGTTTCTAATTCACCTACGGTGCTCTTCATTCGGGAGACCTCGTCTTCTGTGAGGTCGAAGTTTGCAAATTCTACTAGTTGTTTTCTTTACGCATTTGGCCAAAATGCGAGTAACAAACCAGCTAATGACAAGACAAGAAACGTGTTTAGAAAGGTACGAAACAATTTGTCCAGCACTCATAAGTAACCAACCTTTCACACTACCAATAATGCCAGGTAATGCTCCTGTCACTCTTTTGGCTAAATCAAACAAATAATCGGCTAAATTATGTCAAAAATGATTCACCTGTTGTTGTGGAGTTAGAATAGGAGGAGCTGCACGAGGAGAAGATGTAGTAAATGAGGTTGAGGAGGAATTGGGAAATTAGGAAAAACATCACTTTTTACCGAATTTGCGATGGACAGTGCAACTATAGATAGGAAAAACATCACTTTTTACCGAATTTGGACAGTGCAACTATTGATATTGTTACACATTTTTCTTTAAACAGTCGTTTCACCTAATGATAGTTTTTTTCTCACTTGTGAATTGATTTTCCCAGTTATTTCACCGAAACTGCTATCCAACTGTATTAGATTTCCAACTACTTTGCGCTTTTATGATTTCAACTCTTTCAATCTTTTCTTGTAATACAGCCTTTTTGTCTATGTCTTTGTTTGTGCTTTTCATTATGTTTGTCCAACTTTTGAAGATCAAAGTTTTATAAACTCTATTTTTAATTTGACAACTTCAGCAGCATTTACATATCCCCTTCATTCTATTTCTTCTTCTGTAGTAAATAATTTTTTTCTCTGCAGGTGGACGTTCACCACTTTGAATTTTTGTGGTGGTAAATCATTGTTTATAGCTTCTGTTTCTGAGCTTAAATCAATCAGAACACATAATATTATACATTTGCTCTCACTACACGGCTTACTAGTTTGCCTGGTCGCTTAACAACAGCATCGCATTTGTCTTTTGTTGCTATTATTCTTTCTATCCTGCTTTGAATTTATCCTTCCTTTGCCTCTTCAAATGTTGTGGGTATTTTTGTTTTAGTATCCTGGTGGAAATATATGTATTGAATGACCCTACCACATATATGTATATATATGTGTAATCATCACACACTTTCATGATGGAACAATATGCTTTTGATCTACCCCATTCAAGCTGCTTCCTAAATGAACAGTCTTTACATCGTTGGTTTCGAGCATTTCTACAATCCATCTCGTTTGCTGATTTTGAAGTACCACGGTTATAGCATTTTGTCAGATCCCTTTAATGTAGCAGTTACATTTTAATGTTACGTTAGTATGGTGGTATTTCAGTAAAAAGGTATTGGAGAATTCTGGTACAGTTCCTGAACCAACGCACCGAACTTCCACTAGTAAGGAAAGTGGTCCAGCTATGATGATGATTTTTGTTTTGTATTGCTTCATGTACTAGTAAGGAAAGTGGTCTAGCAATAAGTAGATGGCTAATGAGAAAGCTGGCATTTGAATTATTCAGTCAGTCATTTTTGTTTTATTTAAATTTGTCTCAGCTTTTCCATAAGCCATCTACTAGTGTCGCACTAATATTTGTCTTCATGGACTGGCTGGTCTAGTAATTTTTCAAAAACTTTTTAAAAATACTCAAGTCTGGAATGTCCAGGAAGTTTTAGAGTAGTTGATAGATTGATAGAATTGGAATTAAAAGTTCTGCAAAGTTATCAATTTATTTATTTATTTACGCATGGGCGAAGGGCGAAACAAGATTGTACTAATTTGTAAATAGTAGCACTATTCGAGTTTTGTCAATATATTAACTACTATCATGCTTGATTAGTGAAGTAACTATAGAATGTCTCTATCTAATGATTATATGTTTTACTCCCTAGTGAATTCGATTGAGAAAACATGCAGGCAAACAGTTAAAACACAAACACACACATATGCAAATAACGAAGACACAGACGCAGTATTGCCGGTATCAAATCACACAAAAAAATATTATTTTTAATAGACCAATATAGATCTATCCAACACTGCATCGAAAACGAACGAACCTTTTAAAATATATACAGTATAAATTCAAAAACATCAAAAAACCCAAATACATAAACAGAACATGAATATAAAAAAAATACACGCTAAGGCATCAAGAGCTATATCTTTGCTAAATTACATTTTCTTGGCTTTGTGAGTCATTAGAAAGATTTGTTAAGTTGAAATTCTTACTTTGTTTCATAAATCTAGGCACTGTAATCCATAAACGTTTTTGAGCACTTCACTCAGTCTCAAGTTCAGATCCAAAGTCAAATATGATACTTGTATCAATTTAATTGAAATTTGACACGCTGGAAGAGGAAGTAACTGTAATAAAATTCTTAAAATTCTGCAACTCTAACTTTGTTCTAATTTAAGGTAAAGAATGTCAGAGTTTTAAACACAGGACTTCAGCTTCAACTTCATATTCAGTGTCGCGAATACAAGATTAGAATATCCAAATAATTATTTTTCTTATATTAAGTCCGTTTTTTATTTCTTCGTCTGTTTTCTTTATAGTTAAGTAAAGACTTCCTTTTTTCAAACTGCCCCCCCCCCTCCTCCCCGCCATTTCGAACAAGTTCACAATTCGCCATGTTCTACACGGCAGCAATATGCGAAAATGGTTCTGTCATAATTTACTTGTTTGGTGTATGGTATACGAAAAAGGGTAAAACTAAAAGTGCCGTTGGAAAGGCATCTAAATATCGTTGCATCGGTATCCAATTATTGATGCAACGCTAAATTTTGTTGATGCAACGCTAATTTTTGCCATTGCAACAAAAAAATATTATCGTTGCAACGGTATTCTGGGCTCAGGAAAAAATGTCTTAAGCACTCGTCCCTGGGGTGAGTGAGTGGCAAGAGTTACTCGTCCCCCTGTCCTCATTATACTCAACACAGTACGCTTCTCTACTACACTGCTTACGCTTTTACTAAAGAATCACATGTACTTGACACATGTTTGATACTAAAATGGGTCAAAACCATTAAAATATTATGTTGTAACACATTGCTCCTTAGATAAACATATAAAAAGAGACTAGGTTTGTAACTTGAGAAATTGTAGTTGCACATATAGCTCTTGATTTTCTAGTGGTATTCGCGTTTACAGTGAAACCTTACAGTAATCTACGTGTCATAATTTTCATTTTCAAAGAGCTATCAAGCATCTTTATGAGTTACATATGGCAGAAGTTAAGAGACAGAGAATGTCAACATTTTTTGATCTTCGTCTGCTCAAACATTGTTACGCTTGCCCTAGATCACCAGTATTTTGAAGACTGTGCCGCTTTATTAATACATTGCCACGCCAAAGTAAAGACGCCAGCAGATATTTATATAAGTATGTAATTACTTTTTACAAGAAAAATGACAGTAACTTGCAGTTGAAGGAAGAATTCCAACCGTCTCAATTTCCACCAACTTTCGTACTAAATGATTCATTTTGGTCAAACCTACATTCTAGAGAGCTACACACGAGCACAATATAAAGGAAGATTGTTGATTGGCCAAAAGAAAAAGAAACATTTCTAGGTCATTACCCCAACTAGATTTCGACCAATAGGCTGTTGTCTCGACATTATCTGCTTTATAAATAGATTACAACAGCATGCATTGTGTGAAAGTTGGTGGGAATAGGCTGAGAAACTTAAAATGCTCATTTCGAATGTAAGTTGGCAACAATTTTCTTGTGAAAAGTAATTACATGCCTATAGAAATATCTGCTGGCATCTTCCCTTTGGAATGACATTGTATCAATAAAGCTTCAGTCTTGAAAATACAGGTGACCCGGGGCAACTGTAACATTGCCTGATCAGATGAAAAATCACATAAGTTTTGACTTATCTGTGTCTTAACTTCCCAGAGGTCTGACTCATAAAAGATATGTGATAGCTGGTTGAAAGGGAATCTTTCTCCTGTCACTGTAAATGCAAACACCATTTATAAATCGACGGCTAAGTGTGAAACTGCATCATAATATTTTCATAATATTAACCCATTTTAGTATTAAGCTTATATCAGGTACAAAAACAAAACAAAAAAAAAACACCAAAAAAAAAAAAAAAAAACCAACCCACGAAGTCGTTTCTATTGCAACATGTACTAGTTTGACTACATATAGGCAAATTAGTCATAGGTTATTTATAACTGACGCACACCAAATGGTAAGCGATGTTTGAGCTTCGGCACTTGTTAATGGTACAAAATGCACTCAGATTTATTCTTAAGGTGAGAATCTGCATCTACTCGGCCCAGGGACAAATACGTAGTAAAGTTGTACTCGGCCCAGCCAAATTTTACCCGGTCCGGACGAGTTGACGAGTGGTTTTTCCGAGCCCTGGGTATTTTTCAATTTTAAATTTTATTATTAAAGTATGGTAAATGATAAAAGATAGGCAAGTAATCGAAAATGGATGAAACAGCACGATGAAACAACCATGACCACAAGGATCCGTTAGAACTTGTAGGAAGTATTCAGTATATATGTTTTAAAATGTGCTAAATCGCAAGGATATATTTTATGAGCACAAACGCTAATTCACCGGGTGATATATCCATTAAAAGTAACAATCTGACCGAGGTTTAAAAATAATCATTAATTTTTAGCTGACAACAATGGAAGGAAGAATATCTTGTGAAACACGATAAAGCAGTCAAGAAATTATTAATAATCCTCTTTCATAGTTGGATTGGATGATAACCTGTCAAAAGAAAACCATTTCCTATAATGTATATTGATCCAGGAGAACCCATGTTACTCATGGTAAACGACAATAATGATTTCTTTGTCAATTTTGATCACCTTAACGCTAATCTTCTTAAGTCTGCACCATCATCAAATGCTTGTGTTAGCGGCCAGAAATGATTGATTGGCAATAAAGGGCAGTCAAGAAGGTTTCACACACAAATAATATCCTAAGTTAGTTGCCTGACTCCATTTCGAACATAACAGATAATTGTTTTACCATGATGGAAAGGACTATTCTAATTTTTATCTTCATAGGTGAGTATTAAAGAACCGGTTGACAGTTTTTTTCCGCAACTTTTCACCCCCATTTTAAACAATTTCACATTTTGTAATTTTTCAAAACACAACAATTTTCGAAAATGATTCTGTCACAAAATGACATATTTGGTGATTGTTTTCATTTTTGTTTTACATTTGTCCATTGAGCTTGGAGGTTTCGATACTTTTGAAACTGGTTACTAGGATTTACGTCCGCTCGAAACAATTTATCAGGGGCAAAGCAGTGTCTAAACCAACCTGAACTTCGATACAAAAATGTTATCATCTCGACATCTAATATTATCCAACAATACTTCCAATAGACATACAATCGAGTAACGTTTCGTAAATTCCGCGATTTCTTCTGTGTTCATTGTTTTTCTCTGTTAGAGTCATATATTTACATAGTCGTTTTGTTCATTGTTCTGTTTTGGTGTGCGTCATTTGCATTACCTTGAAAAAGAACCCGTCTAGCCCGAGAGCGCTATGGCAAGTTTCGTAGTAGTTCTTCACTTTGTTTTGACATAAGATATACTTTTCTTTCTGACAAACACGATCTCTCCTGTACGGATCCATCTCTACAGTACAGATCCAATGAATCTGGAAAGAGGTTTACTTGTGCTGAGAAAATGGAAATTATGGTTTTCAGTACGGTCTCACTGTGTAATGAAATCACATTTCTGTGCATGAAATCTTCGTCTAAAATTTATATTGGAAGTCATCATACGTCATCGTTATTTGAACATTATTTTTCTTTTAAGTCGGTGATATGTGGTTTTTGGTATACAGTCAACTCTAGAATGTATGAAATATGCGTCTCTGTCCTTTCAAGCGGCAGTTTTACCGATTTTTGCGATTTCATTTTCTTGTCAGCGAAATTGACACCGAGATTGTCAAACGGTCAATAACCACCGTCCTCACTGCTATCTGCATCAGTCACTATACCGCCGATATCGGCATCACATTGCAAATGTCTTAAAAATCCAAAATAATCGTGATTTTTATTTCCCTGCAATCAGCGTTTCCGTACGCCATGTTTTCAGTAAACGAAAGTAGTCATATGTCACATGGTTAATATCGGTACGTGCAAACGTACGGCTACAATATGGCCTTATATACGTTAAATATGGGATACTATTGAATAGTTACTCTAATGCAGACTACTAAATGGAATTTGTTGATTTAAAGTATATACTAATATGAGTGCTAAGTGTCACCTGTAGCGCAAGAGATATACAGTTAACTTGCTAACTAGAAGATGGGAAATATCATTAAAGACAATTTGTTTTTTGACTGGAAATTACTTTCACGCAAAAATATATCCATAGCATGCATTCTCCGTAACAAAAATACTGCTTTAATGATAATAGCGCTAATAGTAATTGGCTAAATTTCCATTTTAAACAAGTTCACCGTACTGTGTCCGTAAGTGCAGACTAATCTCTAATATTGATTGATCAGTATTGTGTGTGGTGTAAGTTATGTGCCCCGAATAGTTTGAGTTCACGTACCTTTGTAGACAAAATAATATTGTATCTGAATTTTCTTCTTTGATTTGATTGAATTAAAGCCTGAAGATAATGTAGTTTTAAGATGTGATAGATTGCAGTGGGTGAAATAAAGATATGTGTGTCTTGCTTTTGTCACACAACGTGGATTTTATGTTCATACATAAAAAAACTGAACTTTTGTCCGTACAAAATCAGCGGTTAGTTTATTTACAAAGCTACTATAAAGGCTGCTGGACGCCACCCTATGGTTTCCAAGGCTCTTTAAAGATAAAATATCAATGCAGGTTTCAATTTGATATTTTCCTTTGCTGCATATCCACATCAAGCTGTAAAGATAGTAAAGGGACGAATTGTTCTTCATTATTAGATTCAACTTATTTTGTAAAATAAAGTAGGAATTCTTCGGAATGGAAATTGTTATGTGAATATTCTGGAGTCTTTGGGTATAAATATGATGCAATTTTAAGCAAAATAGTAACCTCCAGAATTAATTTTGGCCCAATTTATGAATTATTAAGAAATTCAAGCCACTTATTCTAGCCGTTTGTTTTATTTTATTCAATATTTTGCTTATTTTCATGCTTAACTATAATAAGAAATTAAAGCATCTTTTGAATTGACTGAGTTGTGAAGAAAATTAATAATTGTTTCCATAGTTAGTGAAAATTGTTCAAAATTCTAAATACCTTTACCATCGAACACCCACTTCAACCAAAAAAACAGTTGAGGAAATGTAGGGTACAAGTAATGGTTACTAACACACCTAATTACGATCTAACACCTACCTTTGCCATCGAACACCAACCGTTACAAACAAAGTCGACGAGGGAAAGGAGTAGTATATTCCCTGTATTTCCTAGATCAGGCCACAAACAGCCTTATTTTTTTTTTAAGAGCAACCACCAAATCCGCACCCTAGAGGAAAATACTTGTTCAACAACCAACACCATTTCACCAACGATAAAATGTTTTTAGACCGCATTCTTCCAAGATAAACCACAAAGACCCTCATTTTCATTTTCCAAAATCAGCACCGACCAGTACCCCAACGAGACAAAAAATATTTTTTAAAAACATTCACACTACCCCCCCCCCCCGCATGATACAATTTTTATAAATCAGAATGATTCTTTACTCAGCCACAAAATACCTTATTTTTTTATTTTTGCAAAAACAAACAACCAACTCCATAAGACATAACTAAATGAATTACAACAATGAACCCAGCTCAGAGGTTATAACTCTTGCTACATATATTATTAGGTCCTAACGCTTTCGAATCCAAGGCTGCGAAGCAGAAATGGGCGAGATACCGCCCGTGACTCTTTAATTCAGATACTCATGATGTCTTGACTCCATATGCTAAAACAATAGACGAATGTCTAGAAGCCATTATTTTATATTGTCAAATTTATAAAATTAAAAACTTTAGATAAATAAATAAATAACTTAATATTTATAAAAAAACATAAAAACAAGTAACAAGCAGTGCACTTTATCCTTGTCCAGTAACTCAGTTTAACGCCCCAGTTAATAAAAAAATTGCAAACATATATAAAGAGATAAAATATACTACACAGAAAACAATTACTTTACATACAAGTCATTGAGCAATGTAGACAAATTTGACAATGATGATTCATTGAACAGATATGGAGCACAGTATGAAATCAATTTCTGGCAAAATCAGTTAAATTGTGCAGTATGGGTTGCAATATCAGGATGTGGGATATCTTATTAGCATCTAAATGATACTAGCATATCCAGGATTACTAAAACAATATATACGTTCCACATCCACTTTCAGATAAGAAAACTGTTCAGTGAATGCAAAGTATCATTACCCGATGATCAATCTTTTAATCCAACAAACAATAGCATATATCACAAAACAAATGAACATTATCTGTCATAATTTTAATATTCCTCCTCATCATGATTGGAGATATATTAATGGAAAAGAATAAATATCTTACTGAAAATGATCATAACGAACAACATGGAAGATGATTTAAAAAAAACAAAAAACAAGACCAGATCATTTTAAAGATCCTTAGAAACTAAAATATACTTAAGGAGGTGGAACAGTTGAATACTGGAGACAACTGCCTTCTGAGGAAATAAATTCAATGTTTACAAGTGACGAAAAACTAGGATGTTTTTATATCTTTCTACAAGACAGCAACGGACTAACAGAAGAAGGAATATCTAGATTAAATCAAAGTGTAAGGTCTTATGTTGTATATATAATTTAGGTGCCCATGTACAATTAAAATGTAAATTGTATGCATTAGTTATTATGGCTTCGTAAGATCTGCAGCATTTGGCGCTTAACTTGCAAAGTTCAAAATATAATGTTGAAAATTAGAAATATTAAGTAAATCCTTAGCACGGGAAGTTGACTGTTAAATTTGGAGAGGGGCTGTTTTAGATGATAACTGAAGTGGGGTAACACAGTCTGCACCTCTTGACTCTCCTACGTTTCAAACTTTTTACGATGGGGTCTTTATTTTAGGACTCTTTTCAGACATCCTTGTCTTTCCACATAAGCTTGTCGAACCCTTATTGCTGTCTCTATTCATTTAATTTTCTAGTACTGAAAGCAACATCAAATATGATAGAACATTAAAAATGATTGGTGCTGAATCAATTAAATTTTGCAAACCCGGAAGGTTCTGATATAAAGATCTAGATAAAAATCATGTTATTTCTTGTGCATCTTTAACATTTTCTAATCCAAAACAACATGGTCAAACACAAGATACACGAGAGCTAGTGAAATTAGGTATAAAAATGATAAAATTCAATAAAATTAAATAGAAGAAACACACTAGAAAAGTAGAAACTTTTACAACGGCTAACTGTAGAATTGGTTAATTGGTATATTTTTATATATTCTTTTTCATATTTGTGATATCCTTTTTAAAATTCGTACCTATGTGGTAAACATATATAATACTTTTATAGCAGCAGTTATTACACCAGCTGTTAAAGAAACAAATGCATCAATTACGAAATGTCCAGTACACATTTACTTATCATTATTTTGTGTGGTTTTGTTTCCACGAACTTGCTGTCGCTTTGCTACTCTCACTTCAATCTCTTTGGATTTTAAAATGTATGTCTTTAAAAGTTATTAAACTTGCACACATTGCTGAAATAGGTAATCCTAAGCCAAATGAGAGAAACCCAGTAAATATCTTATTTCATTTGTTGTCATGTAATCTTCATTTAATTCTGCCTGTAATTTCTTTAAATTATGAATTGGAAAAAAATTGCTCATCAGATATGCCACTCCTAATATTATTTCATCTGACAATGGCTTTGATATTGTAGCTGATACATCATTACAAAAATGTCATATGTTTTCTTAATTTGTTCTTTATCCATTTTTTCAACTCTTTCTCGGTAAAAATTTCTTTCCAGTTCTTTCCTTGTATATTCCATTTGCTATACTAATTTGTTATTACTCCTTGTACTCTTCTTTTTCATAGCTTTGTATTGCATAGCTACTTTTATTGATAGCTTTGCTATTGTCACTGTTATTTTTATCTTTTATAAAGCCATTTCTTTTTCAAGTTGATTTTGATCCATTTAAATAGTATCAAATGGCAAAAGTTGGTGGGATGGAATTTCATAATTCTGTTTACTATCCAGATGATTTAATGACCTTTAAGATAAAGATAAATATGAGGATCAAACTACGGGTGTAATAATTTATGAACCTTATACAGATAATTTATCTAATGAGGAGTTTCAAACTCCTTGACAGCCGCTTCTAAATATCGTTGATGAATACAAAGAACATATTAAACATGGTTTAATCATTGACGAAGATTAATATAAATTAATTAAATCTAATTTGAAAAATAAGAGAAAGAACGTTTCATTATTATGAATTAAACAACGAAATAATAAAATTTCCAAATAGGGTAAGTAAAATAAAATGTTTGCACCTGACACTACACAAAACGAAGGTGATTTTCTAAAGTTTTTGGGTTGGATAAGAGAAAGAAATATATGGAATCAACAAGACAAAAAAGTTCATCAACATATAGAAATGTAAACATTAAATACAAATGAGCCATTTCGGAACAAAATCAGTCATACGTAAAACATTTTATGTAAAATCACTCAAAGAGCTGTTACTAATAGAGTTTTTGCAAAAGATTCTGAATTATTTCTACATTTAATACACACTTAATGATGAGAAACTATTGTTCAAGTCTTATTTGTAAGTTTGATTACGACAAGCCTCTAGAACAACAGTGTAGGTTTTTTTAGGGTCTTGTTTTTGGAGACTATCCTTTAGGGTTTAAGGTGAAGGGTGTAATTTTGGAGACCGTCACTCCATCTTATTTTTAAAAAAATGTTACCTACAATTTTCCATATGATTCGTAACACACACACATACACACACACACGTGTGAACATAAAAGCGTCCAACGACCTAATTTTACTTTATGTCACAAGAAGAACATTTCGACAACAAATCAACTAAGACACAAAGAGATTGGAAAGAAATAATAGATTCAATAACATATAAATACTAAAGTTTCAAAGTTATTTACAATATAGCAAGTTATATGTTTTATATTTTTAGCTGAGAGAACAAAAGCAGTCTTCTCTTTTTAGCTGCCTATTTAACTGCGTCATTAAGTGACGTATGAGACAGCGAGATTAGCGCCACATATATGGATCTGATATCTTTTGGCTCCGAGTATTATTTCCTTTCTATAGAGTTATGACTAAACAGTAAATTATATCAAGGTTTTAAAGCTACAGGAGAACATAACAACAATGTTTTTGGTTAAATAAGAAATCTATTACATAACAACAACGGCATAATAATAATACTAATTACTACTACTACTAATGATAATAATAATAATAATAAGCCAAAAATGGTGATGGGAACTGAATAGTAGGCCAGCAACATTCGCACAGTCAATTAAATAAAAAACTGGTCGGAACTAGACCTTGTCCTTTAGGCCCAATTTGCCACGTATTCGCAGCTGTTATGTCCAATATTTCACCTTTTGGGCACTTCATTATCAATCCATCCTGGCTTGGACTCCATTGGCAGCATTATGAGTTACTGGGCAAGAGACATACACTATGGAAGACATTTTATTTGACGTCGGTAGCCTCGGCAACATAAAAGCACTAGATCAAGACAAGCTATTTTTCCGACGCGACATAAAATTGATACTACATTGTTCAAAGGACAGGTACAAAGGTAGTACATATTTACAATAAAATAAAGCAGACCAGAAAACTTTAAAATGCCAACAGCAACAACTGCTTGAAAGACAAAACAACAACACACAGCATGCATATTTAAAAAAAAATAAAAAATTAGTGTACATATAAGACACATCCCAGAAGGCAAACATTTGAAAATTTAGATTAGAAATATGACAAACATGTTATTAAAAAGGCCATGTTTATTAATTAAGATATCAGGAAATGAGGGTGCTGAAAGTTAAAATTCAAACTAAAAGCCTAAATAAATAAATAATTCAAATAAGCAGTAAGATAGCAGGATTTAAACCATAGTAATTCAGTAAAAATTGCTAATTTTAAAACTAAGTTGCCTCTGACCGCTAAATAAAACGACACAAAGCACATTTATGTTGAGGCCTTGACCATGTCCGAATTAGCATGCTGAATTCATTGAAATCAGGGATTGTTCTCGGTTCTTGATCAAGTGTTCAACGCTCTCAGAGGGGGGTGGGGTGGGGGTGGGGGCGGTGGTGGTGTCCAATTTAAAAGAAAGCTTACAGTACCATGTGGTCTTTATCTTTGGTACTGTGACACATTTTGGTGCTCCCGTTTATAATCGCCGTTTCTGAATGTGATCAGAATATTCAAGTAATTAGGTGGTGTCTTGTGGTCTTGTGAAGTATTTTATATACTTCAGTTGCCATGTATCTAATCTACTAACAGGTAAAGTAGGTAGATTTGCTTTTCTTAACAGAGAATCATATGAGCTATTGAAATCATCAAATACCAAGATTAGTGCCCTCAACTGTGTTTTCTCCATTTTGTCAGACTTTTGATTGCTACAGAAATGCCAAATAAGGAGGCCATAATCCAGGCTTGACCTAATAAAGCATTTGTAGATTATTAACTTCGTATTAGTGGACAAATAGTAGTTGAGACGTTTACTTGTCTTGCCCCTTTCCGACACATCTTATATATGTGGTTGCTAAAATTTAGACTTGCAGAGATTTTGATTGAGTTTTCATGATATGGCCTTAGTGTTGTTTCAATCTTTTTACCAAAGTCAATCGTTTCACAATCGTACTGGGTGAAACAGAATTTGCATTTTGGAATGTAAATGACGTTTGTTCAGATACTTCGTAACCTTGAACTCTAGATAGGTAGATAGATAAATTGAAGATGTTTAAAGCTGTGTTGTCAAAACATAATCTGATTCAAATTTATGTTACCTACATTCGCCCAATTCTGGAATATGCATCTGAAATTTGGTCTTCCTGTACTAACTCTGACTCAAAAAAACTTGAAAAGTTACAACGTGAAGCAGTCAGATTAATCGCTGGGCTACCAAAATTTGCAAGCAGAGAAACACTTTATTTTGAAACTGGATGATCTACTATCGCGGAAAAGCAAAATATATAAAAGAAAAATCTCTGTGTTTTTTTTATAAAATTATCACCAGTCAGTGTCTGGATTATATAACTGATTTACTCTCACCTTGTTCACGAGACACAGTGTCTTATAATCTGAGAAACTCGAACAATATCATTCAATACTGATGCAGAACCTCTTTGTTAAACAAATCGTATATACCAACACTTATCGACTCATGGAACGATCTGCCACATTCTACAAGAAACTGTTCATCAACACTAACCTTCAGAAAAGATATTGCAGAGAGCAAAACTGTCTGCTCCCAGTTATTTAGCATTTGGTAATAGGCGATCTTCTGTGCTATTAAACCGATTACGACAACAATGCAGTTAATTGTGACTCAAGTATGATTTATTTAGATGTAATCCTATAGCCGATCCTTTCTGTTCTTGCGGATTTCCAATAGGAAACGACCATCATTTTCTTTTTGAATGCAGACTGTTTAATAACACAAGAAATGAAATATTTCACATATTATCAGTAATGAATAGTAATATTGAGTCTGATGCATTCTGGCAACGAACTTTACACAGGAGAATACTAGGAAATGCAGAAATTAAAAATTAACACAACATGATCCATAAACATATGATTAATTTTTGTTCCCTTATGTCAGTGCTCCCAAACTGTTTTGATCGCGACCCCAAGTACCATCTTTTGCGACCCAAAATGCAGTGCCAGTATAGGGTCGCGAGGGTCCTCGCGACCCGGGGTTTGAATATCACTGCCTAATGTCTACAGTTAAAATTGTACCTACCGGACAAAACCAAAACACTATGCTTTCCAACTTCACTTTCATTCATCCCTCTCATTTCAATATATGCATGTACGTGATCTATCTTGACCTTTTACACAAGTCTTGCCTGCATGCTCATTAATTAAGTCAGTTTATATTGGAGAGGAGCTTGTAAGTTGAATTTTTTTCTCCCTATGCTTTTCTCTTGTCTACATATTTGTGATCTTCTTGGCAATAAACTATGTTTAAACTAACTAAACTAGATATATAAATAGATAACAGACGGACGGACAAACCGACCGACATATATATATATATATATATATATATATATATATTTATATATATATATATATATATATATATATATATATATATATATATTTATATATATATAATCATACGGGTTAGAGAATTTTAATTCGTACTCTACGGAGATTCGAATTCGGATCCGCGAGTTACAGCACCCATCGCCTTGCCTGTAAGCACCAACCCTTATACCATCGCGACCTTACACACATCATCAAGAAATGATGATACAAAGTCGGTGGTATAGGCATTCGTGCAAAGCAGACATACCCGCTCGTAGTTCCAGTAATTAATTCTCATCTAAGTACACAGTCCATCTGGATTCTGTTAATGTTATCAAGCATTCTCCTGTAGAATCCAGGAATAGCACTTTCCGCTTTGTTTGGCGTATATTTGTAATTCTCTCTCTCTCTCTCTCTCTCTCTCTCTCTCTCTCTCTCTATATATATATATATATATATATATATATATATATATATATATATATATACAAGTGTATATATATATATATATATATATATATATATATATATATATATATATATATATATATATATATATATATACAAGTGTATTTTCATTTCAGTCTGTAAATTTAGTTACGGGTTCGAGAGGCCCATGTACGTTTGGCCACTAGCGAACACCACTGTGTATAAGGAAGTGATGAGTGAGAATGATGCTGTACTTAATGAGAACCAGCAGTGCTTCAGATTCTCTCCCGGACCGCCAACTCTTTTTTACTCCGCGGTCACACTGAATGGCAGAACCAATTCCTATTTTGACGTAAATATTGACAAGCCTTACGTATTGGAAGACATGACTATTTCGCTGTATGTATACCCAGTTGGAGACATCAGTGGAAGTTTGATTCATTTTAAGAACGATAACGGGGACCTAATACATTTTAGGGTTGTCAGGAACACAATTATCATCTCATTTAGAGATCCCTACGGTATGAGCGCGGGATTGGTTTACCTCGAGAACTTCTTCACACTTGAGGCATGGAACCACTTGATCGTCACACGTGACTACGAAACTGGCACTATTGCTGTTTACAAGGATGGACAAGAGATTTTTAACGAAGACAATGAGTTCTCAGACACAATCAGTTTTTCGCAGAAGGGAACCTTACGAATCGGGAAATCCCAAGCAAAAACTCATGAAGATGACGAAATTGGTGAAGATGACCAAACTGATGAAGATGACGAAACTGATGAAGTTGACGAAACTGATGACGATATCTTTGTTGGAAGAATATGTTGTGTGCAGTGGTACAAGACAGTCGTCAATGAGGATCAAGTGCAAATATTTTGCCGTCCTGAAAACTGGAATATCAGACCTGTAGGTTAGTGTAGACATATTTTGTATAAATATAAAGCGATCTGTTCAACAGAGCGGATACATCCGTCATATAATTATATTTTGAATTAAAATAGTTGCATGGTAAACCATGCTTGTATCATGCTTCACCTGACTGATTAGCACAATGAATTAAAATTGTACCCGCAAATAGTATAAGATGCATTATATTATTCCAAGGCTAATATAAAACACATTAGGGTATATCAATCATTGGTTGAAGCTTACAATCTTAAGACTAAAAAAATATTTTTTTTCGAACTAGGACGTATTTTGAAGCAATTAATTAGAAGAAACGTTTTGCTGTATTTTGTTGATGACATTTTGAACATAAACCATTTCTCAGAACCCTATACATGAAAAAAGTTTTTTTGAAGCATCGCAAACATTATAGGCAAACTATCACACAAATGTTTATCTTCTACAACATTGATCTTGGTTAAGTTTCATCATTAAATAAGTGTCGTATCTATCTATCCATCTTTCTTGATTATTCTCTTTGTTTTAGTGAGGCTCGAAGAGTCAGAGGATGGAACTGGTGTAACGTGTTTGTCAAATGAAGTCCCATTGGAAGAGATTTTGACCTTAACAACGGTAATGAAAGGACCATTGTGGAATGCCTTTTTAAAGCACAACAAGTTGATGGGAAGTGGAGTGAATTCTGTCTATTTTCATGTAATATCGCGAGACCTGAAACCGCTTGATACTCTGACCACAATCAGCAAGTTCAGCACAACAGAAACTCGTGTGTGCTCCCGCTTGTGCATGCGCATTGATGGCTGTCAATCGTTTGCAGTACAGCCAGACGAGAGCGCGAGCAATGCAAGATTCGAATGTTATCTCTATGACCAGAAGTATTCGGATACAGATGACCTTGAAGCCCATGCTGGAACAAAATATTATCATATTACTAACTAGTAATAGTCGAAAAGTACATCTGGCTCTGTGGTCATTGCTTAAAACCGAGGTCACATATTGATCATATCTTTCTTTGCACAGTAAACTTAACCAACAATCTTGGAATGCAAGAAAAATATTGATATATAACAATCGGTTTCGAAGCATCGAACCTTTCATTAAATTTAAGCTTATAAATGAATTATTTCAATTATGCGAAAACATCCTTTATATGCACATCGTAGAAGAGTGTAACGTACGAATATGGAAATACAATTGATTGCATAGCTTGCATTGTAAAAATGATTTTCAATCAGACTGCAGGCAGACATAGTTTGATGACTCTTACAGAGAAATTATACAATGTTTGAAAACAGCTTTGTCATTTTTCAGTCGAAGCATTAAACGAAGCTTTGAGAAGGACATGACTGCGATCCTTCTTCAAAATTTAGCTTTTCTTTGAGGAGGACATGACTGCGATCCTTCTTCAAAATTTAGCTTTTCTTGCCTCGCATGAAAAGCTTAGGGGAGACGTAGGTGTCACTGTTTTCGATAATCTCGTCGTTGTTGCTCCTGTAAGCGTCTTCTTTTTTAATTTTAAAGTTTAAATTCTCCAAAACTGTTAAAAGACAGTAATGAAACTTGATGAGTGCATTTTCAATGTTAATGGTAATTACAATCTATTATAGAGGGGTACAATGAAAATATTGCATATCATCATAAAAGAAGCGGATGAAAAAGTATTAGATTTTCATGGAATACCGGTTGTACAAAGACGCGCTTATTGAACATAAGTAAGACGTTGGAAGATAATAATTGAAACATATATAAACATAACAAAAATTGCAAATAGTTAGAGCAAAGGCTAAGCAATGCTCTGTGCCTAACATCCAGCAATAGTTAGAACCAATCGAAAAAAGGATAAACGATGAGATGCTTTGAAGGTTGACATAAAGAAAATAAAATATCTCTTGAGGAGTATAACACATTAAAAGCACAACTGGAACAGTTACCGTTAGATCTGAATAATACAATTCAACAAATCTGCGAAGAGATTACACAGCTAATGATATTTTTTTGCACAATGATTACTGACTTGAACAACAAGACTATAGATAACATTAATACCTTGTCAGAGTAGTTTAACAATAGTAAGTTAACAGAGATAACAAAAAAACAAAAAAACAAAACAACAACAACAAATAAGAAACAAACAAACAAAGGACATCAAAAACAATATAAAAGCACGATAAAAGCTATGAATACAATTTTCAATTTATGTAGTAATCATTAAAGTGGTAAGATCAAAACGATAGAAGATGTTACATGTAGTGAGTTTAAATTAGACACAAGAAGTTAGAGGTTGAAAATAAAAAAGCATGCGATATAATATGTTGGTCGAGAAGTGGTTAATAATATTGAGAAAAGAAATTCAATGATTTAGAACAAAAGTTTACAACAGAGACAAATGTATTAAAAACTGAAATAGATTGAAAGACTATCACATTAAGTATTAGCATTTACGAGGAGTATTAAAAAAGTTCTGAATATGTTGTTATAACGTTTTTGTTTCTTTGTACCTGTAAATAAAAGTAATGCCGATGGATAGACAAAATAAACTTATATGAAAATGATATGCTGCTGCACGTGCAGCACGCCGGACACCTGCAAATATATGCGTGTGACATAACATTGGCAAATGACAGTGACGTAAAACATATCGTAGAAGGAGAAAAACTCTGCTACCGAGCAAAGAGCATAATGTAAAATCCGGGAGCTCTTAGGGAACTCTATGACTGATATCGATGCTGATTTGGAAAAAGTCTGCGGATGCAATTCATTCGTATCCTACTAGTTTGAGGTGGTTTCATCATTTTAAAGATGATCGCTACCCACTTTCTGGAAGACTGTTGTCTGCGATTGGTGAGCGGGAAGTGGCTGCTGTGAAGGGGGCAATTGGTGAAGATGCTCGATATATAGTGTAAGATATTTCTACTATCACGGGCATTAATTCGTCACCTGTTTTAAATACATTAAAAAATCATTTGAAACTCAAAAAGGTTTGTGTAAGATGGGTGTCGCATTTGTAGACGGGTGATCAAAAACATACTCGGGTTGAAATCGCCAAACAGCTAATGACCAAATTTGAAAAGAGTTACTTACCTTTTTGTTCCAGACTCATGAAAAATAATACAGTTTGGATCGGAGAAAACGAGCAGAGACCACGCATAGCTCGTCGTAATCTGACTGTCCAGAAAGTTTTATAGGCATTATGTTTCGATGCAAAAGGCTCAGTCGTCCAGGTACCTGTAACTGGACATTTGTATGCCTCCAATGTACTGCCAAAAGTTGTGTGGAACATTACCGAATCACCCGTCCGTGCACCGGTACCCGAGGTATTCATCTACTCAGTGACAACGCACCGGCGCATAAATCCGCCGTCGTGACAGACTTCTTGACACATCCCTCCTTACAACCATAATTTAGCTCCTGGTGATTTTCGGCGGAGTCCCGTTATCAAAGATTCGCTGAGGGTCAGACGATTTTAAAACCGCCATGCAGTAGGAAGTGCAATTTTCCAGTGTATGAATAACATACAAAAACTTTTATACAAAATGGTACTTAATTAGATAATCAGACTGAGAATGTGAGTACTTTGAGAGGATGTACTGACGTACTGTTCACTACTAAGGAACTTTGTTGTTCAGCGCCCTAAGATTCGGAACTTTTTACATACCCTTCGTATACTGTTAAAACCATAATAAACGAAAAAAGAGGCATTCAAAACTGAACTGAACACGGAAATAAGTAATAAGAATTTTGAATTGAGTGTTAGAAATGATGAATTCATAAAGAAAATCGATAATAACCAAAAGTGTTTGAGGAAAATCCAAACAAATGCCTGGATACATATTGCTTTACGATTTTCGCTCTATTCATCGTTCGTGGTAAAAAGATGGTATTTATTTCGGTGTGAATTTAAGAGATGAATTTCAACTACTAAGAGCTTTGCCCACAGATAGCTTACTCTTATGATTGTTGAACCTTTCAAAGTCTGAAACTACATCACAAACATTGGTTAATAGTTATGGACTTAACTATGCTCCATTACATTTAGTTAAGGACTTAACTATGCTCCATTACATTTTGTTATGGACTTAACTATGCTCCATTACATTTAGTTATGGACTTAACTATGCTCCATTACATTTAGTTATGGACTTAACTATGCTCCATTACATTTAGTTATGGACTTAACTATGCTCCATTACATTTAGTTATGGACTTAACTATGCTCCATTACATTTTGCCGGACACAAGTCACACAGAATAAAGGCTTCACAGAGATATGCCACTCAAACAGAACAAATCAGGCTAAATATACAACTTCGTAAACTTGAATATTCAAGAATTAAGATTGATTAACTTTTTACTTTGTTTTTAATTTTTACTGGATTAGTGGTAAACAGCCAAGGTGTTGCTTATTAATTAGACGTTAAGAAGACTGGATTAGTGGTAAACAGCCAAGGTGTTGCTTATTAATTAGACGTTAAAAAGACTGGATTAGTGGTAAACAGTCAAGGTGTTGCTTATTAATTGGACGTTAAAAAGAATCTCATCATTACAGTGTCAAAGAATCACGTGCATACCACTGAGAGAAGAACAATGTTTGCATAATTGGATTGAAAGATAAAGAAAGAGACATTTGCTCAGAATGTAAAATAAATACATGCATCAGTATCAAATATTGTTACCCTCTAATTATGAAGTTGTTCATGCAACAAAATAGCATTGTTGAGGGGTTTGTAAACACATAGCCTTTATTGTGCCGTGACGGAAGCTCAGCGATCGTGTGCCGCAGGCACACACTTCACGTGCACCTGTGATATACTTGTCATAACAATACATGTCAGCAGTAATTATTCGAGGAGCAATAGCTAGCTGTATAAAATTTACAGGAAGCAACTTATCTGTTTGAATTGTTTGATCCTAATTTGAACTGACCGAGAATAACTGCAATATTCAATGAAAACATATCAAGGACACTGGATAACTTGAATGAAAGATTGAGAGAGCAAGGTTTGGTGACTCAGACTTTCTACAACCTGGACAATAATTTTTCTCTGTATGCATCTATTCATCCTGGTGTATCTGAGTATCTCGTTGCATCTACGTACCATGAAAGTAAGGCAAAACTTGAAAACGACGATAGCTAAAAGTTAATGATTGTGCAAACATTCTAATGATCAAGTAAAATACGTGTACCAGAAAGTTTCTTTGTGTCCTTTGATATGAAGGCAAAAAAGATGCTAATTAATGTAGTTGTATACAATTTAGGTATAACGCGTGTGAAAAACATCACCATTGCTTATGGAAGTGATGATGTTTGCAGGTTGTGTTCTTATTCGGTTGGGACAAATTGGATCGAGCAAAGTATTATGAATTATAAATTAAGAAAAGTATAATCATGGCCGGTAATGCACAAAATACTGGTACTGAAGCTATACAGTTTGCCATGTATGGTACAAAGTTAGAATAACATATCCTTGTCCACTGCATACTTTTGCATGATTTAAAATTTAATATAACACTTGCAAAAGCTTCTGAAGTGATGGAAGGTTGTAACCAGGACTTTAAACAGTTGCTCCAGTACCATACGATTAATTAGGAAACAATAAGTTATAACAAGTATTGAAATGGGATTGCTTTCTTGTACTACAGAACGAGTGAGAGGATTATCGACATAACAAGGCAAGGCAGGCTTAACGAAGCTCACACTTGATTCTTCCAGAATGAGTTTAAATGGTGTTTTGATACGGCGCAAATAAAGTGGAGAAAGTAATCCAGAAAAGTTCTAAAAAGCAACAACAGAACAAAACTCTCAGTGTCTTTAGATGGCCTACCAAGCACAGTTTATTCTCAAGATTTTCAATTTAAGCAACAGTTTACAGAAACCACAAAGTATTCCTTTCTTGAACAACAAAGGCACACACAACTAGTAACATAAGTATTAACATTATTTAGACTGATAACCGTTGTATGGCTTGACCTGAGAAGTACACTTGTTAACATATTGCATGGTATTGGTCATAAATTAACTAACGTTCAACAAGGTATCGACCTGCAAGTCAACATAAAAGAAAATGTAGATGCCCACATAATGCATATTTATTTTATTTTGTATTAGGCGCTCAGGTAAACATTCAAAACAGTCATTTATAATCAATTATGTTTCAGGCATGAATGATGAAATCATTGCAGAGAACAATCGTGCCGAAAGCAACTGCACAGTGAACATATTTGAAAGAACGGCAAGGTCTTTACTTTCATGAACCTCATAACATGATAATTCGTGCAGTGGCTCAGTGTGAAAAGACCTATATGTGCACTTAATCTGATAGAGACATCGTTATCTTCTGTATAACGTTTCTGTTCAACAAGACGTACAATAGAAAGTATTTATTCAAGGATGAAAAGGTGATCCTGATATATCACGAAGATAAATTATACATGTGGATAGAGTTACCTGTTAATATGCATCAAGATACAAATAGCAACAGTGTTGATCTAAACAGGAAAGCAAATAACCTAACCAAATTATCTTTTAGTGGGAGACATTTTGAAAATATCTGTTTGGGTAATTATACAAAGGTACAATTCTATAATCAAAGATTTCAGAGAGGATACACATCTTTTGGTAGTGTTTTACAGCAAGGACAAAAAAGCAATGAAAACTGAAGTTAAAGAAAACCAATGAAATGGTTTTTTTGGTCAAGTAGATATCGCTTTAATTTAAACTTCAGAACTCAGTTTAGTCCATCTTTAATTGATTGTCAGAAAGGGATTGAAACTGTTTATTACCATTAACCAATTAGATTACATGGATTCACACCCATCATTTTACACCGTTGGTCCTGTATACCGCCAATCAAAAGTTGAGCCTATTCAGCCAATTGATTTCGAGCAGCTGGGTATATAAGCGGGTGATTTAGGCATTTCAGGCAGTCGAAAGTTAGCCATCGAAGAAGACTCAGGGAAGAAAGAGAAAGGGTAAGGAAAGAAGAAGCTAAGGTAGGTTTGTATATAGATAATAGAGGGTTACCTGAACAAGTTTAGCTCATGGAAATAAATAACGGTTTTTGAATTTGCATTCTGAGGCTACTTTGCACCAGTTATTTTTATGGAGCTGTGATTGTATGAATAAGGCAAGCGATCACGGCAGCTCTGAGATAAACGCCCATGATTTAGTTGTGCGGATATTTGTGAAGTGCAGCTAACAGGGATCAGACTAAATCACCCTCAAGTAAGGCGGCAACGTTTACCAAAATGTCTAAACGTGTACACGGTTTAAATAACCAAAACGATGCCGTTTTGTCGAAACGATTAGAAACTCAACTTTTCCCCCTATCTACCTGCTAATCTTACTGAACAGTTGACAGCATTATAATGTGCATGCCGTACCTCAACTTGCGATTGTTTCATTTGCTGTACATTCTTCACCTCGTATTATGACAGGTTCAGTTTGCAAGACATGTCTTTGTTAAATATATCTGACAATATCAGTAAAACATCGATGTGATTATAGTGATTTTGTTTCCTACTGTTACATACATGTACATGATGAAAAAAACATCGATAATGGATCCGTATAGGATCTACAATGACCAGAAAACTATGCAGTGACTTACAAACTTGAAACGGTGTTTCTTTCTTTTTTTCTTTCTTAAATATTACAAATCAAAGGTTATGTTAACAAACATCTTGTTTAAAGGTAAATACTGTAGTTTAAAGACATTTTTTGTCAGCATTATCAGTAAATGAACCTGATGTGTAATGTGCGCTGTAACTAATTCTTATTAACTTCTGCTCTTTTCCTAGCGATGCCGCATTCGATTAGAAAATCATAAATACATGCTTTAAAAAAGAATTAACATAAAAATCCTACTAAACAATCCTCTTAAGCAAAAATATGGTAATATGTAATTTCCTTGGAAATGGTTGTTCCTGTGTCAATGACAGCCGCATGCATGTTCGTTTACACGTTTACCTATTTTGTAAACGTTTACAGGCAGTAAAGGAAGCTAAGCCGTTTACAGGTGTAAACGTTGCAGCCTTACTCTCAAGCTTGATGCCGGTCCGGTGCAAATCAATGGGAAAAGGAGCTTCACGAATCCTGGATAAGGGTTGCGTGGTGGCTCCATAGATTCAAGACATTTCTGCACTTTTTCAAATTACGGTAATTAAATATTGCTTGTATAGATAAGTTTGTTGCCCAGAGTAGGAGAGCTACCAGATTAATTAATAGATTTGTCTGACGCTACAGCTAGAAGAGCTTGCCAATAAACTTGTAAATTTTATTGTTATTGGGCATATTTGTACATACCCTTGAATCCCGTTGTAACCGGGCAAGAACATGAAGACAGATAGCAATACCACGCCTACACGTTACACCAGGTAATTTCCGAAATTGCTAAACCTCTTGTACAGAAGAAACAAATAAACTTTAAATGAGACTTGGTCATCTCTTTAACTATAGAGTCGTGTCGGAGATGCGAAGCTCGTGAACAGGATGTGCGACGATAACGTGTGACGTCACTCCAGGATGCCTCGCCTCCAGGGGACGAAGGCACATTGCTTACATTTCCGTAAGGTAATCTTTTTACATTGTCAACCGCGTATCGCCTGTATCCCCCTTCCCCCGAAAAAAAGTTTGTCGTCATACATAGACAATGCTACTTTAATCATTTTGATGCTATGTATCCTACGACTGTATGATCTTAGAAAATTCATTTCTTGGTAATTTCCATTGTGATTAAGAAGGCAATCTTTGCATATTTCGAAGACTAAATTGTTTGTTGATTACACATTTCTTTAATCCTTTACAAACGTTCTCTTCGCCTTTGCCCATTGTGAATGAAATAAGGTTTTGACATTAACCCACAAAACTCTCGAATATGTACATACCTAAACGCATCGTTCAAAATTCCAGAATCTTTCTATCTCATTTGTGGTAATCTTAATATATTCTGTCTTGGGTAGTCACATGTGTCAAAATGTTTAATGTTATCTTTCTTGCATTGTAAAAATTTTCTATCTCAGCATAGATGTGCAATGAGTATATCAATCGATAATAGTCTCATTTAATTACTGTAGTTGTGTTTCACCTTCTTGTAATAGAGAGATTCATACATCAAAAACATTATCAAATCTAAATCCTCCGTTAATTGGTTCTATTATTTTGGTTTTCTTGTTAGCCATCAACAATAATTGTTCTTCTGCCAAATGATAGGTCTTTATGACATTTGAGAAAAAGAAATATTTTCATTTCTTTATATTTTACTATTGTTCTTTTTCTGAGATTTTCCATTTGTTTACCAAACACATGATTATTTATCAGTTAGAAGAAGTATTTTAAAAATCATGAGTTGCTTTTGCCTCAAATTTGTATTTGACCACAGTTGTTGATCAAACAAGACGACATTCTGTATCTTATCAAAAGTTAAACCTGACTGTATGTAAAGATTTAAGTTTCTGTTGTGAATGACATATTTCTCTCTGGTTTAAATATACATAATAGGTTTGATACAGTTGGTTTTGTGTCCTTGTAATCATTTATTAACATCTTTTGCAAGGGAGATTAGTCATTTTCAACTAGTATTATTTACTCTGGGGCTACTGGATAATCCTTGAAATGGTCATGCAGGTGTAATGGGACATCCAAGTTAATTTCAAGTATGCAATCAGTATCATAGTCGTCTGATATTTCCAAGAGTTTTTCATATCCGTCTAATTCGTTCATAGATTGTCCATCTTAACTTTGTACGTGCATGTATTGACTAGAGGCCGACCACATAGGTTGCTAGGATCTAGCTTCATAATGAATGACCTTGATTTTGACCTTTCGTACTTACCAGAGACTTTGTCCGTTTATCTTTCTCTGAGTCGTATTCATGATTTGCTTCGCGTATCTTTGTGGTGTCATACTAATTCCACCTTTTATTTCTCTCTCGATCGTCAGGAACATGTTATAGTCGTCTGCCAACAATTCAAGTTCGGTACCTGATATCTTTAAACGTATTTCTTGTGCTGACCAAGGAGTACTATCATAGAGAGCAGAGTCTAGCCTAACATGTTTCAAACAGACATTACTAAATTCCTAAAAAAATATCTGACATAGCATCAATATACCTTTCTTACGTAATAGTCGTGAAGATCTGCAAGTGATTTCAGTTTACGTATTGAAAATTGTCATTTGATTTGAATCCTTTAAATTGGAATAAAACTTGTTTGTGCTGGTGTAGCTGTTTTATTAAAACGTTCAAAGCTATCAATATTTTCTTAATCATAAATGTCTTTCCTCAAAAATATATACTGCATATTTGTAAACTGTTTCAGCGTTTCTGTCAACTTTTTAGCACTCGGATTTTAAGGCAGCTGTTCTATTGACTGTCCCATGAATCTGAAGCTGTCTACAGACCTGACTGTCCTTTTAAATGATATTTCTTATCATGAATCTATCAACTATAAAATAGTTGTTGAGTAAAATATATTTTTCATCGTTGTTTGGTATGATTTTGGATCTTTAGCTGGATCTATTTTAACCAATGTCTTGATAAATAAGTGACTGCCATAACCAGACAAGTTATGAATGAATAATAGTATTTATTCTGGATATGTAAGATTTAATTTGCATTCATTATATGCTGGACCCCTGTAATTGCCTGTTCAGTGACCATGATCAAGAACGTTGTCCTCGATTATTTCTTTCCGACAAATATGACATATATTTGTTGAGTTGAAATGTTATTCATCTGTGTATGTGACTACCATCAGTTTCACATTTTTAGAAATTTATTCTTCAGACACTCGTTTTGCAATCTTAAAGGACTTCAGTACAGTCTATTCCATTGGAAATGTTTGACTTGTGTCTCTTATCGATTAATTAAATTTACGAACAAAACCTTGAAGAAATGTGTTTGGTTGTTCTTATTGTCCAGGATATATCAGATCGTTCCTCTGGCACACATCGTCTGTGTCAAGATTGTTGATTACATATCCGTCCGTAGCACGATAATACGTTCAAAATAATAATAAATAACACCCAGAACCTTTAATTGACGTTAATAGTTTTCGGATATTACAAATGTCAACATGGTTTTTTTATCTACATTTTAGTCATTCTAACCAATTTGAGGTAACATGGTGTAATTATTTATAAACATTTACAGATATATCAAATTTTATTTTCAATCTTTTTAATGTTCTCTGTTTAAAGCAAAGACAGCAGTTTTACAAATTGTATTTTGATCTTCTACCTACATGATCACTTGGTGTGTTTAACATAGATTCCACAGCAGAAAATAAACACCTACTATCTTTTTCACATTTCTACAAGCTTTTTTGTTACTAGCCCAATGATACAAATCTATGTATACGCTATCTTTGACTGGTTGATATCTGTCTATGTGCAATGTTGAATATTATTAAACATCCATATTGTACTTTCACTTATTTCCTGCTAAAATTTGGTACGTAAAATGTCGAATAAAAGTTGGAAGACATTATCCAGTTCACCTCTATTCAATATGTCAATAGTTCTGGTTATCTACTATACATTTATAAACTCAAATTGTTAACCTTATTAAATGGGTCTAACTGAGAGTTTACAAACCAACTTGTCGAATGTTTCTACTGATGATCTGTTTCACATATGACTCAATATCTTTGAAAAATGCATACAGGTTTTTATATTTGCCGCCATAAAATCTATACTCGTTCAACGATTTACGAAATTAATTTTTAAGTCGTTTGGTTATGATTATGTTTAAATTCTGTGTATTTATACATCGCACTCCTTTTGGTTTAAAAGCGTATTAAAGTGGTTTGTAATCTTTTTCTCACTGGTTTTGGTATTAGTGCATCAATTGTCGAAATATTAACACTTTGTGTTCGCGCTTCATGATTCATTTTGATTTATTTAGCTAGAAATATTTCAATATATATTCATTTCTGGGTATAATTTTTGACATTTGACCTTTATCATAAATTTCAGCAAATGTCCATCTGCTTTGCTCTCTCTGGTCTGTCAGTCCCTGAATGTTTTGGGTGCACCACGCTGACTGCAGGGACAATATTCGTCGCATTTTTTACGGTTAATTCGAACAGTTGTCGTCACCATTTTCTTGCGTCAAATCAGCTGGCACGTCGCTGAATCTGCTCAGTTACAAGGCTGAATTTCACCCACATTTGTGCCCCGCGGTCGAAACGAGAAGATAGGAATTCCGCAATTTAATCTACTTGCATTTTAAACCCGTTCTCCGGGTATTTAATATGTACCACATTTTCGCATGCCTTGTAATCTGAAGTATTGTAGGCTCTTATCCTTGGCACAGATTGGATGTCATACTCCCTTTGACTTATGCCATTCAGCAAAAATTACACTGTTGTAATAGACGAGAGGAAGCACGTGTACTCAATTTACATTAAAAATCCGCGCTATACGCTCCCACCAAGCCGGTCCAGTTACTGGCACAATGTGAAAATAAAGTATACAAGCTTTACTTGCATTGTGACATTTGGCGTTCGCTACACAATGCTCAAGGTAAAGCAGCTGTACTAATAATTGTACCTTCAGTACACATGCTCTGCACAATAGTTGGGATACCCCAGTAAATATAGCTTTTTTTAAAATATAATATCCATTAAGTCTTGCCGTGCTAGTGAATATCGATTTTTGTAAGATAATATCCCATAGTCCCATAGTCGTAGAGAAAATATATTTTTATTTTAGTGTTGTTATACCTATACAATTATTAAACTATTATCATGTTTGATAAGTGAAAGAACTATAGAATGTCTCTATTCAAGGAGTGTATGTTTGACTCCCTTTGTAAATGTGCTGTTTTTTTATGTCCTTATTGTCATTTAATTTTAAAGCTCCTATATTTATGCTTATCAACCAAAGTAAACAACATAGTACATTGAGAAGTTTGAAGAAAAGGAGCGATCAAACAATAGTGAAAGGCAGGGTTAGAAAAGGGTTAGTGAACATAAAAATAGCATTTGGTAAAGACTTTATTCAGAACTTAACACTCGTTTTTATGTCAATAGTACACATGTTTCTCCAATATATTATAACTTCGCATTTTCTGGAAGAATACTGAACACAATACAAACCATCTAAAATGTAATATCTGGTATTAATAAACTTCTCAAAGAAACCTTCAAATTATGACTTCAAGTTCAATTTGCGTTGAACAATTATTGAATATTAGCCTAATACTCAACCAAAGGTGAGAAAACAGTGATTTCAGGAACAATGAGCAAATTAGGAAACGTAAGTAGATCTAACGATGAATAAATAATACTGCTGGGTTGTGCTTATGTTGGAGCACTAAATATTGTCAAGAAGACTTTTTGTTTCGTTTGTCATTCCATGTCATTTAACAATACTTGAAAACAAAGTTAACAAATGTGTTCAGATTCATCATGAATTTCATCCATAGATCTATCTACTATAGAATCTGATTGAGCGTAACTTTTCTTGTCTGTCGCGTTGAAACAGAACACTTCCTTCTTAGAGCGGGGACAGTGCGCTTGTACGACAGTCGGCTTCCAAAGCTAGGTAGAAGAAAATCATTCATTTACAGTTGTCTAACGGCGATCGGAGCAAGCACGGTCTTTTCTGTCAAGCCAGAAAATACATCGAATATATGAGGCGGATTGATTTCCCCATTTTGGGGGAAACAAAAAACAAATACCACACACATTTTGTGTACTTGTTGTTGTGGGTTTAACGCCATTTTTCAGCAATTGATAGGCTATACATGGCGGCCAGTTTTATCTGGTGGAGGAAGAACCCGGGCAAACCCCGGGAAGAACCAACGACCCACGGGAAGCTACATTGGCCGAGCCCGAGATTCGAACCCACGCGGACAGAGGTGCGATGGCAGTGATCGGTAAAGGCGAGCGCCTTAGACCACTCGGCCACCCGGGGCCCCAAATTTTGTGTAACAAAGTCATACGCAGCTTACAATCTGTTTCCTGAACACATATAGACTAAATATCAGAAATATCCAAAAGTAAAAAATATATTGATAACTGAAAGTAGCTTTTGGATCTTTTTTTTTTTTAAGGAATCAAAACGTTAGTTTTTATATACACAGTGTCGTATTATTTCGTCACGTGATCCCAAATTCGAAATGGATGAATCTGCCACGCATCCAAGGTTTGTTTTCATGAAAAAGACAGAGGGTGCTCCGATTGGCCTAACAGATCAGCTGAGCGGCTCGTCTATAGTTTCTTCTCATTAAGAGAAAATTGCACTATGAAGCAGACAGTACTTGCCCATGTATCATAGTTAGCAGTAAGAAGCATGTACTTATAGACTCTTCAAATACATTCTACCATGGGCACATACTATATGTTCAGTATCGCATCAGTCGTGATCATTGAAACGCGCTATACTAAATAGGTGCGCAGGGACGGTGTTCAGTTGCAGTAGCTCTCAGGTTTGAAAAAGTAAACGAAGCTATGCTCAATCCTAATATATAGTATCTATCTATCTATCTATCTATCTATCTATCTATCTATCTATCTATCTATCTATCATCACCAATCTATCTATCTATCTATTTATCTGTCTATCTATCTATCTATCATCACCAATCTATCTATCTATCTAGCTATCTATCTATCGATCGATCGATCGATCGATCGATCGATCTATCTATCTATCTGTCTGTCTGTCTATCTATCTATCTATCTATCTATCTATCTATCTATCTATCTATCTATCTATCTATCTATCTATCATCACCAATCTATCTATCTATTTATCTCTACTTAATCACCAATCTATTTACCTATCTATCTATCTATCTATCTATCTATCTATCTATCTATCTATCATCACCAATCTATTTATCTCTACTTAATCACCAATCTATTTATCTATCTATCTATCTATCATCACCAATCTATCTATCTATCTATCTATCATCACCAATCTATCTATCTATCATCACCAATCTATCTATCTATTTATCTCTACTTAATCACCAATCTATTTATCTATCTATCTATCTATCTATCTATCTATCTATCTATCTATCTATCATCACCAATCTATTTATCTCTACTTAATCACCAATCTATTTATCTATCTATCTATCTATCATCACCAATCTATTTATCTATCTATCTATCATCACCAATCTATCTATCTATTTATCTCTACTTAATCACCAATCTATTTATCTATCTATCTATCTATCATCACCAATCTATTTATCTATCTATCTATCATCACCAATCTATCTATCTATTTATCTCTACTTAATCACCAATCTATCTATCTATCTATCTATCTATCTATCTATCTATCTATCGATCGATCGATCGATCGATCTATCTATCTATCGATCTATCTATCTGTCTATCCATCTATCTGTCTATCTATTTATCTATCTATCTATCTATCTATCTATCTATCTATCTATCTATCTATCTATCTATCTATCACCAATCTATCTATCTATTTATCTCTACTTAATCACCAATCTATCTATCTATTTATCTCTACTTAATCACCTATCTATCTATTTATCTATCTATCATCACCAATCTATCTATCTATCTCTACTTGATCACCAATCCATCCATCTATCTATCTATCTATCTATCTATCTATCTATCTATCTATCTATCTATCTATCTATCTATCTATCTATCTATCTCTACTTAATCACCAGTCTATCTGTCTGTCTATCTATCTTTACTTAATCAACAATCCATCTATCAACCTATCTATCTATCTATCTATCTATCTATCTATCTATCTATCTATCTATCTATCCTTAATCACCAATCAATCAATCTGTCTATCTATCTATCTATCTATCTATCTATCTATCTATCTATCTCTACTTAATCACCAATCTATCTATCTATCTATCTATCTATCTATCTATCTATCTCTACTTAATTACCAGTCTATATGTCTATCTATCTATCTTTACTTAATCAACAATCCATCTATCAATCTATCTATCTATCTATCTATATATCTATCTATCCTTAATCATCAATCAATCAATCTGTCTATCTATCTATCTCTACTTAATCACCAATCTATCTATCTGTCTATCTAACTATCTCTACTTAATCAGCAATCTATCTATCTTTCTGTCTATCTATCTATCTCTACTTAATCACCAATCTATCTATCTCTCTGTCTATCTATCTATCTATCTATCTATCTATCTATCTATCTATCTATCTATCTATCTATCTATCTATCTATCTCTGCTTAATCACCAATCTATCTTTCTGTGTGTCTATCTATCTGTCTATCTATCTTTCTTTCTATCTATCTATCTATCTATCTATCTATCTATCTATCTATCTAATTTTCTATCTATCTATCTCTACTTAATCACCAACCTATCTATCTATGTATCTACTTAATCACCAATCTATCTATCTTTCTATCTCTGCTTATCGACCAATCAAGCTGTCAATCTATCTATCTAACGTCAAGAATATACGGTGAAGTTGTAATGCAGCAGATCGAAGGGAAAATGATTAAACATAATAAGTTTACCACACAATCTGACAGGTAAGGACAAAATAAGATGGAGCTTTTTTTTTGGTCCTGTCAGGCTCAGTATGACAAATCACTTTGGCTATCAATGCTGACTGTCAAAATTGCACTAAGAAATATCTTTTTTTTAAATTGATCAATATCTAACTTGCAAAGGAACACAAATAACCTTTAAAATATATACAATAAAATATTATTGAGATCAACAAACCTAGATGCATAAAAAGAATATGAAAAAATACTACAGCTCAGACATTAAGAACTATATATTTCATGGATTTATTGTTAAATTACATTTTCTTGTCTTTGTGGGTCATCAGAATGATTTGTTAAGTTTAAATTTATACTTTTGTTTTATAAATCCAGGCCCTGTAATTTAGAAACGTTGCGAGTACGAAACTCAACCTCAAGTTTAGGTTCCAAAGTTAAATATGATACTTGTATTAATTTTATTGAAATATGACCTGCTGGGTAGAGGAATCAACTTTAACAGGAAAATTGTGCCACTCTAACTTTGTTTTAATTTAAGGAAAAAAATGTCAAAACTTTGAGGTTGAGCATAAGCTTCATACTCAATTTTAGACTATGAAAATAAGTTTTTTCTTCTTACATTAGGTCAGGTTTTATATTAGGTGATTTTTTTCTGTTATCTTATATTAAATTACTTTTTGCAACTCCCCTCCCCCTCCCTAAAGTCCCCCACCCCTCAAGAAAGTTCACACATCGTCATTTTTGATTATTTTCTGAGGGAAAGGGATAAGTAGGGACGAACGTGAAGAGACCTTTAAAAGTTCATGACTTAATATTCTTTTAAAGTTTATAATTAAAGTATCGTAAATCATGAAACATAAACAAAATATCCGATAATGTTTAAAGCAACCTTGACCTCTAGGAAGCTATATTGTACTAGTATTTAGTATACAACATGTTTTAAAACTTTTTCAATTCCAAGGATAAATCTTGTTAGGACAAAAATTCAAAGAGTAATAATTCCATCTAAACTAATAATTTGATCGAGTTTAGAAAATAAGAATTAATTCCTAGTTCACAATAATGGATTAAAAACTATCGTGTGAAACAGGACAAAGAAATCAAGAAAGTATTAGTAATCCCCTTTCTCAGTTTGATTCGATAATCACCTTTCAAAAGAAAAACACTATATACAATGTACATTGATCCAGGAGAAAACATGTTACTGATGGCAAGACGACACTAATGATTTCTTGGTACATCCTTGGCGGTAAATCTTCTTAAGTTTCCACCACCATCGAATGCTTGTGTTTGCGGCCAGACATGACTGATTGGTAATACAGAGCAACGGGGATCAAGAAGGCTTCACATACAAATAATATCCCAAGTTAATTGCCTGCCTCATTTTGGAACATAACAGTCAAGCTTTTACCATGCGAAGGTCTATTCTAATTTTTATCTTCTCAGGTACGCTTTTTCTTTCTTTTTTCTTCATATTTAAGTACTGGTTAACAAACCTTTCCCCAAACATATCAAACCCTTTTCGAAAGATTTCGCATTTGTATTCTTTTTCCAAACGCAACATTTTCGAAAATGATCCTGCCACAACATTACTAGCTTGTTGGTTGTTTTGTACATTTGCACATGGGACTTGGAGGCTTGGAATACTCTTCAAATGGAATTACGTCAACTCGAAACACTGTATCAGGGGCAAATCAGTGTCTAAACATTGCATCAGGGGAAAAGCAGTGTTTAAACCAATGTTTTAGCCCTAAACTAATGTTTAGACTTAATATAACCGAAATAAACATTTACTAATGGGTGAGTTCATATATGATCATTTCTACTCAACGTCCAAAGTATTATCGTTTTGAAGTACTCTGAATTGACGAAACAATGACGTTAAAACAAAACTTTAATCTAGCATTCAGGGAGGTTGGTACTATACAGTCAACTGTATTCATATGTTCAAACACATTTAATTTAAGTTTAGTATTATAGGAATTCTTCTGTGAAAAGTAAAAGTAGCTCTTTCAGAAATCAGCTAAGCATTTCTCAGGATTTGGTCTCAGCCACACCTTCCTTAGAATGCAGTCTTGAAGGCAAAAAAATGCAACGGGATAAAAGGGTTTCAATCAAGGTATAATCATGACAATATATTATCAATGTAGGAAATCTACAACTTCTTATGGGAATCATATATATATATATATATATATATATATATATATATATATATATATATATATATATATATATATATATATGATGTGTGTGTGTGTATGTGTGTGTGTGTGCGTGTTTAGCTTTACCCACATTACTTTCATTCTGTGGCGGCGCGAGGGTTCGAGGTGCCCAAGGGCAATGATCTTTAGTGGCGCCCCTACAGCAGCGCCCAGAAGCATTCTCTTTAATACCGCCCCTACCTTGCCATAGACAGTTTTTATGTAAGTTGCCAACCTCAATCCTCCTCCCCCTACCTCCCATCTGAGCCCCCGTTACACTAAGATAAGGTGAAATACTATGAAAAGTTTAGCTGGAAGAAAGAAAAAAATCTCCCGACAGCGCCTCCCCCCCCCCCCCTTCGCTTGGGGCCTGAGACCAATTGCACACCCCCCCCCCTCGCGCTGCCACTGCTTTCATTGCTCTTTAATATGAAATATGGTTGACAAATTAAATTATGTTTTCATAATAGATGCACTTTAAATATAGTGTACGTATTTATTGATGCTTTTTGTTTTTGTCATGAATGCCAACATTTTATTATCTATTAATATAATATTTACATACCTGGACAAAGATGACTACAAGTTCAATTTGCGTTGAAAAATTATTGAATATCGGCAAAATACTCAACCAAAGGTGGGAAAACGGTGATTTCAGGAACAATTAGCAAATTAGGGAATGTAAGTAAATCTAACGAAGAATAAATAATACTGCTGAGTTGTGCTTATGTTGGAGCACTAACTTTTTGTTTCGTTTGTCATTCCATGTCATTTAACAATACTTTAAAACAAAGTTAACCGGTGTTCAGATTCATCATAAGTTTCATCTATTGATCTATCTACTATCGATTCTGATTAAGCGTAACGGTTCTTGTCTGTCGCGTTGAAACAGAACACTTCCTTCTTAGAGCGGGTACAGTGCGCTTGTACGACATGGTGTGCTTCCAAAGCTAGGTAGAACAAAATCATTTCATTTACAGTTGTCTAACAGCGATCAGAGCAAGCACGGTCTTTTCTGTCAAGCCAGAAAATACATCGAATATATGAGGCGGATTGATTTCCCCATTTTGAGGGAAACAAAAAACAAATACCACACAATTTTTGTGTAACAAAGTCATACTCAGCTTACAATCTGTTTTCCTGAACGCATATAGACTAAATATCAGACATATCCAAAGTAAGAAATATATTGATAACTGAAAGTAGCTTTTGGATCTTATTTTGTAAGGAATCAAAACGTTAGTTTTTATATACACAGTGTCGTATTATTTCGTCACGTGATCCCAAATTCGAAATAACTGCCTCTGCCGCGCATCCAAGGTTTGTTTTCATGAAAAAGACAGAGGGTGCTCCGATTGGCCTAACAGATCAGCTGAGCGGCTCATCTATAGTTTCTTCTCATTAAGAGAAAATTGCACTATGAAGCAGACAGTACTTGCCCATGTATCATAGTTAGCAGTAAGAAGCATGTACTTATAGACTCTTCAAATACATTCTACCATGGGCACATACTATATGTTCAGTATCGCATCAGTCGTGATCAATGAAACGCGCTATACTAAATAGGTGCGCAGGGACGGTGTTCAGTTGCAATAGCTCTCAGGTTTGAAAAAAATAGCCGAAGCTATCCTCAATCCTAATATCTATCTATCCGTAATCACCAATCGATCTATTTATCTATCGTCAAGAATATACGGTGAAGTCGTAATGCAGCAGATCGGAGGGAAAATGATTAAACATAATAAGTTTACGACACAATCTGACAGGTAAGGAAAAGATAAGATGGAGCTTTATTTTTTGTCCTGTCAGGCTGAGTATGACAAATCACTTTGGCTATCTAGCGTCATAATTTCTGAGAGAGTTAGGAAGACCAAGCCAGATCGTACTGGGTTCCAATGAGCCAGACGGGAAACTTTGAATACCAAGGTCATAAAATATAATTCAGATTTAAATAACGTCATAACAGCATGATCTTTACGCCGTCCCATATATATAACTTTTTAAGGATTTTATTTTTATGAGCAATATGTATAGGAAAGCCAAATGAAAGTGTGTTAAGCAGACACGCGGTATTTGTCTCATTTAACCCAGGCAGATTTGGATATGACTTTCGCTTTTCAAGTTTTTGGCGGTACTTGGCATGCATGGCAAACAAATAACAAGAGAACAAACAACAACAAACACACAAACAAACTGGAATAGATAGCAAATGCATATATCATTGGCCTAGATTTCAACAACAGAATGCAGAACTTTGGAATGGACATAAAATTATATATAAAACTCAGCAATCTGATTGGATAAATTTCAAGTTGACTTAAATGAAACTCTGGTCTGTCCATGCAATCATAGCTCAGACCTCAGTCTCTGTATTTTCTCAAATTCCATAGATCTTAAAAAAGAAATCACAAAAAAACAAGAAAAAAGAAATCAAATGCTACTCAAGCCTGATCAATCACATTCTTTGAGGTCAAGCTTAAGTAAGTTCATCATACCTTAGACCTTACCTGGTTTGCACAAGCAGAAATTAACAATGAATTTAAATAAAGTCTGGAATCAAGCAGTCTGATCTGATGAAAATAAAAAAGTCTGACCAATCAAATATCTTAAGTCTGAACTTAGACTGTAGTAAAAATGTTTGCAATATCCAAGCCTGATGCAGAATACTGTCCTACCAAAGAATATTGTACTATCGTTTCGAATTGAGCGTTACAGTGGCTACCTTTGTCAAATATGAAGCTGACAACTCCTGGCAAACCTTGTCGCGTACCTGTTGAATATAGCGCGTTTCAGTCAGAGAGAGAGAGAGAGAGAGAGAGAGAGAGAGAGAGAGAGAGAGAGAGAGAGAGAGATTCTCAATGTCTACGGCCTATCACAACAAGCAATACTTACCTGCGTTTAAAAAATAAAGACTCTGGGTGTATTTTATTTACGGATCTTGCTACTGCTGGTGGATAATATGGAATCATTGTCTGCTTCAAGGTGTGACTTTCACTGAAAAAGGCAGGACTAGTACCTACCCTGCAATAGCAGACGACTCGCAGTTTATTTATTGTAGCGAGTATCGGAAACCGACCATAACCATTAAGCAGATTGTCGCTGTAGTAGGAAGGTGAAATCTTCCGACGGCGCAGCAGAGATAGACACTACGCTCGCTCAAGATGGTATTATACTGGGTTCGATTGAGAAAACATAGACGACAAAAATGTTAAAAGACATTACACTTACAAGAAAAATAACAAAGATATAGATGCAATGCTGACTGTCAAAATTGCACTAAGAAATATTTTTTTTTTTTAAAAATTGATCAATATCCTACCTTGCAAAGGAACACAAATAACCTTTAAAATATATACAATATAATATTTCAAACATCAACAAACCTAGATGCATAAAAAGAATATGAAAAAATACTACAAGCTCAGACATAAAGAACTATGTATTTCATAACTTTATTGTTAAATTACATTTTCTTGTCTTTGTGGGTCATCAGAATGATTTGTTAAGTTTAAATTTATACTTTTGTTTTATAAATCCAGGCCCTGTAATTTAGAAACGTTGTGAGCACGAAACTCAACCTCAAGTTTAGGTTCCAAAGTTAAATATGATACTTGTATTAATTTTATTGAAATATGACCTGCTGGGTAGAGGAATCAACTGTAACAGGAAAATTGTGCCACTCTAACTTTGTTTTAATTTACGGAAAAAAATGTCAAAACTTTGAGGTTGAGCATAAGCTTCATACTCAATTTTACAATATGAAAATAAGTTTTTTCTTCTTACATTAGGTCAGGTTTTATATTAGGTCAGTTTGTTCTCTTATCTTATATTAAATTACTTTTTGCAACTCCCCTTCCTCCCCCCCGCCCCCACCAAAGAATCCCCTGCCCGTTCAAGAAAGTTAACACATCGCCATTTTTGTTTGATTATTTTTTGAGGGAAAGGGACAAGTAGGAACGAAAATGAAGAGACCTTTAAAAGTTCATGACTTAATATTCTTTTAAAGTTTATTATTAAAGTATTGTAAATGATGAAACATAAACAAAAATATCCGATAATATTTAAAGCAACCTTGACCTCTAGGATCCTACATAGTACTATTATTTGGTATACCTGTTTTAAAACATTTTCAATTCCAAGGAGAAATCTTGTTACGACTAAATGCGAATTAAAGGAGTAATAAATCCATCTAAATTAATAATTTGACTGAGTTTAGAAAATAAGAACTATTTCCTAGTTCACAATAATGGATTAAAAACTATCGTGTGAAACAGGACAAAGAAATCAAAAAGGTATTAGTAATCCCCTTTCAGAGTTTGCTCGATAATCACCTTTCAAAAGAAAAACACAATCTACAATGCACATTTGATCCAGGAGAAAAAAGTTTTACTAATGGCACATACTATATGTCCAGTATCGCATCAGTCGTGATCATTGAAACACGCTATACTAAATAGGTGAGCAAGGACGGTTTTCAGTTGTAGTACCTCTCAAATTTGAAAAAAGTAGCCGAAGCTATGCTCAGTCCTAATATATAGTCTCTACCTATCTGTCTGTATATCTATCTATCTACCTGTACTTAATCACCAATCTATCTATCTATCTATCTCTACTTAATCACTAATCTATCTATCTATCTATCTCTACTTCATCACCAATCTATCTATCAATCAATCTATCTATCTCCCTATTTATCAATCTATCTATCTCTGCTAAATCTCCAATCTATCTGATCTATCAATACTTAGTCACCAACATATCTCTCTATCTTTCTCTACTTAATCACCAATCGATCTATCTATCTCTACTTAATTACCAATCTATCTATCTATCTCTACTTAATCACCAATATATCTATCTATCAGTCTATCTATCAATCAATCTATCAAACTATCTCTACTTAATCACCAATCTATCAATCAATCTATCTATCAGTCTGTCTATCTATCTATCTATCTCTACTTAATCACCAATCTATCTATCAATCTATCCATCTATCTCTACTTAATCACCAATCTATCTATCAATCTATCTATCTATCTATCTATCTCTACTTAATCACCAATCTATCTCTACTTAATCACCAATCTATCTATCTATCTCCACTTAATCACCAATCTATCTATCAGTCTATCTATCTATCTGTCTATCTATCTATCTCTACTTAATCACCAATCGATCTATCAGTCTATCTATCAATCTATCTATCAATCTCTCTGTCTATCTATCAGTATATCTATCTATCTGTCTATCTATCTATCTCTCTCTACTAAATCACCAATCTATCTATCTATCTCAATATAATCACCAATCCGTCTATCAGTCTATCTATCCATCTATCTCAACTTAATCACCAATCTATCTATCAGTCTATCTATCCATCTATCTCTACTTAATCACCAATCTATCTATATATCTCTACTTAATCACAAATCTGTCTATCAGTCTATCTATCCATCTATCTCTACTTAATCACCAATCTGTCTATCAGTCTATCTATCCATCTATCTCTACTTAATCACAAATCTGTCTATCAGTCTATCTATCCATCTATCTCTACTTAATCACCAATCTATCTATATATCTCTACTTAATCACAAATCTGTCTATCAGTCTATCTATCCATCTATCTCTACTTAATCACCAATCTGTCTATCAGTCTATCTATACATTTATCTCTACTTAATCACCAATCTGTCTATCAGTCTATCTATCCATCTATCTCTACTTAATCACCAATCTGTCTATCAGTCTATCTATCCATCTATCTCTACTTAATCACCAATCTGTCTATCAGTCTATCGATCCATCTATCTCTACTTAATCACCAATCTATCTATCTATCTCAATTTAATCACCAATCTGTCTATCAGTCTATCTATCCATCTATCTCTACTTAATCACCAATCTATCTATATATCTCTACTTAATCACAAATCTATCTATCTATCTATCTCTACTTAATCACCAGTCTATCTATTAGTCTATCTATCTCTTTATCTCTACTTAATCACCAATCTATCTATGAATCTATATATCGATCTATCTATCTATCTCTACTTAATCACCAATATATCTATCTATCTCTACTTAATCACCAATCAATCTATCAATTTATCTATATATTTATCTATCTCTGCTTATCGACCAGTCAAGCTGTCTATCTATTTATCTATCGTCAAGAATATACGGTGAAGTTGTAATTGAGCAGATCGGAGGGAAAATGATTAAACATAATAAGTTTACCACACAATCTGAAAGGTAAGGACAAGATAAGATGGAGCTTTATTTTGTGTCCTGTCAGGCTGAGTATGACAAATCACTTTGGCTATCTAGCGTCATAATTTCTGAGAAAGTTAGGAAGACCAAGCCAGATCGTACTGGGTTCCAATGAGCCAGACGGGAAACTTTGAATACCAAGGTCATAAAATATAATTCAGATTTAAATAACGTCATAACAGCATGATCTTTACGCCGTCCCATACAGATAACTTTTTAAGGATGTTTTTTTTTAAAAGGAGCAATATGCATAGGAAAGGCAAATGAAAGTGTGTTAAGCAGACACGCGGTATTTGTCTCATTTAACCCAGGCAGATCTGGATATGACTTTCGCTTTTCAAGTGTTTGGCGGTACTTGGCATGCATGGCAAACAAATAACAAGAGAACAAACAACAACAAACATACAAACAAACTGGAATAAATAGCAAATGCATATATCATTGGCCTAGATTTCAACAACAGAATGCAGAACTTTGGAATGGACATAAAATTATATATAAAACTCAGCAATCTGATTGGATAAATTTCAAGTTGACTTAAATGAAACTCTGGTCTGTCCATGCAATCATAGCTCAGACCTTAGTCTCTATATTTTCTCAAATTCCATAAATCTTAAAAAAAAACAAAAAAAAAACAAGAAAAAAGAAATCAAATGCTACTCAAGCCTGATCAATCACATTCTTTGAGGTCAAGCTTAAGTAAGTTCACCATACCTTAGACCTTACCTGGTTTGCACAAGCAGAAATTAACAATGAATTTAAATAAAGTCTGGAATCAAGCAGTCTGATCTGATGAAAATAAAAAAGTCTGACCAATCAAATATCTTAAGTCTGAACTTAGACTGTAGTAAAAATGTTTGCAATATCCAACCCTGATGCAGAATACTGTCCTACCAAAGAATATTGTACTATCGTTTCTAATTGAGCGTTACAGTGGCTACCTTTGTCAAATATGAAGCTGACAACTCCTGGCAAACTTTGTCGCGTACCTGTTGAATATAGCGCGTTTCAGTCAGAGAGAGAGAGAGAGAGAGAGAGATTCTCAATTTCTACGGCCTATCACAACAAGCAATACTTACCTGCGTTTAAAAAATAAAGAGTCTGGGTGTATTTATTTTGGCTCTCGCTACTGCTGGGCCATAACATAGAATCATTGTCTGCTTCAAGGTGTGACTTTCACTGAAAATGGCAGGACTAGTACACCGGCCTACTCTGCAATAGCAGACGACTCGCAGTTAACCATTAAGCAGATTGTCGCTGTAGTAGGAAGGTGAAATCTTCCGACGGCGCAGCAGAGATAGACACTACGCTCGCTCAAGATGGTATTATACTGGGTTCGATTGAGAAAACATAGATGACAAAAATGTTAAAAGACATTACACTTACAAGAAAAATAACAAAGATATAGATGCAATGCTGACTGTCAAAATTGCACTAAGAAATATTTTTTTTTTAAAAATTGATCAATATCTAACCTTGCAAAGGAACACAAATAACCTTTAAAATATATACAATGTAATATTTCAAACATCAACAAACCTAGATGCATAAAAAGAATATGAAAAAATACTACAAGCTCAGACATAAAGAACTATGTATTTCATAACTTTATAGTTAAATTACATTTTCTTGTCTTTGTGGGTCATCAGAATGATTTGTTAAGTTTAAATTTATACTTTTGTTTTATAAATCCAGGCCCTGTAATTTAGAAACGTTGTGAGCACGAAACTCAACCTCAAGTTTAGGTTCCAAAGTTAAATATGATACTTGTATTAATTTTATTGAAATATGACCTGCTGGGTAGAGGAATCAACTGTAACAGGAAAATTGTGCCACTCTAACTTTGTTTTAATTTACGGAAAAAAATGTCAAAACTTTGAGGTTGAGCATAAGCTTCATACTCAATTTTACAATATGAAAATAAGTTTTTTCTTCTTACATTAGGTCAGGTTTTATATTAGGTCAGTTTGTTCTCTTATCTTATATTAAATTACTTTTTGCAACTCCCCTTCCTCCCCCCCCCCCCGCCCCCACCAAAGAATCCCCTGCCCGTTCAAGAAAGTTAACACATCGCCATTTTTGTTTGATTATTTTTTGAGGGAAAGGGACAAGTAGGAACGAAAATGAAGAGACCTTTAAAAGTTCATGACTTAATATTCTTTTAAAGTTTATTATTAAAGTATTGTAAATGATGAAACATAAACAAAAATATCCGATAATATTTAAAGCAACCTTGACCTCTAGGATCCTACATAGTACTATTATTTGGTATACCTGTTTTAAAACATTTTCAATTATAAGGAGAAATCTTGTTACGACTAAATGCGAATTAAAGGAGTAATAAATCCATCTAAATTAATAATTTGACTGAGTTTAGAAAATAAGAACTATTTCCTAGTTCACAATAATGGATTAAAAACTATCGTGTGAAACAGGACAAAGAAATCAAAAAGGTATTAGTAATCCCCTTTCAGAGTTTGCTCGATAATCACCTTTCAAAAGAAAAACACAATCTACAATGCACATTTGATCCAGGAGAAAAAAGTTTTACTAATGGCACATACTATATGTCCAGTATCGCATCAGTCGTGATCATTGAAACACGCTATACTAAATAGGTGAGCAAGGACGGTTTTCAGTTGTAGTACCTCTCAAATTTGAAAAAAGTAGCCGAAGCTATGCTCAGTCCTAATATATAGTCTCTACCTATCTGTCTGTATATCTATCTATCTACCTGTACTTAATCACCAATCTATCTATCTATCTCTACTTAATCACTAATCTATCTATCTATCTATCTCTACTTAATCACCAATCTATCTATCAATCAATCTATCTATCTCCCTATTTATCAATCTATCTATCTCTGCTAAATCTCCAATCTATCTGATCTATCAATACTTAGTCACCAACATATCTCTCTATCTTTCTCTACTTAATCACCAATCGATCTATCTATCTCTACTTAATTACCAATCTATCTGTCTATCTATCTATCTCTACTTAATCACCAATATATCTATCTATCAGTCTATCTATCAATCTATCTATCAAACTATCTCTACTTAATCACCAATCTATCAATCAATCTATCTATCAGTCTGTCTATCTATCTATCTATCTCTACTTAATCACCAATCTATCTATCAATCTATCCATCTATCTCTACTTAATCACCAATCTATCTATCAATCTATCTATCTATCTATCTATCTATCTATCTATCTATCTATCTATCTATCTATCTATCTATCTATCTATCTATCTATCTATCTATCTCTACTTAATCACCAATCTATCTCTACTTAATCACCAATCTATCTATCTATCTCCACTTAATCACCAATCTATCTATCAGTCTATCTATCTATCTGTCTATCTATCTATCTATCTCTACTTAATCACCAATCTATCTATCAGTCTATCTATCAATCTATCTATCAATCTATCTATCAGTCTATCTATCAGTATATCTATCTATCTGTCTATCTATCTATCTCTCTCTACTAAATCACCAATCTATCTATCTATCTCAATATAATCACCAATCCGTCTATCAGTCTATCTATCCATCTATCTCAACTTAATCACCAATCTATCTATCAGTCTATCTATCCATCTATCTCTACTTAATCACCAATCTATCTATATATCTCTACTTAATCACAAATCTGTCTCTCAGTCTATCTATCCATCTGTCTCTACTTAATCACCAATCTATCTATATATCTCTACTTAATCACCAATCTGTCTATCAGTCTATTTATCCATCTATCTCTACTTAATCACCAATCTGTCTATCAGTCTATCTATCCATCTATCTCTACTTAATCACAAATCTGTCTATCAGTCTATCTATCCATCTATTTCTACTTAATCACCAATCTATCTATATATCTCTACTTAATCACAAATCTGTCTATCAGTCTATCTATCCATCTATCTCTACTTAATCACAAATCTGTCTATCAGTCTATCTATACATTTATCTCTACTTAATCACCAATCTGTCTATCAGTCTATCTATCCATCTATCTCTACTTAATCACCAATCTGTCTATCAGTCTATCTATCCATCTATCTCTACTTAATCACCAATCTATCTATCTATCTCAATTTAATCACCAATCTATCTAGCAGTCTATCTATCCATCTATCTCTACTTAATCACCAATCTATCTATATATCTCTACTTAATCACAAATCTATCTATCTATCTATCTCTACTTAATCACCAGTCTATCTATCAGTCTATCTATCTCTTTATTTCTACTTAATCACCAATCTATCTATGAATCTATATATCGATCTATCTATCTATCTCTACTTAATCACCAATATATCTATCTATCTCTACTTAATCACCAATCTATCTATCAATTTATCTATATATTTATCTATCTCTGCTTATCGACCAGTCAAGCTGTCTATCTATTTATCTATCGTCAAGAATATACGGTGAAGTTGTAATTGAGCAGATCGGAGGGAAAATGATTAAACATAATAAGTTTACGACACAATCTGAAAGGTAAGGACAAGACAAGATGGAGCTTTATTTTGTGTCCTGTCAGGCTGAGTATGACAAATCACTTTGGCTATCTAGCGTCATAATTTCTGAGAAAGTTAGGAAGACCAAGCCAGATCGTACTGGGTTCCAATGAGCCAGACGGGAAACTTTGAATACCAAGGTCATAAAATATAATTCAGATTTAAATAACGTCATAACAGCATGATCTTTACGCCGTCCCATATATATAACTTTTTAAGGATGTTTTTTTAAAAAGGAGCAATATGCATAGGAAAGGCAAATGAAAGTGTGTTAAGCAGACACGCGGTATTTGTCTCATTTAACCCAGGCAGATCTGGATATGACTTTCGCTTTTCAAGTGTTTGGCGGTACTTGGCATGCATGGCAAACAAATAACAAGAGAACAAACAACAACAAACATACAAACAAACTGGAATAGATAGCAAATGCATATATCATTGGCCTAGATTTCAACAACAGAATGCAGAACTTTGGAATGGACATAAAATTATGTATAAAACTCAGCAATCTGATTGGATAAATTTCAAGTTGACTTAAATGAAACTCTGGTCTGTCCATGCAATCATAGCTCAGACCTCAGTCTCTGTATTTTCTCAAATTCCATAAATCTTAAAAAAGAAAACACAAAAAACAAGAAAAAAGAAATCAAATGCTACTCAAGCCTGATCAATCACATTCTTTGAGGTCAAGCTTAAGTAAGTTCATCATACCTTAGACCTTACCTGGTTTGCACAAGCAGAAATTAACAATGAATTTAAATAAAGTCTGGAATCAAGCAGTCTGATCTGATGAAAATAAAAAAGTCTGACCAATCAAATATCTTAAGTCTGAACTTAGACTGTAGTAAAAATGTTTGCAATATCCAACCCTGATGCAGAATACTGTCCTACCAAAGAATATTGTACTATCGTTTCTAATTGAGCGTTACAGTGGCTACCTTTGTCAAATATGAAGCTGACAACTCCTGGCAAACCTTGTCGCGTACCTGTTGAGTATAGCGCGTTTCAGTCAGAGAGAGAGAGAGAGAGAGAGAGAGAGAGAGAGAGAGAGAGAGAGATTCTCAATGTCTACGGCCTATCACAACAAGCAATACTTACCTGCGTTTAAAAAATAAAGAGTCTGGGTGTATTTATTTTGGCTCTCGCTACTGCTGGGCCATAACATAGAATCATTGTCTGCTTCAAGGTGTGACTTTCACTGAAAATGGCAGGACTAGTACACCGGCCTACTCTGCAATAGCAGACGATTCGCAGTTAACCATTAAGCAGATTGTCGCTGTAGTAGGAAGGTGAAATCTTCCGACGGCGCAGCAGAGATAGACACTACGCTAGCTCAAGATGGTATTATACTGGGTTCGATTGAGAAAACATAGACGACAAAAATGTTAAAAGACATTACACTTACAAGAAAAATAACAAAGATATAGATGCAATGCTGACTGTCAAAATTGCACTAAGAAATATTTTTTTTAAAAATTGATCAATATCTAACCTTGCAAAGGAACACAAATAACCTTTAAAATATATACAATATAATATCACAAACATCAACAAACCTAGATGCATAAAAAGAATATGAAAAAATACTACAAGCTCAGACATAAAGAACTATGTATTTCACAACTTTATTGTTAAATTACATTTTCTTGTCTTTGTGGGTCATCAGAATGATTTGTTAAGTTTAAATTTATACTTTTGTTTTATAAATCCAGGCCCTGTAATTTAGAAACGTTGTGAGCACAAAACTCAACCTCAAGTTTAGGTTCCAAAGTCAAATATGATACTTGTATTAATTTTATTGAAATATGACCTGCTGGGTAGAGGAATCAACTTTAATAGAAAAATTGTGCCACTCTAACTTTGTTTTAATTTACGGAAAAAAATGTCAAAACTTTGAGGTTGAGCATAAGCTTCATACTCAATTTTACAATATGAAAATAAGTTTTTTCTTCTTACATTAGGTCAGGTTTTATATTAGGTCAGTTTGTTCTGTTATCTTATATTAAATTACTTTTTGCAACTCCCCTCCCTCCCCCACACCAAAGTATCCCCTGCCCGTTCAAGAAAGTTAACACATCGCCATTTTTGTTTGATTATTTTTTGAGGGAAAGGGACAAGTAGGAACGAAAATGAAGAGACCTTGAAAAGTTCATGACTTAATAAATATTCTTTTAAAGTTAATTATTAAAGTATTGTAAATGATGAAACATAAACAAAATATCCGATAATATTTAAAGCAACCTTGACCTCTAGGATCATATTTAGTACTGATATTTAGTATACATGTTTTAAAACATTTTCAATTCCAAGGAGAAATCCTGTTACGACAAAATGTGAATTCAAGGAGTAATAATTCAATTTAAATTAATAATTTGACCGAGTTTAGAAAATAAGAATTAATTCCTAGTTCACAATAATGAATTAAAAACTATCGTCTGAAACAGGACAAAGAAATCAAGAAAGTATTAGTAATCCCCTTTCACAGTTTGTTCGATAATCACCTGTCAAAAGAAAAACGAAATCTACAATGCACATTGATCCAGGAGAAAAAAGTGTTACTTGAATGCCTGTGTTTGCGGCCAGACATAATTGATTGGCAATAAAGAGCAACGGGGATCAAGAAGGCTTCACATACAAACAGTATCCTAAGTTAATTGCCTGCCTCATTTTGGAACATAACAGTCAAGTTTTTACCATGATGCGAAGGTCTATTCTATGTTTTATCTTCTCAGGTAAGCTTTTTGTTTCTTGTTTTTAATCATGTTTAAGTACCGGTTGACAAACCTTTCCTCCAACATATCACCCCCTTTTCGGAAAATTATATATATTTTTTTCTTCAAAACGCAACATTTTCGAAAATGATTCTGCCACAACTGTATCAGGGCCAAATCAGTGTCTAAACACTGCATCAGGGGAAAAGCAGTGTCTAAACCAATGTTTTAGTCCTAAACTAATGCTTAGACTTAATATAACCGAAATAAACATTTACTAATGGGTGAGTTCATATATGATAATTTATACTCAACGTCCAAAGTAGTATTCTTTTGAATTACTCTAAATTGACGAAACAATGACGTTAAAACAAAATTTTAGTCTAGCATTCAAGGAGGTTGGTAATATACAATCAACTTTATTCATATGTTCAAACACATTTAATTTAGGTTTAGTATTATGGGACACACACACATTTGAAAATTTAATGTTGTTGGATTGCTTTTGCATGAACTATACCCATGTCCTTTTAAGAGTTACACTTGAATATATATATATATATATATATATATATATATATATATATATATATATATATATATATATATATATAAATCCATAAGTAGTAATTAGTTTTTATGGCGCTGCTAAAGGATAAAATATATACATAAAACCATTTATTCTTGATTTTATTATTCTTTCACCTTCTATTATTCGACGATAAGAAACATAATTTGAATTTTTAGTATCAATAATAATATCATCATCTCCTGTTTGAAAACGATAAAGTAATATAGAACCAATAGGATTTTCTGCATTTTCTATTTTTAAAACGTTTTAAATCGTCTAATTTTATTTACTAAATTATTGCATATTTCAAAGGTAGTATAAAGTTTTAAATATCTGTCTACTTTTCCAGCACGGTCGTCTAAAGAAGATAATACAGCATGTAGCCTTTCTTTATGATCTTCTAAATTTTCACATCTAAATTATTATTATTTTTATCATTAAAAATGTTTTTAATTCTAAAATGTTAGTTGTAGTATCACGAATACGATTTAATTTGTTATCAGCTACCTCGCTCCATGTTTTAATATCTTCCAAATTATTATCCCCCAAAGCCTTTCGTATTTGTCCATCGAAAAGTTGTATATAAACCTGATTTTTTAAATTTTAATAACATACATCTTTATCTGAGCAATACCCACATATTGTTTGACCTATTCAGCAAATTGTAAAGGAGCATTGTCAAGTCCGTAAGTAGTAGATAATGTTTGTGATGATGTAAAAACAGGAAATATATCCAAGAAACTGTATAAGTTTGCAGAATCACTAAGTCTGCTATATAAATGTGAGTCATATCTATATTAACATGAATACATAATTCTGACGTATTACGCAAATCGAATAGCAATGTGTTTCCAGCTAGTTCATCATCATCATCAACATCGAATTTCTTTAACCTTTAATTATAATCATTCAACTTTTTATTAGTTTCATCAATTGCAAGAGTCTTTACTCCCATATCTCTAGGTTTATTTTAGTTTATGATCTCCCTATTTCTGATTTAAACGTATCAATTCTGTCACTTAATGCTAAAGTCTTGCTATAGAATTCATTATTAATTTCTTTTTTAATTTCATCTGTTTTGTTGTTATCTTTTGTTCTAAATCATTAAAATATCTTCTTAATCGTTGCACCTTTCACCTACTTCATCAACACTTCCTTGTACCACACCAATATTTTTAAGAAGTTCTTTAACTCAAAATACTTCACTATCTGTTAGAAATGTTTTCTAATTCGGGAGAGAGTTCATTTGTGAGAGTCACTGTTTTAAATCGTTTATTTCATTATTTAAACCTGAAATATATAAATCGTAGGTTGTTTTCATAGATCTAATCGAACTTTCATTCACATTAACCTTATTTGTTTATGTCCTCTATCTTTTTATTGACTTCTTCAAAGTTATTCTTCCTCTGTAAATATAAAAGACTATTATTTACAGCTGTGAGTCTATCTTTCAACCTTTTCATACCAGCCCTAAACTCATTAACTAACTTTTTATCATCTTAACATTTTCTATCTTCTCATCGTTTAATTCTCTGCAGCTCTTAAAGTTGTCATTGTAATGCATTGTAATTTTCTAGAGACTTCTTTATTTCCTTCACGTCACTCTCTAAGGCTAATATTTCAGCACTTATCCTTTGTTCAATTGATTGTAATAATTGCTGTATGTTTAAAGCAGATTTTATGTCTGATTCCACTCTAACAGTTTGCAAAGCTTCTAAAGCAGTTGATAGAGTAATTAATCTTTAATTACAAAAATCTAGAGTATCTGACTCTTTTTCTTCTTATCATCTATTTGTTGTTGCAGTTCTGAGAACTTATTAGATTTTGCTCTGATACTCGGATTCACAGCTGTTAATTTACTATTAACTTCTTCTCTCCATGTTTTGTTATCCACAAAAGTCTTACATATTTAGATATCAACATGTTTTGTACCAAAACTTCAATAGCTGCTTCAAAAGTTTCAATAGAATCTGCTAGATTTGTAATACGATTGCTGTTCAAGTTTAAGTCATTGTTAAGTGATTGACTTAGTGCTTCATCTTTATCTATGAATTTAAAACTTAAACCACTAGGTCCTCTTCAAGATATTTCTGTCATTTATTTAACGTAGATAGCAAATTATTTGCTTGAGATCTTTTAAAGATATATGTAATTGGTATACCATTAAAATATATTACTCTCGAGTCTTTAATTTTGATATTTAATCTGTTTATGGTATCTCTTTGTAATTGTTTATATGGACTATTAACGTCGTATAAGATGACATCACCGCGTGAAAATAAATTTGTCATAGGTAGGGACTACAATAGAAAGAGCAGGAGCCGTTAAAGTAATTCTTTGAATTGATTAGTTGACCAAGGAACATATAAGATTTTACACTTTAAAAATCAACAAACTGTATCTGATTCAGTAGATGTATTTATAGAACTCACGTTATTAAATTCTAGTGATTTAGAGTTGTAGTTTGTTATATACACTGTGTAATTATTGCTTGGAGTTATTAAAACTGTAGAATTATGTTCCTGACATTCACTATCCATGCTTTCTTAACTGTCACCATTAGCAGTCATTCCATCCTCGATTATTTTATGTACATTGCAAGGTAACAGAACCATCAGGTACGATGTATTCTTGGTTTCATTCTTATGGGTTATATAGTAGAATATAATAATATTTTTGTTGGGGGTGGGTGGAGGTCATCTAAAATAGTGTAATAATCAACTAAAAAAAAACTATTCTCTGTAATGAAATGTATAATTTACCATGTCTATTATCAATGGGATTTGAAAAATATATTTCTTTCTCATACTGTTCTTCAACAGTAATATAACTAGACTTTTAGTTAGGTATCTTGGCTTAGACATTTAAGTAACCAGAATCATTGTAAAACAGTCCAATCCTGTTACGTTCTTCCAACCATTTGCTGTATTGACTAGCTATTATATTAAATTCATCGTGACTTATTTCATTATTGCTCATTGCTTTTACTAAACATTTCATCAATAGTATTTAAAACTACATTACAGTAGAGGTAACAATTTTGTTATGTTTAAAAACGTTTTTGTATACCAGCTTGTCTTTTAAAGCTTTTGCAACAACCCTAGTAAAGCTGCAACAACCCTAGTAAAGCTACACCAAACCTTGTAAAACTGCAACAACCCTAGTAAAGCTGCAACAACCCTTGTAAAAGCTAAAGGAATAATAAGTTCAAGATTAGTGACTTCTGCAACACCCAAACTAGCAGCTGCAATACCCAAACTAGCAGCTGCAACACCCAAACTAGCAGCTGCAACATACATACACCAGAAAGACTTTCCATACCAACCTCTACAAAGTTTAAAAACTTATAGGTATCGGACCACTAATTATTTTGCAGCCATAGAACCAGTGTACTGGTGGGTGAATACAAAATAGAGTAATAAATATTTTCAGATGCACCCATTGGGTAGTAAATTGATTTAATTTTCTTCCATTATACATTTCATAAACTTCAATCTATGTACTATAGTTGACAACAAAATATTTACTTTAATTTTGGTATCCTTTTTAAATTTCCTACTGACAAAATAGCACATGGACTCTAAGTGCGAGGCTATGTTATTAGGTGCAGACCGGGGAGCCCCCATGTTTAGTAACACGAGGCTCAATAAAATGATGCAAAACACCTGTTTTATAAGGCTGAACAAAAATTCTCTAACTCTAATGAATGAAAGCATGTGTGGTTTGTATGCCAATCGAATGAAGAAATTTTCTTTTTTAATATATTAGCATATGGTTCTACAGGAAATCAATTAGTGGTTCGATGCTGTTTTATATTTGTTTCTGATATCTCTATGATGTTCTATTTCTTTAACAAAATAATTCTTTTTTCATGAACTTTTAACAGCCTAAAATAATTCGTTGGTTATTAGGTAATTTATATACCATTTAAAGAGATTAACTGCTTCATTATCTTGTCTGGTAGTATTCTTTGTTCTATTAGCTAATTAATCTTAAAATGACTCAAAGAATAACAAATATTTAGTACTTATTTCACACCCATGTTAGTCGGGGAATCTATTTCAAAATTAAACATACTCTTCCAACGAAAACTGTAACGTACCGCAAGAATTGAGTTTAATGCTGCAGGGTAAATATTGTTAAATATGTTGTACGTTTCACTTGCCATTTATTATTATAAATTTTATTAAATATACTCATGACTTCACTATTAAGTAATATATTAATCTGCAGCATTACTGGAAATGGATTTACTTTATTTGATTCTTTGGAAGATATGTATGTAGTTTCCGCCGTCACTTGTTCTTTTCTGTTCGCTTAATATATATATATATATATATATATATATATATATATATATATATATATATATATATATATATATATATATATATATATATATATATATTTCTATATACACACACATATATATATATATATATATATATATATATATATATATATATATATATATATATATAACACCTACTTCAATAGTAATATAAAACCCATATATCTAGTAATAGATGTTGTAGCATATTCTAATATCATGGATGACAGTTTACTCTCAGAAGCCATCATATATTTTAATTGTTCTGCTTTGACTTTATTAATTTCCTGTGAACATTTTACAAGTTGTTTCCCAAGTTCAACTCTGGCGGATCTTTTATCTTTTGTGAAGTTACCTTCTCTGGTAGTTTATGAACCTTTACATTTTGTTTAGTTTTACTGTCACCACCGTCCAACTTTACGCGGATTTTTTTTATCTTTTGTGAAGTTATCTTATCTGATGATTTAGGAGCCTTTAAATTTTCTTCAATTTTACTTTCACCACCTTACACTCTTTTTTGCAACGAATTTAAAGTTTTCATAAAAAGTTATTCAAGTTACCTTCAAGTTTATTTTCAAGGTTACCTTCAAGTTAATTTCAAGTTATTTTCTGAGAGGTATTAGAGATGATAGCTGAGTATTGTTCTAACTTAGCTATAACAAAAGCAGCAGCATCATTGCCTAGTATCATCAGTAGTGTAATAATCTGACTTTTAACATCGGCCGGAACAATGATTTCTTTAATAGCTGATATTACCATTGTGTTCATTATTTAGCTTGTTGTCTGCAATTTTGCCGGAAAAGGTTTATTTGTCGTAACAAAGAGGATTAAATATTAAGTAGTGAATGTATTTAAAAAGTAAATTGCGCCCGCTCCTGCAAGCATAGACATAATAATAATTATTTGTTTGTTTGTTTCATGATCTATATATTTTAATATCATCAGGTACTGTAGACTTGTCTGCATAATTCTTGTTAGTCTTGTCATCTTTGTTGTCTATCTTTTGACGAACTGTTATAGACTTGTTATAATCTTGTGTTGTTGTATTCGTTACCACGTCGGTATTTACAGTACGATTTATTCCAAGTTTAAATGAATCTATTGACTTTAGTAAATGATTATTATGACTAATATATTATCAATTTCATCGCCATATCACTGGAGATTACAAATACGACTACACCACCAACTGCACAGTGTAGCCTAACATTTGAATGTGAAAGACATTGTTTAAATCTTATTCTAAAGCTTTCATCGGAATCACAACCATACTTCATCTAAAATTAATGATTCAAATAACTTTTTTTGTCTTGAACAGTAGAAACAGACTACATAATACTTGTTCTATTTTGTACTTGAGCAGCTAAAATAGAAATCACATATGATCTAATATTCTGATTTAGACGAGTTATTCCTTAATTTCTTAGTGAGTTGTTTTCTAGAAAAAGAAAAAGAAAAAACTCCAACATCATCTTCTTCTTCTTCTGTTTAAGGGTTCTACTGCCCATTAACAACATTTAAATTTTTCCATTTGAAATATCCGCAATCATGATGTGGTGGGATATTAGAGTTATTACAAATTAATTCAAATTTAATTATATCTTTATTGTTGTTTGTTTCATTAAATTCTTTATTATATGGTAATAGAATTGGGCATTTAGACAGCAGTGTTCTTATCCGAAAATATACACGGAACATATATCTTGATGTTACTAACTCTGGTATACGGGTACAATCAAGATATTCCACAGCCCGCTGCTGCCATCCATACTGCCCCGTTTAACTGAATTTGTAAAAATGTTATTGCACACTGTGTCTGTATCTACTGACTGAATCATCACCATCAAATTTTAAAGTATAGTTTTTTTTAAAAACAAAACAAAACTATAGCGACTTGTATTCAAAATAATCATTTTCTCCGCAATATATATATATATATATATATATATATATATATATATATATTGTTACGACTCTATGGTCTAAGAAAAATGTAACAGAAAGAAAGTAAAACCAACAAATCAAGTAAAAATCAACAAGCAATTTATTACTAGATAATTAAAATGAAAAATCAAAAAGTCACTTACAGTAATGTGTTTTGAAATCCTAATAATCCAATAAGAATGATTGTTCTAATCACAAATCCTAAATATAGAATGTTCCGAATTCACGGCTGTGTCCTTGAATGTTATGATGTGCTAATGGTCTCCAAAGTCCTGATGTATTGAAATCTTGATGTGCTGATGTCAAAATGAAGTATTCCAAAATATCTGAATAAGTTCACTTAAATTCCAAAATCATCAATTAAAAATCCAAAATCCAAAAGTTTATGAGCACTGTTATAATCCAATGAATATTTAAAATAATTTCTCTCTTAGAATTTGGAATGAATTTTCACAACTGTAATAGCTCTTTACAAGACTGATGGTAATGTCAAAACTGAAAAAATGTCCACCAAACATGGTATATCTAAAGAATGTTCTAGAACATGAGCATCTTAATGGAATTTTACTTGTAAACAACAATCAACCTTGACCTTCAAATTGAGAAAACATATTGATCAAAACAACCTAATTCAAGGACACTAGTTAAACATGTTTTTCCTGATAAACATTAAGATTTAAGCAAATATTAAAGTGAAGAAACATTTATAATTTCCTAAAATATTTATAATATTATATAAACATCATACATAACAATATATATATATATATATATATATATATATATATATATATATATATATATATATATCCTATAATATTTTTAAATTTACAAGTTATAAGGTCTTGTCCAAAATAAGCATGTTAAGCTGGGTTGCGTGCGCTATTTGTTAGTTTTGTTAATCTGAATTCCATGGTTTATTTATATGTAAATGTTTTATAATTGTTCGTATTCATAGGATTTTAAAATAATAAAACTGGCAGAAATAGAAACTGGCTTTGAATCCTATGTTTTTGGTTGTGTTGGGTGGTCCACCTAGCAGTCTTGATGTCAAGGCCAGTGGTTCTGTTGTGTTATGAACCTGATGTCTGGGCCGGTGGCCATGTTATAAAAAGTATGGCGACCACTGATTCAGGCTTTTTGCTTTTATAACAGCTAATTTAACGACCAATCGCCGAGGTTTTCCTAATACAAATATAAAGGCTGGTTGTCCCAGTAGCCCATGTTCTTTTTAACTAAAAATTTTGAAGGCTGGTGGTCTCGGTTTTGCTGTTATAACAACTATTTTGAAGGTCGATGGCCTTAGTGACCCAAGTTTCTTAATACAAAATTTAAAGGGCGGTGGCCTAGGGTTAAATGTGAGGTGCCTTAGAACTAGCCTAAGGCTCAGCGGCCCAGGAGTCGTACAATTGGGAAGGTCAGTGGACAAGGGAAAAAAAGTGAAGACCATTGGCCCAGATTTTTTTTTAGTAGAATGTTGAAGATTAGGGGCTTAGAGTGAATGTCAGTGGTTAGGGTTGAAGGTCAAAGGTTAGGGGTAAAGGTCAAAAGTCAAGTGGCCGCGACGAAAGTGGATACTACAGGTTAAGTGGCACAGGATCGGCACCTATCCTACTAATGCATTGGTCAGTTACCGATAGGCTAGGTTTCTACATAATACACATTCTAAATAACAATAGGCTAAGCTGCTGCATAGGGACTCCTTCTTCAATCAACTAACTCTTTTACTTAAAACGAATTCATTGCCAAGTGAAAGATTTCATACAAATATGATCGCCAACATTGTAGCTGCATAGCGAAGTTGTTTTGAAACGACTTCGGCGTAAACTTTTCCTTATATGTTTCACCTCCGTGACTTGAGTTAATTTATAGTCATTCTCACCTTTTCATTATATAGCGAACTTTTTAGGTCCCTATTAGTGAAATTTGGAGCCTCAAAATAAATTTAAAATCTCCATTACGAGAAAGAGCTGCAAAAATGCCCAGGATCATCATCTACAAAAATTTTGCAAACAGTTTTTTCTCGCGATTTGATGAAAAATAATATTAATATGCATTTTTACTATTTTTGTGGGTAAGAGCTAAACAACATTTATATACATCCGTCATAAGGCGGAGCTTATTATGTTATGATGTTGTCCGTCCATGCCTCTGTCTGTTATCAATTTTGTTTTCACTCAGTAACTCTAGTTCTCCACCATTTACAGTTACAAATCTCTGTGAGATAGAAGAAGCCTATCTATTTCAGGGTCAAAAGATCAAATATAAAGGCCTTTGTGATTGAAAAATTAAAAACGGTTTCCTTTCATAAACATTGGTTCTGCATCACAGACCTAGACGAGTCTTCGTGGATGGTTTACACTTGGGGTAGGGAAGAAGTCCTTTGATTTTGGGGTCAAAAGGTCAAAGATCAAGACCATTATCACTGAAAGAAGAAAAATTGTTTCCACAAACAATTTTAAGCTCTCGACCATGTATCTCCACCAAAGTTTGTAGATGATTTACACGTTGGAGTGAAAATAAGCCTACTGATTTTGGAGTCAAAAAGTCAAAAGTCAAGATCACTGTGACTGAAAAAGATAAATGGTTTTTGCATAACAACTTTAGTTCTCGACCACATACCTTCAACAAAGTTTGTGGACGGCATGCACTTAAGGTATGTAAAATGCCTATTGATTTTTGGGTCTAAAGGTAGAAGTTCTAGGTCATTGTGGCTGGACATAATTATATTTTGCGTTAAAATAGTTGCATGGTAAATCGTGCTTGTATCATGCTTCACCTGACTGATTAACATAATGAATTAAAATTTTACCCGCAAAAGGTAGACGATGCATTATATTATTCCATGATTAATATAGAATACATTACGGTATATCAATCACTGCTTGAATCTAAGAACCTTAAGTTGATGAAAATATAAAGAGAGTGTAAAGAATTAATAGAATCAATTGCATGTAACGATCATAGTTTCAAAGTTATCTATAATATAGTAAAGATAATTGAAAAGTTTTGATTTTTAGCTGAGAGAGAATACAAACGGTGTTCTTTTTAGATTAGCCTATTTAACTGCGTCACTAAGAGACGCATGAGACAACGAGATTAGCGCCACCTATATTGATCTAATGTTTTTGGCTTCTGCTATTTCATTCTGATTTATTAAAGATAAAACAACAAATGTATCAAGGTATTAAACCTACAGGAGAATCGAATAAAGCAATGTTTTGGTTAGATAAGGAAGCTATTACAATAAGACGGCGAGCTGCGGTGGCTCAGTGGTTAGCGTGCCAGACTCACGACCGAAATGGTGCGGGTTCAAATCCTACCACCAGACCAGCCTGGGTCATCTACCGGGGTGTGTCCTTGGGCAAGGCACTTTACTCCAATTGCCTCGGCACTAAATAACCTACTTATGTTGTTGTGGCGTAAAGCACTAAACCAAATCAAAAAACAATACGACGACGACGACAATAATAATAATAATAATAATAATAATCAGTCAAAATTGGCAGTGGGGGCTGAAGAGTAGGTCAGCAATTGTTGCACGGTCGATTAATTAAAAAACAGGTCGGAGCTAGACCTTGCCTTTTAAGTTAAATTCGCCAAGTATTCAAAGCTGTAATATCCAATATATCCTTTTTTGGCGCGTTCGTTGTCAGTCCGCCCATGGCGTGGAGTTAATGTACAGCATTTGAAGTGACTGGAACAGATTTTGGTCATCTGTTTAAAATATGGCCTTCGTGTGTTTTCATTCTTTTGACCGCAGTTCAATAATTTCGCCATCTTATTGGGTGGTAGCACCGAATTTACATTCTGGAATGCAAATAAAGTTTTGCACACGCATCCGAACATTTGATTGACATTGTAACAAAATCTAATTGTTGAACTCTAGCTAGCTAGACACACAAACACACATCTCTCTCTCTCTCTCTCTCTCTCTCTCTCTCTCTCTCTCTATATATATATATATATATATATACATATATATATATATATATATAGAGAGAGAGAGAGAGAGAGATAGATAATGTTAACACACACACACACACACACACATATATATATATATATATATATATATATATATATATATATATATAGAGAGAGATAGATAGATAGATAGATAGATAGATAGATAGATAGATAGATAGATAATGTTAACGATATACATACACGTGTATTTTCATTTCAGTCTGTAAATTTAGTTATGGGGTGGACGTACCCATGTACGTTTGGCCACTAGCGAACATCACTGTGTATAAGGAGGTGATGAGTGGGGATGATGCTGTACTTAATGAGAACCAGCAGTGCTTCAGATTTTATCCCGGACCGCCATCTATTTCTTACTCCGTGGTCACATTTGATGGAAGCCCCAATTCCTATTTTGACGTCCATATGAACAAACCTTACGTACTGGAAGACATGACCATTTCGCTGTATGTATATCCAGGTGGGGACATCAGTGGAAGTTTGATTCATTTTAAAAGCGATAATGGAGACCTAATACACTTTAGGGTAGTCATGAACACCATTATCATCTCCTTCAGAGATCCCTACGGTATGAACGCAGGGTTGGTTTACCTCGAGAACTTTTTCACACCGGAGAACTGGAATCACTTGACCGTCACACGTGACTACGAAACTGGCACAATTGCTATTTACAAGGGTGGACAAGAGATTTTTTACGAAGACAATGAGTTCTCAGACACAATCAGCTTTTCGCAGAAAGGAACCTTACGAATCGGGAAATCTCAAGACGAAACTGATGAAGATATCTTTGATGGAAGAATATGCTGTGTGCAGTGGTACAAGGCAATCGTAAAAGAGGTTCAAGTGCAAAAATTTTGCAATCCTGAAAAATGGAATATAAATCCTGTAGGTTAGTGTAGAAAATTGTGAAAAATATTTACAGATATACAACGATCTGTTGAACAGAGCGGATACATCAGTAATATAATTATATTTTTATATTTTGCGTTAAATAGTTGCATGGTAAATCGTACTTGTATCATGCTTCACCTGACTGATTAGCACAATGAATTAAAATTTTACCCGCAAATGGTAGACGATGCATACTATTATTCCATGATTAATATAGAATACATTACGGTATATCAATCACTGCTTGAATCTAAGAACCTTAAATTGATAAAATATATTGTTTTCGAACTCGGAAAAATTGTGCAACAGTTTGATGGAAGAAAACTTTTGGTTGGCTGTTTTTTTTTTTTTTTTTTTGTTTTTTTTTACAAAGGAGGTGGTAGTGGTGGGGTTGGGGTTTCAATGCAAATAATATGTGGAACATATGGAACATAACCCATTTATGAGAATCATATTATTGTAAAGAGAGTTTTTAAAAGTAACTTCAAGCTTCTGAGGCCGATTTGTTCACTCTTCGCAAATTTTCTTCTTTTGCAACATTCATCTTGGTTAAAATGTCAGAATTAAGCAAGTGTCCTATCTATCTATTTTGAATATTCTCTTTGTTTTAGTGAGGCTCGAAGAGTCAGGGAATGGAACTGGCATAATGTGTTTGTCAAATGAAGTCCCATTGGAAGAGATTTTGACCTTAACGACGGTAACGAAGGGACCTACGTGGAATGCCTTTTTAAAGCACAACAAGTTGATGGGAAGTGGAGTGAATTCTGCCTATTTTCATGTAACATCGCGAGACCTGAAACCGCTTGATACTCTGACCACAATCAGCAAGTTCAACACAACAGGAACTCGTGTGTGCTCCCGCTTGTGCATGCGCATTGCTGGTTGTCAATCGTTCGCAATACAGCCAGACGAGAGCGCGAGCGATGAAAGATACGAATGTTATCTCTATGATAACAAGTACTCGGATGAGGGTGACCTTGAAGCCCATGCTGGAACAAAATATTATCATATTACTAACTAGTAATAGTCGAAAAGTAAAGGTGGCGTTGTTTTTACTTAAAGTCGAGTTCACTTATTGATCATACCTTTCTTTGCAATAAACTTAACCAACAATCTTGGGATGCAACAGAAAGATTGATATATAACAATCAGCTTAGAAGCATCGAAACTTTTACTAAATTTAAGCTTATAAGTGAACTATTTCATTTTGCGAAGACAGCCATCATATGCATATCATAGGACAGTATAATTTACTTAAATGGAACAAAATATTGATTGTATGTCATGCATTGTAAAATTGATTTTTAATCAGACTGTGGGCAGACTTAGTTTATTAACACATTTTGTCTATCAACATGGCCTCCGCTGACCTGTAGACACTTATAGAGGGATTATACAACTTTTTAAACATCCTTGCCATGTTTAAGTTCTAGCATTCAAGAAAGCAAGGACATGATGGCGATTCTTGTTCAAAATTTGTCTTTTATTGTCTTTCCTGCAAAGCATAGGAGAGACGTTAGTGTCTCTTTTTGCCACGGTCTTGTCGTTGCTGCTACTGTAGACATCTTCTTTTTAATTAAAAATTCCAGTTCTCTAAAACTGTTTAAAAAAATACAATCATTTAACTTGACGGGTACATTTTCTTAAAGAATACTATGCATCATCATCCAAATTAGCTCACAGCGACCTATTTCTACGCTCCATTGATCTTGACAAGTTTTTTGCAGTAGCACCATTGCTCGGATACTGTTGCATATGAAGTCGTGTAACTTGGAAAGTTTGGTCCCTATGTGTTCGACATAAAAAATGCTATCAGTTTAATTATCGACTGCTTTTCTCGGCAGTCACTGAGTTAGCCTTAGGCAATATTGATATTCTTGTGTTTTTCATTTTTTCTTTATTTCTAACAGGTTCCACACAAAAATGAAGTAATAATTCAAAATTTTCATCCTGCTAGCGCAAAGGGACACTATTTATTTACCCGATGAAAAAGGTAGCAGAAATTACTTTCATTTGCCCTTGCCTTGTTTTCTCCTCAAACTGTCTCGAGTTCGAATAGATGTGGATCATATGTGCACACGTGCAAATTCAGGCTGACCCCCAAAATATGGAATTTAAGTTGCTTTTGAAAGTTGTGGCGGAAAGGACTATTTGCGGATATCTCAGAAAGGATAAATCAATTTGACTAAAATTTTGTTTTGTTTCTATTAATGTACACCATCATATTATTAAGATGTTTCCCATGTATGTTTTATCTCTTAGCAAACCCTTGGTCGTTTCGACTAGATATACTACATATTTTAATTTCCATTTTAACCATATGTTAACTAATAAGGGTCACTGAGCTGGTAGTTCATGAAGTATTCGAAATTACAGACTTTCCTCGATTTTGTGTGGTCACCATGCAAAGTGATTCGTTCTATCTGTTACAATATAGTGGCAGCGCTTGTACATTTTGAAAGCATAGGTATCAAAACATCACGTAGGCTCTGTTGTACTATCTTGGGGCCACAAAATATCTTCCTCCTTTTCTTGCACTGCCTTTGGGATAGGGAAGTGTCTAATTGATACATCATCTTGTGCTCTTTTCAAACAAATTCTTGATCAGACCATCAGTATCCCAGTTTTTGACATCGGAAGATAATGTCCTGCCCAATTAGCCGGACAACTAAAACTATTTTTGGGTTAGTGAAATGTTTCGTAAGTATCCCAATTTTTAAATAGCAAAAAGAAGAAAAATGTGATATTAGTTACCATTTTTCCCGCATCATCCTTGCCGAGCTAGTAGGTCAAAATCGGACTTGTCTCCCTCTGTTCTATCACATCAATTACAAAAGATTACTTTGGAGCTCATTTTCGAATGTATGATATATTGCGTGTTTGGTGTTTTATCATCCTTTCCGATTGTATATGAGGGGACGATGTATAATCACCGAGAAAATGAATCAGTGTGAATTCATTTCTTTTCGTGTATATCAATTTTCAAGGTTTTGCAAAAACAAAAATAAGATTTTCGTCGGTACTTAAATTCATGAATTAGAGAGAGTGTTTGCTACTGTCTCCAAACATAGATCACCGTTTGTTGGGTCCTTAAATTCGTGTTTTGTGGCAATCACGAAATTCACGAAGTTTCGTACCCCGCAAGTAAAAGTAAACTCTCAGTAATTTCGTGGTTGGAGAGGGTGTCCAATTGTTTTCACAGATATGTCATAATTTGTAGATTCTTTACATTCGTGGTTTGTAGCAACCACAAAATCAACAAAAATTAGTACCCCACGAGTAAAATGAATTCACCGTAAATGACTTCTGAACTGAGAAAAGAAAAGAAAGTTCGTAGAGGAGTATGTGGATGATGATTGTGATTACGGAAATGATGGATATTGTGATAAAACCCTAGAGAATAAAAAAAAAAAATACAATTGAAATTGAATTTAAGAATGTCAAAAGATAAAACAGAAGTATATATCCAAGGTCGTACATGCAGTAAAAGAAAAGGATATGAAGTAGAGCGTTCATGTAAACCATGTAATGAAGTTAGAACCATTCCTATTGCACAGAATTCCAATTCTTAATGGGGTAGCAATCGCACAAATGGAACAAAAACTAAGGTGTTGGTTTTGTACCCAAAAGCGTTATCGACAGTATTAACGAGGTCAGATAGTGACTACATCTGAGGGCAATGAAGATATTTGTTTGCTCGAATGTGTGCGATTATGAAGCGTCCGAAGCAAAAGCGGGGAGCAGAAGTCACACGATTCCAGTTCAACAGTTGACGAGATGAAAAAATGGCGCCTATTTGATACATTTTGCTTTCATGTATCTATAGCAACACTGGATCATGCCGGCAAAGCTTGGTTGCATTTTCTCAATTGTGGGCCTTTATCTTACAAGACAGTAGTTCAAATAAAGTGTCATGTAATACCACAGGTGAGAAATGCAAGGTCCAAACACAAGGACTCAGTTGCCAAAGCGATAAAAAAAATAAGCTTCCTGGATACCTTTGAACTAATTATAATACCTGGATACCTTTGAACTAATTATAATACCTTTCTACAAACAAACCATTGTTTCATTTGTACAGATAAATTTTACAAAATTTTGGTATATTTAAAAAAAAAATATCTAGATGTGACAAAATGACACAATGTAAATTTGTGGCAAACATCTCGACCCATGTTGTTGCCTTGGAAATAAGATGCATCCAAATAGTTTAAAGTTGTACTTCTTTCTTCTCAATGGATTTGAAGAAAGCATATCACCTGTGTGCATCTAACGTGAAATAAAAGACATTTTGAGAGTCATGGGCCATGACCAGAAATACAAAACTTCATAGATATTAGTTGCCTTAACATTGGCATACACACTTTGGAATAAAAAAAAGTGTGTCATAAACTCATATATATGTTAATTTCTAATTGTCAGAATATATTTAAATTGTTGAGAATGGTAAATTTTAGAATTGTATGAATTCAGACCTAAATTTATTTGTGTATAATCCTCATAAATAATCAGATCAAATGCCCCAATGTATGCCTTTTTATAGCTATATGTGTCATCTTGAATGGACAAATCGAATAATTTACACAGAAGTTTTGCACCTTTACTGAGGCAAAGTAACATATTTTTTGAATAATTGCATTTTTCAAATATGCTTCAAATACCTGGTTTATGTACTTATTTTATTTACATGCATGCCAAAATTAGCTATGAAGGCATTTAGGATGTTTAATTATCAAAACAATCTGTTCACAATGGATATTTCCATTATATTATTCACAGTATCACTACACTGATTAACTTGCTTATATATTTCCTTCATTTGCCTACATTTTTTATGAAATCCAGTGCATTAGTTATATAAGTTCAGATTAACCTAGACTATCTTTCGTATGATAGCCACTAACCTGGACACAATCTATCTAAAAATCAGCATAGTTTATGTTGCATTTTCTGGAAATAGTTGCATTTGAATGAGAAAACAATCACTGAAAGTTATAGTACCAATGACCTTTCCGGAACCGACCAAATCACATATGCTTGCTTTGCATCCTACGCAAAAACCTAGAGGATGAACTCAATAAATATTTTATTTTCTGCTTAATGCTGAATGCAAGTGAAATTCTTCACTACTTAGCAAATCTCCAGGACAAATTAGAAACAACTATGATTGATTTTCTTAGGGACTACGATAGGATGCAACCAAACAGCTGATTGGTTCAATTAGTGTAGTCATACTGATAAAAAGATTTCCAACAAATATCGCTGTCGTCACAGGGTGTAGTCACTATAGGTTTGGTATATCGAATGAAAACAGATAAAATATCGTGATTTTTTTTCTCGAGAAGACCGTACTATTACTGTATTAAAAGTAAATGACGTCATTAGTAACAGACAACATACTATATTTACTTAAACCAAATAATTCACATTCTTAGAGCAAAAGAATAATGAAAGAGCAACTCGACGTTTCTCAGGAGACATAATACTAAAATAGTTGACAACAGATGATTAATATCATTATTAAAAACTTACAATGATCTTACAATGATGTTCAAAATTAATGCAAAATAAAAATTGAAAGTACATCTTGTACTAAAATATGTAAATTATCATAGAACATTTTTAATTGATTTATTATTACCGCTTCCTGCGTGAGAGATTTCTCACTCAGAAAGAAACTTTGTTGAATAGATCAGCTCCTAGTAGCTAAGGAAGACTTCATCACTGAATAAGATCGAAGCTTGCGATAATAGCCACATAGCCACAACGCATCGAAACTGGCTAAGCAATCCGTCAACTTCTTAAATTATAATCACCATAATTGATTTATAAACAGGACATTTTAAAAAAGCAATACAATTTTAAGCGAAGCCCTGCTTTTCTGTGCGTGCCGCTTTCTTGTGATTACTACTGTATCAACCTGATTCTTCAGCTAGCTTTTAGACACTTAGTCTTTATTTACAAATTTTGGATCTGTCCAATCTGAAGTTAAGCTGGTCAACGTATGAAGTATTTGTACCATTACTTGCAATGCCTGTATTCGGATTAACAACGCCAATTCTGCTTTTTTTCACAATGTTTTCTCTAATGTCACAATTAATTTAGCCAGCAGTCGTGGTGCTTGATATGTCATCTGCGTCGTGGCCTGAGAGTTTTGGTTTTTTATCAATACAGTTCTGTTCCGTTCTCTTCTGTTATTGTAGTCAACCATCTAAATTTGACATGTAATACGAACGTAATGCCCACTGACGTGACTTCTTCCTAAGCTGTATCATACAACGTGAGGGAATAGTTCTTCAGGCAAGTAAAACAGTAAAACAGTCCATCACGCTAAGGCCGTGGTCCCTTACGCAGGGGATATGGTTCGTTGGCATTTCATCGACAGGGATTTAGTCGAATTTACCATTAAAACGCGTAGCGTGAATTCTCTAAATTTATTGGCACATATCATAAAAGGTATATACTATACTTAAGGTGACCACACCAGAGGGCAATAGAAATATTTTTTCGCACGAGTGAGTATGACTCTATTAAGAAGAAAATGTACAACCCACGTCCGTTGTTTCTTGTGAGGATTTCTAATTCGGAAACTCCTGCCTGGACAAGGTATTGTGCTCACAGGTGTGACGACAGGGAAACCCGTGTTACACGCTAGCTTTACTGTGTTTAGGGAGATGTTAAAGCAGCTGAAACACCCAGCCTGAAAAGGAATGTGCATGTGCTCCGGGTTGCGACTCAAATGTAATCTGTAAATCTGTATCTTTTTTTAAAACATTGCATTATATCTTTTAGTAATGTTTGATATCAACAAAATAATACTTTTATTTTCTTGTATGTTATTTTTCAACACAACTACCTTTGACCACACTTTTATCCCATCCAAACTTGTAAACAAATAGGTATTATTTCTGGATACAGACATTCTTACTTTCATGCGAAACCCGTGAAATATTTCAACCACTTCTCTAATTCAAAACTAAGTAACCTTTTTTTTCTCATGTGTAAAAAGATTAAAATTATTATTATGTGTTCTCCCTTCTGCTTTGCCGATTAGCTGCCCTGCAATTTGCTTGTGCTCCGCTTAAGGTTCAGAAACTGTCCTAAGTGAAAATCGATTTAGGTAGAGATAATATCGCCCAATCTGGCTGGTCCTGTAATTTAGGAATTTTGTATTTTACACTGTCGTGTTGGAATATGAGATGTTGATACATACAACTTTGAGTGGTCTAGTGATTTTTAGTTTTGATTTTGAATGGAAGCGAACTGCCTGTGACAAATTGGTTTTATTAAATTAAAATGTGCATTATATTTTATATTCACCAGCGTTTTGCTTTTTAGCACTCTTGTACAAAATAATTTCTCACTTTCGTTTCCGCGATCGACGACGACCTTTCCGATGCATAGGATGTCGCCATATTTGTAAGCTCTTCACCTGTCAAAACAGTAATAATCCGTACAGTAACGCTGCCTATTCCGTTTCGGTTGTGCAACATATTGTCATTTGGTTGAGAGTAACTAATATTTTAGTAAGTTTAGAAATAATTAGGATATAATTTGGTTTTATATTAAATGTACACGTCTTAGCAGTATCTCAGGGTATCTTTATAAAGTTTTGAATTTACATAACAAATCAATAATAGTTATCTCGTGGTAGTAAAACCCGGTAGGTTCTCGGAGAGAGTTAAAATTGTTTGACAGCCTTATAGATTGTTTTCTCGTATATCTTCATTGTCTGAATCAATTCTCATTATTTACTATATAGTTTGCATCGTTGTTCTGTGTGATTTTTATTTTCAACAATTTCACAACGAACTTAGTTGCAACAGCGAATCGGTAGACCACTGGATATGACTTAGTGACATCACAACTGTATCCATCAAAACGACTCGCGTAGCAAAGACCATCGATCCGCTTGTTTCCAATTAATCGGTCATATCTTTATAATGGCTCGGTGGGTTTGCGTACAATTTTGGTATATATTTCAATTCACTTAGTATATTCATCTTATGCACATAAGAAAATTCGAGTTCGTTTTTCTTTAAGTGTTCTCGTGTAGTGGGATACGAGATGGTGATATATAAAAATATGATTGGTCTACAGGTTCATTCAGTTAATTAGTCTACTCTCAATTCATTTACTATGCCAATGTGTCGACTCCGAATTCGTCTTCTTGACCTTGGTTTAAAAACATTTTTTAATACACTTCTTATATTTTTTATTGTAAAACACCATTGTAGCACGTACGCAGATCCGATTTTCTAGCTCCATTATGTTAATTTACGCATATATGTAAACCCAGCATCTTTTAAAGTGAAATCACTTATTAAACATCAAAATTTGTATGTATGTATGTATGTATGTATGTATGTATGTATGTATGATGTATGTATGTATGTATGTCAGCATGTCACATGTTAGTTTACCGGGGTGTACGGAATGTTATGACCGTCTTGAACCCAATATTCCCTGATCCCCGGTAAAGTAACATGTAATGAATTTATTACCTCATAAACCTTACTTTAGCTTATGTCTTGAAAACAAATAACACATAAGAATAGCTACCATTGTTGGCTGCAAAGACGATTGTTTACAAACAGTTCGCCCCCACCCCCAATAAAAAAATTAATAAATAAAAAAATCTTGCCGAACGACTCCGAATCAGCATTGTTTAATTAAAATCTAGCCTTCTTTTGTGGGATATTTCAACTAATAAGTAAGCCACACAGTAACTTATTTCTATATATAATAAACACTTTCATATATTTGGATCATGCACTTGATAATGCATTTTAACTTTTAAAGCGGATGTTGTCTGCCTCTTTTTCTTTACCCAGTTGTGTTTTGCAAGTCGTCATGCGACCTACGTACACCCCACTTTTAAGTCACATGATCTAATTATGACTTGTTGGAATTCTTACAGCCCGCTAGAGTAATTTTTAACAGAAATACTGGATTTTATAATTTGATAATTGACCAATCATATTCCCAAAATTTGTGGTTTATAGGGTGACGAAACTAAGTATACTACCTGTAATTATTTCAAAGTTGATGAAACAATTTTAAGTAAAATATATCTGAAAAATGTTGAGTCTCGATAATCAATATTTCAATATGATCAATGTGTCTCGAACACACCCAGCAATACTCGAATACACCCAGAAATTCTCGAGTAATATAGACAGTGAATATCGAAATCCATATAAGTTTGGAGATTTTTCGCGGTGTTCTATCATCTAGTATTACACATTACAACACACGAATCAACACTTTGTCCACCACTGCAACTGTTCGACATTTTTACATATTAAGGGGTCCCAAAGGTCATTTGGGTTAAAACTATTTCAAATCATAATTTTGGTGGTTACATAGTAAAAGAGAGTAGATTTATACGTGTTGACAACAAATTCATGTGAATATTGTAATGGTACCAAACTGATGTGTATTTCTCGCAGTGTTTTAATTTATCAACATTTTCGAGTACATCTTCAACAGAACTGAATATATTTTTAATTCAAATAACATATGACTTAGAGAAAATGGATGCAAATAGTATCCCGACTTGGAGATTGTATTGAAAAGTTCATCCATGACTTCAGTACGAACCCTACTCTTGTTTCCGGTACGTGAAAGTATTCACTATACTTCAGTATCATCTGTTGTTTGGTCTTAAGATTCATAATATGTTTTATTTTGTTTTATAAATTCACAAAATAAGTCATAGAAAATCCTGGGAAATAATTTTTTTCGTGCTATTTACGATAATAAAAAAAAAAACAACAAACAAACTATTAACAAAAGAGTCATAATTATGTCTAACGCATAATCCTAAAATCGTAGAGGGACAGTTTTATACTCAAAATCAAGGTACCTAAAATAAGGAACACATCATTTTTGTTGACGACTGTGTCACATTTCCGGTGGTTGTGAGACTGCAAATAACTATCAACCTCCATCTTTGAACAAAGTACACAAAATCGTACTTTTACTCATTATGCACACCGCAAATGTGACGCTAATAACCAATCACTGCAGTGTTCAGGGGTGCGTTTCGAAACTAATCGTTGTGGGAATGACATTATTGTGTTGTGCGAGTGACGTCACTGACTAACCAAACGAGAAACAGAGATTTTACTAGTTACCGGCAATAGACACTGGCTTTGCCAATTAGGCCAGGTACGAGCAAACACATAATCAATCAAATTCGTCTAAGATTCAAATATGAAATTCTTCTGGATTGAATATTAGTGATTGCGCCATGAGCAAACCATGGATTATCGGACAAGTCAACCAAAAATTAAACTCCTTGATTTTTGTTTCAGTTTAGAACTTCGAAATGATTCAAAATTAGATATCGCAGAAACATCTTGTATACTACTGCTACAAAAAATGTAATTTAGATAATGCCTTTAAAAAGTTGCGAACGTACACTAATTAATACTTATCAGCTCCACCATGTTGTAAATAATCATTAATCTTTACTTCACCGTCAGGTGTTTGGGAAGTGTATTGATAGGTTTAGCCTGCTGCCGAATCCCAAATAGGTCAAAATATGTAATAATTCTTATGATATTAATTTATTACGCAGTTGAAAAGCAGTTAAAAAAAGAGAGCTTTCTTGTTCCAAAATTTGGAGTCATGATCACCGCAATGGTGCAAAATATGTCATAATCGCAATAATGAATAGACAAAACTGGCTCTCATGGATTCGATGAATTCATCCTAGATCTCATATGAAATGCCAAATTTATTGTCAAAAGAACGACTAGAGTTATCGTCCTTTAGATCCCATTTTCTTGCTTTGTTTAACAACTAAATATTTTCACTGGTCAAAGCTCACAATTTATGTTGTTACGACGAAGCGGAAGTAAATATACAAAAAAAAAATCGATTTATAATCCATCTAAACAAAAAATAATCATTGCAAAAATGAAGGAAACATATAAGCTTATGTAGTCTTTTATTTCTAACGAGGTTATGAAAATAAGCCTTTGGTACAAATAAGGATATCAGAGAGATGTGATCTTGGAGCTTTATGTTTGAATGAGCTACCAACTGCATACAGATCTCATGTTTTTTAAATAAGAAAAGATAAGCAGTCAAAGGGAAAAATATACAGAAAACCGTGCAAAAATATTTCAAAGATATGAAAAAAAGTATTTTGATCAGTAAAGAAGCACCACTCATACAGCACGAATAGATAATTGTGTGAATACAAGCACCAGTATCGAAATCAAACAAAACAATTTGTAAAGTTTCTTATAGAAACTCACATATCTATGAATAGAAAAAACTGTTTATATAAAACATTACACGATTAATGAAAAACAAAAACAAATGTACATGTACATATAAGCAGAACGATCTCCTAAAATGAATAAGCGATAAGTTTTAGTTAATGAAATACAATTGCTTATGATATCCACGATCTTGCCATCATACCACATAAAATAACAAATGCTGTTGTCATGGAGAAGATCTGAATATGCAGCGTTTTCCCGCTTCCAGATCCAGCTATGACCAGTTGTGCCGTTTCTGCGTCAAATGCAACTTGTCCACCTGAGAAAAAAGTATAGAACAAATATAATTTAATCAGCAATGTATAAGCTAAGGGAAAGAAAACTGTTCAAATTCACTGAATTTTTTTTCCACTTTTATCGAATTTTTAAACTAGTGAATATCATCTCACTAATATTCTATGTTTACTAACTTCAATGACTTTAAAAGTGTTTGCTTTTAAGAAAATAAAAGACAACACTGATTTCAAATTTTGTAGATATTGTCCTTTTGCTATCATCTCTAAGACAGATAACAATTATTACGTGAATTAAAGTTACGATCTTTCCTCAGCGGATATTAAAAGTTGTTATAGTGAAGCATTTTTTTTTAGTGAAAGAAATAATGGGAGATTTCAAAAGGTTTGTCTAACAAAAGTGTACTAGATAGTCAGAATATTTTTAAAAATGATTGATAAAAAAGACTAACCCAGCATGTATGACGTATTTAATATTATTACATTATGATTCTTTATCCATTGTAAGATAAAACAGAGAAGTATGAAGAGGAAGAACATCCATGATAAGAGGAAATGGAGCAACACCGATACCACAGTTCTTTTAGATGGAAAAAAAGTATCCGGAAACCCAATCTTTCGAGATGTTAACATATCGAAACCTTTGCTAGCAATGTTGGGGAAAAACTACAAATTAAAAAGTCAAGTTTTTGAGTTTTAATACGAGTTACAGATTGCCTGGCATAACTTACCGAGAGTGAAAAAAACAGTAGGACTATTTGTCCCATCTCCACCTCTGTTATGCGCCATTACTCTCAGCTTGTAGACATTGTTGTTCTCAATACCATCAATAACTGCTTCATCAACTATATCAACCAAGAGTTCCAAGGCTGTCCGGATATCATCACCTGCTTTCCACCATTTCAACTGTCCGATATAAATTTAAACACAAATGTAAAAACTAGTTACATTTTGACCAGCATGAAATTATCAATGAAAACAGAAGCGGTAAGACTAATAGCATTTTGACAACAAACTTAACAACTACTACTGCTACAGCACTACATCCAGAACTCTTGATACTACTACTACTACAGTATACATTTTGGAAGTTCTGGACCATTGCGAGCTTTAATACGACCGCACATCTTTATTTCTTTTTTCTCGCGTGAGCACAAAATACTTTGAGAAATGCCGATTTCAGAACTCCCAAAACTTATAGTATTTTAAAACTAGTAGATCAATCAGGCTTGATGGTATTATTTCACAAATTGCAAACTATTAGAAAAGTCAGAAAAAGAAGACAACTAGAGAAGCGAAACGGCGAAGCAAACACTAAGTTAAACATTTTTGACTCATCATAAATAATAGCACAAAACTACCTTGTACTAAATTGTGGCTTCAGATTATGCGCAGCGCACGACGGACTTCAGATTAAAAGAACCAAAACAAATAACAAATACAATACCTTATCCTAAAGAAGCTAAAGTATTCGATGAGATAAAAATGTTTTTACTATATTGGAAAAATTACTTCACCTATAAACCAAAGAAAATATTTTTTGATACTCATGTATTTGATACTCATGTACTCATGATACTCATGTATTCAAGATCACAGCAAGTAGATAGAAACAAAGCACACTGTGACATGATATTTTGGCAAAATCAATTGAATAAGGCAGTATCCATGGCTATTGCTGGTTGTGGGATATAATACAAGGAACCGTTTTTGATGAACGGGTAAGAGGAGAAAAAAAAATTCATAGAAAAACATTCAAAGTGGAGAGCTTCCTAATGCAGTTAAATGATTATTCACTACACGAGAGGAAAGAGACTGAAATGTGATTTAAATTGAATACATTATATTGCGAAGCTTTCTGGATTGCATATCAATATTGACAAAACCAGAATGATCCGGTTCGGTAGTATGAAAGGCGGAACTTTACGAGTTTACTGCGAAATGAATCTTAATTGGGAGCAAGGGCAATTCACAGTATTTAGGGTACGGTTCTACACCAACCTTCACGAGATTGTTACAGTTAACTATAGTTCTAAATTAAAGAGATATTAAGAATTTGCTTATGCGATGGTCTAAAGAAATTATGACATCTTTTGAAAAAATTACTGTTTTGAAAAAATTTGCAATGTCAAAGCCGAATTATCTATTGTCGTCTCGAACAAATCTTACTCAGCAAATATTAAAGGAGCTTAATTCCCTATTTTCTAAAGTTTGTTTCGGAATGGTTCAACCAATATAATTAAGAGAAAAACTTTGTGAGAGATTATTCCCAAGGTGGACAACGCATGATTGATATATACTCTTCTGTAGATTCTTAACACATTTTATGGATTAGAAGACTTTCAAATTTTAACAATCACACATGACTAAACTTGTTAAGCGTTTAATGGCCAGACTACTTTCAATTTAAAAAGTCAGGTGTGGATTCTATTTAATTGTCATAGTTTAAATTCATTTTTGCACGCCGTTTTTAAGGCTTCGATTCATTTTACTATAAAATGTTCAGAGCATATGTCAATTATTGATTTTCTAAAAGAAACGCTTTGGTTTGACGATAAGATTAAGGTTGGTGGAAATAATATGCTTATAAAAAAATGTTCGATTCAGGTAGATTCATTTTAAATGATTAAACGAATAAAAACTGGGAATATCTGTCTTATGTGAATTTCACAGTAGGCTTTAATATAAATGTAAATAAAGGATTTAGAAATAGTAATTTAGCAAATGATAAATATAGCAAATAACGAATTACCTTCTTCAAAAACATAGGAAAATGAACAGTTTCAGAGATTTGAATAATGACGTTCAATGATTTCTATCAGCCTTCTGATGAAAAGTGGAAATACAAGCACATATTAACTTGTCATGGGTGTTAGTGTGTATGTTGCTTACGGGTTTCGTACTAAGCCTTCCGTGTGCAAGACGTTTTTGTAGGAAATAAATCGCATATTTTTTATCGCTAAAAATGGCAATTTACGGTAAAGATAAAACCTCACCGTAAGGACAAAACACCACAAAGAGTTAAATACAGTTCAGCACATCATTGTATCATATACACCCCGAGTAATATTGATCCTGGACAAACTTTACAGATAGCAATCCCAAATTTCTGTCCAAATAAATTGATTATTCCAGTTAGTTTATTTGTGTGATTTGATATGAACAACTGCAGTAGAATGCTTATGAAAGACATCACTACATCCTACGGAGACTATGATTCTTTCAAGTTGAATGATTACAACATCTTCATGATATACAACAATGTTTGGCTGCCTGATTTGGTTAGGACAATTAGGATCGAGCAAGGTTCCGTGAATGATAAGAGGCAGATATAGTATACAAAATACTGATACTGAAGCTATGCAGTTTGCGGTTTTGGAAAAAAAAAGTTTAGAACACCATTGACTTTCAGATAATAACAGATAATTATCCACTGTATCATTGTTTTCCTCTGGATTTTATATTTAACATAACTCTTGCAAAAGTGCCTGAAGTGGCACAGGGTTGTAACCAAGACTATGAACTGGAAAAATTTTGTTGCAGTACTATGAGATTCATTCAGAGTCAATTCCACAGTCGGTATATGACAAATACACAATGGAATTGCTTTCTTTTATGACCAAATTACGAGAAAGAATTATCGACACTTGATTCTCCTAGAAAGAGTATAAAGGGTATTCAGATTCTGTATGAAAAGAGTGGAGAAACTGATATGAAAAAGGTTTTCAACTCGTCAATATAAAAATCTCCATGAGTGGTTTCTTCTCAGATGTTTCAAAAGAGACACCAGTTTACAGAAGCCACAAAATATTTCTTCCATGAACATCAATAGTACACAGAAATTAATGACGTAACTGTTAACTATGTTTACACTGATAATCATTGTCTCTGGCTTGATTTGATAAGTGCACATATTGCATGGTACTAGACTCATTAGCTAATGTTGAACAAGGTATCCACTTGCAAATCAACAGAAAAAAGAACGTATAGGTCAACAAGGATAAAATAATGTTTGCAGATAGTGAATAATATTGTAACAGACGATATAAATACCCTCAGTCATGGACCATAGGTAGTTCACGAGCTGTACGTGTTGTTTCAGAGATAATCCCTATACACACCTAACGCCACACAATTTACATGTTCACATTCAAAACAGACTCGTTGGGTCCGTTTAAATACAATACAATATTGTATCCGTGTGGACCTATAGACCCTCACAAAATATATATTCATTGTGTGTCTGATGCTGATGTAAATTTTGAAAACTGAGTTAAAATCAGTGATGTTGAAGGCATGAATAAATGGCTGTACCGCAAAAAAAAAAAAATGCTTCCACTAAATCTGTTAGAGTCTGTATACAAAAACAGTGTTGACTAAATCGATACCAACTGTCTATCTTTTCAGTTAAACAAGATTTTGAATAGAAAGTGATTATTCATGGTTACTCAAGGATGAAAATGTGATGGTGATGGATTCTGAGGATAAATTAGATAAATGGTTAGAATCACTAGGTGATGGTTCCGAAGATGCAAATAATTTGTGGGTGATTGATGACTCTGGAAATTTAAATAACCTAAGTAGCCTTTAGATGACGACATTTTTAAATATCGATTTGGATGAACATACAAAAGTACCACACTGTTATGGAGGACCTACATTAGAATGTTAGGTTTTTGGTGGTCTTCTACTTAAAAGATAAAACGTTGATGGAAAGTGTTTCTGATGAGAGCAATGTAGTACCAGTGATTATGTGAGGAGGGATTGCGGATACACTGAAACAGAGATAACGAAACAAACTGTAACGAGGCACGAGTATCACTCTGTCTATAGAGTCCTTAGGTAATGTACTTATGTTGTCAATCAGAAAACGCTTTTCGTCATACATATACCAAGCAACTTTATATGAATTTTTATCCTGGTGACAAAATCTGAGCACGTTTAAGTTCCTTTTAATCACACAATTCTTTATTCTCTTACAAACTTATTATTCATTTGTTGGATACGAAATAAACATGCTGTCCTTCTGGTAGTCACTAGTGTCATAAAGAAAAATATTATCCTTCATGTGAATGTACAAGTTTTCTGTCTCAGTTTGAGTATACAATGAATTAGTATCAGTCATGATTAGTCTCATTCTATCAACATATTTATTGTTCAAATACTTCTACTAAATTTCATGCATTAGCCAGTTAGATGATTCTGACGCTGTAAGTCCCCCATCAGTTTGTCTTATTAATTTGAATTTTGTTATCTTTTATACTGACCAACAATAAGTAATTGCCAATAAGTATTCTCTTTGCAAATGATAAATGTTTCTAACATTTAAAAAATATTTTCAGCTGCACTATCGTTATTTACTCCAAATTTCTATATGCTTACCGAATATATCTTTCTTTGATGACTTCATCACTAGGGAGACAGTTTTGTTACATAGTAGTAAATACAACTTTAAAAACTATCACACTTGTTTCTCCCAGAATCATGCCCCAAGGATGTTATAATACCGTGTAAAAAAGTGGAGAGAGGGATTCCGAAAAGTATTTCAACGCAGTAACAGAAAAGATCTCAGTAACTAAGGAAGGTCTGCCAAACACGGCATTAGTTTAAATACGTGTTTTTCTTAATTCATTTGCTGCTTTTAGTTTCAGTTTTGTGTTCAGTTCAATATATGATTTTAACCATTTTTGTTTTTCAAGCAAAACAACTCTGTTTATCTTTTAAGTTTTATACCCAATTGTATGTAAAGTTTTAAATTTCTTTAGTGAATTACATAGTTATGTGTTTCGTGATATATATCAGTTTGATACAATTTGTTTTGCACCTTTGTAATAATTTATAAACTTTTTCTGTAACTTTGATAAATCATTTTTATCTGGAATAAATTTCGATGGAGCTAAGTCCCGGAAATAGCCATGCAAGTGTAATGGAATCTCAAAATCTACATTTAAAATACAACCAGAACCAATAGAGTAAAGGTTTCTCTATCATTTTAATTTGTCTTTTATTTGCACATCTAAAGATGTTACCGGCAGGTATTGGCGCATGGCCTAGTCATAGAGGTTGTGGGTATTTAATAAATGACCTTGATCTTGGCCTTTCATACACACCATTTAAAAAAAAATATTACTATCTTTGTTATTGTAGTACTCCTGACTTGCTTCAGTATATCTCATGTTTCATGCTATTCCACCTCGTATTCCACTCTCAATAATTAGGAACATGTCCTAGTCTGTTAATAGTTCATGTTCTATATTGAAATTTGCATCATGTGCTTAATCTAGAAGCACTGTAATACTGAACATGGTCAGGTTTGTAGTTGGTCATTTAGAGAGTCCTAAACTCCTAAAAATTGCCACAAGGCATCAATGTATCTTCTTTACATACTGGCCATGTAGATCTCGAAGTGTAAGAAGGTCGAACTTTTCCATAACCTTCCGAAAAAAGGCATTTAAAATTATTTCAATCAGTTTATTAATCATGAACTTTTATTTATTTTCATGAGAAAAGCAATCGATCTGATCTTATTGTCTACACTACGTCTTAGTTACTGTCAACCGGGTATGTACCTGAACATATTAAGCAGTCTACGAAACCAACTAAAATATAACGACATATGATGAAGAATTTAATTTACCTTGTATCCATCCAGAGAGGCCTCCCCAAAAATCGTACTGACACCGCGCCATCTTACTCTGACGGTGTGGGGTCCATGTGAATACACCCAAACAAATTCTGGGTATTTAGATGGGGCTGCAAAAAGGGTAAACAATGCGCGTTTATCAAATAGTTCCAGTTTTTACATAAAGTTGTGGTTGTTTACTATTTATAAGATGCAAGTTGTAAACATATAATTTTCTTTGTACTGTAATTTAATTATATATGTTCTCTATACCTATTTTCGCGACTTTTTCGTGAATACATGAATGCGCGATTGTAGAATATATACTCTCTGTAGTATAGGGGATGGTCTTCTCTTCTTGGATTAATTATCGCGAGAGATTTGAATTTATGCTTAAAGTTTCTAAAGAATTTACGCAATGATACATTTAGCGTAAAAATAAGTGATTCGCTACCCATTTCTCTTGCCAATATTATTGATTGACACAAACAATGAAACTTCTTACTGTCGCACCTACCGGCGTCACTGTATTTTGTAGGTCAATTAGAAGGAATATTCATAAGGGATCTAATCCACTGGAAAAGTGGGTCATTTGAAGTCCATACATCTTGTATGAATGACATGGAATAATTAATTTCATCACATATAGCACTTACTATGGATGCACGTGATTATATCTATTTCTCTGGTGGACTAAACTAAGTTCTTTTAATTATGATAATTAAAGGTAAACTGCTAGATGTGTATTTTCGCGGTGTGACCAGAAAAGTGTTTTATCTTTAATTGTTGGTGGTGGTGGTTAGTTGTGACCTTAGTTATGATGAAAAGAAACGGATTCATATTTAAAATTCAGCTGAGCCAAAGCCACCAAAATATCTAAGGGGTGATTTAATGCAAACCATATTTCTAGTCACAAGCGCCAAAATGTACATCCTGTCTTTGTAGTAAAGCTAAGCTACTGTTTGATATCAATACAGGCAACCATCATACTAACTATCAAAAGTGGAGTTGAAATAATCAATATACGGGCTACAGGAAACAATTTTCATTTTGGAATGGAAAGCTTGAAGAGTGAAAGGTTTAAATTTATTGTTTACATAATGGAGTGACACATAGTCTAGACAACGAGATCTTGTCCTACAGTATAAGATTTAACATCAATAATGCAGCGGCTACTATTCTTGCTGTTTTAATTCATATCGTGACACATGCTAGCGGCCACAAAACATCAACCCCTGTCAGCTTTGGGGCAATGAGAATTCCTGCGCATAATTACCCCATAAATAAATACAAAGTAGCAATTACTATCAATACTATATAAATAAAATAAAATCTCACATATTATCACTGTTTGTTGCAGAGTAAACTTTCACTCTGGTATGGAAAACTAGATAAAGGAAAGGTATGAATTTTTTGTTTATGTCATAGAGTGACTTTGGAAAAAAATCACAATAATATAATTTCTGTTATACATTTTACACATCCTTTGCACCATTTCTATTTTTGAAAAAGCTGGCTCACTTGACCATCCACCATTTTTTATTTTTGAAAAACGGCTCGCTCACCTGACCATTCACAATTTTTATTTTTTGCAATAAGCTGGCTCACCACCATTTTCAAAAAGTATAATTACAAGCTGGCTCACCTGGCCATTTAACATTTTTTTTAAAAAAGTGAGCTAAGGTCACTAATTAAGATTATTTAAAGAAAACAGAAAGCTAAACGAATACATTCTAACGTCCTATTTCTATTTAATATACTGCTTTAAAAAAAAAACTTTCTTGCTTAAAAATGAATTTACGTCATGCATACCTAGATCGTTACATATGGACAGGACAGTACTTGATAGATACATGGTATATAGTACAGAGTGAAGGCGAAGTAATAGTTCGTTTCATTTATGAGATTTCGTTTTATTTAATACATGGTACATAGGACTGGTGTAACCGTTCTAGAACAATTCAGTCACGCTATATAGGATTTCTAATACACCGTCCATAAATTCTTGTCTAACACGTGGAACAGATTGCATAACAATTTCGATGATGGGACAAGAATTGAATACTTTCTTTAAAAATATATGTTCACAAGAATGGAATTATATAGTCGAAGAACTAAAACTACAAGATTCCCAACCCATTCAAGAACTTAAACAGGATTTTGACAGTTTGAAAGTGGCAGTTTTCAATGCAATAAGGATTAGATGGAGGTAAAGAAGGACCAACACTAATGACAAAGAGGTGATTCTAAACAAGCTAGTGCATAGTATATCAAATGAGAGATGAAATAACCCGTGAGCCATCCATACAATGTGATAATCTTCAAATAATGTATTGAAGCATCAAGCAGCTACGATCGCCCATTAACAGTGAAAGCAGAAACATCCTTTTGAATTCAAGCATATTAGGTTGAATTCTCAATAAAGTAAAAGAATTATGCAAGATTCACGGACGTGGATTTATGCCAGTACTGGAAGAAAATAAAATGACATAGACTGTCATTTTCTCATAAAGATTAATAACTTAGCTTCAGCTCACACTTCATTAATTAGGTCTTCACTTCCAATTTATTTTTCTTACAAACACCTTAATGTAATTTCTAATATTTGTAAAAAAAAAAAAAAGAATTTGGAGTGAAAATATATCAGGGTAGTTTCCAATTTTTGTGAGCCGGTGACAATCCTGAATCAAACACCTGGCGTGAAATCAGTAAAGCGCATGGAACTATATTTCCCAACTGGCTGCGGTGCAATATTGCTTCTACTATTCCCCAACTGAGTGCGGTGCAATATTGATTCTATTATTCCCCAACTGAGTGCGATGCAGTAATAATTCTACTATTAAGGACTGTAGTAAAATCACTGAAGAGTATGGAACTATATTTCCCAACTGGATTTATTTTGAATTTAAATATCAAATATTGCTTATAACATGAATATTTATTTTTACAAATTTAATCACATTTATTTTTCTTTAGGTTTTCTTACCTGTGCTTTTGCAATTTTTAAAAAATAAAATAGAATTTGTCATTTAAATAATTTTTTGAAATGAATCAACTTCAGATTCAAAAGTAACACGCGTGTGCAATTTTGTTGAACGCAATAGTTGAAAAAGGAATAGCAAATTAATTAAAAATATAAAGATATAATACGCAGAAAATAACCATTTATCATAAAAATTAATGAATATTTTGATACTTGTGCTTTAAAATTTGATAATGATGATTCAATGAACAGATACAGAGCACAGTATGATGTGAAATTTGGCAAAATTCATTGAAACTGCGAAGTACGGATGGCGACATCAACGATGTGGAATATCTTATTGGCATTTATCAGATCAAAATATACCATATCTGATCAAATCAATATGCAGGTTTCAGATCTATTTTCAAATAGGAAAACTGTTTTCTAAGTGTAAGATACCATTATTTGATGATCAATATTTTAATCCAATGAATAACACCAGAAAATACCCGAAGCTGGTAATCAGTCTGTAAAATTTAGACAAAAGATAAATAAAGAAGTTAAAGTGAGCGAAACAGTTATGACGCAAGCCTTATAATTAACGACCAAAGGGAATAGAACAAGTTCTAGCGAAGAAGCTCTAAAAATATTGACCATTAAACGACTAAGAAAGCTTATACATGATGACTATGGCATAGGATCTGGTATCATTTTTTATAATAAAGAACTAAAACTAGTTGCTGGCTTTATCCTCTTTCGCAAGAACACGTTCTCTTTGATCGTTACCTTTTACTCAATTTCTGTTTATCATTTGTGTTGTTTTTTCTGTATCTTTGATAATAATTACATACAACAAGCCAGGTACTGCAGCAACAAGATAAATAAAATAATCAGATATCAAGGAAACAATCGGTCCATCTGATTTTAAATGCCAGCTTATTATACTGCGAACAAAAATATATTGTTTTCAGCTAAATCAAACAAATTGTTTGCATTATCTTTAAATCCTAACTTTATATTAACTAGGAATTTATTTATAGTATTTACGCCTCTATGACCTGTTTCGCCTCCGCCTTCACGCTAGGTTGTTTGGCTTCTGTTAAACTTCTTGCAAAATTTGCTATGAATAAAGCAAGAGTTGTAACAATCATATATATAGCTGCAAAAACAGTGGCATTTATTACACCTTTTTACTTAAACAGCTGTTTTAACCTTTCACCTAATAGTAACTTTTCTGACCTTAAAGTTTATAATAATGATATTGTCTCAAAAACAAAACAAAACAATTACAAATCTTCTAAATCGTCAACTATTTGTCACCTTTTATTTTCAGTATTTTGTAGTAGTTCTTTTTTTTTAAAAATTCATTGTTTCTTTTGAAATGTCATTTTTTTATATCTCAAACTCTTGGATACACATTCGTAAGTCAATATTAATATGATTTAATTCTGACTTAACTCCTTTAATACAACATAATCTAATAATTCTCTTTCTTCTTCTAGAGAAAATAATCTAGTAGGTAGCTTGTTCTTATATATATATAAGTTGCTCGTTAAATGGTACTTGCATTTCTAATCCAACTGGAACTAATAGTATTTGCCTGCTCTCAGCTGTTGATGAATATGGAGAAAGAACTTCTAGTGCTAGAACTATTTTATTACTTTCAACTGGTGATATCTATATCATTCCTTCTCTTACAAATCCTACTGACTTTATAAATTCGTTTCCACCTTTATTTCCATCTATAGTGCTAGGTAACAACATTTTGCCTGGATTACCGTCTGCAGAAATATATAATTTATCTTTACCTATTTCAACTTGTTGCAGAAATATATAATTTATCTTTACCTATTTCATTATACACCAATGTTCTTTTCTTTATTTTTAAACAAGGTTCGATTGATTTATATGATTTTCATCTATTTCCAAATTGTGCTTAATATGATCTTTGTAGAAAAATCAACAACATCTGCATATGATAGAGATTGTGCGGGGGTATGAAATCTCTCATCAATTAAATTATCAGTATAAGTCTCACTAATTACTTATCATCTGCATCAAAGTAATCATCTTCATCATATACATGATTATCGAACTTCTCTCGAAATGAATATTCAATTTTCTTGCTATTTAAATGTATAAAAACTGCTTGAAAAAGAATTAGCTTTTATGAATGAAGTGAGAGAAGAGAACTTCGCTAGCGAACTAGTTCGGAAACAAGTTGAAGAATACAGACATGAATTAAAATTTAACAATACAAATGGGGTATATGAAGAAATAACTGGCAAACATTTCATGGAAAAGGATTTAGATTTAATGGATGAAATGTTTTTTTTAAAAACATACAAAATGTTTGTAAAATCTAGATCAGCAAAAGTATAAATGATGTAATAATACTTGGTGTGACATTTTTGATTAGTAAATTTATTCCAAATGAAACTTTAAACGACTTACAGACAGAGTTGAAAAAATATTTCAGACATAACATCAAATATAATAAGATATTGTGCTGGGTTTTAATCTTATCCATTAGGAGTACCTCTATTTGCATTTAAAGATCTCAAGCAAATTTAATAGCATCCAAACATATTATTGTTAAAAGAGTGAGGAAGATCATGTAAGAATAAGAGGGAATCAAGTGAGAGAATAGACCAAAGTTCGGAAGCTTTCGAAGAGATTGCCGTATTGATAAGAGAGAGAGAGAGAGAGAGAGAGAGAGAGAGAGAGAGAGAGAGAGAGAGAGAGAGAGAGAGAGAGAGAGAGAGAGAGAGAGAGAGAGAGATGGATTTTTTCCAATGACAACTGTCGAGTCGTTTCGTAGTACCATATAGTTAAATATTATGAATTAAAAGATATTAAATAAAGAGAGCGAAGCGAACAAAATTCTTGTTCAATAGTTGGTAATCTGATAGTTCATATAGAAGAGCATATATAAGAGTTCTTCAAAGTTCTCGTTCGTGAGTAAGTAAAATATAACAAGGCTAATTTTTAAAATGAGTTTAAGATTATTTACAAATAGTCTTTACTTGCTTGCAACTAATCTTTAATAAATATTTATTTTAACTCTCAAATTTGTTGTAACTCAAATGAAAGGCAGCAAAAGAAGAAAACGAAAAAGTTATAAGGGAAAAGAGGTAGCGAGCAAGGGAACATCACAAAAGAAGAAAGATCCTCGTGGAGTTTAACTTGGAAGACAACTTGGAAAACGTTCGCAAGAATAAAAACAACAAAAGCAGAAAAGTTAAAAAAAGGAACAAAAAAGATAAAAGAAGACAAAAGTACCTTAGAAACTTAAGAACAAAATAAATATTATCTTTACATTGGTTGCTATTGGGATAATTTAAATTATTTATTCAAAGAGTTATTTTAAGACTTCTATATACAAGGAACAATTTGCCTTAGTGAACAAGACGCAAGTCTGTAATTTTAGAGAACAAGATTAGTTCGTTTCCAAAATATTATAGAGCTTCTTTGTAGCTAAATGAATAACAAATGAGATAGTCAATATAATTAATACTATTTATCACGCATCACTAAATTCTGGTTTCACAGTTGCTTACAACAGTAACATTTAAACTAGGATCACCATCGGACATGAGTTTGAAGACGTTTTGAAGTTCATTATTCCAATTCATTTAAGTTAGTTTACTATTGATTATATGTTTGCATAAGGAATATTGCCGGAAAAGTAATCAAGTAAATAAATGAGCCTTAGTGGACCTAAGGTATTATGGATTAAGAGAAAGAATTTTAAAAGCAATGACGAAAGAAAACAAGTTCTTGCAAACACGTTCCAAGTGAGTAAATGTAACTAAGTTTTTAAGAATCGAAGCAAAGAGAAGTCCACTAGTTCTAGAGACCAAGTTAGTGAACAAAGCGATCAAGCTAGTGATCAAAGAGAACAAGTCAGTGAGCGAAATGAAGAGAAGTCCGCAAGTTAATACAGGACACCAGTAATCAAAAAGATAAAGGTTAAAGTTACAGAACTTAAGAAGCTGTCTATATCATACATTTAGATGGAAGAAGAAAACAGCAAAGCAAGTGATACGAAATAACTTGCAATAATGAGTGAAGCATCAGCGCCTAAGCAAACAGTTCCAAGTCCACAAGATCTTAGACAATGGCAATAATTTTAGATTGCAAAAGATTTATGAAATTAAAAAGGATTTTATTAAAGAGATAGGACATTACAGAGGGGTTATAGAAAGGTATATAAAAGCTTATAATTTTGTTTTATCTGGATGTAGAGGTTGGTACGACAACAAGTTAAGAAGGTATGGGTATAGCAGCTGCTAGTTTACGACTTGCAGGAATAGAATCGGGATGTATTATTTTAATAGCTTTTAAACGGTTTGGCACAACTTTATTAGGGTTTCTCGTTAAAGTTTTAAGAGAAAATATGGTATACAGTAACGTTTTAAACCATAATGAAGTTAAACAGTATTGATGATATGGGTAACAATGCAATAAGCAACAATGATATAGGTCATGAGGAATTTGATTTAATAATCACCGAGTATAACAGATGCAAGGAGATTGAGAAGTGTCATTAGAAAAAGTGAAATCCAAAATATTGATGAAGACGATCAAGGAGAATGATATTTTTGAAAAGATCACAGAAAACAGAAAGTCTCAATTTAATAGAAGAGTAAGTAAGAGAGTAAAGCTAGTGATCAAAGAGAACAAGCTATAAAGCCGCTAGTTCTCGAGCAATCCTTTAACAAGTTTTTAAAATCTTTTTGCATTGACATAACAGTTTAAAGTCAAAGCAAAATACATTTTTTTCAATATCGCGTGATGGTAGGATTTAATTAAATTTGTATCTAGGTGATGTATAGTTTGCTTAAACAGGGTATCCTTGTATATTTCAAATTTTATATTCTTTTTAGCAAAACATTTCTTAATACCCTTACATACTTTCTTTTTTTTTCTACATATGTTCTGAAGGAATACATTTCACTTCTAAGTCCACAAAATTCTTTTATCGTTCTGCCGTTTAATTCATCTTTAAAACGTCTTGGTATTTATTATGTACCTATGGGATGTTAAACAGATGATTCTGTAATGGAGTTAAGTCAGACTCATCTGGAATTAATTTTTCTGGTGCGAAAGAATAATCTATAAAATAGTTATGCAAATGCGCTGGTACTTCATAATCTACTTCTAGATTTCCTCCAAAAGTTGTATCATCTTTCCAAGACATTCAATCTTTTTCGATTACTTTTCTTTATTGCTCGTTTAAGTATATACAGTTTTTAACAGGCACTGATTGACTCATAGTGTTATGTATACTGAATATATTCAGTGCGCGTAGCCTTAGTCCATGTAGTAAGTCCTATTTTAAGTTTTGGATGTTGACTGATATTTGAGTTCAAGGCCAGTCATGCTGACAATTATTCACACCAAGGTTAGGGATTTTCCACAAGAACGACGCATGTTCTAATGCATTGTGGGTCATTAAATGACGCACGTCCTGTTACGAAATAGGTCATTTGAAAAGTGTATACAAGGACTTGATTAACGCATTTTAGTAATTCCTAATTTAAATCCTGTTTTAAAATCATTCCTGTTTTAAAACCAATCCTTGGGAATCTGTTAATCATAATAATTTTTAGTTGTGCTGTAGACATAATTTGAAAGGAATTATTTATTTGAACATTCATTGGAATTACCATAAAGTGCTTATTAACCTTTGGATTTATATATATGACTTTTTGATATTTGTGGACATTCTCAAAGATATTCTGGATTGTATCGTTGTGGTATATCAGGACATTCATTCGAAACATTCATTCATTCGGAACATTCTATAATTTCTGACTTGTGTTTAGGACATTTGGGATTATTTGGAATTTAATTCACAAATTGTAAGTGTCTTCTCTTCTGAATTTTCATTTTAATTACAGAGAAATAAATTGTTTGCTGATTTTACATACATCGTTGGGTTCACTTTCTTTCTGTTACATTATTTTCAGACCTACAGTCGTAACAATAGCCCAACATAAAGATTGTAACTCTATAAATAAGCACTATAAGATTTCGAAAGAGATCAATCATACTCCCAAATTTGCTCAAAATATCATTATTATTTGATTTAGCATACGTATGCGATATCATGCTAATTTTACCTCTGATTATTGATTCAGTCATGACAAACATATCATAATCAGTTATTAGATCATTTTTGACATCAGTTATTATTAAACTAGCATAGTGAGCTAGCTCTGGTGCGCTGAAATAGTGAACATCATCCATATTATAATTATATGAACATACAAATCGTAATTCTTGAAAAAAATATCACATCACATTAGCGTGTTTTTCTTCACAAATATAGTCGTGAAGATCTCAAAAAGTCTTTTTAAAAATAAAAATATTAAATCACATCTTTTACGTATTATTAATCCGCTTCGCTAATTCTAATCCTGATAAATTTTAAGAAAAGTTTTTAAATGTTGGTAGTTTTGTTTCCTTCAACTTGCCAGAAAAATCCAAGTATTAATACAGTCTTTGCATTGACTCAAAATTATTTGTTTTTGTTTCTATGAACGTATCATCATTTAGATTTTTTGCAAGTTATTATAAAGAGTGACTCATAAAACGAAAACATCTAAAATATTATTGATCTTGTCACAAAAAGATCTGTATCGTCTTTTTCGAACTTATCAACTAAAAAACGTTTTGAAAATGAAATATACTTTTCACCATTGTTGGGTATAATAGTGACTAATTCAGGATCATTCCTTGCCAACATCTTTATGAATAGACGTGAATCATATCCAAACCAAATATATTTATATACAATTACAATCGTTGTGCGCTAGTCCTCTCTATATACCAGTCAGATGGTCGTGATCTCTAACTTTTTTCTTGTTACGTTCTACGACCTTAGTACCAGAACATATTTATTTTGTTCAAATGCGGCAAAAATTGTTTGAATTATAATGCTTTTCATATTTTTTTCTTGTTGGAAATATTATTTCTTTGGCATTTTAAGGACTTAATTCTTTATAGATAATTTTTTAAAAATTTATTTTAATTCTTTTTTATAACATTGTGCTATATAATCTTCACCTCTATAGACTATTGGCTCATATTTACCTATAACTGATTTAATATGCTTGAGCTGTTTTATCTGTCCACGATTCATTAGGATTCTGCTTGAAATTATTTATCATGACAAATACACTTTCAATATCGCAATATATCACATAAGGAAGTTTAAGCTTCTTTTGATAATTTTGAAACTTTATTTCAGATCCCTCCTGAGATATTGTATCTAACGTATTAGCAACATTATTACATTAAATTGTATGAGAATTTAATTTTAACTGAATCTAAATAAGAAAAAACACTTTTGACAGAAACTATTTTTTTCTGAGCATGATTATCTACCGGTGAAGATATTAATGTTGATAAAGCTTTGATCCTGCAGTAATGATACAATTCCCCATCTGTTACGTCTTTATCTCTCTCTTTATTACAAATTCCAGCTAGCGTTAAAAAATTTATTAGAACTTGTTCTTTATGGCAAGTTGTGCACTTTAGCTCACTCTTGTTCCCACTATTCCATAAACATTTACTGATATTTTAAATTCAGGTTTAAAAGTATCAATATATCTAATCTTAATTGGGCATTTATTAAACCAGCGAGAGTATCTTTCTAAGTTATATTTTGTTGGCATATTTTTTTTTTCTGGTGCATTAATAACTAATGTAATCGCATAAAATGCATTTGTTATCATGTCTATTCTGAACATGAATACAAGCTTTCTTGGCTTTACCTCAATCCGGTAAATCAATGTAGGAATCAGCTATTAAAAAGTTTGTATCTATCCACATGTAGCGTTAAAGAGTTTATTCTTTCGAAGATCCAAGTTGAATCACTACTTATTTCTTGACCAAACCTTTGTGTATTATGTTCATATCTCCAGTTCTATAGTTAAATATATACAGATCCTGGTACATTATTCATAAAAACTATATTCGTTAACATTTTGTTCTAAAAGAATCCACTACACTTTTTGCTACAAGTTTTGATTTGTTTCTAGGAATAACTGCATTAAGTTCCGTCTTGTTGGACACTTAATTAAAGATGGTAATGATTTGTGTTTTTCCAGCTTCGGAATTTTACTATGTTATAGAGACGCCAATTATTTCACAACATTATTTTAAATTTTTTTTTTTAGAATTGCTTTTTCTCTAAAGTTTTCAGTGTAACTTCTAAATGTTTCGATACTATGTTTTCTTCAGAATTTATGTAATGGGTAAGCTACTAATTTCACAACTATTTTTTCCAATAATTTTAAACCTTTTTGCTGATTTTTTTTCAGTATTATGTTTATATGAATTTTTTTAATACCACGTTTTAAAAGTGTTTATGGCTCCTAACTCCTAAAAGAATCATCATATCCTTTCCATTTTACCAAAATATATTTTTTTACCCATCAATTCTTTGAGTTTTCAAACATTTTCTCAACTTTGAACACGTCATAATTTTTGTTGTACGGAGATAACTCCTCCTCGTAAAATATACCTTCAATATTCTCTCCTTTTAAGTCTTCCAATTTAGTTACTACAGGGACTCCTAAATGTACTTGTGTAATCGTAAAAATCTTTTCTGTGAAATTAGTAAGATAGTCTTTTGTAAAAACAGATTTATATTTTTAGATCCTAACTTTCTCACTTATTTTATAGTCGTGAGGCATTGCTTTTTTAATTTAAAAAAATATTGTATTCATATCCCTAGACGAGTGCATTTAAAAAAAAGAAACATATTGATGATCTACAATTTTTTTCAACAATTTTGAAAACAGGTTTAACGTGGTTGACTAAACTATAATGGTGAGCCAGCTTTTTCTTCCAGAAATACAACTGGTGGAGGATCACATGCAGGTGAGCTAGATTTTTAAAAACAAGTTTAAAATAGTTAAACCGGTTTCAAGTGGATGGCTGGGCTAGGTACAACGTTTTTCTATCTACTACTGTGATGCAGCGTACCATTGGGGGAATTGCTCAATGACGTCAACGAACTCAGACATCAAAATACGCAAATGAGAACAGACACGTGTTTTTAATATTATTATGATTTTGAGTAATTATTTGAACATTTTGAGCGCCATGAAATTTTCTAAGGAACTTAACCTTTAAAATTAATTTCAACTGATGAGTGGCTGCTGCCTTGATTCAAGGCGTCATTTGATGTAATTTGGTATACAGGGAACATGTAAACTCAATAGTGGTTTCCCTAGGTATTGTATTAGGAGTTTCTACCAGTTCTATAATGGAAAAGGCCGAGAGTATTCCGATTGTTAAGACATCTTGAGTTCAATAATAGTGTCTAAATAGTACTTCAATCAGATTCGAGCTTGAGGCTATATGATTATCACGGAAACAAAAAATAGCTCACAGGCTTTTTCGCCCCAGACGAATTCAATTTTAAGAGATTTTTTTAAATAAATAAATCATACATCTCCACAGATCAAAAGTTTTCAAATTCTATCTAGTCACGCTAAAAAGTTCCTTTAAGGTTTCAGCTTTCAAACTCAACATTTGCGCCTCCAAGGATTACTAATTAGACAATAAAGACAAAGAAAACTTAATAATCTTCAACGGCTTGAAATTCTTAATTATTGCAAGATGTCATTGGCACATAAAAAAACCGTGTATGAACTTGAGAAGACACATTGACGATTATTATGATGCTAATAGTTGATAGTCCCTCTAGTAAATACGTGCATTTTTTCATCCGTCTTTTTTATTTTCTCTCCTTCGAAAGAATAAGTGGTATAGAGCGCAAAACAAAAACTCCTTTATGACTATGTGAATGCTTCCTTTGATGTATTGTCCTGAACACGTCTTAAGCTGTTTTCAAAGTATTAATTGATTTACTCTCTCTCTCTCTCTCTTGTTATTATGGAAACGTACACTTTTCAATGAAAGTAACACATAAGAGTTACCATTCATTGTATTTATTGTAAAGTTATCCAAGAATTAAATCATATTATTTCTCCTATTGTTTGGTGGGAATCTTACTTCAGTGTTCAATTCAGACGAATTTAATGAAACTAATTATCAATTTTTATATTTACTTAGCCTTCGCAAGAGAAAGATTGAATTTTTAAACGATTAAAATTGTTTTTTACGATAGCACAAATGATTGATCATGTTATCACGTGATAAAAGTAAAATTAATAATAACGTTATATAATGTCATGAAATGACACAGAACTGCATTCGGATGTCTGGGACATTACTCTTTTGCATTATATGACGATATACCATTATTTGTAAAGTCAGGATGTAATATCGAAGGAATATTATAAGGGTATACTAACCTAAATAACACAGTAATCATGTGATAAATTGCTTTATTCAAATAGATTTGTAAATTGTCATTTTTCATGAACACGAATTGGAGATTCTATTAAATCAGATACCTGTCAAGAATTGTGTTATTCGTTGACGTTCCAATTTGATGTCGCTGAGTGCTTTGTCACAGAAGGAAGTACGATTTTGATGACAAAAGAAAATATTTATTGACATGAATTACATTTACAATAAACGCATATTGCCAACAAAGTGGCAATAAAGAACTCTCGAACAAAGTTTGTACAAATTACTTCGTGTTTCCAAGTAAATAACGCTATTAAAATCGGTGCAATCGGAACGCCTCACGGTTTTCATCAAAATTCCATCTCGGAAATACTACGATGGAGTAATACAACGTAAAAAGGGAGAAATCGACGGAAATTTGGCGGAAGACTCAGAAACACGCTAAAGTACTGTGTGCAAAATAGAACCATATCAAAAGTATTATGATATCTTTCCGGAATTATTTGCACAAGTTCAGTAAAAGAAAGTTCTCTCGTCAGTTCATGCGTGAAAAAATAAACTTGTAACTGTTTCGGTCAAGAATAAATAATATCAGTCGAGTCATTGTAATGAACACTATGATGGTGTCAGATGTGAACATTACGTCATTTGGTAAACAAAGTACTCAAGGTGCATTTCCGATCATTGGTAGAAAGACCCGAACGTGTTTCAGTTGAACTATGTGAGGTTCCCCTATGAATAGGAAGTTAGGAAGATTAAGTTTAAAAGAATTCTTACGGTTCTCGTTAGTGGAGATGAGATACTTTTCACTAGGCGTGCCTGTTCCAGCAGAATTGAACACTTCAATATTGAACCAATAATCCTGATTTGGTTGAAGTCCGATAACAATGGCGTGATCATTGGGTTCGAATAGGTAGAGAGAGTCGGCTACACCTCGTGGATTGTTCATGTCGTAGTAGTCAATCTAAAGAATAATCATTCATTAAAAATCATTTTTCATTAATACATGACAGGAGCTGAGACACTATCTATCGGAATGAGAACAACATCACTTGCGTATATTAAAAATAAAATGTGCAACATCCGATGACTCTCGCTGATCACCTGGTAAATATAGCACACTTAAAGGAGTGTAGATTTAAAATAAAACTTTAGATTTCTTTGTACAAACCACCAAATAAGAGTTTTTAAGGTCCAGCCTCCAACATGTAAAATAAGTGTTTTAGATTTTTTTGGCTCCCAAAACTGAACCACTATTTTGCCAATATCTCAGGCCGCAGACCACCAAACAGGTGCAACGAAATTGTAGTGGTCGATAAAGCGTTTTTACAAGACTTTGAAATGTGTGTCCATTATAACGTGGCAGACTCCACTGTATATTTTGACTCACTATAAAAATAGGAAGTAAATCCTGTGGAAGAATGTGTGATTAAAACAACAGGTAGTTTATACATGACTGTTATAAGCCAGAAGCTTACTTATCGAATTGAATGCGAGGCGTTACAGGGCACTGCCACTAATTATCATTTAGAATTGTCCCATATTTAACATCAGCAAAGCGAAATGCGTACGGACTGCTTTTTTATTGACGCGTTTGATCCGCTAACTGTATTAACAATTGCAACGTTAATTATTATTGGAGTTTAATTGTTGTCAATGACAAATAAAGATGTTACTACTAACACTGATGGCGCACGATATGTTGCTGCAGGTAAAACTGTACCGAAGGATGGCGATGGCACGTGAGGCTGAGATTGTTCTCTTTGAGGCGCTTGCGTAAGCGCTAAAACACGTTGAAGAGGCTGCATCGTTTACATCAGAATAATAATGTACTAAAGAAATTTATACAAATGTTTGGGCGTATCGGCTGTTAGCGGATACCCAATATTTTGTGCCAAGCGTATTACGGCCTGTGGAAGGGGGCAGTGTTTTTGGCAAACAGGATAAAGCAAGTCCGTTTCATGCTGAGGGTCTCGCCAGTTTTCTAGTAACCGACTGACAATGTCTGCGATGCCGCGAAAGTCGGAGTCTTTTTCAGTGCGTGCCGCAAGGCTTATTGTGTGCATGTGTGTCCGTAACTCCTCTAGTTAGCCCATGGTGTATACCTACAGAAAAAGCGGACTAAGTTTTGTTTCTAAGTGCGCCGCGAAGCAGCACGTTACGTTGGACAAACTGCATCATACAATGGTGACAACCTCATTGTTAACTTGTGAAGCGTGCTCCTTTTGTGCGTTCGATCGAATCTGCTCTCTGTATGATGTGTACTTTTCGTATTCGTCGAGGATTAGTTTGAACTCATCTTCTGATATTGCATTGTCTTGAAACACCCTAGATATGTAGTTCGCAATAGTGTTTAGTTTAGACCCTGCAAGAACGCGGATTTCATTATGCTTTCAAGCGTTTGTTTTCAGACACATGAAGATAAGTTTGCCAACTCATGCAGGCACGGTGTAGGTTGCAGCCACGATCTCGAGAACAACAGTGATGGTGATGGCGGTACAATTGAGCAATGCAGTGAGTCCTGTAACTCCTGTGGCAACAGCCACGCTATCAAGCGTAACATCGATTTTGTTCAGCACGTTAACCACGCACTGATACTTTTATAGAGACGTATCTGGTCTTCGATTGCATCACGCAGGAATTTCTCAAAAGAGCTTCGCCAAATACCGGGAGGTCGCGATTTTCTACTACAATGACAAAGTGTCGTTGTAGTAGAAATCGCGACCTTCCGCGCTTGCGCTCAGTACGTTGGGTTTTGTTTCTGTTGCAGCGAAAGCGCAATTAACCATAGCTGACCACAGGTTGGCTCAGGGTGCTCTTGGTGGACCCATTGCTCAATGTATATCTCATTTGTCTCCTAGTTCCATCTTAATGTGAGCCGGGGCGTGTTGGTGAAGATACTGTTCCACCAGAGGGTTTTTATTTCTTGTCGATGTCAGGCGCTTGTTTCGCTAGCTGCTCCAATACTTCATCATTGTCCGCTAACGCGGAGTCGTCCGCACTTCCAGCTGTCACCAATGATTCTTATTCCCTGTCTATGTTTGGCTGGACCCCCATGACTTACCAAGGCTATTGTTTTAAGCTATATGTGTTCTAATTACTTGCCACTTTCGATGCGAAAAACAGGTCAAAGATGGTTCGAGTAGTTGAAACGCTCACACTTAATGGTGTCCAGGGCGGCAAATATAGATACAAAACTACTGTAAGGCTTTCGTGTGAGGCATTAGCCGCAACGGAAGTACTACTATCATGTACCAGACCCCATTTACACTGATTCCTATCGATGCCCATGATCCGTCACCCCGATTCCTGTGGAGGTTAATAAAGTATAAACCGTCGTCAGGGACGGTGATAGTGTCGTTGTCATTGCTGAATGTAAAACCACCAACGTTTTGAAAGTTTGTGTTGAATCCCAGTAATACAAACCGGACGCATTTATTGCCGTAACCCCACTAACTGACGTGATTTTGTTGGCCGTTAAGTACACACCATCCTCCTTTGAAAAAGGAGGGGTGACTGATGCCGCATACTCGTCCGTCCCGTGTAAAATACTTGGCGAGGTCGACCGTTGTTGTGTACGCCGGCGTTTTGCCTGCAAAGCAGTCACCGTCCGCCTTAAGGCCCGCGGGGCTGGTGTCGATACTAAATGGAAGCGATGGCCCTGAGACACTTGCAGCGCTCCACTCAAAGAAGCCAGGACCACGTAGACTCACAGTGTGTCGACGGAACGCCTACCTGTGTCTAATTTCAAGTCTTATAATGCACCCCAGCATATTAGCTGGCTGTTGTTTTTCATCTAAAATACGCATTGAAAACTCATGGATGCCACCTTCGCGCGATCTGCTCCATTGTAATTTTCCATAAGAGACAGTACGCGTGTCCCCATAGCACTCACCACCAACAGTAATAATTTGTAGCAGGGTACTATTTTTCCCATCAAGAATACTCTCGGTTGTGTTCATCTGATCGGGGCGGACATTAAGCAGTGGGATGTTGATAAATGCTTGGGGACTGGGTGCAGCGTACGTGCCTTTATAAACTCATAATTTTCTTGGCCAAACCCAAAGAGGGAGCAGAGCGGACCGAGAAGGAGCAACGCGGGTGAAACTGCAGTAACTGTTAAACAGTCCGGTTGCCGTGTTGTATTCCAAAGACATTTCAGGAATGGCAGCCTATATTAATTTTGGAGAGTATCTATGTTGTAATACCCATCAGGAATGGTGATGATTTTGGACTTTGGACCCTCCTCCTCCTTCCCAAACACTTTAAATTTGTTGTTACCAGGCTTAGCTGAAGCGTTGTTCCAACTTGGTTGGTACAAACTTTCCTGAAGTGCCACACACGAATTTGAGTCGGTGAATATCACCTGTTCTAAAGCCACATGACCAACTAGAGGATTAGTCAATGCGACATACATGGTCAAACAGCACTGCGGAAATGGTATTGCCACAAGTACTACGCTGTAATAGCGACGCGAACGATAGCGTCGACTGCGTCTTTACCCATAACAACCCAGAGATAGCGCATATCCACTATAAGCACGTGCTACCTTTCGTTGAGTGGAAAAAACATCGTAGACAATTGGTTCTCTGAAACCGCAGATGGCGAGATCAAGTTTTGGCAAAATCAAGTGAACTTTACCGTTTGATGTGTGACAACTGGTTATGGCATCAGCGTTTGCGATAACCTGTTGCCAGCCGTTACGGCGGTTCCAACGGAAACCGCCCAAAGGGCTGGACTACACTAGAATTCACGCAGCTTTTATCGGTTGCATGTTTACTATCATGTGAGAAAGATTCTCACTCAGCTGCGCTGTGCCTTTCCGGGCCAAACAGGGTAGAACGTGCTCGAAAACAGCATCGACATGACTGCATATAAGCGCTTTTGCAAAACATTTATGGTGCGGAAAAATTCGGACTGGCGGCAGAAGCACGGCAAAAACCAAAGCTTGGATACGATGTACAACTTAGTGTTTACAGCGGTTACAGCCAATTCGCGGTGGTGTATGGGACCCCAAACGTATATGCGTTTGACTATTTAAGGAAACACAAAGTTGACTATTTCACACAATAAAGCGAAGCTAACCACGGTTTTGTGTATTTGATGCAGGACAAGTTAGAAGTCTTCACCTAAGGCAGGGTAGAGCTTCTCAATGAAAACGTTGTACTGTACGTTTGTGCAATCATGGATCTACAAACCGACATGCTTACCTCGATAGTAGGGTCAGAAAATGCCTTTAATGTACAAAGACAGTTTCTTGCAAACGTAGAATATATGACTGACCAATATGAAAACGCTTCCAATCTGTTAAATAAGTACCAATCATTATTCAGACAAGCTAGATTACGTCACTGGGGACAGCCTCTACATGATCCCAACTTACATGGAGCTTAAAGTTGATATCAATGAGGGGTATAATAACAAACTTCTTATAGCGGACAACAACATGGCGATAGGCACCAGTGCCGATACTAATTCGATAAGGATACCGATACAACTGCCCACCTCTCAGGAGCAAAGCATGCCCCAAAAACCGCAGCCAACGAACCACGAAAAGGTCGGATTTGAACATACAGTGAAAGACTGTATTCTTTGGGAAAAAGTGCAAACTGGAAACGCACAAAAAATTCTGGCTTTGAAACAATCCGAAGACCACGAAGTCAATAAAATAGCATTAGTCGTGGGCGGCATCGCAGTGGGTCTTTTAGCCATTTGGTTTCTCCGCAGAGCGCGGTGGAACGCCACGGAACGACTTCAAGCGCCCTCGGAACGGACTGCCAATCTTCGCTGCGCTTGGCGAAGTGATCTCGCAAACAGCAAAGAACGTGACAGCTATAGCGGTGACAATCACCACGAGATGTCCGGCCAACCAGCCGATGGCATTGCCAGCGGCTTTTAGTAAAAACGACACAATACTCCCAATAGTTCCGAGCAACGCTGTCGTCGCTTTTTCTGCCAGTATTTTTTGCATCCCGGTCAGCTGCTGTAGGTGCTCTTTTAATCCATTCTTTCGCGTTTGCAGGACGCAGGTATGATTTAGGTGTTGGGACTGGCGCTGGATGTGTGTGCCGCCTTCGTTCATGACTACAAGTACAATCGAGCTTATAATGAACACCAGCGCGGTAAGAAATGGGACTATAGTGATGTCCTGTTCGTAGAAGAGGGTTCGCATATCCATGACAGAGGTAAGTTGGTTGCAGAGCTATCCGTTTAACGCGAAAGGCCGTTGTATTTCCCCTCCTTCTCCACAAGTCGGGCTTGTAGCTGCTTGAGTTCCTCCACATCTTTGAATCGCTCTATGGATTTATGAACATGGCTATGTCGTCTTTTATTATGCTGGTTTTGGCGACATTGTTTGCACGCGCCCCGCTCAAAGTTTGAGGCGCCTAGTAGAGGGCTGGGAGTTCTCACATCGGGAGCCATCGGACTTCTTTTGCTTGGGATTTCTTTTTGTGCTGTCGCGCGGCTTACAACTGGTCGCAGCCGTTTTGTCGCCAGATGTTTATATGCGGCAGGACTATGGGCCTTTTCTAGCGAGAAAATGGAGTACGGCACAGTTTTTCCTCCGCTCTCATACTTAAGCCATATGTGTTGCATGCAAAGTTTTAATTTGCCTTCTTGCATGGTGCAGTTGGCATAGACGGGCTTAGTTTTTAGGCCGTTTCGCGCAAAAAATGCTGAAACCTACGCGTCAAGGATTTCATTCTGAGCTGTAATTAATTCGTGTCCACGGAGGGTTTGTAACCAGCTGTCCAACTCCTGCGTTCTTAGGTCAGCGCCGAAAGGGCTGGTAAATAACGTTTCTGCTATTTCATCGGGTAGATCAAGATTAGTCACCGGCACATCGGGATATTCCCAGCCAGTCATTTTAAAGTCAGAGCTGCCTTCAGCCATGCTTTGCTCAAGCATCTATGCTCGCTTATTGAAGAGAGAGCGTGTGAACTCTAATAGCACCGTGAGTGTGTCGTCTCAATTCGGAAACAAACTTGACCCATTCCGCTCCTTTCGCTGCGCTCTAGGTGCAAAGGGAGCCCGGAGCACCATTGTTGTGACCAACAATCCAAGCACCGTAGACCAAGATTTCCAAATCTTGAAAGCAACGATGTTATTGTGCCCGGCACCGCCAGGCTGGCATTTACAATTGCTTTGAACGGCGGCACAGGAGCTCAGGCTTACACCAACTGTACAGTCGTGAAAAAACCTGGCCGCGTCATTTTTGATAAATTAGTCGTCAGGCTGAAAGGAAACGAATTGGCCACCATTCATGACGCCTATATCTGGGGTGTGTATAAGGATCTCTGGCTGACGGAAAAAAGAGAGGAAAAACGCGATCTACCAGGGCATCCAGAACGCCAACACTGCCGCTATACGCGTGGATGTAACTAATAAGGTTGCTGGCACTGAGCCCGACGCGTTTTCTGCTCTTAGTATCGCGAGCGAATCGATGGGGGTAGAGTTATGAAGCGCGATTCATGGTGTGGCATACGTTGTGACACGTGGCAACATTCTTGGCTTTATCATCCTCCTGGACAGGGCCACCTTTCTCATAGAGGTCTGACGTGAATTCCCATCCTACATGCGGCAGTTTGCTGCTCGCGCTGCAGACATACACTTGTGCCCCCTGCTCCCCTCAGCCCCGGTCCGGCCCGCCCCCCCCCCCGATACCTACAATGCCATTGTAAAGCTCGTTCGTGTCGCGAGGTATATTGCGGATGCCCTCGCCGGTTAGCGGATGGCAAGCAAAGGCAATTTTTGCAATGCTAACTTGGAGCTTCCATGACAATAAAGCACAGAAAACGTTTTAGCTTGTTAGGTTATAGAACGCATGCATACTAAGCTTGCGGCGATATTCTACAACCCGCGAGGTTACTGGAAGGGAGTGGCAGCGGTAAAAAAAAAAGAAGCTGGCAGAAGCCGCTAAAGACTCACACGGTTTTGCCAGGACGCAGCTCAAAAAGGAGGTCATGTGGCAGATTTACCTACCAGCACTGCACAAAATCCCCCGGCCGCAATTTGAGATTTAAACTCGTAACGAGATGCCGATCTATTGTTTTTACCGCGCGACAGAGACAAGCTCCGTACAAGGATGCGTTGAATGTGGTTGATGTCGCCAGTCGTTACAAGGAGGATGAGCCATTGACCACTAAGGAAGCTTCCAGTGTCGACGACGCTTTGTCACATATGTACAAGCAGGGCCCGTTAAAGTGGCCCAAACTGCTGCAGGTTGACCCCGGCAGGGACTTTGTGGGCGCTGTGTCGCAGCTCTTGGCTTTGCACAACTTGCAGGTGAGGAGGGGCGAGGCCTGCGTCCACCATGTGCAGGATATTGTGGAGAGGTTCAACCGTATTCTGGCCAAGCGGCTGTTTGGGAACTAGTACGCCCAGGAGATGTTTTCAGCCGAAACGGCGAACGCGCCCACAAAGCGCAGCACTGAATGGGTGAGCCGGCTGCACAACGTTGAGACAACCATAATAACGGTTTGTTCGCTTTCACGTGACGGCAGCTAACCATTGAAATGCCACCACGGATACTCTTCTCAATAAACAGATGCATGTCGATATCTGTCAACAGCACGAACTTAACACCAGTAAACAGGACTACGTCGTCATTTTTGTGGTTGCCATCTCAGCTTCTCTATCGTATACGGTTTCTAAGCTAGGCATGGCTTTCTCCAGCTGTACCGTTATGATGAGGCAAAATTTTAAGCCATCAGGGTTCCTGAGCTCTCTCGAACGAATATGCGTTATAACATTAAGAAATGCTAAGGCGTCTGCCTCAAGCTCATGACTTTTAGGCACATTGGCGGAGTAATCTTTCACAATCGCGTTGACTCTACCCTGCTGCTCTACAAAGTCGGGCAGTTGCCGTAGTCTGCCAATCTGGCGTGGTGCTGGAACAGGCCTCTGCCGCACTTCGGGAGGAATAATTTATTATTCCTCAAGAATTCTGTTTGTGCTTCATCTGTTAACTCAACCTATTGCACTTCTGGCACCCGCCCTACTCTTTGACGTGGAGTTGAAACTGATCGCTTTCTCCGTGCCCAACGTTTGGTTGCTGGAACTGGTTTAATATCCCCTTTTGCACACATCAAGACCAAAGCGTTATATTTACTTGGTGTTATAATCCCTTTCCTAACAGGTCACTCAAACGTGTGATATCATGCAAGGTGCAAGCTGGGGCCAAGCGTTATACATATAATCCAAAACGTTCTAAATGAAATATTATTTGTTGCGGTCACGTCAATCGTTATGAATATAATTCCTATTCTCTTAATAATTTTATGTTCTCATTCAACTTTATACATATGCCCCTAAGTGTCCAATTGATTTTTTACTTTGACTGAAGCTAGCAAAAAATAACTTTATTAAAATGTTTCCTTGCCCTGTTTTCGACTCTCTTAATATATCTTACTGCGTGATTACCACAATCCGTACATATCCTACAATCTGTCCACGTTCCGGCGTCGCTCTTCCAACAAGGGTAAACTCTGCATCCTCTCCTGCCGTATGCATATCACAATACTCACCAACAGTTTTTTACCCACATATCTCTTTGCTCCCCAGCTTCAGCCAAGCGCATTTTCTGCGTGTAATGTTATACCATTTCACCATATTTCTTTAAATAAAATTTTAATGTGCTAAAAACATTTGGCGGCCCCAACTCCCTGGGGGTGGGGGACTGGGGCCAAATACTTATTAAGGAGTGGGTGGTTATAAAAATCTACAACCCTTATTTTACATTTTGGTGGTTGGGCCCTAAAAATCATTATTAGGGGGTTTGTACAAAACTGTCTAAATTTGTATGTTACATCTACTAAGGAGAGCTGGATTCTCAAAGCCCACGGCTGATTTCAGTTCCAGACAAGTGACACGAGCCTGTGTTAGAAATAGCTTCAACGTTTGCATGTTGGTTGTTGGGAAGAATAATCTGTACATAGGGATATACTGTATGATTCATATCGCAATGCTGACACGAATTAGCAGGAAAAGTGCACAAGTCGTCTCACTTATCGGGCATTTGAAATTCTGGCTACCCATAAACATACATTTGATAGGAACATATTAAATTTTGTTCCACTGACCTTGACTCTGTGTACACAAATGTGAATTAAATACTACAATTTTCATCAACATTTTGTCAGAGTCGAGGTATGCTATCTTGAACGAGCCTTCAGATCTCAAAGCTCTTACAAGTCTTTAGTCAACCTAGACACACGCATAATGTATTTAAAATGACTATTAACTAAGAACACACACGCATGATGTATTTAAAATGACTATTAACTATTGACACACACAATGTACTTAAAATGACTATTAACTAATAATACAATGACTATTAACTAATGACACACATAATGTATTTCAAATGAGTATTAACTATTGACACACGCACATAATGTATTTAAAATGACTATTAACTAATAATACAATGACTATTAACTAATGACACACATAATATATGTAAAATGAGTATTAACTAATGAAATACACATAACGTTCTTAAAAAGACTATCAACTAATGATGGACACACATAATGTATTTAAAATGACTACCAACTAATGACACACAAATAATGTATTTAAAATGAATATTAACTAATGACACACACACACACATAATGTATTTAAAATGACTATCAACTAATGACACACATATATATTGTGATGATACCTCATAGCCTGCTACCTTTCCCTTTACTACGTCTCTGCTGTCCGGAAGTGGATCCCATGTAACCATGACGGCGGTTCCATTAATCGCATAGCCTCTCAACTTTTTTACTTGTATCAGTGGTACTGCATACAATCGAAAATTCAGATATAACATTTTGGTTGCTTTTTACAGAAAGTGAAATATTCGCTTCCACTATTCTTATACAGATTTCATATCCTTCAAATTTTGCAAAATTTTGGCTAAAGTTACATTTTGATAAAATGCATTTATTGGTTAAATGTTTTGTTCAACACCATGGGATAACAAAAAATAACAGATTATAGCGTCAATAATTGAACACTGAAAGATTCATACGTTTATAAACAATTCAATGGTCTTGGTAGATTAGGACCGTCAAAAGATGTGTGTGGCCGAATGAAAATAAAGAAAGAACTGGCCCTGATCAAATAAATTTTGAAAATAAACAAATGTTATATCTGGTCCAGACCAGCATCGCTTTTAAATAGGCCACACGTTCCTTCTGATACAGGTCAACAAATGTTGTACCAGGCAATAAACAAAACAAGAACAAAACAAACCATTTGAATCGGCCAAATGTTTTACATAAACCAATCAACAAAACGTTTGAATGACCATATGTTATACATGGTCCAATAAACAAAACGTTTGAATGGTCATATGTTATACATGGTCCAATAAACAAAACGTTTGAATGGTCATATGTTATACATGGTCTAATAAACAAAACGTTTGAATGGTCATATGTTATACATGGTCCAATAAACAAAACGTTTAAATGGCAATATGTTATACATGGTCCATTAAACAAAAAAACGTTTGCATGGCCATATGCAATGCATGGTCCAATCAACAAAACATTTTAATCGGCTGAAATGGTAAGAGGTCCAGACCAACCAAAACCTTTAGAACAGCCAAATGTTACAACTGGTTACGATAAGAAAACTTTTGAATAAATAACCTGATCAGGCCATACGAAACCTTTGAATTTGCTGCACGTCATACAAGAGCCAGATCAACAAAACCTTTAAAACTGTCAAATGTTATACCCGATCAAAACCAGTACAGTTTTGAACTGGCCTGACGTTATACTTGTTCCAGACCAATAAAGCATTGAATCCGTAAAATATTACATCTGGTCTAAAATAATACAATACTGAATCGGCTGAATGTCATATATCTGGCAGGTATGTAAAAATACATACAAAACCCCCCAAATATTAATTATGCTTTCTGTGACGGCGGTTGACCCTTACGACCATAACCAGCACCGTGGTTGACCCTTACAGCCATAACCACCAGGCTGTTCTATTTTGTTTTGGAATATAATATAATATAATATAATATAATATAATATAATATAATATAATATAATATAATATAATATAATATATACTTCCTTCTGCAGAATAGATTTGATTCACAGAAGATTCCGGTCCGTCTCCAAGGTCATTGTAGGCACGTACGTATACGTCATAAAGCAGGAAATACATGTCCCTGGTTAGTGTTACTGTATACTTAGTAACGTTTCCCACTCTGCTCTAAAAATAAATAAATAAAAATGGCACTTAAAAAGTGTAATTTAATATTGCCTCTTAAAGACAATGATTTACACACGAGATGTAAAACAGTCAGAAATAAGACGTGGTATGTATTTCATAATTTAAGTTCATGGGTACTGTGTATACTAGATAGTGCTGTGAATGACCAAAAAGTAATGTCACTTAAAAGCTCTGAAGTGCAACGCTCGAATGATGGATCGATAAACAAGTTAGATAATTTGCGGGGAGAGAGAGAGAGAGAGAGAGAGAGAGATAGAGAGAGAGAGAGAGAGAGAGAGAGAGAGAGAGAGAGAGAGAGGGATGGGGACGGACTGACGGACGGGGATTCTGACACTACCAATTTCTATCCTTCAAGTTACATTTCGAAATATGAAACGAAAAAACGCTACTACGAGGATCATACAGTTCGCACAGCATTTGTCTTTTTTCGGTTCATGCTTCAGTGAACTTAGAAAAATATATGTACGTTCCTGAAGTTAATAATCGAACAAATATTAACATTACATTTTTTGTCACAAAAGCTAATATGCAAAGTTAACTATGTATTCATTACCTAAAAAGAAAAACAAATACTGATGCCTAAGGAGAAAGGGCATTTAAGTTTATATGATGTTGAACTCATTAACCGGCTACAAAGTCCAAACCCATCATGCAGACTAGGCAAGGGTCTAAAATTGAGCACTCTCTGCTAAGGTGAAGTAAAATTTAGCCTAGTGCCCATGGTCCGCTATGGTATCCGTGAAGGCCTATGAGTTAGCTACAACGGAACGGCTTATGCTGGTACATGCGAAAATGTGATGTGTCAATACCCTAAACACTAAATTCAAGCTGATCGCAAAAATCGAAGCAACCATACTCAATACAGGTATTCTCATAAGACGAGAACCAATAAAAAAGGGCACGAAGCGTCACCCACCGATGAAACAGATCTCAAAGATACTTATCACAAGAACTGGAACATGGGATGTACAAGCATTGAGAGAGAGACAGACAGACAGAGACAGAGACAGCGGGGGGTGGGGTGGGGTGGAGTTACATGTAAGTGTATACAGCTTCAAGAGCAATACATACAATTCTATATAGTTACCACATAGAACCTAACTAGCTTAGGTATAAACAATACCACATGGAGCACACTTGACGATACAAAGCTCCAGTCAGGCGAGAGCCTACTTTATTCTGTAACAAAATGAAGATAATCCTCAAGAACCACGACTTGCTACACTGTTTTCGAATGAAGAAGAGGAGGATTCCATAGGGCAGGAACCAGTCTCAAAACGGCTGATAGCAGCAAAATTTGAGTTATGATTCCAGAAAGTTACTGCTATACAATATTGTTCGTCAACAAATAGAACATATTGAGAGAAGAAAAAACACTTTCACATTACACTTCAAATAAGATTTAAAACAAATACACGACGAGATCCACAGAACTGATAATAAAGTGGATGTGAATGTGAAACAATGAAGGAACACCGCTAAGAGAGTAAAACAAATGGGCAACATGGCCTCAGAGAATTGAATTAAAAAGGTAACTATTTTATTATACATGTGCCTGTTGTGAGCTGGTAAAAGGAGGTACAATATTCTAACACAATGCATGCCATAACGTTACATGGGTGTCACCAGATGAGGTATAAAACCAATCACAGCAATCTATACACGATGACGTAGGACACTTGAAGATGTATGTGGAACGCGAGGTGCAGACATTGGATCTTACCATCATCGTGCAATCAAGGTAAGGACTGAATTGTAACTGTGAGAAATTAAGAATTCTGAAATTTGACGTGGAAAAATCTAAAGGAAAACAAAATAAAAGATTTATTTTAAGTAGATCGGAAAAACTATTTACAAATACTCCAAGAGATAAATAGATTGAGTACCAAATGGTGAGGAAACTTTGGAATGTTGTTAATTACACCTTTTTGAATACCTGCGCTGAAATACCTGGTAAACATTGAAAAAAGAACGGACGAGTGAGAAACGTGCAAAAAAACCAAAAAACCCCCAAAACAATAGAAGCAAGATAAGTACACCCAGGCACAAGAATCATTGAAAAAAAAGCAAAAAGCCCCCCCCCCCCCCCACCGAAAAGTTAAAAAAAGATTAAACTATAGATGAGACAGTGGGTCGAGCGTAAGAAGCAGCAACCAACCTAGCTTCACAAACTCTGTATGCTACAACAAAGCAGCCGAGTGGATGCAGGGCAAAGGAAACAAGTCTGTGAAAGGTAAAAATGGACAACTATTTACCAAAGGAAATAATCAAAAACATTGATGAAAAGAACTTTCCAAGAAGTCTTCAAGCGGCCTACCCAAGAAAAGCCTCTCGTAGTAGGGTCAATTAAACCATTTGAATACACATGGAACGAGATCTATTTAAAGAATCAAAGAATACAGGAAAGAGTAACTGTGAAATGGCAATTTGGCCTCACCCATACATCACTTTTTGTAACTAGCAACAATGCAAGGCGCAGAAAACGTTTTGGTGACTAAAATAAATGCCGGTTTGGGACCCTGCAAGGGGTTTCCGACTAGCGACGAGGGGAGGGATCAGACTGGGCGGCTGGCGTTTGGATCAGGGCCCGCGGCGACTTGCGCGCGAAACAGCCGGAGAGGACCATGGCGACCGCAAGTGGTTGGAAAAAAAACCTGGCGACTAGCGCCTACGTCAGACTAGCACTCGACCGGGTCTGGAGGGTTCAAAAACTACGCCAGCGCCGACGAAGTAGATGCATTGAAACAAGCGCTTTTTGTAGTATACACAGCGATGACAGTGCATATAAAGTGCGAATGGTTGAAACTGGGCAGACGGGAAGGGGGGGGGGGGCTGCAACATGCCCTGCGTGGGTAAGGACTGCAGCGCACACAACGCCAAGTACAAGAAGAAGATGAGTTTCAGTCCTGCTGGAGGTGCGGCGCAGGCGTTCGGGTCGAGCACAGGATTTTGGACCGAACTCTTGAAAGACTCTAAGAAAAATCTCTCAGTAAAACTACCTAGAAAGGACATTAATCGCAGTCTAAGCAATATAAAGGGATCACTTTTTTGTCAATACCCCATTTAAGTTTTAACAACAGTATTTATTAAAGGATAATAAACCCTTGATGAAAACTGAAAGACTAGCAATAAGGTTTTAGTAAAGAAAGATTTTGCACAGATCAAGATACAAAATTACTTACAACCACTGAAACAAATCAGTCTAATCAAACTTCCGTTTGACGTACATTTCATCGATTTTGACAAAGCATTCAACGTAATGGACTGTGAGGTAATATGGAATTAATTAAAGCACTATGGAATACAAGACTGAATCATTATCATCATTATCATCATCAATTTTTTTCTTAAAGTTACGTAAAGACAACATTTGTGAAGTTATTCACGGACGGGCATCAACTGAAGCTTTTGAAAAAAGAACACGAGTACGTCAGGTGTGTTTGATATCGCCTCTGATCTTCCGTATCAAGCTGGATTGGGTTACTGGTACTTGTTAGGGAGATCGCGACAGAGCTATACAGCGGATAACAAGCACCTGTCATTCTGAAGTCTATTTGGAGGTCTAAGGCCAATACTATAAAGATAAAAATCTGCACCTTTAACTTCAGTGCGTAAGTCAGTAATCTCATGTGGATCAGAAACTTGGAGAAGGAAGGAAAAATGTTTCAAGTGTTTATTAATAAGTGTTTTAAAGAAAGGTTGGGTGCCAAATGGACAGACAGAGTGACAAACAAAACTTTGAGGGAAAGAAAACAATAGAAGCCAATATAAACCCATATCAAGATGATAAGATGGCAACGGACAGGCGACAGCCAACGAGAATCACTCACTAACACCACAAGACATATGCTGGAATTGGAACCCCATGGAATGAGAAAATGAGGAGAACCTGTGCAAACATGAAAAAGGAGAACACTCTTATAATTTCAATAAATATATATGTCATGGCGAGAAGCAAAGGGAAAGGGACAACATGGGTATGAAAGATGACGGTAGGGTAACCCCTATGCCGCAGCATTTATGGAGAAATATTTCAAGCAAGTCAAAATCATTGACTCTATAATACGTCAGTTTTGCTTTGCACGGGAGTTAGCCAAAATAAATTGGAGGAACTTATTATTTTTTTTACGGCTTATATCATTTTAAAAAATTCCGTGTGAGCGATATGAACTACCTAACAATACAGTCCTATATAAAGGAGAAATGGAATGCATTATATGTAATATGTTAAGTTTGATTTTCCAGCAACTGTCAAATAGTCATTTAAAAGGGATGTGAACACGTAACTTTATGGTCAAACTTTGTTTTAATTGTTTAACTACTTTCATTTTGGTTTATTTTGAATCAGCATATGCTTAAACACTTTAAGTAATTTATCAAAAAGAACATAATCAAATTATATACATGTATCTAAAATATGAATATTTCTGACCCATATTGCGGGGTTATTTGTTCTTTACATTATAACAAATATCAGTAAAAACGTATATATTTAATTCAAAAGGCCGTTCCCATGCACATATGTATCAATATGTATACGTATGTCTGTCTGCAAACACATGTATATATATATACAGACAAACACATGATTAATAATGTCATACATTAGACCAGGTTGTCTCGTTCGCAAGTCTCCAGAAAGCTTCATATCCGAAGCCAAGTCCCGCCTCATCTGCCCTGCTCAGAGGCTGTAATAATAATAATAATAATAATAATAATAATAAAAATACAATCGTCACCATCATGTTCATCATTAAATACAGATCTATCTTTAAAAAAACAACCTGCAAAACCTCGGAGCAAAATCGAAATGATAATATTGGACTTAAACTTTGATCACTTCGTGATTTTCTTTTGCTATGATCTGACGTCCAACATCTTCATAGATTTTCCTTTGTAGATTTTCATGTCTATTCCTTGCAGAGTTGTGTATCATGATATGTACTAAACATTTAGTACATTTGTAATTAATCAAACTTTCTTAAACTGATACTAGCTTTTCATGTATATCTGACACCTTTTCATGAAAGCTTAGTATGAAGCTTACCTCACTCTTTTTTAATATCACGTATGCGAATATATATATATATATATATATATATATATATATATATATATATATATATATATATATATATATATATATTCATATTTTATTGGCCATGTCTCGGTCAATTACTTAATAATAGAAACGGTACAACACACACAAGAAATACTACAGTACACACAAAATATATCTAAAATTGTTCATCGCTGTATTTAAACTCTATCTATTCCGTTCCTTGCGTGTGTAAGAAAATTTGAAGTTTTATAAATTGGCCTTATTGATAGGTAAGAATTTCATGACCATTTTTTTCACTTAGTATTTACTAAATAGTCATCCACAGTTACCTACATATAATTCATGTATGAAGCAAAAAAGTCACCATTTGTTGTATATTCATCCGTTCTCCAAAGCCAAGTGAAAGTATAGTTAAAGTGTGTTCATCTTTCTTTCAACTCAGGGTTTTAACGAAAGTTTATCAATAGAATGGTTATCCAGGAATCGTGTCAACAGTCATTATATTCAAACAAGTCTCATCAAATTAGAGGACTCCCTTTTCCATTTTCCAACAAACTAAATCTTGCACGGAAAGTAATGTTTGACTTTTCCTGCATATTAGTGTATGTGGCTTTGCTTGTCATAACTCATAGGAGATTTCTTTGCTCGTGCTTTGGATTGTTTGAACTTACATCCCATGTAATCGTGAGGGTTCCTTCACTGCCACCACCACCGCCGACATTAATCGGGGCCACCTTCGGTTTGTCGGAAGGCATAAGATAGAAACCTGATTAAAATCATGAAGAATCAAGGATTAGTCATCTGAAGTTTTCCGTTTCAATGCTTCTCTTAGGCGCTCACCAGCTTTATATCTTGTAATTTCCTTATATTATATGACTGGTATAATTTCATGTGGCAACACATTTAAGTATCAGGCAGGAAACATATGACTATCTGTGCGTTCACGTGAAAATCAAACAGTCTTTATTAATACAATGTATATAAAATTCACGTATGACAAATTTCAATAATTATTTTACTTTTTTCCCCAAGGTAAATTGCTGTAGTGGCAGGTAACGAAAGCAATAAATGCCTGCTAATTAAGGCATGCGGTAGGTATACTGAAGCTAAAGATCACTTGCAGCTTGCAACACAGTCAAGAGAAACAGTCAATCGTAAGGAATTTACCAACTTCATGCGTGGAAGCCCAGGCCAACAGAGAGAAGTGAGATAAGAATTGTTAATAGACAGTGTTATTCTGGGTTGCACTACAAAAGCGAAGTTCAAAGAGTGTCTCATGGTTGTGAAACAGTTCTTTAATAGACGGTTAGGCCACTCTGAAATTGGTGTAAGTCAACCGAAATTCACCACTCGGGTAGAGAAATCAATTGCTATATTGTTGATGCTGGGAAGCTAAGCGTAGTTGTCCTACTCATCTTAGTCAAAACTGTTATACGAAGCAGGCAGCAATTTCGAATACAGTGACGTTAGCAGCAAAGGCCAGTATACATATACGCAGGCTCTAGAGTTGTTTTTCTTGTTCTCTTCTCTCAATAAAACCCGCTATTTTCAACAAAAGCGCGTCGAGGGTCGCTTAGAGTTGTACATTCCGTGCTTGACAAAGGCTACTGCTGTAATGTTCAATCGAAATCTGTAGCAATGTCATATTTAAGTGCTAATGTGTCAATTACTTTTGAGGTCTTATATACTATACCTACATCATTTTTCAATAACATTTATTTCTACTTGATTCGTGCGTTTTTTCATGAATAGTTTTTGGCAAAGAGATGTGACAACTACCAAGGCATATATTATTGGGATTAAGAGTAAAGTTTTAAGAAGCAACTAAGTGATCCTACACTGGAAAACTGTCGGCTAAATTTGAAGGAAAAATGCATAATATTGCTTTTAACATTGGATACTTCAACACTATAAGGGGCAAATTGATGATAACAAAAGGGCAGAAATAGTGATAAATCTAGTAATATTACCAGTTGGGATGCTTGGATACCCTCCACCGTGGGGAACATTAACAGCTCTAATCCGAAAACTGTATGCTGTGTGGGGACTCAAGTTGTGAACCACATAAGATCGTCGGTTTGGATGTTGTGGATTTAGCAACTCTGTCATCTGGCTTGGAATTCCTTTAACAGAACAGATGATCTCGCACGACTTATCATAAGATATAGAATTTAAGAACTGGGTAACAAAGTTTTGTCTGATCAATAATAACGTTAGTTTGGGATTTCATTTACCATATAACTGTATGTAATTTTTATAAAATATCTCAAAAAAGGGTATAATATATCTAGGTTGGCTTTCCTTAAAGGGGGCGGGCAAAAATTAATTTGGTTTGCCATGTATATATATATATATATATATATATATATATATATATATATATATATATATATATATATATATATATATATATACATATACACATTCATTTTGTTCCTTCCGGAGATGCCAACAGTTAATTTAATATAATATATATTATAATAAATAAATAAGTAAATAAATAATATAATATAATAAAAACACCAGAACAGGTAACAGTAAAAAGTACCTCATGTGATGGCAAATAAATTGCATCAAAGGTCAGAACTAACCAATATGATAAAGAAACTAAGATATACAGTAATGAAAGCCACCAAATATAATAACACCAAATTACAGAAGGCAGCCCGGCATTCCATACCAGCTTCAAAAACTTTCCATTCTGGGTCATAGTTTGTTCTGGTCTCTACAATATAATATGCGACCGGCGCCCCGTTGTCGGCTGCAGTGCTCCATGTCCAGTAGAGACGTATTGATGTGGAATTCCTTTGGCCTTTTTCAGCGTACACTCCCGCAGGTTCGCCAGGAGGACCTGCAAGAGATTAGCAAAATGAATCGCATGCATAATGTAAACATAAGACGTTTTATTCTTGCTATTACTACGGCCATTGGTCAAACAAGAATTGACTGTCAGGGATATTCCTACTTTCTTGACCATGGCTATGGAAAGTCTTGCAAGCCGCAACTGGGCAATTTTCAGGATCTTCAGGACTGGCAAACTGTTTTGGTCGGAACGCCTTTTAGTGAGTATCCTGCTTTTCACCTGTACGAGTTTTTGTTTCACGTTCATTAAATTCGAGGTATTCATGTCCCATTTCATCAGTTTTAAGCACAGTATTACCCTAATGCAATTTTCGGTTTTCCATTCAACCTCTCAGTCCATGCACTACTGTATTTTGTAGCCACATTTTGTTAGTTAGGGCTCTTGGACTGTGCAATCCAATACATCCATTTTCGGCAAGAAGTTTTTTCTCGGGCCTAGTCAGGGGTTCAGCGGCACTAGGTCAACTTTCTTTTCCGTTTTGCTTGAGTTCCTTACGTTTAGATACCAAAGTTGTCCTAGAAGTACTGAATTCCTTATCTATAACCATACTGTATGGATAATTCTTCTCACGCAGGTACATTTCAAATGATTTGAATTAGCTTGTTAAAGTATCAGACTCGTAGTCGTTCCCGTCAGACTTCCTGATAGACAGAAGACACGAACCAATCTGGTTTTCAAGTTCTGCGAAAGCAATTTCACTCACTTTTCAAAATTCGCACCTTGTGAGACGTTGTAAATAGTTTCCAAATTACTTCACAGCACATTCAGTTTTTCTCACAGTGTTTTTGTTTTTCATACTATTTACAAATTCGGCTTTTCTTCATTTGATAGCTCAACAAAGACGGAAGCCTTGTTAACTTTCGGTGCAGGCTCTGCAGCGGTATTGTCAGGAGAATAATTCAGAAGTTATGGCAAAGTCGTTTATTCATCCATATTTTGCATGTCGCACTCATCGCTAAACAAATCTTCAATATTTATTCTTTCAAATTCATCCATTACGTTACCAATCATGAACTTCCGTAAATGTGCTGTATTGTCCAGTAATGATTTGGTAGGCGATTCCCGATTGTGATCTTGTTTCAAGCGAACCTTTCGGCTGTATTTACTACTTCATAAATAAGGAATACATATTTGTTACTGTTGTAGTGTAACAAACATGGTTTGTACCTTTCATATGTTTCAAATATAAAGCAATTATTTTTTAAAATAACGTCGCTGTGAGAATTTTTTTTATTGTTAGTGTCAGTATTCCGTCGCTATGGGCCCTGCTATTATAACCAGGAAACCTCTAGGAAAAGTAATTCTAGTCTCGTTCGAGAGTATGGTGATATGGAATCGAAAAACAAGAGTATCGTTTTCCGACTTCTAGGAAATGACGGTAGAATTCTGACTTTTTTGAATAAAAACTGATAGGTGTATAATAAAAAATAAAGAAAACTTTATTTTCCATTCATATTTCTTTTTCGTCAAATCAGGATGTAAATGTGTTGCCATGAGCCTGAATACTGTGTTATCCACACCTTATTATTGCTTTAAGTACAATTTATATTATTGCCATTGATGAAGTTGGCAATTATTACTGTTACATTCATGATCAGTCTTAATCTTCTTCCGTCAAGTGAAACTGAGTTTAATCAGTATTTTCAGTACTTTGATTCAAACATTTTCCGGAAAGACTGACCTTTAAAGCTTGAAAGTATCTGAAAATGACACACAGTTCATTTTGCAAACTAAAGTAAAAAAAGATTGCACCTAAGGATTACAAAGTGGATACATATTAAAAATACACAGCCCTTAAACACATTATTTTCCATGATTTTGAGTAGCAACTATGCCGAGTAGTAACTATGCCACAAAAATAACCTTTATCGACCTAGAACTATCAGTAAGCCTGAACAAATATCTGTAAACTTGACAAAATCTCCTTGTATTAATTTGATTCCTTCCTGGCAGTATGCTACTTATTAGACATTGAATAAGCTACAAATGCTATAAGGCTTGAAATAATTGGCATTTTGCACTCAATTCACCTTTGACTTCAAATGTTTCCTTTAATACGCAAACTCGAGAGTGACATCCGCCCCTGCTATTTATCCGTTCTAATGAGGATTTGATCAAATATGGATGTCAGTTTCTACTAAAAAATGCCATAAAAAGTATTTTTTCAAGTTCATAGCTAGCTTACTAAAATACACATAGCATGAGGTCGATAGCAGAGTCCCATTTATGTTCACCTGATGTAAGACAATGCAGTGTTGCGTAATTTTAAGACGGTCAAATATTGACTTAATCAAAATAAGTAGCACCTGACGCATTTAATAATTACCTCTGACGGAGAGTTGCGCTGAAGCTGCAAGTTCCGTCAGATGAGTCTGCGCAATGCATTCGTAAACCCCAGTATGTCTGAACTGTGCGTTTATGATGTACAGTCCCCTCGATCCGGGTGTGTCGACACTCTGACAAATAACAGCACAATTTGCATCAGGATCATGAAAATTATTGGTGCCAATAAGTTCCCGGAGAAAAGACTTAGCATATATAATATGAACTCAGTGGCAAAAAAAGTATAAGAAATCTTATATGAATGATAAACAATATATATACTCCTGTCCTTGTTGTAGTCTATATTGGTAAGCTTAAATTTTCTGGATGATATATAATAATAATAATAATAATAATAATAATAATAATAATAATAATAATAATAATAATAATAATTATTATTATTATTAATACTAATACTAATACTAATACTACTACTACTACTAATTATTATTATTATTATTATTATTATTATTATTATTATTATTATTATTATTATTATTAATAACAATAATAATAATAATAATAATAATATTATTATTATTATTATTATTATTATTATTATTATTATTATTATCTGTGATGTTTACAAGGTAAAAGCCTAAAACTTTGCTCTCCTCTTTAAAACATTGTTACATTACATAGACGAATATCAAACATTGTTACATTACATAGACGAATATCAAACACTGTTACATTACATAGACAAATATCAAACATTGTTACATTGGCGAATATCAAACACTGTTACATTTAATAGACAAATATCAAACATTGTTACATTGACGAATATCAAACACTGTTACATTACATAGACAAATATCAAACATTGTTACATTACATAGACGAATATCAAACATTGTTACATTACACAGATGTATAGCAAACATTGTTACATTACACAGACGTATAGCAAACACTGTTACATTACACAGACGTATAACAAACATTGTTACATTACATAGACGAATATCAAACACTATTACATTACATAGACGAATATCAAACATTGTTACATTACATAGACGAATATCAAACATTGTTACATTACATAGACGAATATCAAACACTGTTACATTACATAGACGTATAGCAAACATTGTTACATTGACGAATATCAAACACTGTTACATTACATAGACGAATATCAAACATTGTTACATTACATAGACGAATATCAAACATTGTTACATTACATAGACGAATATCAAACACTGTTACATTACACAAACGTATAGCAAACATTGTTACATTACACAGACAAATATCAAACATTGTTACATTACATAGACGTATATCAAGCATTGTTACATTACATAGACGAATATCTGAGACGGTATATATTGTGAAAGATTTGTTAGTTATCCACTGATTTGAAAAATCCACTTTCAAAGTCTATCGACCTCTGTAAAGGTATGACAAAATGTAGATGGTATGGAGTGAGAAAAATGAAACTGAGCCTCACCCTTCTGTAGAAAGGATCCCGGTTCGTGTCTATAATTCTGCCGTTGAACTTCCAGACGTATATCAGATCGAATACATCGTAGTTATATGACGCTTCACAGTAGAAAAAGTGTGTCTGGTTTACGTCAACAACGGCATCCACAGGGGTTCGGAAGAAGGTGAGATCAGCTGAAGAAAAAAAAAAGATTGGTATTTCCATTTTTACCGCACGTAAAATATTGTTTATACAGATTTTCATGTGCAGCTTTTTGAATCCTGTACCAAACTTTTAGGCTCACGTATCTGGACAGTTTCGAGGCATTTTCAGTTTGTCTTTAGGTCTTGAACATCGATTCACCTACAGTACCGGGTCAAAAGTGAGTAGCCACTTGCGTTGACGTCATTGGAAGAAAACTAGCGTCATTGCTATTTCTAAACAATCTCCTGAGAATAATATTTTTAAAAAATGGTAGTTACACATGTAATACTTGGTAATTAAACCTTTAGCTCTTGTCATATCTTGTAATGGCTTAGATATGGATTCTTAAAATTCTCTGATATAAGATTGCTTGATAGTGACCCAATGTCAAGAATAACACAAATGAGATCAACCACAGATTTAATTTCATTTAGTCTTTTTCAAACTTGGATTTAATTGCCTTCCATATATTCTCAAAAATATTGTGGTCCGGGATCTGTGATGGCCAGGTTAAAGATTCAGTGTTTCATAAATTTTCCACCATTTTGTCCTCCTAGCAGCATATTCTGGACAATAATTCTCCTAGAAGGACATTTCATTATTTGGAAATTGTATTGCAATAAGTGCGAAGACATTTCTATTACAATATGCTGACATACTTGTCAGAATCAATGTTGTCTTCAACTAGGACCAAATTCCCAACACCATTGTTGGTAATGCACTACCAATACATTGTCAAAATATTCTTGAATGTCGAGTATGCACTGCACACACTAAAGCACCATTCTTTATCGGATTTTATCTAAACATAAACTTCTGAGCTTTGTCCAAAACAACCTAAGTTTCATCGCAAATATCACTCCTTACCACTGGTTTTCAAGTTATGCCTCTCTTTACATCATGAAACACAAGAAATCGTAGTTGTTCCTTTCAGTCTATCTCCTGAATCCTACACTTGTAAATCTTCTTTTGTCAGTGCCTCTAGAAACATTAACACGGACAGACTCATTAATATCTATACTCAAGTCATGGAAAGATAGTCTAGGATAATCAAACACTGCAATGAACAAGGCCCAATTTGCTCGTGATTTTGTGTCTCCGCATTTTTTTATTTTTTTTTTCTTCTGTTGCCCCTCTTTTGTGAAATATTGTCAAATATTACTGAATTGTAGAACACGATATTCCAGTAACTTTAGATATGTTTCTACCACTAACATCTTTCTTGGCTAACTAATTTGTCGTTTGCTTCTGATATTCTGTCCATTTCGTACCGTGAGTTTCCATAATGTGTTTACATTACCAGGGAGGTCTACAAATGTACAATGTCAGCTTAAAGCTGAAATGCTCATTAGTGCACACAGATAAAATCAAGCTTACATATTAGTTCATATATATGCAGTCAAATTTGAAATCATATTTCGATTTTCTTCCTCCGGTGGCTACTCACTTTTGACCTCGGACTGTTGATTTGTTTTATGTTGCTAAAATGTTTTCGGACTTTGCTTTCATTTTCATGGTTAATCTGTCAAGTTATACATTCTGATTGTCACAACATTGATGTTTTCTTACTCATAAAAGAAAGAGATTAAACCAGTGTAAAGCATAAACTCACGTGATGGCACATTATGAAACATAAAACCAACAAACAACACATTTGACAATATTCTGAACTCTCTATTCTTTAATCATACAATAATTAAGAACAATGGTAAAATGTAGTTTGAGCAAAGGGATACTCACAAGCAACTGTTAGCCTCAAGGTAATTTCACTTTCACCGTTAACATTCTTAGCGACACATTTGTAAAAGCCTTGATCCGCTGGGCTTACTTTTGTTATCGCAAGGGACCCTTCAATAGTCATTCTTACTCTTCCGTCTCCTCCTGGGATCAGCCCTAAGTCCGCACCATTCTGGTACCATGAGATATCCGGAACGGGGGCAGCTTCCGGTGCACAGTCTATTGTAACATTACCCCCGCTGCCGGCTAAGACTTCCGGGGGAGGTGGGTTCTTGTCAAAACTAGGCTTAAAAGCTGAAAAATTAAAATAAATATGTGGTATGACACATAACACAAACTTGGAAGTATATTGCTAGAGGAAAAGTCCCCATCTCGCTGGAAAACAACGGGTTAAAGAAGAAACGCTAACGAGATATGTGATTAAATTTCTTGAATAACCTGTTGGTACAACTATAAAACAGTAAATAGTAATTCAACAAGAATGACAATGGAAATAACGCTTTAATTTTTGTTATATTGTTCTAACTGAACATCACATGTACCTTTATATGCAATAATTCAAATTACATGCTATGAGAAATTGATTAGTAACAGAACAAAGAAAACTTAAATATAACAGAATAACTATTCATGTGTTAAAGTCAAAATATATGTTTTAGCACATAATCTACTTCATATAGCAAGCATGATCTTGCAGATTATTAATAAAAAAATTACTCCAGTCAACTATTATCATTTTATAAAGAATCAATTAGAGCAAAATTAGAGAAATACTCAACAAAAGATGAGAAGAGGAAGAACAGATGCATGAAAAAGGAGGAGGAAGAAGCACAGTCTTTGATCTTTTGCACTTTAAATTTGAATCATTTATCACAGCTGTCACACATAGAGTAGATAATTATGTAGGACAAATAATAATAATAATAATAATAATAATAATAATAATAATCATTATGATTATTCATCAATTAGTTTCCTCCAAGAAACACAACGTTGTTTTTTTTTTTTTTTTTTTTTTAATTTGCAACTTTTGTAGAAATATTATCATTCAATTGAGTAAAGTTCTTTCAGACGGTTTATGAAGACTGAAAAAGATAAAGATTTTTTTTTATTTCAACCAATAAGTAAAGCATTTGGCTCTCGCTATAATTTCACTATATATATTTTATATTAAAACTAAGCAGGATAACATTATCAGTCATCTCTATCTGTGTGTTGTCGTAGATTTTGGTCTTTTTTTCCCAACCGGTCCTACGCATCTTCTGTGAAAAAAATTGAACCCAAAAGAACTATTGGCTAACAGCTTAGGAAAACAATCACATAATCAAACACAAGAAGTACGAAATATGATTCTTTTTTATTTGTAATAAGATCCGTGAAATATCACTTAATACAAATGCTTAAACAACATGTAGCAAACACTTTTGAAGGAGAAAAAAAAAATTCCAGCGGATGCCAGACCATGATGATTTCCAGAAACAGAGACAGGTTATAATGTATAACAGGAAATTTTGATTGTGGCTTGTAAGCTGACGAGAGGCTACGAGGTTTATTTCGTTATTACATTTCAACAAACTTTAGCAATTCCCCAAATAAGATGTCTTGGACACAAATTCAACCCTACAGGCGAACCACAATATATACATTTTAAATCAGCATTTCGGCCTGTAAGAAAGGAATGATCAAACAGAGTTATAAAAAGTTGATGAAAATCTTATAATATCTATACGAGATTAGTTATCTTACAAAGTACCGTTACTGGTTGACTTACAAAGTACACGTAACTGCGCTCCGCTGGTGGCTGATCCAAGAGCATTGGTGGCAATGCATTGATACATGCCACTGTCTCGGGTTGTGTCCAGACGACGGATCAAAAGGACATTTTCTCTGAGTTCTACCTCTCCGGGCACATTTGTAAGAAGGGCGGAGTTCTTGTACCAAGTGTAGGTTGCCCATGGTTTGGCCTCAACCTCACACCGCCATATTAGCTCCGAACCTTCGTCAGCATGCATGTCGTGGAGAGGTAGGATGAAAACTGGATTAGCTGATAAAAGACACAAATGTTTTACTGTGACAAGTTTCAATTGATTATAAAGTTGGAAAGAGTAAAGGTGTTGTGCCCTATACATCACATTCTAGACAAAAGCATACCATTACCTCCAAAACAAGAAAAAAATGTTCAAAAAAATAGTTTATTCCCAGAATTATCACCGTATTTATCATCGTCCTTTTTGGTATTTGGGTAGCCTAAACATGAAACATAACTGGTGTTTGCTTTTTGCCATCTTTACAGAACAGTATCTGTTTGTTTTATTAATCTCTGGATATAACGTTATTCAATTGTGACGAATGTGCATAAACGAGGAATTGCAATAATGCTTAGCATGCTTACGAAAGCGATGATGATTAGAAGAATGACTTCTAAAACAAATCGTAGTAAGTTCTAATTCATCCATTCCAAGTTAAGAAAAATGATCACTGGTTGTGGAAAGATAGGCAGTTTTACTTTATATGGAAAAACGTCACACAAAATGAATTTAGAAATTAAAATAACTTCGTAGCCACAGGGATCTAAATTACACGCCGAATACTTTGTACAACGACAAGTATATAATTAATTTTCCTTCAAAATTTACAGCACAAAATTTGGAATATTTTCTTTGTTATCCTCAAATGTGTGGTGAGGTTCTGGCAAGAGTCGAAACTATCAGTAGATTATGTTTACTTTGTATTTACGACTGAATTATTTAAAATTTGAGATTTGAATCAAACAAATCAAATTCAAATTACAACTCTGATGAGAAAGAGATAATCTCATCTGATACTGATTTCAACCACTCACAACTTGGAAAGGCCATATGCTCCTTTCTGATTGTCAGCAACTGATCACAATAAATGTTATGAAAAAGGTTTCAAAGCGTTGAATTCTAAACCTCTAGCTAAATGTGGTAGTCAATCACTAATAATTTGAAATTGTCATATATTCTGTTTTAGATGAGCTTCATGGCAACACAATAAACTATGGTAATAGATACTTTGGAGTAATTAGAGCTAAAAAAAAAAAAATAGCCCATAACTCTTGTCAGTCGCTAGATGGCGTATTATGGGATTTTTGGGCTGTTTCTCTGCTTAGTATGGCCGAAGTCGAATAAGAAACTTGTCAAACAGGGATCTTGAAAATCCATAGCACACACACGCCACTTGCAGGGTCATTGTGTGGGTGTGTTCCATTCAACTCGCACTACAATAAACTAAAATGTACTAATAGAAGATTACCTTGTATCACAAGGTAAATTGATTTTGTGGCTGTCCCGGATCCTGCTCTGCTCTGCACGTGGCAAGTGTAATTTCCTTCATCCTGCATCTTCGCATCAGGAATGACCAGGATTCGGTTCGAATCCAAAAGCTTGTACCCTTTAGGGAAGGGCCCGTCACTTCGTGTCCACGTATAGATCAGGGGCATTCTAGTAAAATTTTATTAAAAAAGAAGGGATTTCAAGCTGTATATCCTCATTTTGGAAAACTTATGAAAACGGCACAAAATGATTCGAGGGCTTCTTACTTAGTGTCCTTCTAAACCATCCCAACTTGTCAATAAAAATGCTTAATTTGTGGAAGAATATAATCGGCTGCCTGAAAATTCAATATGTTTATAAAATTGTGTCATACATACATACATTGCCCTTCAATACGACACACAGAGGGCTGTAACACGTGTGCAGCTAACACGTGTGATTGACGAACTGAGATACATTTGTTGGCAAGTATTAGTATTATACGTATGTTCCCTTATAATATGAATAAGATATATTTGGTTAATTTCTGTGAACGATGTTATTATATAGATTAACAGTAGTTTCATAAACATGTACGGAGTTCATTTCCACATAAATGGACCAGTCAGAACAATCTGGCAGGATTTCGCAGCGAAGATTTTCATAAAGATTCGTTAGGAACTGCCTAGAGCACGACAATCATTACAATTTAACATTCGTTTTCAAAAAAAAAAAAAAAAGTATAACCTTGATGTCTTTGACTCTTGCATCTACCCTGTTGGAATATATATTAAACGCCAAGGCCACACAATAAAATGAAGCGGGTTACAGTTTCATTCAGTCTAACGTTAAGCTTAGTCGATGAAAGGTGCTCCTAGTCAAAATCTGATTGGCTAGCAGACACTGGTAATTACCTGACACAGTGATTGACCGGTAAACTTAACACCCGATAAATCACATGTCGCAAGTTGACTGGCTGTAGAGAAAGACTAATCAATCAGCCAACTATTCAATGTAGCACGAAATAGGCTAATAGATGTTGTATTGTTTGAAACGGTTGGGTAGCTTATTTGCAATACTCATAATTAACTTGTTTGTACTGTTCCTGAGTCACACATGATGCCTATCCCTTTCAAATGACCGACCGGTTTTCAACTTCGGTCTTTAAGTACTCAAGAAAACATAGATATTAGTGGTTAGTGGCAATGACAATAACGATGACAATGACAACTTTTATTTAGTATTCAAGGACACCTGCGCATATACAATTCATCTTATGAATTATATTACACAAGGGCGACTCTATAAGCATCAGTGTATTCAGTGTAAATTAATTCTCATACCTTGAAATATTATTATATTGAGAGAGAGAGAGAGAGAGAGAGAGAGAGAGAGAGAGAGAAACTAACAATATTGTCACAGAATTGTGTGTACAAAATTACCTTTGCATTATATATGAACGAAAATGTAGATTGGTTTCGTTGCCGCGTACAGCATAACATTACCCGGGGATATATAGTTATAACAATGGCGATTTCAAAATACTGATTTATGTTCACTCCCTGATGCATGCACAAGGCGCTGGCAGTGGGGTACCTGTTTACCTCGAGTTGACTGGCCGTGGATTTGACCACAAACATAATAGTTATACGGTTATTTTTCTAAATATCGTCATCAGGGCCGTCGCAGGTTTCCATTGGACGAAACGGCGCCCCGGGCGAGCGTCGCTTTTTGCACCTCCCCATTCGGAAAAAAATACCGCAAACTCCGCAAAACGGCGCCTTCTGACCTGGCGCCCCGGGCGGTCGCCCGTATCGCCCGCCCCTTACAACGGCCCTGATCGTCACAATACAGATATGTTTTGTCAGGATGCTGTCCAATTTACGGAAGCAATCTTTAACTGAAGAGGTATGTAAAATGTAATATTTAATTCTTTCTTGCTATCCGTTACATGTGATGAAATTGTTTAAGGTGCTAAATGTTTCGGAATTTATTCGAAATGTCTACTAAGTCAGACCCATGTCACGTAACGGCATGCTATTGGATATAATATGGTCTGTTCCAAGTTAACCATTTTATAGCTTAACAGAAAAGCTGAATTCAGTTATATGTTGAACCATTGTTATAGATAAACATTTCCTTCAAGTACTTGTGTTAAGCGACTTCGCTAAATCCAATCGACTCAGGTTTCATCTTGTTACAAGGGTGTCAGAAGTGGGATTGGATTAGGCTGAACGCTGACATTAGTTTTTCACTTATCCCTTTCAGATTGTGACCTTCCTGATAAGGGATAATGCAAGTGGGGTGAGTGAATATATCACTTACATGTTTTCCTTTGTCCAGATTAATCGGTTCTATTTTATTGCCCTCTGAGAGGAAAGATATGGTTGATGTGCGTGTTGTTCCCATAATTGGTACGTTTCACATGGTAGTGCACTTGGCATTGGTGATCTTATCAGCGGTACTAATAATGTCGTCACTTAAAGATCTTGTGGAGATGGGGATATGTCAGATTTTTGTTTTTCCGTTGCACAAGCGGTCAAAACTACGTTGCAGTCGTAAACGGAGAAACAGCCACTGCGCAAACTGAAAGTGCCGAAAGCCATGACCGATAACTATGGTTGGGTGTTTTCGTGGACAAGGAAGTAAAACCCACCTACCAATATATAGCCGATTTGCACGAAAGATTAGAGAGTACGTGTCGGATGGCACACGATGTGATCACAAAGTTAGGTCGCAAGTATGCAAAATATTACAACCGCGGAACGCAAAAAAGGAAATTTGAAGTAGGCGATCGAGTGATTGTGCTTTTCCCTACTAGTAGGAAGAAGCTATTGGTCCAATGGAAAGGTCCTTATGACGTCCAGCAGGTCAAGGGCGAAATGGACTACAGAAGAGACATGCAGGGTAGGTTCAGAGTATTTCATGCAAATATTGTAAAATGATATGTAGAGAGGTCCGAGGAAAAACTAGACAAAATGGGTATTGAACGTAATATGTATTGCGGTCATCGAAGACGAGTCAGGTGGCGAACGAAAAGAAGACCACAGTACAGAAATTCCTCTAGAGTACCCCATTGGGTGGGAAAAGAAGAGGTAGATAAGGTAAAGGTGTGTCCAGAGTTACTCGAAGGTCAGCGACTCGACAAATCGTGGAGAATTTAAATTGGTATCCAGATGTGTTTACAGACAGACCAGGTCATACTTGGTTAATAAAGCATAAAATATATTTAGGTACATCAGAACCAATCAGAATTAAAGGCTATTCTATACCCTTTCATCCATGGGAGACAATCAAAGAGGAAGTAAGTAATATGCTGGACCTAGTAGTGATTGAACCCTAAAATTCCCCGTATTCTTCCTCCGTGGTGTTGGTCAGAAAGAAAGATAGAACAAACCGTTTTTGCATAGGCTTTTGTTAACTGAATAAAATTACCGTGTTTGATGTGGAACCGATGCCGGATATCGAGGGTTTGTTTTCAAGATTGGCAGTGCATCAATATAATTTGAAATTAGATCTCGCCAAAGAATATTGGCAGGTGCACATTGTTGATGATGCCTGCGCGTTAACGACATTCGCGACCCCAAAAGGTCTATATCAGTTTAAAGTCATGCCTTTCGGTTTCTTCAATGCAAGCGCGTCATACTGTCGTCTTATGCGCAAATTGTTAAAAGGCACGGAAAACGTAGATAGTTTCGTTGACGATATTCTTATGTATACCACTGAAGAGCATATTACCGTGTTGATCACCGTTTTCAACAAACTCCGCAAAGACAATCTAACAGCAAGACACACCAAGTGTAGTATTGTATATTCTAACTTGTAATTCTTGGACCATCTAGTAAGTGGGTCAGGGCCGTTAAAACCCAACCCTGACAAAACTGAAGCGATCAGAGATGCTTCTAGACCAGACACCAAGAAACAGGTTTGATTATTTCTTAGATTAGTAGGATTTTATAGGAAATTTGTTCATAATTTCGCCGCTATAGCTAATCCGATAATAGACTTTACAAGGAAAGGGCAACCCAACAAAGTGTTTTGAGGTTCATGCCAGGAGAGCTTTTAACACTCTTAAGCGAAAATTGATCAGTGCATCAATCCTAAGGTTTCCAGAATTGAATAAATCATTCATATTGAGAACTGATGCCTTCGACACGGGATTAAGAGCAGTTTTTCTACAGGAGCAAGAGGGGGGGGGGGAAGTTATCTGTCGCTTATGCAAGTAGAAAATTTCTGCCTCGGAAGCAAAACTACTCCGTGATCGAAAAGAGTGTTTGGCAGTAGTGTGGGGAAATAGGAATATCTCACACATACTTTTCCTGAAGGGAATTTGTAATTGAAACAGACCACCAGCCTTTCATGTACTTAAGCAAAGCGAAAGTTGATCGATGTGATGACTTTACAGCCGTATTGCTTTCGGATTGAGGCGATCAGAGGGTCGGAAAATGTATGGGCTGATTACTTGAGCAGAGTGTCATTTTCATATTTTCCTTTTACCATCATGTAAATAGCAGTTTCAGTTTGTATTTTCTGTTGTTGTTGTTGTTGCTCAGATTCCGTGATTGACTCAAAGTGTTTCCACTATGTAAAGTGGGGAGGTATTGTCACGGAATTGTGTGTACGAAACTACCTTTGTATTATATATGAACGAAAATGTAGACGGGTTTCGTGTAAGCGTACAGCGTTACCCGGTGTGTATAGTTTTAACCTTGGCGATTTCAAAATACTGATTTATGTTCACTCACGGTTGTACGCTCAATGCGCCAGCAGTGGAGGATCCGTTTACCTCGAGTTCTTTGGCCGTGAATTTGACAACGACCATAGTACTTATAGTTCTATTTTTTATCCCTGCAAACTGCTCAAATCGGCATTTAATGGCCACTTTAATTGTATCGTCATAATCTGCTCTACTATGCGCATGAACAAGGCGTACGATAGATAGATTGTAGACTTAAAGGCAATGAGCGATGAAGAGGTTGCAAAAACATATTCCATATAATCTTTTGCAGACTTAAAGGCAATGAGCGATGAAGAGGTTGCAAAAACATATTCCATATAAACTGGGGGCCATGATGACTGCTTCGCTGGGGTCGTCTCTGCTTGGTCTGTACACAGCGGTTGTGAGCCACTTTCTGGCAATACAACCGCGAGCATCAGCGGCCGCTTCTACTTCAGATACGGCACGGTACTAGCGCGCCAATTGCAGCTGGCATGATAACATATAGACGTGCTGAGAAAAATGCAGTGTCAGATAATAACAAACGATGAGTACGACGGAGGAACCGTCCGAGGTACCAAAACCAGAACTATTAGCGGTACCATTTCAGGAAGTAATGCAGGTAACTAAAATTAAAAGCACAGGTAAAGCTGCTCCTGATAAAAGACTTGCTGTAATAATGAAAGAACGCAAGGCTGAGAAAAAAGCCGACACTCTCGCCGCTCCAGTACAGACAAGTGGAGCAATGGCCGCACGAGTGCAAGTTAGCGCGATGCCATCTTATGTTCCCTGGGTCGGCCTAACCTTGACGGCTGGACTGGAGCACGATTTTGTTCGCATCTCACCGCCCCGAGAGCGGCAGCAAAAGCAGCGGGCCCGTCGAAACAATAAACGCCGTAGGTGCCAGCAGCAGCTATTAGACACACACCCGACCCACCCTTTTCATATGGAATAGTAGTGTGCGAAATACAAAGATGTATACACAACCGTACCAAAGACCTCAGAAACTCCCTTTAATGGAGCAGTACTCGGCGACCTTGAGATAGGGTACACGATGATTGCCAAACGCTTGTTAAGAATGCAACCGGCCGACCTTGGCCGCTAGAAATGGAAGATGTAAGAGGTTGAAGGTTGAAGAACAATAGATAGATTCACTGAAAACATGGAAGAAAAGTTTGATGGATATTGAAAACTATTTATTTCAGTTACCTATAAAAGAGAAGCAGCAGCATTCATTACCTGTTATCACTGGCAGCGAAATAAGCTCGCTTCTAAAATCAGCTGGATAACTTATTTCTGTGATATATGTTATTTATTTTGTTGCTGATATCATTGTTTTTTGCTTGTCATTATAATCAAAGGTATTAAACAACAGCAAAAAAAAAAAAAAAAAAGAAAAAAGAAATACAATAAATAAGATAGAGAGAAAAACACGTTTGTATGCTGCTACTTAAAAAGTAAATTCTACAAGTTATTAAAATAGGCATCAAATAATTATAACCGCTTATCGATGTTTTTAAATATAACGTCTGCTTCCTCGAACTTGTGAACTTTGCTCTCATCTACATAATTCTTGTTTACTTTAACTTCTTTGTCCATCTTTTGCCTAATTTGTACAGACTGATTATAGCTGGTATTAAATCTTTACATCGTCAATACCTATATCAGTATTAATTCCCAGCATAAATGTATCAGACTTTTTCAAAACATTGTTGTTATAACCTATTATGCTACCTATTTGTATTACCATATCATCAGGAATTGACAATAATCCACAACCATCAATGAGCGGATCCAGGAATATCGTTTAGGATGGCGTATGCAAGGGATCTGTGAACTGGTACCCCTGGTGGGGGCTTAGGTGGTGTAACCCTCATAAGCTCCTGCATTTTAAGCGTTACAGGCTGAGCTTCCCTCACCCCTTCTTCCAATCCGCCCCTTCCACTAACAGCATAGTTTAGTCTACATTTTGTATCTAACATATACTGTTGACATTTTACTGTAATATTTTCATCGGGGTCATATTCCTGCTGTCAAAAATATAACTTTTTAATTAACTTTAAGACATTATGCTTTGATTTAGTCTCGACATTCCTTCATCTGTTAGTACATTGCTGCGTTAAAGAAAAAAATAGGTCATCTTATTTTCATCTCTTAAGAATGAATTTATTTCTTCAGCAGACATCTTTCTCCAGTATTCAACTATTCCAGCTCCATAATTATCCATACTCGTGTATATGCGCTTAATCAGCTGGTGTAGGTTCTCCAAACTCTTGGTGCACGGTTTTATGTTCTTCGGGTCCATTATCAGTCAAATATTTGTACCAGTCATGATAAGGATGAATATTAAAGGTAATACAAATTATATACAATTGTGTTAAATCTATATTTAGACTGATCATCAAGTAATGGTATATTACACTCTAATAATTGTTTTCGTATTTGAAAGCAAATGTGAAACCTGTAAATTGATTTGACTAATTCTGGTATACCTGGATAAGATGAATGCCACTAAGATAGTTCTCATCCTGCTCTTGCCAACCATACTGACTAGTTTAATTGATTTGTTTTTGCCAAATGTTGCTACAACATTTTTCACTATATCTGTTGTAAAACTTTTAAGTAATTATCAGCAATGTTCAATATTTTGTATGTAAAACGTTATTATATGTGTAATAAACCTTTATATATTTTAATGCATTGGATATTTATTGATGAACTGGAACATTAAACAGAGATCCAGGACATGAATAGGGTTGGCTTGTTAGTACTTTTTAAAATCTGAAATCCATTTATTTGATAAATTTATTTTAAATGAATTGTACTAAATTACTTGATTTATTCTATTTTAATGTTGTTTTTTTTTTGGGGGGGGGGGCGGCAAAAGCCAAGTCTCAGATTGGGTGCTTTAGCCATGCTAAATCTTTTAGTTCCTCAGCAGCCGAAGTACAAAACGGAATGGCTCCCACCGGTTTAGCACCCAGTCGCATCATGTAACCTTTTTAATTCCATGTATCCTTTGAAGCCACGTCCACATCGGAAGTTAGGTCGCACCCACTAATTGTTTCCAGATTCTGGATGAATCCGAACATAACTATCCGACAAAGAGACATACTTCGTCGGAAACCGTTCACATCCATTTATATATATAAACCTTTCTTATACTACGCAGTCAAGTTTAAGGTGTAGGTAACTTTGCATATATATTGTGCTGATGATATTAATCGATCTTATAAAGGGAAGTACCGGCATATTATTTTCATTTGTTTATACCATTTCCATAAGTTTGTTTTGTTTTTTAAGTGGATTTTAGCGATCATTTGTATTACTGAAATAATAGGTGATCTTTGTAATTGGGTCATAATGGGCCTGAAACTTAAGTAAAAATAACCTAGTAAATTTTTTTTTTTTTTTTTTTTTATAGATTTTTAATAAGATATCTAGAGCTATGGTTAAAGTTCTTTTCTTTTGATATCTAAGTGACCTTAATTAATTATTTGAATTACTGAATTAATAGTTGATTTTTATCTTTAAGATAGCTTAGAACGTTTTAATTTCTTTAAATTTTGACAGAACGTGTTCGCTTTGCTTTCTAACTTTTGTCACTATCTCTCTTTGATGTTTAGTTTTAAATAATTAACTAAAGTTCATGACTTGTCTGGTTTAATGGAACAATATGTGACTTATTTTAATTCGAGGGCTCGTCATTTTCAATATCACGTAGTAATTCTATTCTATTCAATTTTGTTAAATAACTTTAATTTAGTACGCTATTTTCATGACAAATATGCCTATATTTAACAGATGGTGTGCCAGGGTCTCATTAAAAAAATGAAAATTGGGGAGTCACCTGTTGCAGAGCTTTAAAAAAATGAAAATTGGCGGAGGTTCACATGTCGGTGAGATAGGACTTTTTAAAAAAATTTGAAAGTAGTAATCGTACCCCTTGACGACTGTTTTTTGAAGGAAAAAAAAAAAATGGTGGTGGTTGTGGTGGTGGATCACATGTTCTTGAGCTGGGTTCTTTGAAAAAATTTAAAAACCGGATGTAAGTTGTTTATTGAACTAGGATGTACAGATTATAACTACTACTGGGTTAGTCTTTCACTGTTTTACTGTCAACATTGAGTCTGTTTTTACCCTTAAATATATCGGTAATTATTCAACTCATACTTGCTTTTCTAAATCATTTTCATTCAGACAAAAAAAAAAAAAATGAAATTAACTCATTCTTACTTTAGCATTCTTCATAATAAACGCTTCGAGATTTGTCATTTACTGTGGAAGTCAATGTCATTTTTAGAGGTAGAAACTCACTTACGAAACTGTTATGCATTGTAACAGACATCAGGATCTAATACATTCGTACGCTGATACATTCTTACCTTCCATATGCAAAGCACTCGAGTCTAATGTCCTGGCCGACAATAGCCGGTTTGGGAAAAACGGCAATGAAATCATTGTGGATAATAGGGCCATATTCGCTCGAAGCTGAAAATGTAAGTTATGGAGAGGTTGTATGTTGCTATTCTGAAGTAAAACAAGTATTTAAGGAATAGTGGAGGTGTCGACATAATAGTTTAGGACACTTGCTTGCAATTCTTGGTAAGTGGCAACTTTTTGTCAGTCTGTCCGAATTTTATATATTATATATTGAAAAGCTTTTCCCAAATTTATCGTATACTAACCTTACTACTCTGCAATGGCCATTTTAGTGATTATTACAATTGCAAAGTTTCTCAAACAAGAAAAAGTTGTGACCTTCAAAAATTCATTTAACAACGAAACTCTAGTACAGTGATTGATCTATTTTTGTTTCACACATGTACTATGGGGTATAATTAAGCATTCAAGGGGACTTTTGCCCAACGTTACTACTACTGCCCTGGGGAGCCTGAGTGAGGGAGCCGGTATGTGGGCCAACAATTAGCCGATTGAGGACAATCAAACGCTTTGTTGCTAGGCCAGAAGAGCCCCTCGCCACCCACTCCCCCCCCCCTGCTTGAGGCCGGCGCAAAACGGGTGATTAACTCCATTTAAACAAATGCTTTGCTATTAGTATGCAACTAATTGGATATACTACTTAGTGACAGGTTGTATATCTTTGATCTATGCCACATCTTGACGAAAACAAGTGCACTTTGCTAAAACTAGAGAGCACAAATTTGTGCGGAAAAAAGTCAATAAATGTATACTGCGCCATTCCTGCAGCACATAGCAGGCGAGGGTGTCAAATAAAGGCATGCTGGAAGTGCGGTATGGGTGTTGGCTGATCATAGGATTTGTCTATGTTGTGGTGGCATTACAAAAACGAATAGAGAATAAGGCACGTAGACAGCTTGACAAGGCTATTGCTGAGCTCAGTTTTCATTAGAGATAGCTGGTTAATTGGTTATATGACAAGGTCATTGCCGAGTTCAAGAAATCAAAACTTTTAAATTAGAGATAGCTGGTTAATTAGTTAACTGGTTATGTTTCAAAATTATTGGTAAGATTAATAACACAAAAACTTTTCAATTAGAGATAGTTTGTTCATTGGCTATATAAATAAATATTGTCATTCTCACGTTTGAATCAGTTGCTTCGTAGATGGCAAATCACCCGAAATGAATTTGATGATGCACTGGACCAACCACTGACGAGTAGGGCTTATAAACCAGTTCCTGCTCCGCGGAATGCGAGTCGCAGGGCTGAGCAGACAGTTTCGGCCCAACGACCAGGTCCAGCTCCACGAAACACCAGTCGCAAGGTTGAGACTTCTGGTTTAACTACACAACCAGTTCCATCCTCGCGGAACGCTAGGCGTATGGTTGAGACTTCAGTGCTACAATTAGATAAAAGCCCAACGTGGGCAAGATGAACCTGCCGTACATGGACAACATTAAAGTGACGGCCTATTTCCAGAACGTTGGCACCACCGTACTGCGCATTGATTAGATTGAGCAGCTGGTTGCCTAAGCTAATGCTACCATGCTAAACTACATTGAAAACTACATGCGCGATGAGTTTGGATGGGTATTTGAGAGCTGTAAGGTGCTTGACCTCGGTGACTCATAGTACTGCCTGTTTCGTGGTCGCAGCTACATTCCAACATCAAAGTGCATACCACCACGGTCAGTTATTAACGTGAAGAACAAGGACAACCGCTGCTTTGAGTGGGCCATCATATCGGCGCTCTATCAGGCAAACGATAGAAACATTAATGGGCCAGGCAAGTACCGCCAGCACATGGACAAGTTCGACTTTAGAGGTATCGACTTCCCTGTGAAGGTAAGTGATATAGGCAAGTTTGAGCACCACAACAAAACTATTGCAGTTAGTGTCTTTGGCTGAAAAGGGGCCTCTACACGCTGCACATAAGCGAGAAAGACCGGCAACATTCGCTGCTCACTTGAAAAACGCCGAGCACAAATGCAGCGGTAACCGCGAAGAGCCACTGTGTTTGGATAAAGAACCTCAGCCGTCTGGTATACAAGTATAGCAACCACAAGGAAAAGAGGTGCGTCTGACGGTGATGTCTTCACCTCTACAGCCGGGCTGATCTTTTGGAAACACACAGAAACGACTTCCGCTGCATAGGCGAAAAGCCCTAGCGTTTGTCCTAAATGGAGCCAACAAAGATCATTTTAGCCTTTTTGAGAACCGCCACCGTCAGATGCGCGTCCTGTACACCGTCTATGCAGATTTCGAAGCACTGAACGTGTCAGTGGAAGGCCTTGCAGGCAATCCAATAGAAAGCAAGGCATAACAAATAGCTAACCAGGTCCCATGTAGCTTCTGCTATGCAATTGTTCGCAGCGACGGCGTCTCCAAGGAGTCAATGCTCTACTACGGTGAGAATGCAGTTGCCACTTTCATCCAGTGCCATGAGTGTGAGAAGGAAAAAACCCAAGTTTCACCGTGTGATGGAGTTCGACCAGAGGTTGTGGATGGCATCGTATATACAATTAAATACGGAGTTTGAAAAAGACTTCGTAAAACTCGCGAACAACTCCGTCTTCGGGGAGACAACGGAAAATGTCAGGAAGCGGATTCGTGTGGATCTTGTGAGGCCAGAGGGCGAGGAAGACAAACTATGCAGCCTGATTGGCGACCCGGCGTTCCATTCGCGAAAGATCTTTGGCGGCAACCTTGTTGCTGTACATTCCACAAAGGCCAACCTGAAGCTCAACCGCCCTATCTTACACAGGGCAGGTGGTCCTTGACTTTAGCAAGCACCTGATGTACGACATTTACTACAATTAGATAAAAGCGCAACGTGGGCAAGATGAACCTGCCGTACATGGACACTGATAGTCTGCTGCTAAGAATTGAAACCGCCGATGTCTCCCGCGCTAAGGTCGAAGATGCTCATCGTTACGACATGAGCGACTACTCTGAAAAGCACCACTATACACATGCACTAGTGCAAATAAAAAGGTCGTAAGCAAGATTAAGGACGAGTTCAATGGAAATACAATTGCCAAGTTTGTCGGCCTTTGCCCCAAGATGTTCTCCATTGCTGTTTCCGCTGGAACAGCAGGTGGTCACGAAGCCAGTACAGAGATACGTAAGGCCAAAGGCATCTCAATAACAGTCGTAGGGGCAGACCTCAGGCACGACCTCTACCTCGAGTGCCTCCAAGAGAAAAAAAGAGTTTCGACATAAAAAGTGGATTGCACCTGACGGTATTACGATGCGGGTATAACGTCATTACCGCACCGCACAAGAGCAACACGTCATTGCGGAACAGTGCCTCAACGACCTCTTCGGCCTGGGGCAGGGATAAAAATGCTTTTAGGTGGAAGGTGAGTTCCTTCAGGCACAGTTTGTTGTTCCTCGTGAACGAAGCATCTAAGCGAAGAAAAACTACCTGGCAAAATCTACATAGCCGACTGGTCTGGGTTGTTAAACCTTTCGGCTAGGTTGAGCACCTTTAGCGACTACACAGCATTGGCAGTGGCGCGGCGTTACCCATCTTCCAGCTTTAAATGCGTATATAGGTACCTTGCCAATGTATTTGAGTGCAGGATATGCTTCAGACCTATCGGCCGCGTCACATACGCCGCAGACGTAGCCCGCACCGCCGTTTCACGAATGGCATCAATAGGTCTCTTACCTGTGAGCCGCGTTACCTCGCCGTTTATGGTCGCCACAACGACCGGAAGCAGCCAGCCCACTCAGTGCTACTCGCGCTTGTAGTCTCGCTTTTTGCGTTCCGACAGAAAACAACGTCTCCTGGGCGTACTGGTGTCCAAAGAGACGCCCAGCTAGAGTACACTTAAGTCGCTCCACAATTCTTTTTGCACGGTAGTCGCCACCCTCGCTCCACCCCACACGCACGCCGTTCTTGGCCAAGAATGGCGAGACGGCGCCAGTAAACTCCCGGTCGGGATTAAGCTGCAGAAGATTTAGCCACGTTATCGGATCCCGCTTCTAGATGAGTGTTAGAGCTTCAGCGACTTTGGGAGCTTCCTTTCTGATTAAAGGCTCGGCCTCCTTGTAACGACTCGCGATGTTAACTACAGTTAGAGCATAGTTACAGGCGTATCGCTCAACCTTGTCGTGCGGCAGAAACAAGAATTCGGCCTGGTACACCCCATTAGGGGTTGAAACATAACACTGCGGCCTGGTGACCTTGCGTGGTTCTGGCAGGGAACATCGTGTGAAAGTTTGTCGGTTTCTGCTAAGTCTTGACCGCTGCCACGATCTTCCAGTAACCTCGCGGGCTGTAATTTTTTCGCCGCAAGCTTAGTATATATCGCGTGCTGTGGTTTTAACTACTTTAGCAGTTTAACGTGCTTTGAAGTTTCGACAGCTCTTAAGTTACAAACGAGCAGCTCGCGCTAAAACTCGACAGAGCAAAACATGTCCTGTACTTGTTAGATTAGAAATATTTGTAGGCATCAAGGCCGACGGCGGCGAGTCACTCGACGGCAAACATCATCTCGTATTTTAGCTTTTCGGGCGAGGGCATGTAAAGTCAGAAGACTTGGGCTCGTAGCCGAGCTGTGTACCGTCGTCTGTTTTTCAGCCCGTTCCAAGGTAGTACTCGCTTTCAGCAAGGGTGACGTTTTCTAAAGTCTGTTCGGCATGCTTTTTTTCGCACAGCCTTTGATTCAGATAATCAAGAAGCTCGTTGCACTTAGGTCGGTAATCAGCTTACACAGCTTTGAGTTCTGCCAGACATTGTCGTAGCGGACGCGTTAGGCGTTGGCTCTTTTTTGATCTAGCTGAGAGAAAAGGAAGTTTAATCTAGTGAATGCGAGGGCGTTGACGATTCCCCGCCCACCATCATTGCAACGGTGGTCAGTAGACAGACTTAATGATATTGGCAGGAATGATGCCATGTTTAAATATCATATCCTGCGTCCAAAGTTTGACAATCATCGAATATTCAACTTCAAAGCTGTATAGGTCAGCTCCGTGGTAGAGGAGGTTTCCGACGTTCTTCGTGTACGGTAGTGTAGACATCTTGCACCTGCTTTCCGTGATTAACAAGTTTATAGGGTTTTTTTCTTTCTTTTTTTTTCTTTTTGTTTTGTTTGTTTGTTGCTTCTTTTGTTATTGTTGTTGTTGTTGTTTTGGGGGTTTTTTTTAGTCTTAAGCGACAAGCGCATTACATCAACTATTCCATATGAAAGTGGTTAGGTGTATGTTTAATAGATACTATTGGCACCTGCGGTGCTTGTCGTTCTGATGGGTCCCCAGACCTTGATTTTCGCACTTGTGCTGCTGGGTTTTTTCCCGGATGAGGCGTAAAGAATGCCAGCTACCAATGCCAGGCCGCCCCAAAGACCATAATATGGCATCGCCGTCTGCTGCTTTTTTGGTTTTCAGCAACCGGAGCGTCGTGCGTGTCGGTGGTCACCGATTTTTTCGAAGCCCAGCGTTGTTTTATAATCTTGGCAAGTCTTTTACCAACATCAACTCTATCTGGGTGTTTAACCTTGGTGACTTGAGTCACTTCCTGAGATTGTTCTGCTGACGCATTCGTTTCCGGTTTTGCTGACGCATCCTTTGCCGGTGGTGTTGACGTATCCATCATAAGTTGTGTTATCAGTTGTGTCTGTAAGTTTGTTCTTCTTAAAATCGACGTGTCCATAGGTAATTATGCTAGCTGCAATTAGTACCTAAAGTAAAGACGGCTGCTAATGTTCGACAAAGAGGTTTTGATGATTTAATCCTTTTCCAAGTCACTCGCAAGACTTTTGCGGTTATCAATAGTCAGCAAATGGCTTACAACTGCCGTGTACAGTCCTAGCTGAGAGGACTAGATCGAGGCAGTCATCCTGGCCGCCATTTTAGCCTTGTATATGACATAGGTAATTGCTATCTCTTCGTCGCTCATCATCATAAGGTCCGCAAAGGTAAGAGGTTGTCCTATGTATTATTTTGCTGCTCCAGAAGCCACCAAATCGTTCAGGCGGTTACGCTGCTGTGCTTGTGTCAATTTGATAGAGCATAGGTTGGGTGTGGGAACCGGCGTGGCCATTTCTTGCTCTTAAGCTGTTAACATATATATATTATCTTCACAACATCCATGTTACTTACAGTAACCACAATGGTTTTTATAAAGTTCTTGATATGGTTCGTTGAGCACCTGACCCTAAATAGCTTATAGATAATAAAGGTTAAGGATCCAAAGCTTATAATGTAGCTGGTGGCTTCTACACTATGAAGCCACCACATTTCACTGTTTAATTGACGAACTAATTAGACTGTGCGCAGGAGTAGCTTGCCAAAACTCTCAATTCTGTGAAACTCATAGGCCTCTGCTCACCGCTTGGGTTCAACGATAGCGTTTTCATCCAGCCCGTCCCTAAATGAGTCTTTGTCTTTACAGTACAAGAGGGCTAGCCACGAGATCTGCTCGCGAAAGCCACGAGAGACAGCGTTGTACTTTTGTGTTATGACCAACACGCTTATGCCGGCGCGGCGGCTAGTATAGGCAATTTTAAGTTTCCTTATGTCGGACGCCAGAAAAGCACAGTCGGCGAGGTTTGTTTTTTCTCAAACCTTTAATCGAGTGTACAAAGCATGTCATTCAGATCATGGCCCTCAGAGTTTACCAGAAATATGTCCGCGTCTTTTTTGCCACGGGCCCAACGGCCTGTCGTATGCCTTGCTCAGTTCTATGGTATGGCAAGTGATGACTGTGGAATCAAAGCGGCCCTTAAATGCCGATTCGAGCAGTTTGCAGGCAAAAACTCTCTTTCCGCAGCCGTGGCGGCCGACGATCATGGCACAGTGTGGCTGTAAGTTATCAAAGAACGCCGTGCTGGAACGGCAGGCTAGTAGATGGCTGATACGAATTAACCATATTATATGTTGAGCTGTGTATCCATGACGATATATATGTACATTTTTAACAAGCCTGCCACCTTGACCACTTTCTCGATCTGCAGCGTTACACGTTCGCTCACGTTTTCTGTGCGTTTTCCCGACATGTGGAGCGTGTGATCTTCCGCCGACCTTATGTCGAAAATGGATACAAACCTGTTTTGGTAAAAGGTGCCAATACTTCCGGGTCCTTTAGAGACTCCCTCGCCATTATCTTTTGGGCCTCTTCAAACTGCCGGTGCCTCAGCTGCTCCTGCGCACATATCTGGATTGGAACGCCCTCGATCGGCACCAACACCTTGTTGATAAGGTGGTTGTAGAAATTCTCTGTATCACGCGCTAATTCAACGCTCTTTGTCGTATCCCAAAAAAAGCAAAACTATCACCTTCATACCTTTTGCTAGCGTCTTCAGAATGGTATTCCACACAGGGTTGCTCTTGTTCAGCGCTATCTTGATATGGCACAGCACTTGGTGGTAATGAAAGGTAACCACCTTTCCCATGTACAGCTGCATGATTATGCGTGCGAGTTATGAATGGGCCACAACATCTAACTCCAGGGAGATGCCAGTAATGACGTAGCTCGCTTCATAATTCGTGCTCTGAATTACCCTGCTGTAGTTATTAAATGTCAGCTCAAAAAAGAGGCGGTCTGAAAGGCCGGACTGATAGTATGCCATATGATCGTTCAGCAGCTTGAAATCGAGTGGCACGTAGAAGCCGTTCCCAAATGTAGCAGTGACAGACGCATCGGGCTTTCATTGCCAGCGACTACACGTATGGCGGCAGCGCCCAGCGGAGGGATCGAGGTTTTGCCGTATTGACACATGCTGAAGTTTTAACAAGTTTGGTGCTCTTGAAGTTCAGGTGTCCTTTTTTAATATGTTAAGATTTGACGTTGTCTCCCAAGAGTACTTGCTAAAACATGGCTGAAGGTTGTGAAATGACGACCGTCCTTCGTGGTGTTGAAGAGAATATGCGCAAGGAAGATAAACCTAGGCTTACCACCGAAGCCAATTAGACAGAAGAGCTACAGACGGAAATCCTTTCTTGGGTCACCTGGGTGGAAGCAAGAAGATGTATCCACAAGGGGACTAAAACAACGCCTAGTCGAGTTCGATACGTATCGCAAAAACACTGGGGGTTTCTGAGAAGAAAAAAAAACGCACCATCAGCCTCAGATTTATGACTAAGCAAGACAGCGCCCTCGCAGTAAAATGCAATCGGAGCTGGATTCGTTAACGAGCAAAAACAACTAAAGTCAATTCTTGGCCCCATCCACGTTACCAAGCAAGTGGCGGTTTATATAGTCTCAGCGTTCGGCATCCAGGAGGAGCGTCTATCGAATGAAGCTCTAAGAAAGCTCGCAAGAAACGATCCCGGCCGACACGAACGGGCCAGAAGATATCGAGCTCTTTGCAGTGTCGGGATCCGAGGACACAGCGCTAAAAAAAAGCTTCAGTTCAGGAAGCTTATAGCCTCCCCATGCGATAGATCCTGGGATTCAACGCGGCGTTTCAAAGGACTCGTGGCGGGCTTATAAATAACCTCTCTAAGCTTACAGACCTCGATAACCACATCACGGTAAAAGAAGATAATTGATCAAAACAGAAAACGAAACGTCGCGCCAGGAGATACGAGATCGCATTGGAGATTTAAAGGAGAAACCGCGAACTACGGCTTGAGGTTGCAAGCGCTAACCAAGGAGCACACTTTACATCCAAATTTCCCGGATAATAGAGACCATCAACAAAATTAAGCGATTGCAAACACTCTTCCGTGAACAGGGTATCACTATAGCCTTGATTCTCAGGGCACTGAGGTTTATTATCAGCAAAATTGTGCTCGCGGTCACAGGCGGCGCAGGTGCAAAGCCTCCATCGCCCGTCGTCCCGACACCTAAACCAGACCCGAGCAGCGGAAAAGAATGGGTAAAAAAGCAGCTAGAGTGGCTGCTGAAAATGCTCGCAGAATAGGCTTTTGCCGCGCTGACCGGCATTTTTGGCAATATTGTGTCATTTCTGTTGAAAACAGCCAGCAACGTCGGTGGCTGGCTGACCGAGAATCTATTGGCGCCTGTTTTTGCGATTATAGTCGAGATCTTTGCTACTATCAGCGCTCACATTAACACGCGCGGACAGCAACCCGAGAGCGAGGACAGCGCGGAACAGGATGCTCGTTGTTCAAGAGTGAAAACACCAGATTACCACAGCCTCGATGCAATACCGGCCACGACTAGTGTTGTTTTGTTGGCATAGTGGTCTTGGACTTCTTTTGATACCCGTACCATCTATGTGTGGTGCCGATCTGTTTTGCACCTGTGCTAGCGGCTTCCTCTTCATGCTTTGTTCGCTGCGGCTGTTGTGCGCTTGTCGCTGTGCTAGCACTGCTAGCATCGCCTTCGGTGCTTGGCATCATTATTAACATCGACGTTGGTGTCTAGCGCAATATTATCGTCCGCTTTAAAAAGTTTGCTGTTATAACCAACGTAAGATCCAAATTTAAGCTCCATGTCGCTTGGTATCATAAGGAGGCCGCCGCCAAGAACGTAATCTAGCTAGTTTCTGGCGTATTCCAGCTATTCCTGGTACTTATTTACAGACTCTTGAAACTCTTTGCAAACGGGCTCGTAGGCACCCGTGTTGATGTTGTTTTCATACGCGTTCCACACTGTTTGTATCGGTAAGAGAACGCTGCATCTGAATGAGAATCTTTTTGCATTATAGTATATATGGAACAGCTCCTGCAGTGCTAGATAACAGGTGGTCGCAGACGCTGACGTCATAACCAGAGGTCGCGCACCAGATGGCAAATTGTTCACAATATTATTGGACTTGACGAAAGGTAGCACGTACTTATCGGCAATGTCAATAAAATTAGTCTGGAAGAAAACACCATCCCGCACAAACACGTCGAGATTAAGCAATAGTACGTGGATCAGCGCTCTCTCAGCATCGTTATAGTTAAAGACGCCGCCGACACTGTATTTAGTTTTTCCATTAAAGCGGAGTACTTGTGGTAATATCATTTGATATATTAATGCTCGCACGAGTACAAACAATGTAAGTCGTATTGACTAATCCTACTTGGACTGGTGGCTCTAGAATAGGTGATACACACTTGGCCTGATACCTGTGTAGGGCTCCAAGAGATTTCATTCTGACCAGAATGGTACAACATTTTGGCTGCACTTGGTAACAACAGATGGTGGTAGCCTTACCCATTCTCGATGGGTATGAACAGCAGTTCTGGGTCGATTCGGCCCTGAGTCATTTCGGACCGAGTCATTTCGGACCGGGTCGTTTCGGCCTACTATCTTACGGGGTAGATTCGGCCCTGAGTCATTTCGTCCTGGGTCATTTCGGACCTGGTCGTTTCGGCCATCTGTATTGAAAATGCTATTTTAGGTTAACACTGTTACACCTATTTGAACGACTACAGCAAGAATTACTGTCAATCAACAGTGGGGTCATTTGAACGAGATCAACGTCCGACGTACAGATGACTGGAAGAGAGACTAACAAACTTGTGGGATAGGTACACGAACCACGAAATTAAGACGAGCAAATTTCTTACGGCATGTGGTTCCCTGTACGGTGTTCGAGTAACTGTATGAATCGATGCGTTCAGTCATTGCAAATCAAATTGATATACTGTACTTATTGTATTCATTGTGATGATTAGAACATGAAATAAAATATTTCTTCCATGTCATTTCTTCCTTTATAGTGTATTAAAATCTGAAAATAGTAATCGAAATGACTCAGGGCCGAATCGACTCAAGTCCGAAACGATTCCGGGACGAATCGACCCGTTCCCTTAACAGCATGGTTACGCTAGAACAAATAACACAGGCTGCCATTCCTGGAATGCGGACTACAACGCTGCGACCGGGTGGGTGAGCATCATAGTCACTGACTCAAACTATCAGGTCAATCTTGAAACGCTCGCCCCCATAGTTGGATTCGAATTACCAGGGTTGTACGGAACTGGCACAAACACGGACACAAATGCCCCAGCGTTTATCAATGCCCCGCGGATTTATGTCCACCTCGATAAAATAAACACAGCTAGGAGTATTGATGGAAAAACAGTATTCTGCTGCAAGCCATTCCATTGGGTGGTGAGTCCTAAGAGGAGACGCGTACTGCCTCCTATGGAAAACCACATTGGCGCAGAATACGTGAAGACAGCATCCTAGAGCTCTCAATACGTATTTTAGATGAAAGACATACACCGGTTAATATGCTGGCTTGCACTATCACCATTGAAATTAAAAAATACGCACTAGTGCAGTCGGAACGACAAGCAAACTATGAGTCTACGTTGTCCTGGCTTCTTTAGTAACCGCGCTGCAAGCGCCTTTGGACCATCTCCCGCGTGTAATGTCGCCCCTAAAGATCACACAGATACTTAAACTCTCAGCCACGTCGCGCTATGGGAATAGTAGCAATGGAACGTGCGCAGTGCTTTCAATCCGTGTAAACAGAGTTGTACGGGCACATAATGACAGCAGTGATCAGTCTGTTGATGTTATTCTCAAACGAAAGCTTTACAACTAGCTTTGTGCCTAAGTTTCTTTTCAGCAAATCTGCATAAACTTCAGCTTTTGCAATGAGAACTCGCGCTATACTTAGCTTATAGGCTAGAAAACAAAGCCATGAGGGACGATCAAACATAAATAAGGGACACGAATCATTGGTGCCGCCTGCCAATATTGAGATCGATGATATTAACAGAGTATTAGTGCAGCTCGCACAAAAAATGAATGACATCGACAAGGAAATACAAATCACTGGTGCGAGAGCACCTGCGCCTTTTTGGGGTTGACACGTACCGTTTCAAACTCGGGTGAAACGAGGATGCAAAACAGATGGACATCGAGCACTGGGACTACCAAGAGCATTCTAAGCCAACCAGCGAGCAGCAAGGATTATTTGTCCTTTCGATGTCGGAACAACAGACAAAAGTAACACCCTCGTTGAGTCTTGGGCGCGGTTGTTACTACAACGAAAACGTGGTGCCTGGCGAAACGCCCTCGGCAATAACCTTCCTTTCGGGGAATGTAGGGCCCTCTATCACTCATCTCACTAACATGAAAAACAGAGCTATATTTGAAAACGTCGCAATCTACCGCATCACAAAATCGCCCAGAAAAACAAACAGTCGGTGAACCTGGTGTTTGTGATTCTTGGCGAGCGTGTTGGATGGCTTGTTGAAGACCGTGTTATTTCCAGATCTAGTGATATAAAGCGTTCTTTGGTCATTGTAACGGGTTAGAGGTGCGTGTCCGCAGGAGAGCCAACCCCCACTTCCAGATCAATTAAACTTTCATATCACGCTGCTTATAGAGGTATTATAATTTCGATATATCAAAAATTCTAAGACCCACAAGATTTTCTCCTGAAAAAGAAAATCCAAGGGGCTGAAACCTTTCTACGGGCAGAGGCTGAACAGTGGCGCGTTCTATATAAAAAAGTAAAAACGCGCAGTAGACGCGGTGGATGTTGTTGACACCACACTGACGACTGTATCTCTGGGCACTGGTGTGGTGGGAATTGGAATATTAACAACAATCATTGCTTCTCCCAAAACGATTGCCCTTGAAATCACAGCTTTAACCTGTGGTCTGATTTCTGTAGCTGGGAATTTTATCAGCCGGCAACTAACCGTGAAAGCTAAAAATCATGATGAAATCCGCGTTTTAGCACACACACAAAATTAGCCCAACTAAAAAACCGGCCACATATCTAAGACGCTACACGACAACGCCTCTCCAAAGAAGAGTTCAAGATTATCTTCGATGAATTCGACAAATACACAAGCATGAAAAATTAAATACGATCTACATCGCACAAAGCATACACTTCGGTTGTAATCAAAGAAGTGGCGCAAACGAGCTAATAGCTCACTGAAGAGCTGAAGCCCGTGAGAAGCTCGTGAAAAATCTCGCTGGGAATTCATTCGAAGCTGTGTGTGTTCCCATTCTTTGTCTTTTGATCGATCCGAAAAACAAAGCACATGTTTTGTTCCCGCTGCTTCTAGTCCAAACGACATGCTAACACCAATTGCACCGCCGCCGTATTGTTATTCATGGGCAATACTAACCTTTGCACCTTGTAATTCAAATGTCTGTCGTTCCAACAGACAACTACAAGCAAACCCCAGCGGAAAAACAAAGTTGTGTTGCTGCGGGAACTTGTGCAACACTGCATGGTTTTTCTTTTTGTGAAGTTATGAGTAATGGTAGCCGCCTCACGCGCCATTGCCCTCGTCCGATATGATCTGCAAATCCGTAGTTGAAAGCCGTGAACTGCCAATACCATTGTCAACATTTGTTGGAACGACTGCTCGCTTTGACGCATAAATTCCAAACACAAAGAAGAACAATGTTATCAAAGTCAAAGTTGCTTGACTACGCTTACGTCATATATGTTACTTGAACATCAAGCAGAGCGAGATTAAAAGTTTGATAAATAAAATATATAAGCAGAATTTATCTCAAGGGTTTACGGTTGAAGCAAGACAAAACCAAACACAACTTATTTATAAAAGTGAATATGAGTATGACCATGACGACGTTGACTAACTCAGAGGCAAAAGAAATGTTAGATCTTTTTTAAACAATTTCCAAGCCAAAAATACGATGAAGACTAATAAAATTAAACTTGATGGGCATTATATTCTAAGCCTTGCTTGGAATTTCAGGGAAGTGATTGACACTACAACCTCTGAAAGACAGTTCGCAGTGTTCTTAAATTAACACAATGAAACTGTCAAATTAATCATCATGGCCCGTTAGCTCCGCAACGGGAACCGCTGCTAGCAAAACGATAGTGAAACACACTCTTTTGCGCCGGCTTCAAGAAGGGAATCGTAGGGTCTAACAAACAAGCGTTTTTCCCTTCGCGTTCTGACAGGGCTAAACGCTAGCCCTCTAACCAGCTACACCGACTCCCCACTCATGCTTACCAGGCAAATGCTCCACTTTACTACTTCTACTGTTTCCATTAAGGCAAGTTTCACTCTTGGACTCGCTTAGAAGATGATATTTATTTCCGATGCAAGCGTCGTCGAATGCGACATTTCTTTAAAAATTGAACAATCCTCAGATGTTTATTTGTTGACATATTTTCATTGAAACGTTGTTCATACAACTCATCAAAAATTTTCATTCACTTTATTTATTCCGTCCTTATCGCATCTTCTTGACGAGGACATTCTTTTAAATTCAAAGAATTATTGTGGAAAATTATGTCTCTAAAACGTTTGGTTGGTTTAATTGTTTTTCTTTTTCTATTTCATTATGTAAATAAAACCCTTCATATGACTTCTCTGGCAGCAACTTACGGTTTCCCCTGATTCTGAGTTCAATCCCTTTACTGGTCCTGCTGGGTGGCTGGATAGTGGAGATTTGGTCTCCTGGTCTGACGGTCAGAGTCACCACGCAGTGATAAAGCCCTTTGTCGTGTTCCTGGACCTCCGAGAAGTACAAGTTTCCATTGCTTGAGATGAACTGGTACGTCTGAAGTTCCGGGCGAATGAAGTTAAATATGTTGTCCTTGTACCATTGATAGGTCAGGGCTAAAAGCACAGAGTATGCAACCATTACGTTCATATATTGTAGTAAAAAACTATAACAATAACAACAAGCAGCAGCAGTAGTAGTAGTAGTAGTAATAATAATAATAATAATAATAATAATAATAATAATAATAATAATAATAAATACTTATAATAATGATACAGGACAACAAATAATAATAATAATAATAATAATAATAATAATAATAATAATAATAATAATAATAATAATAATAATAATAATAATATTAATAACAAGAACAATAATAACAACAAGAACAATAATAATAATAATTTTGTTCTTGTAACATAGGCCGCGGGCACGAATTACATACATGTATGACAAATATGGTATAACCACGGAACATAACAATTCTAAGACTAACACACTTACTCTCTAAATTTTATAGATTTTGCTAAAAAAAAAGAGCCAAAGTATGTAGGAGATTATTATTATTACTAATTCTCTTCATAAAGTTGTAGAAATTATTGTTTTTTGCATTACAGTAAATGTTCGATGGTATATAAGAACTTCTCAAATTATTATACATGGGACATTTAACAACAAAGTGAAACTCATCTTCTATATCTATATCTGCACACAAGGGCACAGTCTTACTACATAGGGGATATTTTTTATATCTTCCTACATTTAACATTATAGGAAAGTTTCCATTTCTGAACATACATGGTAAGCGAACACACACGACGAGTTTAAACAATCTGGTATTGACAACTCAAGTCGTTTCAGATCTTATCATAAAATCGTAATCTATCCATTTAATTTAAATCTCCATTTACTTCTCGTAGAAAAATATCTTTACATCATTGTGTTAACATAATGATCAAGAGGTTGTCATCACTCACCCCTTGATTTACCCAATCTTCTCCCATTCCGTGTGAAAACAATATATTTTTAACTTGATTTGCCCAACATTCACAGTGTTTGCCCCAAGTCAACTGTAGTTTACAGCTTTGTTTTGAGAATCTGTCATCTGTCATCTTTAGTAATTTGAACCAGTACTTAAAAATTCTACTATATCTTACTACTTGCATTGGCAATTTCCTAATTCACTGTAGATAAAACATTTGATGTGTATTTCGTAATACCAATAACATATTTACAAAATGACGTATATACAGTTTAAATGTTATTTGCATTGTAAACACACCAAACTTATGACCCACTCATAATTCATAATTGGCACTATTTTAGTATCAAATATTTGGAATTGAGTTTGTGTAGACAGTTTACTAAAGCGATTTAATCGAGTCCTCAGACTATAAATTGCCGTTGCTGCTTGTGCTGCTAGAATTTTTGACACATATACCACGAGTTTTTAGAAGAGAATACACAACCAAGATATTTGTAATAAGATGACGTCTCTAGCAGGCAATCACCAATATGGGAACTTTCATATCCTTTCAAATATTCCCCTTTTCGAAAAACAACGATTTCAATCTTCTCCGGGTTTACCTTTAGTTCCAGATGTTGCAGTATTCTTTTAATTTATTCAGAATATTTTAAAGTTGAATAGCAGTTTCGGCAAAGGCAACCAAGTCATCTGCATATTGTACTGGCAAAGGCAACCAAGTCATCTGCATACTACAGTGCAAATAAATTCTAATGTCATATCGCTATGCTGGTCAAAAATGTGTGTCTTTAAGTCATTTAAAAAGAATGAAAATAAAATGTGTGATAAAACACAACCTTGCCTTACCCCAACCGGACAGTTAAATGTTTCTATCAAGCCATTTGGCGTTTTCACGCAAACTTTGACACTTGTATATATGGCTTTGAATGTCGTAAGCATTGTACTGCTTATATTTTCATTTCCTAATTTATTGTAATGTAAGTTCCGATCAATACGGTCAAACGCTTTTTCATAATCAACAAAAAGAACATAAAATCTACCTCTTTGTTTCCTCAAATATTTACATATCAAGGTGCTTAGAGTAAATATATTATCCACAGTGGAGTATTGACTTCTAAAACCACCTCGTTATTCACCTGAAGTATCATTTTCATTCACCCAGATAACTAATCTTTCACTTAAAATTGAAGAAAATATTTTGCTGAGGATTTGTAAAAGGATAATCCCTCAATAGTTTTCAGGCATATTTGTATTCACTTTTTTGTCAATGGTTGTGATAACAGCTGTTGTCCAGTACGTCGGAAAGTATAAGAGATCATATAATGTATTGAAAATAGATACTAAAATATGTACCGTGATATTTCCAGTTGCCTTGAAAAAATAACTCGGAAGGCCATCAATACCACCAAATTCTCCCGACTTAAAATTTGTTATAAAGTTTTGCACTTCTTCTTCAGTTATTTTACGGTCCAGATTTTCATGGAGATTGTAGTTTGTTTCGTTTAACTTACAATTTTGATCCACCTCATGATATATATTAAATAAATTCTGATAAGTACTGGTACCATCCGGTGCGAATTATTTTTCCAGTCAACGTGGTTTTGGGGCATATTAAAAGTTTCCAGAAACGTTTCGAATCTTTCTCTAAAAGTACTTTTTCAAGACTTGTCTTTTCCTTTGTTTTGTATAGTTTGCGTGTATGCCTGGTTACGTTTTTGTACATGTTTCTATGATGCTTATGTGAAGCCAAGTTATCGATCATAATATTGTTTCTGAAGTTTCTAAGTGCAATAAGTGCACGGTGCTTTGCTGATTTACAGTCTGCATCATACCATAGTTATTTGTTGGCCGAAACCCAGTCACATCTTTTATTGATATTATATTGATCTACTTTCATCGTGTGTTCTGAATCACAAATACTCTCCGTAAAAGAATATAATGCAGCGTCGATCTGATTATGCTCCTTAATTGTGAGTATATCATGAGCTTTTTCTGATAATGAAGAGCTGACATTTTGGACAAATATATTTCTTTGTGTTTCATTTAAAATATATCTACCGTCTTACTCGCGTATAACATGAGTTCAAATGCAAAACAACATAGACCCTGATTTGCCGTCGCATATTGCGCCCGCAGATCAGGGTCTATTGTGTTTGTTCTACTGATTAGTTCTTACAAACTGCATAGACCAAGATCTGCCAGCGCATTATGCAACGGCAGATCTGGGTCTATGCAGTCTGCAGTTGGTATCGTGTTATACGCGAGTATATACTGTATCTCTTGGATACACACTTTCGTTATTTTCAGCTGTGAGGGAAATGGAATCAGCTAGACCCAATGAAATATTATTGGCTGGTGAATAGATTCAATCCTATTACCAATAATAAAGGTGGTTATACGTGTAAATAATGATTGATATAAAAGTAAGTAGTCTTTGGTTGTAGTAGAATTATCTTGTATACATGAAAAGTTTACAATGCTTTTGTGATCGCCACATCTACCATTTGCAATCCTCATTCCAGATAGCCGACAAATTTCAGTAACTTCTAACCATAGGGATTTACCTCTTTTCTGTCTGAGTTAGACCTTCCCCCTATATCTACGTCCTCGACATTGGCTATATCCTTATCACTGACATTATTATTATCATATATAATCAAGTCAGGTTCTGAGCAGGTATAAGCAATTAAAATTTCTACCAATAATAAATATGTGATTTGGATAAATAACTCCATGATATGCCGATTAGTTTTCATTTATGGCAAACAAGTCTTCTTCTACGTGTATTGACGAGTTTTCAGGTGACATATATACTACACCAAACATTATGTCTTTCTTATGGGTTTGAACATAAGGGGAAAATGTTATCCAGACAACATTTTTTGATTTACTCTCAATTTGATAAATATTGAAATTATGCCTGTTCTTTTGCATAGACAGCAATTCATTTTTTTCATTTTCATTTCTCCCGTAACCTTGCTGGTCGTAGGGACGCCACTGATGACTTTGCGACAATCTCTCTCCATTTCGCCCTGTTCTCCACTGCTCTTTGGGACTTTGCAAAGTCCATGCCTGTCCACTCTTTGATATTGTCTTCCCATCTCTTCTTCTGTCTGCCTCGTTTTCTCTTTCCTCTCACTGTGCCCTGTAGGATTTTCTTTGACAGGCCAGTTGAGCGTGAGACGTGACCGTACTATCATAGTTTGCGTTTCTTTACAGTGGTGAGCAGATCGTCATAAGGTCCAATTGCGCCTTGGATTTTAGCGCTCACCTCCGCATTAGAGACGTGGTCTAGAGAGCAATACATCCAGAATAATGTTTTGCATTAAGCTCTTTATCTCTGACACTTATGTAACTCATGAAATCATTTGTATCAATTTTGTCATGAGTCCAAGTCTCAAGCCTCGACCAGTGCAAAAATATCAAAATCCCGCATAAAATTAATCAAATCAAGGCAATCCACATTAGACTGTCCACCAGATAATTTTCTTCTCAAACCTGAAATATTCCAGATACAGAGTTTAATTTCAATATTCTTCTGTACATCAGGTTCCACATGCAAAAATTGGCCTCGGCCAGACCCCTATTTATCGGTTATACGTATAATATCATGTTGTGCCTCACTGAACACACATTTCGTTTTATTTATAACAAGTCTATCATATTTCAAGAAAGCTGCTTTACCATCTCTGAGCGCATGAATGAAGAAATACTAAAGAACTGTTCATGCCCGACATACTCTTTCTGGGAAGTCTTCAGAAACACAGATATTCGGTTCATCATCAATATAATATATATTTAATAATATAATATGACGAATTAATTACCAACACCACCACTACTACTACAAATAATAATAATAATAATAACGTATAATAATGACAGTGCGAACACAGATAAAGTGAATTTAGGGTAAGGACGAAGTGAATTCACATATCGGACGAAGCGGTATGTATGGATTGTTATGGCGATGTAAGGATTTAGGGGTAGAACGAAGTATATATATATATATATATATATATATATATATATATATATATATATATATATATATATATATATATATATATATATATATATATATATATATATATACAAACACTTGATACATTCGTGCCAATACGCATTCTCGGAGGGAGGAACACACATGCATAATACACGTGGGAGGAATTTGCGTTTACGTTCACACTTCGTACTTGATAATTTGATATAAGAATTCATGTTCTCATCTTGCGAATGTATAAATATATTTCTTATCTGCATATTCAGTACTTTTGGTAGATTACCTTTTTATGCACTAAAATTGCATAATTTCTTTGTTTTCTCCTGAAGAACTTTACCAGATCAAAGAAGTAACTTGCGAGCCTTGTTTTGTCTTACCTGGTTTTGCAGACGGCGGATTACATTGAATAAAAGTTCCCTGATACAGAGCTGCCTCGACCGGACCCGGAGTGTTAGGACTAAACCGATCAAGTTCTGAAATAAAATGTGTGCATTGCGTGGTGTTTATATAATATATCACATTTTCATAAACTGTAACTAATATGATGTTTCATATATCAATTTCATATTTCAGATATCGCAAACTTAAAAAAATATGACATGACGTCAAATATGGTATGAGAATTTGGTATGAGTAGACAGAAATAGAGTAATGTCATGCAATAAAAATATTTTTAACAAGACTTCCATAGGCTGTCATGTGAGACATAGAATCTTACGTCAGCATTCACATCAAATGAAGTTGCCGAAACTAGCTGACTAATTTTAATGGCTGAATAATGTTAACATTCAAACTTGATCTACAGAACTCTCAAATCGGATTATTGAAAACGCGGTTCATGCCACGCACAAACAGTCTACTTAATAAGAAATCAGCACTCGTGTAAAATGTGCTTTAAAGCATACAGTTTTGAAGGAGTTCGAGGGCGATGGTAAACTAATGATGTTACAGTTCTCAAAAATGACGCTCATTTTCTTTCTTGCACTTTCTTAAAATATGGCAGATGAGTTAAATATTTTTCTTGTGTTTTTGGTTCAGTTGATTTCAATGTCATTTTAAACACATTATTGGCTACATCATTTTGAGGAAATGGGAGCTATGTACCTTTCCCAAGGACACACCGAGGCAACCGACCCAGGCTGGTATGTGGGGGTATCCAACTCGCTACACTTCGATTGTGAACCCGACACTCTACAAACTGAACTACCGCGGATGCCTCTCCACGAAAGAAAACCAGATATACAATTTTGAACATGAACACGGAAAGGATATTTTACGCATCAGCATCAAGGTAAGTATTACATTTTTTAAAATCATAATTATTACTTGTGGTTATTAAATATTAAGGCCACAAAGTCAGGGATAGTGTATATGTACTATATTAAAATCTAGTTTATTATGACGCATCTCATCAATAAGAATTTGTAAACAAATGTACTGAGAGAGAGAGAGAGATAGAGAGGGGGTCGGGTAACGGCACATCAGCACAATGCTGGGTATGTAGTGCCGATTAAAAGAAGAAAAACAAAAACTTCCAAACAAACATAAACACGTGCTACTACAGTATATAATATAAGGCAAGGGTGTTAAAAATTCCTGAAAAGGTATATAAAGTATACGATAAAGGTAATAAAAGTAATTCCTTAAAAATATACTTTCAAAATTTGTCATATAAATTTTCGCTAGTGGTACATCATCAAAAAGGTTTATAATAAAGTTCATATACAAAATTATGTCCCACAGGGTGGAAGTCGATACACTCAACAAGAATGTATATGTAGGCCAGGTATATATGTCATATACGCGAGCGGGACAATACCACCGCATCGGTGCGATTTGTTCTATATGAGGATTGACACTATTCAAGGATGAGTTCGATACCACTAGGCTTGTTTGTGGAGTTTTCATTCCACATATTTTGCCAAGTAGATAGAACATGCTGATATTTTAAAGTCACTGTGTGGGGAATCTTCTACTCAGACACAGGTGACCGTAAGGCAGCTTTAGCTGATTTGTCTGCTCTTTCATTACCCTTAATGTCAATGTGACTTTGCCGCCAACAGCACAGAGTAATTTTTCCATATTTAATTAACAAATTGTGTTTCTACATGATCTGGGATATTGATGGGTTGTAAAATTTAAGATTTTTCAAGGCTTTCGGTTCAAAATGGGAATCCGAAAGGACGATCAAATCAGTTTTTAAAGGTTTTAATATAGTTAAATAACTTCAGTATACAAATGGAGTCTGTATCCGGTAATCGGCTCGAGATGGGGCCGCATGTTGTTACAAAGGCAGCCAACTCTCGAATCGTACGTAGACAGAGACGTATGGCCACTCTAGGAAACTCTGATTTCATTGAATTTGCTCTGAAAAACGAAAGGTTGCTAGAGGACGTATTAACTGGCAAAAGTCAAATATTATGTTGGGAGGTGTTAATAACCACGGTGGTGATTTTGGAATGGAGAATATTTCAGAATCGGCAAGATTGAATTTTGCACCTGCAAGATGCATGCTAAAAGGTGGAATGAAATTTGCTTTCAGACTGTGCATGGCTTCCTATTTAGACCTTAAATTATATCGGGGATTCGATGAATTCGACCATAGTTTGGTAATATATTGGAGAGCCAATTTCATTTGTCTCAGGCAAACTGATGGTATATTTGCTTCGACAAGTCAGCATACAGGCTTTGAAAAGGGAAAGTTCTAAATGCTCAAAAACAAAGTTTAAGTCCCTGACTGTGCATTGGGTCAAGCATATGAAGATAAGATTCGCGAGAGGATCCGTATACAATTTAGCCATAGTCAAGTTGAGAACTTACTAAATTCCTGCGCATTCAGAGTAAGACCTTCCGGTCTGCTGCTGCCAACTCTGTATTTGCCACTACTCGCATAAAGTCCAGCGTTTTTTCATATGTTTTACATTTTTCCCTTAGTTTAAACATATTCTACTTAATAAATTTGTAGTTGGAGATTACAACATCTTCAATATCGAAGGTAAAGGATTATAAAGCCAATGGCTTATACTGGTCTTCTCCTTTGACGAAAATTGTATATATATATATATATATATATATATGAATATATTGAGGACGATATTAGGTTTTAATGACAAAATGTTAACTTATAAAAGTGAAGAGTCTCTTGGTCAAACAGTAGCATTTAGCACAGGTATATGAAGCACGAGGATGAACAACGAGGGAGTAGGTGAAAGACGAGGATAAAGAAAAGAAAGAAGTTACAGGAGAAATTGTCAATTAAAAGTGTGTCGAACATTGTGTAGAAAGTTGAGAAAATAGGGAGGAAAGAAGGGGGGGGGGACAAAATTAAATAAATAAGGAACAAAAAAGCGAGATAAAAAGTGAACAGTACTTCCTTCTAGAGCGAGTCGTTGCGGAAGCGATGGCGAATCATTTGGAAAAATAGGGGAAATTGCTGCTTAAAGCTGTTCGTGACCTGTGGAAGTGCATGCGTGTTAGTAATATGTGAATTCAAGTTAATCTTTTTGACTTTTCAATAAATTTATGAACGGTATCGAAAATACAAATGTTTACTCGTTGCCTCAATATATACTAATTTTGTTGCATCACTCACAATTCTGACTGTCTCATTTGGTATTATTTCGAGTTCTCTTTAATTGAGTAATGTACAGTTGTCCCAAATCACATTACCATATTCCAGAATAGGTCGTATAAAAGTTGTAAATATAATTTCTAATGATTTTCTGTTAATTCTTGACCATGCCTTTTCTTTTATATAATCTATTTGCTTGTGCCATGAGCAGTCAATACTCCAAGATGTTTGTGCGCGTCAACTTCCTTAATTATATGGTTGAGCATATATAGTGGTGGATGAAAGGGTTTATTAATTTTCCTAGAAAATGACAGGGGTTCAGTTTTAGAAAGGTTGAAAGATACAAGCCAATTATTTGACCACTGAGAAATTGTTTCCAAGTCAGAGTTGAGGTTATGAGCGGTTACTACGGGATTATCTACGATTTGAAAGTGACTTGTATCATCTGCAGATAAACTTATATTGGAGTGTATATCATATACAATATCATTTATGTATATCAAGAAAAGTAAGGGACCTAAAACAGATCCTTGGGGTACATCAGCTCTAATACACCTCCACTCTAAAAACACGCTCGGAAGTATCACTCGTTGTCTTGTGCTTTTAAGATAGCTAGAAAACCATTTTAGAGTCCTTTACGTCACACGCGGTCAAAAGCTTTACTTATGTCGCAAAACACAATTCTAATTTCTTTACCGGAATCTCTCATATAGGTATGCTAATTGATTTACTGTAGAATCACGGGGAATACAGCCAGAGTGTCCCTTAGATATCTGATTTGCGGAAGAGAAGTTAGTTTACTGTCTAGAATAAGTCCTAAAAATGTGGACTCCTCCGCGGATAACAGAACCGTCTAGATCGTTTTGGTCATTATGCATTTTATACAATTTTGCAAAAGTGCATACAAACAGTAGATTTTGAATATTTGTATAAGCATATATGTAGCTGACGTTTAATAGTATGCATAGTTGTTTTTTTATATCTACAGCAGATCATAAAGATGTCGACTGACGTATAATTAGCAGTTAGTTCCTGAATTAAAATAATTTTTTACTCTGTTGTTAATTTTGATGCTGAAAAGGATAACTGAAAATATACTGCCCTGACGTATATCTGTATCCTGAGAATAGCTTTCAGAAAGGATGGTACGCACCTTAACCCTGGAAGATGTATCATTCAAAATATTCAACATTAAGATAGGTAGACGGCCTCTTTAACCTACTTGGAATATGTAATTCGTTATGCCGTACTTCCATGTAGTGTCGTAAGGTTTCTCAAAGTTAAAAAAGAGGGTCACTATATGTTCTTTCTTAATGAAAGATTCTCTGAAGAATTATTCAAGTCTGACTAGATGATCAATCGTGCGTCTTCAGAGTCTCAATCAACATTGAATGTCTGATAGTAGTTTGCTAGATTCAAGATACCAGAGAAGTCTGTCATTTATTATTCGTTACATGACGTTTCAAATGCAGCCTTTTTAGTGTTATCGGACGATAGTTGACAAGGTTGGTATGGTCCTTGCCAGGTTTGAGTACTGGTGTCTTTTTTACTTCTCGACATGACGGCGGGAAGTCTCCAAATGCATATTAGTATATTGAGAGCTGCATCAGGTAAGTGTTTCAGAAGTTTATAGTGGATATCATCTTGTCCTAATGAAGTGTCATGGGCTTGATCAATAGAGTCTCGTAGTTCTCAGAGAATAAAAAGTTTATTGTAATCTTCAGCATTAGCAGATTTGAAATTTAAACGAACTTTTTCTTTCAGTTTTTTGATATGGCAGAAGTTTTTGGAATAGTTCTCGGGTGGAAAGTGTTTGGAGAAGGTTTCGGCCAATGTGTTTGAAATTTCTGTCAGTGTAGTGACCGATTTATAAAATTTCTTTAGTTAATTGGTAGAGCAACTTTTTCCTCAATGATTTGCCGTGCCGTATTCCAGACGAATTTAATAGAGGACACATAATTTAACCTAGTGACATAGGATTGATATATGATCTTCGTACTCTCTGTAATGGTAGGATGAGTCTTAGCACAGTATCGACGGTATTTAGATTTTCAGTTGGTGGATTGTCAATCTCAAAAGACTCTTTTCCGTTCCCTGATAGCGTCCTTGCAAACATCAACAGATCCCCTGTTATATTTGATTCGTAAAGAGACTGAATAGTTTCCGAATCTGCCTTTTTCAATTTCAACTCTGGTCCATCTCTTGAGGTTTTAGTGTATTACATTACTTCTTAGGTATATTGGAATGCGGTCACTACCAAAGAGGTTATCACCAAGTTCCCAAGAAAAGTAAACTGCAAGAGATGGATCGCAGATGGTCATATCTAAGGACGCTTGTAGCATGAATGTAGGTAGGTATACGACTTATCATTAAAAAAAAATGGCCACGATTGTGTTTTGAAATTATTCTATTGCCCTCTCTCGTTCATATCTTTGCGACCAAAAGTGTATGGTGGACGTTCAAGTGGCATAGGAGAACATAAAGTGCAGGTAACTGTCCAATAAGACTGACTGATTGTAGTGGTCAGAGAAAATATAGTGAGGAAAGAATAAGAGTTTTGTGTATTATTGCGTCAGACAATATTTATGAAAGAGTTGAGAGTAACGGACTTCCGGAAGGTTTCCCCAGTGTGGTATCACGGGCCTGTACAGTTTTAATACTTTCATGACATCCCAGCTTATTTAAGAGCTTTATAGGATCGTTAGTAGATTATTTCATTTTCTCCTTCATAGGCTTCGATGACCCTTTACCACTGGGACCATCAGTTTGCGGTCCTTTTGGTGGGTCGGTTTTCGCTAGTAGTGGTGGGTTTTTATTTGTGACACTGTTAAATTCGGTACATTTTTTCCTGGTTTCTGCTTCGTTCTCGGTTTTGGTGGCTGATCGCACGGGTTTGGGAAGTTCCAGAGTCTAAACGTGGTCTCGAACGGTGGCCAGGTAACGGTGATTCCACAAATCCACAAATTTTCTAGCCACACAGAAAGTCATGCCATTCTCATGTTTTGAACACTATATTTGTTGCTCATATTTCCATTTCGGACAGTCTCTGGAGTAAGAGAAATGACACGAACATTTCTCATTGCTTGACAATCTATAGTGGCTCTTCTCCGAACACATTGGGTACACTAGTTTTCTCTTGTATCCATCTTTGTGGTGATCATATTTCTGGCTGTTAAAACGCCGCAAGAGATTAGCCTCTTAAGACATGCAGGAGGACGCATTAGCCCTATTCAACATTCCTGAGCCCTGAGAGAGAGAGAGAGAGAGAGAGAGAGAGAGAGAGAGAGAGAGAGAGAGAGAGAGAGAGAGAGAGAGAGAGAGAGAGAGAGAGAGAGAGAGAGAGAGGAGACTCACGTCCGAATGACAACGTAATGGGAACTGATATAAGTGATCCAAAATTGTTCTCCATTTTACATCGATATGTCCCAGCATCTTTGACTTCTACAGGATTTTCAATACTAAATCTGCCGCTGGAAAAAGTGTATCGAGTGTCGCTTGCGATGGTCATTTCCTTCCAACCGCTGTCTGTCTGCTCGTACCACATGTGCTGAGGTTGGGGGTTACCCCGGGCAAGGCATTCCAGATAGACTATTAGCGAATCGCCGATAACTACCACGTTTTTAGGATAAGTAGCAAATTTTGGGCCCATTTCTAATTTATCAAAAGGTGTAGTTGGCATACCATAATCTGAAATAAGATTATGATAATGAATATAATAATAATAATAACAATGTAAGCACACACAAAAAAAAAAGAAAGAAAACAACAGGTAACTGCGAGATATGCAATAAAAATGAAACATAATAATAAAACAAGAACAACAATAACAACAACAAAAACAATAATGTAAAGTGCATTTCCCTATAAATACAGGAAATATCCAAAGCATGAAAATATTTTTTTTTTTAAAAAACTAAAGGGTCTTTTGGCGAGTTAAACGGGTCTACGGGTTCATTCTCTAACTTAAAGAAAGAACAATTTAGTATTTCTTCAACACTTACCAAATTTTCGGTTTATCTGCACTATTCGGCTTATGTCTCTCAAAGGTATTTCACATATGTATTGTCTCTTGGCATCACCCGGAACTTTCTTCCATTCATATTTTTGGGTTGCTTCTAAATAAGAGATCAATATATGTGAATATACGGACGGATAAACCAAAAATGTTTCGAATTCCAGCATCCAATGGTTATTTTTATTTAAAAATAGCTATGGAAACTGAAAATATTGCAAGTTGAAGGATAAATAACGGAAAATACCATAAAAAACTATGAGAACCTAATTTACTGTATGCTATTTCTATCCGATTTCTTCATATATTTCCTTTAAAAATGCAAATTGTCTTTCCTAACTGCGGACAAAGGTGTGAATTATTTTATACACGCATAAACACAGGCATGTGACAAGAGTCACATACACTGCTAAATTTTCCTATGAATGATTTGGCTCTTATAATTAATTATTTGTTTCACAGGAGTAAATATTAGGAATGAAAGGATCCGTATCTTATCATAAGCTTATGGTGTTTTCCCTCTTGCTGAAATTGAGATTTGTTTACAATGAATGCTTGATATTTTAGCGAATTGGTGCTCTGATAAGGAAATTTTTGTTTACTGTCAAAAGAATAGCATTGTATATGTCCGCACCCAGTCAAAGAGAAGAACTAGTTTTCATTTTAAGTATGTAAAAAATATGATCAATGTTGACTGTACATTACTATACCTAACTGAGACTCGTTCTTTAGGAATATTAAGATTTTAATGTAAACTGCAAAAGCTGTTGCACAAAGTGTTATAGAGGCCCAGGTCATCTAATTGCTAAATATATATATTTATATGGAATGCCTTATTAAGTTTATACAAGAATATATGACCCCAGTGTATGACGCGATTGCACACGTTTGGAAGGAAAAGTCGTATGATTGTAATAATGCCATTCATCTTACAGCTATGCTGATTTATTTAGGTTATTATTAATCCTTATTCAAACCTAAGCCATTTTTGCCAGATTTAAAAGTTTTGGTAATCAGATAATCAAGATAAAACCGAAATCAACAAAGGAACGCGCCATAGTGGCTCTATCTTGTTACTTAGTGGAGAACTAAGTTAACTCCCTATATCTTCCGGTGACGTCACACTGGCGCATCTCGCTTTGATAAGGTTTGGATATACAAGTTTTCATAGGACTACATTTGTCAGTTTGCTTCTATACTAAAACTTTGCAGACGTATACTTTTTAATATGAATATTTATTTAATATGCATGCATGAGGAATTCTGTATTTTATTCGTTGTAAATCGATTTATCTTTACACATAATTTATACCGAATCAGGAGAAATCGATAAACTTTTCTCTATCAAGTAGCCGTGGATATCGGCGACGAAATGAAACAATTAGAAACTGCAAAATGAATTAATGTTTTTGTACATAAAAGATATGTAAATATTATACGATTCTACCATTTTATGTGAATTTTATTTGTTCACCAGAAACGATGTTCATAAACCGGGTCAAGAGTAATCAAGGAAATAACGTGTCATTTTATTTCGACATTTATAATTTTTGAATTCTCCCACCCAGGTATATACAGGGCCATTGTAAGGGGCAGACGATACGGACGATTGTCTGGGGCGCCAAGCTGGGGGGTGGGGTATGTTCTTTCATTCTGTATTTTGCTTAAATAAACGTACAGATTTTCATTAAAATACCTACGGTTAGTTATTATTCTAATGACTATTAATAAATTTAAAAAATAAAAAGTTTGCGGTATTTTATTCCGAGGATGGGTGGCGCCGAAGGCGACGCTCGCTAGGGGCGCCTTTTCGTCCAGCGCAAACTTGCGACGGCCCTGGGTATATAATAATGTGTATGCGTGATATAGCTATCGCTATGTCTGTCCATCTGTCTGTCTTTCGCATCTGGAGCATAACCCTTAAATCTATTAAAGGTATTTCAACCAAACTTGGTACATTGTACGTCCCAGCTCTGCAACATGTGACCCCACGATCATTTCAAAACTTTTCAAAAAGTAGTCGTCTAGGGTATGATTACTACTTTCATCGCTTTCAAAGACCTGACTCACCATGTTTAAAATATTGGCATATTTTTCTTCTGAAGATAGCGTCAAAAATAAAATCTATTGTAAAACTTTAATAGATTAGTGATTCCTATCTTACATTGAAAATGACGAACCCTTATGTCTCACAAAAGCCATCGATTAATCCATTAATCCAAACAAAGCATGACCTTCATTTAAATATAAAAATAACAGGTAGATAAAGGAAAGAAAGCAAAGCGCTCAACAAGCCGCTAGTTCTAACTTCCAGATTAGTCTATAAATAAAAGTTAGATAGCAAAGAGAACAAGCTATTTATTTTAAAGTAAGAAATATATAAAAAAAATGACTAAGTTATATTGAAAATGACGATTCCCGGATTCTCACAAAGTCACATATAAATTCAGTAATTCAAATAATTAATTAAATATACTTAAATTACAAAACAACATAGAGATAAGCGAAAGAGAAGAAAGCGAACAAGCCGCCAGTTCTAACCATTGCCCTTGTGAGCATAGCGAAGGAGTTCTAGAACAACTTGCACGTGCTAAAAATTAACGAACTTAAAAATGACAAGGTTATACTGAAGTTTAGGGCCTTTCGGTCCAATCATGGAAGTCACTTATTAATCCAGTAATTCAAATATTCACTGAAATTCAATTAGAAAACAAAACCAACTTATATAAATGGCATGAACCCATGAAATATGTAATATAGTAGAAAAAGGTGATATCAATAGTTCAGAGTTCTCATTAGATTCCATTATTTTAACCTCAAAGTACTGTATATCGTTTTTATTAATCCTCCTTGACCAAGAAAAGATCATTCATGCAAATAATTAATTCTCCTTGACCAAGAAAAGATGATTCATTTAAATAAGTAATCCTCCTTGTCCAAGAAAAGATGATTCATGTAAATAAGTAACCCTCCTTGATCAAGAAAAGATGATTCATATAAATAATTAGTCCTCCTTGACCAAGAAAAGATGATTCATGTTAATAAGTAATCCTCCTTGTCCAAGAAAATATGACTCATATAAATAATTAATCCTCCTTCACCAAGAAAAGACGATTCATATAAATAATTAATCCTCCTTCACCAAGAAAAGACGATTTATATAAATAATTAATCCTCCTTCACCAAGAAAAGACGATTCATGTAAATAATGAGCTTCGCACTGATTAAAAATTCTTCTTTTTTCTGACTTAATTAATGGTACTTAATGCATACTTCCAAAAGTATAGAATCTAACTGAATTTTCCGTAAATTTCAGTTTTTATTTTAGATGACTCGTTACTAAGAGATTTTTTTAAAAAAGTTATAATGTTGCTCACATTTAAGGAAAATAAAAATATTTTGAAGACTTACAATATTTATTTGCATCAAATTCAAATTATTACCATTTTCCTACTTTATAGTTTTAAAATTTAACTTCATTTATCAGTGAGGTAATTTCCATATAATTTTCATAAAGTATAAATTGTAATTCTTTAGAATCTTTAAAACAAGGAATTATGTTTTTATATTTATTTTATTAAAATATTTATCCTTTTTTTAAGAACTTTTCATGTCCAGACTTTGAATTACTATATTAGACTATACTTTTGCCGCATTGAAAACTGTGTACAAAGCAAATATTAGTCTTTGATATTACCGTAAGTTGCCTTCTGTCAGCAGTCAAAGAATAAACTAATAAGTTCTTAATTCAGATCTAGGTACAATACTCATTTTATTTATAAAACTGCAAGACTACGAGAGTTATTTGAGATTTCTCTAATATGATCCAAAATATCAAGTTGCATAAATAAATATTAAAATGACTATGAAGTCAGATAAAAAAATTATTTACAAAATGGTGAAATACTCTGAATTAAATAAATGGCTAATAGATCAGGAGACGTACATGCAACATAAACCGGCAGAAAAGAAATTTTCATTTAGAACAGTTTATGTTACACACTCTGATGGTTAATGGCAAGCAGATATTAATGTTATGAAAGCATAATAAAAAGAAAATGATAGATATAAAAACAATTGAACAGTTATAGATGTATTTTCGAAATATGCATTGGCTGTAAAAATAACTGGTGTAGAGTTAGAGTTATTAACAGATTATGACATGTTTCTCATGGTAGAATAAAGAATAAGAGTTGGAATAAATATGATTTCAAACATGCATGCAAAAGCAAACCATGAGTTTTATTCTAGTGAGCACTAGAAAGAGAGCGAAGCGAACAAGTCTCAAGTTCTTAATGATAAAGAGTATGACTCATCTTTAAAAAAATCTTATATTGCGTATATAGACTTAAGCAACTAACTGTCTTGGGCAATATGCATCTTAAAATCCGTATATGGGCAAATAAACAGCAACTAAAAGTACTTGCGGAAAATATAATCCATTGGAGAGATAACAGTGAATTTGGTGGAGTTTAAAAGTATATTCAGAGTTCAAGTACAACTTCGTGACTATTTTTAATACTCTGCATTAGCACAGGAAAGACTAGCTCAAGATTTTTGTATGAATTATCTCCGTTAAAAAAGAAATGAATGATAAAAAGAAAAAAACAAAACCTTCAGTAAACTCACAAATTTTTTTTAAAAAATCACTATTGACATTTAACATTATGTATACAATTAGGCACACAACTAAAAAGGATACATAGAGCTATAATGTTTGATCAAAGACCATAGTAAAATCAGATATTGAACTAAATACTTGTTTAAGGCAAAAAGAAAAAAAATAAATTAAAAATATTTCTTTAAATTAATGAATCCTGCAGTCTTTGGAAAACAAATGGAAAATCTTAGAAAGAGAACTAAAGTAAGATATGTACAGAGGAAGAAAACTATTTTTAAACTTCAAAAAGACATTTGTTTTGGGAATATAGCTATAATTGATGAAGATATGGTATTGACAAGTAAGAAAAATAAAACAATAAAACTATTAAAGCCAATGTATGATAGCTGTACAGTATTAGAGGTAAGTAAGTGGTCGATGTATGACTTCCATTACAATAAGCTAAACAACATTATGGTGATTATGATTGATATTAATTCTATGTATCCCTGTTGAAACAGACAATTGTTATAACAATATCATGACAAATATTCAGTTTTGTGATAAAAGTGACTTCCAAAAAATAACAGATTTGGGATCCGACAGGTAAGTTTAAACAAAACCAGGTCTTTTCGAAGCTGAATTAAATTGTATACTAATACAAAAATTGTTTGGATTGAAAAGAAAACTATATTCATTCAGACCAGATGTAAAAGAAAAGAAACTATGTAAAGTAATAAGAAATGTGTGAGTAAAAAGAATGTAATGTATGAAAGAAAAATTGCATTTTTATTGAAAATGAAAATAGACAAGAGATCTTACAGTCATGAGTTGTATAATATAACGATGAATAAAGTTGATATTTCACCTTTTGATGAAAAACGTTACATAGTGAATAAAATAAACACTTTACCATTCATCACCTGAGAATAATGAGGTTTTGATCTTCAACAGATCCAAGTCCATAATTATAATGTCGTTTATAGGCACTTTCAACATCAGCTGGTGTAGGTTCTCCAAATCCTTGACATACAGTTTTATGGGTTTCTTTCAGGTCTATTATCAATCAAATATTGTAATAATATTTTAATTAATATATCTGTTATTACAAATTATGCTAAATTGATTTAGATCTATATTATTGTTTCTTGGATTTAAAGATTGATCATCAAGTAAAGTTTTTTTTTCAGACAATAGTTTTCATATTTGAAAGTAGACGTGAAACCTATAAATTGATTTTATTAACTCTGGTATACTTGGATCATATAAATGAGAGCAAGATATTCTACGGCTTGACGTTGTCATCCATGCTCCCCAGTGTAACTGATTTTGCCAATATTTCAAATCACACTGTGTTCTATATCTGTTCACTGAATCATTTTTGTCAAATTTTCAAATGTAAATATCGAAACACCTAATTTTTTTTAATGAAAAATGGTAATTTTCTGTGTTGTATATCTTTAGATTTTTAAATTCAGTTGCTATATTTTCTCAACTCGAGCAATGAACTGAGTTGCAGGACAAGAGTAAGGTGCACTGATTATTATTATTATTATTTAAAAAAAAATATGAAATCTGTTTATTTGATAAATTATTTAAGTTATTTCTCTAAAGTTGGTAAAAATGTAAGAGATTTGGTTCCATTTGATTAATTTTTTTTATATATATGTTTATAAAAATGTTTTTCAAAAACCCAGCCTTGGACTTACTACTCGGACATGCTAAATCTTTTAGTTCCTCATCAGCTGAGGATATAACGGAATTGCTACTACCGTTTTGCACCCAGTCGTAAGTATGAACGACTTCGTAGACGGGTTCACCAGTGACCTTGAAAGCTACCCCAGCCGTCCAACAAAGTGGCCTACTTCGTGAGACACAAGACGTTCCCGCAGCTATGTACCATACATTATCTATGTATGTAAACCATTCCTATACATCAGAAACGTGCTTGTGGTGCAGGTAAATTTGCATTTATTGAACTGGTGCTATAAATAGATGCAATCACTGGAAATAACGGTAAACTTATTGCGTGTGTTTATACCATTTATATAAGTATGTCAAGTTTATGTGTGTGTGTGTGTGTGTGTGTGTGTGTGTGTGTGTGTGTGTGTGTTGTTTATAAGTGAATTTAAGTGATTATTTTAATTAGTGAATTAATAGGTGACTTCCGTGATTGGGCCTAAAGGCCCGAAACTTCAGTCTAACCTAGTAATATTTAATTTCTTTCATTTTTAGCAAGTGCAAGTTGTTTAAGAACTCTTTCGCTATGCTCACTAGAACAGTGGTTAGAACTAGCGGCTTGTTCACTTTGCTCTCTTTTGCTTATCTCTATGCTGTTTCGATATTTAAGTGTGTTTTTTTAATTATTTGAATTACTGAATTAATAAGTGACTTTTATGAGACTCCAGGAATCGTCATTTTCAATATAACTTAGTAATGTTTATTTCTTAAATTTTTTAAATAACTTGTTTGCTTTGCTATCTAACATTTATCTGTAGAACTAACCTGGAAGTCAGAACTAGCGGCTTATTCCGTTTTCTTTCTTTCGTTTACATATCTGCTGTTTTTATATTTAATTGACGTTCATGTTTTTGTTTTGATTAATAGCTTAATATATTATTTTTCTGTGACTCCAGACTTCGTCATTTTCTATGTTTTAAGCATGCTGAGCCATAGTTTTTTGTTTTTGGAAAAATAAAAACGGGGGTGTCGATTGTGGTGGTGGTTCGCATTTTGGTGAGCTATGGATTTTGAAAAATAAAACTTGTTTGGTCACTCGATAGAGAACTAGGGTTTTTTGAAAAATTATGAAAGTAGTAATCATACCCCTAGACGACTGCTTTTTGAAAAATGTTGATAATGAGTGGAGGTGGGGGGCACATGTTGGTGATGTAGGATTTATAGTATATATTTACTCACATATCAAGAAAGTTACTTAGAGGTTCCTTTTCATACCCATACTTTTCCCCATTCAATATATTGTATATTAGAATGGAAAGAAGTGTAACATAAAAAGTACGTAAAGAGACAATTTAAACTATACGGTACTAATAAGAGTAGTATAACAACTTAGATATGGTGGACCATACGGTACTTTCAGGTGGAGTATTTATATAAGCGCAGGACCGGGGGACATTTAATCTGTAAATGACTCTTGTTTAATAACTGAATGCATTATGGATTTAATTTTACAAAAAAAAAAAAAAAAAAAAAAAAAAGAAATTGGACAAAACCTGTTCATTTTGTGCTATTCATGAACGGTTCGTTATAAAATGCCGCCTATCCCATAATTTATAACTGATGCTGCAACGGGCTCATTGACTCTAACCGGCAATACTATTAATATACACATGTACTCTCCCTATCTCTCTCTCTCTCTCTCTCTCTCTCTCACACACACACACACACACACACACACACACACACACACACACACACACCACACACAGACAAATAAATATGCACATATATAAACGGGCAAATTTCAATACAAATGGCAGCGCTAACGCTGAAGAAAAAAAATTTAAGCACTTATACGTCACAAATACAGCTCCCTCTTCGAAAAAAACACAGCGAATATCCAGTGTCGGAAACATTGAGAAATTATAGTCCGATTTCTTCTTATCAAGTGAATATACAGAGTTTAGATTTAACAGATGTAATAAACAAAATATGCAATTTATTGAATGTTATTCCTTATCCTAGATTGTACCCATTACATTTTTAAAATTTTTGTTGATAACTAATTTTGTAAAAACAAAATTCCTTGAAGATGTTCAGAATAAAACTGATAAATATGCTGCTATTTATAGTAATCGTGGAGTTCAGAGTTCAAAATAAACTCAGAACCTAAAAATTTTTGAAGCTACCAATAAAAGTTGAAAAATATCGTGAATTATTTTACTGAACAAACTTAGGTCAGCCTTTGGAAAATGATGATACTTTTTTAAGAAATTACACATGTTTAGTGAGAAGACTTACTACAATTTGAAAATATTTTAGAATACAGAAAATGTTGCTGAAAAGTTTCATAGCGTCCATAGTGCCTCTGTGAACGTTTCGTAATTTTGAAGTAATCTATATTGCAGTACGAATTTTAAGTCTAATTATCTACGTAAACCAGGATAGTAATTAATTCTACTACCGAATCACACACAAATTATTACGCTGTCAGAAAAAGATATATATATATATATATATATATATATATATATATATATATATATATATATATATATATATACGTATGTGTGTGTGTGTGTGTGTGTGTGTGTAAACAGAAGAGCAATAATGTTACATGTATGAGAATCTTAGTTCTAATTGATTTCCAATTAAGCTGGAATGTCGCGTGTAAAACTAACCAAGTCCCTCTGCTGTAACAACTTTGACGCTCAGTTGTTTTTTCAAGACCGAGTTTTGAAATCGACCTATAGGGATCGACAAGGTAGGTACCACATTTTGTGCATGAGCTGCGATTGTCCAACAAGATGGAGTTTTGTAACCTATCCGTATGAAAAATAAGGCAATCATTTTTTTTTAACACCGTTTATATTAAAGTTCTGCTTTAAATAACCGAGATAATAAGTGAGGAAAGTCTGGAAAATACTTTTTCTTTAAAAATTAAACCCTATGCAAAGTGCGAAAGCGTAGAGCTCAACCCTTGCGGTGCACATACGAGGGGTATTGAAAAAGTTCTGAATATTAGTGCACTGTACAAGAAAGTTCTTTATTAGTGTACAATACACAGAACAATCTCTCAAAGTGCTCCCCTTGCTTAAATGCCATTTTGTATTCACTTGTTGGTATCTTGTTCATACACTGGAAAACAACACTTCGAAACGCCTGACGGCTTTCAAATCGACTGCCCCTCAGCGAATCTTTGATAACGAGATTCAGCAACAAAATCACTTGGAGCTAAAGCAAGGCTGTATGGGGTTTGGATGCTGTGCTCCTTCAGGAAGTCTGACACGACGACGGATTTATTTGCCGGTACGTTGTCATGTAGTAGATGGATTTCTCTGGCACCGGTGCACGGACCGATGGTTCGGTAATGTTCTACAACTTTAGCAACACTTTGGAGGTATCAAAATGTCCAATGACACTGGCAGAGTCAGGCACATGTACCTGGACGACCAAGCCTTTTGCATCAAAAAATACTGCACATAAAACTCTCTTGACAGTTCAACAACGTCGAGCGATTTATGCCGGTTTTGTCCAATCCAAACTTTATTATTTTCTCTTGAGTCGGGTTAAAAAAGAAAGTAAATCCATGTTTCATGACCTGTGACAATCTCATTCAAAAGGCCCTGGTCACTCTTTTCATATTTGGCGATTAGCTGTTTGACGATTTCAACCCGAACCTGATTTTGATAAGCCGTCAACAAATGCGGGACTCGTCTTGCACAAACCTTCTTGAACTGCGAATGATTCCTTAATATATTAAAAAGAGCACACGAATAATGTCCGTGTTAATATAAATATCTTCCACTGTGTATCTATCATCTTGATCAGTTGCCCTTCTCCAGTATATTTTACGTCACTGTCATGTACATATGTTACGTCACACACATATATCTGTAGGTGTCCTGCGTTCTGCACGTGCAGCTGCAGATCATTTTACAGAACGTTATTTTTTCTATCGATCGGCATTAAATTTATTGACAGGCTCAAAGTAACAAAATATTATAACACAATATTCAAAAACTTTTCAAATACCCTCTTAATTGTAGGCTAATTATGCCCTCTCTACAGCCAATTAATATTGCTACGTTATCAATTTGGTATTAAGCATCACATGTAATCATATAGTAACTGAGACAAACCACCCAATCGGATGCCGAACATCTTTTCGCAATGGCAGTAAAATTTAGAGTCACCCTACGTGAATTGTTTCCCCTTTATAGTGAAGTCTGGGCCTTTCATATTTGTTTTTATGTACTTTTCCGATATACCTAAAAGATTTCCTCAATTTTATTTTACTAGGATCTGACACTATGGATTGTAACAGAGTGAATTTTTAATGAACAATTTGATTATTTGTAGTACAATGTATTCTGGTATGATAAATACAGGCGAGATGTAATATCAGTAGTTACCTGAAAACGCGTACATGATATACCTCTGTTTGTTTTGTTCGTCTGGAAAGATGTCAGGAAAATAGGCGCTAGTGTCATTCAAGTAACTTCCATCGCCGTACCACCTGATTTTCCCCATGGAATATTCACCGCTCGTGTACCAGGTATTCTCGCTAGAACATATATATATATATATATATATATATATATATATATATATATATATATATATATATATATATATATAAAGAGAGAGAGAGAGAGAGAGAGAGAGAGAGAGAGAGAGAGAGAGAGAGAGAGAGCATCTAACTACCGGGCAAATCAAACAACACCTGCATGAGACTGGCTTGAAGTCGATGTTTCCCCTGTTTCCAAGAACCTCGAGACAACAGTCGTTGTAAACTTAAGGGTTTTTAAACGCTCAAATACCACAAATAATTTTCCTCTAAATAACTAATGACCACACACATTCAAGAGACTCTAATATCACACTTGCATGTTTTTTCTTGCTTCACATTCGCATGACTTATCCGTACGCCTTTTCATACCGGAGACTGGTATTCATGCCACGTACAACAAAACACGACAAAAACACTTAATATAATAATTACTCCTGTCTCAAATGACCAAACACAACTTACGTTAGAATATCCCGAGAATTCATTGAAGGCCTATTTTACGAAACTAATCCATACTAAGGCCTATTATACGAAACTAATCCATACTAAGGCCTATTTTACGAAACTAATCCATACTAAGGCCTATTATACGAAACTAATCCATACTAAGGCCTACTTTACGAAACTAATCCATACTAAGGCCTATTTTACGAAACTAATCCATACTAAGGCCTATTTTACGAAACTAATCCATACTAAGGCCAATTATACGAAACTAATCCATACTAAGGCCTACTTTACGAAACTAATCCATACTACCATAAAGTCCTGTGAGATACATCCACGTTGTTTATTTCATTTTAAGACGCATTGGAAACATATAATGGTTTTTGTTTCGAAATTTTAACTATTGGGTTCATGGTTCAAGGGAATTTAAGTTCTAAAACAATTAATTTTCTTTCCTTAATACTTGTCCAGAAATTAAAATAATGTTTACAAAATCAGCACCTGGAATATATGTACTATTTTGGAGTATCGGATACCTTTTAAAAATAAGCGTGAAGGTACGATTTTGGACATCACATGTTCATATTTTAATGTTGCAGATGGTGTTTAAAATGTGTTCAGAAATCTGCATAAATGTTCCAAAACCCGTATTGACCCATGCTATGTCGACTGAAATAATTTATCTGTAATTTAGGGTGTGGTGTAACTTAAGAAGACCAGTCTACAAGTACGGTGCTTAATATGACGAACCGGTTTTTGTTGTTGTTGTTGTTTTTTTTTTTGTTAAGTTATGTAATATTTCCTATTTATTGAAACAGAGCTAAGGTTCATCTAACATTTCGCTACATAGCTTTTATTCAAATTTTACGTTTTTCCATGCCTTATCAAGTTTTGATCAAAATATGCAATATTTAACTGAACCAATATAAAGGTCTCATTTAACATTTAATCTGAATATAGTCTACCGCGCATATTTATGAGTTCAATTTCACAGTCAACGATTTTCTTTAATGCATTCCTTATTTAACTCTATCCCGTTTGAGAAAACATATCTCAGAATGTTATTAGACCTTATTTACACCCTAGGACTTGCTTTTCATTTCCCAGAGTATTTGTGTCGATTAGAAATCTTGTTACACGTGCATACATTTTAAATTATTATATGTTCCGTATGCCTACGTAAGCAGATCACTCGTAAAAATAGATAAAATACGAGCATATTAAGAAGGGTGATTCTCCGGGTCGCCTGTAATATGAGAATCTTCATATTTACACCCGTCTGAAATTAATCATGCTGAGGGTAAAAAGAGGCGTGTGCATGAGAGAGAGAGAGAAGAACGGTGGAGTACCATAACTTTGGGATTGGGTTCTTAGCTAGATTCCAGGTGGGCGACAAATTATAACGTTCTAACATGTTTCACATAGATAATGAGTTTTCTTCCAAAGAAAGACGAAAAGGATTTCAGATTGTAAAACCTATTAAAATTTAATGTATTTACATAACCATCCAATGCATATGTATGAGTTCAATTTCAGCTCTTTAATTACCAATTCATTTTAAACTTCAGACAAGTATTGACTTGGCACGACTCTGTAATGAGTATAAGGAAAAAGCCATATATTATTAACCTACCTAGACTAATAAAGTTTAATCTTTTGACTGGGGGGATCTGTATCGAACCCGGGCCCCAAAAATGTTGATTAATATATCCTTATGACTTTGTGTATGTCTTTTTTGTCTCCGATGAAATTATTTATCAATATATATGTACATACATACATACATACATACATACATACATACATACATACATACATACATACATACATACACACACTATTACATACATACATAACTAGTACATAATGGATTCCGAAAGAGAAACCCCGATATTTCGACCACCCCGCTTATGTAACCACTTTCTGTTCGTCCCGCAAATGGTCGTAATAGCGAATTTTTACTGTGTACGATACCTTTGTGTGACAAATATTTATTACCTTTGAGCGTCACATCACCCAATGGTAGGTCATATGTAAGAACGTAGATCGTTTTATCTTCTGGTGACAATAAATGGGCGACAAAAAATATATGTTTTTCATTTCTTTTGTTTTACCCCCTTTTCATACCTTTTAACATTCATTTCAATATTTCCCACAGAATATACCATACGGGTGTAATAATGTCTCTATACCATACGGGTGTAATAATGTCTCTATACCATACGGGTGTAATAATGTCTCTATACCATACGGGTGTAATAATGTCTCTATACCATACGGGTGTAATAATGTCTCTATACCATACGGGTGTAATAATGTCTCTATAAAATACGGGTGTAATAATGTCTCTATACCATACGGGTGTAATAATGTCTCTATACCATACGGATGTAATAATGTCTCTATACCATACGGGTGTAATAATGTCTCTATACCATACGGGTGTAATAATGTCTCGCACATATTCACTGTACAAAGTTGTCGCCAGATTATACAAATTAAATGCTGTCGCCTATAGGTTGGATTTGCCGTATGTCTTATATATATATATATATATATATATAACAGAGAAAGGAAGAAGTTTTTTTTTTTTAAAAATTCAAATGGAAATCAGTATTATATTCTTACTTTAAGCGCTTTCGCATCATCGTCATGAATTCTCCTCAGCAAGGTACGTTATACTTTCAAAGTATTTTTGTAAATAAATAATTTGATGTCATTGTTATTTCAGTTAAGACATTTTTTAAAAGCGAGATATAAACAACTTCTTTACATCTATATACAACACTGGTATACAAAAACACATTTGTCAGACTGACAAAATCATTAAACACCCTTCACAACCCGAGGCTAAACAAAACAAAATAAAATAAATTGGACAGAAATGCACTCCATAAAGGACCTGTACAGTATGTTATGAAAGTACATCAATGTATCGATGCAATGTACAAAATGTTCAATGCAAAGTAAAACAACGAATATAGGTTATGCAAATGAAAAAAAAAAACCCAGTATATATTTCCTATGGTCACAACTTTAATAATTAATTATTTTTTTTGCAGTGAAGTAAATAGGCATTGATAACATTATGACCAAGAAATTTCACTAGCCGAACTTTTATTTGTTTGGTCTTGTGGTAAGCATGGCAACCTGTCAGAAGTGGGGTTTTTTTTTTTATATTATTTGGTTTATATGCTTTTTTTTATCTTGAATTAGGAAAGAATATTATGTGACTACTGATATTTTCTGTGCGAATAAATACAAAACACATCAGACCATAAACGTTAAACAGCTAACAATATCACGCGAGATACCGTGAGAAATCTGCTACTTCAATCTGGTATACACTTTAGCAATGTATATATATATATATATATATATATATATATATATATATATATATATATATATATATATATATATATATGTGTGTGTGTGTGTGTGTGTGTGTGTGTGTGTGTGTGTGTGTGTGTGTGAGCCGCGACGCGAAGAAACATCAATTTGACCATAATATTAACATTTTAAGATTTTGTGCATTTCTAAAAGAGCAATGCAGTTTATTTCACGCAAATATCAAGAATTATAATAGAGATGATTTTTTAAAAGCTTAATGCAACAATATAATAACCTTATGCATTCTTTTATATGAAGTCAATTTTGTACGATGACATTATATTGTCTAAAAGGACCTTATAAATTGCAAAATATATTGGTTGCACAAGACTAATATTCTTTAAACATCATAGAAAAAAAAAATAATTACTTGAATTGATCGTGACGAAGTAACCAGTTGGCGATAAAGTCAAATTCCCCTCTGGTATTCACACTAACTAATGCACCGCCTTGTACCTGTAATTAGCAAAACAGGTAAATCTAAAATAATCAATCATCAGATCATTAGGATTATATAATATTGATAGAAAGAAAAAGGTCAAATTCAATGTCATAATTTGAAAAAATGCCAAATTATTACAAATTTCACAACTTTATACAATCGATACAAATGAGACATTGAAGCGTAACATAAAAGTATCGCTATTTTTAGATAATGGATAAATGGAAAGCATTTCAAATAAATTAATCTTTATAATTTTTATCACCTGTACTTTAAAGTTTTGGCAATATCGAGTGAATTCTAACAACTTTAAGAAATTTATCATTCAAGTACACAATGTCTTCCAAAATTCAATACAGATTGATACTTACTGACTGCGTATCAAATTTAAAGGCGTGACTTACTGCGTATACAGTAGTATGGAATAAGTCACGCTTCTCGTTAATTCCTGTCCAAATAAATAATGAGTTGTCTCCCATTAATTCCTGCCCAAGTAATCAAATTACCACAAAAACAAAACCAAACAAATAGTATAATAAAAGAATAGAAAATGCATAAAATTCTTTCATGATATTTTTTTTTCTGAGTTATCCCTGTGAAAAATATGAAAAGGTCAGAATATGACGTCATTGCTGAAATTCATATGATGATTGTGAATTGTAACTTGTGTGCATTATACTACAGCTTATATAGTATTTGTCACACCGTGAAATACCGACATTGGAATGATGGAAAAATACGTCTTATAAGTTGGAGAAAATATCAGAATCTGGAAAAAACAAACACACACACACACACACACAAACACACACACAAAACAATACAAATATAAAAATGGCTCGCCATGTACACGTGCCAAATTTGGCGACCGGACTCGCGCTGTATAGGTGCTAAGTTAGTGTGTTACCCTTGCGTTATCATAACACCCTATACTAATTTTTCATTAAATATTTTTTTTACCTTAATTTACAAATATGGCAATGGGATCGGACTAAAAGTGTTCCTCATTTATGGAGGAATTTTCAATTTCTATTTACTTACCCAGCAAGCGCTATTTGCATCCTGGTAGGTGAGAGCCTCTCCAAGCTCAAATTTATAACAGTGACCATCAAAACTCTCCCAGCCTAGTGGACAGCCTGTAATATACACACGCATACATAGTGGACAGCCTGTAATATACACACGCATACATAGTGGACAGCCTGTAATATACACACGCATACATAGTGGACAGTCTGTAATATACACACGCATACATAGTGGACAGCCTGTAATATACACACGCATACATAGTGGACAGCCTGTAATATACACACGCATACATAGTGGACAGCCTGTAATATACACACGCATACATAGTGGACAGCCTGTAATATACACACGCATACATAGTGGACTGCCTGTAATATACACACGCATACATAGTGGACAGCCTGTAATATACACACGCATACATAGTGGACAGCCTGTAATATACACACGCATACATAGTGGACAGCCTGTAATATACACACGCATACATAGTGGACAGCCTGTAATATACACACGCATACATAGTGAACAGCCTGTAATATACACACGCATACATAGTGGACAGCCTGTAATATACACACGCATACATAGTGGACAGCCTGTAATATACACACGCATACATAGTGGACAGCCTGTAATATACACACGCATACATAGTGGACAGCCTGTAATATACACACGCATACATAGTGGACAGCCTGTAATATACACACGCATACATAGTGGACAGCCTGTAATATACACACGCATACATAGTGGACTGCCTGTAATATACACACGCATACATATATATATATATCAGTTCCAGAGTAGCATTGTTCGAGCCAACGAAATTCATATATATATATATATACCGGATATTATGGAACAAATAATTATATATATATATATATATATATATATATATATATATATATATATATATATATATACCGGATATTATGGAACAAATAATAAATGAAAATTTTTAAATAACGTTAAATATTTTATCAATAAATTTTATAGAAGAATGGAAGAATGAAGCTTTCGTAGACTAAATCGAGCAATTATGGTTGTTAGTTCCACAAAAACTGATTTGGTGTAAGATGTGTAGCTGCAAGGAAGTCCAGCCATGTAACTTTGAAGCGTCGTTTGCGTAGGTTACGCACGTAAATTTTGCTGTTCGGGTAAAGATGAAAATATATAAGTGCGACTTCTTGACTTAGACTACGTATACAAAATAGTACTTATTATTTATGAATAGAAATTTGGACAGTTTGAAAACAAACACAGAAGAAGAAAAAACAAAACAATTTGTTATTATGTTCAATTTTGACAGTTAAAAGTTAATATGATATGTATATGATCAGCCTATGAAAGTGAGGTTAACTTGCGAAATGGGGGTGGGGTGTTGTGCTGAAGAATGCATTTAATCTTCTAACATTCGATTCGGCAGCAAGTTTAGTATATGATAAAAAGAAAATTTTCTTTTACTGCGTAAATATCGGTTAACTTGCGAAATGGGATGGGGGTGTTGTGCTGAAGAATGCATTTAATCTTCTAAGATTCGATTCGGCGGCAAGTTTAGTATATAATAAAAAGAAAATTTTCTTTTCCTGCGTAAATACCGGATATATTTCATCTTTTGGTACCAAAAACAATATATTTTAACTCGTGGCTTCGCCAGTCGTTAAAATACTAAGTTTTTGTAACACACACTGAAATACCCCCCCCCCCTCTCTCTCTCTCTCTCTCTTTATATATATAGATAGATAGATAGGAAGAATTTTAAAAAAAAATTCAAATGGAAAGCAATATTATATTCATACTTTAAACGCTTTCGCATCATCGTCATGAATTCTCCTCAGCTAGGTACGTTATACTTTCAAAGTACTTTTGTAAATAAATAATTTGACGTCATTGTTATTTCCATTAAGACATTTTTGTTAAAAGCGAGGTATAAACAACTTCTTTACATCTATATACAGTACTGGTATACAAAACCACATTTGTGAGACTGACAAAATCATTATACACCCTTCACAACCGGAGGCTAAACAAAACAAAATAAAATAAATGTGACTCATTGGTATAAGTTACACAGAGATAGTGAACTGTAATGTGTTAAAATTAAATCTGTATTGAATCTAAGAACTCAAAGCCTTAAAACAAATATATCAAACAAGATTAGATAGAAATATTTAATATATGAAGAGTAAAGGCATTATTGACCTATGCTAATTTATATTTAAAAATCAAATTGAACATTAGAGCTTATACAGAAAAAAGTTAAATAAGGGGGGAGGGGAGGAGCTAATGTTTTAGTAACAGTACACTAGTGCATAGTAGTAGTACACTAGTGCATGCACTTCAGTTATACTTACGATACAACTTTTGACTCGCAATGAGAGTCACTTGCCACAAGAAGATCAAATATCCCAGAAAATTCGGTTTCATGGCGACGTGAGTTATATCTTTAATTCTGAAAGAGGCAGAGAAACACCGTTTATTGACTAAATAGTTCAACTATCTACCCATCCTCATTTGCATCTGAAATTTTCTTGTCAACCAAAATGAATGGAGAAGTTTTATGCATACTCTTTATATGAAATAGGATGTAACATTGCGAACTCGTCCACACGTGAGTTTGATTACTGATTACTCTTTATACTACTGACGAGACGTGATTACAGCTTATGGAAACCGATGCGAATAATATTGACCGTCAATTACACGTCAATTAAGGATACATATAGGTAGATGTTGTTCAGTGCGTAAAATTAAGTATGAATTTCATTTACTGTTAAACTGGTCATTATAATCCAACGATATGGTCACAGGTAACTTAGGAAAAGTGCTGTCGACAATGAATAATTATTATGACAGTAAAATTTGATTATAACAACAGATACACCCAGTGGAAAAGGATCCAAATAGAATATGCACAAGCCCTTTCTCGACCTTTTTTATTATGAATTTGTTTGTAATTTTAGGAATAAGTGGTTTGATGCGTACGTTTTAAACTTTATTACTTACAGCACTCATTTTTTGTAGCACTGGATTTTAAAAACAGATTTCCAGGGATTGCTTATTAAAATGCTGTGAAATGCATTTTCTCAGCATCACTATTAATAATATGTGTGCCCAAAAATCTGTCTGTCGAAAATTTGAGCATGTTAATGTTTGATCAACAATTCTCGGCTTTCGAAAATGGAACTATATGATTGCAATTCTTAAAGTCTAGGGATGAAAAATGTAAAGTTTTTTTACCAAAGTTGGTATAACAATATTTCATTTCCACCTATTTTGTCAACCGGGTACTTCTACCCGGACAAAACCAGACCACTAAATGAGGTTGCGTGATCACTATCTGTTAGGTGTCGTATATTACTTCTGCAACTTGGCAATTTATTTATGATAATTATTTTTATCTGTTTTTTCTATTATTTTCATCCATTTTTTCAAATGTTTGACCGATTTTATTACGACTGGATCTCTCTCCGCCTCGGGTACAGTGAAGCAAATGGTCGATAAAACATTTTCCTTTGATAACACTGGCCTACAGCCAAAATACTTCCGCAATAAATGTTGTCAAACTTTACTAAATCTGGGTCACTGGGAACGAAAATGTTGCTTACAATTGTTGATTGGCTCTAGTTTTAAAGATATTATACTGGGTCAGTATATACGACCCTTGACTTGGGAATGGCGGAGGATAAGTGAGTTATAAAGGGAAGGGATCTCAATTTAAACCAGAAATGACTAAAATACATCTTTGACTGGATCTATGAATAAATCTATGACTGGGTTTGGACAGTACTTGCTTTTTAGGCAAAACAATGAATGATGCAATCTGAAGCTGGTATTGCGTCATACATGATATGAATTGCATTATGTTATTCCTAGAAGTCATGTTTGATGCAATCATAACTAGGCTTACATCACTCTGCTGAAGAAATTGCCCTTTATCAGCTCTATAAATCATACAGTGTCGTGCTCTCTTATTTGTCAGTGTTTAATTTTGCGAAGGGACACATTTCTGTTTAGCCAAAGTGAGCAGAGATGCCCCGTACTTGTGTGAACAATGCAGATAACTTCTGCTATGTTTGTGGTGAAGTGACTTTAGCATCACAAAAGCGCAGTTTAGCCACTATGGTTAAGAAAGCTTATCACCTTTATTTTGGCTGCAAAATTGGAGATCAGGACAAGAGGTGGGCTCAACACATATGCTGCAACACTTGTGCAACAAATCTTCGCCAGTGGTTGAACAGGAAAATTTGCAGTGTCAATGATTTGGAGAGAGCCAACAGATCATATCAGCAATTGTTACTTCTGCATGGTGCCTCCAGTTGGGAAAGGTGCGTCAAAGAAGAAAAAGTGGACTGTGCATTATCCAAACATTCCGTCTGCTATACGCCCAGTACCCCACGGAGAAGGACTGCCGGTTCCTGATGCACCAGAATCATTCTCACTTGAGTCAGACGAGGAAGAGGAAGAGGATGAAACTTCTAGTCCTGAACCATCAATGTCACATGACACATCTTTTCTCCCATCCTCCTCCTCTGAACCACACCTCATAACACAAGGTGAACTGAATGACCTTGTCAGGGATTTGGAAATACCCACGAGTAAGGCAGAGCTGTTTGGCTCCAGACTACAGCAGTGGAATCTCCTGGCAGGTGATGTTAGGGTTTCCATGTTCAATGACCGTCAAAAGGATCTTGTCCCATTCCTCTTCATGGAAGGTGATCTTGTAGACTGCAACAACATCGATGGTGTGATGGCAGCCCTCAACATCGTTCATGATCCAGATGAGTGGAGACTGTTCATTGATTCATCGAAGACGAGTCCTAAAGCTGTTTTGCTGCATAATGGCAGTGTTTTGCCATCAATTCCGGTTGGTTATACACGAAACAACTTTTGAGGTGCATAAACTATGATCAACATCAGTGGAAACTTTGTGGCGATTTCAAGGTTCCTGCTCTCTTGCTTGGTCTGCAGACTGGATACGCAAAGTACTGCTGTTTTCTCTGCGAATTGGATAGTCGTGAGAGGGATTCCCACTACATCAAGAAAGATTGCCACTCCGACAGTCATTGGAGCCTGGGATGAAAAGTGTTCAGCATCCACCACTTGTTGAATCAAGGAAGATTGTGTTACCACCCTTGCACATCAAGCTGGGTCTGATGAAGAACTTTGTCAAGGCCATGGACAAAACATAAGCAGCTTTCAAGTACCTCCGTGGAAAATTTCCAAGGTTAAGTGAAGCTAGATTAAGGAAGGTGTCTTTGTTGGTCCTCAGATTCGTGAACTTCTTCGAGATGATGCATTTCACCGTGCACTGCGTGGCAAGGAAAAGACAGCATGGAAAGCCTTCCAGTTAGTGGCAACAAAATTTTCTCGGAAACAACAAGGCAGACAACTACAGGGAGTTGGTGGAAAACCTCCTCAAGGCATACAAAAGCCTTGGTTGCAACATGTCACTAAAGATACATCTTTTGCACTCTCATCTAGATTTTTTCCACCGAACTGCGGAGTAGTGAGCGACGAGCACGGCGAGAGATTTCACCAGGACATTGCAACAATGGAGAAACGCTATAAGGGCAAATGGAGCCCATCAATACTTGCAGACTATTGCTGGACAGTGACAAGAGATGCTCCATTTAATGAATACAAGAGACGAGCCAAGAAGCGCCGAGTAGACACTGAATAAGGACTAAACTATGTACTTATATATACATAATAGTTTTTTGACTTTTGTTTCAATATATGTTTTATTTATATAACCCTCTTTTTTCTTTTAAAAGTGTTACATAAACAGGACAGGTGAAATATTATCATGTAAAGCTACCATGCATATACTTCCTTTTGGATATGTATGTATGTATGTATGTATGTATGTATGTATGTATGTATGTATGTATGTATGTATGTATGTATGTATGCATGTATGTATGCATGCATAAACTTCGTTTTGGATATATATATATATATATATATATATATATATATATATATATATATATATATATATATATATATATGTAAGTATGTACGTATCTATGTATGTATGTATATACTTCCCATTGGATATATTACAAAGTTTCAGAGGGAAACATTAATTCTTTTGTTGAAAATGTTATCAATTTATCATATCTGCAGGCTTCCATATTGAAATAGAATCCTCAATATCTTCAGAACGGTAATGATAGATTGCTATGCTTTGCAAGAAAAGTACTGTCGACAATGAACAATTATTATGAAAGTAACATTTATTTTAGATCACAGGTAACTAATTATTTTATGAGCTACGGAACCAGCTCCTGTGTAGTGGAATATTAAATACTGTATTTAAAAGAATGAAGGTCGCTTGTTGGCTGAAAATAATTACCGGAAGAAAAAAAAAATCAGCGTAATTTTTCAGAAGAAGCCTGCGTACATTCTATGCATTAGTAGGCTTGAACCTAACGCCATTTTTATTTTACCGGTGTTCATCGTTTTCAAAGTTCACTCCTGGACAGATCATTCATATGATGTTAGCGTCATTTGCCGATCTTACCACAAAAGTATAATAATTTAGCCAAATAATAACGTTACGGTCTTTGGGAATTTAATTAGTTGTCTGTGCCCATTTGCAATTTGTGGTTTCTTTGCCCATCTGTAACTTGTGGTATAAAAGAAACACAATACTATATAGCTCTCTCTCTCTCTCTCACACACATTGTAAGAAGATGCAGAGATGCTAATTCAGTCTCTCTCTCTCTCTCCAGCATAATTGTTTGTACAGTATGAAATCATTTCTCATTTTTCGTTTGACTGCTATGACTTTAAGAAAGATTGTTTGCTTAGAACAAATCTTGACCTTTGCTCTTTTATCTTATATGAATACTTTACGTTTATTTGGAATGAATTATCTTCCTAATGGATTTTAGCAACTTTTATCTTTAAATTTTCAGAACTTAATTCTTAATGGACACTACATAGCCATGATTGTGCGAATGTGTCGTTAAACCCTATACATACAAACATACATACATGTGGAGATTAAAACTGCAAATCTAGACCCGAACGTTTACATTATGCAACTATTTATACGGATCTTCAACCACTCGCTGTCTGGAAGCTTTGAAAATATTTGCCTGAAAAAGACATGGACTTTTGCAAACATTTAATTTTTGAGACCGTATTCAATTTTGTCCGAGACTGAGCAAAGTTCTAAACTTTGAAAAAAAGATTAGTTGCAGACAGAGTAGAGCAAATGCTTCTATTCTGCCAAAACCTAAACGATGAATGTAATATCATGTTTGAGCAATTAATTAACTCTGTAGACATAATAGATGCACAGTTACTTTTTTTCTCTCAGGACGATGACACATGACATCATATCCTGCTGAGTAAGAGAGTAGAAACCTTTATCTTTATGGATGACCTGACATGGCAAAAAATGATGTTTTTGATGACAGAATGATTAGAATTGATGTCCAGAAAAACAAATGAATTTGAACATGGTATAACACAAACTGCCTATAGATTAGATTAGGTTAATGGACCCAGTTCATGTATATCAACATACTGTTACGACTCTAGGTCTTAAAAATATGTAACAGAAAGAAAATGAAACCAACAATGTAAGTAGTATCAACAAGCAATTTATTTTCCTACAATAGAAAGGTGAAATTCAAGAGATACTTACAATATTGTGAATCAAATTCCAAATAATCCTAAATGTTCTAATCACAAGTCCAAAAATATAGAAAGTTCCGAATGAGTTCCAATAGTTTTCAATGTCCTGATATGACACAATGATACAATCCAGAATGTCTTTGAATGAGTACGTAAATATCTAAAGTAATGTATTAATTTAAAATTCACTGAGCACTTTAGTAATTCCAATGAATATATTAAGTAAATAATTTCTCTCGAATTATATCTGATTTTAACGACACAAACTTTAAAATCTGATCTCAAATGGATTCCTACAGATTGATCTAAAACAGGAATGAATTATTTGTTTACCAAATCCAATATTTATACACATTTTCATTTGACCTATATCATAGCAGGACGTGATACAATAAAAAGGAAAAAAAACAACAAGTCTAACTGTCAACAAGACTGGCCTTGAACTCATATGATGATATGAAAAAGAGAGAAACAATGGCCTAAAGGTTCCTATTTGTATTAACGTTCCGCTCTACAGTTTCGTACATTGCACATGGTTCGATATTTAAAGAAAAAGAATTTCCCACGTTTTCCTAACTCTTTATTTAGTAATTTAAGATATATCTAGTATATCTTAGGTACTGTTAAAATAACTTTGAATTCACTTTATTTTGGTGTATGATTGATGGGTGTACTTTCGGTTATAGAGTATATAGCTTAGCCTCACTTCATATCTGCATCTCTCAAAATAAAGGAAAATAGAAAGTAATATTACAGTCGATATTTCAAAAAAAGACCTCAAGTACGGTGTCGATGCACAAAATGTTCACCTTGTCCCCGGCTACGAGCGTCTACCTGATAATGAAATTTATCTGAACAATCCAACTGAAGACGGAATGACACTCAGCTTAATTACACAAAATATACATAAAATAAAGCAATATAGTACTTCGATCTACGTGAGAGTGCATCTACAATCACTGACTCGACCCAAGAATTTCCGAATGGTTTCCAGGTGATCTTCCCAGGTGTCGTTGTAGATAATGGCGTCATTGGTGTACGCGTCACAATTATCTCAATCAGATGTTAACATGTTCATTAGACGTCAGAATGTCGCCGAAGAATGTTTCATTCCTGGCATAACTTTATACTGAGAAAGCCCATCTGGAGTATCTGGAGTAGCAAATGCCGAAATTTCTTTTGCTCTTTCCGTGAGTGGAATTTGCCAGAATCCTTTTAAAAGGTCAAACTTGGTGACATATTTCGCTTTTCCAATTTTGTCAATGCAATCATCTGTTTTTGGCATTGGAATGAATCCGTTTTGGTGACACTGTTGACTTTTCTATAGTCAGTACACATGCGGAATGTATTATCTGGTTTAGGCACAAGAATACATGGTGAACTCCAGTTACTTTTACTTGGTTCTATGAAATCATTCTCCAGTAAATATTGAATATCTTTTTTCAAATATTCCTGCTTGAGAGGATTCATCCTGTAAGGATGCTGTTTCATAGGTGTAGCATCTACAATGTCAAAGTCATGAGATATTTTCTTTCTTATTTTTTGGAACATCAGGAAACAAGTGCTCATACTCATGTAATAGCTGTTTTAGTTCACTCCTTTCCTTTTGTTGTAGATGTGACAATTTCTGGTCCAGGTTGTTCAGTATTTCTGAATTCGGAAGTTTGGTTAAACCCGAGTCACTACAGTCAGATTGCATTCAATCGTTGACATCTTCATTGCGTGGGACAGGTACAACTAAATTAATTGAATAATTAACTGGGCTATCTCTGTCAAAATACTCCTCTAACATATTTATGCGACAAAGTTGTTTCTGTTTCCGCCTCCCAGGTGTATTAATGATATAATTTAAGTCATTTACTTTCTTTTCAACTGTATAAGGACCATAACATTTAGCCCGAAGGGGATTTTGAAATATGGGCAAGAGAGCCAGAACTTTATCATCAGGCTGAAAACTCTTTTCCTGTGTATTCCTGTCACATCTTTTTCGTGTTTGATAGAGTAGAGTGAAGATTAGTTCTTGCTACTTCACAAGTCTTTGGCAACTTATATTTGAAATCAGAGACATATTCAAGAAGATTAATCTCTCAATAATCACTTGAAAGAAGTTTCTTTTTCAATAGCTTCAATGGTCAGTATGTCCAAAAACCAGTTCAAAAGGACAAAAACCCAATGATTCTTGAACTGATTTCCTAACAGCAAACAACAACAAATGAACACCCTCATCCCATTCCTTTCCTGTTTCAAAGCAATATGACCGAATCATATTCTTCAAAATTTGATGAAATCTTTCCAAAGCTCCTTGACTTTCAGGGTGATAGGCAGAAGATTTAAACTGTTGGATGCCTAATTCATGCATAACTTGTTGGACAATTCCAGACAGAAAATTCGACCCTTGATCAGACTGGGCAGTGTAAAAAAACTTCACCAAAGCTTTTACAATGGTTTTAGTTTTAATATTTCTCAAAGGAATTACCTCCGGAAATCTTGTGGACACACACATTATGATCAACAGGTATTGCTTGCCTGACTTGGTCGTAGGTAAGAGACCCACACAGTCTACCATTATTCTGCTAAATGGTTCGTCATATGCAGGAATACGTTGCATTGAGCCTTAGGTATCTTCTGATTGGGTTTTCCTATCATTTGACAAGTGTGACAAGACCTACAGTATTTAGAAGCATCACTTTTAAGTTTCGACCTATACAAATGATTTAAGATCGTGTGATAAGTATTACTGACTCCTAAATGACCAGCCAAGGGAGTTTCATGGGCTAGACTAAGAATTTCCTGTCGATATGACCTCGGAAAGACAATTTGATAGCGCACTGACAACTCGTCACCAGCGGGTACCTCAGGTGGTCTGCATTTTCTCATAAGGACCCCATTATCACAAAGTAACAATCTGGGACTTCTGTGGCTTCAATTTCACGAATAGCCCTCTGAAACAAACAAGAGATCTCAAGATCTTGTTCCTGTTCGAAACGAGTGATTATCTTGTTGTCACCCTAATTAGGACAGTGAGAATGATTAGATAAAGAGGATCACTGTGATCAATAAATATTGATTGATCCATACAAAGAGAAAAGATGACCTCATCAAAAGACTGACCAATAAATGTGTCAGCTAAAGAAAGAATTTCCTGATAAACATGATTCTCAAGAGCTCTTTCTGCCATAGCTCTGGTAACTGCACAAGCAGGATATAAGTCAGTGATTCCAATCTCAATAGGATTAACTCTTCGATCCAAACAAGACTTGTCAGTTACTAGTGGATTAACCACGACTTTATTTCCACTAGGTCATTGCCTAGTAACAAATGAATACCTTCTATAGGTAAAGAAGTCACTGCCCCAACAGTCACACGTCCGGAAACTACGTCCGATGCCAAATTGACACAATGGAGAGGAACATTTACAAAGCCGCACTCTACTCCCTGAATAAGCACACTTTCATATTTTAATAGGGATCGGTTTGGCAGAATCACCAATAAGTGATATAGAACCTTCTGACATGAATGGTTCATAAGTCTCCAAAATAGAATCAGACTGGGGTTTGTTTGACCCAACAAATTTATTGCTTTCAATAAAAGACCGTGACCTTGACCTCTTTGAAATAAGAGCATTTTGAATAGCTCTGTCTTTATTCTGTTGCTTACTTTTCAACCTATAGCAATCATAAATGAGGCGCCCTTTCTTTTACAATAAATGCACGTAGGAAGAGATAAGGATTTCTGAACAGTCTTATCAGATGTTTGATTCCTAAAAGTTGTACCGGATTGAAATTTGGAAGTACTCGTATGAGACTGAGATGGGTTTTTTTTTTCTTACCAAAAACCTGCTGAGAGGAAAACTTACTGACAAATGAAACTTTGTGAGTTAAGGAATAAGGATCAGCCATGCTAGCAGCATTTTCCAAAGTTTCCACTTTTTGCTCATCAAGATATGTCTTGACATCACTATGGATGCACCTCTTCAACTCTTCAATTAATACGAGCTGTGTGAGGTTATCGTAATCTTCATCAACCTTCTTGAGTGAGCACCACTTATCAAACAGTTGTTCTTTTTTCCTCGACATGGGTTTGTCCAGTTTCTTTTATACAATTCTTAAACCCCTGTCCATATGCCTCAGGTACCAACTCATAACCCTTCAAGATATATTCCTTAACCACACCATAATCAGCACTATGTTGTACCGACATTAAAGTGTAGACTTCACGAGCTTTGCCAATAAGTACACTTTGTAGTAATAAGGTCCAGTGCTCTCTTGGTGATTTCAGGTTTTCAGCAATTTTCTCAAAGTGAACAAAGTATTTATCTACTTCTTTTTCCTGAAAAGGGGGTACTAACCTAATATATATGGTAACATCAAAACCTGAACTTGTGTATAAGGGGGGGGGGGGGGCGGGGGAGTGCTCCGCTTGCCATTTCGAATTCTTTTAATCTATATTGCGTTTCCCTTTCTTCTCTCAGCATCTGCATTTCCCTCTCCTCTTTCTTTCTCTCTCCCTCAGTATCTGCATTTCCCTCTCATCTTTCGCTCTCTCTCTCTCTCTCTCTCTCTCTGAATTTACATTTCCTTCTCTTCTTTCTCTTTCTGAATTTTCATCATTTCTCTCTGAAGCTGAAGCTTTCTTAATTCCAATTCCATTTGTTTCTTTTTTTTACCAAAAGTCCAAAGTAATGCATTAATTCAAAAGTCAATGGGCACTTTAGTAATTCCAAATAATATATTAAGTAAATAATTTCTCTCGAATTATATCTGATTGCAACAGCACAAATTATAAAATCTGATCTCAAACGGATTCCCACAGACTGATCTCAAACAGGAATGAATTATGTGTTAACCAAATCACTATTTATGCACATTTTCACTTGACCTATATCATAGCAGGACGTGGCTCAATAAAATGGAAAAAAAAACCCAGTCTAACTGTCAACAAGACTGGCCTTGAACTCATAATCAAAAGTACAACTTTCCTTCATGAACAAGATTTAAACAAACATTATAGATTAAATATACACAATACTACATAGTATTCAAAACTGTTAGATTACCAGCGCTTTGAAGAAGAGCACGCAGAAATTCATTTCAAAAGTCAGATGTAAATAATTCCCTATATTTCCTAGACACTTGCATTTTCTTTAGAGCATGTTATTCTTGATCGTTCTTCTTTCTAGAATTTCCTTTTCTGTGAGTTTTCTCCCTCGAATGGCTATAATAGTAACACACACACACACACATACATGTGTGTGTGTGTTGTACTGAGTTAATTTCATGGCATTGTTCTAATCTAACCCTTTTGCCCATAGCATTGCTAACTTTCATGCATACGTACATACATCGATACATACAAACATACATACGTACATTGAACGCCTACACATATACACGTGTCTTTCCATGCTCTATATCTATTGCATTTGTATATAACAGCTTCATGTTTAACATATGGTACTAGTTTAAAATGAGTCCATTTAACATATATATATGTCGTACTGCATATAGTTGATATTGTGCTGTATGCATATATCTAACTTGTTGGATGTGCTCACGAAATGCATTTTTTGAAGATGAGACATACATTCTTGAATTTACCGTGCGGTAATATACAAATTAAATTGAGGCAGAAAATACAATATTAATGTGGAGGTCTAATGACGATCATTGTACGCTTTATATGTGTATTGACATGATTAGTATGCTGTGTATTCAGTAATGTCAGCTTAAGTTTTCTGTTGCTATTATGTCATAATGACAATGACTGAATGCAATATCTAATAAAGAGGAAATAAAGGAAGTCATACATACATACATACATACATACATACATACATACATACATACATACATACATACATACATACATACATACATACATACATAAATACATATCCGATATTCGTGTTACATAAAATCGATTTATTACATCATTTAGTGTGCACTTTAGGGTAGAGGTAATAACAGTTTCGTTTGGTGTTTTACGGCACACCAGCACAAGTAGGTTATTTAGTGCCGAAGCAATTGTAGCAAAGTGCCTTGCCCAAAGAAACACCACTGTAGCCAACCTAGGCTGATCGATGTTAGGATTCGAACCTGCACCCTTTCGGTCACGAGTTCGGCACACTTTTGAAATAATATGTTCAGACAAGGATCTCAGCGGAATCGTCTCTTCTGGGCTCAATACACTGCTTTGCCTTGTTTACTTGTCTAATTTTTAGTTAATTGTTTTATAACAAATTATTACATGTTATGTCACCATACTCTTTTACCGCTTATTTGCATTTTCAAGTGTAACGTGATGTTCATAATATATAAAAACTTGAGTTTTGAGTTTTCAGATGAAGATGAAGAAAAAGAATAAAAATAGGAAAAGGAAGACGATGATGATGAGAAGCAGGTAACAGAAGAAGAAAAGATACAACAAGCAGTTAAATGTTGTTCTGTTGTTAGTTTTTGCATAGGTAGCCATGCGAGTTAGCTTATTTTCATAGAGTGTACTTGTATAAGGACGATCTGGATATCAAATAGCCGTTGTGCTTTCAATGACTTTCGTAACTGAATGATTTCATTAACTGAGGCAAACTTGACAAAGACTAAATGATTATCATGTCTCCGTCAATATGTTTAGCTCTCCCAAGTTCGTTTATGCATCGGCCTCGTTCATTCATTTGGTTAGGTGTCATAATGCACGGCACAGCAACTCAAATAGTTTTTCTTTTTTTAGTGCCGAGGCAACTGGAGTAAGGTGCCTTGCCCAAGAATACACCACAGTAGCCCACAAAGGCTGATTAAATGGTAGTTATAGGATTCGAACCAATCTTTTGGGAGCTACTCTGACACGCTAACCACTGAGCCATCGAAGATCCTGTCACCATTAGTCTTTTCTTACGACATGCAGAAGAGCGCATCGTGCCTATTCATAAAAATTAAACTCTGTTCAAATAGGTTTCACGTTTGTCGACAATAATATATTTGTTTGTAATCTGATGAAAAAGTGTAAAGTGATTGTTCATGATGTCGAACTTCTCAGAAACGTTCCATCTGAAAAGAACGGAAACTTACGTTGCTGATCAGATAAAAATTTGCTACATCTTGAAATTTTCGTAGAAAAGTATGTCCACAACCACGTCCAGTACCTATGTGGTTTGGAATAAATTAATATAAATTACCCATAAATCGTCTTCACGCCCGTTCGCATGACTATATGACCAAATAACTTTTAAGTGACTGTTTTTTTGCCTAATGGCAAAAAATATGTATATATTTTTTTACCCCCTCTCAGGGGTCAAAGAAAAACGGCGACTCGTATGGAAAATAATATAATTCCATCATTATTATACGTAAAGCTGGCAACTAAATGTTTGCTATTAAAAAAAGAAAAAAAAGAAAATCGACTGGAGATCTGCAAAGTCATAGTAGCCAAAATTATGTTGAGAGTAATTTATTGTTGCCGAATTAAAACGCTAGATAAAAGTATGGGAACAACATACACAGTTATACCCGATAAAGTGTAAACGATCGGCATGGCTTAAAGGCTCAAAGTTGGGTTTTCGTTTACACTCACAGCGAGATTGGACTTTGGAACTCCCCCTCCCCCCCCCCGCCCCCCAGCCATTAGTTGGTCTGATGATAGTCATTTCATGTATTGTGCTTATGAGGTTCATTTTCTATTAGTACTATATGCTATCAAGGGTTTTGAGGGTACCCAAAAATCTTTCCTTTTTGAAGCAAGCCGCCTAACATATAAGCGCTTAAGTGTACTCAGTTAAATTGTTTTCACAATGCATCAGTTGCTATTTTGCACGCAAAGTTGTTCATTTCAATGATTTTCTGAGTTAAGAGATTTACTATGCTGGTTTCATATTTCTTTGTAAATATTCTAATATACTACTCCAGCTGCTTGGATGAAGATTCCGTAATTTTAGTTTTTTCTTCCCTCAAACTCGTAAGTTTTTATTTTTATCTTCCCTCAAACTCGTACGTTATTATTTTCGTCTTCCCTCGAACTCGTACGTTTTTATTTTCGTCTTCCCTCGAACTCGTACATTTTTATATTTGTCTTCCCTCGAACTCATACGTTTTTATTTTTATCTTCCTCGAACTCGTACGTTATTTTTATCTTCCCTCGAACTCGTACGTTTTTATTTTTATCTTCGTTGAACTCGTACGTTTTTATTTTTATCTTCCCACGAACTCGTACGTTTTTATTTTTATCTTCCCTCGAACTCGTACGTTTTTATTTTTATCTTCCTCGTACGTTTTTATTTTTATCTTCCCTCGAACTCGTACGTTTTTATTTTCGTCTTCCTTCAAACTTGTACGTTTTCTTCTGTGCTGTATGTTTATGCCAAATTTCTTTAAACGCACAATTCATAATTTGTACATACTGCGCTGAAAAGAAAAGTTGTTTATGCCTTGTAATATTTCTCAAACAAATCAATAGGGATACAAGGATCATAAATCGTCAGAGAACATACAACAGCACAATATATTCAAGAGGACAAAGCCAAGCCTCGTGCTTTCTTTGTTATGATAATGTTCTCACGTGTAATTTTATTACAAGTAAAGTTATTTAATAGAACAGGAGACTTTGTATTAATTTATCCACATGACGCAGGTGTTAGGCATGTTTTACGGACTTGGGTTTTCCAAGAAAATGTTAAAACGTGCAAAAATTATTATCTGATCTTTGAAGTAAGGTTACATTCTTATGAGATGGGACCTTTTTGAAACGTTGGTGTTAGTCGTCCTTAGCAAACTTGTCACTGGCACTTTTCTATCGGATTGCAAATGTAAAAGTTCACGTCAAAAAGGTGCAAAAAAGAGTATTTGGACAGAGTTTAGTAGTCTTAGTAACAGATAATTCGTCAATCTGGGTTTTAGACAAGTCTGTGTCTGTTCTTTATCTCTTTGCAGTTTGTATAGTAACATGAAGTATTTTGAGAGTGTTATCACCATCATTAGTGAAAGTGTATGCATTATCTTGTACACCGACACATTTTTATTACTGGCCGAAAAGGAAATTGATTTACAATGTACGTTGAATGCACTTCAAATCTAAGGATATTTAAACAGTGAAACATTTAAAACCATACAAAGAGCAATATTATACCTTTCAGACTTAACGCCGTACCAAGATCCATCTTTCTCGCTTTAGCTGGGTAATGAAGTTACATATATGGCAGGGAAGTTACTGTACCTTGGTATAATTTGAAGTGAACAACTAGATTAAACATTACAGATTGGGTAATTGCTCAAAGTGCTAGCCGGGCCTTATGTGTTCTCATATTTGGGTGCAAAAGTATATACGCCATACCATGTGATGTTTTAAACGAACTGAACTACCAGTATTCGTAAGTTTGTCAGTTATTTTCTACGCGCTGCAATAAGGGTATATAAATTATTTGCTTGTATATATTCCATCCAATATTTCGGGTAGTCAGATTTTATCTAGGTAGTAAATATAAACTAAAAGCTCCTGTACCTGTTGACAAACTCTGCTTGTTTTGTTGTGGGTTTTTTGGGGGGGTGGGGGGTGGGGGGGGGTGGAGGTGGGGTGAATGCGAGACATAACAATGCTTATGTCGGTGTAGGAATCGGCGTTGTCGACTCAATGTTAAATTTGTTGTGCCAGCACATGACTCTAAATTTACATGTAGAAATTGTATGAAATTTGCTATCCTCATGTTTATTGAGCAGGGAATAAAAGTGAATTTCCCCACAGGGGGATGGGCGGGGCAGGTCAAAAGTCACCCCCTAATATAAACATATTTAAATTGAATTCAACGCACACGTGCTATGAATTATGCTTTTTTGGGGGGAAATATTTCAAAAGTCGACTGTTAACTTTTGCGTTCGTGTGTTGTAAGTGTTGTATGGTACTTGCTCGTGTATAATACCCGCCTCACACTAAAGAACGTAGACCCAAATCTATCAGTGGATAATGTTCTAGCATATCGGGGTCCACATTCTTTGTTCCTTAGTGATTTCAAACAAAAAACATAATTCCTGATCTGTCGATGCATCATGCAACGACATATATAGGACCGCGTTGTTCATAGCTGGGTGCGCGTTGTATACGGAAAAAGACGAAAAAGTCTCAAAATTCTTGGCCATCAAATGATCAGAAATTTTACATACAGTCAAAGAGCGCTGTACTTTTTTTCATCCTGTGTCTCCAGCTGTCTGACATCTATATTTAGGTTTGAACCTACACATATATAGTGTATTACGAACAAAAATATAGTGTATTACGAACACAAATATAGTGTATTACGAACAAAAGACTTTTGTTGTAATTCAAGGATTAGCATTTCATGATGCACACAAACACAGAATCCAAATCTGAATAATAGGAAGCTATTGCGTTTAGTTGGTTTGTTGGTTGGTTTTTAAGGGCCAGTTGATCACATCATTGGCTATATCATGCTGAGCAAATGGGAACTAAATGCCTTTTCGAAGAACACATCGAGGCAGACGACCTAGGTAATCAAACCCGCGACCCTTGGATTACAAGTCAGACGCTCTACCAGTAGAGCTTCAGCAGCTCTCTATCCAGGTCTTTTTGAACAAGGAATGGAGACCTGTTGTCGGTTGCTGGAAACATTTAGATTCCTCAGTATGTTACTCTAATTTTAAAATTTGCAAAGTGTTACTACCATAGAATTTCTCTAAAATTATACCAAAAATAATATAAATGAATGTTTACATGTTATTTAATCTATTAAGTTACGTGTTGGTACAAAAAACAATAATATAAAAAAAATAAATAAAACGGACTGTAAAAGGATTTCATTCGTCAGTAAAGATAAAACAACTGCAAATTTACGGCGGTGGGGGTGGGAACCTTTTCTAGTTCTTTTCTGTGTGAAAATTCCTCTCTGCGTTTTCTTCCATAAGGCTTCACACCCTGGTACAGTACCAGCCACCCCAATATAAATCTCTAAGTGAGCTTATCTTTGATAACTATCATCCGCATTGACTCACTTTCTTCCTGAATGTTTGACACATGCCCTGCTTCAAATCCGTAATTATACTGAATCGACATTTTAGGCAAAATTACCATGTTCAAAAGAGAAATTTCAACAGGTGATTTGTCGAAGCTTTGCAGGTTTATTGTTTATTACAGTCTCACTTAACGTACAATCACGAAATTAACAAAAAAATATTGATAATATAAAACTAAAATGAAAATAAAATAAAATAAAATACTCTACTAAACTGATATAAAATGTACATGAATCACTTTTTATGGAATTGTTAAACAAATTTCCTACCTTGGAACATGATGGTCTCTATATGTTAATAGCAATTATTCTGAAAATGACGTGAAATGAGAATACGACAGTGACTTCAGTTCTTAGCTAATAAAATAATTATCTATGTTGTACACTTAGGTACGTGATACCATCAATAATCCATCAGTAGTATACAAGTGGCGAGTTCTAGACCAGCCGATATTGTTTTTGACTGATTGTTCAGTTTTTACACATGCGCCAAAAATGACTAAAACGAGGATTTGAAAGATGTTAGAATAGCTTCCTTGCCGCAGAAAACATAATTTTAAATTTGAAATAATTCAATTACTGTTCTAACTTAAGAAAAAAAATCAATAACACACAACAGCGACTTCTATAGAACTCACCGCCTATATGCTACTATGTCTGCGTGACAAAAATATAGACTGCGTATGCATAGCATGATAACTGCGGCTGAAATTCGATGTAAAATGAATTACAAAAATATAGACTGTGCCAGTGAAGCACTCGTATCCCTCAAAGAAAGCATTGTTCTTACTACAAAAGTATTGACTGCGCCAGAGATGTCCTCGTGGTGGGGTACGAAAACATATTTCAAAATTCACGATTAGTAACAAAATTTATCATGAGTAAAAGACCCCCACAACCCTGACATTCCCTAGTCTATACTACTATATAACAAGAGAAAAATATTTAAAGAAATACCAAACCACAACTAATTTGCTTTTAGAGATACTATGTAATAAAACAGTTCTTATTCTACTTAGACAAACAAACTGGAACAATTAGTTTTATTATCTTTTCAAAACTTAATATTTTTTTATCGTGTCCCAATCTTGAATTCTAGAATTTTGTTAACGCATGTAATTTTTTCATTTGTTCGCCGTCTGAACGCTTTCGCAAGCATGTATTGGCACTTGGCTTAACCAGACAGGTTGCTTGACGAGGATATACGATGAATAATTTAGGTATTGTTTCATCAGGCTGGCAATCATCTTTAAATTTTCCTTCATCATCAGCATATAATTCGCTGTTAGCTTTCGCATACCTGTTATGTATCATACTGATTTCACCTTCGATTCCTTACGCTATAAGCAGTAATATCATGATCAGTTAATAACGCTAACTCTACACGTGGTATTTTCAAGGATAAATCGTATGCAAGACCAAGTGTGTTGCAGTAGTTCGCACGGTCAAGTTTCTAATTTTTTAGCTCAAATTAAGTCTTCGAAAATATCACAAAAAATTGAAGGTGTTCTTTCTGAAATAGTAGTAGTAAAGGTTGCCTAATATGATTAGATTTAAGTGTGACATCACATCCTGTGCGTATTTGTAATCTTTCTCTGTTATATTTGAATGAAAGAGTGCTGAGTTAAACTTTTCTTTATCTGGAATGTACATATCTATAAATCTATCGTAATTATATATGTACTTGTATGTGCAAACGTCTTTGCATAGGAAGCGCTTTATTTTCTCGATACATGTTGTATAGGATCTAAATGATTAGCTAGCTACTCAAGGTATGGCCCTATGAACCGGTAGCAATCCACGAATCTAATTGTTCGTTTAACAGTGATCCGTTTTCCTTCTTTTTTAAACTTGTAAACTACAATGTCCTTAGAAAAGGAAATATATTTTTCATCTGCGTAAAGGATGATTTTTCCACTTTTTGGGTCTTGTATAACAAGATCTTTGATAAATACGTGGCTATCATACCAAGAGAGACTGTGTATAATAGTGGGACAAATTTAGAAAATCTGTAATTTATGTACCATTCTTTATTTGCAAGTCTTCTATAAAATCTGGTTGAAAGAAAAATGGCATCATCTCGCACCTTCTGTGCGCGAGTTTCGCTTTCTTTTGTGTTTTTCTTCACAAATGAGACAAATGTTGGTTAAATTCAAAATTATTTTTGTCGTCGTCAGCAAAGATCATTAGCTTAGCATTCTTCGATCTGAATTCTTCAGACACTAGCTTTGAAAATTTATCTAACTTTTCTTAAAACTTTAACACAATCGGTTCTTCTGCAAATGATTGCCGTGTAGTCTTTGTGAAATGCCTTTAGGTACATTGTGGCGGACTCCCTTCTTGCAAGGTGTCCGATTTGTTTGGTTGGTTATCGTTATCTAGAGGATGATCGACCTCGGTGTTATTGCCCGGATCGAGTAAATAATAAAATAAATTATGAAATTTATAGATGGAATAAAGAGAGATCTGAGCAGATATATAGAACAGAATAACACGAGCCCACGTACATGAAATATAACAATTTAATCAATTACATAAAGCAAATTGAAATATTACATAACATTAGAAAGATACACTTCTTTTCGAATCATTTACCGAATTTCAACTCAAATATAATTACGTAATTAGCCGATCTGTTAAAAACGATACACTTAGTTCATCATAGAATCGAGTGAACAATCGAAGTCATTGCCAAGTCTGACTGCATAACCTGGTTATCGCTGGTCACTCCAAATCCCATGTTGCTGTCCAGTCAAGATTGATGTTCTCCTCTTTTTCCCCTCTCACTCTCTCTCTCTCTCTCTCTCTCTTATCTCGCCTCTTTCCGGCCCTCAAACTTTGTGTGGGTAGGTAGGTAGGTGGATAGGTGGATACGTAGGTACGTGGATGGAGCTATTTCCAATTGTGCTGTCAAGTCTCACTCGCTTCTACCGCCAGAATTGTGTCCGTCAACTTTCCAGACATCTGTCCCTTGAATAATTGTTTATACGAGAGAATTTCCTCCTATTCTGCTCGGAGTCAAGATATCTTTTTCTCTTGCAGAAAAGTTTAGACTGGCTAAATTTTGCGATGGGGCATATTAAAACCATGAAATTTATAAATACGCGACAAACGCATATAGCGTACCCCGTGCGATAGAATTTCAAAAGTTAATACTACTTCAACTAGCTTTAGATCTAGTCCTGCAAACTCTCCACTCTGACATTTTCGATATCAAGACCTCAATTAACCTTTTCCTTGACCGTTAAATAATGAAGGCTTAATTAAGAATCAATCTCGCCCCCCGAAAAAGGGACATTAACACAATCGCAGTCTAGCGATTTAATACGGTATCTTTCCTCATAAATCTAATTAATTGTTCTCTATCAAACTAAATGTGCTCTACCGACACATCGACAGAAATTTGCATCCTTACATACATACACAAACGTGAAGGTACGTGTTTTGTAGTTTTCTCAGTCCGAGATTCAGACAAAGATGATCCGGACGAAGAATTAGTCATCAATTTTAATCAAAACTCATTAGAAGTCACAATAAACAACATACAGAACTTCATACTGGTGACGGAAGTTTTCGAACTTAACATTTGAACAATCATCAGGCATGATGACAACCATATTTCCTAAAAGGTAACACTGTCTTTTGTGTTCATTAAATTTTCCTTTTCTCTTGAAGCGATTGAAATATTTCTTGCACGGAAATATTTGGTCTTTATGTTTGTTAATTTGGCTCAAGAGAAGTCTTGAAAAATCCCTAAATTCCCACGTAATGAATTGTTTCTACACACCATCGAAAATGATTAACATATCTATGTGCTGATCTCTTTCTTTAATAGTACTCTAACAAGTCTAATGTATTTGTCTTCAACTATTTTATAGACTCTAACAGTTATGTTGAATTCTTCCTCAACTTTGCAGATATCTTCAATTTTCATCGAACGTCTATCAGACCAACGTGAGCACTTGTTCAGATTGAACTCTGTTGCCCTTTGTTGGTCTTTGGATGCTGTATTTAGAACTTCCATTGCATAGAAAACAAAAAATATGTTGAAGTTATTTTTAACGTTGATACAGATTTTTTTGTTTTTCCTCCAATCAGGTAAATCTATGTAAAAGCTACCGTTTAATGGATCAAACTTGACAATGTTCATCTAGATAGCCTCGATTGTATCAAAAGCATATTTAGTATTGTCCGCAATCTTTTGTTCGAATTGAGTTGTTAAAACATTGAACAGAACATTTAACACTTTATCTATTTCTAAATTGTTTACTATTTCCTTACAATTAGTTGAATAGAAAAGTTTTGGCTTTTTCCTTTCTTTTTTCAAAATCTGATTATGTAAATATAATGTTTGCTAATCTAATTTTGAGAACCAGAAGACCTTACTGAATTAAATATTTTAATATTTTGATTTAAAATTTTCTTCGATATGGCTGTACTTGATGCAAAGTAAGATCCTTATCATTTGCACCTGTACATTTGTAATTAGCAACTGTGTCATTGAAAGATGCTTGTGATTCTTTTCTCGAGACACTTCGCAATTCATCTTCAGTTATACTAATTCGCTTACATGGATACTACATACTTCTTTGCGATGTGGAAGTCCCATTTTAATCTTTTCAAACAGTTGATATCTCTTACATCTTAACCGCGGTATTCTAGATTTAACAGTCTTAGCGAAAGTAAATTTTTTTAAAAGATTTGCTCTTGACTGAAAAGCAATTTTAAAGATACTCACTCCTGATGATGATAATTTTAAACACATTTTTTCCGTAAGAAATCTTTGAATATAAATCCTTTTTTCCATCGTCGCGGATTTTTGATATGTATATTGCGAACATTTCCTCAATATATTTGCGTTACAGATCTTTTAATATAAATCCCTATTTTCCATCGCTGAAAATCCTGGATATTTATGTCACGAAAATGTCTTCAATATATTTGCATTAAAAGTCTTTGAATGTAAATCCTTGCTTTCCATCGTGGCTGATCCTTGATATTGTTACACGCAAAGAGTCTCACTACCGAGCGAATCAAACAACTTCTACGTGAGTCTGGCTTTGAGGCCCATTGTTTCCCCTATTTACAAGGACCTCAAGACAACAGTCATTGTCAACTGAAGGGTTCTTTAACGCGCGAATACTACAAATAATTTTCCTCTAATCAACTAATGCCCACGCATCACGAAATTATAATTTCATACTTGCGTGTTTGTTTTTTTGTTTTTTTTGTGTGCTTTTTGTATGACTCTTCAGTAAGCCTTTTCAAGCCGAATATTTGTACTTAAAGCCATGCAATACAAACCACGAACCAAACACTCAATACAAAGAATTATTCCTATCTCAAATGACTAAACATGTGTACCTAAAAATATCCATAGAATTTTCTATGTTAAGAAATTAGAGAAGGTCCATTTTACCAAACTAATCCATGTTATCATAAAGTCTCGTGAATACTGTACATTATGACATCTGCTCCTGGAAATTGGCTAATTACTCGGGTTGAGAAATATCTTCCCAACACCGACTACCCATAATCAACAAATAATCACTAAAATCTAACAAACGGAGACTAAATACAACCAGCACATACCCTAGGTTTAATACAATATTTATAGAGCGAACATTTCTTCAGTATATTCGTCTTAACAATCTTTGAATGTAATTTTTTTCCCGTCGTTTGATATCCTTGATATTTATATGGCGAACAACAATTCAATATATTTTCACGTAAGAAATCTTCTTCAAACTTTTAAAAGGTGTCAGATGAACTAAAATATATCCATGTTTTCATTCTTCTTTACAATATTAGTCAATTATAGATTTTATATTTTGTATGTTCTCTCACTGACCAACGTTTCATAAATCTGTCAGATTCACAGTGAACTGTTCTTTTTCTTCTTTTGGCCTCCAATATTTTCTGTGACATTCTAACTTTCGTTCGTTTAACATTTGTACATCGCTTTCAACCGTATTTTCTTTCATCGAATTTATCGGATATTTTAGTTCATTACGCGTTTTGTTTATAATTTCCATGATTTCACACCGTGGTTTGCCACGAAAGATATTTTTTAAAAAGTCTTTGTCCTCAGTCATCTTAAGTCATAGATTTATTATCCTAGAATTTCTTCCAATATTTCATTCGGACGCTCATAATGTATCATACTGAATCATGCAGTTTAGTAGAAATTTGTTAGATTTGCAGAATTTTATACAAATTTGACTGTAAGAAATAAACACATTTTAAGAATTTGGCTGCAACACATAGACACATTTTGTGATAATTTGGCTATAATAAATAGCATTACCGTTATCTACATAAATGGGTAGTAATGTCTAAACAATGTCCATATTATCCGTATGCATCAAGAGATATGTGGTGCTGAGCAATGCATGTAAAGAGCAAACATGCTAACAGTCTAGAAGAAGTTAACTCTCTACGAAATCCTTCTCTAGCAATTATAGAAAAAACGATAAGCAACAAGAGAAAATATAAACAGCTTGAGATAAAAAAAAATATTGTTGACGAAACTTTAGCAAATCGGATAAGAAAGTTTCAACCGTTGGAAGCGTACAATTTGATTTAAACTCATTAAAAATATTAAGCGAGAAAAAAAGACGGCTTGCAAAGAAAGATTGATAAATTGCATATCATCACTGTAGGTGAATCACGAAGAGTCTCAAAAGGAGAATTTGAATTGGAAGGAGGCGTGAATCGATTACTTGCACAAGACAGTAATGAGTTACAAGAGGATGTGGCTAAGCAACAACATCTTGCACCAAAGGTGCAACGAGGATATCGAAGAGTTATAAGATGAATTATTGACTAAGGAAAACAAAAACATTATGAAAAGAACAGTGGAAGGCTTTAGATTGATGTCGTTGTGAACTTACCTTTGCACGATTTTAACAGTCTTTCTTGTCATTAAAGTTTTAGACTGTTTTTCTTTTTTGCTGGTTTGAACGGCTCTTGTAAGACATTATTGGCTATATCATGCCAAAGAAATGGGAGCTAAATGCCTTTTTCTAGGGCACACCAAGCCGGGCTGATGTATGCGGGTATCAAACTTGCGACCCTTAGATTACGAGTCCGGCGCTCTACCAACTGAGCTACCGCGGCTCCCTAAAGATTTGGAACCAAAGGCTAGGACAATTGAAGCGAAACTAGAAGAAACAACAGATGAATCCATAGTAACAGTAAATTGCCAGAATGGCTACATCCCTCGGATGATATAGCCAGACTTTTTTCAATATGTTATCATTTGAAATATTTTCTTAAACATGAATCTATTATAGATTTTATATTTAAAATGTGCCCAGTAAGAGTAAGATTTTAAAATTTTTTTTAGCACACAGACATAGATATTAGAGGTGCGCGGTATTACCGGTATACCGGTTTACCGCGGTATTTTTTCCGTTGTTACGTACCGCGGTACTTTTCACTGTACCGGTACTTCGGTAGTTTCCGTCAGAACGGAAATTCCCGAGTAATCTTGTTACGAATTTAATGATATTGACAGCATGTTTTCATTTTTCATGACAAAATAATTCAAAAAATTATTATTTTTTTTACAAAACATTTTTATTTATCACAAATTAATTTTGAATGTTACAAATATAATTATATTTATGATCCTTTAATCACATGTATGACACGTGTCGCGTATGACAACGTGGTGGCCAAATAGGATGTTGCGAAAGATATTCGGGCCAAAACCAAATTTTGGAAACATTTCGAATTAAAAAAAATGTCATTTTTTTAGTTATTTACTAGCGTATATTAATTTGGTAAGTACATGTATTCCTTTGTAAGACTGCAAATCCTTCTAAGATTTTCGGGAGAGCATTTGTTTTTTGTTTGAATGTTACGTCATTCTCATGTCTGCTAAATATTTTCTCGTTTGTTCAGCAAGCGTATTTTATATTTACTGCCGACCCTATCTGATAAATATCTTGCCCGGGTGTTGGCATCCCACTCAAAGTTGCCCTGCCTATTATATCAATAGTGTATAATTGCAGGCTTCAGTGTCAGTACTTCCTATTGTTATGAACAACTCTAAAGTTAGCATAATGTGTTTTACAGGGTGTCAGCTATAGTGTAAGCTTAATCATCCCACTTTAGTTACAGTTTTTAGATGACAACTTATTCAGCAATTAACATACACATTGCAAATTCATCTACTATAAGGTACTGACCATTTCGTATTCGGGGAGGGGGGCTGCGATTTTCTTTTGAGCTGAGATATTTTATTTTCTTTTATATCAAGATAATTAATTTTTTCTTTCAAATAATATAATGGATATAATATGGTGTTATTTTGCTATAATTCAGAACAAGATATTTTTTCCAGCTAATGACAGACGGAATTGTTTTTCAAAAAGGCGTCAGACTCCTGCCCTAGGGCAATAAATTGTTGGTTTCTAATATAATTGCGGTATACCGTGGTACGTATCGCGGTATGTTCTGAAATACCGAGGTACAATTTTCTTTTCGTGGTACCCAGCTCTAATACACGCACACACACACACACACACACACACACACACACACACACACACACACACACATATATATATATATATATATATATATATACATATATATGTGTGTATATATATATATATATATATATATATATATATATATATATATATATATATATATATATATATATATATTCCTTCTTAGCATTTAATTTCCTTATTCTTTAGTCCACTTTATTTATGATAAGCTTGCACACGATTTAGATCTTAGCTATCCATGCCATGATTTCTGTTCTCCAACCCAGATGCAAATTTAAACTGTAAGCACATCTTACACTGTTGATGTTTTATTTCACACAATACATTTAAAGAATCTTCAGCCATGATGGACATTGACGGGTGCTGTAGCAATCGCAAAGAGTCACTGTAGGTGAATTACTTAGTATCTCCGTAGGAAAATCGTGACGCGTCACTTCGTTCGTTCGTTCGCTGGATTAACGACGTGTGCGGCCATTCGGCCATTTACGTCGAAATTGACGCGTCACTGTAGATGAACTACGTATTTTCAAATGATGAGTTTGGAAATGTATACATAACAGTGTTGAAATATGCTCTCGTGGAGCGTAAAAAAATTTGCTATATGCTCTTAGCTAGAATAGCGAACGTACCGTATATAATCGCGTATAATACAATACCAACTGCAAACTGCATATACTCAGATCTGCCGTTGCATAATGCGCCGGCAGATCTGGGTCTATGCAGTTTGTAAGGACTAATCAGTAGAGCAAACAACATAGACCCTGATCTGCCGGCGCATTATGCGACGGCAGATCAGGCTTTATGTTGTTTGCATTTGGACCCGACTTTTACGCGATTATAGACGGTAGTAAATAAACTATACTTCTAAAATAGATTTCATAGTTAGTAATTTCTTATGGAGTTTCGTTTAATAATGGATTCAATAAAAGTGGTTGGGTTTTTTTTTTTTCATTCTGCCACAACTGCACAGCATCAATCTACTTCCTTTTATTCTTCTTGTGTTATCATATCATTTACAACATGATTAATGTCTGCATTCATTGCATATCATCCAGTCATCATTTTATTTCTCGAATTCAGAATGATGCTTAACATTATAATACTCCCTGAACCTAATGTTTAACACATCACAGAATGGTTTGTTACGACAGATATACATAATAGCATCCTCTGCCATTTTGAGTTAAATATTTAAATATGCTAGAAATTATTCAAATATTTGTTTCTAGCGACAATAATTCACCCAGAGAAGCAAACAATTTGTACTTTTTCTAGTGAATAAAAATTAATAAATGTATGCTGTGTGATATAGAATAGGGAAATGTCAATACACTTGGGGGGGGGGGTCCATTTATAATTCCTAAAATTTTTAAACAATCCTCTCGTACCCCTCTTTAAATACATCGCTGGCGCAGTATATATTTTTCAAAATCGTAAATTTGTATAAGTGTTGTTGAGGGTCACGAGATCATAGTTGAGGGGTACGAGATCATAGTTGAGGGTCACGAGATCATAGTTGAGGGTCACGAGATCTGTGCTCTGAAAACAATACTATGCTATGCATACGGAGTTTATATTTGTATCACGAGGACATGGCAATATAGAAGTGGGGTCTATTGAAGACGTCATTGTGTTTTACTCATTTTTTCAATTAAGGTAGTAATTGAGTTTTTACAGTTTATAATTTTATTTTTTCTTGCAGCAAAGCTGCCTCAGTATTTTTCAGAGTCTGTTGTTAGTTGTTCTTTCTAGCGCAAATTGATATTGGAATATCAGTCGAAAACAAAGGTATCTGGGCCATAACTCGCTACATCCGCACAGGTCACCTGAGACGCAAGTCAAGTGCTTTATTAGACCGCATCCCCCGATCACAACCACTACCACCACCATCAACCTCTCTATTCTAGATATCATCAAGGTAATATCCAAATGTGTGGTGCTTACTGTTTAGTATGCCTACAGTAAGTTCTTAAACACTATAAAAACGCATTTTCATCTAACATTTAGACATAAATACCGTATATAGGTAAGTATTAGTGCAGTAAAATGACGCGTCTTTCGTTGAAAGTCGTGGTGGGCATCCTTTCGAATAATGCTGATCTTCTGTATGCGAAACGGAAAGAAATTTTCATTGTGCTGATAGAAATCGGCCCATAGTCACGCTGTACTAATTGACCTATCGCCAGAACAGATATAACCATGCCTACTCATTAGCACACCATATCATACAAAATAAATATATTTCATTTGACAAGTACACCAGTATAAACTAGTATGAACCCAAAGTATATATCAAAAATTTCGTAAAACTTAGTTACAAATAATTACATTATGAATATATAAATTTGTACATGCAAAGACGTCTATAGCAGTAGATTTCTCTGGTATATGTTATATATTGCCAATCAGCCAGGTCAGGGATATTAAACGAGAATGTCCGTCAAGCGCAGACTTTTCTCCTGCTCAAATAATATAAGAATCATATCTCGAGGCGTTAAATTCGCGCTCTTGAAATGGTATGTATAATTTATAGTCGCCTTCTTGTCCCTTGCGATTGTTTGAAATTCCTGTTTGACCAATGGCCGAAGTTTGACAAATGGTCGTAGTAATAGCTAAAAAAAAAAAAACAACAACAAAAAAAACACACAAAAAAAAGGTCGCAGAAACATTTATGTTTACAGTATGCATGTAATTAATCTTTTGCTAATCGCTTCCTTTACCTCCAGCGAACCTACCTGTGATAACGTAATGACTAATACCCGTCGAAGTGTCATAGTATTTGTCAGAGGCCGAAGGGTATCGGCAAATGTTGGGATTTTACTGATATTCGGCTATTGGTTAATTGATAAAATAATAAATGTTGTTGGTTATCCCCTATCATGTGAGTGTACTTTGCACCGGCGAATTCCATCACCGCCGCCAATATTGTGTCTGCCAGATCAAAGGAGGGAGATGGCCGTCGTATTGATCCTACTATACGTCCACATGGATATTTATGCCCATTTATACAAGCAAGGCATAATTCATATCAGCTTATGACGGGGACATGGGTTCTTAGGGGAAATAACTATTATTTGGAATACTATTTCTCACATCACTATATGTGTATGATCGTGTTTTTCAGCGTAGAAGACCAGTGCAGGATAGCTGTATCCTACTTCACAGGAGGCCTTTATCCTGACTCGTGGACTATTTTGATTTTCTATTGCACACAAAGTAGCAAAATCGTCCCGATTTCAAACATTACTTGCAAGACATTTACGTACTAAAACGAACAGCGCTTGAAGTTCAGTGTACCACAAACAGGCTACATGTACGGCTTCTTTAGTCCAATTTCGAGTAGAAAACGCCGTTAATGTAATTGCTTTTTTTTGTTTTGTTTTTAAATTTGTACTCGTTATTATTTCTGAAGGTAAATCTGTTCGACATCAAAGGTGAATCATTATATTTTGTCTCGATTAGTCTTATAGATAAGAGTTTAATTTGTTTTTTTACCTGATAAATATCAAGTTGTATCATTGCGCAAACTATTTGCTAAACACAGTTCAGACTATGTGTATTGCAATTACCATAGCCGTCTCAACTACTGTTCTTTGAAAGATAAAATGTGTTTAAATGTCATTTAAGGGTTACACTGAATTGTTCAGTATAAACCTAACTTTTTACGCTCTCTCTTAAGGTAAGGAGATTTCCAACGGCGTTTTGCTGTTTGAAAGTTACATCAGTATTCACAATGCGTCATTTTGACTTCCACCTTCATTATTCGTTCAGGGATGTGAGAAAAAGAATCCTCCGTTATGCTTCAGTGTTGGGTAGGAAAATTCCACCATCGGGATAAAAATTTTGAGTTAAGCACCAGACAAAACCTCGTGTCTGATGCAAAATTCTGACCCCCGGATGTAATTTTTCTATCCCACACCGATGCACATGAAGGATTCTATTAGTCTCACCTGCTCCACCTGAGCATAATCCAGAAAGCTAACATACTTACTAGAGCAAGAAAAATAGGTTATTGTGGCTTAATACTCGTGAATTTGAATATCAAAGGAATGCACTTATCAAGTTTTATGACTGTTCAAGCAACCGTGGCAGGGAAAAAGAGTTAAATGTAAAAACTGAACATAATCAGTGAATCGTGCCAAAAAGGTCATAAAGACTATTATCACAGCAATACAGAAAACACTAACGTATATACTCGCGTATAAACCGGGTCCAAATGCAAACAACATAGACCCTGATCTGCCGTCGCATAATGTGCCGGGAGATCAGGGTCTATGTTGTTTGTTCTACTGATTAGTCCTTACAAACTGCATAGACCCAGATCTACCGGCGCATTATGCGACGGCAGATCTGGGTATATGCAGTTTGCATTTGGTGTTTGCTTATACGTGAGTATAGACGGTACTTAATAGTCGTACTTGCTAGCCTAGGATATACTATTTTTGAATCGAGTAAAATATGCGTATTGTTTTATTTATAAAACAATGATATAATATTGGAAAAGCATGTAAAGTAAGCTAGTTCATAAGTTCACATCAAGACCGAGCGGAAAAGAAAAGAAAAAAAATTCTAATCAAACTAGGGACCACACATGCACGAGACTCTAATTTCACAAGTGAATGGTTTTTCTTGCTTCACATTCGTATGACTTATCAGTACGCAATTCTAAGCCGTCAATCGGTATTTTATGCCACGTAGCTCAAAACAAGACCTTCCCAAGAAATCCTTATATTAAGAAATTTTACGAACCTAATACAGGCTAGCATAATAAGGTTCAGTACGAATCACTCTTTGTACATATATGCATATGCATGCCCACATCTGTTTAAAGCAGCAACAAGTTTATATATATATATATATATATATATATATATATATATATATATATATATATATATATATATATATATATATAAAAGTTACATTGAAGTACACAGTCCATCTGGATTCCTACTACATAAATCAAGATATATAGAAGTTACATCTAAGTGCTTACAGGCAAGGCGATGGGTGCCGTAACCCGCGGATTCTGATTCGAATCTCCGTAGAGTACGAATTAAAATTCTCTAACCTGTATGATAATATTATGTATTCGTATATATATATATATATATATATATATATATATATATATATATATATATATATATATATATATATATATATATATATATTTATTTATATGTGTGTGTGTGAGTGTGTGTGTGTGTGTGTGTGTGTGTGTGTGTGTGTGTGTATACACATCAATTATCCTGATACTCTGGTGGTGATTTTTGGGAATGAATCTGCATATGTATGCTTGCACTGATATTTGTTTTGTACAAATGCAAATATTTTCCATATAAATGTGTATGTTTACATATATATATATATATATATATATATATATATATATATATATATATATATATATATATATATATATCCTTTTCTTTTCTATTTTCTCTCTCTCTTCGTAGCTTTTTTCCTCATCTTACTGTGACACCAAATAATTGTCTAGAATTGCTTATATTTGTTGTCTTATTGAAAAGTCGTTGAAATACTGTTCCATTATTTAATGTATTACATGTATGTGGACTATTGTTATATGAATGAAACTTATTTTAACAAAATGAGCGATAACACTTAACGCAAAGGAAAACAAATAATCTAGAAATGCAGAAGAATGAGAATATAGCATTTACTTGAAACAGGTATATAATAGATACTATTTTACTTAAAACAGGTATATTGTAGATACTATTTTACTTAAAACAGGTATATTGTAGATACTATTTTACTTAAAGCAGGTATTTTGTAGATAGTATTTTACTTAAAACAGGTATATTGTAGATACTATTTTACTTAAAACAGGTATATTGTAGATACTATTTTACTTAAAACAGGTATATTGTAGATACTATTTTACTTAAAACAGGTATATTGTAGATACTATTTTACTTAAAACAGGTATATTGTAGATACTATTTTACTTACAACAGGTATATAGTAGATACTATTCATTCACATGCAGTCAGAGCAGCAACATTTATAATGGCATTACCAACCACTATATACCCGTACCATAGTTTGCTTGCATATGATGTTTATTAATAGAATATTGTAATATCTAAGTAAAACTTCAGTTTTTAAACAATAATATGTCATAAATATAATTGGAACTGCACAAGTATAAAGAACACAACTTAAATTGACCTCCCACCCTGAGCAATCCGATTCATCTAGGACAACATTGAAAACAAATACTGTGCTTAAACGACATTCTTGAAAGAACAAACCTTACCTTTTCACTCATACAATGTCTCGTAGCAAATATTTTTTGAATGTTGGAAATTTCCACTGAGACGAACGATGTATCTGGAGGTGATTTCTTGTGGCTTAATATTTTAATGTTTACATAATTGCAAGCAACAGTTCAGTTATATAATCAGTCAAGATTAACTTACCCCGAATGTCATAGGGTATCCGCTTGATATGGCATTGAATTATGTATCCTTTATATGAAATATGAGATGAATCGATGGACATCCATGGTCGACAAAATGACGGACCAATGTTGGTTGGTTTGGTTTTTAACGGCTCTTACAGCAATTAACAACGTGGAAACAGGAGTATACGATAAATATTAATTCTTGTTATTTAAATGCAAGAAATTTAACAAGATGTGAAGATCGCTAGCTTTTCCAGATCTACGTAACGCGTGTACGCAATTATTCGTATCTCTGATTGAACCCAATATCTGCCTGTCATGATCTTGACACGTGTCGTTCAGTCCAACATCACATGATTTAGTGCAACTAATCTCCAACCAGCACATTTCGATCATCGTAGTGATACAGTCATTTGCAACCCTCCAAAGGAAAGTCTTCAAAAGATTGGTTGTTGAAATAGAGGATTCGGGTGAACAAATGGCAAACTGAGTATTGTTGGAGAAACCATTAAAAAAAAAAAAATTGATAATTAATCTATCCTGAAACTTATTTTAATAAAAAAAAAATTAATCATGTCTTCGGTATCTCTTTGTTTTTTTATGTTCCACATATTCTTAATAGATTCAACATTTCCTTTGTGTGCACTTATTGTTATCAGCTATTTATTCACATGTTCCATATCAACAAAAATAACTTGTAACTTTAATTAAAATACTGTTATGTTAAATGTAGATCCTGACGTCATTCCCATCACTCCAGTTTTCTCCTTAAGTTTACAGGGACACCAACTATTAAGTTTATCTTTTACATTACATGTGTTCCTTAATTAAATTTTTCTATGCGGCAATTCACTCAGACAGGTTGTGTAAATTTACAGAGTTTTATTTGTTTCTTGACATAAAATGACAGGGAAATCACGGGAATAATGGTCCTTTTCAAAAGATGGTAAACAAGGCAACATCTCATCCATTTTAATTTTCGGCATAATAATGGTTTTTCACAAGGATTTAGCACATAATAGCTTGTTACCGGACAAACCTGTCCCAAAATTTACAATATATAATAAATTCAAGGCAAGGTTAATCACACATTATCTAACGTCATGCCGAAGATTTACAATAGAACGACAGTACTTTAAGGGGACAGTGGGAATTACCAAATAATCAGACTTGGAGATTGTAAAAACTTGTAAGTATGATTGTTAGACTGACGACTACCATTCTGTAATACCAATAAAAGCTAATTACGCTTATTCAAAAGATATAAAACTCATAGGATTCAAGTGAAATTTTTAAAAGCGTTTATTGTGCTGACTTTCAATTATAAATATTAGTCTCGAAGTTTGATTGTCAAAATTGTAATGTTTTATGTGATTTTAGGATACATGAAACTGTTATATCTTTGGAAACAGATCTAACTTCCTTTAAATTTGTAAAAGCTCAATGTTTTTACGTCCTACTTCTGCCATCGCTTAAGGCAGATCTAAAATATAATGAAGCACAATGAGCGGTAATTGAAAACGGGAACAAACTTTAAAACTAATACATGTTATCCAAGTGCAGTGAAAAAGGCACTATTCAGAACTGATACAGAGTCAAACCGGCGTACTACAACCACTTAGGGAACCAACTGAAACTGGTCATTATCAATCAGACCCAGTGATCCCTATATTTAGCTGCATTAGACTTATGAATAACTGGGACCTAATGTATGTGACCTCTGCACAGAATCGACAACATGTCGGAGTTCTACTCTCTTCTGTCTTATCAAAGAGAAAGAATTATTTGTTGAGTTCCGCTACTCTGTCTTGTCACACAAAAAAAACCTCACTAAATACGGAAACCTGTAAAAATCGACATCATTGTTACAGAAACCTGTAAAATCGATAGTATTGTTACGGAAACCTGTAGAATCGATTGTAGTGCTACGGAAACCTGTAAAAATCGATACTAGAACCTATAAAATCGACAGTATTGTTTAATAAGCCAATGAGGTTGATATTCTTTATTTTGAAAATCTGCAAATTTATGAACTTTGAGGAAAGATGTAAACTTCAAATGTGGACAACAGTAAGACGGCTACAAATAAGAAACCCACTTTTAGGTCAAACTTCACAGTCTTGGAACCAGTATGTCTGTGTTCTCCTGTTTCCGGTAGATATGTACGACTTTTGTCCGGTGTTAATGACAATCTGTAGGAAAAGAAACAACAAAACGTCTCACACAATTAAAGTAAATAAGACAAATCAACCACAGTGTACCGAAATAAGACAAAATCATGTGCACGGATACAGTGACAAATGACTCGGGTGCACAGGTTACAATACTGTGAACCTCAAGAAATCGTGTAGCGTAGTCGCTAGAAAGTGTACAACACTTCCTTGAAACGTACAATATGAAGTGAAGATACAGTGTTTAAATTCAAGGAAGTGCTATAGGACAAAAATGGGATTCCTCTTAAATATATATATATATATATATATATATATATATATATATATATATATATATATATATATATATATATATATATATAAGTGCTTAAAGGCGCGAATTTGAAATCGGTTGGTAAAAGGCTAAGCGAGACTATCAAAACAATAAAGAATAATTGACCAATCAGGTGCATACTCACTTGTATGTTCACCTCCATAGTCAGAGAGAAAATGACACAGTAGATTTAATCCTATCTATATCCCACTTCTGTCTTTAAGATATAATTTCATAAGAAGTAGTCTGACGGAGTAAATGTTTTTATAGTGACATATTAAACGTATCAAACAAAAATATTGCACTTACTATAAATATCACAGCCGCAAACTAAGAAACTAAGCAAAGAGAAATTGTATTACGAGCACAAGATAATGCAAATATAATGAATGCCAACGAATCTTCTCCTTTTATTAGATCGAAAGAATTACTATTTAAGTATGTGTGTTGCAGAGTTTTACGGCACCTCAGCACAATAGTTGGCTATATGGTGCCAACTAAAGGTATAGTTTGAAAAATCCAAAGGCCTAATATTTATATGAAGAAGATTTAAATCTTGCAAGTGCAATGTTTTTTTTTGTTGTTGTTTTGTTTTGTTTTTTTAATTTGTATTTTAAATCCTCGTTTTGGGTGACATCTACGGTTTCTTTTCATTTCTTTACAGTATCGTGCCTTCTCAGCAATTCCATCTGATGGAGAGGTTTCATATTTAACGAGAAAGATTTTTTGCTTTACGGACTTTAACAGTTTTTGTTTGTTTAAAATAATAACATACAGTTAAGTCTAAAATAATTTCAGATAGGTAACATTTATGATGATCTGATGATCATATTTTTTAAAAAAAGAAAAGAAAGGAAATAAAATATGGAGAAATAAGAAAATATGTTAAAAAATTATACATATATATATATATATATATATATATATATATATATATATATATATATAATATATATATATATATATATATATATATATATATATATATATCTGGTTCTACATGTTACTAATAGTACAATGATAATGCGAAGCCGTGTTGGCGATTCATCTCTAACCCTGAACACTTGTTCGACATATCCTTGTTCCACATATCCGAGAATGAATTATTTCAGAAAGCGGTACAGACGTCATTTAGACATTTTGGTTAGACACGGAAAATCTGGTCTGCCATTCCGAATTACCGAGAAAATCTTCATAAATCATACATTTTAGATGGAAAATAGTGGGAACTATTATTTTTCAAATTTATTAAAGGAAAACAAACTGCTTGTGAAATACCGGTTTTGCTAAAAGTAAAATGTGTTGACATTTCGATATTTACCAAAGACAATGCATGTTAGCACAATTATAAGAGATAATTTCCCATTTTCTATTCCGTAATCAACGATTTTCCCAGCATAGGATGTTGCCATATTTGTAAGTTCTTCACCTGTGAAAGCAGTAATAGTCCGTACCGCGACGTTGCTTAGTCCATTCCTGTTATGAGGCAGGTTGTCAGTTGAAAGCGACTCGAAGTTTTTCATAGAATGTTTTTAGATAATTCAAGGCACAATTTAAAATCACAGTTCGTTTCATTTTAATTACAAATATCTGAAGTTTTATATGTCACGATTCAAGAAAGATACAAAAAATAAAAATAATAATAATTAAAAAAAATATGTGGACATTATGGCTAGAAACAAGTTTTGAGGCAGTTTAACAAATATGATAAATATTCGGAAAAATTTCCATGAAACACTAAAATGTACTTTTGAAAAACCTCATTGTCATAAAACTGTTAACATTCACCAGCTTTCCTTACTGTTAATGTCCGTCCTCATGTATTGATTGTATACCTATATTTATGATTACATGTATAAGAGGGGTAATTGAAAAGTTTTTAATATTTGTTGTAACTTTATTGTTTCTTTGAAACTGTTTATAAATTTAACGCCGAACGATAGGCAAAATAATGTGTTATAAAATTATATGCAGCTGCACGTGCAGCACGCCGGACATCTGCAGATTTATGCGTATGACGTAACATAAGTAAATGACAGTGACCTACAAATGTTGGAGAAGGAGGACAATTCTGCTACTGAGCAAAGAGCATACAGTAAAATACAGGCGCTCTTAGGGTACTCTCTGACTGATATCAAGGCCGACTTGGATAAAGTTTACGGATGTAATTATATGACATATCCTACAATTTTGAGGTGGTTTCATCGTTTGAAAGATGGTCGCGAATCCATGAAAAATGACCCACTTTCTGTAAGACCGTTGTCTGAGATTGGTGAGTGGCAAGTGGCTGCAGGGAGAAATTGACGAAAATGCTCGATACAAAGTGGAAGATATTTCTACCAACACGGGTGGTGAAGAATTATTTTAAGCTCAGAAATTTTGTGCAAGATGGGTCTTGGATTTGTTGACGGCTGATCAAAAACAGACTCGGGTTGAAATTGTCAAACACCTACTCACCAAATATGAAAAGAGTGACCAGATATGTTTGAATGAGATTGCCCCAGTGATGAAATATGGATTTACTATTTTGAACCCAACTCAACAGAAAATAAAGTTAGGATCGGAGAGACCACAAATCGCTCGACTTATTCGCACTGTCAAGAGAGTTTTATAAGCATTATTTTTCAATGCAAAAGTCCCGGTCGGTGTCACTATACATTTTCACGCCTCTAAAGTGTTGTGGAACACTACCGAATCACCGGTACGCACACCGGTACCCGAGGTATCCATCTAATCCATGATAACACACTGGCGCATTAATCCGCCGTCGTGACAGACTTCCTAAAGGAGCACAGCATCCAAACTTTGTCACCTCCTCCGTATGTACAGCTCTGATTTGTATGTGTTACTTTCTCTTATCTCTTAGACGACAACATTTCTGGGTCACGCATATTTGCAAAAAAAAAAAAAAAAAAAAAATACCATCGAGTCCCTTGGTTACTCATATTTTGTTATATTTTGTTACAAGCTTTAATACACTTGACCATAGGATATTTCAGTTCAGTGCAACTTTTAAATTCAAAATAGCACGATCTTCAACCATGCATACCAAATGGTCACACTAAGAATATTTATATATACTCTAGCACAGCTGGTTAGCAGCACAATGAACAATAAGTACATCAGCGGGACTGAATGTGGACACTTTGTGTCCGGCACAACACAAAATAATTTGAAATGCTAGGCACAACTGAAACGCGATTTTGTTAACATAGCACTCTGTGCACAAGGGGAGTTTAATGATAGAAATGACCATAGGTTTAACATTGGAGAACACTCTGGGGTGAATGGGGAATTTAATGTAAAAAAACGTCCAAGGTTTAATTGTATTAAAAAAATTGGGTTGGCTTGAGAAGGGCCTTTTTATTTCAGTATATTTCTTATGAAGAGAACACAAGTTTTATAACTGGAAATGATGTATCCGTTGAAATTTCTAAGAGATAGTAAAAAACAAAACAAACGATTCTTTAAATAAGTTTTGATATAAAAATAAAATTAAGGCGTTGAATAAAGAACACCACAAGTTTTTTTTTACGTTACGGGCAACATTTCAAATTATTTTGTGTCCACTTTTGGTCTGATGACGTGCTATTCAATTGTAACTTTAATTAAGATACTGTTATGTTAAATGTGTATCCTGATGTCATTCCCATCCCTCGCATACGTTTTGCTCCTTAAGCTTACACGGACAAGGACGGTTAAGTTTATCTTTCACATTACATGTGTTCCTTAATTAATTTTTTCTCTGCGGGAATTCACCTACACAGGTTGTGTAAATTTAAAGTGTTTTATTTGTCTCTTGAGATAAACTGAGAGGGAAATCACTAGAATAATCGACCTTTTAAAAAGATGGTAAACAAGGCAAGAACTCATTACCTCGATTTTTTTTTGTCTATAATAATGATTTTTCAAGAATCAGACACATAAACATTTGCTATCGCGCAAACCGGTAGCAAAATTTACAATGTCAATAAATTAAAGAAGGGGTTAATCACATATTATGTAACGTCAGGCCGAAGATTTACAATAGAACAAGAACAAGGGGACGGGTAAAAGTACCCATAACTAAACTTGGAGACTTTAAAAGCTTTAAGGTATGATTGTTAAACTGACAAACTATATTGTATTCTTTAGTACCAATAAAATTTAATTACTTATATTCAAAAGATATTAAACTCATAGTCTTCAAGTAGATTGTTTTGAAAGAATTTATTGTGCAGATTTTCAAGCATAATATTTGCCTCCAGGTTTGATTTTTAAAGTGTGAATGTTTGAAGTGATTTCAGAATATATGTAATTGTTATAATATTTGATACTGAGAACAGATCTAACTTGATTCAAATTTCAAAATGCGCAAGGATGATTTCGAGGCCGACTTCAGCATCGTTTAAGGCCGATTTCGATTTTGATCTGGAATAATGACTGGTCATTGAAAACAGGAACAAACTTTCAAAGCGAAAGCTGTAATCCAAGAGGAGTTAAATGGGCACGTCTCTGAGCCGATCCAGAACCAAACCTGTGTATTACGACCACGCGAGGAACCAACTCAAAGTGGTCATTATGAACCAGTGATACCTATATGCCGGTGCATAGGTATTAAATTATGAATAAGTGGGACCTAATTGAATATGACCTTTATGCACAGGTGATTGCCGTGCCAGATTCGACTACATGATTATGTTCGACTCTTTTTAGTCTTGTACAGAAGAACGAATTATTTATTGAGTTCAGGTACAGTGTCCTGTCACAACAACAATTAAAATCATTGTTACGGAAACCTGTAAAATCGATAGTATTGTTACGGAAACCTGTAAAATCGATAGTATTGTTAAGAAAACCTGTAAAATCGATAGTATTGTTAAGGAAACCTGTAAAATTGACAGTATTGTTTTGGTACGCTACAGAGGTTGATATTCTTTGTTTTGAAACTCAGAGAGTTTATCCAGTTGAAGATGTAAACCTAAAATGTTGACAACGAGAGTTAAACAAGCTACAAATTCAAAACCCCTTTATTTTTCAAAATCCACAGTCCCAGAACCTATGCGCCTGGATTCTTTTTTCCGATAGATCTATACGACTTCTACTGGTTTTGATGACAATATGAAGGCACATTATTTAAATTCAAGGAAGGTCTATAGGACGGAAGTGGGATTTCTCTTTTATACGACACCATATTTTGCATCCATAAGCACGATCTATCTTTCGTATATATATATATATATATATATATATATATATATATATATAATATTTTTTCGTTATACAAAATAAATTTAGTCTTCTTGAGGATCTAAGAATTTATTTACACTTCAATTAAACTAATCACAAACTTGTCAAGGAGATAATTGATGTAATCAGATATATGAATTACGAAAGTTGTACTTGTTTAAAGGCCATAAAGAAATACGTTGTCCTTGACAACGATACGATGGCCAAGTTAAAAGTTGCATTCCTAAAACGTGATGGTAAATGAAGAAAATGACATTGCACTATTTTGTGCCTTGTCTAATAAAAAATAACGAAAAAAATATTTTACAAACAGGTACACTTTTCAAGAAAAAATTGACTTCGTAGAAGAAGTCCCCTATCAATCTACCGAATAATTTAGCATAGCAAAATTAGCTGTGGTAATTTAAAATACATTTGTATGCATACATACCGAAATGTAAACATATCAACAAAATGTCAGCGTGAAACGTTTCAACAGTAGACAGCCCAAGGGGTAACATAGAAAAGAATATATCACGTGCAATCGCAGTCCCAGTGTCACTCTCAGACGATTGACATGATAATCGTGTCTAACCCAAAACATGTTCTATCTAAAATTTAAATTGCCGTAAACATGAATTGACAAGGTGGCACAGGCTAAGATAAATGTTAACTTTGCTTTAAATTGCAGGGCGAGAAGATATAAGTTTCCACTTTTTTTTTTTTTTTTTTGGACTTTCTGTGAGTTCAAGACAATAAAAAGAATAACTATCGTATATAGGGAAACACACGACATCTTATTTGTCCGTGTAGATGAAATATATATTGGTTATGAGAATAAAACATATGATAGTTATTTACAAAAAAACTTGGTTTGACTTCTTCTATTACGGAACATCAACACTTTAAACATTATGTCGTGCCGAGGAAAATGAAGTGCCTTGCCCAAGGACAAACAACTATAGCCGATTTGGGCTTATTTGATTGTGGGAATTGAACCAGCACCATTTTGGTCACGAATCCAACGCCTTAACTACTGAGCCACAGCGGCTCCACCTTAAAAAACCCTTTGGCATACATATATTCCTAAAATAAAATATTTGCTGGGCAAATAGAAATTTCGTATGTATTTTACAAATGATAGAGTTATACGAATGTCCACAAATTCATCGATACTGATATACTCGAATAATATATTATTAGGTTAGTGTTACGGCAACACGCGTTGCAAAAAGGTAGCTCAGCGCTTTCTTGAGATAGATTTTGACGTCATCATGACGTAATTAAAACTGCGTTCTCCTATAAATGATATAAAGAACTTATATAAATACAAAAAATCTAAATAAATAACATCATAGTGAGAATGAAAAGAAGCAAAACAATAACATCAAATATGGACAATTAAAAATATATTACCAGAAATGTTGGACCTGTCGTGAATCGTATTCACCATTTCTATGCCTCATTAAAGAATTGAACTTCGTATTATAATGCATTCTTGAAGTCATGAAACTTGAACATCTATTAAAAACTGCATGAGCTGCAGTAGCGAAGCTAAAGCTGTTCATGCATAATTTGTAGTCAGTTTTCAAGCTTCAAGACTGCACGAAGCCCGAAAAATGCTATGCTCAGTTCTTATAATTACAAATATTCGAAGAAGCATTAACGAATGCAAGGAAATAAATATCAGAATTATAGTTTCACCATTGTCTACAAATATTGCAAAAGCAAACAAAAAGGGCGCACGGATATATTAGTATCTCCTTTCTGGTGTTATTAACTCATAACTACTAGTTTTCTGCGTAAACTGATACGATTTGAACTAGTCCAAATACTTGTTACAAAGGCTTGCTAACTATATCCAAGTGAGAATGACATTTCCGGATATATGCATTTAAAGACTGGATTTTGAGCCTGGAAGGTAACAGGTAATGACTATCAAAACAATAAAGCAATAATTGACCAAACGGGTGCCTACTCTGAGGTCTGTTCGCCTCAACAGTCAGAGAGAAAATGACACAGTTCCGTGAATCTTCTATTTATATCCTAGCTCTATCTTTAAGATATCATTTCATAACAAGGAGTCTCAGAGAGAATATGTTTTAATACTCACATATTAAACATATCACAAAAATACTGTACTCACTATCAATATTGCAGCCAAAAACTAATACACAAATGCTATTTCGAGCACAAGATGATAGATAAGGAAAATAGATTCAATATCAATGAATCTTCTCCTTTTAATAAATCACAAGCACTAGTACCTTTATGAAGAAAGTTTTAATCTTGCAAGTGCAATGTTCATAGTTATTTCTTTCTTTTTGTTTTAATTAATGTTACAATCCTGGTTTTTGGGTGACATCTACGGTTTCCTTTGATTTCTTTACAGTTCCGTGCCTTCTCAGCAATTCCATCGAATGGAGAGTTTTCATATTTAAAGAGAAAGATTTTTAGGTTTACGGGCTTGAACACTTTTTTCTTATTTAAAATAATAACATACAGTGAAGTCTAAAATAATTTTAGATAAATAATATTAATGATGATCATATTATTAAAAAAGAAAATAAAAAGAGCGAAAAAAAGGAAGAAATATGAACATATATAAGGACTATATATTTATAAGGTGGCTCATAGAGTGGTAAGAGGAGATAGAAAAGCTAGTTTTAAATTTTTTTTATGACGGATCTAAATTCTATTTTATACCCTTTTTAACAACATGAGTGGGTGCTGGTCATTCCACTCATGTCAGGTGTCCAACTGCAGTCATTGATGGATAAAATCTTTCCTAGTTGATGGGTGACTTATCTATCTACTGACCCCCATACCTCTCTCTCTCTCTCTCTCTCACACACACACAAACACAGAGGCACACACACGTGTTAGGATGCACCACTTCGTTGTACTTTTATGCCCATATATTTATCAAGCAAAACAAAATACAGCATTTCAGTTAGAGGGCAAACAAACTCACATTTCCCGCCTCTAACATACTATACTGTCACACAAAGATAGACTCATCCTGCGATAAACCTACCATGTAATACGGCATTTCAGTTAGAGGGCAGACACATTCACATTTCTCACCAAAAAAGAACCAAAAATATACACTGTTATAAACAGACAGACACATCCTTTTAAAAAAACCCTAAGAACCCATTTTTAAACAATACATTTTTTCCCAATGAAATTAAAAATGGCGGTCTAATGTCAAAATCCCCTTATGCCCCAGAATGCTATTCCCATGTTAAATCCTCGCAGACATCCAGAAAAATATTACCCTGTTTAACTGGGAAGTCCCATAAACACCTAGATCGCCATCCTATACTACTTAAGATTCCATGATGGCGATTCATCGCTATCCCCTAACACTTCTGCCGCACACCAGATAATGCGTTACGCCAGAAAACGGAAAAACACGACGTTCATACATTTTGGTTAGACACTGAAAATCCGGTGTGCCACACCGAATTACAGACAAAATGTTTATAAATCATACATTTTAGATTGAAAATAGTGGGAAGCATGTCCCAAAGTAGGTAATTCCTATTGTTCTAACTTATTTTAGGAAAATAACCTGCTTGTGATAAACAGGTTTTATTAAATGTAAAATGTGAAGAAAATTCTATATTTACCAAAGTTTTGCTTTTTAGCACTCTTATAATGGATAATTATTCACTTTCTTTTTCTTAATCGATGATTTTCGCAGCATAGGTTATCGCCCAATTTATAAGCCCTTCACATGTGAAAGCAGTTAATTGTTGGTACCGTTTTAGTAAGTTTGCTGACAGTTTAGACATCATTTGATTAAATACTAAAAAAACATGTCTTAGTGAGTTGATTAAAGTTTGGTAAATATTTCCGTTCACTAGTACATGCATTCAAAGCACAAATTAGAATTAAAGTTCTTCTTATTTTAATTACGAATATCTAATTTTTTTTTTTTTTTTTTTTTTTTGGTATCACGACCACATTTTAACTTTGCATATTGAACTGAAATATCATATGGTCAAGGGATTCGAGGGTATTCTTGCTTATAACAAAGTAAGAGTGACTCAGGAACTTGAGGGTATTTATGTTTTAACAATATATGAGTGGTCCAGAAATGTTGTCCAGTATGGGTTACAAAATGATCATACGAAAAAACGACTATCTGGGTGACTCAGTTTGTTTTAAGCTTGTTGTGTGACCCAGTGTCTCGAGGGTACTTTTGTTTTGAAAAAAGAATCAACTCCTCAGAGTAAAAGAAACCTCTATTCTAAGCACCCTACCATCGAATTTCTTTCTAAATTTACAAGTGATCCAGAACTGCCATATATTGCATACTAAGAACGAATCGCCAGAAGTAAATAAAGCAGAAAAGAAGACCACAAAATGACCTAAATTATGTAATAGAGACGAAATGAAGCTTTCAGGACATACCGCTGACCCGGTAAGTTTACGTTAATTTAGATATTGACAGAATTACAAAGCTGCGCTTCCATGTACATAAAATAACGTTGCATGGAGGAATATATCTCCATGAGTGAGGAGACTCGTCATGGCCAAATCAAAATCTTCAATACCTCTTGAAATCTGATCTTCCTCAAGACCGTTAGTATATTAGCAAACACAAAACGAAACAGGCAATCCCTCGGTCAACGCCAGAGTAACGATACATTAGTACAGCGGTTTGAATATAACTCTGGATTTTACTTCCTTGTACCTCGTCCCTCATTTCATATTCACTCGGTTTAACAAAACATGTCTTTCTAATTGCATAGACACATTTCCATAGATAAGTTGCTTGAGGTAAATCGTGATCTATTCCTTCTGTTAATAAGGTCAAAATTTCTTTTAATGATTATAAACCGCTTGACCGTGGTAGATTCAAATGTATGGGATGAATAATAATTGTCCGGAATAGGAAATGCAAGAAGCTTAATATGGAAATTGCGGATAAAACAAAAGCTTTTATTGCTTTATTGTCAGTTTTGTTTGCAAACCACGTTATGTGTATTCGTACATATTTAAATAGAATAGTTTGTTTCGTTGCTTATCATTGTGGAGGAGGGATTTTAACAATCTAATCCAAATAATGCATGGTTACAGTTATGAAATTGTACATATCATTTGAGAAGTTTTCAGTTTGTGTACTGGTATGTCGCCAAGTGAAACATTATCCCCTGCAAAGCATTGTGTTCTTTTTTGTTTTTTTGTTTTTCTTCTTCTTAAAATTAAGGATTAATGCTACATTAATTTATTTATGTATTGCTTTATGATCAACTTCGCTTATCATGAGAGAAATTTTTACAATATAATGCTACAATTTTTTATTACAGCTGGCAAATCGTAAATATCATTTGTGATTTTACGAGGGTCCAAACTACATCGTTCGTTAGGCGTTCCCATATTTACGTTTCGGTAATAGCATGTCGCCAGAAGAAACAGGATCCCCTGCAGAGCATTCTGTCTGTTATCCGTAAAACTAACAACCTTTGTAAAATGTCCCATTGACCTTTTTTTTTTTTTTTTTTTCCTCTTTATATTTGGTCAACTTTCCAAAAATATTCTTAAGAAAAACTTAAGCACAATATAGAAGGCCCGACCTTAATTTGGAACTAACATCTTTTACTTACCTAAGTAATTTTTACTGTGTCTGTAGTAAAGAGTATCGACTTCAAAGTTTTGGATGGATATTACATTTTAATAATTGAGAATGACTGCATTGCGCACTAGTGTTTCTCGGTTATTTTGAGTCAAATTTAGGCATATGTAAATATTTGTGGAAGCATATTATGTACAATCATTATAAACTGCGACACTACTTACTGACTTTCAGATTTCTCATATATATGTGTTCATAACATGAAGTCAGAAACAATGTACATGTTGCGTATAGTCGTATATACGACGTAACACTGCAGGGAATTATTATATGTGTTTCTTTGCCTTTTCCATTTTAATCTTTTATATTTTTTAAAATGCACGCATCTTTGGTCCATGATAGTACCAAACGCTATCTGTTTGATTCAATGTTCAAAACGGCGATTAAGTCAAAATTCTTAAAAAAGAACAGCGCATGGGAACCAGTGTGTATGTGCCCAAAATAATAAAACAAGTGGAAGGATTATCATGAGAAGGAAAGCTGGTGAGTGTGAGAAGTTATATCAGAATGAAATTCTTTAAAAGTGTTATCAGTTTTTTATGGTAGTGTTTCAGAATGACGCAGAAAACTAGAAGTTATCAGTTCGTAGCAGCAGAAAGGAACTACGAATATAATATTTTACAGGATTCACAAAGTCATGAAGTTGAAAATCGAGTACACACTATGCACGAACAGTCGTCGCTTCGCTCCGGCCGTTCACTCAGTGTGTGATTGATTTTAAAACTTCATAACAATGATGAAAGTAGTGAAATATAAAGTTCTATTTTTAAATGAAGCAGATGAATGGTGAATACGATTTACGACAGGTCAAACATTTCTGTTAATTTCAACAAATGTATATTCGTAAATGTCCTTATTTGTTACCTGTTACAATAATGTAAATTATTTGGACTGTTTATATTTAAATATGTTCTTTTATATAATGTATAGGAGATTGGTGCTTTAATTAGATCATAATAATGCAAAATCTCTCCCATAAAAGTACTTGGAACCTTTTTGTAAAGAGTGACTGCGTAACACAAACGCAAAAATGCATTATTTGAGTTGAGCAGTACTGATTCATATCTCACCAAAGGACATCCTTATGACTCGATTATTTGTAAAGTATGCACGAAATTTCTGTTGCCGCATGCATGGTACCCAGTAAATATTTTATCGTTGGAATGTATTTATGCATATGTAATTTTTGTCAATTTCTTCTTTCGTCAGATTTCTACAAGAGAGTTCGGCTTGCGCTGGTGGTTTCCAGCTGTGCAATTATAGCAAAGCCCAAATGTTTAATGTTATGTTATATAGTCTACCTTATTTATTTAAACACAGGCTAGACTAAATTGTCTCTCTATGTACTGATATCTTTAACCCAGTTTTCATAAGCATCTGAAAGAAATGACTTAGGATGAATACCAACTGTAAATAATTTAAACTGTGGTTAACTATTAATGTCCTACATATAATAAAAGGCATTCAACCAATCAAAAATCACTCACCGACTTATTCGAGGTGTTTGACTTGGTTTTTGTCCGCTTAGGCCTTTGACTTTGATAGCGAATACAATCCTTCTAGACTGGCATTTTTGGGGATTTTAGAACAAAATATTTATTGCCAATAACAGGTTAAAATTTATACTCAAGTTTTTCCAAGATTAGTTTGGAGACATTTTATGAACAGACTTTGAAAATTGTAAGGGAATCTGAAAGGCACGACCCAAGTAAAATGTTGTTTTCACCTACCGGAAGCAGGAGTCTAGCCCGATGTTTCTCCGGATGTTAATATTTTGGATCCTCTGGATTTGTGTATGATAACACACCATACTGTACAAAACATCGAAGAGCATCACCAAACGTTTTTAAACATCAGTAAATTCTTGACCGGCCTCGAATGAGAATCATTCAATGTATGCCAGCTTAGCAAACAGTTGTTTCAACCCCTCCACCATAAACACTTAACTCAACACTAATACACCCTAAGTTAATCTTTCGTTACATATAGCTACTGATTTCTGGATTACTCCCCTGGTGTTTGTGCAGGAAATATTGCTTGATGGTAGTTACAGGCAATTGAAGTTGTTACAAAAAGGAAGATTCAATAAGTACAACCATAATTTTAATTGTGGTAGCGTCCTAAAAATCTGAAGCCATTTTTTTGGGTTTGCAGCCACAGCCATAAATAATAGCTTTCTACGCATGGCGAGTTTTCCAACATCTGTCACCCGGACTGCACTGTCATGAATGATTCTGCAACTTTGTCTGAAGGTCATTTTTACTATCTGCCATCACAAGTAAAGAACCTTGTATAGAATAAAGATATGAAAAAAAAGGTGTCCGACCCCATCTCGATCCTCACTACATTACCCGTTGTTACATCTGCTAACACCAGCCCCCAAAACCGTTATTTTCTTGTGAAATCAAAAATTGTGTCCATTTGCAGAAATAGTCTTTTCAATGGCTGGTATTATGATGGCCTACAAAGCAACAGACCCTTTGTGATTCTCGAAGTTTTAAAAACGTGTTGAAGGTTTTTGAAACAATGTTGCTGATTAATGTCACTGAAGTGCCTAAGGGTCAATGAGCTTATAATAGAAGGAGGTCAAGGATATGTTTTGTCCTTGAATTTGCGAGAGTTATGAATCTTTGACCAAATTAACGAAATTAGCATAATTATGGCAGCACTACAGAACCTGTAACAAATTAGCACTGACATGGTTTCACTTTCATTAAAGATTATCTATGAGCGATTATCGCTAATTGGTTCAATCACTCTTTGGATTAGCTGTTGTTAATTTTAGTTTCTCTCATTGCCAGTGCGGAGGAAGGCCACTGTCTGATATATGTTTATCGTAAATAATAAGGCAACAGAGTTTAGATGCCCTTCATATTTTGCTAATTGGTCCGGTCTGAGAAATGGTCTAGATCAGCTATGTCTCACTTTGTGTCTAACTTGTTCGCATTAAAGTTACAGTAATGCATCTGCAGACTACATTGACGTGCAGTAGAGCTGCAGAACATAATATTGTATAGGTCTCATATTACATGATTTACGGTAGAAATAAAAGGAGGTTTATTCATATTGAAAGATAATGTACATATTCAGTTTGGTTTGCATGTAGAAATGACTTCTTTCCACAGGTATGCAGTCAGTTCACACTTACACCAAAAAAGCATGAAATTCCTGGAGAGGCTCACTGTAATATATTTAACATATAAATTGATCATACAAAGTACAAATAAGTTGTAAATGAACTTTAGCGGTATAAATGTTTCCATTGTGACCCCCTCCCCCAACACATGGCATATTATTTAAACACCAAAAAGAAGAACACATGTATCCAGGTCTGGCAAAGTTACTTTTTTTAAAATACCGTCTATACTTGCATATAGGCTAATACCAACTGCATATACCCAGATATGCCGTCGCATAATGCGCCGGTAGATCTGAGTCTGTGCAGTTTGTAAGGACTAATCAGTAAAACAAACAACATAGATCCTGATCTGCCGGCGCATTATGCGACGGCAGATCAGGGTCTATGTTGTTTGCATTTGGACTCATTTTATTAGCGAGTACATACGGTATATCTTTTCAGTTTTGAAGTTATCAGAATTAGTATTATCTATTCATAAATTATTTTTGTTAGGAGGTTGGTAAGTTTGAGATGCGTTTGTTTCATCAACATTGTGTAGTGGGCCCCGTGTGGCCGAGTGGTCTAAGGCGCTCGCCTTTACCGATCACAGCCATTTCACCTGGGTTCGAGTCTCGGGCTCGGCCAATATGGATATGTGAGAAAGCTTGCCAGTAGCTTCCCGTGGGTTGGTGGTTTTTCCCGGGTTCTTCCTCCACCAGATAAAACTGGCCGCCATGTATAGCCTAGCATGTGCTGAAAAATGGCGTTAAACCCACAACAACAACAACAACAACAACATTGTGTAGTGGCAATTTTATGTTCATCTTTCAACGATTCAGACGATCTATAATTTCAATTGTGTACACAATTATCATTGCGTCTTTATTGTATACAAAGTGGAACCTTCCTTAAATTCTCAAATTCCATAAATCAGCAAAACATCATACAAACCAAGAGATCACATTAAACTTTATTATGTAAAGCCCAACTTGGTTTGTTGGGTAAAAAAATCCATGTTACTCATTGACAATATATAAATACTCTATTCTCGATAATTAGAATTAAAAAAATCATGAATAAAAATGTTTTGTAATATTTAAGTCACTACCAGTCAATAACATTATTCTTTCCTCTCGAATACACTGCTGGATGCCAGTAATCGCTTACAGATTGCAAATGGACACTTTTCATACATTTCCTTTTTTTCCTTTTTTTTTTTTTTTCTTCTTTAAACCCCCAAAAGCAGACTCACAACTTAAAGGTGTCTGAAACTAATTTATCAAAAACTCAAGTATAGGGTTAAATATTTATTCGGCTTAAAAGTAGTTTTCTCGACTCGACAAGCCAAATTCCATATGCTTCCGCAAACGAACTAGCTAACCTTAGCGCTGAACGACAATCTCTCGCCGCGTGACTTGGACGCTCGGTTTTTGCAGAGGACAACTTAACTATGCGTGACTTGGACGCTCGGTATTTGCTGAGGACAACTTAACTATGCACTCAGAATTGTGAACTTTTGACTACGATGCTAAAACTTGGACTAAATGTCGGCGTTCAGCGCTAAGGTGTCCTCAGCTACAAACAACCAATTTAGGTGTGAACGATATCAATTTATGCGAATCTGAAAACTTTACAAAACTAAATTCACCATTTTAAAGTCAAAATGTTTCACCACCTTTTCTGCAAGCCATAACCTTTTTCTTATTTTGTATTGATCTTGCAGTAATCATGTGAGGCATCAAACCTTTATGTAAAACATCTGTTGTGCATGAGAAAATATCACAATATCAGCAGTCAAAAAATAATAGACGTACAGTCTCGTACCAGTTATATTCATCCATTCTAGTTTTGCTATGATTCGCTGACTTTACATACCCCAATGTTTAACTTAAAATATTAAAAAGGAAAAAAAAAAACAAAAAACAAAAAAAAAAAACGTCCTTACCTTAAGAAGGTGGTCCTTCATTTCTTATTACTTTTTCAGATGTCTTGTAATTGCTGAATAAAATCCTAAAATATATTCTGGAGTTACATTTTTTTCCCCATACGGTACGAATCTGCTGAAAGTCCATGAGGCAAGGCAACATTTCCGATGTGTTTTGAAAATTTCTCTTAATCGCGAAACAAATGCTTTTTTTTAACAAAAAATATTTAAAACAGGCTATTGGGCAGACCATGTCATGGTTTTAATTTCGTTTTCTTCTTTAAATGTTTTTCACGATGTTATCCTGGTGGCTTGGGGCATTGTTATCTTGAAAAAAAATTGTTTACTGGAAAATGCCAGGACAGAACAAACCGGAAGCTGTAATATAGTGTTTCAACGTATTTTTCTGCCTTAATGATGCTATCTACACACACCAAAGTACCTACACCTTCATAGGCAATCCATCCCAAACTCATTAAAGAAATCCACCTCTCCTTTATGTCAACATACACACTCAGGACGATAAGATTCGTCGCTATTTGCTCCAAACAAAAATACGATGATTGTTGCCAATTACAACTTAACTTTCATCACTGGAAATAACAATCTTCTACTATTCATCAACTTTGCTATGTAATCCTTCCCTGCATCATGCAAACCTTCTTCTATTTACTTCTAATAACGGGATCATCTTTCTCAACAACTGGCCGAAAATACCCCTCTGCATACAGTGCCCTCTGGATACTTCTGTGTGAAATAGATCTGCATCTCCCCGCACTAAATTCGTTTGTAATATCTTCAAGTGGTGTTTCCAACTCTTTTTTTACCAGTCGGAAAAGTGCGACTTTTTTTGTCTCCGTCACTCAAAGCTATCATGTTCGCTTTCCCAGGTAAATCTTCAATTTAGCCTATTGAACTAAATTTCGGAATTATGCTACTTACGTTAGTTTATGCAATGCACAATAAATTGGCAACGAAAGAATATGATTTGCCTTCTTGAAATAATTAGTTCTTTGCTTTTTTCCAATCATTTTGTACTGACCAGTAGTTAATATAAGATAGTTCTGGGGCACTTGCAGATTTTAAATGGTAGGGTGTTTAGAAATGAGTTTTCTTGAACACTGGAGGTCGATTTATTTTTAAGTCTTAATTTTTTTAAAAAATCACTTTCATGTGCAATTTATTTTTTGTTTGAACAAAAATACACTCGAGTCTCTGGTCCACTCAACTAGATTACAACGGATTCAACCGGATTCAACCAGAGAATCATATTGTGTGTATTACCATATCGTATCCTATACACGACAACATTTCTGGGCCACTTGTATTTTTTAAAACAAAAATACTATCGAATACCTGAAACACTCATATTTAGTAAGAAACAAACTTTTTTATCATCGAGTCTCTGGACCATAGTCCATTACTTCAGATCTGGACCACTTACAAATTCAATATAGTACGATCTTAGCCATACACAATAAATGATCCTACTGAGATCATTTATATCAACTCTGCACAGCTGATTAATAGCACAATAAACAACACATCAGCCGACCGAAGATGGCCACTTTGTGTTCGGCTTAAAACAAAACAAAATTAATTGTTTTCACAACATAAATAATGGCACAAAGCTATATTGTAACCAACTTAGCAGTTTTTAGAGAGGTGATATAAACATTTAATGACTTTAACATAAAAGCAACAATCTCGGTATCAAGAGATAATAACTGTTTGTATACAAGTTTGGATGGGATTAAAGTATAGTCAAAACTAGCTGTGTTACAAAAATAATACTGAGAATAAAAATGTTGATTCTTCGATTTTAAACATCATAAAAGATATCCTGCAAAGTTTCAGAAACTATACAGATGAATATACCATCAACATAAAAAGTATAAACCCTGATAGCAAGATGATCAAAACACTGCAGTTCGAAGATGGATTAAATTATATATTTGATGTGGATACATATACGGAAATCAATTTAATTAAATTTACAGTACAAATTGAAGATCTCGCAAACTTTACAAGGTGAGTCTACAACGATTCTACAAAAACAGAAATATAATTTATTTAAAACAAACTTTGTTGTAAACAGCAAATGGTGACTCATTATATGAAGTATCTGTCTTTTGAAACAAGCACAGGGATGGCTAAGTTTTACCTAAGATCTGAAATCATTCATACGTTTGAAAGGATTGAATAAATGTTGCAAAATTATTGAAAATAAACGTTGCTTTTATATATCGATGTCCTCTTGGCTTCTTGATAATACTTAAAGACAATGCGGCAAGCGTAAAGTATTTACTACATACTTTATTACGTTCAAAATGATTGATATCGCACACTTTGCATAACAAAACAAAGAACAGCATTTTAGAAATCTTTACTACGATCCTGAAAGTACAGTTGCTTACTGTATGCAAGATCAGTGAAATAGGCGCCACTCAGAACCGATACAGAACCAAAGGTTTGTATTATGACCACCTGCGGCACCAACTAAAATTGTTCATTATGAACAAGTGGCCCCTGTATGCTGCTACATATATTTTGAATTATGAATAACTGGGACCTAACGTATTTGAACTATATAAACAGGTGGTCGCTGTAGCAGGTTTGACTACATGTCTAAATTCTACTCTCTTAATTACCTATTTAAACAATCCTATCTTAATATTTTATCTTTCTTTTTTTATTCCTTTTTTTTTTTTTTAACAGATACACAACTTCAAAAATTTTGAAAATATTTGACATGTGCGAGAATCCGATTTCTAATTAAATTAATCATCAAACGAATCAGGGAGTAATTGATTTAATAATTACGAAAGGCGTACTTGTTTAAATCCATAACTATAAATGTACATGCTAATGGAGCACGATACGAGGGCGAAGTTAAAAATTGCGTTCCTAAAATGTGATGGTAAATGAACAAAATGACATGGCATGATTTTGCGCCTCTCCTAATAAAAAAATAATGAAAACATATTTTGCAAACAGGTCCAATTATCAAGAAAAATAATAATTGTATGAAAGTCCCCTATCAATTTACCCCATACATTAGCATAACAAAGTTAGCTATTGTGATTATATATACTTTTTATGCATGCATACCGAAATGTAAACACACCGACAAAATGGTCAGCGTGAAACATGACAACAATACAGAGCCCAAGGGATATTATAGAAAGGTGTACAACACGTGCAATCGCCGCACCAGCATCAATGTCAGACGATTTCGATGACTATTGTGTCGAACTTAAAACCCGTTCTATCTAAAATGGCAGGCAAACAATTGTAAAAATGAATTGACAAAGGTGGCGCAGACGAAGATAAATGTTAACCTTGCTTTAAATGTAATGTGAGAAGATATTAGTTTCCACCGCTTTTATTAGGCTTGCGGTGTTTTCAAGACATTAAAAAAAATAATTACCGTATATCGGAAAATGTACGACATATTGCTTATCCGTGTAGATAATATATATATATATATATATATATATATATATATATATATATATATATTGGTTTATGGAAGTGAAATCTATGAGAGTTAATGAAGAAAAAGCATGGTTTGGTTTGTTGTTTTATCGCACAGCAACACTTTGATAGCTATATCGTGTCGAGGAATGTAAAAAAGGACACAAAAATGAAGCCGATTTTTGGCTAATGCCATGGTACTATAACGTCTTCAGGCTTCTTTTGTATTCATTTGCCCCCTTGATACAAATTTAATGCAATACTCACAGCAACATCATGTTAATACATTCTAGCGGTTACAATTTTCACGTTCTCTATCAATTCAGATTCTGCTTATATCTAGTGGGAGCAAGGTGATAGCTGTTGCAGGACCATCAAAGACGTAGAACATGCTGCCTCCGGTACTTCTACGACTTGTGGACTGTATAAAATTTTCTGCACTGAGCCGGGAAAACATGACCTAAGGTATGAATGGGTAGAGTCAAATCTTTGATTAAGTTTGTCTATCACAGTCCCATAACCATCATGAATCCCATGTATCCATAGGCTTGAGAGCTATTATAATTGATGGATTCTGGAATTTAGCTCCCACCCCCACCCCACCAGTATTATAAGCTGCAGGAACAAGGTTCAAACGACATATCAAGTTTTAAAATAAAACTCACCCAAGCTTCTAAACTTTAGAAGTGATGATGATGATGTTGTTGATGATGATGATGATGATGATGATGATGATGATGATGATGATGATGATGTTGTTGATGATGATGACGATGATGATGATGATGATGATGATGATGATGATGATGATGATGATGATGACGACGACGACGATGATGTGATGAAGATTATTTTGATGATGATGGTGAGGAGGAGAAGGACTATTTTGATGATGATCAAACAGAATGAATTAAACATGAAAGTGTACACTTTCAGCAATCATTTGTTCGGTTACTTTAGCTTATCTGTTTATGTTCTTTTCTCTGTAACAGTGAATGGGAAGAAAACTGCCTGCTTCAAATGATAATGTAAAAGACAGTAGAGATAAGGTGGAATTATTACTTGCTAATAGGCCATTCCAGGAAGTGGCCAAGGAAATCTGGACAGCGTGTTAAATAAAGTGCAATAGGTCAGCAGGTAATGTTTATTTGAGCACCGTACAACTCACATCTCACATGGTAAAATGATTCACACACACACACACACACACACACACACACACACACACACACACACTTGGGAACAGGAATTAGGTTGTTGCGATATAGGGTTGAGACATACAGTAATACTCCCACATTTAGTTACCCCATGCCTTTAAACAGCATTGAATGTGTACAAAGGTATGATTATGTCAGTGATAATTTTCTTCTGAATCAAATAAATTAACTTTCTTATTATCTTACGAATATATACGCCTTCTTGTGCGTGAAAATGAGACACTTTAAATTGTACCTAAATACTTGACTCAAATCGTATTTATACAGATTGTTTCCTCTACAAGTGTTTTAGCTTTTAACATTTGTATTCCTAATATTATGGTAATGTTAAAAATGGGATAGAGCAGGTTTAAAGAGGTCTAGTTTCCTAATTTTCATTACTATTTGAAGGAAGAACAAGTGATTTGATTTGTGAAATTATTACCAGCAAGTGTAGTACAATTACAGTCAGTGTAGGAAAGAGGACCATTTCAGAGCGGGTCAAAGATCCATAACTTGATCACAATTGACCCCCCCCCCCCCAATATATTGATGCAACAAGTATATACCTGACTCTTCTTAAGCAAAGTAAGAAGTTGCTTCATAGTTTCTCCGCATTCCCAACAAAGGAAATGTTTTACCGTCTATACTCGCATATAATCCAATACCAACTGCAAACTGCATAGACCCAGATATGCCGTCGCATAATGCGCCCGCAAATCTGGGTCTATGCAGTTTGTAAGGACTAATCAATAGAACAAACAACATAGACCCTGATCTGCCGGCGCATTATGCGACAGCAGATCAGGGTCTATGTTGTTTGCACTTGGACTCAAGTTATACGCGAGTACATACAGTATGTTATTTGGAAAATAAGTGACGAAAAACCATATCTTTAGGAAGACTTTTAAAACGTAAACTCCTCATGATCAGCATGATCTGTTCATAAATTATATTGTTCTTTTGTAATGAGATTAATAATTAAGTTTCAGATGCTTTCATTTGTGAAAAAATTATTCCTGATAGATAGATTGATAAAGTTATAATTAAATGATCTGTGAACGAATCTACACTGTACCGTCGATTACCTTCTTAGCAGGTAAGATGACATTTTTGCATTGGCGTTGATGTTACAAGAGCGAAATGTGTTGGAGTATGGGGGCACAAACAGGTTATCTTTCTTTGCAGCATGTATTTTAGGTACGGGTGCTGATTTTAGATTTTTACATTTGATGACGTTATCAATATAAGTAAGTACGTGTACTATGTCCTTGGAACTCATGCATGTTTGGTAAGAATAACTAAGCAGCATCACTGATTTCAGAATTAAAGTATTAGAATTGGATCTAGTCAAATTCAGTAATCTTGGAGACAGAATGGCTACAGTTTATAGAGAGTTCTTAATACTGGACATCTTAACATGATGCTCTGTCAGTATAGTGCCAAGAATTGCAAGAAATCTGAGGACACTACAAAAGTAAAGTGCTAGAAGATCCCTCTTTATGCATTGTAGCTTGTAGGGTTAGGGTAATAAACAACACTTCTGCATGCATTGTAGTAATTTAGATTTATGCAAGCAGGGTTGAATAAACCATACATCCTTCATTTGAGGATGACATTAATCTACAATACTTACAGAATAGCTAAATCTCCAAGGTTATTTTTACGATTTCTTTCGCAAATGAGTCTATCCATTAAACCACAAAAACTGTTATAATTTTTTTCTCTGAGACAGAGATCGCCACAAATTTACTTCAACAGTGGGACAATGGGGGACTGGTATAGATCCATGGCTAATCTGGCCCGGGTGTTAGGTCCTACTTACTGTGTATTTGGGGACACGAATGGATTCACTCGAGATTATGTCAGAGAGACCCACGCAACCTTCGTTACCGATGGCGAATGACCAGCCCTCCAAGATCGGGGATGCTGAGGGGGCAGATTAGTCTGGGCATCTTTGATTGGGGACCTTGAAGTTTGTGCCAGGACGCGCTTGTATGTTAACTACGATTGCCTGGTTGACACTGACGTGTCAATAAACTGTTCTGATGGACGGTCAATATAGTGAGTAAGGTAAGAAAGCGACCATTTTACTTCCATAGCTAGGGGTTGAGAAGAATAATTTGTGTTAATTTGTTTTGTTGTTGTTGGTTTTAATAGCACTTTTAACATTTCAACACATAACTGGCAAGAAGATATGGAAGCTAAGTGCCTGTCCCAAGGACACCGAGACATCCGACCCAGGCTGGCCTGGGCGGGTATCTAACCCGCGACCCTTCCATTACTAGTTCGACGCTCCTGCAATTGAGCTGTATAAATTTGTTAAACAGACATATGTGGAGTGGTAATTTTGTGTTTCATCTTTTCATTAAAGACTGTTACGAATGTGTACATCATCATAACCATTATGACCATCAGTAAATCAATCGGTCAATACCATCACCACGACCACCACCTCCATCATCATCATTAACTACCCTATGGGTTTAGAGAATAGATGATTTAAGTTTTACAATGAAGAATCTTTGTTTGTATTTTAGGGTAGGGGATACTGTTTCTAAAGTTTATAAAGGAGCTGAACCATCTCAAGCCACTAGAATGCATTGGAATCTTTACAGTGATTGGAATACTTAACACAACACAAAATAGCTGAATATTTAATTCCAGGCTAATTACTGCTTACAATGTTTAACGAAATTTTAGTTCGTGTGTCCTCATATTTCCTTATAAAGTCATGCAAATGCATTCTTTCCTCGTGAAGCGTCGTGACAGTGTGAAGAATGAAGACTCGCTCACGTAACCAATGGCCGTCACGCTATGGAAGCATGCCACGCTTCAGGTACATTTTGAAACCTAATAAATATTTCAGGTCTTTATATTACGATAAATAGTTACCTTAATGTCTACTTTGTTAAATGCCATTGTCTCTCTTTGATGATTGAATGATTAACATGTTAAATTCATGTAAATTTAGCTGCATTCCGATTCGCGATGTAATTTCCGTACCGCACTCTCCTGTGTGGAGGTATTTGAACTACCTCACGAGGTGGGATGCAACAAGCGTTTTGATTGGTTGATTGAGTTTCCCTTAGCTACCGTACGTCTGCAACGACGGATCGGCTCTGATTGTCAGTCATTGAACACCGACGTAGCGGTTGTAATAACGTAAAAAGATACTAAACAGGTATTACTGAAGTTGGAGTAAAGAATCCATAGCAATAATAAATTATAACTATAATTCACCCGGATTTGGAACATATCCCAAATTTTATGCACGTTAATTCCCAATCCTGGGTAAAAGTATCAATGCAGATTTACAACTTCTATGTGGAGAAAATAATGTAAGGGAAACTACTAATCCTCCAATCCACCAAAAAGATATGTTTTGTAACGTATAGATTGTGGTGCCAAGTACAATCATTGTAAACTTTAAATATGCTTCTCCATTATCGGGCACATGTCAATACCGATAGATGGGTAAAATATAAACCTGTATAATATGATTGCTTGCATTGTGGATGAGTGTGGTTCCAATGTTGTGTGAATAAATCTAATACATCTTATTCATCCTGACTTAGTTTTCTTTTGGTCAAGTGCTAGGCTGGGACGAACCTTTATGAAAACGTTGACCTTAAGTGGACAAAGAAAACGTTACAAATGCGTGCAATATCTTAGCAATGCTTCCCATGGCTTCATGTAGCAAAGACAGTACCCAAGGTTTTGGATTTATAGAAATGGATGGTGGATGAGATTTTTGAATATGAGGAAGTAGTTTGGCTGCTATAGTCTGTCTCCTATCATATATTAGGAATGTTGGAATTGATTCAATCTTTAACAGCTTGAATCTTATCAACCGCATAACATAAAAAACTATACAGCTCAGTACGAATAAAAAAAATGTCTAACCTGTATGATAATATTATTTCTTCGTATTTAAAAATGTTGTTAATGTTATCATGCATTCTACTGTAAGACCCAGGGATAGTACTTTCCGCTGTGTTTGGTGTATATTTGTATTTCTCTATACAGTCCTATGACAAAGGTATTTTGGTCTACTCAAACTGAGCAAACTGAATTAGGCTCTGTTAACATCACCTTGTCAAATACATTACACAGTACTGTTAATCTAAACATTTCTCTCAACCAGTGCTGTAATAAGATACCTCCAATGTTAGGGCTGGTGGTACATACATTTTCTGTATATAGCATGATTGTTTTGGTCATTCACATTTTCAGTGTAATTGTATAAACATATGTATATATATATACATACACCATATATATTTTTTCGTTATTTTGTTCCACACTGATGCCGGAAGACAAAGAAGCATGAATTTACGCAAAGTAAATATTTCTTATTCTGTATCATTTTAATACTTAAAAATATATATATTTTACATTATTATTACTTTTCTGTTTTCTTTTTACATTCTTTAATTATATGTGCATAGCACTTGACACTTCCTAGCCTCTTTATACCGTATATATCATAGAAAAGTGTCCTAAATTTTAAATTAATCTGTCCGAGTAATTTAAAATTATTAAATATAATTTACATATACTGTATTTTACAACATTCCCCATGGTAGGCACAGTAAAGTCAAACTGAATCTGACACTCTTCTTAACCATAATAACATTTGGACATTAGTAGTTATCATTAACTATGTTTTTATCACACATTGTCTTTAATTTATATATCTACATGTAACTTAGAAAATGTATTAAAATTCGTCCGATATCATGTAAAATGCAGATCGAAAACTTACAGAAGTACAATAAATTATATTTACTGACATTAGCAAATACAAAGATCACGGAAAGTCTGTAGCACTTGGAATTTTTTATAATTTTTTGTTGTTGTTGAAAAAAAAAACCCAAACAAACTTCTAATGTGTTCAGAGAGGAAACATGCCGATGCCAATATGGTAACATTAAAACAAAATTAAAGATGTAACGTTAAATTCTTGGGTCAGTTAAGGGGCATAATCCAGAATTTTAAAGGAAACAAAAGGTGAACATTTAACTTGACATAGATCTTGTAAGCCTATAATCATAATAAAATTGTGTGCCAAGTCAAAATTTGTGATGCAAAGATAATCTTCTAAGTCAACAAACCAGTTCTTAGTCACATTTTCACATAAAATCTTAAAATAAAACTTGATCTAGTTCTCCTTGATGCTAAACTCACACTAATTATAATTGCAGTTATCACGAAGTTCTTTGCAAATGAGCAAAAATTAAATTTATGGTGCATGGAACAGATATGGACAACGCTATGTGGTCCCTCCATTAGATATGGCAGTACAGTGGTGCAAATACAATAACGGTCTTCAAGTTTACCGGAAGAAAATATCAAAGATCGTATGTGCATTTTTATTGAGGCTAGACATTAAATGTATAGTATTGTCTGTCAAAAGTATCTGATTAACTCTTGAATAGAATTAAGATATCTATTTTAAACCATATTTACACTTTTACACTTTTCTCAACATAAGATGCTTAAATATTAATAAAACCATTTGGTGTGCATACATTGTGATTGTATGACAGTGTCATATACAATTTTATTAGTAATAACATCAAAATGCTCTAAATGAATCCATGTTCCATGAAATGTACCATAGTGTAGGAAGAATAAGTATTCGTAAAATATTTCACAGGAAGTCACTGAATTTCTTTTTTTTACATCATTGGATTCTTTTCAGAAATTACTCCTGAACTATTTCTGTAAAAATATACTCGTTGAAAGACCTGCAGTTTTCTATCCTTGATGGAGTGTGCTGCGCTCCATCTGAAGACTTTTTAAAACTACTTAAAGACAACGATACTAGGACCATTGACAAGGAATTGCTTGTTGCAAATGTTCTGAGAGAAATACAGGGATACAAACACTCCAACAAAGTAATAGAGGACAGAGTCATTTGCAAGAACATTGTAGAAACTGTGCAAAACTTTGTTTTTCAAACAGAAAGTTAAGATTGTGATAAAACAATTATAAATTTATACAAGACTGTGGCTTATGGTCGTTTGAGGTCTACATACCATAAAGAAGATATTCCAGCCCTCTATAGTGAATACAGAACTCAGTTTTCCGCAACGGAATGGAATAAAATTTGTCTCTTTCAGTACCATTTCAGTCGCAGAGATGAAGACATTTCAATTACATATGAAGATGAAGTAAAACAAAAATGGAGGTTCTATGAGGAAATAAAATTAGCTCATGGACTAAACAATGCAAATGTGACTGAGTCAAGCAGAGTAATTTCCAAACGCAAGCAGAGAAAGTCGGCTGCAGAAAGACTGGATGGAGTGCACATTTTCACAGGCCAGGACCACTATGCAGAGGTAATAGAGGTTGCAGTGTTGACTAAAGCCGAACTCTACTACCCTGGCCATATAAAACTGGTATCTTGTGTTGAATGTTCCCCTTATTGTGAGCACCAAACTGGTATTCAAGTCTTTGTGGAAGTTAGCAGGGATTTTAATCCTGTTTCAGACGTTGCAGACCTAATCAGGCATGTTTTGATCAGTGACCATAATGCAATCTGTCCAAATATTGTATTCTTTCGTGCTGGTGCTGGTGGTCTTGTGAAATATAAGCATGGAACAAGTTTCAGTAGATTTCATGTTCAAGATGACATCATGCTGGGTAAGCTTCAAGAACAATATTTTCTTTGAAAGCAAAATTACTGGACATGTCTCAGCTGCACCAGATAAAGAAAGTGTATACACTGCATGTCAGAGTACGCTTTCATACAAACCGCTGCACTGGAAGACATATAGTTTGTTAGAAGAGTGGCATTTGGACATACATTTACTAGTACAAATTATTCTGGAAGGTTTCATTAACCGTAAAAGCATCTGGAAGGCAAAGAATCCAGTGACATTACTGAAAACAAAACCAGTGTTGCATTACACAAGTGTAAGCGTGAGCAAGGGACAGCTCAATTATTATTCATTAAAGGAAGAGCAAATAATGCATATCATTTCTGGCATCTTCCAATCAATTTCTGAGGTAAATATAAATAAATCAACTCATGTCCTTTTTCTCTTTGTCTGGCAACTCGGCTAAATCAAATGAGATAGAGTTTTTTTTACTAGTTTTGTTATTTTTTACGATGGAGTTCAATCCTTTCTCTAAATTGCAGGTAAACTTATGCAGTTTTAGTTTTTATTTTCATGTTCACTTTTATAGTCGTCACTTTTTATAAATTGAAGATAACATGATTGATACAATAACAATATTATTATAACTTAAGCTAATAATGAGTGATATTATTACCTTCTGAAGTCTTGGACCACCAAGGTATAAATGACCATCTTCGCAACCGCTCATGCCTCTGTCTAACGCCCGACTCATCTGGGAATTCTTCTAGAATGCACATTCGTCCTTCATCTTTTGTCAGCTCAATTTCTTTCATGCAGCTGCATACAAAGGCATTTTGTGTCAGCATTTAGCGGCATGCCAAGTTCTTACAATGGCAGCATCCCGTGGTATTCCCTTTAAGGTGAGTGGCAATGTGCATAACTGAAGTGATCTTGATCATGTTTATTTTGTACCCCTCAGAGTTCATTTTTGTCAAACCTGCCTTGGCAGAAGCTTGACTTATTGATCATTTTGGTGTCCGTGTGCGTGTCCCGTGTCCGTCCGTGTGCGTGTCCCGTGTCCTTCCATTCATCCACACCCTATATTACAGTTAATGCTAAAGTTGTTTGCTTTCTAGTTAAATGAAAAGTGGGTTTAACAAAAAGGGGACCTCTTGTTTCTTATCTCTATGAGTTTTCACTATACATGGATGCAGACTAGATGAGCTCAGACTAATTAGTAATGTCTGTAAGATTCTCTCTTGAACAAGGATTGTTAGGCAATTAAATATATTAAATCTATTAATCACTGATAATACATTTCTGCAATAACTATTATCAAGACCACAATATACATTCGTCACTATAAACTCTCTCTCTCTCTTGTACTAGAATGCCTGCACACAGACTTTCTATCCTCATGTGTGGATGTATCTTGTTACAGAACTGGTGGAGAAAAATGTTTAGATTAGTGGTATAGTGTAATTTATTTGACAAGGTGATGATAACAAAGCCTGATTCAGTTGCTCAGTTTGAGTAGACAATGAACCTTTGTCGTAGGACTGTATAATAACTCTATATATCTTGATTTTTGTTGTAAGAATCCGGAGTGATCGTGTACTTAGATGAGATATAATTACTAGATGGATATGCGGGTGTGTCGGCTACGCACGAATGCCTATACCAGCGACCTTGCAGCATCATTGTTTGGTGATGTGTGCATGGTCGAGAGGGTCAGCTCATCCATATAGCTCTTGGTTGTCGCATCTTTGACGCCTACAGGCTCTGCTACAGACATGATCTTATTTGAGGTCATATCCAGGGGATCAGCAATGCTATCACCCGCCTTGGAAATTCTTCCGGCGGCTTAGCGATTTACATACTGTTCTAAGGTGGCGACAGGCGTCGACGTATTGTTTCCTAACCGGGTCTCTGATTGGCGGGGCCTGGTGCTTTACGTATTCTTCTAAGGCTGCGAAGGCGGCGTCGAAGTATTGTTTTCTCGTCTCGTCTTGGTCGCTAGCGGGGGCCGCTAGACCCGTGATCTTGTTTGTCGCCATGTTTAGGTCGCCGGTCATGGTGTCGCCAGCCTTAGCCACCCGGAGAGCGACTTGCTCGTCAGCATACTTTATCGCGGCCATTTCGTCCAACCGCGCGATTGTGGCATAGAGGTGTTGTTTTCAAGCCACGTCCGTGTCGTCAGCATACTTTTTTGCGGCCGCGTCGACATACTTCCTCACCTTCATGTCTTTATTATCGGCGTAATTCTTTGCGTCCGCGTCTTGGCTGTCGGCATAACATTTTGTGGCGGCATTTTCTGGCCAAATGGGGTCGGCCACGTTGCTGATGGCCCGCATGTCGGTCTCCTCGGACTGCAGCCTATCGACCGGCTTGCCGCCGTCGCGCAGCGTGCAGTCAGCCTGGAAGACGATGGTGAACGTCTCGCCTCGGAAGTTCAGCGTGAAGCGCAGGCTGATGATGCGGGAGCTTCCGCAGGGAAGGTAAACGGGCAGTGGTGGCGCGAAGGCCAGGAGCTTGCCCGGGTTCGCGTCAGGGGCGAAAATGTCAAGCACATAGTCGGTGCTGGCCCAGTTTCTGGCGTTGGAGACTACGTATATGCCGCTCAATACGTCCCAACTGAGGCCAGGCCAAGGACTCTGTCCGCGGGGTCGACCTCCTCGTGCCACACTAAAAGCGTCCGCAGGCTGGAGCGCGCAACGTCCACGCGGTATGCCGTCGAGGCGACCTTTATGGCTGCGGACAGGATCGGATCGTTGGTGCAGATGCTCACATTGGTGCTGTCAGCATCCGGGGTCTTGATCTGCCGCTTGACCTCCTTGTTGGTGGCGTCTGTCTCGTAGGGGCCCGACGGCAGCCAGGCGGCCTTTCAGGTCGCGCCGACGTCAGAGGAGAGCACGAGCAGGTTGTTGACTAGGAGGCCACCAAACAGCTCGGCACGAACATTGGGCCAGGTGTACTAGACCCGCAGCGACGCCAGCGGGATCTCTAGGTCAAACGCCGGCTGCTTCGAGCTCGCCGATAACTTTTGAGTGGTGCGCGCAGCGGTCTGTTGCCAGATGACCCGCAGCTGGGCCGACATGTTTTGGCCGAGACTGTAGATGGCGCTGCGAGTGTTTTCGTGTCACCGCCTTAGAACGAGTCATAGACATCATCAAAAATCTCTCTAAATTAACGACCGGCACGTGGGTCTGTTCATGATGTCGGCCTGGAACAACCGCAGGCAAATGGCGCCGGCCTCGTTGATTACCTCGAGTGACTTGTTGCCGTTCCAGTAGGCCCCAAAAAGTGTTTCCACGCGACTGACAAGTCCGGCCATGGAGACATGTGTGGTTCACTCGTTGCAGGTCAGCAGGTTGGCTATAGGCGACGTGTGCTTTTCACTCGTTGTAGGTCAGCAGGTTGGCTATGGCGACGTGTTGCGAGCACTCATTGCAGGTCAGCAGGTTGGTTATGGAGACAAGTGCAGTTCACTCGTTGCAGGTCAGCAGGTTGGCTAGGGAGACGTGTGCTACCTCGCGTCTGTATGCGAGAAGTTGCACTGTGTAACCTAGCGCACAGCTTTTGTCTAAATAAAGGATTTTGCTGGGGAGGCATTGGGTTTACAAGGCCTAATTAAATCATGGAGGTGACATTCTTTATCTCTGATTTTCGGTGGCACTCAGTCCTCAAGTTTCTTAAATGATGAATGGCCTGAATGAGAGTGAGGAAAGCCCTAACTAAGCTTGTAAAGTCTGTCCTAGTTCCGTCGATTGTCACTTGTGGGTTAAAACAATTACGGAGCAGATCAAGTAAATTTACAATAGAATTTTGGGAGTTATTTAGAATGTAATTTCCGATTCAATTTCATTTTTTGTTTGTTTGTTTGTTTGTTTGCAAATGTTGAGCCAAACCTTAAGTGAGAGAAATGCGAAAGTTATGTTCATTATTGCAAATCCGGCGAAACCTCAGTATTTGGGATTTAACAATGCTGCTGAACATATGCCGTGGATGAAAACTATTTTTATGTAGCAATTGATGAGTGCAAGTTTCCTTGAAAAATCCCCTAGTATCAAGATTATTTCCCTTTGCAAAGTTATTTAACTTGTATATTGTTATACCGAAGAAGACTATACTTTCTTCACTAATTTTAGTACATGTGAGTGTGTGTGTGTGTGTGTGTGAAAGAGAGAGAGAGAGAGAGAGAGAGAGAGAGAGAGAGAGAGAGAGAGAGAGAGACAGAGAGAGAGAGAGAGAGAGAGAGAGAGAGAGAGAGAGAGACAGAGGGTATTGTCTGTTGTCTTTTCTTGTGCAGGCTAATATACGCCAAGGCAGATATCTGAGATAAATTAAACTTAAAGGAAAATGGTTGGACGGAGATTCTCTTCGAAAGTATGTATAGAGAAAGTATATTACACAACTTCAAATGTTACTTAATTCATGTAATTCAGTAAGTATAACAATAATTACTATATTAACGCTATGAGAGAGAGAGAGAGAGAGAGAGAGAGAGAGAGAGAGAGAGAGAGAGAGAGAGAGAGAGAGAGAGAGAGAGAGAGAGAGAGAGAGAGAGAGAGAGAGAGAGAGAGAGAGATTGCAGTAGCATTACAGTGTACTATAACCATTAGGTAGCAAAACTGCCCGTTTCTTTAATGAAGGTTTATCTTTCTGTTCTAGATATACTAATTTAGTTATCATTATCCAACGGCTACAAGTTAATCTTCCGTTTAACAGAGAACTGGCTGATATAGTTAGGTTTAATCGAATCAATCTGAGTCTTATTCTACACAAGGAATATATATATATATATATATATATATATATATATATATATATATATATATATATATATATATATATATATATATATATATATACACATTCTAAAATGTGTGTTTAAATTTCGTCCATGATGTAAGTAGTACTTTAGATTCTGGTCACAAGTAAACAGAATATTGACTAGCATTTAGGTTCAAAGCCAGTCTTGATGACAGTTAGGCTGTTTTTTCCCCCCATTTTATTGCTTCATATCCTGTTGATATTGGTCAAGTGAAAATGTGTATAAATAGGGATTTGGTAAACAAATAATTCATTCCTGCTTTAGATCAGTCTGTGGAAATCCATTTATGGTCAGATTTTACATTGTGCCGTTGAAATCAGATATAATTCGAGAGGAATTATTTATTTAATATATATTCATTCGAATTACTAAAGTGTTCATTGACTTTTGAATTAATACATTACTTTGGACTTTTGTGAACTCATTCAAAGACTCTGGATTGTGTGACACCAAGACTATTGGAACTTATTGGGAAACATTCGATATATTTGGACATCTGATTAGGACATTTAGGATTATTTGGACATGTGATTAGGACATTTAGGATTATTTGGACATGTGATTAGGACATTTAGGATTATTTGGACATGTGATTAGGACATTTAGGATTATTTGGACATGTGATTAGGACATTTAGGATTATTTGGACATGCGATTAGGACATTTAGGATTATTTGGACATGTGATTAGGACATTTAGGATTATTTGGACATGTGATGAGGACATTTAGGATTATTTGGACATGTTATTAGGACATTTAGGATTATTTGGACATGTGATTAGGACATTTAGGATTATTTGGACATGTGATTAGGACATTTAGGACTATTTGGACATGTGATTAGGACATTTAGGATTATTTGGAATTTGATTCACAATTTTATAAGTATCTCTTGAATTTAACTTTGTATTATAAGGAAATAAATTGCTTGTTGATATTATTTACATAGTTGGTTTCTGTTACATTTTTTTAAGACAGAGTCGTAACAATATATATATATATATATATATATATATATATATATATATATATATATATGACATTCCATTAGAATATGTTGTATTTTTTTTAACCGTTTACATATGAACGATATATATATTTTTATCACCCAGTGCGTAGTGGGTTAATGAAATCATAAGAATGTATCCAATTTGTAGAAAGAGGGCATTCCCAATTTGTATGATACTAGGAAGGAAGGAACGGAGAAGAAGAGTCAAACGTTATAAGATCTCACTTGTATCTTCTTGATTCCTCAAATTACGATTGCTATTATTCATCAGGAATTGGAAGGGCGATTAATATTATTCACCAGGAATTGGAAGGGCGATTAATATTATTCATCAGATATTGGAAGGGCGATTAATATTATTCATTAGGAATTGGAAGGGCGATTAATATTATTCATCAGGAATTGGAAGGTGTAGTTCCTGTAGATAGTTGGAAGCCTTAATATTTGTAATCTTTTGTAAGATAAACAGATTGTTCGGACCTTCATTTGAGTTCCAAGACTTTCTCAACCAATTTCAGAATACATTTATAATATACATGCTGGCTATCAATCTATAAATGTTTTAATTTACTACATTATAATTTTTAAGATTGTCCCACACTTCGTACGCATTTTCAAAAGTATGTTGAAAAAAAACTAAAAATAATATACTTAAATTTGACCAAGGCATGTACCGTATATACTCGCGTATAACCTAGGTCCAAGTGCAAACAACATAGACCCTGATCTGCCGGCGCATAATGCGCCGGCAGAACAGGGTCTTTTTTCTTCGTTCTGATGATTAGTCATAACAAACTACATAGACCTAGATCTGCCGGCGCATTATACGACGGCAGATCGGGATCTATGCAGTTTGCAGTAGTTATAGTCGTTTCTCATATTCTCGCGGGTTCCATAATGTCGCGGTAAATCATATTTCCGTAATAAATACAATGGTGCAACACTTTTCTGTTGTTTATCCCAGCAAAAGCGCAACAAGGAACTTATTGAAGAGTTTGAACACCAAATATGAAAGAACTATAATCTTTTACGGCACTAAGAATATATTTGTGCCAAATTGGAAACAGATGTTAAAGAATAAAACAACAACAGAATTATAGTCAGGTGGGTCTTTTTCAAAATAATTTATAACAGTTCAGTTCGTTAGTACCGCGAGATTACGGAACGCCGGTATATATGATTATACGCGAGTATAGACGATATTCAGTTTACTTAACATTACAATTTCTTGTTTTCTTATTTTAAATAAACTATTAATACATGCAGTCTACTTATTTTTCAATTTAAGTTGACTCCCATATAACTATGAATATTAACACAAGTTTTACATGTACTGTTGAAATATAATTGTGGCGGTCTCTCAGTTTGGAGCAGAGAAATAATACAGCAGTGTCTTTGTTTTTGTGTTTAATGGATAGACTCATTTGCGAGAGCAATCATAACTACGATCTTAAGAGTTGTAGCGATTCTGTGAGCAACGTAGATCAATGTCACCCTCAAAAGAAAGATGTATGTTGTATTCTAACAAGCAACCTACTTGGGTTGAGGTTTGGTTTGGTTTGGTTTGTTGTTTAACGGCACAGGAAGAAAAAGAATGTTATTTAGTTCTGAAGCAATTGGATTAAAGTGCCATGCCCATGGATACACCACAGTAGCCAAGCCGCTTGATCTGATGGTAGGATTTGAACCCGCCCCCTTTCAATTGCGAGTCTAGCACGCTAACCACTGTGCCACATTAGATTCATTAGTTGCATCTTACAACATGCGGGATGGCGTATAACGCCTATACTACATATATAAGCAGGCAGGGTGTCTAGGATTGAGGAAATATGTCGCATATGTAGTTTGTGAGATTGGTATAATCGGCAGTCATTGATTTTTTTCCAAGCTGAAATAGTTATCCAATGGTCTTCTGCTTTGGAGTGAACAAAGTGACAGGTCACTCCTCACACACACGCACACACACAAACACATAGATAGTCCTTGCTTTCGACCTTGTTCGATCCTTTTTGGTGGTTGAGCGCATGACCGTCGGAATAGGGCGCTGTTGCTTGAGAGCTAGGCCATAGTTACAACTCTCTAATCTGTTTATATATATATATATATATATATATATATATATATATATATATATATATATATATATATATATATATATATATATATATATATGTATATATATATATATATATGTATATATATATGTATATATATATATATATATATATATATATATATATATATATATATATATATATATATTTATATATATATATATATATACATACATAAGCGATACAGACAATAAAAGCTACGGTGGAAAGGTTTTTCCAAACGTTCCCGGTTCAAATTTGTTGACTAAAAAGATCCAAAACGACTTCTCCGGGAGTTAAATTCCCTTGTTCTTTAAGTGTATTTATACGTTTACTTTTGTATTCGACAAATTGTTTTTCATCAGCGAGTCTGATCCGACGGCCCTTGTGTGGTAGCTTGTATGATTCAGGCCAAATTCGAAGTTACCAACCAGGGTTTGAGGCACGTTGGAGTGGGGAGATATTATCTTCCATATGTATCCAGCATCGTATGTCCTTCTCTCTCTCTCTCTCTCTCTCTCTCTCTCTCTCTCTCTCTCTCTCTCTCTCTCTCTCTCTCTCTCTCTCTCTCTCTCTCTCTCTCAAACGAATAAAGCTTATTCAAAAAAATATATATTGCCTATTTGGACTCATCCGATTCCGCAGATGAAGTTGCAAGGAAATTTTCTATATTTTCCTTGTTTGAATCTCGCAAATAAAAAGCTGGGGGGGGGGGGGGTGACGGAAACTGACATAGCTTCAATATATATTGAGATACAGAGCTAAAATGTGGAACTTGAATTTTCTACAACTTTAATTGAATATGAACGAGTTTTCTATACTCCTATACTAGATTTTTGAGCTGGAAGTAGACCAACTAATTTTACAGTCCTATTTACTGGAACAAAATTGGAGGGTCAACATTCTATCGCTGACTATAGTGGGTCACTAGGTCAGTACACTAGAATGCTTAGTCATGTCGCCATTTTTAAAATTTGGTTATGATAGAGTTTCTTACTATTAAAGAAATGTAATACAATGTTGGACATACGACCTTGCTGGAGCCAATATCCTTCCACACTCACCTTATCGTGTCTTAAGTAAGATATCAGTTAGAACAGAACTGACGTTTTAATTGTCCGTCTGCATATCACCGAGACAAAACTAGGGAATAACTGATTTATTCATGTTATCCAGGGATACTGATCTAAAGGGTAGTAAAAGAAAGGTATGAAAATATCCCGTTTCATGTGTATAATAAATAATTCATCAGTTACTTTATTTGAGAGCGTAAGTTTTTTTTGGGTTTTTTTGCCTTGTGAAAAGAGGAAATAATGAATGCACTGCATTTTACTGTCAATATATCAAACCTTTCAGATGAAGGGAAGTAGTGTAGATTAATATCACCCTCAGATAAAGGATTTATGGTGTACTCTGACGAACAGCCTACTTGAGTTAAGATAATATATCGTACGAGAGTACTGTGTAGTTGACCCGCTGTTGTAGCATCCAGGGGGCAGTTATTGGTGTTTCTCAATTGAAACGATCTTCCCCTGTGGTGAGTACAAAGTCCCAGCACACCCCTTATATATATATCGCATGTGATCTGGGTTTTCCGGTGCAGACCAATATACCCGAAGTTAATTGTCGGAGGTAAATTAAATAAAAAGGGGAAATAACTGTCTGGACATCCCTCTGAAAGTATATAGATTATTGATATTTGTTTGTTCCATTCGTCATTTCAACATACACAAGTTTTAGGTGGCAAGATAGTAAACGACGTTCAAAATGAGGTGGTCAATTATTGTTGATGACTTTTGAGAAATACCGTATATACTCTCGTATAAATCGGGTCCAAATGCAAACAACATTGACCCTGGTCTGCCGTCGCATAATGCGCTGGCAGATCAGGGTCTATGTTGTTTGTTCTATTGATTAGTCCTTACAAACTGCATAGACCCAGATCTGCCGGCGCATTATGCGCCGGCAGATCTGGGTCTGTGCAGTTTGCAGTTGGTATCGATTTATACGCAAGTATAGACGGTATGTCTTTAAGAATATATTAGCAAGAACACGATGGAAATATTACATACCAGTAAGCTATATACTTTCAGGGAAATGTCCCTTCCACTCACGTCCTTTGAACATAACTTATATTAGCATTTATAAAATAACAAAAACCTTTGAAATGACGTATATTAGAATAGCTATATATATCTGAAACTCAGACAAAAATTTCGAAACGATGTGTATCACCAATCTATTTGACAATTTTCCAGATTTTACAGCAAAAATAACAAGTGTAGAACTGAATAGTGGTGGGTCACAACACAAGAATCAAAACCAAAACTGTTTCTTCGATACTATTGTGAAATAACACTACTGCTTGAATTAAGGATAAGCTGCATTTAGAAATTCAGTTAGTAACTTGTTTACTTTCCTGTTTTTTGGGGGAGTTTTTTGTTGCAAAAAGTGTGCAATGCTGATTTCAAGTGGTAAATTGTTTCGGCGCTTCATGTAGCGTTTGAAACACACCTTGGAGAAAGAATCAATTCTTTAATTTTGGATAAAAAAAAGCCAATCCTGATGTTACTAAAAATAGACGTACCTTATTTACAACTTCTCAAACATGGCTCGACAGAATTTGACCAAATTCTACAGAAAGCATAGCATACAAATCGTTAAAGTTTGCACCGTCTAGGGAAATTTGACAAAAAGGCAAATAGACTAGTCATTTGCAAAAATTTGTATCCAGATTGAAGAAGACTGAAGTCATCCCAAACCGCAAGGGTTTCTACATACGTTATCTGGAAGACATCACAAAACTTACAGTGGACTTCCTACAAGAATTAAAAAAGAGAAATGTGTAAAAAGATGCCTCGATATTTGATTGCAAACTGTTTGCCAAACTCACTAACGAGAAAATCAAACAAATTTGGGTTACGATGATCTGACAAAATGGAAACTACACTAGACTCATCTGTTTAAGTTTAAATTATCATTCGCTTAATTTTTATCAAAATTCTTATAATGAACATCTGTTTACCTTCCTCACACATGAATCGATGCCAATATTATTATATGTTGATTTAGAGCGACAAACACAGCTGAGTGTGATAATGCTTATCAAAGGGAAGTAACTTTAAGATGCTTTATTAGATGATGCTAAAGCGTCCTCTTTATTTTATTTTTTTTACATACGGGTATTTTGGATCTGTTTTTATTTCCTGAAGTAAAAGAGTACTTCTTTGTTGGACTGTCTTTTTCATCTTCATACAGAAAGTTGTAACAAAAAATCAGAATGTTGTACAAGTCACGTACAATGTGAATCAAATGGTGTGCCCAACAATATTGGACTAATTTTGACCTTAATGCAAAACAAAATTATGTTCTAATACGAGCATAGTGTATCCGTCTTTCATAAAATAAAAAAAGCAGTGTACACTATAAGAATACATTTTTATCGATGATAGCATGCCCCCTTTTCGCTTCTTGTGCATGCATATCGGGGAGGGCGTGGAGAGGGGGGATTGGAGGAAACGTAAACAGAAGCAGTTTTAAAGCAAAATCATGCTTTAAATGACACCAACAATAATTTGCTTAAAATAGATTGATCTTATTTGCTGCATGGACATCCCTCTTTAGTCAGACATGGATTTTATAGTGTCTGTGCAAATACATCGGACACTTTGTAGGGTCGGCTCAAAATTGATTTGTGCAAAGTTTCATGAGTAATGTTAGCAGCTAAAATTAGGGGTGACACTTCAAGGAGCACTGTTTTATAAATTATCATCAATTTTATTTTGAATTTGTTTTTCTTTTTTTCTGTCTGACTCAAAATGTCGAAAAATCATGAAATTAAGATTGTGTTCAATGGAAAAAGGGCAACAATTGTGTTTAAAGAAGGTCAAGCATATTATATATATATATATATATATATATATATATATATATATATATATATATATATATATATATATATATATATAACGCAAAACTGATAGTAACATAAAAAGTTGTTAAGAATATAAACTGAATTGTGAATGTACTGAGTTACTGAGTTTGTTGATTTAGGTGTAACTTTATTTGGAAAGATAATGGTGATTAAATAGCCGTCATGGCAGACATTTTGGAGGCTGGATCAAATGTTGGTATGGCAATCAGTTCAAGAAGGGTAGCTCTTGATATATTTATCAAATTTTGGGAGGTCACATCGACATTATTTTCATTTAGGATCAGCGACATATAGTGAGAAATGCTTCAGTCAAACCTCATATCAGTATGGCCACACCTTACAGAGGAGTAATGATAAACAAGATTTTCAAGACGGCTGCCACGTTGGCCGTCTGATCAGCACCATTTTTATTTAGGACCAACTAGATATCAGAGGAAGTCTCTTAGTTAAAACCATATCTCAATATGTCTATATGTTAGGAAGAAGTAGATAAAACAAGATTTGCAAGATGGCTACCATGGCCGCCAAATTGAAGGTCTGACCGGCCAAATATTCATCCAGAATCAACCACACATAATATAAGACCTTTAAGAGAAAGTCTCATGTTGCTATCACCATTTGTTCTGGCGAAGCAGCAATAACAAAATTTTCATGATGGCCACCATGGCAGCCATGTTGGAGCTCTGATCGGCACCATTTTCGTTAATGATGAACTGCTAATCATAGGAAGCCCTTAAAGGAAAATCACATGTCAATATGATCATCCTTTCGGACGAGGTAGCAATAACAATATTTTCAAGCTGTTCACTGATAGGGCCATATTGGATGTCAGATCGGCACCATTTTAATTAGAACTGGCAAGACATCACAAGAGGTCTTTTAGTGAAAATTCCATGAGGCTGCGGCCATCCGTTTAGGAGAAAAAAACGATAAAAATGTTTTCAAAATGGCTATCATGCTGTGATATTGGATGTCAAATCGGCCTAATTTTCGTTTAGGCTCACCCTGACATGATAAGAAGGCTGTTGCCAAAAATCAAACGTCGATATGGTCATCGGACTATAATAAGAGGCAATGAAATGATTGGCAGACATGCTGAAGGACAGATCAGCACCATTTTTATTTAGTACCAACAACAAATCATAAAAAATCTTTTAGCTAAAACCCCACGTCGATACGACAATCAGTTCAGGAAAAATAGCTATCCATGTAAGTATGGTTGAAAGAAAATAGCGAAAATTCCGACCCACCAGTGTAGCCATTTTGCTAGATACTATTCAAAGATGTTCATGCATAAACGTTTAGCGGAGAGTATCATTTGTGCACATCCGGGTGGTTTACAAATGATATTTACATTTGAAATTCTGATCCATTGATCAATAAAATGAACACAAACAACCGAATTTTCAAACTTAAATCAAAAAAAAAATTCCATGATGCCTTTCTAAAATAAGCTTGTACCCTGTTTCAATATCATGACTGAACTGTATGGTCTCAACTAAAATCTTCAATTTTTTTTGTCGCCTCCGAATCATAGGAGAGACATAGGTATCGCTTTTTTTCCCGACGGTGTTGTTGTCTGTCATGCTTCAGTGATTATGTTCTGTTTTGGGATTTAACCCTCTTTTCCTGACACAGTTGCTGGTATAGTCATGAAACTTTATAAATTTGAGAACTTATATTTATACTCATTATAATGAAGCCAAAGTGACGTACCTTTCTTGCTCTCTCGGCTATTCTAAGTTTGTGAATTATGACCCGGTGTAGCAGTTACGGCATGGCATTGCATTGAATACTCATTTTCCGAAAGAGCCCATGTGTTCCGTGTATGTGCTAATATGGATTCAGTTTTGCAGGGTTAGAGGCGCCCGGGACCAATGATCTTTGGTGGCGCCCCTACCACGGCGCCTGGGACAATGTTCCTTAGTGGCGCCCAAACTTTGCTACATAGAACAGTTTTTATGCCAGTTGCCAACCCCAACCCAGCTCCTCCGAAATATAAATTTTGTGAAAATTTGCCCCCGTTACACTAAGGTGAAGGTGAAATACTATGAAAATTTTGGCTCTTAAGAGAAAACCCAATGTCGATTCGATAATCCGTTCAGCAGACAAAAACAAGGAAAATATTTTCAAAATGGCCAACATAGTGGCCATATTAGATGTGAGATTACCACAATTTTCATTTAGCTATACATCATAAGAAGTCTTTTATAGAAATTCTATGTAGCTTCAGCCATAGGTTTAGAAGAAATTGTGATAACAAGTATTTTAAGTGGCAACGAGGCCAGCGATATTGGATGTGAGATCGGCACCATTTTCATTTAAGCCAATCCAGGCATGATAGAAGTCTTTTGGTGAAAACCCCATGTCGCAGTGGCCATCAATTTATGAGAAATAGCCGTAGCAAGATTGGCTGCCATGTTGGAGGTCTGATCGGCACCATTTTCATTAGTACCAAGTACAAATCCCAAATCTTTTAGTGAAAAACCCATACTGATATGACCTTCCATTCAGGAGATATTGCGATAACAAGATGTTCAAGATGGCCGTCATAGTGGCCAGACTGGATGTCTGAGAGGCACCGTTTTCATGTAGGACCAACTAGAAGTTTCTTTTATATTGTGGGTTTGAGATTGCTCACCTGGCTTACATCTACCAGATGCAAGAGCAATTGGCCAACAAATCCGGGTTAGTAGGATACTTTCTGTCAAAATTTAATTCTGTTGTTTGGTTATGAAAAACAAGTTGTTTGAAGTTTTCTCTGTTTTTACTATCTTCAGCTATAAATGACGGGCGATCAGCTTCATTTGTATAAAGGGGCCCCGGCTGACCGTGGGATCTAAAGGCGCTCGCCTTACAGATCACTCACACATCTCACCTCTGTCTGCACGAGTTCGAGTCTCGGTTTAACTGTGGGTATGTGAGAAAGCTTGCCAGTAGCTTCCCGTGGGTCGGTGGTTCTTCCTTAACCAAAATATATGGGCTGCCATGTATCAGGAATCGTGCTGAAAAGTATCGTCAAGCCCCATTAAACCAAACCAAAAAATCATTTGTATAAAAGTAAAAGGGTTTTACATCAGGATGCTATGTCAAATTTGGTCAAACTCTGTTCAGAGGTCTTTAAGGTGATGAAGGTATTCAAAGATTTTTCTGTTGTTAGTAATAACATGTATATTATCTACACCTTTTCTACAAATTGTAGAATGGTTACTGGAAAATGTTATAAAAATCTGTTGAGCAGAATTTGAGACTTTGCGTTTCTATATTAGCAAAGGCGGTCACGTGTGACGACAGAATATTTGTATACACTTTAAAGGCTTTCATGCCAGGATGCGCTTTGCCAAATTTACTTGAAACTTGTCAGTGGTTTTTGCGAAGTCATTTTAAGGCTTTTAAAATTTTTGTAACCATAGCCAGTTTGATAGCAGATCAGCATCATTTGCAGCAAACAGAAAGGCCTTTATGCCAGATTGTTCTCCTTATTCAAAATAACGGAAGGCATATTTGATGGCGGATCAGAATCATTTGTATATACTTGGAACTCATTTGTGCACAGATCAGATGCTCTCTTTCCCATTGCCTCAGCACAATACAGCCTTTCCAGGTTTGATGCGCCTTTGACACCAAAACAAATTTTTAAAAATCAAATTCGGTTACATTCTGTTTAGCAGTATCAAGAAAAAAATCCTTTTAGTAATACAATATTCATCTCTCTCTCTCTCTCTCTCTCTCTCTCTGTCTCTGTCTCTCTCTCTCTCTCTCTCTCTCTCTCTCTCTCTATATATATATATATAATTTTTCAACAATTAAAAATGTTTCAAATTAACTTGAATCTCAAAAAAAGTATACATGTAAAAAGAATGGGAAAACTGAAAAAGCTGATACATGCTATCTGAATTATCATTACTATATTATTTTATCTCTTTATTCCAAGAAAGTGATTTCCATCCTACTTACTACATCCTGCTACAAACTATTAGTAGTACATAGATAAACTATGAATATAACATTACAAATATGGACATTTGCATATTTTATTTAGTACATAACAACAGATCCATGATTAAACAGAAATAAACTTTTCATAAGAAAATCTGATTGTACATGATATCCATTATCTTACCACTATAGTACTTAGTATCACTAATGCCAAGGAGTAGATCTACTTATCTAGCATTTTCCCACCATTATCCCACACAGTATCACTAATGTCATGGAGTAGATGTGATTGTGTAGTGTTTTCCCACGATTATACTACACAGTATAACTAATGTCATGAAGTAGATGTGATTGTGTAGTGTTTTCCCACCACTATACTTACACAGTATCACTAATGTCATGGAGTAGATGTGATTGTGTAGCATTTTCCCACCGCTATACTTACACAGTATCACTAATGTCATGGAGTAGATGTGATTGTGTAGGATTTTCCCACCATTATACTACACAGTATCACTAATGCCATGGAGTATTTCTGATTGTGTTGCGTTGTTCCACCACTATATCCGACTAGAACTTGTTGTGCCGTTTCTGCGTCAAATGCAACTTGTCCACCTTAAGAAGATATGCGTTTATACATAAATGCTTATTTTAATACATAAATCTATTTATAAAATCTATCTCTCTGTATTTTCATCTGTCATCAGATTGAGTCTCATCACTCATGTGCGACGAAAAATTAAGCAATTTTCTGTCATTGAAATCTACTAATATCAGGGGTGGGGGTGGTGGCCTTAATTTATCTATAGCGCAGACATAATACATTGTTGATCATTTATGGTTAGTATCATCGATGATCAAATGTTGTCTCCACAGAAAAAAAGAAATATATATATTTAAAAAAAAACAGAAAAAAGATAAAAGCTGAATGCAGATATCTAATTTTGCAGACTTGACCCTGTTGCTGGTCCATAAATGGATCATTGAATAATTGGAAGGAAACGTTTAGTGGGAAACTTTGTCAGACCTGCTTGAAAGAACTGTCCTGAGTATGTTAAAAATGCTCTAACGGAAGGAGATGCAGCACTTAGGGCTCACTTACCCAAATATTATTCCTTTTAAGAGTCTGAATTTATGATAATGATTTTTATACCCACTTTATGGATAAAGAGAAGGAGCAAAATAAGAAGAGGAGGAGAGGGGGAGGAGGAGGAGGAGGAAGAAGAACATGGTTTTTCTTTTTTTCTTTACAAAATATATGAATTGCCTGATTGAGCTCACCGAGAGTAAAATACACGGTGGCACTGTTCTTCCCATCTCCACCTCTGTTATGACCCATTACTCTCAGCTTGTAGACATTGTCCTTCTGAATACCATCAATGACTGCTTCATTAACTTTTCCTACCACAAGTTCCATGGCTGTCCTGATGTCATCGCTTGCTGTCCACCATTTCAACTGTGCAATATAAATTTAGACACGGTATGCAAACATTAACTACATCTTTGAAAGCGTTTTAATAGTCAACGATGATGGAAAAGAAAAGACTATAAATTCACCTGTGACATCTGAATTTCGTAACCAACAACGTTATCACCACCACCACAACTCATACTACTTTTACTATTACTTCTACTGATTCTTTTTGATGTACTTCTACTATTTGTACTACTACCGTCACTAACACTTGTGATACCCCCATTTTGTACACGACGGCTGCTATTACATCTCCTGCTACCACTCTATACTAATACCCACTACCACCATCATTGTCACCAACACAACCACCACTACCACCACCAAGAACAACAACTGCTACTACTAATATCAATCTTAGTCAACCATTCCCCTACTGCTATACATACTACTGTTATAGATGATGAATATTTACATTGGTCCTTGGAAATTTAGAAAATTTTTTGGTCCTTGAGAATAGTACGCTAAAACATGAGACTCCTTTTATCAAAATAGTATCTTTATGTTGGTATATTTGTTTAGACAAGCGTAAATATTAGTTGTATTTGGAAGCCTGAAATATTGCAATTGATTATAGAAACTAACATAAGTCTTTACGTTTTTCAGAAAGAAAAAATGTACGAGATATTTAATAGGTCATAGAACTAATCAGACTTGGAAAAGGTTCTGACTATGTTGAGAGATGACAAAAGATGAGTCAACATTGGTTGCTTTGTTTTGGAAGCTAACGAAACAAATCCTAATACCAGAATGAAATTCGTTGTTATACATAAACATATTCGAACAACAATGTATTGAAACCTGTCTACAAAGAACATTGAAGACACCATAAAATGTTGTTTTTTGTGGAGAAGTGTACCTTAAGAAATGACCATTTAATTTTCAGGCGGGGGGGGTGGGGGGGGGGGGGGGGGGAGAGTCTGGAATATTTTTTATTTAAATTCTGAACTTCCTATAGCTTGAAAAAAATAATTTTTACTCTGAGTTTAGAAACAAAAAGAACTTATATGTTAGTTTTAAAAAAATAAATTATCTTGAGGTGAAAGAAAAACAAATATTCTGGTTTGAAAGAAAATCCCAGCCCTCTCACCCGAAAATAAAATGGTCATTCCCTGAAAGGGAGGTAATATATGTGAATAAATTTAATAAAAGTGGGTCCATAAATGTTGTCCTGTCAATGTAAGGGAAAAAAGGTTAATAAATTCAGGATTAAAATGGTGATGGCACGAATGTGAGCTCCCTTAATACTGACAAAATATTACTAACGTACTTTGCAGTAAAGTTGACTTTTTTTGAAAAAAATTACTCATCAGCAAGTGGATACAATGTATAACATATCAGCAGACACTGCATACCTTGTGACTGTGTGTCATACTTTACTGTGCTAGACTCATGACTTGAAAAAGAATTAAACTTCATTACCTTGGTTGAGTCGCGCCATTTAATTTCCATACATTCGGCTGGTTCAAGACTTTGCATAATGTTAAATAAAGATTGAGATAAATATGTTTCAAACTTGAGAATCTGGATGAGGATACTGAGTCAATTTCACTCAAGAATAATATGTTGGAAGAAAAAAATCAGCAATCACCAAAATCGGGGTCCATTTGTGACGGAATAATTTGAAGCAAAAGTTTAGATGTCATAAAGGTTCGCGCACACGTAATCATGGACAAGGAACAATTTGTAAATTTCTAGTTTTAACATAGAAAACTGCACAATATTTATAAAGCTGTGTTGGTTTGGGTTTTTTTTTTAATAAAAAAATGTGTAAAAATGCATACCAGGGGTATTTGCTTTTTGGGTAAATCACAAATATCAAACTTTATCTCCATTGCAGTGTCATTGTAATTTATATCTTTTTTATTTATATATTTATTTATTTTTATCGTAGCAGTTCACTCAAAGTCAACCAATCTGGCTTTAACTTATCTAATGCAGGAACCTTCCTTGATGTCACTATTAAGTGTGTTCTCTAAGAGGTAATTACGAGCACACTCACATAACTAAATTCTAGCCAAATAAGTTTTTGCTCATGTGTTTAGGAGGTAACGTTTGATTTGTAATCTGATGGAGACAAAAAGTCAGAGACAAAGTTTGTTGAGGACGACTTCAGCCAACTTCTCAAAAAGGTCTCACCTAAACAGAATGTAAACTCTCATCGCTGATCAGAAAAACCAAGCCCAATAAATAGGGGTGAAACGATACACCTGTGCCACATATCGATACGATTCACGATACACAGCCTATTATACGATACATTATCGATTCTCAGTTTAAAGAATAAGAAGGCAAATGACAAATAATTATTCATGACTGCTGAAGATTAAAGTAAGATATAAAAGGTAGATATCATTTTGTATCGATTCTTCACCTCTTGTATCGATATGTGTATCGATATGGCAAAAGTATCGATGCATCGATATATCGATGAATCGTTTCACTACTACCAATAAATGTGTTGTTTTAAAACAGTTAATAAAAATTACCAATATTTCGCCTCTACATGTGTCCAAATGACTTTTGAGTATTTTTCATCTATTGCAGCTCTCTAGGGAACTACTTCCTTTTGTACTGACCTTGTTTATCACAAAGTAACGCATTTTTGTCTATGACATACAACTGAATTCTTTTCATAATATTAATTCAGTAACAAATTTACAATTTGTACACATTTCAATTTTAAAAAGCTGTTTGTGGTGTGTAATATTTCTCAAATAAATCTCTGTTCTTCTGATAGAGCCCCACTGACTAGAAATCGTCAACCAATACAAAACAGCATATGATATTGAACTTGGTAAAGCCTCGCCTCGAGCTTCCTTTGTTATGATAATATTCTCACGTACAACCTATTCACGAATACTGTAATTCAGCAGAAAAGGAAAAAGGTATATTTACTTTCCACATGAAGTTGGTGTTGGGCATGGTTTATAGACTTAATCTTTTTGTGTGAAAATGTCAATATGTGCAAAATTGTTATCTGATCAGCGGCATAAGTTTGAGTTCTATTAAGATGGGACCTTTTTTACACGTTGGTGGTAGTCGCCTGAGAAACGCTTTGTCACTGGCACTTTAAAAAAACAAACAGATTATAAATAAAAAATATGCGCCCATCCCATGTTTATTATTCCTCTATGTAGGCACAAGTAGGGCATGGCTGACTCCGGAGATTATTAATCAACAAGTCTCAGTGACCTAAACATGGTCTTGAACTAAACTTACTGTGCAGAAACCCTTATTTGACCTTTTGACCTCAAAATCAATAGATTTCCCTATTAACCAAAATGTAAGTCATCCACAAGCTCTTGTGAAAGTATTTGTCGAGAACTGACATTTTTGTGCAGAAACCATTTTATTTCTTCATCCACAGTGACCTTGACAATTTACCCTTTGACCCTCAAATAGATAGGCTTCTACTCAGCCTCAAGTGCAAGCCATCTGCAAAGCTCAGTCTTGGTCTGTGATGTAAAACTAAAGTTACTGTGCAGATACGATTATTTTTCTTTCAGAGTGACCTTGACCTTTGATATTGCAACTCCAAAATATACAGGCTTTTTTCCTAGAATATGTGTGCAAGCCATCCACAAAATTTGGTCTAGTTTGTGATGTAAAACTAAAGTTATTGTGCAGTAATTTTTCTTCTTTCAATCCTTGTTACCTTGACCTTTGACCTTTCAACCCAAACATAAGTAGGCTTCTTTCCTCATACACAAGCAAGCCATCCACAAAGTTTAATCTAGGTCTAGTTTATTCTTTCAGTCACTGTGACCTTTGACCGTGAAATCGATAGAATTCTTCCTTGCCCAAGTGCAAGCATTTACCAAGTTTGGTAGCATTAGATAGTGGAAAATTTGAATTACTATACTGAAATGAAATAGGGAACAAACGTATGTACGGACAATGCCATAACACAATGTGTTCCACCTTATGATGGGAGTATATAAAGAGTCGTCGCCCAAAAATAAAAACCATGAAGAAACCTATTAGAACACAGATTCATGGTGGAAAAATAACATGAAACTGAAGAAAAAAATCTGATTGGTCGAGGTATGAAACTTACCTTGTAGATATATATATATAGATACATATTTACACACAAACATACACACACACACAAATTGAAAACGACACAAATATAAAACAGTTTTACTAACGTTTTGAGCTAAACAAGCATTTCGTCAAACTACATCCACAAAACAATACCCTAAACACAAACGCAAAGAGAATATATGTACCTCTACATCTTTGAATGACAGGGGGCATCGACAAACAAGAGTTAAATAATGGAAGAAAGAAACAAATAATTGAAAAACTGTCTTAAAACGGGTACACTATATATCTCTTCTGCGCTGCCGTCAGACCAGCATAGTTCTGTAACAAAAATCAATGTTGGGATGATCGCATTAATCGCACAGAGAACCAATTTGTTTTGACCTATCCCAGGCTGGGGACAAAGGATGGAAACCATGCATGATGAAATTCAATGCCATCTTCAAAATATACTCAAGAAATTATATCTCGGTGACGTTATATGTTGAGGTAGCAAAGGAAATATGATAATGTCGTAGTGGGACACTGGACACGATTTATAATAATAATAAGAAGAAGAGGAAGAAGAATAATAATTTATGTAGAGAGTTACTGAATAATTACTTTGGTAAATATTATTGCAGGAATTGCATACAGATGATAAACTGATACCTGACTGGAATTTTGATAAGACTGCATTGGGAAGGTTAAACTTTTTCATTTAGGCCAATTATCCATGAGTTTTTAATTGCAGTATCCAGTATCGTTCCTTATGTGTGTGTTCTATATTGGTTCAACCCAGGTAAGACTCAATCAGTAGCATCTCGAGGGAATTGACTGAATGTTAAGTTGAGTTGTAGTGGTTGGCGAGTTTTGCATTGTTTTTGTTGCTAATGTAACTCATGTGGTGATTCATTCGATTTCTGAAATAAACGGTTTTGCCAACATATTGAGTTGCATAGATTTTGCATGTCTGGAGATAGATTACATTTTTGGTTCGACATTCTAACTTCTGATTGAATGTTAAGGTAACTCCTACTGACAAACTTCTGAATGATTTGATCTTGAGTACGTATTTGCAAATTATGTAACTCTTGTCTTTGCAGCAGTATGTGCCTGACTCTGTGGTCTTCTTTGAGGTTACTTTGGTACATATCAGATGGTGCTTGAGATTTTTAAGTCTATGGTACAGGAGAGAGAGAGAGAGAGAGAGAGAGAGAGAGAGAGAGAGAGAGAGAGAGAGAGAGAGAGAGAGAGAGAGAGAGAGAAACCTTATATCCATCCAGAGTAGCCTCACGAAATTCTATGCTGTTGATACCACGCCATTTCACCCTGACACTGTTAGGGCCATGCAAAAACACCCAAACAGCCTCAGGATATTTAGATGGAGCTGTAAGGGAAATAAAGAGTAAATGCAAAATTTCATTAATCTAGCGTCTCAGTAACAATTATATATATATATATATATATGGGCTTGTAAATTTTCCTTTGCCAAGCAAGTTCATTCCCGTGCTCCATTGCACCTTGCTCCTTTCCTTCCGTTTCTTTTGACCTTGACCAATCCTTTTCTGGCAATGAGCGCTATACCAAATCAAATCAGGTACTGGAGCAGGGAGATAGGTGCTGTCACTTGCGGCACTGGTTCGATTCCTGCTCTGTACAAATTATAATCTTGAAACTGTTTAATTCTATTGATGTCATTATATATATATATATATATATCACAAAGGAAAATCGAACTGGTAAGTGTGTGTCTTGTAGATCTTTTGGTTCCTGCTTAGAAATGTTATTAACGAGCAACCAATGGACAAAGTTTTCTGAAGTGGAAACCCAGTCTGGAAATAGCATTGTACATAGATGCTATCTAGCAGGAGAGGTGATCCTTGTATGAGTTGAACTGTTTGCAAAAGAGACCATTTTCGTTTTTGTTGTTGCAAAACGTCTCGAAAATATTTGATATATGCATTTTTACAAATAATCATTTAAAACTTTTTTGGAAAGAATTTGCTTTAATATTTCCACTCTTAAATTACCATCACTATTAGGAAGAACATCGTTGGTACTGAGGCAATGCCAATATGTTTATCAAACTAGAATTGAGCATATAGTTGCATAGTTGAGTATATTTTTGGGGTGTGGGTGAGAGAAATGTTCAATCGTTTTTTTCAAGGAGTCATATATCTCCAGGATTTTCAAAAGCAAAATCAAAACAGAAAAAAGAACAATAGATATCTTCACATAAAACAATTTTTAAGCTTACTGAAATAAAGTTTTCTTGAGAATTTGAATTTAGTGCAAAATTTTGTGCTGTAGAGAATTATATATATTCGAATAACAACTTTTATGATGAAAAGCAATTCAGAAGTTCAGAAGAGAGTTGCATAGCAGACTTTACACACAAATAGAATAACCATTTTATTGACTTGCGGAAGAACATGACCATTTTTAATATTACTAACAATTGATAGGTCTCCCTTATGAATACCATAAATGAAGACCCTTATGAATACCATAAATGAAGACCCTTATGAATACCATAAATGAATACCCTTATGAATACCATAAATGAAGACCCTTATGAATACCATAAATGAAGACCCTTATGAATACCATAAATGAAGACCCTTATGAATACCATAAATGAATACCCTTCTGAATACCATAAATGAAGACCCTTATGAATACCATAAATGAAGACCCTTATGAATACCATAAATGAATACCCTTATGAATACCATAAATGGCAAAAAAATGCTGTCTTGCAATGTTTGAGGTCGACAAAATTCACATGTATAATTTTTTCAATTTTGCAATTGTTCATTTACAGTCAAACCAGTGTATAAAGACCACTCGGGACCTCCTGAAATTGTTTTTTTCAACTGTTGGTTTTTACCTACAGGTGAAAATGCAAATGTATTTGTATGTTTTGGGACCCATGGAACTAGATCTTTATACATAGTCATTCCACATAAAAATAATACAAACTTATTGTGAATCCTTAATTACAGTACACTGCTAACGGAATTCGCCTCTTTTGGGGAAAGGGGTACCATTGTCTTCACAGACTGGCCATTGTTCATTGGATCTATTATTTCATGCCTTTAGCAACCACACCAATATGGGCCTTACGAAAATAAACAAATTCACAATACTTACCATATTCGTCAACGGGGATTAGGAATCTTTCACTAGGCGTGCCCTTTCCAGCAGAGTTTAAAACCTCAACATTGAACCAATAATGGTGATGTGGTACAAGTCCTATAACAACGCCATGATTCACGTGTTCAAATACATATAATGAGTCAGCTACACCTCTTGGAAAGTCCTTGTCGAAGTAGTCAATCTAGAACAAAAATAATTTTTGTCTGAAATGATTTTACTTTCTTTCTTTCTATGTAACTGTGACAAACAAATTGATACACTTTTCAATTTAGATATTTCATACTGTTCACAAGATATCCTCAATATTTCATTACTTGTCTTTTGAAGTCCACAATATATATATATATATATATATATATATATATATATATATATATATATATATATATATATATATATATATATATATATATATATATATATATATATATATATATATATATATATATATAGAGAGAGAGAGAGAGAGGGAGAGAGAGAGAGAGAGAATTACATACAGGTTAGAGAATTTTTAAATTGTACTCTACAGAAATTTTTATCCGGGTCTGTGGGTTACAGCATCCATTGCCTTGCCTGCATGCACCAACCACTATACCCCCTCGACCATGCACACATCACCATAAAAATAATGCTATAAAAAGTCGCTGGCATAGGCATTCGTGCTTAGCAGACACACCTACATATCAATCCAGTAATTAATTCTCATCTAAGTATATATATATATATATATATATATATATATATATATATATATATATATATATATATATACACAGACAGGTGCCTGCATAATACATACAGCTTATTAGTACATAAATTTGATCTGGGTGCTACTATTGTGTCAAGTCTGATAGCGGAAGGATAGACCCAAAGGGTTGAGTGTGATCCGATTGCCTTCCGCTATCAAACAATAGGCGATACAAGCACCCAGATCAAGTTACTGTACTGATGATGAGTTTATTATATATCGTAAACAATTATTTCATAATAAAACGACAAGTTTTTATGTTGTTGTTGTTGATGTTCTTTCACTTAGATTTCATTCATCTACTCCGATTGTACATTGCATCTAAATATAGCGTAACTGCTGCACTAACATTGTTAGTGATGTCATCCTTGACTGCAAGGAATATATACACAAAACTGCATATGTGTTTTGATCTGAGTGGATGGAAAAAAACGAGTTTGATATGGTGCAGGGATATGTCGAAGTTGTCAGGCTGAGATGCATTCATAAGCCATATCAAACGAGTTCTTACCCCTACTCAGAACAAAACATGAAGGTGGTTTTGTGTTTTTTACATACCCCCTCTTTTACGCATTCTAAATATTTGTAGCCTTCCTGTACGAATGAAATTCAAAATGAATTGGGATTTATAAAAGTTTGATTCACTGCGTCTAAAAATATCTATGTATGGACATCAGTAAAGACACCGAAGTAGTTCAAATCTAGGTGTGTGATATGGAAATACAGATTAAACAGCTGTATCAAATGCCAGATCAAGCATGTAAGATTAAATAGCTATGTAATACATACACAAAACTGCATACATGTTCTGTTCTGAGTTGGCGGAAAGAACAAATTTGATTTGGCATACGGATATGTCGAGGATGTCAGGCAAACTAGTTTTTTCTTTCCCCTGACTCAGCACAAAACACGAATGCCTATTGTATTTATTACATACTCCCTTTTTTACGCATTCTGAATATGTTTAGCTTTACTGTGCGAGTGAAATTCAAAATGAACTGGGATTTATATAAGTTTGATTCAATGCGTCCAAAAATATCTGCGTGCGGACGTCAAAGAAGGCACCTAAGTAGTTCGAATCTGGGTGTGTGATACGGAAATACGGATTGAACAGCTGTATCTAACGCCAGATCAAGCATGTAAGATTAAATGGGTATGTAATATGATATGGAAATACGGATTGAACAGCTGTATCGAACGCCAGATCAAGCATGTAAGATATAATAGGTATGTAATATGATATGGAAATATGGATTGAACAGCTGTATCGAACGCCAGATCAAGCATGTAAGATTAAATGGGTATTTAATAAAAATATGTATCAGTTGTGCATCTAATACAAGGCTTTTGATCATTCCCAGGAAAAGTAGCCTTTGTCATGGGTTGTAAAATTATGGGGATATAATAAGGTTCATTTCTTATAAATGAATTTGGAAATGACTTATTTAGAATATGGCTATTTAGAACCAGTGATGACATAATGAAGGTGACCTTTAAGACTGACTTAGTTGTATATAATATATTAATTTTAGAAACATTGCTTTTATATAATTATAACACCTTATACAGGTTATAAAATGTCTAATATACACCTTATGTGATATGCACCTTACATGATATATTTTGTCCATGAATTACAGGATATATTTTGTCCACACCTTACAGGATATATTTTGTCCATGCCTTATATTCTGATGCCAATCCTACATAAATATTTTCAAAGCGAATGAAGCGTGCAAGCGCTCATGGTTTGTGTGTACTGAAGCAACTCTAGCTTATTTATGTTATGTTTACAAATTACCTAAAAGAAGATATAAAAATATATGCAGAAATAAATTTGCTATTTTTGGAAATATACCTGATAGCCAGCTACTTTGCCCTTCACTATTTCCCTGCTGTCTGGAAGTGCATCCCACGTGATCATTGCAGACGTTCCATTAATTGAATAACCTCTCACATTTTTCACTTGCACCACTGGCACTGCACAAAGTGAAAGAAAAATCATGTAAATATTTTTATTGTTTTCTTTTTTTTACAGAATTTGGAAAATATTCCATTCTTCTTACAACTAATATTCTATAGTAGCTACAAACTTTTGGACTAAAATAGCATCTTAGTAAATACACTGACTTAGTACAAATATTCATCTTAGTAAATACATTGACTTGGTACAAATATTCATCTTAGTAAATACATTGACTTGGTACAAATATTCATCTTAGTAAATACATTGACTTGGTACAAATCTTTATCTTAGTAAATACATTGACTTGGTACAGATCTTTATCTTAGTAAATACATTGACTTGGTACAAATCTTCATCTTTAAGTAAATACATTGACTTGGTACAAATCTTCATCTTAGTAAATACATTGACTTGGTACAAATCTTCATCTTAGTAAATACACTGACTTGGTACAAATATTCATCTTAGTAAATACATTGACTTGGTACAAATATTTATCTTAGTAAATACATTGACTTGGTACAAATATTTATCTTAGTAAATACATTGACTTGGTACAAATCTTTATCTTAGTAAATACATTGACTTGGGACAAATCTTTATCTTAGTAAATACATTGACTTGGTACAAATATTCATCTTAGTAAATACATTGACTTGGTACAAATCTTTATATTAGTAAATACATTGACTTGGGACAAATATTTATCTTAGTAAATACATTGACTTGGTACAAATTTTTATCTTAGTAAATACATTGACTTGGTACAAATCTTTATCTTAGTAAATACATTGACTTGGGACAAATTTTTATCTTAGTAAATACATTGACTTGGTACAAATCTTTATCTTAGTAAATACATTGACTTGGTACAGATCTTTATCTTAGTAAATACATTGACTTGGGACAAATCTTTATCTTAGTAAATACATTGACTTGGTACAAATATTTATCTTAGTAAATACATTGACTTGGTACAAATATTCATCTTAGTAAATACATTGACTTGGTACAAATCTTTATCTTAGTAAATACATTGACTTGGTACAAATCTTCATCTTAGTAAATACATTGACTTGGTACAAATATTCATCTTAGTAAATACATTGACTTGGTACAGATCTTTATCTTAGTAAATACATTGACTTGGTACAAATCTTCATCTTAGTAAATACATTGACTTGGTACAAATATTTATCTTAGTAAATACATTGACTTGGTACAAATCTTCATCTTAGTAAATACATTGACTTGGGACAAATCTTTATTAGTAAATACATTGACTTGGTACAAATCTTTATCTTATATACAGAGGGCCTATATGGTTCTATTTTAAAGAAGAACTAGATAGAACCTATGACCATAGTCCATTGTAAAACCCTTATAAAGACTTATTAGCCATTACACGGTTTTTGCTGTTGTCAATCTATTGAACAAGGTATACCATCCTGTAACTGTTAATTTATAGTGAATAAGGATGTTAGTATTGTAACATTGTACTAAAGTGGCATTAGATCTATAACAAGGCCAAGATGAATAGAAGTCAATCACGAAAATATTGTACAATACTGTACTGTACTGTACAGTACAGTACTGTGCTGTAATGTGCTGTGCTGTACTGTGCTATACTATACTATACTATACTATACTATACTATACTATACTATACTATACTATACTATACTATACTATACCATACTATACCATACTACACTACACTACACTACACAACACTACACCAAACTACACCAAACTACACTATGCCACACCACACCACACCACACCATACCATACTCCCACCACAATATTCTAGACTACTCTCCACAGCACTGTACTATATTGTAAGATGATATACCTCCTTCGGCAGAGAATATCTCTTTCACAGAAGATTCTGGTCCTTCACCTATGTCATTATAGGCACAAACTTTAACCTCATAAACAAGGTAATACATCTCTTTGCCCACTGTCACAGTATACTTGGAAACATTTCCAACCCTCTTCTGAAAAACACAAATAAACTTGCTCTGAGCTATGTATATATGTATATATATATATATATATATATATATATATATATATATATATATATATATATATATATATATATATATATATATATATATATATATATATATATATATATAATATAAAGAAAATAAAAATCTGTTATTTATGTTTATATTTACTCTAGGACTTTTCAGACTTAAGGTAAAGTAGTGGAAGGTGGCTTTAATGGAAATAATAGTTCATAGCCATATATTCTTAAGTTTTAGCAATTTATATTTATGTCAATTTAAAAGATAAAAAAAAACTTTTTGAGGAAAACGTTAGCTTTTTGATAATTTTCTATTATTAGGCCTGCAGGAGGAGGAAGGTATTTAAGCACTTGGATTCTTTGGATGTTATATGTTGCTTAACTCAAATATTTACATGTATTTATAATCCTCTTATGTCTTTTTGTTCTAGATTTCATTTGTTCGAGAACTTCAAACTATTTATTTTACTGACAAAGTAACACTTTTTGGGCTTGACTCTCAACCTTGGAGCAGATTAATTAAAAATGTTGCTCAGCCATCATACATATTGCGCCAGTGCCTTTTTCAATGTTTGGAGACTAATTCCAAACCATATGCATAGAATTCAATACTATGTACACTGAGCACATGAAAATAATTCCAGGTCATTCATGTGTTATTCACAGTCTATAAGGACTAATGCTTTTCAAGTCATTATAGTTTGGACATTAAATTATACTGTCTGTATCACGTGCTAAGAAAATATGAAATTAAAGACATCAGAAAATGTATTTAATACAAATGATCTTTACTTCAGGGTTTTTACATAATACTTGCTTTTTCTTATTCAAGTCATAAAATACCCAATCATGTAAGAAATTCTGTAAAATGACTATAGAAATAAACAGTTTCATGTATAATTTTGCATTTACAGAGGTTTGTTTCTGTATAAATTGCTTTGATTTTCTTTTGTATCCATCTTAGATGTTTGCCTTTGACAAAGGCACCCACAGGTCATAAAAGGGTCAAGGCTAATTTATATTTGTTACCTTTGTTAGTGTTATGATGTCATATGTGACAAATTTTTTGCTGCACTCGAGAATGCAACATCGCATAGAAATGTCATTAGCAATCAAGTTCTACACATTATGTGATAAAGGAAATCTTAAACATGCAAGATGCCACTCATTGCAAGTAGCTCCTGGTAGATAGTATTATTCAACTCACACAACACACATATAAAACAATAATATAGGAACAAGCAGATACTGGATGGGAAGCAACATCTGTACTGACAAATCTCCAGAGTGCAAAACTAATTTCAAGCAAGAGTAACGTGAATGGCATGTTATATGCTCGCCTCGTGTTTAATACTTGTCTAGATGTAGATAACTGACATGTTTGTGCAAAAATAAATTCACTTCATGTACAGTACAGCTCACGTGATTTTTCGGAACTCCGCGCATCGCGGTGGGGGTGGAGAGTGAGTGGAGAGGATTAAGAAAAACCCCTCCACCATCACTCCACGCGTCCTGACGGAGTTGTCGTGGAGACTCGCGGAGAATAGCCCTGCACACCATGCTTTCTCGCGGAGTCGCATCCGATCACCACCACGGAGTGGATGTGGTTTCGATAATATGGGCGTGGTTTACTGTTTATCACCCATGCAAGCAGAGGTTGAGAGAGAGACGGAGGGGGGGGGGGCACTGATTTATCTACATCATTATCACTCTGGGGAGCAATTTGCTAACTTTTTATACTGAAAAAATGTAGTAATTCAGTTAATTATAAATATTTCCTTGTTCTAACGAAGATAATGTATGATACATAGTGCCAAATCATATTTAAGATGATGATAACGTAATGACGAGGCCTCGTAAACTGTATTAATACTACATTTTGCGCAATGAATCTAATTTCTTTTCTTCAATACTATGTTATCGGAATCTAAACATGCATTCATATCCTTATTTCTTTTTCAGATAACGCAATACAAAATTGTAATGATCGTATGAAAGTCAGTGATATTGTACTACGTGCAATGAAAAGAATGATAAAAATCGAACAAATTAATAACAAAGCTGCAGTCATACCTGACTAAAGTGAAACAAAATCGCACAAGTTCCGATGGTTACTCCATGCATGAGTACTCATTCACATATTGTACGTTTTTTTCTGACATCCAATCACTTAAATAAAGCATTATTAAGATTTCACATCGTTATTTTATTTTAAAATGTACTATTTTGCATTAATTACCAAAGTAGCAGGTTTTTTTTAAAATCACAAATGGTCGCAAAAGGTCATCCTAGATACATGTAGTTGACACGTGCAAGTAACCTAGCACAACAGAAGCCATCAGCACTGCATGTTTTCTTTGATATTGATGTGTTAATTTCATTTGCTAACTGTTAACCTAAAAGTACAACAGCAATGCTTCTGCAGGTTTGTTTTCTCTGCCATTGATTTGACAAACTTGCGCATCAGATGAAATTAATGTTTAACTTTTTCTTTTCTGTTCGTTTTCCTACTGCATAATACAGAAAAATAAGATGAATAATTTTAGATAATTAACTCTTCTTAGTAAAGTCCCCCCCCCTCTCTCTCTCATAAAATATGGAATCCAAATCACTACTGCACAAGTTATCATAAACTGAAATCTGGAAAAGTTTGCAAGTGGTAAGAAACAGAAACACGCTCAATAACCAAAGGCTCTAACAGTCACAAACAGGAAACTGCATTCTTTAATATCTGCATAAAAATAATTAAAAAAGTATATTTTATTTTTATATTTTCGCTTTAGGAAACTGAGCAAATAATAGGATACACATGGAGACGATACATCCATGCAAAATGCTCTAAACTTGTTGGAAATTAAAATCTCTGAACATCTCAGATTTTAGAATTTTCCATATTATTTTTCATTTCGGTAATAAGCCGAGTTCAGATTAATTACTAACAATTATCAAACTTCCGTTGTTAATGGCGGGACCATAATTGCGGCTGTAAAGTACAACGTGCCAAGTCAGATGGCTTCGTGTGATAAAAACACACTGTTCCCAAGCTGAAACTTACATCATCCTTTGATGCAAACCCTTGTTAATATTTTACAACAGTGTTCACAATGGTCATTGCCTTGATTTCTGTAGAACATCCGCTGAAGTCAAGTCTTTATTAGGGAGAGACAATTGAATTTTCCAACCAGGGGGGTAAATGCATGAAAACAATTGTCTTTCTCTGATTTTTGCAGCAGATGTTAATTCGTTCCATATTTCACTTAAATTAAATAATTACTGTGATGAAAGAACAAAAAATATCCCGGTTGAAAAAAACAAAACAACATATAAACCCCGTATATTAAATGGTCAGTCTCATACAGTATACATGCAGTCATAATATTCAGCCTTGTGACTCTGCTATTACTGCTTAAAGACTAAGCACGCGGTTTGCATTTCAGTGTAAATTCAGTGTTTTAGGTTTGTTGGGGGGGGGGGTAAGCAGAAGCGGATGTAAATTTGGATTTTAATTGTCCATATCTCAGAGAATTACTTTCCTTTTGAACAAAATGATAAATTTATTCTGCTTGAGAGGCTCAGCAATGTGTGCTTCTCGTCAAGTCAGTGCATAAGTTTGTTCATATTTCTTTGAAATAAATTAAAATCATAAACTTATTGCAAAAGAAGTCGATCAACCTTTTATAAACAGTAATGTGTACTCAATATAGAAGCCTTTTGAAATTATTTTTTATTGTCCAAATATATGATCGAAATAAAAACGACTGATTCTTCAGATGGTATCGGGTTGTAAATCACTCTTGACGTCTCAGTCTTTCCATAGGTGGTCTTCATTCATTGGCTGTTCAGATGTCAATCAGTAATGTCGACTAGCCCCTCCATGGTGGAGTTTACATCGGCATGCCTGCCAAAATGCAGTGGTGATTTGTAGGTATTTATGCCAATTTATGCCTCCACTGCGGAGTGCTATCGCGGAGCTAAAGTGGAGGGGATTAAGTACCCCGCCACGATGCGCGGAGTTCCGAAAAATCACGTGAGCTGTACTGTAGTCATAATGAACTTGGCCTCTGACCTTTTGATTTCAAGATAGTTTTGATTCTTCCTTATCCCAAGTGGAAGTCATCCACAAAGTTCAGTCAAGCTGTGAGATGTAGAACTAATGTTTTTGAGCAGAAACCATTTTTAGTCTTTCTGGCACAGTGACTGTGACCTTTAATTCTGACACTGGTCGGACTCTTCCGTACCCCAAGTTCAAGCCATCCACAACGTTTGGTAACTGTAGAAGGTGCAGAACTTGCGATATTATGTGGAAACCAATGTTCTTCTTTCAGTCACAGTGACCTTGACATTTGACCTCCAAATTGACACATTTCTTTCCTACCCCATGTGATGGCCAGCCACAAAATGTGGTAAATGTATATGGTGGACAACTTGAGTTATTGTGTGGAAACCATTTTTTTTCTTTTTTTTCTAGTCGCAGTGGCCTTGATTTTTGTGCTTTTGTCCCAGAAATCGATAGGTTTTTTTTGTTAGCCCAAGTGCAAGCCATCCTTAAGGTTTGGTAACTGTGGATCGGGGATAACATGAATTACTGTGCGGAAACAAAATTGGTAACAGACAGACAGACAACATAACATGATACACTCCTCCTTATGGCAGTAATATCAAAATATGGTGATATTTAGGCCTAACAGCAGGTGTGTATATGCATTATATTGTCATTAAATTACTTGTAAATCAAAGTGTTTAATAACGTCATACATGAAATTACTTGTAAATCAAAGTGTTTAATAATGTCATACATGAAATTAGTTGTAAATCAAAGTGTTTAATAATTTCATACATGAAATTACTTGCAAATCAAAGTGTTTAATAATGTCATACATGAAATTACTTGTAAATCAAAGTGTTTAATGTCATACATGAAATTACTTGTAAATCAAAGTGTTTAATAATGTCATACATGAAATTACTTGTAAATCAAAGTGTTTAATAATGTCATACATGAAATTACTTGTAAATCAAAGTGTTTAATAATGTCATACATTAAATTACTTGCAAATCAAATTGTTCAATAATGTCATACGTTAAATTGCTTGTAAATCAAAGTATTTAATAATGTCATACATGAAATTACTTGTAAATCAAAGTGTTTAATAATGTCATACATTATATTACTTGTAAATCAAAGCGTTTAAGAATGTCATACATTAAATTAGTTGTAAATCAAAGTGTTTAATAATGTCATACATTAGACCAATTTGTTGTATTTAACAGTCTCCAGAAAGCTTCATAACCAAAGCCGGGTCCTGCCTCTTCTGCCCTGCTAAGAGGCTGCAATAATAATAATAATAATAATAATAATAATAATAATAATAATAATAAATATTGAAAACACACCATGAAAGCTATAAAGACATAATTTACAGTCATCTGTTCGTTGCTACTCATGAGTGATTGCCACTTTTGTTGAATGATTTTATTTGAAAATGCTTACTTATTATAGGATTTACATCTAGAATATTGTCTCCAACTGTAAATAGAAAGTTAAGTAACTTTCTAACAGAGTAACCAATAAATCATAAATGTGTCGGTGTCCGAATCATTTGGCTTCTATTCCAACCAAGAAATAGTCTACCTGAAGAAAAGTAAAAAAAAGTAAATGGTCTTGTTTATGAGCAAGAACAACAGAGTAAGAACAGACGTGGCAACTTCCTATCCAAAATCTAGCAGTTAATATACTACGACTAAATATAGCAGCCCCTGCCTGCCCTCCCTACCCCCCTCCCTCCTCCCTCTTGTATCAGCCATCTTTCTCTATGGAACCAAGAGAAATTCTTGGGTGCACTTTGGTCAGAACAATGATGTAACATGACTACAACCAAGGTCACCAGGACAGCCGAACAATGATCACAGTAAAAGGTGTCCCTACAGCCAGAACATACCCAAAGATACCGCTTACATATTTCGAGTACATTTTGTATCTTTTATATTTTCAAGATTCATCTGATTTAGCTGACATCAGTGTAATTTAATAACAGGTAAACCCTTCAAAAATTACCCCATTTGATCTATTATTGTCAATAGTGCAAATCAAAATCAGTAACAGCTATCACTCGCAATATGTAAGCAAAATGTTTTCAACATTTTTTCAATAAAAAAGCTTTATTAATTTCTAAGAGATTTCTGAAATGCTTACACCTTATATGCAAAATATTTTCCAGTTAGAGTTGCCCATGAAACAACTTATAAGATTTAATCAAACAGCCTATGAAAGCACCTTCATGATATAAAAGCAATGTGTCCGATTTATGTTTATCACACCCCGCAAGTCTGGTTATTTGTCTTCCTATTCCTCAGAGGTTACATTTCTCCTGGTTCTGTAGCTACACAAAATTAGTGGACTTCTTTGATGCAATAACTAAAAAAGTCTCATTCTTTCTCACCTGTATCTAAATCGGCAAAAAGTTGGTAAATGTTTCAAAAGTCCTCTAAATGATGTCACACACATGTGGAATAGTTTGCAGTCTCACACATGGAGCTTGCTTGTATAGGATACAAGCCATATGATTCATGAACTGTCCATATATACAGACAGTGCACATATTGTGTCAATGTAAAATTTGGTTCATGTACAAAATATTAATTTGTCAAATATGTTTTCTTCCATGTAATGATCAGTTCTTACTGGATTAACACAAATTCATTTTTAAATGTAAATGATAAAATATGCATTTAACTTCATGAGGTTATAATGCAAACAAGTTTTCATTAATGTACCGTTTATACTTGCACATAATCCGATACCAACTGCAAACTGCACAGACCCAGACATGCCGGCAGATCTGGGTCTATGCAGTTTGTAAGGACTAATCAGTAGAACAAACAACATAGACCCTGATCTGCTGGCACATTATGTGACGGCAGATCAGGGTATATGTTGTTTGCATTTGGACCCGGTTTATATGCGAGTATAGATGGTATGTTCGAACTTACATCCCAGGTAATAGTAAGAGTACCTTCACTGCCACCACCTCCGACAACATTTTCCGGAGCCATCTTCGGTTTGTCGGAAGGCATCAGATAGAAACCTGATTGCAAGATTTAAAAAACATATCACACTCAGATCAGACTCAACATTAAATTCTGATGTATAATTGGTCAGTGATTAAAAATTAACCAATTAAAATGTCATAATTTTGAGTTGTGTCTGGGATTTTGCATGATAAAATATTTACAATCCTGGAACCTGATTAAAAAACTTTTTCTGAATACATTATTATTTTTAAACATATCTCTTTTGCAAAGGTTTGTTTTAGACCTTTAGTCTCGTTATTATTCTATTAGATTTTGCTCAAATTTATATTTACTGCTAAATATACTATCAGGTTGCTATCAAAAGTAAATATGTTTAGCCTAAAATTGAGTTGAGTCTTTTTTGTGTAAACCTCTTATATTTTATCAATAAATTATTATTATTATTATTATTATTATTATTATTATTATTATTATTATTATCAACATCATCATCATCATCATCATCATCATTATTATTATTGTTATTATTATTATACCTGTTGGAAGGCTCGGACCGCCAGCACCATATGGGATATTGATGGCTCTTAATCGGAAACTGTACGCTGTGTTGGGACTCAGATTCTGGACCAGATAAGATCGGCGGTCTGAATATTGGGCACTTTGTAACAGTGTCTTCTCACTGGAAATGTCTTAAAATGAATAGAAGATTAATTATAAGGATTCGTTTGATTTGATTAGGAAGTCTGTGAAATGACGTGAGGTAAATAGCATAATATGAACTATTTGCTGAGAGTTGCATGCTGTTTTATGCAAATAGTTTCATAACTTTATAATAAACTAGTATGTTGCAAAGTTGACATTTGTTACAGTTGTAATTCTAATCATTAATTTTTATCAATTTTCATATATTTAAGAAGAACACTAGAGTAGTTCCAAAATGTAGGCTTTGCGTAAAGACACCTGTAACACTTTTATTTACCAACATTCATTTTTGATTAAATACATGAGTATGAACAACTTTATTCCAAACATGCACCTATATTACTTGTTTCCTGTTAGTGTATTTAGTTGGATGTGTGTGGGGAAAGAGTGTACAAACATCCCTAATCAAGAACTAGCACAACTGTTTGTCTTTGCTATAAGCATATAAAAAAATAAAAAATACTGCCGAAATTTGTGTAAATGTTTATCTTGCCTTAGAGTTGACAACCAAGACAGAGAGAAAATCTGTGATGTTTACTCTTCTTTTTTCTACAAGGTGATACACAATGTGCAAGAGTAAAATTAACACCATAATGAAATCAGGAAAACTCATACCTGTCTCAATGACTCTCCATTCAGAGTCATAATTTGTTCTGGCCTCCACAATATAAGGTATCATACCACTAGTTATCTGAGAGCCAGATAACTAGTCTACTGGTGGGGAATAAGAAATAGGGCACTGTACAGTATATACTCGTGTATAAGCTGGGTCCACATGCAAACAACATAGACCTTGATCTGTCGTTGCATAATGCGCAGGCAGATCAGGGTCTATGTTATTTGTTCTACTGATTAGTCCTTACAAACTGTACAGACCCAGATCTGCCAGCGCATTATGCAATGGCAGATCTGGGTCTATGCAATTTGCAGTTGGTATTGGATTATACGCGAGTATAAACGTTATGTCTTGAGATGCACCCATTGTCTAGTAAATGGATTTCATTCTTTCCATTATTAATTCACAAATTTAACTTAGATCTATAGTTGACAACAAAATATTTGCTTTTATCTTGATATCCTGTATTTAATTTCCTCCTGACAAAATATCATATGAACTCTTGGTGCAAGGCCATGTTATTAGCTGTAAAGCAGGAGTTGCCTGATATCCTGTATTTCATTTCCTACTGACAAAATAGCACATGAACTCTTGGTGCGAGGCCATGTTATTAGCTGTAAAGAAGGGGTTGCCTGTTTAACAGCACAAGGCTCAAAAAATGAGGACCTGTTTTTCATGATTGAAAAGAATTTCACTAATTCTAATTAATGGAAGTATGTGTGGTTTGTGTGCCAATCTCATGCACAAACTATTGTTATATTTAAATATGGAAAATTAATTAGTGGTCCGATCCCTATATACCAGCACCTGTATTACTTGTTTCCTGTTAGTGTATTTAGTTAAATGTGTGTGGGGAATACAGCACAAACACCCCTAATCGAGAACTAACACCACCGTTTGTCTTTGCTATAAGCATATGAAGAAAAAAAATAAAACAAAATTTAAAAAAAAAACAAAACCAAATTAAAAAACAATAATAAACTACTGCTGAAATTGTGTAATCTTGAAAATGTTTATCTTGCCTTAGAGTAGACAACCAAGATAGAGAGAAAAATTGTGATGTTTACTCTTCTTTTCTCTGTAAGGTAATACGTAACATTCAAGAGTAAAATTAACACCTTCATGAACTCAGGAAAACTCATACCTGTCTCAATGACTCTCCATTCAGGGTCATAATTTGTTCTGGCCTCCACAATATAATGTGTAATCGGAGATCCGTTGTCTGCTGCAGTGCTCCATGTCCAATACAGACGTATTGTTGTGGAGTTCCTTCCAATATTGTCAGCATAAACTCCTGCAGGCTCACCGGGGGGACCTACAAGGATAAAGAAAATCTAGTCAAGGAGTTAGATTTTTGTCTTTGTGAAACTCCTTTGAGTACAGTGGTGGATGCAGATTTATTGTTTGGGGGGAAGGGGGCCTAAGGGTGGGTGGGTGGATGGTGTAAACAGGTAGGCGAGAAGTCTGGTGGGGGCCCAGGGGGAGAAACCCCAGAAGCGCCTGCACCTGGATTTTCAGCATTTCCAGGGCATAATTTTAACAGGCTCAAACCATCTCCCCTCTGGATCCCCCCCTGAGTAGTTAACAAATAATCCAGCCTTCAAATTCAATTTCTTTGACTCGATACAGTCACTATATTCATTATTTGTGGTCTTCTGTTTGTTTTTCAAATGAAAAAGAAAACATTTTTTTTTTCATCAAAGTGTATTTAATAGCGTTATAAGCTAGCTTTAATAGCGTTGTTTAGCAGTGGCCCTCGTGCGAAGTCACGGATTACTACCGCATATCTAAAAATAGAATGTAGCCCCAGCTTCGTACAAACAGATTATAATCTGGTGGGCCAGTACCATTATTTAAATGATAAACTACTGTACTTCGATGCTTCCAACAAAATGGTAAACTGAATATGCATTATGCCTATATAATATGTCATCCTCCCCCAACAACAACAACATCAACAAAAAAGTAAATATACTACTAAAGCAATCTTACCTTTTCTCTCTAAGTTTAGGAGCTGAATTATTTTTTTTAAAAATGTCTATTATATTGAAAATCAGAGCGGACAATGCTGGACGAATGTCAGTCGTTGTGTAACCTGGTCATTTCATAACCAGGATTTTTATCCGGCATTTTCAACAGATGTTTTTAAAATTTAATTTCGCACATTCTTTGATAATGTTTAACCTAAAACATATACTACTATATGTATCACTTAATTATTATTCTATTTACTGCTTCATTATTTTGATTAAAAGTTAATTTGCTTTATTCTTTTTCTCTAAGTACGGTATTCTATAATTAAAATCTGACTGATCGCTTTGTATTGTAAATACTTTTCTTGCTGCCTAACAGCCTATACATTAAGCTGTTCTGTTCTATTCATACAGGTCTTCAACACTATTTATAAACTTATTCTTGTGATTGTATGCACTATAATACTTATGTATACAAACTTATTTTAAGATCCATTTTAGACTCTTTATATATTTTTCTGATTTTATTATTTTATTGTACTTTCAACAATTGTAAAATTTGACTTCTTTTTCTTTTTTTAATAACAAAAATACATAATTATAAACATTATTATTATTATTATTATTATTTATCCTCATATATATTTGCAGGGTCAAACAATGCATAGAGGCAGGAAACAGTTAGTCCATTTCCATTATAACAATGGTGTTTCACAACCATTGTTTAAAAGTCCCCGTTGGACAACACACAAAAGTTATCACTTAGAAAAAGATTAAATCAATAATAAGGTTTACTGAATGCTATATCATCTGTTTGTCCGAAAACAATAAGGCTCAAGGTGCAATGCCTTGTGGGTAAATGACATCATATAATATTTATAGAACATGAGGGGCTCGCTAAACAACGCTCCTGCAAACGGCAGTGGGTGCTAAACGTTATTATATAAATAAAAGGTTTCCTTTCAATATTATTACATAATCAAACCATCACGTAGAGACGGTGGTAACAACACTGAGATAACAAGACAGTGTGACAAGAGTAAACTTGAAATAGTGTGAAATTTCTTGTCACATGGGCGAGAAAAAGTGAATGAATCATATCCATTTGTGTGAGAAAGAGAAATGTCGAGCGAGGGTCAAAATTAATAACTAGAAACAAGGCTTAATTGCATTCCATTGGATGAGTTTGCTTCTCATACATGAAAACATAAAATTAGTTATGATTATTGCATTTCTACATGAAAACATAAAATTAGTTATGATTATTGCATTTCTACATGAAAACATAAAATTAGTTATGATTATTGCATTTCTACATGAAAACATAAAATTAGTTATAATTATTGCATTTCTACATGAAAACATAAAATTAGTTATAATTATTGCATTTCTGATTCAAAGAGGAAGAAAACTAACATAACTTGTCATCATAAAGATCTGTCCATAAAAAACCCAGACATTTTTTTTCTTTTACAAATTATATAATGTTAGAGATTCTATAACTGAAGCTGAAAACAAATGAATAGGAATATATATATACATACATATATATATACATATATATCTTAGGTCTTCCCAAAACAAAAATATGTGAACTAGTTCTTTTTTTAAATTCTCTAGTTCTTAGAAGCAAGCAGAGAACTTTAGGCAAAAACAAAACATTTGCTGTAAAACTGGTATTGCTGTAACAATAGCATGCTTTTTCTCTGTACTTAACAATCACTGGAAATAAAGGAGACATCATAGATGTTACAGGCTTGATGATGTTGGACATTGTAGCCATGTAAACGTATGTGGATACGTACTTTCTCACATGGTCAAAATGTGTAACAAAAACAGGAATGAGTGTACATTTTATACATAGCACAATATCACAGTAGACAAATTAAAAGGTTGGAGCTTTAGATTAAAAAGAGTGGATAGAGGATCGTATTAGCCTGAAATCAATGGACTTATCTCCCCTGGGTTACCCACAGATTCACAAGGACTGTGGAGTTCAATTGATCAGGAATCCACCTGGATTAGATACAAAAGCGGAAATATATTAACAGTCATTGATGGGGCAATCATTTACCTCTGACAATCAGTTGTGCCGAGACTGAAATTTCAGTCAGATGAGTTTGTGCAATGCATTCATAGGTCCCGGTGTGTCTGAACTGTGCGTTAACAATGTATAGTCCCCTGGATCCTGGAATTCTGGTACTCTGAGGAAAACAAACAAACAAAGGAGAAAACAAACATACACACACAGTACAAACAAAATTGATATACAACCAGCTCTAGAAAATTATTATGCCAATTATTCCCCTAAGACATTACTATGCTTATTTGTACCTAAACATCGAATAATATAATATAATATAATATAATATAATATAATATAATATAATATAATATAATATAATATAATATAATATAATATAATACAATACAATACAATACAATACAATATAATATAACATAATATAATATAATATATAATACAATATATTTTTCCAATGTAATATTATCAAGAATTGTCTAAGATAGAAACTAAACAATTTCTATTCCAACTGATGTTGCTACTGGTTACACTATTACAATGATATAATAATAATAATAATAATAATAATAATGATAATATTAATATTGATAATAATAATAATAATCATCATCATCAATCAATCAATATAACATTTCATTTTATATGATAACAGCCTATTATAAATTTTTGCAGCTCTCTTTCAAAGGTTAAAATTCCTTATAAAAATATGAGAGGATGAGCGGAGGTTGGATTGGTTGGGAAGATAATGAGAATGTGCCCAACCTTTCTAAAGAAAGGGTCCCGGTCTGTGTCTATAATTAAGCTGTTGAACTTCCAGACATACACCAGATCCAGTGCCTCGTAATTATAGGAAGTCTCACAGTAGAAAAAGTGTGTCTGGTTGACGTCTACAATGGCATCCACAGGGATTCGGAAGAAGGTGAGAGCAGCTAAAGGCAAGAGAAAAATAATCATTTTAAATAAGTTTTGTCTTGTGGTTTCTTTATAAAATTTTATTACAACTGACTCTCCTGTGTGAACTTTTTGCGGTATCAAACTTTCATTTATGTGTTTTGCCATTAGAAGATTTTGTGGAAATATATATTTTTTCTCATGTCTTGAATGTCAGTTCATTTGGAATTTTAGATGGCAATGCAATGCTTTAAAGTCCTGAATCATATTCTTACGTTGATTTGTCAGGTTATATACTGTGGTTATCACAACTTTGGTACTAGATTTATATTTCCTAATATGTTTGCTTTGCCTACATACTTACATATTAAAAAGAAGAATAGTTTCAAGATTAAAATATACTGGTTTCTCTCAAGTGCAGCACCGAAAGGCTGGAACTATACAAATGGTCATTAATGTTCTTTTATCAAGCAGCTATAAAAAAAAGTGATACATAAAATATATCTGAACAAGCATACTCACAGGCAACTGTCAGCCTCGATGTCATTTCACTTTCACCATGAACATTCTTAGCAAGACATTTGTATACACCTTGATCTTTTGTAGTCACTTTTGTTATCATGAGGGACCCTTCAATTGTCATTCTGAGCCTTCCATCTTCCCCTGGGATGAGCTGTAAGTCCTTGCCATTTTGGTACCATGTGAACTCTGGAATGGGGGCAGCTTCTGGTGCACAGTTTATGGTGAGATTACCATTGTAACCGGCAAGGACCTCCGGGTGAAGAGGGTTCTTTGCAAAATTAGGCTTAAAGGCTATAAAATGAGATGCAGAGCTGATCATTTGTAAATCATAATGCCACTTGTTTTATTATAATAGAAAGAATTGAGGAAAGAGAAATTTATATTCAAATTAGTGCATTGGGCATTAAACGTAAGAGTAGAATGAATATGATGGAAAGAGACATACTTATCACATTTTGATAAACTTTTGAAGCCTAAAAATTAATGTCTCATCTCTGAGAGGGATGTTGGGTAAAACCAGTCTATGACATTGAATAAATATAGAAAATAGATCCTTGAATATTGGAACAGAAACAAACAGTTAAATTATACAAGACTACTACAAGAATTAGGTGCAAATTGACCATGCGATAATCTGGCTTACAAAGTACACGTAGCTGCGCTCCGCTGGTGGTAGATCCAAGAGAATTGGTGGCCAAGCATTGATACATGCCACTGTCTCGGGTTTTGTCCAGACGATGTATCCAGAGGATATTTTCTCTGATCTCAATTTCTTTAGGTACATTTGTGAGAGGGGCAGAGTTCTTGTACCAAGTGTAGGTTGCCCAAGGTTTGGCCTGAACCTCACACCGCCATGTTAACTCTGAACCTTCGTCGGCATGCATGTCATGGAGAGGAATGATGACTGTCGGTTTAGCTGAAAGAAACATAAAAAGGGGATCAACTTAAGGGTTCTTGGGCCATCAAGGTATAATAAACAAAAGAAAATAACTACTGAATATGAGCGCAACAACTAATGACAAACAAATATACAAATTATGGTGTACTTTAACTGACACAACACTGAGAAGATATAGGCCAAATTTGCAAACATGTTAAAAGAAGCGTAAGTGAGTGAACCAGAGTCCTATATATGGAAGTACAGCTACTTTCACATCTCACCATGACACATCCCCACATTTTTTAATACATATTCCCACCCCCTCCCCCTCCAGACCATAATCCATGGGTGGTAACCCAAAATCCACTACAGATAGTATGTGTCGTCCTGTTGCGAATACCTGTATCAAGTTTGGACAGACTATTAAATAATGTCACTGTCATTACATTTTTGGCATATTTGGCCTTTGACCCCCCCCCCCAGGGACCTCATGGAAGAGGCCCAAAAAGCATACCCCTCATGCAAATGATTGACAGTCCATGTAGACAGGTGAATCTCCACCCTGTGGTTTAGGTAGAAATTGAGTTACGGATATACAAATGGAGAGACAGAACATACAACATCACCCAGCTAAAGACAGGGTGGGGGTGGGAAGGAGAGGAGGAGGAGAATAGTCAACATTATAGCTCGTTGAAATTCAGAGCATGGGAATGTAATTAACAAGCTATCGAAGTCAGACGATTAGACAATTTGCAGGAATCAAGAAACAGCTTGTACAATCTGAAAGAAGAGAAGTTACACAGCTTATCTTCAAGACTTATAATATTTTACTGTACAGTTGAACCTAGTAATCCTGCCCAGAAGTGGAGAAACCTTTAGGGCTGATTGGATAATGAGCCAGAAAACTCAGTGTCAAATTAATCATTAGTAGGCTTGGAAGGTCTATATGGCAGTAATAATCAGGGATCCTGAATACTCAAGGGTCGGTTTTGATACTATCCACTGTAGTTCTTTCTTTTGGAATTTTAACTAATCCTTAGATTGTAATATGATTCAGCATATATAGTTGCGATACAACATGATTTAATTAAATGATTATTTAATTCATTTTAAAATCCAGACAAGAATAGAACAAGTAAATTGTCAACCTTCTGAGAGCCAAGTCAATGGTTTATGGTTTGCAGGCAGAGGCACAGGTACCTCTGCACAATTCCCAAGCTGATGTTGTCTTTTTTAGCTGTTCTGTCATAATGATTTTTCTTTGTCTCATGAATAGCTTGTCTCATTTTATTCTGCAGCGCAAAAACAGGGAAGGTATTCACATCTAATAATGAGGCAGATTTTAAAATCCCTGTGATATTCAGAAAATTTCTTCTTGAATGTTTCATAATTGACCTTCTTGTACTGGCAGACTTCACGTGGGAGAGATTTCTTCTTTATGAATCTAAGGTTAGATTCCATGAAGACCGTTTAATGGTCTAATATTCCTGGAATTACATGGACTTGGTTTATAATGGATTCATTATTCATGAAGAATAGATCCAGGACATTGGCACAAGTCTTTCTTGCTCCTGTGATTCCAGAACTACTTCATCCAAAAAGGCATCTTTTATTATGCTGAGTAGTTGGTGACAGTGTGTTCCATGTGCTGGATATGACTTAATGCATTTATTTTGCCAGTGAATATTAACTTGATTGAAGTCATCCCCAAACCACAAGTGTACTCCATATTTGGTTGATATGCGAGATACATAAATCTCGAGTCTTGAGATCAGTGTTCATGGCCAGAGCTTTATAGTGCTCGGTAAAATGAACAAGAGTATAAATTCTTCAAACCTTGTATCTTGACCTTGACCGACACTAATTAACAGTCTTGATTATCAACTTCTCTGGTTCCTCACTTTCATACTTTAATGTAAGAAACAAAACTAAATGTTACCCTTCCTTGCCCACTATCTCCATCTTTTATGTGGCAGTTGAAATTGAATGGGAAGACTTCATCCGAGTTAAAACTCTGGTTCAGACATGATTCTGATCCTATTATATCTGTTTGTGTTGGCTGTATGATGTTTTGTAGTTGTGCACTCTTTCCTGGTATTCTGATGGACTGACAATTTTTAGGACCAAAACTCCAATGGGTAAGTCTGATCTTGTGGGCCTTTAACTCTTGTAGGATAAGATGTTGTCATGGGACTGGAGAAGCTAATGTGTGAATCATCTTTACTGTTTGACTCACTGAAGAAAACAAATGAGTTAGATGTCTCAAAGATGGTAGTGTCAGAGATACTTGTTTAGATGTTTGGTATCTCTCAGTAAAAACATTCCCTGCTAATGTTCCTCAAGCCATGATAAATGACATCTGACATATCCATACATTCCTGACGGTACTAGTTTTAACAATTTATTGCACCATATATATGCTGTGCTTCATTGGACAGCTTTATTACAAATACCACAAGGATATTTACATAGGACGTGGTCCACTATCGGGCTCTGGAGCCAAAGAATCAGCTAATAATAAGCTACGCAGATAAAGAAGTACTAATATTTCTCGTCAAACTGTTCCTTGCTGTTTGTTCCTTGTGGACTTCAACGTGGAGATCAACTGGATGCAAACTGAGGAACAATATACACTTTATAAACTGACAATTATTTACTTCTGTAAACTGCGTGTAGTAGTCCCTCTCAAATGTGAACACTTTATATCTAACAGAGACCAAAGGTTGACAATGTAAATTCATTTGAAACATATCTGTACTAGAACCTGTGTGTAAAGTCCCGCAGATCTTTGTATTGTAGTGAATAATAGAAAATCAAATGGGCAAAGGGTCACTAATTGAATCTCTATATAATTGGGGATGAAAACTTCATGCAAAACATATCTAATGCAAAGAAAAGGGACTTCACCATCACTCCCTCTACTGACCAACACCAACATCTGCTGACCAACACCCATTCTTACTGACCAGCAGGACTTAGCTATGCCCAGAGTAAGAGTAAGTAATAAGATTGTTGAATTAAGTGATTAAGTGTGGAAATAAATCATACTAAGAAGAAAGAGAATAAAACTTTTAAGAGCTGATTGGGAGAAAAGCCGTCTGCATACATATATGTACATTTTAGGAGTAAATTTTGTCGCTCTCCAGGTGCAATCTTGCCGGCCAATTTCGCTCTTTCCACAGCACAACCAGTGGATTACTTCTCTCTTTTTATATGAAACCAGTGTGAACGAAAACAATTTATGTGCACAGCTAGAACAATGACAAGATAACTTCACAACCAACCACTGATCATCCGTCACACCTGAGGAAATTTAAGCTTGTATAGTTTCCGGGTAGAACTGGCAGCCTAGAGCCCCTTGGGAAATTGCGCTTATATCAGGCCTTGTGGGCTCCCCTGGGTCCATCTACCAGACCAACAGGCCTCAAGGAAAATCTCCTGGTATCCAGGGGTCCAGTCCAACCCTGCATAAGTTGAAATATGATCATGGGTGTCCCATCATGTACCTCTTACCAGGATTATTGGTGCAGAGATTAATTTCTAATGTCAAGGGAATTTATAACCACAATGGCAAAGAACGGGTTATACTTTACATTTGTATCTGTGTGCAAACCTCACATGTGCAATGGGATGACTCCAATTATCATCTAGTTCACAATATAAAATCTCTTCATGACATGTTATTGGCTGATTTCAACAAGAAGCTGACCATTGCCTGTATGTTGAGCCCACCCTCGAGCTTTTGATAAATCAGTGTTGTAAACATCAATATGTATCCACATATCAAGTAACATGACTGTGACCAACTGTATTTTAGAAACTAACCTCATTATTGAAGTATTAAAAAACCCTTGAACACTGAGATTATAATCTAGCGTACGGACATACTGACCTGCACAGACGCCAAAGTGCAAGCTATGTCAAGCTTCTGCCAAGGCTATCTCAGCAAAAAGTCCATTGAACATACCACACATGATTGCAATCAATAAGACAATGAAGGGATGTACAAGGCACTCTGAACTTAGACAATACATACCTGCTAAGCTAGAAACGCTTGGAATAAAGTGTTGGCTCGGATGTGATGGAGTTACCCTCTGTATGAGCATTTTCCAGCTGTATTGTGGGAAAAGAGATCAAAATGAACTCCAGACAATGTATGGATTTGGATATCTTGTTATCCATCATTCATCACAATATCTACTGAGAAAGAACCATCATGTATACTTTGATAGGCACTTGCCAATCATATTACCCTTGCAGAACACCTGGAATAAGATGACACTTATACTTGAACCACTATATGTGCCAATCACAAATGTCTTCCACCATTTCTTAGGATAGAGAGTCAGATCCCAAACAGGATTCGGTCTACATCCTATAAGAAGAAATCTCGTACAATAGTTCAATGGAATGACAGCAACATTGTAATGTTTTTTTGAAAAAATACTGATGATGACGAGAAAAGGAAAGAGAAAAGGTATGTCTGACCTAGTCAAAGGCTTTCTATTTGTACAATAAACATGAATAGAGGTGGATGGTCACAATCAGCTGAGAAAGAAATATGCAGCCAGAGGACCAAGCACAAATACACCAACTACATTATTTGGTTTACCATCGATTGTTGTTGGGTTAATGCTTGCAGCTGCCGTTGCAACACTCAGCATCACAACCTCGAGCCAATTACAGGATCAAGCCTCCATTTTTACCACAGAAATCTCAACCACACTCAAATCTTTGAACTATATCGAAACTTCTAAATATATGAAATTTTAACATTTTTCTGATTCGCTTTCCACACTGAAAGCCTTAGAAAACCTTAAATTTGACACCCCGTTAATTTTCTAAATCATACACGAACACAATTTGCACATACAATCTGGAAAAAAGCATTATGTACTTTTAGCTGCCTAGTCACATTGGTATTAATGGTAATGAAAGAGTATATATAGCAGTCAAAGCTGCCCTGCAGAGTCACCAGTCTCTGAATGGAAGATCCATGTAGTAACTTTAAATATTATATAAATCAACATGTTTTATATACTTGTCAAAATGTTTGGAATGAAAATGCCACAAACAAGATTCAGAATATCAAACTGATCACTGTAGAGTGGTATCCCTCATATATGTCAATTGCACAGATGAGGTGGTATTGTACCGCTCACGTACAGGACACACATACTTGACCCATGTATACCTTCTGATGGGTGAACCTTGACCAGAGCACACACCTTGCCAGTGTCCATTTACAGGGGAACACATTCTTGTATAGTTTTTCGACTTCCACCCTGGGAGACAAATTTTTTTTCTTTTTTTTCTTTGAACTCAATTAGAAGCTTTCTGATGATGTACCACCAGAGAAAATCTTAGACATTTTAAAAGAATGTCGTTTATATAAGAATGTTTGACCTTATACTTTAAGGATTTCATATTTTTAACCTTTATATTTTATTTTATGTATCTTATACAAAAGATGAACATCTTAACCTTTTATCTTGTAAGACTACATGTTTATGTTTATTTGGAATAGTTTATGTTCCTAAAGTTTTTGCAATTTTTACTTTTAAATTTTTGGCAACTTAACTTTAATATACACTCTATAGCCACTATAGCCAGCATTGTGCTGACATGCATGTACTGCTGACTTTATCTGGAACTGGTGAGAGATCCAATTGGCAATTTTCATTGAAGAAAGTGGTTAACTGTGAGGGAAAATGGTAGTTCCAGATAGATTCTAATCAACAGCAGCACACATATAAACGCTTATCTTTCCCAAAGAAGAGGTGTCAACCATGTTTTCAGAGGAAAGTTTGTCGTGAAACTGACTATGGTTGCTTTGTTTGCAACATCCATACTTGTCACATCTGCTTCCTTGCAGTGGTGATTCCAATAAATTCAAATTTGGTTTTCTATTTGCCTCTAAAGCCAGAAAATTTGGTTTCAACTTTTAGGTACCTGGTTTTTTGACTGTTCACTGATGTTGCAAATATCCATTATGTGGTAAATTTTGTTCAAGTTAAACATTAAGTTCCTTCCACTCATTTCAGATGTATAATAACACTGGAAACAATGAAACAAGTAAGCAGTTGTTTCAATTTACTTTATTTCAGATCTCTTCGGATACCTTGGCTAATATTATGCAGTATTACATAAGGGTCTCAAATGTCATTATTAGGGAGTACAGGTGATACATCTATATGTGATAAAGAGTTAACTCACGGAACTCCATCTCCTGAAGAAAAAGAATATAGTAAATTCTACACCACTTTGAGTTGTCATCTACCACATTTTTACTGACTTACTTAAAACACAATAAGCTTACAGTTATTGAAGTAGCATCACACGTGATAGCCAACCATTTAAAACTCGGAATGGTCATATGTTCAGAATGTGATTGGCTTGCCTGGAAGTAAAATAAAAAATCAACTAGCTGTTTAAAAAATACTATTAAAGTTCAGATAGAAAATTACCTTGGATAAATAGGAAGATGGATTTTGTGGCTTTCCCGGATTCTGCTACCCTCTGTACGTGGCATGTATAGTTCCCTTCATCCTTCATCTTGGCATTGGGAATGATCAGGATTCTGTTGGAATCTAATAGTTTGTAGCCTCGAGGCAGGGGTGCATCGCTATGTGTCCACCAATAAATCAAGGGCATTCTAGTACAAGATGCGTAAATGTAATGAAAAATTGTTTTTCTATGAACGTCAACAAATTAATAGTAAAATATATTTACAAGTAATTGATACATACGTGTAAATGGTAAGTGATATCTGTCGGGTGGCCCATATAAATGTTTTGTGCGTGTTTATGTGTATGAGGACGGTTAATTGCCCATCAGTGGCATTCTAACGTGGATTGTGCATATCAATAAGAGTTAAACTTCATGTCGCTGGTTTTTCCAATATCTCTAGCTACATACATTTTGTAGTGATGAAGACATACCGATATGTTTCCCCAAGACTTGTATGTATATTGATAATATATTACAACACTGTAATATACATTTATAAAATTGAACATTTTGAAACAGAAAAAAGTAAAACTCCAGAAAAATATTTAGTTAGTAAAATAAAGAATGCATTTAGAGCTAATACAGAATACAAATCAGCATTCAGGTTCTCAGCAGAAGATGGGCAGGAACAAGAATATGAGATGAATATGGACACATAAGCTCAATGTGCTTACTGTATATACTCGTGTAAAATATGATACCAACTGCACACCGCATAGACCCAGATCGGCTGTCGCATAATGCGCTGGCAGATCTGGATCTATGCAGTTTGTAAGGACTAATCAGTAGAACAAGCAACATAGACCCTGATCTGCCAGCGCATTATGTGATGGCAGATTAGGGTCTATGTTGTTTTCATTTGGACTTGGCTTATATGCAAGTATATACGGTACTCATTTCTGAACAAAATTCTATGAAAGCAATTCGCCGGGTTTCCTTCTTATACAATCCATCATATCAAGTGTAATAATTTAATACATATTTCAATGACGCTAGTAATATTGCCTGTTAGCAAATTTGTTAAATATAAAACTGCATCTAAACTTTGTAGGGATGGTAGGTTCATTAGGAAAAGCTGACAAGGGGAACAACTCTGACCTGAACAACCTTTTGTGAAACAAAAATCTATAGAGACGTATAATTTAATTGTAGCTTACTTTGAACAGAGTAGAAACGAGAATACATTTTTTTTAAAAGTCTGAATCATGATATTGTCCATAACATTTTAATGACTCAATTTAAGACATGTATAATGGTGATAGGTCTATGTTCGACGGGTCTGCTATTGCTCCAGTGGCTCACAAACTCCTTATTAATATGAGCAAGTGTCACTCATAATCAAACTCATTCAGGATCTTGACGATACAAGCTTATATATACCAGGTTTACATAATATCTGATTATAAATGCAGCCAATAGATTGACGACAGTTTCAGCATGTCAGATGCAAGAATGCCTCATTAATATCCGTAGCTGTTGCTCATAATCCAACTCATTGAATATATTAATGATAGATGTTTACACATCAAGTTTAACCAAAACTGGATTAGAAATATGGCCTCTAGACTGGTAATAAGCACAGGCAATCACATGTACGTTCACTTAATTAATATGCGTGGAGTTTGATCATCAGCAAACTTGTCTGAGATCTAAATAATATAAGTTTACATGCCAAGTTTAAATCAAAACTGATCAGAAATATGCCATTTAGAGTTGTAAATAGATGCAAGATTATCCTTTTAATAGGCGTGGATCATCTCATGAATTGAAGTTGTCTGAAATTTTGAAAATATAAGCCTGTATTCAAAATTTTGATCAAAATCTGTTCTGAATTATGGCCTGTAGGTTAGTAAGAAGTACAACAAATTTTGATGGACAGACGATGCATTGTGCAAAACCGATCCATGGCCATAACATATGCTAACTTGGCTATGTCTTTTCCAAACAATTTGAGCATGAATCACAAGTTCAACCTAAAAACCTAAAATTTAGATCTGGTATTTGCAGTAAACTTGCTTCATTGAAACTTACAATGTAAGTAGAGAAACTAATGTTAAGAATATCACATAAGCTGTAGGCGCCTCGCTTTATTTTAATTTCCGTTACAGAGTTTTAAATATTTTAATCTTTCTGCTTGAGATTGAGTTTCTTGCTCACAAAGTTTTGAGAATACTGGGACTGATCTTAATGCAAAACAAAGTGAAATATCGCCCGAAGGGATAATGGCGTTAAATGACTTTGACGGAAAAAAGGATGATCCAGAGAGAATAAAATATCGTAATTGATCGACCATTTTTTACAAGTGAATTACAAATATAATTCTAGGATTCCATGAGTGCAAAGATTGACAATTCATTTCAAGAAAATTTGGTATATAATTCTAAGCTTACAGGAGTGTAAAGGCAAGAGATTCACGACTACATTATTAACATGTGAAAACTTGTGAAAAAAAAAGGAATTATTGAGGGTTATATTTATAGTTAAGCGTTCATAAATATGCATAGAGAAAAGGATCCACTTTAATTCATTAAGTTTTTCTGTATGTTTTATTATTCAATGAAAGTACAAAAGAGTCATGTTCCCTTATTTACAACTGATATCCAAAGTGCTTACTTGTGCATATCATACTTCTAACTTCAATTTATTCTGCCAATGATTCTAAGCGATGGCAAATCTCCCTCTATTATGTTCGTAGATGGGTGTGTGTTATAACACAAGCCCAAAAAGTATCAAACGATTATCCTGGCATGTTTTGTTTTGTTTTGTTTCAATATTAACAGATTGCCAACTCCGCTAAACTGTAAGATAGTCTGTACATTTCTGATTTTCCAAAGGACCGGTAACCATTACTATCATGGTCTAACCTTTGAATAATCGCATTTGTGCCATCGATATGTATTTGCAAAGTTCCGAAACATGTGCATTTTCTACTATAAATGTATACAAAAAGGGCATTACCTCTTTGTATGTCATCTAAATTACTATAAAAAAAATGTTTTAATGGATGCCTAAAATTAAATAAAGATCTGTATAGAACCTATTCAATAATAGAAAAATTAGATTGTACTTGAAATGTTATACTAAAGAGAAAACGTGATTATCTCTGCTCTGGCTATTGGTCAATTTTCACATTTAATTATATTCAGCCTTACCTTCCGTAGGCAAAGCACTCGAGTCTGATGTCCTGGCCAACAAGAGCCGGTCTGGGAAAAACAGCAATAAAATCATTGTGGATAATAGGACCATATTCGCTTGAGGCTGAAAATGAAAAGGTTTGAAAATTCTTGTAGTTTTTTTTCTGAAGTGATACAAGTATTCATATCTGGTAATTCCTAAATTCCATATTCTTTTAACAAAATTTATTCATTTCATTCTGCAGTATTGTATTTCAACAAAAGTTGCGTATGCGTTATCATGCGTCCAAAATCTTCTAGTTGACAATTTGTTAAAATCTTTTTCTTAAGTTTTTTTAAAAGTGATGGGATTTTTACAGGCTAGTACACTAATATGCCATTGCTAAACTGGCTTTGCTTTCATCAATGGACTAAAATTTTCAAATCTAATTCAGAAGCTATAATGGAGCCATAGCATTAAATCTATGGGCTCAAGCTCAGTTGCTTTTAGCAGAGTGGCCACAAAAATTTCACAAAAAATCCGCAAACTCTCACTACCAAAATTCACAAATACCCACATTTTAAAAGCTATAAACCTTAGATGCAAGCAAAATTTATTTGTTCAAGAATAGTAATACAAAGTTCATACTCTCTAAAGAACATTTAACAATCTACATGCGATTCCTACCTAATCACCAAAATCAAAATGTATTTTTTGTCCAAAAATGCACATCTAATTTCGTTAAGTGTATAGAACATCCACAAATTTCAAAATGATTAGAAAAATCCACAAAATTACCAAATCCACTGCAAATCTGCAAAGTCGATGAAAAATACGCAATTTGCAGAAAAATATGCAGGTGTGTTAAGCCCTTTTTAGTAATAGCATGATTACCAGTATATATGACTCTATATGCAGACATCAAGCGTACACATTAAGAAAAATGAAAAGATTCTCTAAACTGGCCATTTTTATTGATTGTTACATTATTTACATCATGCCATGAAAAGTGAAGTGTCTGTTAAATGTTAATTCTTGCTGTCTTCGAATGTAAACCGAGTTAATATTTTTAACTGCTACAAAGTCAGTGACTGGGTGAAATCAGCTTGTGTCTTCTTTTATACCATAATCATAAAGTCCAATTCCCCAGCAAAAATTAGTTGAAATGAAATATACATTATCTCAGCAAAGATGTCAGTAGTATGGGCAAAATACTCAATGCCAGATTAGATGTTGCAGATGCGATCATGACTCATATTTCTCATCACTTTGTGAAAGTCTCTTGCAGATGACCAAATGATGCATTGATGTATTCTGAGGTGGCTGCACTTTCATGAAACCACACGAGATTATTGGCTGCGATTTGGAGTTCTTGAATATACTTACAGACTCCTTTTATCTTGAGCTGGATTGCTTTACTGGTCCTGCTGGGTGGTTGGACAGTTGAGATTTGATCCCCGGGCTGACCGGTCAGAGTCACCACACAGTGATAAAACCCACTGTCGTAATCCTGCACCTCCGAGAAATAAAGGTTACCATTGCTTGATATGAACTGGTAAGGCTGAAGTTCCGGACGAATTAATGTGAAAATATTGTCCTTGTACCATTGATAGGTCAGTGCTAGAAAAAATAGAGTTTACCCAAAAATATGCTCAAACACTATGATCTCCTAAATATTGATATTTGTTTTTAATCAGTTCATAGCTTTTTAAAGTTGAGAGAGAGAGAGAGATAGAGAGAGATTACCATTATCATCTGTATAATTTTGTGAAATGAAATAGCTAAGCAAAATCAAGATAAAGGCCGAAGGTAGCATGGTCGTGAACGATTACTTAGATACTTACAAATTAATAAGACCTCTGAAAAACACAGCTAAAAATGTATTCATTCATTAATGAAACACTTAAGAGACTAATGAAGTATGCATGGATTAATCATACCAAAGAAACTGGGTAGATGACCTGATTGCCAGCATAATATTTGAGAAAAAAAATACAAATAAGATTTATTTTACCTGGTTTTGAAAATGGCGGATTGCACTGCAAGAAAAGTCCCTGATAACGGGCCGCCTCAACCGGACTCGGAGTATTAGGGCTAAATTGATCAAGTCCTGAAATAAAGCATGTTGGTTTGTTGGCATTTTTTTATACTTATCATTATAGAAAATTTCAGTCATCTGATCATGGTAACAGTGTACAATTCTAGAAATGTGCACAGCCACATTCTAAATTATATTTTAAATTACAACAGCTTGCAATTTCTTATCATAGTGGCTTCAATATTAAGTTGATATGGTTGCAACGTTAATATTAATTTTCCTAGCGCTTGGTTTTGACTATTTCTTACACCTACGTTTAATAATTTTGCGGATTTGTTACCATTTTGAAGGGGCAGTTACCCACAGCTTTTGTTCCTAAAACGTATATGCCGAGACAAAATTGAAAGCAGTATCAGTTTTATTCAGTAATTTCAAAACTGAGGCAAAGTACCATCTATACCCACTTATAATCCGATACCAACTGCAAAGTGCATAGACCCAGATCTGCCATCGCATAATGTGCTGGCAGATCTGGGTCTATGCAGTTTGTAAGGAATAATCAGTAGAACAAACAACATAGATCCTGATCTGCCGGCACATTTTGCGATGGCAGATCAGGGTCTAGGTTGTTTGCATTTGGACTCGGATTATACGCGAGTATATACGGTACACGCATACTCATAATATATTTCAGAGGAATGATATTTGTATATTAATCTGCATGTTAGCTAAAAATGTATCCGTGTTTCATGAATGACTGTTCTCGAAGAAACAAATTGGTTGCATTTGTACAGAAATTTATTCATAAAAGTAAACAAGACGTTTACTCGTAAACATAAATGGGAGTTAAAGCCTTGCAATGAGATACATAATGACGCTGATTGAAACTGGATTCGATCCCGTTACCCACTGGTTACGAGTCTACGCTAATGACTGAGCCAACATGTGGAGGAAGAAAATATTACTGAATTACACTAGTCATTAAGACGTATCAAAAAGGAAGTTTCATCCCTGTAGGGTCGAAAGAATGTTTGATTCAAGATGTAATAGGGTTAAAGATACAGAGAATGAAAGAAACAAAATAGTAACAATATAAACAGTCACTTAAATGTGTTAAACTTTAGCTGCAGTGATCTGATTTTGGTATAGCTGAGATGCTCTCCTTGCGATCCAGCCACAGGGTCCAATATATCAATGGCATAACAAAAGATAAAAATTCTCACAACTGTAGATGAAACAGAGTCTAAGCTATAAAGGGCATAATAAAAGAATGGCTGAAAATAAAAACTTCTCTCAGGCATGAAAATTAGGTCACAGTCATGCTGGTTTGATACAGCTGAATTATCCACTTTATGATGCATCGTCATAGCAAATTTCACGTGTAGAAATAGGGTCCATTATATTTAGGGTGTTAACTGAAAATACAGTAGCCACTCAAGTGTATACATTGATCACAGTTACCTACTTTGAATATCTTTGAGTTATTCTTCCCGAGTTCCATTAACATTAATTTTTGTTAGTGTGAAAGAAATAGCCCAAGAATTTCATTAGTGTAGAAGAAATAGGACCCAGGATAATGAGGGTATATAAAACAAATTGCTGAATATATATATATATATATATATATATATATATATATATATATATATATATATATATATATATATATATATATATATGTCACTCAAGCATTCAAATTAGATCACACTGACCTAATTTTTGTATGGTTGAGTTACACTTCCTGAGATGTATCCACATAAAAATGAATCTAGATGAAACAGGGTCAGAGATATTTAGAGCGCAATAAACTAAGAGCTACAAATGCAAAAGTCACTCAAGCGTGAAAATTATGTCAAATTTATTTATTTTACTGTAGCCGAGTTACTCTAAACTTTTCTTTAGTGTAGGTAAGAAAGGCTCCAAGATATTGTGGGCATAACAAATAAAATACAAAAGTCACGCATGCATGAATGTTAGGTCACAGTGAACTACTTTTGGTATCGTTAAGTTAATCTTGTTGGTATTTACATGTCAATTTTCATATTAAATAGGGTCCAATACATTGAGAGCATAATGAACAAATGGCTGAAAATACAAAGGTCACTCAAACCCTAAAATTAAATCACAGTGACATAGTTTTGGTATAGTTGAGTTGCTTTTTTTGAGATGTATTTCAACAGCAAAATTTTAATGAATGTAGTTGAAATAAAGTCCAAGATTATAAAGGTATAACTAATGAATGGCTCAAATAATACAAAAGTCACTCATTTATGAAAATAAGGTCACAGTGACCTAGTTCTAATATGACTGAGTTAATCTTTCTTAGGTGCATCCACATACCAATTTTCATTAGTGCAGGTGAAATATAAATTGAGGGAGTATATAAGACACACATGCCTATCCCCTTTTTAAAATATGTTTTCGAAACCCTGGATCACCCATTATACTATCCCCACTTTTGAACGAAAACCCCAGGCCACCCACTCATCTATCCTTTTTTAATTTTTATCAAACACCAATATTCTACCCACCACATGATAAAAGATTTTGTTTTCTTCATAAAATGCCTTGACCAGCGACTGTCCTATCCACCAAAAGTTTCACAACAACCCTGGTTCATAAACACACCAAATTTTCATAACAGCACTAAGCCACCAACACTAAAATTTAAAAAAAAAAGCAAATAAAAAAAAATGATATCACCAATCCTCAAAATTTTAAGAAGATACTAAACCACCAAATCTCCACATTTTAAGAAAAGCATAAGGCCACCAACACTAAATAATTTTTAAAAAACCACCATAATCTATTGTTCAAAATCTTAACTTTTCCTTTAAAAAGTTCTAGAGTATACAGTGCAAGCGTAGATTTATTCCCGCATGCCACCATGCCCTCTTGTAATTCAGACAAGATGAAGTTAGTAATTATAAAAGACAACAACCACACCACAGAAACAACTAGACTCGTATATTTAACAGTATGATGCTGATATCAAACAATTAGACTCTGATATGCAACAATGAGCCTTTGATATGCAACAATTAAACTCTGATATCAAACAATCAGACTCTGATATGCAACAATTAGATTTAGATATTCAAAATTATAGCTTACAGTGTAGACAATCCAAGAGTCCACGGTACAAGTGTAAATTAACTAATGCTTGCTTTTTCCCACACGCCACCATGCCCGCTAGTAATGTATCCCAAACAAAGCCAGTACTTACAAAACACAACATCTGCAACATGGTCAAAGAAACATCTGCACAACAAGTACAAATATTTAGCGTCAGACACAAAGTTTATATAAATAGATAATGAACTACAGTACATATATATCGTTAGAATCACTAAGTTACTATTAATCAGGATGTAAAGTCAGTACTATAAGTCAGGACACCAGTACTCTTAAACATGACTCATAACAGGCACATACGGTACTGCATAGATATAGTATGCACTCCATAAACAAGTACACCAGGGATACAAATAAAAATGTAACATCATAGTGCTATAAAATACTAAACATCAGGACTCTTAATAAGGACTCTTAATAAGGACTCTCAACAGGCACATACAGTACTACAAAGGTATATTATGCACTCGATAAACAAGTACACCAGGAATATAAATAAAAACATAACATCATAGTGTTATAAAATACTATATATCAGAACTCTTAATCTTGACTTTTAAATATGCTTTTAAGTCAGATAATTATCAGTGGATATAGTCATGATATAAATTATAGATAAATAAATAACGGACTTCAGTAAATTTTATATAGCAAAGTTACTATTAATTAGGACTCTTAAACAAGAGTACATATGGTATATAGGTATATTATACACTCAGCTTATGACTTTGAAGTGTGTTCATGTATGTTAGTCTTGATTAGTAACTAAAATACTGAACTTACCATATATACTCATGCATAAGTCATGTCCAAATGCGAACAACATAGACCATGATCTGCTGTCGCATAATGTGCCAGCAGATCAGGGTCTATGTTGTTTGTGCTAGTGATTAGTCCCTACAAACTGCATAGACCCAGATCTGCCAGTGCATTATGCGACGGCAGATCTGAATCTATGCAGTTTGCAGTTGGTATCATATTTTACGCAAGTATATACGGTATACAAAATAAATTATTAATAACAGCGTCAATATCAACTTACCACAAATGAAGTTATCATTCTTAACCAGGACTTACAATCAGGACGTAACGTCAGAACGTTAGTACTATCAATTACTATAAATCAGGACTCTTAAAACAGGACTTCTAAACAGGCTTCAAAGCACCTAAAATACATATCACATATGATCTAATACTTTTATTTAACTTAGATATTCCTTCTTCTGTTAATTCATTGCTATTTGTTTTAAAAAGTGAGTCCATCCTGTTTTTTTATCAGTTGCGCTTTCGCTAGGCTTTGCCGTTATAAATACTGAATTTATTTCTTCTCCATTATTAAACTGTTCCAACTCCATAATTATATTTACATTTGAAAGCACTTACCACATTAGCTGGTGTAGGTCTTGCAGATCCTTGATGTACAGTTTTATGTTCTTCCGAACCAATATCAATACGATATTTACTTTTCTATTAATACATTTCAAAACATCATTAGGAGGAATATTAAAGGTATAACAAATTATGTTCAATTGTTTTAGATTTATCATGTTGTTTGTTGCATTAAAAAGTTTGATCACCAGGTAATGGTATTGGTCATTCAGACAACAGTTTTCTCTTCTGAAACTATATGTGAAACCTGTGAATAATGCTTTTACTAACTCAGGTACACTTTCATCTGTTAAACTCAGGTACACTTTCATCTGTTAAACTCAGGTACACTTTCATCTGTTAAACAACAATAAGATATTCTACATCCTGATGTTGCCATCCATACTGCCCAGTTTAATTGACTTTTGCCAAAATTTGATATCAGTGTGCAGTATTTATAAAAAATGTTTAATGGCTTATATAGTGAAAAGTTATTTTCTGTGTACCGTAGTATATTTTTATTTCATTAACTTCATTTGCTATATTAACTTCTATGACCTGAGTTAACCAGTCTAATTTGGTAAACTGAGTTGTTGGACAATGGTATGGTGCACTGCCTGTTACTTTTTATATCTTAAGACTGTTATTTATTTATATAAATGTTTCATTATCTGTGTTGTGCATGTCTTGCAAATGTTTCTTTGACCATCTTGCAGATGTTGTATTTTGTAATTACTGACTTTGTCTGGTCTAAATTACTATGGTGGTGCACGAGAAGAAGCAAGCATAAGCTAATCTACGCTTGCACTGCAGACTCTTGGATTGGCTACAAAATAAGCTATAATATTGAATATGTAAGTCTAATTGTTGCATATCTAAGTCCTAATCTTACATATCCAAGTCTGAATGTTGGTTTATCAAAGTCTGATTGTTGGTTATCAAAGTCTGATTGTTGGTTATCAAAGTCTGATTAATTATTGGTTATCAAAGTCTGATTGTTGGTTATCAAAGTCTGATTAATTATTGGTTATCAAAGTCTCATTGTTGGTTTATCAAAGTCTGATTGTTGGTTATCAAAGTCTGATTGTTGGTTTATCAAAGTCTGATTGTTGGTTATCAAAGTCTGATTGTTGGTTATCAAAGTCTGATTAATTATTGGTTATCAAAGTCTGATTGTTAGTTATAAAGTCTGATTGTTGGTTTATCAAAGTCTGATTATTGGTTTATCAAAGTCTGATTATTGGTTTATCAAAGTCTGATTGTTGGTTTATCAAAGTCTGATTGTTGGTTTATCAAAGTCTGATTGTTGGTTTATCAAAGTCTGATTGTTGGTTTATCAAAGTCTGATTGTTGGTTTATCAAAGTCTGATTATTGGTTATCAAAGTCTGATTGTTGGTTTATCAAAGTCTGATTATTGGTTTATCAAAGTCTGATTATTGGTTTATCAAAGTCTGATTGTTGGTTTATCAAAGTCTGATTATTGGTTTATCAAAGTCCGATTAATAATTGGTTATCAAAGTCTGATTGTTGGTTTATCAAAGTCTGATTATTGGTTTATCAAAGTCTGATTATTGGTTTATCAAAGTCTGATTGTTGGTTTATCAAAGTCTGATTATTGGTTTATCAAAGTCTGATTAATAATTGGTTATCAAAGTCTGATTGTTGGTTTATCAAAGTCTGATTATTGGTTTATCAAAGTCTGATTAATAATTGGTTATCAAAGTCTGATTGTTGGTTTATCAAAGTCTGATTGTTGGTTTATCAAAGTCTGATTATTGGTTATCAAAGTCTGATTGTTGGTTTATCAAAGTCTGATTATTGGTTTATCAAAGTCTGATTATTGGTTTATCAAAGTCTGATTGTTGGTTATCAAGGTCTGATTGTTGGTTTATCAAAGTCTGATTGTTGGTTATCAAAGTCTGATTATTGGTTATCAAAGTCTGATTATTGGTTATCAAAGTCTGATTGTTGGTTTATCAAAGTCTGATTATTGGTTTATCAAAGTCTGATTGTTGGTTTATCAAAGTCTGATTGTTGGTTTATCAAAGTCTGATTGTTGGTTTATCAAAGTCTGATTATTGGTTATCAAAGTCTGATTATTGGTTATCAAAGTCTGATTATTGGTTTATCAAAGTCTGATTATTGGTTATCAAAGCCTGATTGTTGGTTTATCAAAGTCTGATTGTTGGTTTATCAAAGTCTGATTATTGGTTATCAAAGTCTGATTATTGGTTTATCAAAGTCTGATTGTTAAGTCTGATTGTTGGTTTATCAAAGTCTGATTATTGGTTTATCAAAGTCTGATTATTGGTTTATCAAAGTCTGATTGTTGGTTTATCAAAGTCTGATTATTGGTTATCAAAGTCTGATTATTGGTTTATCAAAGTCTGATTGTTAAGTCTGATTGTTGGTTTATCAAAGTCTGATTATTGGTTTATCAAAGTCTGATTATTGGTTTATCAAAGTCTGATTAATTATTGGTTATCAAAGTTTGATTGTTGGTTATCTAGGTCTTGATGTTTCTTTGGCATGGTTGTTGTTTTTTGTAATTACTGACTTCATCTTGTCTGAATTACTAGAGGGCATCATGGCACATGGAAAAAAGCAAGCATTAGCTAATTTAGATTTGTACCGTGTACTGTAGCATTTATAAAGGAAAAGTTAAGATTTTGAATGACATATTATGGTGGGGTTTTTTTTTAAATTTAAATGTTGGTGGTCAAGTGCTTTTCTTAAAATGTTGATGATTGGTGGTCTAATCATTTTATTGTCCTTAAATTTCAGTGTTGGTGCCCTAGTGTTTATATGAAAACTTTGTTTATATAGTCTGGGATTTTTGTGAAACTTTTTGTGGATAAAAGGGTTACTTAGCTTAGTGTTTTTGTAAGAAAAAAAATATTTTATTGTGTGGTGGGTAATATATTGGTGTTTGAAAAAAAATAAAGGATCGGTGGGTGGGTGACCTAGAATTTTCCAAACATTTTGAGGTGGCATAGTAGGGTTTGGAATATAAAATTAAAAAGGATATGCGGGTGGGTAGCTGATGACTGAGATCTTATATACATCTTGTAATGAACGAATGAAGGAACGAACGAACACACGAACGAACGTGCAAAACATTATATCCCCTGCTAAATTCTTTGGCGATGGGATAACTTGTAAAGCTTCCAAAACTGGTGATTTTGCGCATTCATTAACTCATTCAGAAGAATGATATTTTATTTTTTAACAATTCCAAGCAAGTGTAATTCCGAATGGCACAAGTAACCAAGTGATGCTAGTACAGTATCAATGTGGGGGCCTCACCAAAACCTTTCAAGACAAGGACTGGCAAATATCAGCAGCAGGTTACAGTTGTAGCAGCAGCCACACAAAGGTCAAAGTTCAGTGCAGCTTGAATAAGCATTAAATTCCTTACTTTTTAAACGTTTCCAGTTCCTCCACTCTGTGTTTCAGTAAACGGCATAAAAATTCTTTAAAAAAACACTTTACTTAATTGTTTGATTCAGTCATACTTATTTAAAATTATTATTAAAATTATTATTAAAATTATTATCATAATTAAAAATGTAATCTAATGATACCACTAACTAATAATGATAGTTCTCTTATTTCAGCTGCACCCATGAAGAGCCCCCACTATGACCTAATTGTCTTGGGGAGAAAATTGAATTTATACTGAGAAAGAAAAGAAAAACTAATTTATGCAAGTGACCCAAAACTTTCTAAAATTATGCTATTTGGTCTGCTTTATTTAAATATGTCTCTAAAAATGCGTAAGAGTGTTCAAACTGCCCAGCAGTAAAGCGGTAGCTACACTATCTACTCTGCCAACAGTTTCACAGTAAATCATAGAAGATTTATAAATAAAAACTCTAAGAGTACAGCAGTCCCCCTCAATAGCAAAAATTGCTATTCAACCAATACTCTTTACATGTTTTAGCAAAAACCACCAGGAGTGTTGACTCTGATGACTGATGTTAATTATGCTCTTTTATACAGAAAAGCTGATCTGGTCCAGTGGCCTAATCAGAGGTTCATGACACGACAAAATGCATAATGTCTGATTACTAAAAGTTCGTCTGGAAACTATATATTTTTAAAAAAAACTTGACACAAACAATTATTAGAAGACTTGTTGTCAAATACATTTTTTAAATACTGTATTTGACTTTTGTAGTAATAATCATGTTCTTAAAATTGTTTTCTAGTGTTTTAATTGTTCGTGAAGAACAAATACAAAATAATGTTATTTTGAAGAAAAATAATTTTGCTTAGGAAGAGCCAGTTTAAGTTCTTTAGTTATCTTTGTTACAGTATGATATAGTGGAAAAACCATGCTATAGGTTGGTATTCTCATAATTGTGAATAGTGGCCATCCTCCTTAAAGGCTGAGATTCTCGTCCAATGCCGTAAAAAATGGGCGGGTGTCCCTCGTTTTTGCTTAACCACGATTGGCTTGATAGATGTTGTTTCATTATCATGTCAATAAAATTAAATGTTAGTTACTCAATCATGTTGTGTTCGGCAATGCATACTAATTGATATATGAAGAAGTCTCAATTAATAGCGTCACATTATTGATTGTATGTACCACTGATCAATCATATTGCAATCCAAATATGAATGACCTTGACATTTCTCAAGTTGCACCTGCCAATCAATAGCTCTTGAAACAACAAATAACATAGCGAAAGGCGATGTCAATTTGACAGTGGACTGTGTGAAATGAGACAAGATGTAATAATCAGGTTTTAATAGTGTGGCATCAGGATTTAAGTACTACTTGAGGATCCGCACCAATTGCTGCACAGAATTGGTTAACGCACACTCGTTACTCATTCTTAACTCTGTGCAGTACATTTTTGAACTGGCAGAGAAAATAATTAACACCTAAAGTAAGGTATACCTTTTTTCTACAACTAGCATAAATACTGCAATATATCTAGAATAAGTAACTGTCCTGAGGTAACAGGTTCCATGTAGCAGGTGCAGACCCTCTAGATGACTACAAGTCTAGTAGACAAAATTTTCAATTATTGCTTATTTCTTCAACACAAATGCAGAGTGATAAAATTTGAGCTGCGTTGTACTTGGATTTGGTCTAAGATTTAGGTCAAATGTCAAACTCATCCTATTTTTTGCAAAGGTAAATCTGTCTGTGTGAACAACTTGTGCTTTCTCATCAGGAACTTTGTAAAATACAAGAAAAACCCATATTATTCAACATTAATATATAGCTTAGTCTTTCTTCTTTCCAAAATATATATATATATATATATATATATATATATATATATATATATATATATATATATATATATATAGATATATTAGCTTATGATAAACTACAGTTATGACACATCAGCCAGAACAGTGTTGCTTCTCCAAGATGCGTGAAGTCATCACTAGGGATAAATGTGTTACGAGGCTTTCTTAGGCTAGAGTTTGGATCCAGGCACAAATGCCAACTATGCAGTATTTTACCCAAATGGAGGGACCAATCACATCACTTTTTTATATGATAATTCTCCTATTCCACAGCCTCTGAATGATACTCTGTTCGTTGGTGTGTTTTACCTTAGATCAGAACATTTTTCACGGCCTTTGATCGCAAGGACACTCCACAATATCCTTGCTATTCTGAGGTGTACCACTTTCTGTAACAGGTCTATTCCAAGCATTTTTAGGATGTCTTATATTTTGTGCATTATTATGCCTATTGCTACCACCACAATTGGTACGATATCTGTCTTGGTTTTCCAGACTTTTTAAAGTCCTCTGCTTAGGACACAACATTTTATTGACTTTCTCATGTTCCTGCGTGCGATATTGGCCATGTTCTTCTCTTTGTCTAGCAGTGCTTTGTCTGATCTCCTGTGCTGTATCCTGTGTCTATATGGATGTTAAAATACCACAAGATAACTGCCTTGCTATTTTCAACCGTTTTCTCTGCTTTGTGATTGTACCAATCACTCGTACACTAAAGCCTATATTTCTTGAACAGCTGTCAGTGTACGACAAGGGTTAGTTTGTGGTGCTGATTTTTGTACTCACACTTGGCGAGCTTGCTTCACTCTGTGATCTGGTGATTGACATTCTCATCTTGTTGACCATGAGTGCTTGGTCCTGTGCTGCGTTTACCATTCCTTCTGTTTCTTTCTTTAGCTCTCCAAAGTTGGAACCATCTCCATTGCCCTTAACAGCTTGCTGTTCAGTGTCCCTTAAAACCGCATATGCAGTACCTTTTTCCCTGCAATCCGTTTGTTCTTTCTTTGTACCTTCTCCTATAGTTATCATATGTTGCTTTGTTCTCTTCCCTCTTCCTGGGACCAGGCTGGAGCACTACATGACTTTCCCTGGCATACTTTCCTGGAGTCCTCTTTGCTGTTTCAATACAGTCATCAATGCTTATCGGACCTCCTCCTCCTCAGATCTTTCTGGGAGGATATAGGCTGCTTATATCAGCTCTTGGATGCAGTGCACCATGGATGGACAATGAGTTTATATTGTTTCTCTCCATATGTTCCAACATTTTGTGGTCCAGTCAACGAAGCCTGTTGCATACCTGAGAATGGAAACAGCCAAGGAATTGATATATGTAACTGTGTTGCCTCTATTTAGTTCTGAGCTTAGTACCTTCAACGCCCTTCCAAAAATATCCTTTTCTCATCTTACTCTTCATTTCATCAGGTTATATACTGTCTGCCTAAAACGTCCCAGGTAGTTCTAGTCTTCTAGTTTCCCACGCATAATGCTTAGAGGAGTACACATGTTGATTTCAAATTCTATTATGGATGACAGCAGTTACAACCCTTACTGTCAGGACTAAGAGTCTAGTTCAGGCTCATGTTTCCCCCAGAGTTTAAAATATTTGACAAACAGGAGGTGTTTGATCTTTGAGGAGTTCTTTGGTTGGTGTCCTGTCTTATACTGACCAAGAATTTTTGTTAGTGGAATCTGTGCACTCACGAACAGCAGAGGTGATAGCGTGTCATCTTGGAAGGTATCTTTTTTTATCTTGACATCTCTAAGTTGAAGTATATTGCCCTGAGTCATAAGTTGAGTTCTCCAAAACATTCGCGAAGACACTCCAGGGCCCACAAGTGGGGTCTTGAGTTATAGGCCTCCTTGTAATCATGCACAGATTTTTCTTTTCCCTTAAACAATTTGAGAGAAGCATCACATTGAATAGCAGCTGGTCTTTCGTCCCTCTCGATTTTTGTCTACAGCCCTTCTGTTCTTGTAGGAGTAGTACTTTTGTATGTACCGGTAGGTGGTGATATACCAGATCTAAAATCAATCCAGTAATTTTCATACTATTGCGGGGTATGCCATTGGTCTATGGTTGTTCACTGTTGGACATTTATCTTTGTTTAACATCACAAGGACAGTGTGACCGTTGGTCAAACATTTCTTTAATCCTACCAATGTTTATGGATATGCTTGTTTATGCATACTTGCCATATTCCCAGACAGTGTTGGGGATTTTTGAGACCCAAAAATTGTGTTTTGAGGTCCCAACGGGGGTCAGTGCGTGTGACCCCCCAAATGCGATGGCATCCAAATGAGACTAAGTTATTTTTTCAAATCAGCCTGAGGCAAATGATTGGAAATTCAAATCTGAATAAAAGAAAATACCATCTGTTTTTTCTGAAGCATTTAATATACTTACAAAAAAAGATAAAAAATTTAAAAAATGTTAGACTTAGAATTGTCAAATAACATCACCACAAATATGGTCACAACCTCACAGACATTAAATACAAAAATACACCAAGTTACTCTCTTTAAAATCCATTGGACAGTGAAATGTAGTTTTAATTACATGTAGTCTTTGCTGCTTTCAGTAGTTGGTCTAATGGTAATGCAAGTGTCATTTGTGTTCACAAATATGCCTACACTTTTCCTTCACGAATGTGCATCCACATCTATGTTGGTGCAAGCAATGGCCAAAATCGCTAAAAGTGATAAAACCTGTAAGATGACAATGAATATCCATTTCAAAACAATGAATCTGGCAATGAAAACATTTAAGGTTTGTGGTAGTCGGCAGAGTTGCTAAAGTCTTTGACCGCCGCTATTGTAACATATTTTTGATGTTAAAGTCACGCCTACGGCAGTGAAGATATTATTTATTCTCAGGCAGAATTAACGAAAAAAAGGTACCAATTTATGTAAATACACAATTTGTCATTTGATTATTGATTTAATACTTTTATATTATTAAAATTCTATCGTGCAGTTCATTTCAGGTTAACCAGATATTCAAACATGTTGATGTTTTCATGAGTTACTTGATCACACAATAAAACGCTTATTGCAATAGTGTAAATTTCCAAGGAAAATACGAGAAAGTTAAGGTGGCAAAACTGTCGAAGCAAATAAGATTATCTCATTTTTTAGCATTTCTAGTGGATTATGTACTCCAATATTCCTTTGTCCCTTTAAAATGTTGTTTGTCCCCCAATTCTGGAGGGTGAGGGACACAGTATCCTCTGACCTTTGGATCCTAGGTGCAACACTGCATTAGAGATTGAATGGTGCTGTTGTTCAACCTACCAAAATAATCACATTTTGAATTTTAAATATGGAGTAAAAATTCGACTTCAAAGAAATGTTGCCGCTGATCACAAACTTTAATAAAGACAGTTTCAACATTCTCATTCAATGCAGTCAGTGATGTGTATGTAATAACATTTGTTTTTCAACACGCATCTGTTTGATGTATTTAACTTCAGACAAATTGGGTTGTTCCACTTAGTGTACTTTACCTATGCAAATTAGCCTAATTGACTCTCCCTCAGCAGTGCTCAAAGGATTTGACACAACACATCACCCTAGCTATTGTGAGCCAATTCAGTAAATCTCTGAAAGGTGTCTGTTTATCACTGACCACCTCACCTTTGAATTGTCACTAAAACATCAATATAAACTGCCCCGAGGATAGTTTTACATGAGCTCTGAGCAAGACTATTTACAGTTTATACATACCACAGATTATGGGCATATATCATTGTGATCAAGAAATTTACTTTTATTTGTTGGAAAATTGTTTTTTCACTAAGATTGCTGAAAATTGTGTTTTTCAAAACACGACCGTGTCAGGGGGTTTGGGGGTCCAAAATCGTGTTTTTCACGTGGCACATCGTGTTATGGCATGTATGGTTTATGGTTGTAAATTTCTTTGACCAGAGTCCATGAATCTCATCTGGATCGGGGTTTTCCAGTTGGACATTTGTTTTGCCGATGTTTCCACAGTGAGTTTGCTTTTACTATCACATCGTCTTGGTCAAAATATTGAGTCCTTCTATGACCTTTTATAACCACTCTACATTGTCCGTGTGAATGGTTGATTTGCCCCTTATATTCCTCCAGCATTTTGCATTGTCAGGCTTCATTCTTATCGGGTATGGCACTGCAATTGTTCTTATACACCCCATTTATTATTATTATTATTATTATTATTATTATTATTATTAAAGACAAAAAGATCATGGCAAATTTTACTTTATATCAACATAAAAACATGTATACAAATTAAGAGAGAGAGAGAGACAGAAAGAGCTGGTACTCACTTCCAAATGATATTGAAATGGGAACTGATATAAGCGATCCAAAATGATTTTCCATTTTACATCGGTAGGTTCCAGCATCATATGCTTCTCCAGGGTTTACAATGCTAAATCTGCCATTGGAAAAGGAGTATCGAGTGTCACTTGCGATGCTTAATTCCTTCCAGCCACTAGATGTCTGCTTGAACCATGAGTGCTGGGGTTGGGGGTTACCTCGCGCAGCGCATTCCAGAGTGACCAACAGCGAATCACCAATAACAATCAGGTTTTGAGGGTGGAAAATAATTTTGGGACCCATCTCTAGTCTATCGTATGGTGTTGGCGGCAACCCATAATCTAAAAAGAGATGATGACGATACTATTATTCTGGATTTTTCAGGGAACATACTAACATCATAAACAGAGAATGCTCAGCCTACTCAGAGGAAGGTATCATTCTGGACTAGTCAGAATATACTACCATAAAAAACTCATTAGCATAAGTATTTCTTTAAAATTGCATTTTATCTTTCTGAAAATAATGTTAGTCATTGACATAGGACTAACAAATAATTTGTGAAAATGTCATGAAAATATAATGAAAATTTTGAAATTATACAGATCTGAAATTGTGAATTTTTATACAAAGAAAAACTACTTAGTTTACCCACTTGGACAAGTTCATATCTATAAATCTAAACACAACATGTCCAGGTATGATTATGTAATGATTCACACCCATCTTGCGATTGGACTGGTCAGTGGTCCATTGGAATCTCTGTAATCAATAGTTGATTGGCACACTTGTCACAAGTGGTCGATGAGACAATTGAGGTTCGTGTTGCAGTTAAAACTGTCTACGGGTCCAGACTACACTAGCGTGACAAAAACACTTTGTTGTGGGTGTATTTGTTTTAATATTCATAGATCTTGGTTCCATTATCACTTGTATGGGTAGAATGGTTTAGGAAGCATTAACTAACAATGTCAATACTAAAGTTCAGTATACATTGAAGAGAGAGAGAGAGAGAGAGATTATCTGTTTGAAAATTATATATAGGTCCAAATTGTGCATTCATGAGTATACATCAATGACATAGTGAATTCATAAGGCTTTACTTAAAGAAGTAAAGATTGTTGAAAACTATTGCACATACCAAATCCTCGTTGTATTTGCACAATTTGGCTAATGTCTTGCAGAGGTATCTCGCAGATGTATTGTCTCTTGGCATCCCCCTCAGCTCTCTCCCATTCATACTGTTGGGTTGCCTCTGATGAAATCAAAATAAGGGGATTTAACAAAATAAACACAACACTGAAAATGTGAGATCATTTATGATAATTTACTTAAGACAGGTTATTCAGTTAGGTCATATAAAAGGTGTACAGGATACAGAAAATGTTCCACATGTAAGCTTTGTCCGAACGCTTGGTTATTTCGCAGTGATGCAGAATTTACCATTTTTTAAACAATTTTTATTACATATGTCCAGAAATGCAATATCTATATATCTAACACCTAATCTCAGGAAAAATTAATAATTAATAAAATAATATAAAATGATAAATATAAAAAATATTTCCAGACGATCTAAAATTAGAATATTTGTAAGGAAATTAAATGATTGGCAAATCACTAAATTTTAATATTTGACAACTTTGCTGTCCTTTTTTAGATTCTCTTCGAAAATCTAAATCTTATTGAGTCCAAAAAAAACTTTAAATATGGCTCTGCCAGCCTTTTTAATGATTTCTTGTTCCTACACATTTTCAAGGCTGAACACATTATAGATGAGACTGCTTGTGACATGACTGGTTTTCTTGTACTTCTGAGATTTCATCGATTCTATGTTACTAAGATCCAAAGCAATACTTCTACCTAATTAAACTTATTGATCTGATGGTAGAAGGCAATGTTCTACGTACATTCAGGCAAGACGTCATATTCCAATATATGTAATACGTTACCTTTACTTAAACAAAGTACACTCAAAGGTTCAGCCGTTGGCATAAAGTCTTCCTCAACTTTAAGAAAACTGGACAAAGGTGATAAAACCATCGACAATGCGCTGGTTGGAACTTATCCCTGCATAAATGAAAAACAATGAATCGAACCCTGGACTGCAGAAGTTATGGGTGAATGCATTACCTTTATTCTGGCCTCAGTTCACTAAATTCTTCAAATTTTCTTTTCAAATTTAGATTGTACTTTATCTTGCTTCTGATACTTATAAGACATTTTGTTACAGGTAAAGATAGAAAAACAGTTTAAAAAAACAAGTTTTAAATTTGTCATTTTATTTTTAAAAAGGGTTAAGAAATTCCTCAAATCTGAGTAAATCTTCAAGTTATCCTTGGCTGTAAAACAAGGCTCTATTCAAGAGAATTTAAATTACTATTGCTATTTTAATCCATGTTCACTGCTAAAAATTCAGTGAAATATGCATTGTTGCCAACAAATGAAAAAGAAAGGTATTTTAAAAATCTCAATTTGAGAAAGAAAATTTGAGAAGTTTAGTGAAACTGGGGCCAGACCTCTGATTACCTGAAAAAGCGTAGATGATATATTTTTGTTTGTTCCTCTCATCTGGAAGGATGCCAGGGAAATAGGCACTGGTGTCATTGGTGTAGCTACCATCACAGTTCCATTTTATTAAGTCCATGGAATATTCACCACATGTATACCAGTTATATTTACTGAAGCAGAAAAATGGGATGCATGATCTTTAAATGATCTGGAAGTCATTTTTTTTTTTTTTTTTTTTTAAATTGCAAAATATTAGAAATTATGTATTCCCTTTAATAGTATAGTCTTGGCCTTGAAGCCTATTTCAAGCTTTTACTTTGTATATACAGTTTACAAAACAATATTAAAATTGTATTGATCTGAAAAATTTGCATTTTTCTTATTTTTCTAATTGTATCAGAAATAGATACCATATATACTCATGTATAATCTGATACCAACTGCAAACTGCATAGACCCAGATCTGCCATCACATAATGCGCTGGCAGATCTGGATCTATGCAGTTTGTAAGGACTAATCTGTAGAACAAACAACACTGACGCTGATCTACCACTGCATTATGCAATGGCAGATCAGGGTCTATGTTGTTTGCACTTGGACCTAAATTATATGCGAGTAAATACGGTAGCTTTATGTGATGTTATTTTCCTCTTATAATGGTCATTTTTCCATATTGCTACTCGACAACATGTACGATTGAAATAGGTCCATGGTTTTGCACACTAGACTAATGTTTAGTTAACGTTCGCTTTAAATATTATAGGCACTGTATTAAATACAGAAGACATTTATCTCCAGGCAAGACCTCAAAAATAAGCGTCAAGAAATCTCAACAGTTCTATAACAAAATTTGTCTTTCAATCCACCATGAACACCAACTATGCAGATATATTAGATTCGATGTGTACAGAAGTGGTCAAAATCACACATTTTTTATCAATATATTTTATTTACAATATATTCATGAAGTAAAAGTGCAATCAATGACAAAACCAGCCAATATAAACAATCACCATCTGTCCTACCTCATACATACATCACCTAGCGGTCGTGCTAAGGGAAAAAACTACTGATGTTTGCAAGAGCTATCTACAAAGAAGTGTTTTACTTCCCGTTCTATCTTTGTCTATCATCCATAATTAATACACCAAAGAAGTTGATTCAATTCCATTAGATATTTACGGGTAGCTGTAAAAAGCATTTTTTTAAAGTGTAGAACCACTGAATTTGGCAATGGAACTGTATTTCAATAGTCCTTCCCTGTAAAATGTAACAAATTAGTATCTCTCTCAATAATAAGTAAGTTTGATCAAAGAGATGGTCAATCTGTAGGTGAGGTAAAACAGACTGGAACTGACACATACAGTATCTATTAGAACATGTTCAATTACTATAATTTGAGAAAGTTTGGATGCCTGTTTCAACTTAAAAATCTTTTTCAAGATGTGCCCTCCAACGGATGATACCCATCCCCCTCAATATTTTTGTAAACTAATCTAAATGCAATTCAATAATTAAATACTAATTGCAACGCAATAAATCAAATATTAATATTAGGTAGCAAACCATGTTTTCATGCGACTAATACTTCTGATAATTTTCCGATGGTGATGATGTTAGTAACAAGAGAGAACAAATATGCTTACTTATTTAGATCATGGCGAAGTAACCAGTTGGCAATAAACTCAAATTCTTGTCTTGTATTCACACTAACCAAAGCACTGCCCTTCACCTGTAATATACGCATAAGGCAATTTTGCATCATTAAACTATAAATTATAAAATAACAAATACTGAATAATATTAAGCAATACAAAACATGCTTTAAACTGAAGGAAAGAATAAGACATAATAAATAGAATAACATAAATAAGAACAATTGACCGACATTTTAAGAAACATCGGTAACTTTTGTAAGTGTATTCTTCTTTACAAATATTAGCAATAGGTTCCGATGAAGTTAAACATTTTTTATACTGTATAAAATCCATTATTATTCCATGTAACTTCATTTTTTTTTCCGGTGTTAACATTGTCTTTATTACTATTTACAAATATATAATGATTTTCTGATTTGTAGCATTTAAATTATATAAATATCATCCAAACCCGATAGTATTACATTAAAACTGGTTCTAGCTATAAAAATTCGTTGTGTGTGTATTTTAGAAAGGTGATTTGCTAGTTATAATTATCGCTGAGGACCATTCAAATTCAGCATTCAATATAATAAAAAAACACGTGTTTTTGTTTTAGGAGAAGAATAGAACATGAAGAAAATAAAATCATGGCAATATTTACCGCACTATAATTAATAAGCTTTATCATTTTAAAATATACAGTAATAATTGAAGTTGAACTTTTTAGAAACAAAGTACATGTAAATGGAATATGTTCACTTGATCCATATGTGAAAGTTATGGATTTAAATGCCTTTTTGAATTATGAATCAAAACCATCGCCATGATTTCTTTTGAATACAATACATGGGACTTTTCGAATTACTTCCAGCCTAAAAATAACAATATTTAGTCTAAACTAAAATGCACACAATGATAAAAATTGCCTTTCTGTTGAGTTTATACGAATAATTGCCTTTTTGTGGAGTTTATATGATTAATTGCCTATATGTTGAGTTTATATGATTAATTGCCTTTTTGTTGAGTTTATACGATTAATTGCCTTTTTGTTGAGTTTATACGATTAATTGCCTTTTTGTTGAGTTTATACGATTAATTGCCCACCCTAGGCATATACTAGTATCATGTTTTCTAAAGGTAACATGTCATATGCTGTGGGTGGACAATTTGTCATTTAATCTCAAAACAAAGGGCAATAACTGTTTTCTTATTCTGAAGAAAAGTGAAACTACAGTAGAAATGACAGAATCTGAATTATTTTATTTTGAGCAGTGGAACACTTTTTTGAACTATTACAAGTACACTTTTCATATTTTAGGATGAAAAAGTAAAGAGAGAGAAAAAGTACCAGTAGTCCGAACACTCAAGGAAATGCAGGATAATATGATGATATGACAGTCACGTGAGGATAATATGATGTGACTTTACAGGCACATGAGGGAAAAATGATGTGACCTTGACTGTAATATAAAGATATCAAAGGTGATGGATTTTCTTCTTGTTTTGGAAGGGGGGGGGGGGTGGAGGGTGGGGAGGGGAGGGAATATGACATATGTTAAATGTCATGTGCTTTAATTTCAACCAATGACAAAAGGGATTTACTTACTCGTGTGCGGCCATTCGGTCATGTATGAGTGGTTAATGGATGCACTGCACCCTACTTAATTGTTCGTCAGGTGGGTTGCCGGGCCGCTTTAATGTGTGCAAAGCACACTAATACACACCACTCCCTTGCTGAATGGTTTCCCCACAAATGGGGTTCACTGGGAGGGTGTGTACAATTACTTATACCTGTACATAGGTTTATAGCCACAATGTTTACAGGTTACAATCACTTGAATGGATGTCTGGAGTGGAAGGCTGCACGGGATCGGCATGGGAGGCGCGAAGCATGACGAAAGTATTGAAATGCCATGAACGTACATGATCAAATTCTTCCCAGGTAGCTAATTCGGGCTGTCCCTAAAACCAATTATGTGTAAACCACAGGTTTAATTATGAAAATTCTTCCAGTTACAAATTTCTTTATATATTTATTTAATCCATTCAGTTATAAATTTTGCGTACATAGTGTACATAATTTTTCCAAAAATAATACCAATCCACGAGTATGTATATATATATATATATATATATATATATATATATATATATATATATATATATATATATATATTATAAAACTGAGGTGTATATAAGTATTAAGGGATATGACACAATTAGCGCAGTATAACGTTTTGCGCCAACCCACTCGTGTAGTGATACGGCAACACCAAAATACAAAATCAAATGTTCCTAGCGCAGAATAATGTTTTGCATCAACAAACTAGTGCAGGGATACAAGAACACTGAAACATAAGAACGCTAAAATAATAAATAAACATGTTTATCTCTGAAACACAAAAGCAGCTACATTTTGCAATTAGCAAATCAATATGTGGTAAGCTTGCCAATGTAATAATATTGAGATGAACAAATTGTTTATTAAAGGGAATGGTAACCAATTCGTTACCAGGTGGGCCTGATATTGTTCATCTAGCTGACATCTGTGTAATAGAGAAATGCAAAAGCATGTTGGCCAAACAATCTGGGTCAGTAGGATACTTTCAGCTGAAGTTTCATCCAATGCTGTTGATTGCATATGTTACGAACAATTGTTTCAGTGTATCCCTAGGTTTTGTTTATTGTCTTTATCCGTATTGTTGGTGAGGGCGACTATATTTGATGGCGGATTGGCATCATTTGTTAAAACATATTCAAAAGTCTTTCTGTCAAATTGGATCAAATACTATTTTGCGGTTTTGGAGTGGATTAAAAAAAGCAAGGACGACGCTCTACTGAGTAGATATTCTATTAAATGTTTAAGTAAGCGAAATGGTATATGTAAACTGTTTTTTCAATTGAAACTTTGTTTCTGTAAGATCATGCTAAAGAAAATTCGTTTCATCTAATATAGATCTTATAGGTCGATTTCGCTTTAAAGAATTAACTTTAAATTTTTTTCAGCTTTTTCTAGCCACTCTGTTTTGTTGAAACTATTATTTATTGATCACTCTTGGGATATAGTTTTTCTATTTGCAATTGAATTGTTTTTACTTCTTGCAGAATGAAGAGTTATGATCTAAATCAGTTTGTGTTTGGCAACATCTACCATTTGTGACACTGTGTAAGTTTTACAAAGTTGTTTTATTATAATGTTATATCTGTGTCCTCTGTTTAGAATGCCAATCTAACGTGCCAAGCGCGAGTGTGCTATTTGTAGAAGTGTGCATTTTATGTAAAATGTAGTGAAAAGAGTGCATTATCAGCAAATAAAAGTACCGTAAAAGAGTACAATTATTAGCAAATAAACGCACTACTGGAGATTAAGTTAATGTTAAACTCATGAAACATTTAAATCATCTCTCTGAAAACCGTTGAACCTTATGGAGCTCTGTACCAAAGTTGTGCAACAAAATGTAAATTCTTATTTTGTGGTCTCTGCGCTAGTGAGCTATAAATTAAACTTTTTTTAGTTTTAGTGTTGTAATATGCCTTGTCGAGTTGCATGGTGTAAACAGTTTTACAGCGTTAGTACGCTAGTAATTTTTTATTTTTGTTTTAGTGTTGTCGTATCCCTTACACCCTACACAAGTTGGTGGCACAAATTTCTTTTTATATTGCGCTAGCATTTCCATATATGATTCTGCAAATTGCATGGTTGAAACTTATTGAACTCTTAAAATCCAAAATAGTTCTGTTAAGTTAGAATATTGGAAACAGGTGTGAAAGCCAAACACCGCACTTGGTAAAAATGGTGACATTTACACTTTTACTGAATGTAATATTATAAAAGAAATGAACACTTTTGTGAATGCCCTAAAAAAACAAACCCCAACCTTTAGAAAAACAAAATAATAACATCTCCAGATATCAAGCGGAAAGAAGGAAACAGAGCTCTCAAAGGTCCCGCCCAGACAGCCAATATATTCCACTTCCTAGTAAAATTCCTGTCTTGGAGACATTCTTGTCGGTAGTGGAAAGTGATATCGATTCACACAGAGAAAGCCACACTAAAAAGGACAAGCTGAATGTTCAAGAAAGACGGTAGTTTTAAAACAAAACAGAGAAAGGGAGGATATTAGGGGTGAAACGATACACCTGTGCCGCGTATCGATACGATTCACGATACACAGCCTATGATACAATACATTATCGATTCTCAGTTTAAAGAATAAGAAGGCAAACGACAAATAATTATTCATGACTGCTGAAGATTAAAGTAACTTATATAGGGTAGATATCGTTTTGTATCGATTCTTCACCTCTTGTGTCGATACGTGTATCGATATGGCAAAAGTATCGATGCATGGATGTATCGATGAATCATTTCACCCCTAGAAGATATTGTCATCAAACCAGCCGATAAAGGGTCATAACAATTATTAAAGCTTTAGATTGTACAAGAAACTTCGTAACGACCTCAACTCAGAACATGCCGATATTGTAAGTCAGACACTTGAAGACACGTGCAATACAGGATGCAGGACACACAGATGAAAATACATTGGCCTACTTCTTCGAGTTGAACCCAAGTCGGGAAGGTTTATATTTTTCTTCCTAAAATTTACAAATAGAACAACAATAGAGGTCTTATCACATCCAGCAATAATTATCATACAGATGTCCAATTTATTATATCAAAATGGCAGCTGAAACATCGAACGCTGACCACGTCATATATCTGACGCCTACCAGAGGCTAACAATGATAGCGGCCCTTGCTAGAGAATCGACTTTCTGAGAATGATGATGCTTGTATTGCTCTTTTTATGCAATAGATCTTTCTCATCCAAATTAAATAAAGAATATATCAATACATCCAAGGAATTAATTGGATCAATGATGAAGGTTGCGGCTGAAAATGCGGGCCTTTTGAGTAGAATTAACAATAATTTGGTCCAGAAAGAAACAGTTACCAAACTCTCCAAAGCCGGAGTCTCACAAACCAAACGTTCAGGTCACAGGCACAAAAATGTCTGAAGAATCTGAATCACAGCCTGCGATTCTAAACGATTCGTAAAGGAGTAAGAGTCTTATTCTTTATTCCTGATGTTCCATTCCAAATGTACCCGCAAAAATTCTGCGTCCACCATGACGGTAACATCGAAAAAGGGACAAATCGCCCACAAGACCTCTGAAGGATCTTCTCGGTCGCATCTATTCATAAATGTGCCTTCAATATTTATTGACGTATTGCGTCATTTGCTGAAGGCACTAATTTCTTCGTAATATCAATATTTTGTTGTGTTTCTTTTGGCTACATGACATTCTACCTTCTTTAACAAAACGAAGTTTTGTTCACTACTGACGGGGCATAACCCTCAACTGAAGCACTGTTTAAAGGTACAAAACTGAAACCACAAAGGATTGCACCCCCTCCATAGTTACGTATCACCCAAATTTAAAACAGATACTCTGGACACACTGGCATCACATCGAACCTTCCGAACGTATGAAAGGCATATTTAAAGAAATTTCAATGGTTGCGTATCGTAAATCTAAGAATCTCCAAGATTACCTGTTACAGGCTAAGATCACTTCAAATCGAATCACGGAGCCAGGCACATACAAATGCAGAGCCAAACGATGCATACTCTGCAAACGTATATCTAAGTCAAAACTATTCCGGAGTTCAACCACAGTAGTAAGCTTAACATCAACACAAAATTGGAGTGTTGTAGCAAAGATGTGATTTATCTCTCTCTGCTGATTTGCAAAAACTGAGCCGTCCATTATGTTGGCAAAATGGTGTACTTCAGAAAGCGAATGCATTACCACAAGAGCCACATTCGAAATAAACTCGACACTAAACTCGCTAACCATTACCTTCCAGCCGGACATTCAGTCTAATCCCTTGAGATGCTGCCAACAGAGTCCAACCTGATATGGACTAACTCCGAGTTCATATGAAAGGATAAATACTGGATCCTGCAGCTAAAAAAACACGCGGTGAGTTTGACCGTAACGACAAAATCTAGCCTGTCAATTGTAGACCCTCTATTCTTACAGAGAGATACAATATTACACTATTCCTATAATAATGTGATATTTACTCTGTAGTAATTTAATATTTCATCTTACATCAGAATATTTCGTGTCCTTCTTCTACCGTAGTATTATTATTATTAATTTTTATTATTATTATTATTATTATTATTATTTACACAGTATAATAATATATACTTATAGTTTTATTCAATGTAACATAAAATATTTACCTGGGATGTAATTTTCTGTAATCAGAAATACACACTGTAATCAGAAATACACGATTCTATAAGAAGGTCAATTGACGCCTTTGATCTATCGCGTCAGTCGCTTGTTTTCCAGTGTTAAACCTAGACAACAGTTTTTGTTTGTTAGTCGCATATACTTGGAATTGTATTTACCTTTTGATTCATTTTATTTAATGCATGAACCGTTTATTCTTTATTAATTTATCTCGCACAGGGAAATATTTGCTTTTTTCGTAGATTTTGTCTTTATTTTTTATGCTTTTTTAATTCATTTCGTGGGGTAATTTTATTTGTTGAACCATAATGTAAATACTTTGCCCTTTCATAACTTTTGTGTTAAGTGTTTGTTTTATCTTTGTATGTGTCCTTTGTCCCCCTGACGAAGATCTTGTCTAGACTGAAAAGTTGGGCTAAAATTTTTACCAGTCGAATTTTTGACTGATCAATCGCAACTTAATATGACGCACGCTGTAATCCCTCGTCAGATGGTGATACCATTGTATATACCGTCTGACGCAATTAGTTGGTATTATAAATCAATGGTATAAAACTTAAACAAGAGTCCCGAGTGGGCCTGAGATCGCTCAACTGGCTGCCTAAAAGTCAAATGGGTGTTGGCCAAGCAATCTGGGTTAATATGATGCTTTCTGACATATACGATTTTGTATGTATTTTAGTAATGACAACCATATTGGAAGGTGGAGCAACAGCATTTGACCGAACTTTAAAAGCCTTATGTCAGGATGCTCTCTGTGAAATCTGGTCAAATTATGTTACCGAGTTTTTGGGAAGAAGTCGTTTAAACGTTTTTCTATTTTAAGTAATAATGGTCACATTGAATAGTGGATCAACACGATATGTGTAAGACTGAAAAGCATTCATGCCAGGATGGTTTACGTCAGCTTGATTCAAATTATGTTAAGCAGTTTTGAAAGAAAAAAAATGAAGTTCTTTTCAGTTAAAAAAATATAATGTTAGTAATGCGGCCAAATTTGATCTCAGATTGGCATTATTTGTACAAACTTGCAAGGCCTTCTTGCCAGGATGGTTTTGCCAGATTTGGTCACATTTGGTTCAGCAGTTTAATTTGTTTCTAGTTTTAGTAACAGCATCCTTATTTGAAAAGGATCAGCATCATTTATATAAATTAAAAGGCTTTCATGCCAGAATGCTTTCTATCAAATTTGGTCAGATTCTGTTCAGCGGAGTTTTAGAAGAAGTCTTTTAGGTTTCGCTCTATAGTTATTCTGAAAGAGGGACAGGTATAAGATGAAGGTTGTTTGCATTTGCAGCATGCACAGGGGAGTAAATGTTGGCATACCTCTATGCTACTTTCATGTACTAAATCATACAGCTGATACAAGTGGCTGCTTCCAAGTGCTCGTGAAATGAGCTTGAACTAGTCCAAAGAACATTAACTTTAGCAGTTATTAAAATAGGAAAAATGAATTTAGCCAGAGTAAGCAATACCAGCATCTGAAAGTGCAATAAATGAATTAAAAAATATATAAAAATAAAAAAGTTATCGGCTATTTTTTTTTTCTTCTTTAATTTACGTTTGAAGTCCATGAAGTAAAAATGACCGAGCGGAGTTGGCAGTCTTTTTGATAGACGCATGTCTGAAGTAAGGTCAAGCTATATACTCTCCAACCCAAGTTACACCCATCAATCATACACGAAAATAAAGGGAATAAAAAATTATTTTAGCAATACCTAAGATAGACAAGGTCCTTATCTAGGATTACCAGTGAGGACAAGCTGGGAAATTCTTTTTCTTTAAAAGTCAAACCCTTTGCAAATTACGAAACTGTAGAGCGGAACCTTAAAGGGTTTTCTATTTTTTTAGTAACGGCGGCCATATTTAATGTGAATATGCATCAATTGTTTTAAATTAAAAGTCATTTATACCTTTATGTTTTGTCAAGCTTGTTCAAATTCTGTTCGTTTTTTTTAAAGAAGAAAAAGTTAAACTTTACTAATTTTGGTAAAGGCGGCGACATTTGACGGCGGATCAGCATCATTTCCATAAATCTGAAACGTCTTTCTGCCAGGATACTTTGTGTAAAATTTAGCCAAATTATGTTTCGCGGTTTTGGAGAAATATTTATTTAAATGTTTTTCTTTTTTTAGTAAAAGCAGCCACAATTTATGGCGGGTGTGGATTGTTTATATAAATTTGAAGGATCTTAAGGCTAGCATGCATCCTTTCAAATTTGGTTAAATTCTGTTCAGCAGTTTAGGAGAAAAAGTCGTTTATTTTGTTTTCTTTCTATGTTTAGTACTATCGGCCACATTTCATGTCAGATCAGCATCATTTACAAAATATTAAAGGTTTTTACGATTCAATACTTTCCACCAAATTTGATGAAATTTTTATTTGCTGTTTTGGAGAAGTCTTTTGAAGGTTTTCAATAATTTTTGTAACGGAGCCCATACTGGATGGCGCATTTGCATCAATTATGTAAATTATGTAAATTTCAAAAGTCTTCAATCCAGAATGCTTTCCTTTAAATTATTTTTTTTAAAATTTCCAGCGGTTTTCAAGAAGACGTCGTTTAAATGTTTTTCTTCTTCTTTTTTTTGTAATAGCGCCTATTTTTGATATCAGATAGGGATTATCTGTATAAACTTTAAAGGTCAAATGTGGATGTTTCTGTTTGAATTATCTGTAAATCTTCCATACCTTAAAAATCCACATTAGTTGTTATTATAAATTTCTGTTGCATCGTTTACGAATAATTGTGTTTAAAAGTATGACCCTCATACAAGTTGGCGCAGGTATTACTTGTCCCTGATATGTATGAGGAAGTGACCTATAAGTTGAACAAAGACTCGCTAATGTATAGATTATAGTGTGGGGTATCTGCAATAGGTTATGAAAAGAACAGTGATCCTTTGGAAATTAAGAAACTGAAACAGCTAAAATTACAGTTACGGTCAACATGGTCATCGATAGATCGAGAGAAAACAAATAATCACAATTATTGGATAAGAATTGCAAAAATACTATGCATTCAAACGTAGAGTCTATTATTTCTAATATATAAGCCATTCTGAGGTATGGTATTGTGGGTTTAACGCCATTTTTCAGCACATGCTAGGCTATAGATGGAGGCCAGTATATTTGGTGGAGGAAGAACCCAAGACTCCGGGAAGAACAAGCGACCCATGGGAAGCTACTGACAAGTTTTGTCACATACCAACGTTGGTCGAGCCGAGACTAGAACTTAAGCGGACATAGGTGAGATGTGTCAGTGATCTGTAAAAGCGAGCACCTTAGACAACTCGGCCACCCGGGGCCCCTTTCATTCTGAGAAAATAAATACATCAGACCCCTTTGTTAGTCAAATATATCGACAATAAGCCTTCAAAAATAAACTGCAGTTCTTTTCAATTGAGCATGGTGGACCCCGCCCCCTTCAAGGGTAAACCCTTATCTCTCCACATGATATTCCGCCATGTTCTACTTGATATTTGCTTCTCATATTTCTCCATGATAAATTTATAAAGATAATTACAATATGCGATTTTTTTGCAGTCCAAATTTCTGTACCATATGAAAGGGAACGACTTAACGACCTATTTGTTAAATATTCTTTTTGTTCTTCTCTCTCTCTCTCTCTTTCTCTCTCTCTCGCGCGCGCGCGCTATCGCCGGTTCTCGCTTTTTCTCTCGATGATTGTCTAAATGGTATATCTAACACCTGTTTTCAACTTTTAGAAGTATTTGTGATGATTGTATTGCTTGCAATATGGTTAGAAAGTTCTTCGTAATATTTCCCGGTTTGACATTGTAAAATTGGTAGTACCCTATTTTCTGCATGTTTGTTCATTTAGGAATTTAAAAGGGTAAAGAATAGCTCTTTGTCCTGTTTTACATCACAATTCGTGACAGTATACTGCACATATCCGTCATTTTTACTTGAAATGACTGTGCAATCCGTACATATCTACATCGGTGGCTGGTCGGCTTGTTCAAGAATGACGTCACACATAACAGCAAACCGAGCATTAGTCAAGGGATGTAATTTTGAACAATTTAACTCCTCATTAATTTTAATGGCGAATCTCGGTAAATCGGTTCCAGTAAATTTTACCAGAGAAACGGAGTTTTCATTCATACACAGAGTTCCACAAAAAGCATGACAAATTCACATTTTGAAGATTTTTTCCACAATTGACATTAAAAGGCTTTTTTGCCAGGATACTGCGTGTCTAGTTTGGTCAAATTTTGTTCAGTGGTTTAGGGGTAAAACTTCGTTTAAAGTCTTTTTTTTTCTCTTCAGTTGTTAGTAACGACAGCCATATTTGATGGCGGATCGGCAATATGCAAAAGTGCTATGTGTCAAGTTTGTTTGAAATTGATCAAGCGGTTTATTCAGAAGAATTTGAAAATAACAATTGTTGACGGACAACAGACGACGCCCGACGGACGATTTGCCTACTATAAATTCACTTGGCCTTACCGGCCAGGTGAGATACAAACTAAAACTAAACAATATCGCCGTCTCAGTTGTTGGTATGCAGAGCTCTTGAAGTCAGAGGAAACCAGAAAATGAAGTGAAACATTTAATTTCTGTCCAACAAACCGTTAATCAAATCCAAGACTCATACAGTCAAACTTTCCCTAACGGTCTACTTTATTTGACGGTCATCTGGTCTCTACGGACATTCTTATTTGTCTCCGCATCCCCCTCCCCCAACACACACCGATGTGGAATTTTTATATAAAAGTCATGCAATGAATGGTCACCTGTTTTCCGATGTCAATGGCCATGTGTTTCCTAACCAAACAATGGCTTCTAACTGGTTTAAGCGGTCACACGAGTGTATTGGCTATGACCTCTCTACGTATGCAAATGAGTGTTTGTTTTTGCAAGAAAGTCATTTTTAAGATAAAGATATTTCATGTGAATTGACGTATAAATATGTCTTATCTTGCTTATATTCACCGCACTCCAGTCAATGTCAGTGCAACTCCAGTCAATGTCAGTGTAACTTCAGTCAATGTCAGTGTAACTTTCAACTGGATAGTCTTACCATTGTTACTGTGAGAATTTTAATGAAGCCACAAAATTGCTTAGAAAATGGGTTGTTGGGGTAAATCGTGGTTTTTATAACATCTGCCCTCTTTGGGATGCGCTGACGACCGAACTAAATAAATTCATCTGATAAGTTTAAGAAGAACTAATTTATTATTGTGAAATACCGTGGATTTGCTTAAGTCTATCAAGTTTGGCCCGTTCAACAATTTATCTGCGTTTACTGCATAACAACAGTATGGGGATCAAGATCGTGGTAAGCTCTTCATACACATTGTTTATAATGCGAAAAATTAAATTCAGCTCTTTAACATTGTTTAGTCCCATCACTTCTTTCAGACAGATGCATTGTAACTGTTGTAAGTAAAAAAAAATTTAAAAAATAGCACCGCTATATCATTATAGTAGTATAGAAACGTCTGCATAAATTCGTATGCACAGATGTGTTGCGGTTTGATAAAAACTAACAGATAGTCATTAAAGTACATATCAAAACATCATTAAATATCAATCTTTGTTTGAGATGAAAATGATAACAGGCATTTAATAATTATTTCACTATTTTTAATCTAAGAATAGATGATGGACCAATATTACAGTCATTTTTTAATTTAAGATATTATGTTAGTTCAAAATTTGCAAGGAATGCTATGCCCATTTTTGCAGGAACATGGTCCTGACAACAAAGTTGTGCACATTTGAACTGATAAGGCATCACACGTTTTTTTTCAGCAAGGGTGACCTATCAATCATTATGTTGACACTTTCTATTCTATATTTGGCCTAGAAACTTACTTCTGAGACAGCAGACTCTAGCTGCAACATACAAGCAGCTGAGCTAGCGTCCTCCTGACCATATATATATATATATATATATATATATATATATAGAGAGAGAGAGAGAGAGAGAGAGAGAGAGAGAGAGAGAGAGAGAGAGAGAGAGAGAGAGGGGGAGAGAGTTATGTATATTGAATTTATAATATGTGTCCATGAGGTAAATTGTACTTTAGCGGTCATTTTGTAAACAACATATTTACTGCATCTGAGTTCAAGGTCAGTCTTGTTTACATAGGAGTTAACAATTAGATTGGAATTTTCCATATCTTGATGTGAGAAAAGTCAAGTACGCACTGGAAAATTCCATTAGAGTTACTCATAGTATAGAATATTCTGTCAGGTGACTTATCCTTATATTTATACAGGTTTGGTAAACACGATTTCATTCCTATACTAAACTTCATGCTATTAAAATCAGCCTATTAAGGAATTTATTTTAGTAATCAGATGTTACAGTTGTGAAAATCAGAGCAAATTCAGAGAGTACTTATTTATTTGAAATATTTATTGAAATTACCAAAAGTGCTAATTCTCATTTTGCATTAATACTTGACTTTGGGATTTATGTGAATTCATTCAAAAAAATATTCTGGATTACATCATTCAGGCATATCAGGACATATAAGACTACTGACACATCAGAACATTCAAGACTACTAGCACATTAGGACATTCGAGACTACTGGAATTCATTCGGAACATTCTATATTCAGGACTTGTGATTAGGACACTTAGGATTATTGGATTATTTGGACTTTATTTCACGTTATTGTTAGTGTCTTTTTGAATTTTCATTTTAATTGTCTAGAAATAAATGATTGTTTATTTTATTTACATTGTTGGTTTAACTTTCTTTCTATTACATTATTTTGAGACCTAGAGTCGTAACAATATTAGCACAATCGTACTACATGAAAAGGACAGAAATAAAGCTTCAAGAAATTACGAATGAAACCCTTTTCCACCAAAAGTTCTGAATGATACATTTATAAGGTGAATTCTTTGAATAGGAAATTATGCCAAATGTCTAAAAAAATTCCCCGAAAAATCAATTTTAAAAAGGTCTTTATTTTAGAATAAATTTTATGGAATTATAGTAACAACAACGAAAACAAAAGCAACAACAACAGTAATAATAATAATAATAATAATAATAATAATAATAATAATAATAATAATAATAATAATACTAATAATAATAGGATTTGGTGTACAATATTCGTTCAAAAGTCAAGCTTCATAGTTGAACCTCGATTCAGAGGTCACCTTTGTTAAAAGGCCAGTTTGGAATTTTTCCCAAAGGTGGCTGCTTACAACAGGTTTGACGGTATGTACAAAGCGAGTGTCTTGGCCCAGGAAACATTACTTACCCAGCAGGCGCTATTGGCATCCTGGTAGGAGTGAGATTCCCCAAATTCAAATCTGTAACAGTGACTCTCGAAGCTCTCCCAGCCTAGTGGACAATCTGCAGGTAGTACAGATGTATATATATATACCGGTATCATATTTACATAAACTCTCCCATCCTAGTGGACAATCCACAGGTAGTACAGATGCATATATGCTCCCAGTATTATATTTACATAAACTCTCCAAGCCTAGTGGATACGCTGCACTTAGTACAGTTGTATATACACCCAGTATTATATTTACATAAATTCTCCCAGCCTAGTGGACAGGCTGCAAGTAGTATAGATGTATATACTCGCAGTATTATATTTACATAAACCCTTGACAAGAAACTTTCAAGAAAATACAGATTCTATGCTGTGGCCCGTCAACGAATTTTTCAAATTTTGTTAGGTATGACACTTGTGAAAAGTAAATTACAACAACCTTATAGTCTTTTTGTTTAATCATACAAAAATGATATGATGTTAAATCTTGAGGTTAATATAAGACATAGTGCTCGCAAAAGTATTTTGGCCAAAATCTGACCCTGTGAAATGTCAGTGCATACACCGAGTTAAAATAAGATTTTTGTAGATGAAAGTAGATTCCTTATGTAAAGATTCAAAACTTTAGATATTACTAGAACGGGAAACACTTTTTTGACAGATGAATACAATTTTCGTAATCTCTTCTGCAACTTTTTAAATAGCATGAATTGAGAGGAGAATAATTATATTTTATTGATTGACATGTCTTGCGTTGCTGATCATGTTAATAAAAGAAAAGCTTGACGTACATAGAAGATCTTACACGAGTGCTCATTTCAAATGAAATTTATGAAACGAGTTGAATAATTTCTATCTTTTGCGAGCCTTGGCACAAATGTATGATTATATTTATCACAAGATGAAAAATACGGATTGTATTGGACTAAACCGCAGAATTGTGTAGTGAAATGACTTTGAAATACACAGGTATCCTCGGTCGTTTGCATGACGTTATGACGTCATTTATGACGTTATGAGGTGCTATTAGATGTGATGCATATATAAAAATATGATATGAATATATAAACGTAAATAACACAGCAATCATGTGATAAATATAAAAGACGCATAACATTTTGTATATAAATGTATGTAGAATCTTAGTATTATTTTATTTCATATCTTTCTAAAATATATTATATATCCTGTAAAGATATCAGATACTTTTCTAAAATACATTGTATATCTGTAATGATATGGGATACTTTTCTAAAATACACTGTATATCCTGTAAAGATATGAAATACTTTTCTAAAATACATTGTATATCCTGTAAAGATATGGGATACTTTTCTAAAATACACTGTATATCCTGTAAAGATATGGGATAATTTTCTAAAATACACTGTATATCCTGTAAAGATATGAGACACTTTTCTAAAATACACTGTATATCCTGTAAAGATATGAAATACTTTTCTAAAATACATTGTATATCCTGTAAATATATGGGATACTTTTCTAAAATACACTGTATATCCTGTAAAGATATGAGATACTTTTCTAAAATACATTGTATATCGTGTAAAGATATGAGACAGTTTTAATCATATGCACTATTTTGAAATGCAATGCTTTCAGTTGTGTTCTTGACAATACTTGCTTTGTTAGTTATGTTTGTTATGAAGAACATTATTGATATATTATTGAAAATGGCACATTTTCGGCATTTTTAGGTATAACCATTGCATTATACATGGTTTGCGTTGTTGGTCTTGTTTATATCGAATATTTTTATTGTGATAGAAAATAAAATGACGCAAAAGTTCTACATTTTGGTGTATAACTATTGTTATATGCATGGCTTTCGTTGCTAGTAATGTTTCTTCTTAGAAATATTGTGACATTCGGGTTTGCCATCTTTGGTTTCTATATTTTGTCTTGAGCAGCATCCTTTTACACGTCCCTAATTGAACATCATGCTTTAAACATTGCATCATTCAAGGGTGATATGTACATAATCCACATTTAAACTCTGCCGCTTATTTGTGGCGCAAAACCTTACGTTTCATGTAGCGATTTATAGCCTAATTTGCCCATCAAGAATTAGATTTGCTTTTAAGAAATAACCTTAAATTTATGATATCTTGTAGGAGCAACACAGAACAAAATATTTTCCGAAAGATAAGATTCCTATTGCTATTTTGATATGCCCGTGTTGTTAAACACACACACTCACACACAGATATATATATATATATATATATATATATATATATATATATATATATATATATATATATATATATATGTAATCTATGAGAAAGGAATATAATCTGAAGAAATAAACGAACTAATATGTACTGCATGTATTTCATTTATACTCACTATGAAACTTTTGACATGCAATGAAGGTCACTTTCAGCAATAAAATCAGATAACGTAGGGTATTTTGTGTCATGGCGACGTAGACTACATCGGTCTAATCTGAAATGAAAGTAAAATAGCACAAAATGAAAAAATAATGAAATAGCGATACAATTTTATTTCCTGGCTATCGCCTGCCCCAAGAGAGTGCTTCAGAGATCTTTTTCCATGTTTGTGATCTTCTGTTCTCTTGCACATACAAACTGTATTTTACCAGTGAAGAAGAAGAAGCAGTTAACGGCAGGCTTCGTATAGTTTTGTTTTTATGCATTTAATTTATTCTTAGATTTACCTTTTATTAATATTTTACACAAGTTACATGTATGTGCATTGTTCAATACCACTGCAAACTCTGCCAAAACGGATACATTAAAGAGATTACAGAAAGTAAAGCCTGGCCTAGTGCTAATATGTAATTGAATAACTAGGACCAGTGGCGTAACTATCGCCCCCGCAGCCCCCCGCAATGCGGGGGGGGGGGGGACGCAATGAGGGGGCCAAAAATGCCTCTCTATGCAGTTTGTAAGGACTAATCAGTAGAACAAACAACATAGACTCTGATCTGCCGGCGCATTATGCGACGACAGATCAGGGTCTGTTGTTTGCATTTGGACCCGGGTTATCCGCGAGTATAGACGGTAAGCTGATAAAGTCGTTGATTGATTGACAGGTTAATCAGTGTTCTTAATAAAAACCGCGATCGCATATGCACAATTTTTTTTTTTTTTTTTTTTTGTGACCAGTCATATTAAAATTCCTTCTGCACGAAAATCTTGCAAATCGTCAGACAGTGACAATAACTCACCGAGTACGTAACAGCAGCACGAATTGGCAGTTTCTGTGCCAATACATTCTACCACCTCTACCACGTTAAGGTATGGAGGAGGATCAACGCCATAATTCTATGTATGTGTTTTCTATTAATATGCAATGTATATTCTGTTTTGCAATTTTCTATTTTGCATATTCTATGTCTGTAGGATGTACATTCTCTGTTGCATCTTTACAACTGCCAATATTTCTTTCAAAATTTGATATGTGTCATATTAGAATACTGCAATTTCATACCTTCAAATTCCATACGATTGATTCTATGAACATAGTTTTAATATTACACACGTCAACATTCTATATTGTATCATTCCATCTCTAAATATCCTCTCTGCATTCTAACTATTCATTTGATGACATATGTTAATCACCATAGCGGTAAAAATACATACCATTCTGGAAATTACAATGCAGCACATTGAAAGCTGCAATTAAGATGTTAGCATAATGCAAGTTGGAATAATGTAATCAACGCCATCTGTTGTCATAATGGGACATTACTGTATTACCCCATTAAGATAACAGGTGGTGCTGTTACGTCTTTCACTTAAAAAAGAAAAGTTAACTATCCCAGGTCCTGTATATAGGACAGATTCTAAGAATGGAAGACGTATACACGAATCTCCACAAGCCCTGGTTAACTTGCCGTGTATCGCAAGAGAACATTTTTTAAAAAAATCCTCATTTATTGCTTGAGCAATCTCAGTCCAACTATATTGGCAAAATGGCATATACTTTCTTTTAAAACTTATTTATGTATCCTTCTGAACAGGCTAATCGGAAATAGGGGATTGTTAATTTCCAATCTCACCAACACCGGAATATCTTTAGATACAGATACACGCATTCATACACATGATGAGCATTATCTAGAACACGTTTCAGTTTCAGGGGATTAAATGATGCTCTCCTTCTGTCCGTTCGCCTTCCAGTGCATCCGTTCTGTCTGTAAATACAGCTCATCCTAAATCATTGGCTTAAAATTCACCAAACTCATTTCAAAAGTTGTAGGTATGTCAAAAATATGTTAGAAGGGTAAAGTTATTTTTCCTTTCTCTCCATGAATCCGAGAGGAAGTATGATATTTTGGCCAGTCTTCATATATTTTACATACCTAATTTTTGGAGGAAGACGTCCAATATATATATATATATATATATATATATATATATATATATATATATATATATATATATATATATATAGATATATATATATATATATATGCATATATAAAAACCAGATTTTGCCTTAGGACCTCTGAGTCATTGTCTTGGGGAGGGGGGAGGAGGAGGATATCTTTTACAAGTCGGCGTAGCATCTGCAACATCGCAACCTTTCTAGCGCCCCACCCCTCTCTCAAGCACTTAGTTTTCAAAATATTGTTCTTTTATTGAACACCACAGTGTGAACTCCACATTAAATCTTCTTTAACAAATCATAAATGATTATTACATTTATTTTTTAAAATAAACACTTTGCTAAATATAAAACTTTTTAAAAAAACTTGCATTAATTAAATAATAACAAGGTCCTAATTGCGAATGATTATCGTATTATTGACCGATTAAACTTCCTAGTGTTATAAATGTTTTATAAATGCTTCTTTATAAAAACTATCAAAGTATGCTCTCTTGTGAAATTATTCAAGTAATCAGTCCCACGGGAATTCGACGGATTGTTTGGTTTGAAACGGACAATTTACAGTATGTATGGGTAAGTTAAGTTAAATGGCTGTTTTGCAAGGCTAGCTCATGATTATATAAATAAAATTGTACGTTTCTGACCGAACAATGAGCTGAATACTTTTGATCAGTACCGTTGTTATGCTGACTATTTATTTGAGGAAGGGTCTATCTTTGTAATATGGGTCCCTGATTTCAGAGAGAGAGAGAGAGAATTATGGCGGTGATGCCGCTCCACAATAAAGTGCATTAAAAATATCTTTACACCCAAACTGCATTTATGGACTGAACAAAAAACAACCCCACTACAGAATGGTAAAAAAGAAATGAGCAACATCCATTGGTAACAATTATTTGTACTGACCTTTACTCAATGACAGCTGCGTTACACTTCCGGTGCTTGTGAGATGGTCTATGATAATGGATTGCCAATTTAGACCGGGTACCAGCCAATGACCTTTACCAGACTCTCGGAGTCACGCAAGTGTCGGATTGAACGAGACTAATCAAGACACGTGACTTCAGATAAGCGCACACCTGTAAGTTGACATGCGACAATAACATGTCAAATAAATGTCAAACACACGTAAGAACAACTGATCCGAGTACGACTAATATCTGCTATAGTCGATGTTTTTTATTGGGTTGATGGTAGTGTTGACGGAAATGCTATCAATCTCTCACATTGCCATCGACAACGCAAAAGTCTGGTCAGTGATTGTTTAGAAGTATGTGAATGTTTTTAAAGATTTTTTTCACTATTCAAAACTTTACGTAATTTGTCCAGGCCTCGTTTTTAACGTGCAAGGAAGGACTGAGAACCCAAATATTTATTGTACACAAGCGTAAGTATGCACCTCCTTGTAAAATTGTAACAGTCTAGGATTATCATAATCCGTTGTGCACTAAATGTAATGCTATTTACGAATTCTAGATGTTTGGTGGAAAAACAAATCATGTATTTTTACTATATTTATGTACATTTGCAACAAATAAAAATAAACAAATAAACTTTGAAAACACTGGTTGATACACCATCTTATACTTCAGTCTCCACTTTCTTATGTTTTGTTTCCTCCTCAATCCTTTCCTTCCTTCTTTCATTCCATCCTACAAGAACTCATATAATCAAATATCGGATCACATGCAAACACACATATTACATACATACATACATACATACATACATACATACATACATACATACATACATACATACATACATACATACATACATACATACATACATACACACACATACATACATACATACATACATACATACATACATACATACATACATACATACATACATACATACATACATACAGACATACATACATACATACATACATACATACATACATACATACATACATACATACATACATACATACATACATACATACATACAGATATGGTATGAATAAATAATAGCAATGGAAGTGGATTGCAAACCTCTGCAATGCGATTAGCATCAGCTGCTGACATGTATGCATAATTAATGAACTACATCTTAGTTTTAAACACAGTAGCATAACCAAGTAACCGAACAAGTGTGCATCTTAATTTTAAACACAGTAGCATAACCAAATAACCGAACAAGTGTGCAGCTTAATTTTAAACACAGTAGCATAACCAAGTAACCGAACAAGTGTGCATCCTAATTTTAAACACAGTAGCATAACCAAGTAACCGAACATATGTGTGTGTGTGTGTCTGTGTGAGAATTGTGCCTATGAAAGGACATTTATATACTGATTGAAAATAAATATTTTCTCAAACTTATCTTTCTCAGTGTACCCATTTTACGATTAATTACTCTACGTGTATGGTAATACTCTCTCAGTGTACCCATTTTATGATTAATCAGAGCGTCGTACGCCAGACTGTGGCATATATTGAAATGTGAACATCTCAAAAAGTGAAGTCACCCTGACAGTGACATATGAGAGAGCATCTCAAAAACCTCTCTCTTTCTCCCCACAGACACTTACTGGCCAACAAGGTAATTTGTACTGAGAAATTTAAAATGGAAAATAATTATTATATTTGAGTTTATTTGTACATGTTACAATTTATAAAAATTTATACATAAACACCTAATTTATATATATATATATATATATATATATATATATATATATATATATATAGAGAGAGAGAGAGAGAGAGAGAGAGAGAGAGAGAGAGAGAGAGAGAGAAAGAGAGAGAGAGAAATACAAATATACACCAAACATAGCGGAAAGTGCTATCCTACAGGAGAATGCTTGATAACATTAAGAGAATTTTTAAATACGACTAAATAATATTATTATACAGGTTAGAGAATTTTAATTCGTACTACGAAGATTCGAACCCGGATATATATATATATATATATATATATATATATATATATATATATATATATATATATATGTATATATATATATGTATATATATATATATATATATATATATATATATATATATATATATATATATATGAGACAGTTTTTAAATTGTTTCTTCTTTCTTTTTCCATTATTTAACGCGTACTTGTAGATTCCCCCTGTAATGCAAATATTTAATAGTCCAGGTTTTTTTTCTTCGGCTTTTGTGTTTAGTGTTTGTTTTCTGGGTGTAAGCTGTTTCTTCAGCTGACGAAGAGCTTGATTGCCTGGAAACGTTTGGAAACTGTTTTGTAATTAAGGCATTACCACTCTCTCTCTCTCTCTCTCTCTCTCTCTCTCTATATATATATATATATATATATATATATATATATATATATATATATATATATATATATGAAAAAAGTTAAATTGTCCGTATGCCTATTCATATCTATTCATATCATATATATATAATTTTTTGGGTAAATTCAGCAGGATATCAGTAATATGTTTACTTATATATATATATATATATATATATATATATATATATATATATATATATATATATATATATATATCTGTGTATGTTTATGTGTGTGTGTGTAGATTTTATCTGTTGAATTACACAGCGATGGTTGAAATTTCAATGTTGTATATTGAGAATTCCAATTTCACATATTGAATCAAATTGTTTGTGTTGATATTGTCTGTCATCCCTGTATTTCACTGCATATGCTGTTCAAGGGCCCATTATTCTTTTTTGTACATAAATCTAAATCTATACAATAACTTCATGTATTATATAAATTATGATATTATAAATATTGGTTATAATCAGAACACAAGTTAATATGACAAGATTTAAGCACACTTACTACCGTCTTCCTCAAGTGTTTAAGCGTTTAAGCAAGGAAAATGTATTCCATTCGTTTTCACAATGTTTAAACTTTCAACCTGCGATAGTTTTAAGTTTTCTCTTTTATGTCCTTGCATAGTTCATTTTTATCACCAAAAATCGAGAACCAAGAACGATTAAATAAGTTCTGTACTTTTATTACATTAAAATCAAATGCTTCTCCGGTTTGCATTTATTGTAGCATAATGTTAAAAAATGGGATCAGAGGAATTTTCTGGTATGCTTGTGGCAAACATTTATGCTTTGTCGCACACTTCTATCAAGAAAAAACTTGTGGGCCTCAAAAGTATTTCTCTCTGGATCTAATAAGAGCATGGTAATTATCATTCCAAAAGGGCACTTTAAACGCGTATCTCACGATCAAAAGGGGACCATTTTTTTGTCCTTTTTTTTTCTTCTTTCCAATCATGAATTGTAGTTGTTTTCGTATTTTTATTAGGGCAAAGAAAAGCATGCCGCGGCGCCAATCTAAAATGGCCGGAGAGAAACCTTACTAAAGTAAGACAGAGATGTGCTGCTAATGGCACACTCTTGTGCACATTTGTTGTGCACAATTGTAGTGAACTGATTTATTTGTCACAACTTGGCTACAGCCTTTGATAAATAAGATCATATTTGGTAATAGTGTATTGCGCTCACCAAGACATATCTAAACATCAGATAGGATGTTTATGCATATAATCCTTGAGAAGCTGAACTCAACACAAAAAAGACGGGGTCTGCATATGGAGTCCACAATCACTGATGTAAAATGTGTGACCTTGACCCCAGGGTCAAAAGGTTGAGCGAGCATGTTGCAGAATTAATTTCCAATCTATCAACAAAATCCAGAAAAGTGTTTAGGAATTATAAGCAAATTAGAAAAAGAATTTGAAAAAAAAAATCAAAACCTTAATGCAAATTTTCTGTATGACTGTGACCCAAAGATCAAAGGCTCGAGAGTGCGTGTCGCAGAATGGTCTTGGCTACATAATGATTCATCCCAAGTATGAAGAAAACCCATTCAGGGATTTAGGAAATATAGGCAAATGGACAGATCTTTAACAAAAACCTTAACGCAAATTTTCTAATTACATTATTTTGATTATTTTGTAATTTCAAACATTTTACCCTAAAGTAAAAAGGGGCAAGTGTGCATATCAACAAATGATTTGACTTTGCTTTATAATGACTCATTCCAAGTATCAACAAATCCATAATGGTATTTAGGAATTATAAGCAAATGAAAACACTTTAACCAAAACTTTAATGTAAACTTTATATGATTGTGACCTTGTCTCCAAAGTTAAAAGTGTAGGAAAGCATGTCGCAGAATGAAGTGTCCTTGTTTCATGATGATGAATCCCAGTTATGATGAGAATCTATCAAGGAAATATTAGCAAATGAAAAAACTAAATAAAGCCTTAAACGCAGATTTTTTGTGACCTAAACCCCAAGGTAAAAAGGGCGAGCGAGCATGTCATATAATAAATTGTCTTAGATTCATAATGATTCATTTCAAGTATGATGGGAATCTATCAAGATGTTTAGGAAATCTATGCAAATTCAAAATTGTAACAAAAAATTAACTGTTGACAACGCAAATGCCGCCGTCGGAAAAATGACAGCTATGACTCTCTTCCTACTAACATGAGCTCCAAAACCAAAAACCGAGTGAAGCACTGAAGGGTGAAGATAAGAACACGGTGACCCACTTTAGTATATATTTGTGGTACTCACGGAGTACTATCTACATAAAAAGTTGCATTACTCTGGGACTAACAAATGCAAGACAAAAGGATCTAAAAGAAAAACTAAACTGAAGTCACTTAATCAATATTCTGTAATTCAAGCAGGCTCTCATTTTTAGGCTTTCATCTATGAAATTGAAGCAAAATTATAAACACAATAAAAGTCATCTGAGACATTGTTGAGGCTTTTTTTTTTAAAGTTTTTTTTTATTTTAGTAAGTTTGCCTGATCATGGGTCAGATAGTTATCTCATGACAGCCTTACAAAAATACATACGTATATCTCACATACTTATGGGGATTTTTCGACATAGGAAATGGAACTTTCAACTACCGCTGTGTAATTCAGCAGATACAATCTAAAAACTCGACACATAAAATGGAACTTTCAACCACCGCTGTGTAATTAAACAGACAAAATCTAAAAACTCGACACATGAAATGTAACTTTCAACCACCGCTGTGTTATTAAACAGACAAAATCTAAAAACTCTACACGTAAAATGGAATATTCAACACCAATAATTTGATTCATCTTATGAAATTGGAATGTCAAAGTATTTTTTGTTTTGTTTTTTTTTTGCTGTTTTTTTTTTTTTAAATTCTCTTGCTTTACATTCAAAGTCATTCTCATATTTGTTCATAACTTTCCTTGCATGTTTTTACCCATGCAGGATGATATCAGATCTAACTTTCTCTTGTGTACATAGATAGAGCACACCTCTGTCCGCATGAGTTCGAGTCTTAGGCTCGGCCAATGTGGTTATGTGAGAAAGCTTGCCAGTAGCTTCCCGTGGGTCAGTGGTTCTTCCCGGGATTTTCCCAGGTTCTTCCTCCACCAGATATACTGGCCGCCATGTATAGCCTATCATGTGCTAAAAAATGGCGTTAAGCCCATAAAACCAAACCAAACCAAACCAGAGATAGAGGAGGCTTTACAAAATTTGTGTTGTCTGTAGATTTGCATATCCTCCAAAAACATAATGACTGCAACCGCTTTAGCCTTTAATCTTCCCATATTTTTTTCTCCACTGACCTCGTCTTGTGTACTTCTTTCAATGTTTTCCGTCTCACTGTTTTTTATTTTGGCAATTCTTATTTCCATTAAAAAACAAAAAGAAAAAAAAAAAAAAAAAAAAAAACACCCTAAAAAAACCCAATTAAATATATACAAAAACATGTCTTCTGGGTGAAATGCAGGTAGTCATGATCATGAACAATGGCAATAACATTTGCAGGTTCAAACATATGACAAAAATTTGGCAATTCTGATATTCCTTTATATCTGAAACCGATTAGCCAAAAAAAATAAAAATCATAAGTTTTGAGCGTAAGAAAATCTTACGCTAAATTACGTAAAGGCGTTTCACGAAGATATCCGTAGGAAAATTTCGTACCTGTAAGAAATGTTTTTGCGTAAGTCACTCTTTTGTATGGGAGACAGGTAATTACTCAGTAAAATGTAATAGGGCACCTGCAAGATACTTACAAAGGGCGGCGACGAAGATGACGAAGATGTCAATAACAATAACAACAAAACGAGCAAAGAAATATCGGTCAAAAAATACCTTGACCTATTGATCATGAATCAAATGTATACATTATTTCTGAATAAAGTAGGTAGGGTGCTTGTGTGTGTGAGTGTGTGTGTGTGAGAGAGAGAGAGAGAGAGGGGGGGGGGGGGGGGGAGAGAGAAATATTGCCGAGCTACAAGGCCATGAATACATATATATATATATATATATATATATATATATATATATATATATATATATATATATATATATATATATATATATATATATATAATTTTACATACTTGCTGAAGGAAAATGCTAAACCGTACTTTATTTATGTATATCAATGGTTATCTAATCACTTTGCTGTTGTTTTATTTACTTGTACTTTTGTATTTCCTTCGTACACATGAACACGCTGCTGGTCCTTAGGCGGTCGTCTCCAACGTCAAACCAGCAGAGTCCACTATTATAAATGGGAAGGTAAATGTAAAATTATGCAATCCTTTGCGTCATCTACATATTTCATATTCGTTGCAATACTAAGAATACAGTTTTGATTGAGTTTTCTTTTCACTTTTGTTATGACTGTTTGCATTGTAAGATTGTAAGACCAAAAAAAAAAAAAAGAAAAAAAAAAAAACAAACAAGAAACCTGAAAAATCCATCATTCATTCGCGAGCTCCACATCCCCTCGTTGAGAGTTTATCGGTTCTTAAAACCTTGAAATGAAGTTACATTGTGTATACAGTGGTCAGTGATGTATATCCATTCTTTGGATCGAGGATCCTCTCTCTCTCTCTCTCTCTCTCTCTCTCTCTCTCTCTCTCTCTCTCTCTCTCTCTCTCTCTCTCTCAGACATACACACACACACTTCATAGATTCTCTCAACATCAGGATTAAGTTGAGTTAATCACTATATCTGATTCATATTTGTAACTATATAAAAAAACAAAAAACAAACAAACTATTTCTTTCAATTTTTTTTAAATGTAGTAATACATTAATGAAAAGACATAAAATTCGATAAACTATCAGGTTCACGTCTTCAGTTACTTGGTTCAGATCCCTTTAAACAAACAATTAGTACTTTTATCTTCCTATTTATTGTATCCACTATGCTCTACAAATTCTGAAAAGTTTACTACATGACTTAAACTTTAGAAACTATATTATTGTAAAACACATATGCCATCTACTGATAAAAGTTATCAAAATAACTAAATGGCAATGTAGTCTGATCGAATTAGGTACATATGCATACAAACAAGTCAACCGAATTTCACTTGCTCACGTCAATCGGCGGGGACGTCTTGATTTGGTCCTACTCATACGTGCGTCCGAACATCCGTAAGTCTGTCTGTCTCGAGAAGAGTTGTAGCAACATTGCAAAAGAACTAGTCAACGTATACAAATTAACTTTTGCTAGCATTTTTGTATGCATACCTAGCTGACCTGATTAGATTTTCAGGCCATTACAGCAATCTTGTATTTTTGTACACATTTTAAAACTGTTTGGACTTGGACATAAGCGAAAACCAGTTGAGGTAGAAAAATTACATTTAATAGTTATATTTCTATTCGAACGTAGATGACCTGATTGAATTTTTAGCAAATTCGATGAATTTATTTGTTTATATTTTGAACACATTTTTTAACTTGTTGGACTTTTTTAAAAACCAAAACCTTGTTAGAACGATTGGGAAAAAATCCACTTGAGGTCGACAAATGATATTTTGTTTGTATGTATGTATGTATGTATGTATGTATGTATGTATGTATGTATGTATGTATGTATGTATGTATGTATGTATGTATGTATGTATGTATGTATGTATGTATGTATGTATGTATGTATGTATGTATGTATGTATGTATGTATGTATGTATGTATGTATGTATGTATGTCTTAGATGACCTGATTAGACTTTCATGACATAATAGCAGTTTATCAAGCACATGATATTTGTATTCATATGCAGATGACCAGGTTTTACTTTTAGGCCATTGCAGCAATTTTTCATTTCAAATTTCTTGCACATTTTTAACTTTTTCTAATGCAAAAAATAAAAATAAAAATGAAGAGACAGATAAAGTTTTGTAGACATATTTGTGTGCATATGTAGAATGTCATACCATTTTAGCAATTTTTTCAATTTTGTTTCTCCCTCAATTTCGAAACTATTGGGGCTTGGACTTTTCGGTCGGAATTGATGGCATATATTTATTTTACAAACACAAAATATTTTTGTTTCTTCAAATCCTCTAAACAATGTTTTCAACAAAGAAAGTGAACAAAAAGCACAAAATAAAATTATTAAAAATGACATAAGAAGGGAAATATCGTTTGAATGTCGTGAAATATCTACCCTCCCAACCCCTACCCCACCCGGTCGGTGCTACAGGCAAGCCCAGATTGAGCATACGGACGTATGGAAAGACCGACGAACAGTACGAACAATATAAAACCAAGAAGCAAACAGTGAGAGATAATGAAAGCACGATTTTGTTATATTACAGCATATATATTACTTTGACACTGATTTTCACATTTCTTTCAATAAAACAATTTGCGTCGATTTCCCGAATGTAGGTCTAGTGACAGTGCTATTATGACGAATATGATGCAAGAGTCATGCTTTCATTATACGACTAGACGCATTTATGAGTAAATGAACAATATTTTAGTTTGCTATGTTATATGAGGAAAGTACATAGTAATTATAAATATTTCTTTATAATATGTTTGAACTAGCCACCATTGCCAGAAATTAAGTGGTACAACCAAGTAACCGAAATGTGACCAAAACAAGTATTTTTATGCATGTTTGAAATGATGAAATTAAAATACACGTCTGCAATCCATCCTTCGGATAAATTGTAAATTTTATTTTAACTACATTAACAGAACAATGTTTACTTTGTTAGACCTGATTTGAGACGCTTAGAAAGTTTTGCAAAGCCATGGTCACTTTCAAACTTCTTATTACACTTAGGATTTAAATACAGTATAAACTGTCTGTGTTACCGACACTTTATTACACTAAGGATTTAATTACAATATAAACCGTGTGTGTTACCAATACTTTATTACACTTGGGATTTAAAAACAGTATAAACCGTCTGTGTTACCGACACTTTATTACACTTGGGATTTAAATACAGTATAAACCGTCTGTGTTATCAATACTTTATTACACTTAGGATTTAAATACAGTATAAACCGTCTGTGTTATCAATACTTTATTACATTTGGGATTTAAATACAGTATAAACCGTCTGTGTTACCGACACTTTATTACACTTAGGATTTAAATACAGTATAAACCGTCTGTGTTACCTATACTTTATTACACATAGGATTTAAATACAGTATAAACCGTCTGTGTTACCTATACTTTATTACACACAGGATTTAAATACAGTATAAACCGTCTGTGTTACCAATACTTTATTACACTTGGGATTTAAATACAATATAAACCGTCTGTGTTATCAATACTTTATTACACTAAGGAATTAAATACAGTATAAACCGTCTGTGTTACCAATACTTTATTACACTTTCGATTTCAATACAGTATGAACAGTTTGTGCTATCAGTACTTAATTACACTTGGGATTTAAATACAGTATAAACCGTCTATGTTATCAATACTTTCGCACACAGAAGACACATTTTGGTGGCACATATATGTGCTCAGCGCGCATTTAATATTTCTTTACGTGTGTAATTTTGGAGAGACGGAGAGATAGAGCGGGACAGAGAGAAAGAGATATTGATTTTGAAGTAGCTGGGCTAACAAAATCAAGAATCAGCTAAGGTCAGTAGTAAGTGTTGGGTTAAATGACTTGAAATAATAAAGTCATCCCCGTAAACGTTCTTCATAAACACTGATTATCGAACAGAGCGATCACAAAAACAACTAAGGGAACGAAAACAAGGAAAATATAAATATTAGAAGAAAAAAAAAAGATAAAAAAAGACTTGTCACTTTTGCTTTTACTGTTAGAAATGACAAACCTATGTTCATATTCATACAGACACGGACGCCCTTTATTGGGGTTACTGCCTATGTACTTCCTCTTGTAGCCAGGGGCAGGTATATAACCGGACGGAATGAAGGATTGCGGAACATTACTTCATATACGGAGATTCAGAGGACTGAGTTCGACAGTCATATAAATTAACCTGATAAATTGCTCCGACCTGACAAAGAAACGAAATAACAGAAGTACAATAAGTCGGAATGAACTACAAGTTCTATAATATAATGATATTTCCAGCAATGTGTGCAATATGGTCAAATTGCATGGTATAATGCCCCTGGCAGACAAGCGAACAAGTAAAACTCAGTATACCCCAAACGTGTTGTCTGGAGAACTCTGTGTAAAAATCGTAAAATGAGTCATTTTGTTGTTGTTGTTGTTGTTGAGTAAGTCGATATAATGTATAAAAAAGACATAGAAACTTCTCAAAAAATTTAGATTTTAAACTTGTCAAGCTTCTAGTTGGTTCAAACGAATTTGAACTAAACGTGTCACTGGTCATTTTCTTTTGATAACGGTCATCTATAATATTAGCCTGACATTCTAGTAACTTGCGAGTTGAGTCAAGGCTGAAGTTTTACGGGATGAAGACTATTTGGGAACTAATACAAGAGTTGTGAGATGAAAACTAGTTAGAACAAGCGTTGTTTGAACCATCTCTTCACTGCAAAGCCTCACTGGAACGAAATAATTTCACAAGAGTTCTATATTACCAGGAAACATTTTTTAATTTTTATTGACACGTTGTTCAATAACACAGATGTCCCTTTTATGTTACTTTCGTGTTTAGCTGACGCGTATTTTGTTATCTAAGGAACACAGAGTGTACATGAAAGATTTTGTTATATTATTAACTAGTATTAAAACATTTATTAATTCCAGTTTCTTGAAGATACGACGACGACGATGATGATGATGATCGTTTACAACAAGAATTTTTGGTTTTGAATGTTTTTCGTTCGATTGTCAAAGACAGCTTTTATTACAATAAAGAGTGGAAATGCTTACAGCGTCACTTATGAACACGCTGAAAAATATTTTATGCAATGTATAGTAGCTATGGTAGCAGATCTGGGTCTATGTAGTTGTAAGGACTAATCAGTAGAACAAACAACATAGACCCTGATCTGCCGGCGCATCCTGATACGGCAGATCAGGGTCTATGTTGTTTGCATTTGGACTGGTATTATACGCGAGTATATACGGTAATTTTCAGAAACTCTTGCAACTCTCAGTCTGTTGAACAAAAGATAAACTCATATATAGATATAATAAAACGAAAAAAAAATTGAAAACTTAGTTAATGACTTTTAAAAGTGCTGTAATAAAACTAGAAGAAAAGATAGCTGTTACTAATACTTTGTCGCAGTGCTAAAAAAGAATAATTTAGCAGTAGTAACCAAAACGCTGTATTTAAAATGTCCCATCCTTTATGAGATGTTTTTTTTACAAAAAATATCTGTAATTGTTATCTGCCTTTCCTTTTACACTGTTGTAAAATACATTTTTATTACATGAACGTAGACATGAAAACTACATTCATCATTTTGACTAAAAACAACTATTTCTTTGTTTTGAAATACTGAAAAATAAAGCAGAGAGAGAGAGAGAGCGCTAGAATATGACCATTCTCTGATCTTTAATGTAACGTGTAAACGGGAGTTATAACCGACTTTTTATCAAGCACCAGTTAGTTTGTAAACGCGACGAAAATGGAATTGAGTCCGGGATTGCTCAACACACAGTGAACACTTTGAAACTTTCTATAATTCTATAAAATGTCGTTATAACTAGCCCTGAAAACTTTGACACTTTTTATAGAATGCAGTTATAAGTAGCCCTGAACACTTTGACACTTTTTATAGAATGCAGTTATAAGTAGCCCTGAACACTTTGACACTTTTTATAGAATGTCGTTATAAGTAGCCCTGAACACTTTGACACTTTTTATAGAATGCAGTTATAAGTAGCCCTGAACACTTTGACACTTTTTATAGAATGCAGTTATAAGTAGCCCTGAAAACTTTGACACTTTCTATAGAATGCCGTTATAACTAGCCCTGAAAACGTGTACACTTTATATAGAATGAAACTATAACTAGCCCTGAACACAACTTGTATATGGTTAACTATCAACTTTCTATAGAATGCCATTATAACTAGCCATGAGCACTTTGACACTTCCTATAGATGCCATTATAACTAGCCATGAGCACTTTTACACTTTATATATAATGCCATTATAACTAGCCATGAGCACTTTGACACTTTATATAGAATCCCATTATAACTAGCCATGAGCACTTTGACACTTTATATAGAATCCCATTATAACTAGCCATGAGCACTTTGACACTTTATATAGAATGCCATTATAACTAGCCATGAGCACTTTGACACTTTATATAGAATGCCATTATAACTAGCCATGAGCACTTTGACACTTTATATAGAATGCCATTATAACTAGCCATGAGTATAAGTTTTATATGGTTAACTCTCAACTTCATAACCAGCATTAAATAATTGTATCCACAAGTAACCAGGTGATGCTGGTGCAGAATTATTGCTGGCGACCTTTCCGAATATCAACGAAAAGTTTAATGCAGATTGCAAAATCAAATCCTTTGGAAGGAACACGAAATAATTCGTAACTTTTTGAAGCATTTCCAGTCAGCTCCTATATTGGATATTGCAGTTAAAGGCATAAAAAGTATTTGCTGAAAGTAAAGCACTTTGCTTATATCGTTGCATTAGTCACAATTCGTCATCATCACTCCTCTTTGTTTCCCGTGGAACATAGGGCCTTCCTTGCAGCTCTTCATTTGCTACGGTCTTGGGCTAAATGTCTTGCCTGCCTTTATTAAATATATATTCTAATCTAATAAAAACAACTAGTGACGACTGTTGCCATACTTCAGTCTCGGTGCCTAAATTTCGAAAATGAACGAAAATATATGGAAAAATAGCCAAAATTAACCAAAACCGAACAAAAGTAAAAATTAGTAAAGTGGCTGAAAATGAACTTAAAAGATTATGAAAAATAATATTTAGTGTTACTAATTAAGAGACACGTTACTATATAGCTGAAGATTACTATGATCTGGGACTAACATACTAGGTCTAGATAAGTCACAGCTGTATTTAATTTGCCAGTGTATTTCGAATAAGTGAGTTGAAATCCTATCTTACCGTTTGTTTTTTGTTTTCTTTTCACTTCTTTCCTTGGTTGCTTCAATAAAATTTAGAATTATGAAATTACACTTAAATTGATTAAGCGATTGGATTTGTACCTTTTTTGACACCATGGTGTATGTAACCGTGATAGTCCAGAGGAGTTTGGGAATCGGTCAATTTTTATTTAATTTCACGGCCCCCCCCCCCCCCCCCCACACACACACACATTGGCTTCTCCGTTACATACGAAATTTATTTCATAGTCACCTACTAATCATAATAGTTTACTCATTTCTGATATTTCATAAATATTCTACTAATAATATCCAACATAAGTATTCACAGTATATTGTTAGGTTACATCTAATTCCTTTTATTCAATAATAATAATAATACTAACAATAACAAAAATAATAATGACAATAATAACAATAACACTAATGATAATAATAATTCGTTTTTCTTACCTTGAGTTAATTTTTGATTCATTTATGGTTGCAATTCATTAATTTGTGATTCTTTTAAATTCTCTGCTGGTTATTGTCCGTTCCTTTTGCGCTATTTCCGATCTTTTACAGAGATTAAGCATGTCCTACTTCAGCAATTCCTTTAGGAACCACCCACCATGATCTAATTATCTTGGCGAAAAAAAATCAAAAGTTGATTCATAGAGCAAACGACTTACATGGAAGTGATATAAAATTTTCTAAAATAAAGTTATTAGTCTGCCTCATTTTAATGTGTCTCAAAATACTTAAGAAATAATGTCCCAACTGCCATGCAGTAAAAGAAGTAGTAGCATTGCCAGCTGTACCAGCAGGTACGCGGTAATTCGTAAACGATTTCAAAAACAAACTCTAAAAACCCAGTAATAAGTAAGTGAATAAGAATCTTTAACTATAGTGGCATATGCTTTACCCAGTACAAAGTTATGAAACATTCCCATTAATATACTAATAATGTAAAAAGCTTAATACCCATATGGACTTATGAGTCACTTTAAATATATAAACAAGTTAACATTAATTTACGCATAGCGAACAATAGACACATACCTACCTACCTACCTACATATACATTCATACCGTATATACTCGCGTATAACCGGATCTAAATGCAAACAACATAGACCCTGATCTGCCGTCGCATAATGAGCCGGCAGATCAGGGTCTATGTTGTTTGTTCTACTGATTAGTCCTTAGAAACTGCATAAACCCAGATCTACCGGCGCATTATGCGACGGCAGATCAGGGTCTATGTTGTTTGCATTTGGACCCTGGGTCTATGCAGTTTGCAGTTGGTATACGCGAGTATATACGGTACATACATACATACATACATACATACATACATACATACATACATACACACATACATACATACATACATACATACATACATACATACATACATACATACATACATACATACATACATACATACATACATACATAACTTATCTGAATAGTAAATTTTCCAGTCTAAGGAAATCATTGACAATGAACTGAGATGTTTGGCTTATATATTTTTGTATAAACTGTTGCGATGTAAGCTCATGAAAATATATCAAACGTAAATCAGTAGCTTTAAGTAGTTGTTCACCATAGGATTAAAGCAGGGGGTAGGCAACCCATGGCTCGCGAGCCAAATGTGGCTCAGTACGGAACAAAATATGGCTCTTTTGTCAACCCTAAAATACACGAAACTTTTTTAATTAAAATAATTTAGAAAAATAAATATTAAAAAAATGCTTAAATACTCAGCTAAATTTGGTCTTTTTGTCGCTTCCTTTTCTTCTCATATTATCATAACCAACATGTTTAATATCAATAATGTTAAATTGTATACTGTCAGTTACAAATGGGCTCTCTTATACTGGATCTTTGTTGATCTCTTGCTCTGAATTGTGACATAGTTTGGCTCTTTATGTATAAACGGTTGCCGACCCCTGGATTAAACGATAAAGGTTGGGTATTTATCGATGTGTACATTTTACCTAATCACTCACAAAGTAAATAAAGGCCGAAGGACTTTATGTTAACTTTGAGAGTGATTAATTTACATATCGGTAATACCCAACCATGGTCATTTACTCCTTGTAATACCAACTTCCTCCTTTCTGTCATCAAATCAGCGGATTTTATCAACAAAGCAATCGATTTTAGGTAGCTCGTAGTTTTCTTTCATTAGCCTCTTCACACTGCGCCAGAATACCTAGCCCCACCTTCTCCAGCAAAGGGTCGTCGACACTTATATAGTATTATAGGGTAGAGTGTCAGAACGGGTCATAACAGTAATCTAAGTAATTTTTGTCACTCAGTATGATTTTTTATTTTCTTTTTGAAACCAGGCTATTGCTTCTTTTTTCCAATCGCATTGCAGAAAACGTAGTCAATAATTCAAAACAATTGGAATTATATAAAACTGAGTAATACTGGTTGTTTAATAATAATGTAGCTCATCAAGGATGATATCATTACACATTGTACAGATTCTGGCTTCGACCTTTTCTAACGGTATCTTCCAGTTTTAACTTATATAGAGAGAATACCACACCTAAATTGTATTAAAAAGAAGTAGCGTTCTTGTCTCTTTAAATTCATCTGTACATATGGCTCAAGAGTCATGTGTGTCTTTTTCAAACTGGCATATGTTTTCAGTTTTGGACTCTTATCTACTTCTTCATTCCATATATATGCACACTATTTAAGTTTTTTGTCTCCAGACTGTACTAATGATAAATACGAAAACGAGGGTTGGTTCTAAAATGCTGACGCGAACTGGGACTAAAATGAGAACTCGCGGACTAGGGCTTGTCATAAGTTTTGTACTTTACATCATCCAGGAGCCGAGTTGATCACGTTTCATAGTACATGTGAAATAAGTTACTCTTGCTCCTGATTACAGCGCCATTAATTTGTCATAGTTTCCTTAAATGGTCGTAGTGTACCATGAGTCCGCATGGTTACATAGCCTAAAACGTGGTCTCAAGAACTCGAACTCCACACAAGTTGTCAACATTTATACTATGTTACTAAAGCGACATTACGAGATGAGATCCCGTCGCGCTTCTAATATACGAAGTAAATGAAAAAGTTGTTGCTATTGTTGAAGGTGGTGGTGGTAGTGGTGGGGTTAAAACTGATGCTACTTGAATTTTTATATTTATCAAGGAAACAATTATAGTAAAGTTTTGGAAACCGTGCCTACTCCTGTGCAAACATACAATTGATGGTCGTTGCTTGCTATGTATTGTACATATTTATATACATTTCTCACGTGAAGTTGCAGATAAAGATGATGATGATGATGATGATGATGATGATGACGATGACGACAACGATGATGACGTTGATGAAGTATCCAGACATCGAAGAATGTATCGGCAAAGAAGTATCTTTTTTAAAAAAAAACGGCATCCCTGTAATAATTATAATGAAGATGAGGATGACTCAGAGTGTACAGAATAAGTTCGTATGTGCGTCATTCAAACAAGGCAAGAAATTGACTGTTATATCATTACCTATTTATTTTGATTTATGACAGCTCCAGCAGCTGAGTTTATACTTGCTTGTTACAGTTATTTGCAACATGCGGTGACAAACCATTTTAAAACGCTTTTAAGGTATTTTTTACGTGACGTACTTATAAAGACATTGGTTTCCCGAAAATAAACATTATAATTATGACAGTTTGAAATTATCAATCAAATATTGTCCTTTGGACCATTTCTTTTCTCAGTTAAGTCTTTTTGACCAGTTATATATATATATATATATATATATATATATATATATATATATATATATATATATATATATATATATATATATATATATATATATATATTCTAGAAGAACTTAATAAGTGCTCCATATCAAATATCCATGCTGTCCATCATAAGATTTCGGATGATGGGGCAAAATCTGCAATGTCATCGACTGCTTTTAGATATCACATGGGTGAATCTGAACAGAAGTCATATGTTCCTTAGACCCCCATCCCATCCCCATCCTCACCCTCCTCTCCACTTCCCGTTACTCCAAAGAAAACCTATGGGGCACGAAATATTTCGTATCACACAAGTTGTCACATGTCATAGGTATTATCTGCATACAAATTAAATTATGTAAAGTATTTACAAAAGTTTGTTTGGATTATATCTTTATAGTCCTCAGTGGTTTAGGATGCAGAAAATAACATGTAGAAATTAATTTTATTGATGAGTAATGTTATATAACACAGGAGCGTCAAATAGCGTAGAGGCGAGGACGCTGATTTTTCGGAATACCCCTACGTATGGTATAACAAAACCAAACCCTGTATCATGTTGTAACCCTATGGTTCGGAATACCCCTACGTATGGTATAACAAAACCAAACCCTGTATCATGTTGTAACCCTATGGTTCGGAATACCCCTACCTACGGTATAACAAAACAAAACCCTGTATCATGTTGTAACTCTATGGTTCGGAATACCCCTACGTATGGTATAACAAAACCAAACCCTGTATCATGTTGTAACCCTATGGTTCGGAATACCCCTACCTACAGTATAACAAAACAAAAGAGCGGTATTATGTTGCAGCCTTATTTTTAGGAATACCTCTACCTACGGTATAATAAAACATACCCCGACCCAATACAAAAGTTGTAGCCGTTTCTGTGGTAACCATTAAATTAATAAGAAGCAATAAATATTACATAGATTGACACATTAATATATGTTTAATAATACCTTATTTGATATTTGATACAGAAGAATATCTTCTATTACTTTTTTTGATTATCTTCATAGAAACGGAGCCCAAGATAGTGAAGTCTAAATATATAACAAAATCAAGACTGAAAAGGAAATAACCCCATCCTTCTCGACCACCTTCTCATTATACTATTCACGGCTGGATGATGAGGTAGCTACGATACTATAAACAAAAACCTTGTATTTAAATCTGATTGTGGAATATATTGAAACATTATTGAATCATCCTGCTTCAGTCTAAAACTGAAGTTTTTTTCTCGCCTGCTCGAAAGCAACCGGAATATAAAATATACCATATCGACATACCGTGGTAGGCGCATACCTTGATTTGTATTATACCCATTATTAACGAAATTAATGTAGCCTTTACAATACAACATTATTAAGACCTCAAGCAATTTGAGACTAGACACATCTGTGACGTCATGTCTGTTCCTTAGACAGGGTCAAAACCATTTAAATCTGCAGTAGTGTATTGATGGCAAGATTTTATCTTCAGAGGTCCAGGCACCAATGATTGATTGTTTTGATGTTTGAACTGCAGTGTCCAGCTATTGCTAATAATTCTTGCCCTTGAAGATAACTAAAAATAATATCTTTTGGTTATTACTTGACGGTAATAGGCATAAATAAGTAATATTTAATTAGCGCTGTAGTTGATGAAAAGTGTGTCATTAAGTTCCACCAGACGAGAAGCATAGATGCCGATAAAGTCATAAGCTTTTGAATCTGACTTATTATAAAATAGTTTCCCATGATTTTGTCGTAACTTTGAATTGATATAGTATATTTAAACGAGACTTTATTTTTCAGACTATTATTGAATCATCTCTTTGAAAAACTTGCAAAAGGATTTGGTACAATCAAGATTGAAAGGAAGCAATTACAAGCCTCTTGTTCCAAACTTTCTTTGAAGGTGAACACAAATTATAAACCTTTTTGCACAGCAAATAAAAACTCTGATAAACGACATGCAGTTTAAAGTATCACTTAATCTTGCATATCAAGACATATAGTTGAAGGAATGAAAGACCATTGGATAGAAATCAATCACGTGGTTAGGAAGTTTAGACAAATCAGAAGTAGTTTATCTTGAGCACTTAGATAAATTCATCGAAGCTGTGCCGTATTAATTTAGAAGCATAGAGACAATCATAAGGCGGTTAGGATTTTGTTCGAAGAACGAAAATAGCAGAGTGAATTCATGCACAGAGTAAACACGATAATAAACTTGACACTTAAATTATGCTAAAGCAGGAGTTGTTTGATTTACTGTGGAAAAAATGACCTGGTAGTATGTTATGAAGAATTCTTAGGGGAAGTATTCGGCTGCCTTCAAAACCATCTTTAATACGAGTTCAAAGTGCGGAAAACATTCAGAACATTACAAGGCCAGATTGGAAAGAGACGGAACAGATGTCTCCAGTATAATGGCACTCACTTTTTATCAGTTTGGACACAGTCCAGAATTATATCATCAATATATTACATGGCCTTAAACAAGTTTACTGTCTATATTCGCGTATAATGCCGGTCCAAATCCAAAAAATATAGACCCTAATCTGCCGGCGCATTATGCGACGGCAGATCAGGGTCTATGTTGTTTGTTCTACTGATTAGTCCTTACAAACTGCATAGACCTAGATCTGCCGGCGCATTATGCGACGGCAGATCTGGGTCTATGTCGTTTGCAGTTGGTATCGAGTTATACGCGAGTATATACGGTAAATATCTTGCCGAGTCAGAATAGAAAGCTTAAAAATTATTTAAAAAAAAAGAAACACTTTTTTTTATGAAGAACAATGATTATCTAGATTCTGGAAGTTTTATTCAAGCGTTATACATATACTTTCACATTTTTTTGAATATTGTCTGTAAAATGCAGAAGAGTTACGATAGACGCTGATGATATTGTTTGCTATCTCCTGGCAATATAATTTACTAGTATATAATGTCAAAGTGAAAAAGGAGGTTGATCTTGTTTATGTACTTGAGCTTGCTTCTGCAGAATACTCATACTTTGTTGTTTTAGGATGAGAATACAGTGCCAAAAACCATAAAGTCTGATTGCTCCTAGAAGTATAATCTTCTTGGTCAAATTACAAGGTCTTTCAGAAAAAACATTGAATTGGAGAGAATAAGTTGTTGAAAAGATGCATGGGGCATGCTTAAACCTCGTAATGTCCAATAGTTTAAGATCTATGCAGGGCCGGATTAAGGCCTTTGGGGGCCCTGGGCACAGCCAACATAGGGACCCATAGCTATCTATGCCTTGTCCATAGATATCGGCGGATCGTTATAGGCGATGACGAAGCCGATGCAATAAAATCGTTCCAAGACCTTAGTTACAGTACTGTTAAAAACACTACCTGTGAAAAGCATACGATAATATCCGGGGCCCCTTGAGCCTCGGGGACCCTGGGCACGTTACCCACCTTGCCCAATGGATAATCCGGCCCTGGATCTATGCCACCTTTGAATGCAATATGTTCTGTGTTCGTACAATGGCTGTCATAATTCTAGGACTATTTTTTGTGATAGACATGATGAACTCTATCATATCAGCATATCCTTCCCAGATATTTAGAAATAAACGAAATCATGTGAACATCGGATTTCGTGCTTATTTCAGTACAGAAGGCTATTTTGCATAACACAATGTTTTTGGCTAACTTCCTTATCAACTATCTGGCAAGATGAGAGCAAGCCATAGAGTAATCTTCACTCAGGTTAAAGCCAAAATATAATATTTCCTACGTGACATAAAAGAGCAATCATCTCATTGAAGAATTACCATGTGTTACACGTCCTTGCTTTTATTACTAGGTCCATATAACCCACACATGTATTTCGTAAATCGACTGCGATTCATTCCAGTTCATGAAATATCAAAGACACCATGGCATACGATTCATTCATTCCAAATTTAGCAGGTTATATCACTTTTACGGCTCTGCAAATTACAGGACAGTCTTATCGTACATTTTTTTTGAAGGACAATTAATACGGACCATTAAAATTAATTTTCGTTTACATTCGTCAAAGACTTGGTGATTGCTCTGTATTGAAAAATAACTTAAGTGAGAGAAAAATCATCGCATCAAACTTTTTACATGCGACACATCTTGGCCAGAGCATCTGACAAAGTATATAGTTACTTCAGCATTAGATTAATTCAAGTAATGCTAGTCGCAGCCAATACGAGGACAAATATTGTACCACAGTTACATCAGGACCCCCCCCCCCAAAAAAAAGGCTAGTAGTTCTGGTAGTATTTGCTGTAGGATCCAGAGTGTGTTGAATTTTATAGACTGGTTCTATATGTATACTAAGGATACATAATGTTGTGTTCAAAGACGGTACCATTTTGTTAAATAGGACTCAGATGAGTTCAGGTTTTATATCAACGCTTAGTGTGGCGAAATCATTGCCATCACTCCTGGAGACGATGACAAGGACGAGTGCTTCAAATCGAGTATAGTTCACGAATCATGTTTATGTTTCGCAGGTTGACGTTTTAAAATAACCTTACTGTAAACAATTTAACCATAAAAAAAGTAGATTTTTTTTGTTTGTCCTTCTAAAAAATGTATTACATATTTCATAATGAGATACTGAAATGTATCAGTGGAAGAAAATTTATATCGCCACAGCAGCGGTACCACTTTTGACGCCACAGTGGCAATATCACTGTTGGAACTACTTTCTTTTCTCAGATAGGAAATATATCTGCTGTTATGTTATTCAAACTTGTATTTCTATATTTGGACCTGTTTCATTGTTCCTTTTCTGCTACTCCTTCTCTCTCTTTCTCCCTTCCGCTCTCTCCCTCTCCATCAAGATGAACAGATCTTAACATATGTCAAGACTGTAGACACTCTAGTATACATTTATGCAATCAATGAGGCGGTACCATAAAAATAGCTAAGAAGAAACTCGAAAGAACAAAACTTGGGCTTTAAGTATTAACTTCTTAAAAATAGTTTTCCACATGAATCGTGCAAATTGTCAGTGACCGAACTTACACGTCCTGTTTCTATACGATATTCAGTGTCACACATACAATATCGTATACCTGTTACAGTCTACGATTAACGATAGAAGATTTAAGGAATTTTTTTTATAATTAATTGATTAAATATACTAATACAATTGTTTAAGCAGCTGTGTTGACTCTCATCACAATCATAGTCATGTCTGAAAACAACGGATAAATCGGGGCTAGATAATTGTTGATTGCAAACCGAAATTAAGTGACACTCGAAATTCGGGTGCAGCTTCTACTACCGAACCGTGACTGCAAGCTTGCCAAGGCCACACCATTCACGTTTGAATGCAAAAATAAAACAAAATAAAGAAATAAAATCCTTATAGGTAAACTCATAATCATTAACATCTTTTGTTTAAAAGCTGGTATGCTCTGAAATCTGTCAGATACAACTGTTCTGTAATGTTTCTACATTACCCCTATCGCAACAATGTTGACTGTATCAATCCGCTCAAGAAATGTGTTTACGAAAATAAAAACCTATTCATTTCAAGAAAACGGTAATTACTTTGACAAAATACACAATACGAAGCATTATATGTACGAGCTAAATTTGTAAAAAGTTGCTGTCCTAGAATTATTGTACAATTTTATATACTTTTTTTTTATCGTTGTAGTAATGCAGCCGTTAATCTCAGCGGCACGGAATGGAGAATTTTTTAATACGTTTTTTTTAGTACATATAAGAAAATATTTTACTCGTTAGGTCGAAATACTTTGTATTGTCACTCGCGGCTTCGCCATTCATGACAATACAATGTTTCCACTTCACTTGTGAATATTTCCTTATATCTACTCCCAAAAACATAGATATCGTTTGTTTTTTTTCAGCTGCCAAATCATTGCAATAGGAATGCAATAGTTCAATGGAACGCTGTGTCTCCCCTGTGAACGGCGTGATGACATCATAGCTTTTTGCTTACCTCGGGAAGGCAAGAACACCGATATTAAGGTAGCACTTTTAGACATAGTAATATTGAAAATGATGCCATAATCTACCTGCTTATGCACGAGAGACAGTAACTTTTAACATATTATGGTACAAAGTTGAGGCATATTGTAATATTTTCACAAAGTTTCTGGCAAATACAACAATTGATGTGTAAAGATATGTGACTTTCAAACAAGCCGGAAGAGTGATGGATATGTCTCCCCATTTACAGACACGACAAAAACTGTTTGATTGAAACTAATATTCCGATTCAGTCTGAGAAACATATTACTGGTTCGTGTTACTGTAGGGTCCTTGTAAAATGTCCACTGGCTTCTGGCAACGACTTTCATTTACGATTTTGTTCTTGTTTTCAGATCGTATACTCCGTGTAAATTCGATTTTCTTTCCAGTGTGATCATCGTCTCAACATCATCCAGCAAGAAGGTAATATTCTCTCTGATTTCAACAGTCAGCTCTTTCTATATTGTCAGAATTTTAAAGTATAGTTACTCATAAAGCCCGATATGCTTCCACGTTTCTCTTTTCTATTCAGATTTCAAACGGTGTGACTTTCCTGTTCAAACCTCTGTTAGTATTCTGTTTCACAAATTCTCCGTCTCGTTATAATGGCCTTGCATGGGAGGCCGTTTGATCGAAAAAGCATGGTTTTAGAAAGAGAAAAATTGCAAATTTTTAGGCCCTACATACGGTTACCCTGGAAACACATCGAAGAAAGTACATCGGTCGAAGAGTTGACAACTCCAAAATCATGTTTCAAAGTCAGCATAAACACATTTATTATTTATTATACTTTACCATAAATAATTTGTTTTACCATAGGTAGGAGTATAAGGAAATTTAAAAACTCTTTTGGGACATTGGCTGCTACTCTCTAAGTGAAAGTAGAAGCTATTAAAATCCAGAGTCAAATTCAAGACCTTTGCTATCACTTCTTTGGAATGAGACGGAGGAATGCTTGTTTAATTTTGTGTCTACTGTTATATTAATGATCTTGAGGAAACTATAATTTTAAGAGGTGTTGACGATTTTGATTTGGTCATGTTGAGTCTACGCACTAATGTTATATTTGTTCCTGTTATTGCATATACATTGAAGAGCAACTATGTAAGACTGTCAATTTTTATAGCCGTAAACTTGGTGGGTCATCACTAAGTGTTGAAATTTCTATTACGTCATTAACACTTGAACAATGTCGCGTTTTATTCTGATTTATATATTTCTAGTGGATATGGGTCGAAAAAGCAACTAGAAACAAGCAAAGTAGTCATAAAATAATGTGAAGAAGGAAAATAGCACTGTTTTATTTCCAATTTATTGTAAATGCCAAGAATTACCGTACGTAGCATAATTCCGAAATTGAGTTCGATTGGCTCGGTGGAAAATTTACCTCGCAAAGCAAAACGGAAAACTGAGTGACCAAGACAAAGTCACACTCTTCCGATTGGTGAAAAAGAGTAAGTGAGTACCACTTTGAGAAATGACTAATGAATTTAATGGAGGGAGAGACAGACCTGTTTCAAAAGGGAACTATCCAGAGTGGACTGCATACTATGGAGTGTTTGTGGTGAATTATTAAAGAGACTGTTTACGTAGTTTTGAAGAACTTTGACAGAATGTTCGATGGAAACATGTTAGCTTTAAACAGGTCTGGTCAAGCTCTTGTAATAAAACAGTTATGAAGTGCAACATAGCATAGACCCCGGTGTTACTAAAATTCATTATATTTCTCCTAAAATTAAGATTTTAAATTATCTTGCTAATAATACTTCAGACAACATCAGTATTTATTTCAGAGGAAGAGATAGACCAAGGAATGCAAATATCATATTTCAGTTTTAAAATGTAACTAATGGAAACTATTTTATTCTTGACGAAAGAGTTGAGGAAGTCCTCAAAACTTCCTCATAGATAAGGCAAGACTCTTAGGAAAATTTAAGATTTTATGGCTGTATTTTTGATCCCTTGTACCTGCTAAACGTTCTCTGATAAAGTCATTGTTACCATCCAAGCAATAAGAAAGATGTTAAAAAATCTCGATTTGAAGAAGAAACTTTAAGATGTTTAGTGAAACCCGGGGCCTGTTACTGAGAAGATGAAATACAAATACTCGTTTGGACCGAAAGAGTAACCTAATACATTTGTTACGAGTCAGAACGAATGTAAATATTGATGTATGCGTATTAACTTCGGGGACACTAGGAAAGAAATGGACATGACCGATTTGCAGCACGTGTAGCCTTGAGAACAACTAAGTTAATTTACCTATATAGTGCGCGCGATCAGGATGTTATATTCATCACCAATTAAGAGAATGTATATGATATTTATAATTGGTACATCTGCAATTCAATATCCATAGACATTATTTTCTTCAAGGGTGATAAACATGCTTATATGTTTCTGGTTGCAGGTAAATGTTGGCGAAGTTTGTTGCTATGGATACACTTGCTGGTTAGTTTATTTTTCTCTGATTGCGCCCTGCGCAACCACGCTCGCAACATTTTCATTCGGCCTACGTCGGGACAAAAGTAATAAAATTAAAAATATCTTCTTACCACTATACCTTTCCGACAGTTCACTTTACAAATGTATAATTAACACAAAACACACACCTTTATGTGATATATTGCAATGTATGTCGTTTTCTTTTGATTTTTCTATCAAGAAAAAAATATATGTAAACAGTCCCTTAAGGAGCAGGCCGTGGTATCGGCAAATCGGTAAAAAAGTTTGCACGGTGAAGAGAAAGCTCTGATAATTAAGTTGCTGATCACTGGAAGAATGTTATATTTATTGATGAAAGTCGGATGGTAATTGGCTGATATATTTTTTTTATCTGGAAAAAGAGCGACGGATCTTAACGTCCTAGATGTGCATTTCCATCTGGACAGGCAGTATATCAAAGTGTAGGCACTTCTGTATGTGAAGATCGTGCCATTAATGCAGAACAAATACGCTGTGATACTAAATTATTACTTGTGATTTGTTCAGGCCCGATATTACCGTTAAAACATTTACATTTTTCAAAGATGACAATGTTCCAGTCAACAGAATAATATCGTGGAGACCTTTTTAGAAGAAAAATAATTAGAACCCTAACATAGCAAATACATTTATGAAAATATTATAGAACACATTTGGTTGTTGAGAAGTCTGCAAAATATATCCAAAATATTGCGACGCCAGATGAACTCTTAAGCAGATTAGTATCAGATTAGTATCAGATGGGACTATTTAACTCAGAATATAGTCATGGACTTTATTCAACAATCCCAAGACGTTTAAGAGAAGTAATACTAATGAAGAGTCACTTCAAGAATTATTAAGGTAGAATTTATTTTGTAATTTTCAATAATTTTTCCAGGGTGTGGTGACAACACTAGAATGGATTATATAATTGTTACGAGTCTGTACGTCTATTATTTGTTGCTGACGGTATTGTAAATATTTCGTCGCACCCGACAGATGTTTTGCGGAAAGGTATAAAAAAGAGGGGAGATGTCTGATTTGTAGGCGGTACTCAAATTTTATTTCCCCATTTAAGTTCTTTTTACTCGTAAATTCCCTTTACGTAGTGCAGTTTTCTTTCTTGTTAAAGAAAAGTTAAATACAAGTAAACAACAGTTTTTCAATATTTCTTTTATTAAAAAAGAGTATTCGATATAAATATAAAACTGTATGCATAAAAAGTGTTTCTTTGAAACAAGTATGCAAACTATTCAACATCGTATGTATCTGAAACCGATATGTATAGTACATCCAAAAATTTTGCAAATTGTACTGTGACAATAAAATGTGTAGACCTGAAAAGTGGTCGGTCTTCTAGTACAACGTATCACAATACAGGAATCGATACCAAAACTGCTTCTCAGAAACTTCCTGATATAACGCCACTTCATGTGCAGACTGTTCAAATGCAGGATAAGCTGTATTTTGAGTTGTTGCAAGTGTAACGTTTTTGTTTTCATTTGTAACAAAATGAATGCATAGAATTGACTGTGATACAATTAAATAATGCTGAGTCAGGAGGTAAATTTTGGACACTACTGCTAACGTTTTGAAAACACACTTTGAAAAAAAGATCAATTTTTGTTTAAGTCTTTACAAATATTTTCGAAGGGTTTGCTGTTTATATTAGTCACCTTTGATTGGAGATCAGATTTCTTTGTAAATAAATTAGAAGGCCTTTAGACCAGAATGCTTTCTGTCAAATTTAGTCAAATTCTGTTGAGCAATTTTTGAGATTAAGTCATTTAAAGTTGTCTATTTTTCATTATTATCAGCCATATTGGCCATTGATCTGCATCAAATCCAGAAATTCTAAAGGTCTTTATATTTTATATTATCTGTCAATTTCTAACAAAATATGTTGCGCGGATTTTGATGAGTTGTTTAAAGGTTTTTCTATTTTTAGCAACGGCTGCCTTATGTGATAACAGATCAGCATCGTCTGAATAAACTTTTAAGGCATTCATGTTGGAATGCTCCCTGCTACATTTGGTTGAAATTGGTCCAGTGGGTTTTGAGACGAAGTCATTTGAAATTATTTCAACTTTTAGAAATGGCGGTCATATTTGATGGCAGCTCAGAATTCGTTGTACCAAAATGAAAGACTTTTACATCAGGATGTTTTCTGTAATATTTAGTCAAATTATGCTGTTTTAAGTTTTCTCTTTTTTATAATATTTTATGTAGGATCTGCATAATTTGTAAAGACTTAAAAAGCTTTAAAAGGCCAGGATGCTGTCTGTCACTTTTGGTAATATTCAGTTGAGCAGTTTCTGAGAAGAAGTTAAAATTTGAAGAAAACAGTAGAATAAATAACTTTCAAATTTTAACAAATAATGAAGAGAAGTCATTAAATATCACCGCTGTTACTAAAAAAGCAAACAAAACAAAAACAAAAACCAAACAAAGAAACAAAAACAACAACAAAACAACATCGTGCTTCTTCTCGAAATCTGCTGAACAGAATTTGACCAATTTGGGGGTAATGAATTATGGAATAATCGTCTATAAAGTTGGTATAAAAGATGCCAATCCACTATTCAAAGTGGCCTCCGTTACTAAATTTTAAGAAACATCTTAAATCCACTTCTTTCAAACAGCGCTGAATAGAACCTGACCAAATTCAACAGAACGAATTTTGGTATTTAAATCTTTCAAAGTCGTATAGATGAGCCATCCAGTATGGTCGCTATTACTAAGAAGAGGCCCAAGTGGGACCAAGATTACTTAGGATGGTTGATATCTGCCTAAAAGCCAAATGAAAGGGAAGGTGGCCAAGAAATCTGGGTTAGTAATATGCTTAATAACAATTAACGGTTTTCTATTATTATTCACATCAGCTGTATTTGACGAGGGATCCGCCTAATTTGCCATAATTTGAGAGACCTTCATGCCTGGATGCTTTTCTTGTCAAATTTGGTCAAAATCTGTTTGGAAGTTTTTGAGAAGAAGTCTTTTAAAGGTTTCCATTTTTAGTAACGGTGGCCATATTTGATAACAGATCGTTATTATTTGTATACAATTGACAAGCTTTTTTGCCAGAATGTTTTGTTGTGAACTTTGGTCCAATTTCGTTAGGAGGCTCTTGCGAAGAAGTTGTTTAAAGGATTTTCGTATTTTTTGTAAATGCTGCCATATGTCATGTCTAATCGGCATTGTTTGTATTGAAAGAACTTATGACATAAAGCATTATCCCACATTTGATCCAGTCATATTAGGCGGATGTTGAGAAGAAGTCATTTCAATGTTCTACTAAATATTCGACCGGCAGCTAGTTTATGGCCGATCAGCATCATTTATAGAAAATTTTTAAGTACCGTCTGTACTCAAGTATAAGTCGGGTCCAAATGCAAACAACACAGAACCTGATCTGCCGTCGCATAATGCGCCGGCAGATCAGGGTCTATATTGTTTGTTCTGCTGATTAGTTCTTACAAACTGCATAGACCCAGATCTGCCGGCGCATTATGCGACGGCATATCTGGGTCTATGCAGTTTGCAGTTGGTATCGAGTTATACGCGAGTATATACGGTACCTACAAACCAGAATGTTTTCTAATTTGGGAACATTTTTTTCTTCTGAGAGTAAATCGTTTAAAGATGATTATATTTTAGTAATGGTGGCCATTTTATGTATATTATATGTATGAAATGGTGCTATTTCATTTTTGACATTACTTTTTTGTTGACATCCCGGTTTCCAAGGAAACAGTGTTGACAAGATACAAAAGAAGATATTTAAATTTTCCAACCTTTCCAAGTATTTTTCATTGCTGGGCCTATTAATAAATTATTCACCAAATTTAAAATAATGATAATGCAAATATTTGTTTAATTCTTATACAATGGAGGTGTATTATAAGAGTTTTATTGAGTCTATGTTGAAGATACTCCTCTGCACTGTATTCTACATTTATTTCTGAACTTAATATTGAAACAGATTGAACAAAGATAAATTCAATGAAACATTCTTAAGTATACATCAATCTCATCTCATCTCTTTAGATATTAGCAGTATTATTTCAGGAGTCGTGAATATCCCCCCAATAGCAGTATTATTTCAGGAGTCGTGAATATCCCCTCAACAGCAGTATTATTTAAGGAGTCGTGAATATCCCCTCAATAGCAGTATTATTTCAGGAGTCGTGAATATCCCCCCAATAGCAGTATTATTTCAGGAGTCGTGAATATCCCTCAATAGCAGTATTATTTCAGGAGTCGTGAATATCCCTCAAGGATAGTGACGAAAGAGATTCATAATAGATTTTAACATTAAACGTTTTAATCTTATTACATTCTATTTGGAAATTATTTGAGAATGTCTTTCTTATGGTTACAGCCTCATTTTTTGATAAGATAGCAACTGTCTGGTTGAACAACATATTACTATTTTAAAGAACGCCTTTCAGTCCCATTCAAATTCCAGCTGCTTTCTGTAAAATTTGATTAATTTCTGTTTAGCTTTTTTGAGAAGAAGTTGTTTAAAAGTTGTTGTCTCTTTGGTAACGGCGGACATATAGAATGACGAATCGTCATCACGTGAAACAGAATGAAAGACACTGATGCCATAATACTCTTTGTAAAATCAAGTGCACATTGACGCACGGACGACGATGCACGTCGGACACACGACTATACTATAAGTTCATTAAGCCTTACAGCCAGGAGAGCTAAAACTAGAAAACTCTTTAAATGACTTCTTCTTATAACTTATTTTACAGAAGACATCTGATATAAAGTGATTTCAATTTGTACAAAAATGAATTTGAACTGCCATAAAATTTGGCCACAGATCTAAAAATGCAAAATTCTTCAAAAACCATTTTCTTTATAATAAATCTAAAATAAATCGAAGAAATGTTGATATAAACCTACCTACGTACCTGGATTACTTGACCAATTTTGCATTTGGCAAATAGGCACGTGTCAGGCATGTGAGAAATCTCCGGCCCACTAAGGCCTCTGGTTATACATCATATATAGTGTCCACACAAAAAAAATGTTTCTCTTCAAATAACAAATAGGACCATTAAAACACAATTTGGATCTTATTTAAGTAAATTGATTCATATAAAGACTGTATCAAGGTAATGTGCTATTACCTGTCAGAAATGAAGACTTCAGTTGTTCCTATGACTTTGCTGCAATTCCCACAATATTCACCTCATCGAAGCATTGCATCTAATAACACGTGTAAAAGTATTTAAATGCAATCTTACCGAAATGCACTCGTTTAAAAAGCATTGGAAACATACAAACTTATTATATAAACAATCTATACTTTCTACAGAAGCTTAAACAAAACGCTTTCTTGCTCTGTAGGAAAATGGAATCTGTGACACTGGAGTTATAGGATTTGAAGAGTAAACATAAAAATGAAGATTTTGTTTCTTTTGTTAAACATGGAAAAGATAAAAATAACTAAGTTATTCAACATTTTCAGGATATAATGTAAACACATCATTTTTCTTCTGATTAATATTGCAAATAGTATTTGTTGTGAATAAAATAGACAATGATCGAACGAATAGGGTGACTACACACTACTATAAATGACACAAATTACCTTCAATAAATTAAACATAAATATTTTTAAAATTACAGTGTCCAATCATCTGAATTATCAGTCATATTAATAGTTTGATGGAGATCCATACTCTAGTCACTATACCACATAGTGTGACTAATGCCATGGAGAAGATCTGATTGTGTAGTGTTTTTCCACCACTATATCCCACTAGAACCTGTTCTGCTATTTCTGCGTCAAATGCAACTTCCCCTCCTGAAGAAGACATGAGTTTATACATAAATACTTATATGAATACATACATACTTACATGAATCCATACATTTATATATTTACTATGCATCTATCTATTATCTATCTATCCCTCCGTCTATCAATCTATCTATTTTCTATTTCTCCGTATGTCCGTCCATCTATTTATATATCCATCTATTTGTCTGTCTGTTCATCTCTCCCTCTATGTATCTATCATAAATCAAATCTCAGAAAATATTATCTATGCACAGATCCATCCATCCACACAGTCATCCATCCATCCAACTATACATCTGTCAGATAGGGAATCTGATATCACAAGGAATGTGATAGGACCATAAGTTATCTCAATAATATATCGGCTTTGGGGTCTCTCCCTCAAAGTTATTTTGACCACAAAACCACGGGCAACATATTTCGTTACTTCAAATATCACTTAAAGCATGTAAGTCAGTAAATACAATAATAACTAGAGCTATTAATGATAGGTGCATTGCAAAGTGCCGCGCTCAATACAATTTGCTCCATAAGGTCTCAAACAGAGGATCTGGTGTTGGGAAACCAAAGTTAGGAGAAGATGTGCATTCAGGGGCCATGACTCCTCTAAATGCTGACGTGGAATGCTTGAAATCGAACTACTCCAAAGTCTCAATGCAAGTAACATCCCATGTAGATACATGAATTTTATCGACAAGAGACATAACTCTGTCCAAATTATTGTCGACGAGATAAAACGAATGAAAGGCACACATAGGTCTATGAAACAATGTTTACATGAAATTGTTCAGAATATTTTGAATGGTTATTGAGCTATGCTAATTACCAGCAACATCCCATGTAAAGATACAAAGTTGATTGACAAGTGACATAACTCTGTCCAAAATGGAATAAATGAGACAAAACCCATATAAACCACAGACACTGTTCTTACTAAATTCCATCAGAATATGTTGAACGAATTTTTGAGCCGTGCTGATTGCTAACAACATTCAAAGTTTCCATGTCATCACCTGAATTTTGCTCGACAAGGGCCATACCTATGTAAAAAATGGTGAAGACGAGACAATATCCATAAAAAACACATGCAGGTCTATGAGACAATGTTCATACCAAATTGCATCAGAATATGCTGAAGTATTCTTGAGATATGGTGGTTACAGGAAACATCCTATGTGAAGATATCAAATTAATTGTCAAGGGCCATAACTCTATCTAACATGCAGTAGACAAGACAAACCCATAAAATGCACATCTAGGTATCAGAGACAATTTACACACCAAATTGCGTCAAAATGTATTGAATGATACCTGATCTGTGCTGGTTTCAAAATATATAATGCAGTGGGGATTTAAATTTGTTGAAAACGTCAATAATGCCGTCAAATTTGGACCTGAAAAGATGAAGCCTTTAGCAAGCACATCTACATGTAATTTACCTACCTGGTGGCATCCAAAGGGTAGCAGAGATATGTACATTGCAAGAAGTGCGAACGAACGGACAGACAGACAGAAAAGGTGGTAATTATATGGCTCCCGTATCTCAATTACGATATGATAGTTATGAGAGAGAGAGAGAGAGAGAGAGAGAGAGAGAGAGAGAGAGAGAGAGAGAGAGAGAGAGAGAGAGAGATTGAAGTGGTAGCAAATCCATCTATTTCTTTAATGAACTTTCATGTTTGTGTTAAAGATATACTGTTTTAGTGCACATTATCCACGTAGACCAATTATTGATCCCGTTTATTAGAGTATCGGTTGATATAAGAGGAGCAATGAAATAAATCTGGAAATGGCTCTAGCTGAATTATATCAAGTAAACTCCATTAACAAGAAACCCAAGTGGGCATGATATCGCTAACCTACATTGTTATAAAAGGCAATGTAGTAGTAATAAGCCAGGTAACTTGGGTTGAAATACACCCATGTCAGGATGATTCCCAGCTGTTTTAGGTTGAACTTATTTTATCTGACATACTATTTAACCCTGTTTCAACTTTGAGTAACATCAGCTGAACTAGATGTTGTACTGTCATCTTTCATATGAATGTGAGAGTGTTCATGCCTTGACTCCATATATCAAATTTGGTCTTATATGCTCAGTCTTGTTGGGGCAGAAAGTGGTTCTACGAAGGATTTTTTTATATATTTAAGTAACAATAGCCTTATTTCATGGGAGATAAGTATCAAATGTAGATTTTCCACCTGGTTGCTATGAAAACCATACAGCTGCTAGGGGAGTCAGCCTGAACACAATTCTGACACAGTATAAACCAAGAAAGTTCCAACCAAGTTTAATCACAGTTGGTTAAGACATTCTGAAGAAGAAGTCAAAAACAGGTTTAAAACCTAATTGCTATAGAAGTAACACTGTTTCTAGGTGTTCCACCGTGGATACATTCTGGTAAAAATTTCCTAAGAACTGTGCCTTCCAACTTTGATTGCAGCTTGCTCAGCCATTCTGGAGAGGGAGTCAAAAATAGGTTTCTCTACGTGGCTGCAATGGAAACCACACCGCTTCTAGGGAGCAATCCCTAAGATAATTCTAATAGAATATGTTCTATGAACAATTTCTGCCAAGTTTGATCAAATATAGCTCAGCCATTCTGCAGAAGAAGTTGAAAGCAGGGTTTGCACATAGCTGCTCTATACGCCATACCTTTGCTATGGAGCCAGTCTAGAAATAAATGTAGTCGGACATGTCATACAAATTGTTTTTACGAAGTTTAGTCGTTCAAGAAAAGTTGAAAATAGTTTTTACAACATGGTTGCTATAGAAGCCACACCGCTGCAAGTGATCCACTTCACACTTAAATCTGAAAAAGCATAATTAATAAAGCATAGCTACCAAATTTGGTTAAAATTGGTTTAGCCATTCTCGAAAAAAAGTTAAATAATAGACTTTCCATACAGTTGTTATGGAAGCAAACCATTGCTAGGAAAGCCATCACCAATAGTAATTATAATGAATCATTTCCTATGGAACATTTCTACTATTAGCTCAGCCGTTGAGAAAAAGTTGAAAATATGTATTCCACCAAACAGTTGCTAGTTGAGCGACTCCGGACAAAATATCGACAGAGGGTATCCTAAAAAACACTACTACCAAAGTTGATCAGAATGGCTCAGCCGTTCTGGAGAAAAAATTGAAAATAGGTTTCCACCAAGTTGCAACGGAAGCCACACTGTTGTTATGGAGCCACCCTGGAAGCAGATATGTTGGACACACCATGCGACTTGTTCGTGCCAAGTTGGATCAGAGATGGCTAAGCCATTCCAGAGAAGAAGTTGAAACTAGTTTTTCCACATGGTTGCTATGGCAGCCACACTATTGTTAAAGTAGCCACCCTAACATAGATTTAATACAACATCAACTTAAAAACATTCCTAACAAAGTTTTATCAAAACTGACATAGCTGTTTCTGACAAGTCCAATTGTTTTCTAATTAGTTGCTTAGGAAGCTACAGTGTTCCTAGGGGAACCACCTAAGACACTGTTTTATTAGTGCATTTTCTAAGAAAGATTTCTGTCAAGATTTGATTTAAATTGGCTCAGCCATTTTGGAGATCTTGAAAATAGATTTCCTTGTTGGAAGAGGGAGAGTAATCCAAAGTCATACATTGCTTGGAAGACAGGAAGAAAAAAGTAGAGTTAGTATTGATAATATTTAAATCATAGAGTCTCGATTCCTCAAACTAGGTTTGCTCTTTTCATCGAGGAAAAGGAGGTTGTAGTTCCTGTAAATAATCAGGAGCCATATCATCTGTTATCTTGTTAAAGAAAATAAAAGAATGTTTGGACCTTCCTTTGAGCTCAAAGACGTTCTACACTAGTCTTAAAATATATCTATAAACCTTCTTTAACTGTTTATTCTGGCTATCCAGATGACCTTACTTCAAATTAACAGTATTGTAATTTGTGAAATTTTTATTCCACACTTCATTTACATTTTCCAGTGTACCATGAATGGTCCGCCCCGTGTTTAGTAGTCCTGTATGTAGAAACTAGTAGGGTATGGTTGACTCAGAAGATTATCGACTAATGGGTCACAGTGACATGGATCTTTGATCAAGATATCCGGTTTCAAACTAAAGTTTTTGTACAGAAACCATTATTGTATTATTAGACTTACCATGACCGTGACCTATAACCTTTAGACCCCAGAATCGATTTGTAGGTTCCTTACCCTAAGTGCAAGCCGTCTACAGTTTGGTGAAAGAACTGACTCTAGAATAAATGTTATTCTGCAAAATCCATATTTCTTTGAGCCACAATGACTTTGACCTTTTGAGCTTTTAACCTTAAAATCAGAAGACCCCTTCTATATACCATACGTGCCAACCCTCCACAAACTTTGGTCAAGGTAATGACTTGGGAATAAACGTTATTCTGCAAAACCCATTTTTTTTTAGCAATACTGACATTAACCTTTGAGCTGTTGACCTCAAGATCAATAGACCGCTTTAATACCGTAAGTGCAAGCCCTCCACAAAAGTTGGTCAAGTAACTAACTGTAGAGTAAATGTTATTCCTGTGAAACCCATTTTTTCTTTGAACCACAGTGACCTTGATCTTTGAGCTTTTGACCCTAAAATCAATAGACCTCTTGTATTCCAAAAGTGCTATCCATCCACAAACCTTGGTTACGGTACATGATCTTGAACGAAAGTTACCATGCAAAGACATTTTTCTTCCTTCAATTACAGTGACTTTGACCTTTGATCTTTTCACCCCCAAATGAAAAGGTTTCCTCTTTACCCAACGTGCAAGTCATCAACAAACTTTGCTGAAAGTTCATGGACGAGAACTGAAAGTTTTGTGCAGACAACCTTTTATTCCTCCAGTCCGAGTGACATTCACATTGACCTTCTGACCCCAAGTGCAAGCTATCCACAACGTTTAGTCTAGGTCTGTGATGCCAGGACTATTGTAATTGTGCAGAAACCATTTCTTTCTTTCAGTCACAGTGACCTTTACCATTGAACTTTTGACACCGGAATCGATAAGCTTTATCCTTACCCAAGCGTAAGTTATCCACAAAGTTTTGTTTAGATTTGTGATGTAGAACTAAAGCTATAGTGCGGAAACCATTTTTCTTCTTTCAGTAACAGGAACCTTGATCTTTGACCTTTTGACCTCAAAACGGATAGGCTTCTTTCTTATTTAAAGTGCAAGTATCCTCAAAGTTTAGTGAAGGTACTTGGTGTTGAACTGAAGTCATCGAGCGGAAAAGGAAAAGTAAACGTACAGACTGCTAGACGGACAAACAACATCAAAACATAATAGGCTCCGCCAAAATGGCGGAGGTATAAAACAAGTCTACTTAAATTTGACCTTGGAATTCATGTATTTTAGTTTTCTAAGCATTGCAATTGTTTGTTTGATGATTCAATCAAAGTATTAATATTTTCGGTCCCACTTACAATTTGACCTCAAACTAATTAAATAAATACTTGAAGTAAACTTCTAGATGACTATTGACACAAGTTATAACCATACTTTTTAAGAAGGGTTGTGGCGGTCTGTAGTTTTGTCTCATAGACAAAAAAACACTGCAACTTTTGTGAGAGACCAATTTGGAGGATCAATCGTAAAGACGATGCAAATCAAAGTTAATCTTGTCCTTAGTATCACCAGAAGAATTATTAGTATATTTTAACAAGCTCTCAAAGTAAACAATCTAGGTTATCAACAATACTACTTATATTGAGAAGAAAAAGATGCAATACTAGTACAGGCTCCTGCAGAACACCTGCAAATATTATTTCTAGCCATCTCCCAGGATTCATCCATTATCTATCGATCAATAATGTATAACCACACAAAGTTTCATAAAAAAATGTGTGAAGAAAAATTATGCAAACTGTTATCATTCAAAGATGTTTTTACTTGATTGCTTTAACATAGTCTATTGCACAGGAATACTACTTTGTTGATCTTTTATGATCTTTTATGATTAGTATCTTCAATGACTAAATGTTATATATACAAAAATGTACAACTTTAAAATGCAGATATCTAATTTTGAGGACCTGGCCGGCTTGCTGGCACAAATGAAACAGTTAGAAAGCCATTAAAAGCAAGATTGTTGTTAACTGCATATTAATTGTAGTTGGCCCAGAGAAGGGTGCATTAATAATGTTGTCATACCTGCTTGAAAGAGCTGTACTGAATATGCTAAAAATGTTTTGAAGGAAGGGGTTGAAAGTCTGGTGGTTCACTTAGCCCAAATATTACCCATTTTATGAGTCAGAAGTTATCATGATCATTGTTATACATACGATATGGAGAAACATTAAAAAAAGAAGAAGAAGAAGAAGAAAAAGAAGAAGAAAAAGAAAATTTAGAAGAAAGAGAAGGAGGGAGGAGGAGGAAAAGAAAAAGCAGAGGGAAAAGCAGAGGGAGGAAAAGAAGAAGGAAGAGGATAAAAGAGGAGGAAGAAGAAGAGGAGAAGGGAAGGAAAGAAATAACAACAATGACAAAAATATCAACATGCTTTCCGTGGAGAATGATTTGGATAGAAAACGGCAAATGTAAAACAACGATTTGCATATTTGGATACAAGATATATAGATTACCTAACAGAACATACCTAAAGTAAAATACACGGTGGGACTGTTTTTCCCATCTCCACCTCTATTAATACCCATAATTCTCAGTTTATAGACGTTGTTTTTCTGGATACCATCAATGACTGCTTGAAAAACTTTGTCTACAATTAGTTCAGTGGCTGTACGAATGTCATCGGTTGCTTTCCACCATTTCAACTGTGCAAAAGAAATTGAGACAGCATGTAAACATTAACTTCATCTTTGAAGGCGGATAAATAGTCAACGGCGACGGAAACCAAACGACTACAAATTGAAATGTGATACCCCAATGTCGCGAACAACAAATGCTAGGTATTAGCAAGGTGTGCATTGCAAAGGGCTCCGCTTGCCACACTTTGTTCAACAGGGTCTTACACACATACATTTGATCTAAACACAGGGATGGCGGGTAGGGGTGTATCCAACAATGATTATCCATAACTCTACAAAATGATGATGTAAAATGTTGGCAATCAAACTCATGCAATAGTTCAAAAATTTTAAACTGCACATAACATTTGCTTGAAATACTGGATGATCATCTGCAAATACCAAAGTTTGAAGAAAAAAAAGACAATCACTCAATTCATTAATGATATTGTAATTTTACAACTAATCTCATGGGAAGTAGATACATTAAAATGTACACACATCTGACATCTCATCCATATATTGCTGAAGGTAGCATTCGAGTAAACGTTAGCAATTCCAGGCAAAGATATATACTGTGAAAACCAAAGTTTAGGAGAAAAGACAAAACAGGGGTCATAACTCATATAAATAAAGTTTGGAATGCTGAAAATAAAAATGTACTCAAGATTTATTCAACATAAAGCTGCATGCCTAATTGAGTTAAATATGAACAATTCTTAGTAAAGTTATGTTAGGCAACCACAGTTAGAAAATGTGTAATTAGGGGCCATATATCATGTAAATGATAACGCGAAACGCTGGAAAACTAAATAATTCAAGATCTCATCCATATCAAGCTGCATGCCAAATTTGGTTGAAATGGAACAATCCGTATTAAAATTATACTACAGAAACCAAAGTTAAAGGCAGTCAGGTGACATAACTCCTGCAAATGACGCTATGGAATGCTCAAAAAGCAAAGTCGTATGGCGTCTTATCTAGATAAAACTGCATGTAAAACTTGGTACAAACCAACAATCTCTGGTAAAGTTATGCTGTGAAAACCAAAGTTAGGTGGACGGTCAATCAGGGGCCATAACACCTGTAAATGATATCATAGAAAGCTGGAAATCAAATTCTGTTGAGGTATAATCAATGTAAAGCTGCACCTGTAATTCGGTTGCAATCCAACAATCCTCAGTAAAGTTATGCAGCGGAAGCCAAAGTTAGGATGATTTGTTATCAGGATCATAACTCCATTAAATGATAAAGTTGAGTTCTGATAAATATAAAACTGGATACCAATATTGGTTAAAATCAAACCATTTCCACTAAAACTATCTTGCGGAAAGTTAGGAGATTTTAACTCCTCTAAATAATGACTTAGAAGGGGACATAATCGAACTCTTTCAAAGTCTCAACAACGCAAAGGTGCAAACTAAATTTGGTTGAAATTCAGACATTCCCTGTGAATTTACCTTGCGCAAATCTAATTGTTGACGGACGCACAACTGGACGTACATATGGACGTACGAACAAAGAAAGTGATTGCAATAGGGCTCCGCCGACTTCATCCCCAATAGTAATTGCAACTGCGGCTTCTGCTACCACCACACCACAACCACTACTACTACTGCTACCATCACGAACACCAACAACATTACTACTATTGTAACTGTAACTAACACCTACAATACCCCAGTTTGTAAGTAACAACTGCAACTATAGCTACTGCTACCACCAACGTTACCATTTATCATCACCACCACTATCACTACTAATGACACTATTGACACTGCTATACATACTACTAATGTGGCTGATGAATATGTCCATTGGTCCCTGTGTAGTGTGTTTGTACAATGCTACAATTGTGGTAAGGTGCTGTTAAACGCTACTTCATAAATACCCTGTCTATTTAAATAACTACTTTTGGTCCAGGACAATAGCCTGCTCAAGGGATATAATCCTTTTAACAAAATATTCTTTTCATGTCAACGCATTTATTTTACCAGCGAAGACTTTCCTTGTATTGGAAATTTGAAATTACTCGATTCATTATACAAACTACAAGAAACCTTTGAGTTCTGAGAAGAATACAAAAATCGAGATCATTGATGTTATAGAGATAATCAGAACTGGAAAGTGTATGTCTTATCATAAGGTACAGACCGTGCTGAAAGATGACGAAAGATGTGTCGATATTGGTTGATGAATGTGGAAGCTGATTACATCCATCCTAATACTGGTGTAGGATTATAGAAAATACATTTCATTGTTATACATAAACATATTCAAATCTCAATACAGTGAAACGTGTCTATCAAGAACATTCAACAAAATGTTATCCTTTGTGAACAGTGAATGTTATAAAAAAGTTAAATATGGGAATAAAAAAGACAAGAGGGTCATATGTGTGGACAAGAAGTAAAGGGGTAGACAAAGATGGACAATGTTTGATTTAAAAAAATATTCAGATTTGCTTATCCACCCATCACCCCCGCCGTCCTCCACAGCCTCGGTCTACGGACTATGACCCAGGTCCCGGTTCTTGGTTTTTCCAAGTCTGGCCACATATTTTTAAATACACTGGAGTTATAATAGCATTATTATCTACTTATTGTGCAGTGAATAGAGCGGAAAATTATCTCGATTTTTTTTAGCGCAGCATAAATAATGGGACAAAGTTATATTGTGATAGATGCATCAGTTTTCAAAGAGAAGATACAAATATTATATGAGTTTGACATGAAAGCAATAATCTTAGTATTAAGAGATCACATGTATTTGTTTACAAGTCTGTATAGCATCAATGTGTGGTTAAAGCTAGTTATATTACAAAATAATGTACAAGAGAATAAAAATATTTGATTTGTCGATTTCAAAAAAAGAAAAAAAAAAGAAGATGTCTTGCAATGACTTAGAAAAGATGAAGATCCACAGATTATATTCAGTGATGATAACATCGAAATAAGCATCATAAATCCTGATAGCAAGAATGTTTTAAACGGTACGGAATGAAGAAAAAAATTACGTATTTGATGCGAAAAAAAACCCAAAAAACAAAACACCTCAGATTTGTATTCGGATAAATTTACAGTACAATTTTAAGATCTCGTAAATGTTACAAGGCCAATCTACAACAATTCGACAAAAACAACGATATAATTTATGTAAAACAAAGTTCCATTAAAAACGGCATATGGAAATTAGGTATATGCAGTAGCCGTTTTTCAATTAAACATATTAAGTACACAATTTGCCATAAATTTGAAATCATTCATACGAGTGGAAGGATTGAAGCAACGTTGCAAATTGCTAGAAATAACAGTTTTCGTTGTTAATGGGTGTCCTGTTGGCTTGTTGATAACGTATGAAGACAAATTGTTCAAGTGTAACATATCCTCTGGTTGTTTTATACCGTTTTAAATAGCTGACGTCAGAGACTTTGAGAACTTGACAAAGAACAGTCTCTAAGGTATCTTTACTACAATCCGGAAGCTTCAGTTGCTTACACAAATATCAAGTAATCATGGGAACAAACTGAACGGGACAAAATGTAAATAAAATAGGCTGTATAGAGAGAATGGTTAACCAAACAATCTACTTAAGCATTGCACAAGCAAGCTAGAAAACGATTTCTCTACCGAAAGGTCTATGTTAGTCACGTGGATGATCAGTATCAGGCAGACATTGTTGATATCCAAGCACACGAAACATACAACGTTGGAATAAATATACATCTTGGCTTGCGCTGGAAAGGTAAAAATGAAATAGAGAGATGACAGACACGATGCTTTCTGAGAAATCTCCAAAGAACGAAAGCCTTAAAATATACAGTTTTGATGAAGGATAAGAGTGTTGCAACAAAACGTTAAGGATTCGTTGGAAAAGGTAAAATTTGCGTAATTATTATCATCTTGCTCAGAAAAAGAATCTGTAGTAGAAAGGTTAATAGAACTCTTAAAACTAGAATGTGGAAGTATTCCACGTAAAATGAAACTAGAAAAACAGCTTGACGTTTTACCAAAACTAATCTATTAATGCAATAACACTCTCATTACATATCAATAAACACGACTCAAGTAGAGGCCAGAAAAGAAGAAATAAGTATAAATCAATCTATCCGGTTATTTGATAACTGATATATTTGAACACCTAAATTCAAAATTGGTGAAATAGTCTGAATGTCGAAATACAAATAATATTTGCAGACGGCTACCTTGCTAACTTTACCGAGGAAATATTCCAATTTAGGCAAAGTCATTTTAGGTGATTCTGGAAGATTCGAAGGCAGATGATACAGAGATCATGTTTTACGAACAAGAATTATCTTTATACGACAAACAAGATGATATATACAACTATGAACAGATTTTGAAAAATATAAGAATGAAGAGTGAAATGTGTGCAATTGTGAATCGGAAAGGATATGGTGACTCGTTTAACAGCTGGGAACCAGTAGAAAACGTCATTCCGTTAAAATCAATGCTGTACTAAAAGTATATACCGCTACAGCGACGATTTTTCAAACACACGCCTAATTGTTCGTTCAGGACATGAGTTGCTGGAGCGCAAAATCTCACCATTGGAGACAACTGAGGCACAATACATATATAACACGAAAACTGTTTATTTGTTTAAGATAATAAATTATTACAGTGTGACAGATATGGAAGAAAGAATACAATAGCAAATTAAGGAGTGAAAGCGTGCACGTCATACAAATTTGCATTGATCACGAAACCAAATGCCACCCCCCCAAACCAATACAAACCCCCCCCCCAAAAACAACCAAACAATGTACATCCCAAAACATAGCAACAAAATGCCTGACATCATGACATCACAGAAAGAATGAAAATAGATAACATTAAAACTATGAAGTTTATTTGAACTACCTCTTGAAAACTATGAAGTTTATTTGAATTACCTCTTGAAAACTATGAAGTTTATTTGAATTACCTCTTGAAAACTATGAAGTTTATTTGAATTACCTCTTGAAAACTATGAAGTTTATTTGAATTACCTCTTGAAAACTATGAAGTTTATTTGAATTACCTCTTGAAAACTATGAAGTTTATTTGAATTACCTCTTGAAAACTATGAAGTTTATTTGAATTACCTCTTGAAAACTATGAAGTTTATTTGAACTACCTCTTGAAAACTATGAAAAACAAATACAACGTAAAAGACTACAAGCTGCTTTACGTGATTTTAAACAAGATAAAATACAATAAAAAGTCCATATATGTTGATGCAATGACGAGGACATTTAAACGTCTTTCTAACTGTATTCAAAGAAAGTATAGCAGCTATTAACAGAAATACTCAGTCAACAATGCATTTTTCATGGCCATAAATTTACCATGAACAATCTTGACTCATCCGTAAAACATAAAATCTCAAAGAAACACCACAAAATTAACAAAAAACAGTCGATCTGGCTTGACTTTGTACGCCATCTGGATGAAGTAAATAAGAGTACATCTTTCACAATGTGTGACACTATATATATATATATATATATATATATATATATATATATATATATATATATATATATATGTGTGTGTGTGTGTGTGTGTGTGTTTATGTGTGTGTATGTAATTCTCAGTTTTCACCGAATTTTCATTTGATAGTAACTGAAATGTAACAATTGCAATCATGGTACAATCATATGCAGAGGAGATATTTTTTTAAAGGAACAATAGTAGTTGTGAAATGTTACATATGTAAGAGAAAAAAAACATTCAGAAGAAGTGAAAAAATGAAACACAAAATACCAGAGATGCAAAGAACATGTAAAAAAATCGAGATTAATCTGGCATTACAATGAAAGAAATGAACAGAGCAGAGAGAAAACTCTACATGGAATTGCACGTGTGTGTGTGTGTGTGAGTGTGTGATAGAGATTCAATGTATTTGCACAAGGAAAGGAAATTCAATGTACAAATTATAGATCAACATTGTTGAACTCATTAGGTTCTTGATTTGAAATAATGAGTTAGTCAAAACTAACACTTTATAGGAGATATATGGACTTAAGATTTGAAATATTATTCAGTACCAGTACAGCCCCTTACCCTTGTCCTGCAACTGAGTTTAACGCTATAGTGTACCCTGATTGCAAAACTATTTAAAGAGATAAAAATTTGCCATGCTTAAATTAAATCGTTCACATACGAACCATTACATAGTTTTGATAACTACGGTTTAAAATTCGTCATTGATGAATCAAGGAAAAGATACAAATCTTAGTGTGACGTGAAATTCTGGTAGAATCAACTAAACTGAGCAGTGTGAACGGCAACAGCTGTTTGTAAGATTTCATTAGATCATCTGATTGACAAAATGTACCAAAGTTAGAGAAATTAGTATACAAATTTCATGCTTATTTCTAGGTGCGAAAACTGCTGTCTGAATGCAAAATACATTTACGCGATGACGATGCATTCAAATCAAATAAAAATAACATAGACAAAAAACAGTTTAATTTGATCTGCAACAATCTTAAATTTTAATACACCATATTCGAAAGTGAAATTGGACTATGCTGTTGGTGGAGACGTTATCATTTTGTTAACGATTGACATGGTAATGAAAATGGGGAGTATCGTCAGAAAGAAAATTTTATAAAAATCCAGGAACTCGTTTAAACTTGGGATAAACCCTACCAGCAATACCAATGTAGTAAAGACCGCTGTTGCAAAACCTGATAAACAACCTGTGACAGTGCGACAAGAAATTCTAGAGGACAAAAAGAACACGAAGAAGGTACAAATTGCGTAGAGAATAAAGGTTATAATGACGATATCATGTGATTTGCGCTGACGCTGCCGTTCCTACTGACAGGTCTGCTAATTAATTCGATTCTCAAAATCATCACCCTCAGACATGTGCTTGAAAAGCCAGAAAAAGAATTCGAATTTAAAGAAGACCTAAATAGTAGTATCACAAAGGAATAGTAAGAGCTGAAAAAATAAAAACATGTATAGAACGTAACTGTTGCAAATGGAACATACAAAATAAAACGGGTACAAATTTTACTGAAAAAGTGTTGGAAAAAGTGGACGAGAAATTCATCAAGAGGATGTACGAAATCTTTGTAAAGACTAGAGCTGCTAAAAATTCCAAATCATTGCCAAATGTCTTAATTTACACAATGACATCAATAATTATCAAAATTATTCCAATCAACAATTTGGGCAGTTAACAAATTGAACTGCAAGATGACTACATGACATCGAGCGGAATTAGATACTTCACTGGATGTTGTTATTCAGGAAACAATTTCCTGTAGTTTTACCTGGTACAACTTTGATAACTTAAAACATATAGATTTCGAAATTTTAAATACTAAAACAGGAATCTGGAAACACTAAACAATTGCTTGATAAATAAAATGTGTTCCGGTTGCTTTGTTGTTGATGTATTTGTACCTTTAACGACTCTTGCTACAATAGTTATAATTACAGGAGTATCTTTCTGTTATGCGATGAAGTCTAATATGGGAAATAGCTTTGCTCAAGATCATGCCAGGGGTAATTTGTGCTCGCACGAATTCCTCAATGATGACATTAACCACCTTGAATAGTTCATCTTTTTTCTTGCAAATGATTTTGCAATTAACCTTTGTCCATATTCAGAATATATGCTATTTATTTAAAAAACATCCTCGTACATTAAATGCAACATAAAAACTAAAAACAAGATAAAAGCAAAGCTAGCAAATAACCTCAAAAAAGGTAGCTTCACAAAAGCAAAAAGATCCACTTAGAGTTAGGCTTGGAGGACAACTTGGAAAACATTCACATTCACATAAATTATATAAAAGGAAACTGATCTGTACAGTGTCAAAGACTCACCTACAAAGTGCCATTTCATAATATTAGATATCACGATGTTTTTCACAGCAATATAAAATTGGCAGTATCAAAATTTGTTGCTCATAAATATAGAGCAATAATAAAATGGGCACAACAGAAGTTATCATTCAAGGAGCAATAGATAACGGCCTAGCATTTACAGGAAGCAAATATCTCTGTAAGTTAATATAAAATACAACTTGACTTGCAAACAGTAACTGGCCATTGTCTACTGTGTGCTTGTGCTCTTCTACCGGATTTCAGAATTAATATTGCTCTTGTAAAACAGCTGAAGTGATAGAAGGCAGAAGCATTGACTGCTAACTAGAAAATATCTGCCTCCAGTACGATACGATTACCTCAATGATAAGCACAGACATGCAATTGCTTTCTTCTATTACTACATAACTATGGAGAGAATCACTGATATATATATATATATATATATATATATATATATATATATATATATATATATATATATATATATATATATATATATATATATATATCCAATACAGCTTTAACGAATCTCGCACTTAATTCACCAATGCTGGGCAAAACGAGTGGAAAACGTGATACAGAAGAGCATTGCAACTCACCAATATAAAAAATCTCGGTAACAATAGAAAGTCTGCCGAATATGGCTTATTCGAAGGTTTCCAGTTTAGGCAACAGTTTTCAGAAGTCACTAAGTATTTTTGTTTCGGTGAACAACAAAAACACCTAGAAAATAGCAACGCAAGTGTTTGCAATGTTCACATTTACATTCATTGCATCTGGTTTGATTTGAGAAGTACTCTAAATAACAAATTTCATGGTTGCGGATAGCTCTAACACCGTACATCCATCATATATCGCTTTCGTTAGAATTTTTTCTTGTTTTTCAGACTGACACTAGCGCCAAGTCATCATCAATACTTGTTCTCCTGGCAAATAGTAGATCTTTCTGACATTTAAAAAATTATTTTTCATCTGCACCTGTTTTAACTGTTGCTCATTTTCTCAAAATTTCCATATGTTTCTTGAATACTGAGTTGTTTATCAATTTGAAAACATCTTTCTCGAATTCATTTGTTGCCTTTTGTGTCAACTTGTTTTGAGTTCTATGTAGGCATTCAGCCAAACCTGCTGTTGAAAGAAGGCAACTTTGTATATCCTTTTCAGTTTTAGCCCAAACTGAACGTGAAGCTTTAAGTGTCAGTAATGCATCACCTATTTTTTTTACTTTACCCTTTTAATGATTTATCAACTTGTTTTGAAATGGAGATATAGCATGTTCGTCGATAAATTATGTCTCTATAGCAAAGAGGTAGTCGTTACAATGATCATGGTTATGTTTTGGAATTTCTATGTCTATTTCCTTAGATCATTATCTTTATGCTAGAGATGACGATAACAGTTGACCAATCAAATCAAAAGGCTTTTGAGAACTATTGATATAGATCCGAATACAATCTCATCAAAGGTAATACTTGATTAATAAAGAATGAGTTTAAAAGGAGTGTTTATACTGTGCACAAAAAGAGAAACTAATCCTGCAAAGTATCTAAATTCAGGAGTAGAATAAATAACGATCACTGTGGAAGGATTACGTAAGATGTTTTATTCACAGGGGTATAAGTTATATCAGCAATTTACAGAAGAAACTAAATATTTATTTGAGAAGCAACAAAACAACACTTAAATTAGTAATTTTAGTGAAAACATTTTTTGTACTGATCACCATTGTCAATGGCTGGACATTTGAAGGACACAGGAAAATACACTGTATGGAAAAAGGCAGTAATTAACAAATGTTCAACAAGGAATACACCTACAGCTAAACAGAAAACAAAGAGTAGATGCACCCATATATATATATATTTATTTTGTTTCTCGTGCAGAGGTAAATATACACAAGAACCAACTAAAACATATTATTTTCTACAGGCGACGACGTTTAATAACCTGACGTAAAGTTTACAAGTTAACAAATGTACCTTAACAAACCTCATAATATGATTATATGTGGTGTTACAAATTGCGCAAAAAACAAAGCTTGCAATAGATTTGATTGAAGCAGAATATAAAAGCTTTTATCCCTTCATATTATTGTAATTATCTGTCCAACCCTTACGTACAATAAGACTTAAAACAGAAAATGCGTTTTAAGAGATGTCACTGTAATTCTAATGGAACCTGTTGATAAATTAGATACATAGCTAGAAGTACATTTTAGTACATGCCAGGAAACTAATACTCTGTTTCTTATAGACGATGGTTGCAAATTTAGGTTATGTAAACAGAAAACAATGAAATTAACAAAGTTAGCATTCAGCGGTAGGTAAGATGGACTATCTTTATGTGTAATAGTACGAATGCATAACTCTGTAATTATAGATCTTTGTGAAAATGTTAGATTTATAGTAGTCTTTTACTCAAAAGATAAAAAGTCTATGGAAAACATTTTTAATGAAAATGATGTAAGTACCAACAGTTATTGTAGTTGAAATAGTTGGAAAGTTACAGAAAACAAAAGAAATACACTTTTAATGAAGTTGGAATATCCATTTGATTACAGGGTATAAGAAAATTAGATTGACTAGTTAATCGTTTAGCCATAAGGTCAGGTATTCATATCAACTAAAGAACGTTTATCATCATATGGTCAAAGACCAACCTTATTTATCATGAAATCGTATATATCTTTATGGAATGATCTAACTAAATAAATTCCTTGGTCATTTTTGTATTGGTACGCCTCTCATCTCATCTTTAAGCAATCCATCAACTTTTTTGTTAGCTAACTCTATTCAATATATATTATCATTTTTGTAATCGCTTGTGTCGTAAAACTGTAGTTTGCATTTCTTATCATTACATAAACAGTCTATTTCAACACAAATGCACAGAGAATATGTATCAGTCGTTAAGAGTTTCATTTAGGTACTGAAGGTTTATATACCATGTTTATCGTCCATCAATATCTTTTGCAGTAGGGATAAATCATCCTCACTAGGAGTTAGTTTTCTTGTACCGAAGGATAACATTTAAAATAGTCGTGGAAATCTGTTGGTGCTTCGAAATATACTTCTTGAAGTCCTCCAGTTTCATAATCATCCCTCCAAGACATCAAATTTTCTTTGACTTTATTTTATTTCTTCTATGTCTCTCCATTTAAAGTTTCAAACAGGCTCTGGCTGGTTATGACCCCGCCATGCAAATTGTTTGAGTATGGTACACAATATATGACCTTGACCTTGATGTACCGTGTTCTCCATTATTTAGGACTTTATGACTCGTATTCAATGCTTTGTTATCATTAATTTTGTCATAATACATCTATGGCACATCTATTAGGTATCGGACTTGTTCCTCCCGTGATTCCAGATTCATTGATACAAAACATATCATATTATGTTAGCAGTTCTAATTCTACCTTACTTATTTTCAAACTAGCATCGTGAGCTAGTCCTGGTGGACTAAAATAATGTGCTGAATTCACACTTACAGATATAATTTCTTCAGAAGCATCACATAACATTTAAGTAGCTTTCTTTACATAGTAGTCGGGAAGATCACCAAGAGAATTAAGTTGGAAATATTTCATAACATCTTCTACATACCGGTAGTCATACTTACTAACTCCTGATCCGGTCAATTTTGAATAAATTTCACGATTGGAGGTAGTTCAGTTTTAATAAATCTTTCAACTGAATTCATTTTTTTTGATGGATAAATATCTTTTCTCAAAAATTTGGTTTATATTTCCTCAAAATAATTTGCTTGTGTATATTTATCATCCTCTAGATTTAAAGCAGGTTGCTCTACTGATTGGCCCAGAAACCGATTCCTATCTAGCAGGTTGCCATACTGATTGGCCCAGAAACCACCGATAACTATTTAGAGATCTTATCGTTCTTTCTACAAAAACGTCTTGAGGGCTATAGCCTTCTTTTTTTTAGCTCTAACAACTGTAACATTTTTACTAATTGAAATATATTTTTCGTCAGTATTTTGTATTATTGAAACTTACTGATCTGGATCGTTTTTACTATTGCTTTGATAATCAGACAAGGGTTGTATCCATAAAAATTATGAATAAATAGTGGGATATATTTTGGAGATTTATAATTTTGATTACACTCGTAAATGTGCGGGACGTCTGCATTATCCAGTCAGGTGGTCATAATCTGTAACTTTGTGGTTATTAACGACTTCATTTTTGTTAGCTGCTATAACCTGCGAAGTAGTACTGACGTTACGTCCTTTTCACAGATATGACATATATTGGTAGAATTATAAGGACTTTTTTAATCTTTATCGGTGAATATAACTTCAGCAGCCTTTTTTTGGGGGGGTGGGGGGTGGGTCTTAGTTCTTCATAAACAGTTTCTGCAATTATTTGTAAACACTCATAACACTTATTTATACAGTCTGCTCGTCTGTAAACTATTGGATCATACTTCTTGTGACCTGGATAAAGGTAACGACAAAATCCTGATAGTGTGTTTTGCTTTTTTTCTTGTCCGTCACGCATGCTTTTTTCCGCCCTCAATTATATTACTTATTTGCTTAATATTACTTTCAAAATCACAATATAGAACTGAAGGAACCTTTAGTTGAATTTTAGTACTTTTGAAATTCAGCGACAGAACATTTAAATAAAAATTTCTGTAAAATTGCTTTTGTTCATTTCAGAGTAGTCTACTGTTTGCCTTTTATAAAACTGGTGTGAAATATACCTTCGTATGATAAAACACTGAGTATCTTTTACGGCTTTTCCGCATTCACAGGTAGTTTTCTTTTGCTCTATTCTCTGATTTTGTTATCTGCTCCACTATAATACTGTGGTCACCTGCGTTTTTAGAGTGCCATATACATGCATGTATATCGACTATGTATACAAGCCACCTAACTTGGTCTAGATTTTGTAAAATAAATGTAATCAATGCATTAAAAAAGAATTTGTCACATGAGTCAACATTAATATTTTCAATGATTTTATGCATTGTTTTCTTCGAATTACCGTATATACTCGCGTATAATTCGAGTCCAAATGCAAACAACATAGACCCTGGTATGCCGTCGCATAATGCGCCGGCAGATCAGGGTCTATGTTGTTTGTTCTACTGATTAGTCCTTACAAACTGCATAGACCCAGATCTGCCGGCGCATTATGTGACGGCAGATCAGGGTCTATGTTGTTTGCATCTGGGTCTATTCTGTTTGCATTTGGTATTTACCTATACGCGAGTATATACGGTACTGCTGGGTGGTATAGTCTACAGGTTTTGATGATTATCGAACTTAGTATTCAAGACGGCGTTTTGCATGGTTGATAATGTGACCAATACCTATTTTTATTTAACCATTTCAGTCTTCACGATACTTAATCAATGTGTTTATAGCACCAATTGTTCAGTTTTGATGTGTAATTGCGCTTTATTTGTAATTTTCTATTCTTCATTTTACTTGCTTCGAACACATGTTGACTTCCCTTGTCATGCGGTCTACATCGGTAACTTTCAACGAGTGTATGCTTTAATACATGTTCCGTTCTTTCGTTATTAACAATATCGTTAAACACAGTATTTGCCGCGAAAGACGAAGTGATTTTATTTTTCTGAGACATAATCTTAAGGTAATAATGTGTAAAATATCGATTTGGTCATTTTCTTTATAGAATCAACTGTTGACATAATAGCTCGTGCTTGTTGGAAGATATTAACCAACTTTGTGAGGTTGTGGGTTGGTTGTGGGTTTGTGGGTTTCAATAAAAGTATAAAAGGCGTTTTCGATTGCCTGTGGAATTTCGGCTCTGCAGCTTCCAAACGATTAACATCGCAATGCAAATTGTGAATTTTTTATTATTGTTTTTATCTTTGTTTAGTTTATTACTTTTCTGCATAAAGTTTTGGAACTTGTGACAGTATTTTGGACGATAAATTTTTGTTTAAAGTTTATTTAAGTGGAAAGTAACATTTATTTAAGGAATTTCCCATGCTTTTCTCTCTTCCAATTTATATGAATTCTTTTCATTTCTAACCTATTTTATAAGCAAACTATAGATTGTTATATGAACTGAGTTGTATGGTCAAAGGGAGTGTTGTCCTCACTGATCATTAAATTTATTTATTATTTTTTGTCTTTAATTATTTTTATGAATCTACGTGCATATTGATGGTGTTATTCTATACTGAAATTAGATCTTCTTTTGTTTTAATTCCATATCTGAGAATTTTCGTTTTGATGCAAATAGACATTTATTTTCTTAAATTATTGATTTAATGTTTTCCATGATTGACATTGTAAATTTTACTCCAGTTTTATTCAACACTTCATTAACATAATTTCATAATTTTCATAATAAGCTAGAATGTCCAAGTCATTGTGAGCGTTATCCTCACCGACTTGACATGTTAAATTCAATTAAAACTTTTTATAATAAAAATTTGACGAACACAGGCTCTGATTTTTCTTATAAAAGTTGGAAGGCGGGTGGCCAGGATGGTCCAGGTTTTCTTATACAAATATGAAGGCCATTTGCCCAAGTTTCCAAGCAAAATAAGTAGTACAGTGCCCAGGTTTATCTCATACAAATTTGAATGACGGTGGTCTATATGATCCAGAGTAGTGGGTAATATGCCAAACTAGGGGCCAGTGGCCTAGGGTAAAGTGCAAGTAGTGTAAGACCACTGGTCCAGGATCGGTACATTGCCCACTGCTTTTATACACGTTTTCATTTTCAATTATTGATTTGCAATGTGATAGAAATGAGCTATTGACATTGGTTCTGGACGACCACCGCCAGCTTATCAAAAATGGTCCCTTTTTAACAGAACGCAAACTTACGTAGCTGGTCAGGTAAGAGTTATTTGTAAATACGCCAAAACAAAAGCAAATTACCTTTAATTCACTTTCACACGCATACACATGATTATGTTGTTTGGGTATTATTTATCCATTATTTATTCATTTATATAGGAAACTAATAAAAAAAGTTTTTACTGACTTTTGTTTTAGCAAAGCAACTCGTCTAGTCTACGGCATACGACGGAATTCTTGTTCGTAACAGTAATTAAATGCGCAATTCTCCAACACTGTGACTAGAAGAAAAACTATTTTTACCTTGTAGTATTTCTCAGAATAAATCTGTATTCTTCTGGTCGGGTCCCACTGACTAGAAATCGTCAAAAAACATACAAACAGCACGGGATACTCAAGCGGCTAAAACATCTCCTTATGCTTTGTTTGGTAAGACATTATTCTTACATGCCATCTAACCACCACAAGTATATAAAGTAATTAAATGGAAAGGATATTTATACTCACTTTTCCACATGACGACATAAATGTTGGTCATTGTTAACGTACTTAGATTCTCTGTGAAAACGTCAATATGTGCAAAAATGTTATCTAAGCAGCGAGGTAGGTTTCTGAATGTTACAGATGGTACCTGTTCTGAGACGTTTGCAGCAGTAGTCACGAGTTCTTTCGATTAGATAAAATAAAGCAATAAGTTATCGCTATAAAAGAGTGCAAATACGTATTTGGATTGACGAAGGCATGGATCCTTAGTAGAAAAATGGCATGAAACCGAACATATTTGACTAGTCGAGGTATCCAATCCATATATATTGCATGCATGGATGTATGTATTCAGAGAGAGAAAGAGAGAGAGAGAGAGGGGTGGGGGAGAGAAAATAGAGACAAACATACCTTATATCCAAGCAGAGTAGCCTCAAGAAATTCTATGGTCTTGATACCGCGCCATTTTACTTGGACGCTGTGAGGGCCAAGCGAGTACACCCAAACAATTTCGGGGTAATTGGATGGGGCTGTAAAGAAGTAAAGCGTTTATGTAAAATTTCATTAATCTAGTATCCCAGCACTAATAGGTGCTTCTTTCTATATATCTGTTAATTTTTGCTTGCATAGTAAGTCTGTTCCCGTGTACCTCGACTCTTTCCTTCGCCCTTGTTCCGTCTTTTTTTTCTGGGGATGAGCGCTTTGGCCGAGTGGCTTAGGGCGCTGGTGCAAGGGCACTAAAATATGGGAGCCATTACTTCCGGCATGAGTTAAGAATTATAACTTTATACACTGTTTTATTATAAACGTGTGTTCATTGTATCAAAGCAAATACGTCATACTTAAATCAAACTCGCTATACTAATACTAGTGATCCTAAAGATGGCGCGTGTATGTGTGTGTGTGTACCCCATAGGTCTTTTGGTTCTTTGTTCAGAAATGTAGGTAATGAGCAACCGATGAATACAGTTTTCTGACGCATAGAACTGTTCTTTGAATAGCATATTACATACATTCCGTCTAGCAGATGCGTGATTTTTGGATGGGTTTTATTGCTTGTAAATGACCGTATTCGTTTCAGAATTTTAAAATGCCAAGTACGACATTCAAAAGATTTGTCTTTCTTGTCAGAACATTCGAATAATAAATACAGTTCTGCCTTTTTTCAAAAAAGTCTTTAGAGACAGTTGTAACAATTCAGTTTTTGTTTTTGTTTTTGCAAAATATCTCCAAATTCTTTCAAGTATGCACTTTTACAAATTTACATTCATATTTTTGTCTAAATCCTCTTTAAAAGTTGCGCTTTTAAATAATATTACCACCAGGACACGTTTAGTCCAAAAGGTAGCGCCAATATATTGCTCATACAAAAAGTAGCGCCAATCCAAAGTTGAGCCTGTACCGTCAATCCTCGCGTATAAATTGGGTCCAAATGCAAACAACAAAGACCCTGATCTGCCGGCGCATACTGCGCCGGCAGATCAGGGTCTATGTTGTTTGTTCTACTGATTAGTCCTTACAAACTGCATAGACCCAGATCTGCCGGCGCATTATGCGACGGCAGATCTAGGTCTATGCAGTTTGCAGTTGGTATCTCCTTATACGCGAGTAAAGACGGTGGTTGCCTGGTTGTGGAATTTTAGTGGGAGCAAGTAAATTTTAATCTTTCTTTAAGGAGATATATATCTCCAGGATTTTCCAAAACAAACTCTAAAGGGAAATGAGATTTGTTTTTGCAAAACAAGTATAAAAAAGGCGAAGTCCCAAAAAGGTGAAAACATGACAAACAAATTCGACAAATTGCTAGAATGGCACCAGAAACTAATTAGGTCATCTACATATGCATGAAAACAGACCTATAGAATTGTATGTGTTTATCTCAAGTATTTTCTGCCTAATCGTGGTAACATGGTTCTGTCAAAAAGTAAAAAGCAATAAAGTTAAAAAATATGCATTTAAAAAAAAAGTGAAAATATTGGTGAAATGGCCTGAAAATCTAGTAAGTTTGTTTTCACATAGATACAAATATGCCTGCTAACTTTTGGTGGTCTTTCTCTTTGTTAACTGTGCTAAAAAGGTTTTCTTCTATAAAGTGTACAAAGCTAAAAAAAAAGAAGATATTTAAAAAAAATTAAAAACCTGATATAAAAGCCTGAAAATCTAATCTGGTATTGTACATATCAATATGATTAACTTTAATTTGTCTTTCTGATTAGGTATTTTGACTTAGTTGTGCTAATAGGATTTATGTACAAATGTCCACATAGTAAACAAATAGGTGTTAGAAAAATGAATCTAGCCATTTACGTATCACCATAATAAAGTCCTGAAATTTCATGGCTCTAAGTCTAATAGTTTTTGTGGTGCTAACGTACTAAAACTGATTGGGACGGACGTACAGACATACGTAGATACGGATGTACGATGAACAGGAGCAAAACAATATGCCTCCTTCTGCTGTTGCAGTGGCGGCATAAAAAAGAAAACAATATATATCATCACAAAATCCAGATTTGGTAGCTTAATTTAAGCATACATATAATTACTATACCTCAACTTACTGAGGCACGTGTTCATTTTAAGCATTACTAACAATCTATAGGACTTCCTCGCGAGTGTCATACATTGAGAAATTTCTGCATTAATTCAATTTTTGCAAATTGTTTAGTTCGAAATATCTGCCTGTTTAATTTGCGCAATTTCAACATTTTTCAACGATTGTATTCCATTCTGCGGGGTTCAGTTTTCGCGTTTGGTGAGCAGGTGGCGACAATCGCAAAAATTGAACCATGGAAAAATTTCTACACAGCATTGTGTTGGTTAAACCCTTTCATTTTCAAATTCCAGCCTTTGAAAGAATTAGCGGCAACATTTTTCAAAAGATATATTGTTTTATACTTCAATGTGCTGTACTGGCTAAGACATGATTTTGTCTAGTAAAAAGTCCTGGGTTTCTTTCAAATTTCCATTGTTACTCTCTCTCTCTCTCACTCTCTCTCGCTGTGGTCTGGAAAGTTTTAAACTCTGAACATCGACAAGAAATGCTTGATTTAAGTTTAGTTCTACCCTAAAATTCTTAGGTGGATAAACCTCTTTAGCAACATTGGAAGAGTTACTTTTTAAGTATCCAAAACACGGCTAATATTTGTAATTCTTCCTGTGTTTCAAAATTTTAAAAATCACTAAACCACTCATAGTTTCTATATCACCATCTGGTGTACTGATACGAAAAAACTATAAAAAAGATAATTTATTGCTAGACCAGTCAGACTCTAGTACAGTAATAAAATGCTGTCTAAGACTTTAGAGGTAATTACAAGCTACATAGTGTATATGGGAAGCGTGGTATAGGCATAAAGCATATGATCCAAAGGTCTAGTGTTCGAAACTAGGCCAAAGTGTATAAATCTTTTACTACATAAAATAGCTTGTAAGATGAATCCGGAAACACGTCCGAAACTCTGAATCATAAGATATATTAGATAAATTCGGAAGTGCAGGACCTTTAAGACTCATAAAAGGATGACGTATACCAAATTGAAATTATTTGCACAATATAAAGATCGTCACAAAATGTTGACGTGTTAACATCCAACATAAAACATATATTCCAATGTTTTAGAAAAGATGCAGATGTGTAGATATAATGATGATAGAATTGAAATAAAAAGCATCAGTCAGGATAGCACGATGGTTAAAACAGTCTAATATGAAGAAAAAATGAATCACATATTTGATGTGGATAAATTTGTATTCGGAGAAATTTAAGGTACAACTTGAAGATTTCACAAACTATACGAGATCGATCTACAACGATTCAACGTGTATGTGTGTGTGTGTATATATGTATATATATATATATATATATATATATATATATATATATATATATATATATATATTTACGAATAAATAAGATTATCATACAGGTTAGAGAATTTTAATTCGTCCTGTACGGAGATTCGAACCCGGACCCGTGGGTTACGGCACCCATCGCATTGCCTGTAAGCACCAACCCCTATACCATCTCGATAGCACTTTCCGCTCTGTTTGGTGTATATTTTTAATTCTCTCTCTCTCTCTCTCTCTCTCTCTCTCTCTCTCTCTCTCTCTCTCTCTCTCTATATATATATATATATATATATATATATATATATATATGCTTTTGGAGAATAAAGATAAAGTTAGATTTAAAACAGCTCATGGGGAGTAAGTATATAAAGCAGTTGTTTTAGAATCAGCTATAGGAATGATGAAATTTAACAATATCTAAGATCATACATACGTTTAAAATGATTGAAGAAACGTTGCAAATTGATGAAAATAAAAGTAATTATTACAGACAGTCGTCTGGTTTGGTTTGCTGATAATACATAAAGACAATATGAAGTATAAAATATTCACTGGATGTTGTCATTCCGTTTTAGATGACGAAAAAGAACAGTATTTAAAAATCTTTACTATGAGTCTGAAAGTTCAGTATCACACATATCAATTAATTGAGGGAACAAATTTAACTGGCAAAACCATACAATACACCGAAGTGAAAGAATAATTAATTGAACAGTCTATCAACACATTACGCTAGCAAGCGGGAAAAAGACTTCCTTACGGAAGGGTCTGTGTTGATCACATAGATGACCAGTGGCAGGCAGACATTGTTGACATGCAAGCATATGAAAAATGTATCAATGAACATAAATACATTTTGAATAAAATTTTATATATATATATATATATATATATATATATATATATATATATATATATATATATATATATATATATATATTCTCTAAATACACTTGAGCTAAAAATATTTAGACATAAAAAAGGAGATAACAGATAGATGCTTTAGGAGACACCATCAAAGATCGAAAGCCTGAAATGATACAGTTAGATGAGGGAATATATTTACATAATGAAAGTTTTTGTTTAGGAGAAGAAAAAAATAATAATGTTCAAAATTACTCAAAGAAAATGGCATCTCTAGCGGATAGGTTTAATAAAGCCATAAGACTTAGATGGGGGAGGCATTTCAGTCAAAACTGAAAACAGAAAATGGGTTGACGTGTCACCAAACCTATTTGAGGGATACAGTAAGCTAATTACATATCAACAGACACCACTCCGGTTGAAGCAAGAAAGGAAGAAACAGATCAAAGGTATGGATGAATCTCTTTATTAACTGACAACATGGGAAGCCTAAATTTAAAATCGGTGAAACAGCAGGCTACCTTTCTAACATTATTGAGGACATATTCAAAATCAGGCAAGTAATTCTAGGTGACCCAGTTATACACAAACTGGAAAACTTGATTGGAGATGACATCGGGCGCATCTTTTCCGAAGAAGAGTTAACTCTATATCTCTATAATATATATATATATATATATATATATATATATATATATATATATATATATATATATATATATATATATATATATATAGTTAAACTGACCATGAAGACAAAAAGTGTGAAGATTATGGGTTTCTGGATTGTGACAGATGTACTACAATAGCATACGGTGTCCGAGTTTAGGCTGAACACAAAACCAGAGGGAAACCAGAGTGTAGTCAACGATTACATATCTCACCTCTACTTTCACAAGTCTCCAATAGCCACCGTAAACCTTATCATGGAGAAATAAATTCAGACTAAAGTGATCTTGGATTCTTTACCAACTAAATCTTTTTTAGTAATCATTTAACCTTACAGCTGAACTTTTAATCAATTTAAAATCTGAAATTTGAACTATTAATTACCACTATATAGCCAGTATTGTGCTAGCATATTGCGTAGTCACTTACCAACCTACCTACCCCAACTACCAACTGTGACAGGGCATACAAGACATTACAGAATAAAAAAAGCATTCTTTTCAAAATTATCAATGTAGAGATAATAAGTTCAAGAAAAAAAGAAAAGAAAAGAAAAGCCAACATTAATATAGATTTTGTATAATTTTTAAAAAAAATCATTGTTCTTACAATCTGCCTAAAAAACTATTATCATTGTCCACCCCTAGAAGCCAGATTTTACTGTGTGTAAGTCATGCTTTGAAAAACCTTGGAGTGACAGCCAGCAGTACATACTTCATACATCAATAATTACCTTGATTATCAACTGCAGATGAGACCTCACATAAAAAAAGGCAGCAATCAGTCCACTCACGTAATTCCTATACTCATTCACATTTAGAATAGACAGTTAAGCTGCTGAGGGTAATATATCGCAATATGTAATGCATAGTCATTAAAATGGAAAGTTGACCATTGAATGAATATATTTATTCCATTTTACAACTGCATTGGTCAGAAAGAGCCTTCTGAGTAGGCTAGGATGCATATAGGTCTAACATGGATGAATCAATGTAAAATATAGGTCTCAGTGACCATCTTTTGTTTTAATGATGCAGTAGTAACAGAGATGCATCCAATTATGAAGTTTCATGATTGGAACATAAAAAACACGTAAGAAATAAACTTTAAAAAAAAATTGAAGAAAGTCACTGGGCATAAAATATAGATCACCGAGACTTCTTTTGACAAAAAGGATGTATAACTAATGTATCCACTCACCAAGTTTCATGATTCTAGTTGGGATAGTATGCTTATAACATGTCAAAAACTCATGTGGTCGTGAGCTAAATGCAAAAAGTTAAGCACAGCCAGTAAAGGATGAAATATGGGTTACGATGAATTTCTTTTCTCGTATTACTGTGGTAGTAACAGAGATGCATATAATCGTCAATTTTACGAGTCTAGCATTACCAGTGTATGAGAAATGCACATCAAACTCAAAATTAAATCCAAGTCAGTGATGCATAAAATATGGTCGATATAGACCTACTACTTAAATGAGGCAATAATGCTCATAAAGATGCATCATTAAGCTTTACGACTCAATATAGGATATAATGTATAGAAAGTGCAAAAAAAAAAAATGTGTGGTCATGAACTAAATGCAACAACTTAACCTAAGCCATTAAAATGTGAAATATAGGTCACAGTGACCTTTTTAATATGGGTGTGGTACTACAAGAGATGCATACAATCACTTAGTTCATGATTACAGCATGAACAGTAAAAACATCAAACTGAAACAAAGTCAGTGAAATTTGAAACGTGGGATACAGTGACATACTTTTAAGCTAAGGGTGTGGTACTCATCCAGATGCATTCTCTTCCATGTTTCAGTTTATAGCAGTATTGTACAGTAGATAAAACACAATGAAAAGTTTATACAATGAGTGGTATATAAAAAATACATGACACACACACACACACACACACACACACACACACACACACACACACACACACACACACATATATATATATATATATATATATATACATACTTTAAGATTGAATATAGGAAACTGTGTATTGACAGTGGGAGTGAACACTTCACATTCATACCCAGCTAATGCAGTTATCAACAATTCTCTTTGGAAATTAATAATTTCTTATTTTTTGAGCTTCTATTTACATTCATATTGATTCAATAAATAAAAGACACACTTATGATTTAAACATGAAAGTTGGTTTAAAAAAAAGAAAGTTGAGCACACAATCATCTCATGACAGGCTTCTCGAGCAGTGACCGTGCAGCCATTAAATCTCCGGCGAGTATATTGAAACGAGTGGGGAATGTGCGAAGCAAAATAACGAATCAACAAGAGGTAATTCAAACATTTAGATTTATCTACAGTTGATCCGAGTCATTATTATGCTTCACCTACCAATGCCACCGACCATAAGATTGTTTTTATCCTCTGTCTGTCTCTCTCTCTTTGTCTCTCCATTTGTCGGTTTGTCTGTCAGATTTACCATCATAATTCCAGAGACATTCGTTCGTTTTTCACACAGGTTCGCCCGTAGACATGCTGGCTGACCAATCACCAGAGAGAGAGAGAGAGAGGGGGGATCTAGATTAATTGAGGTAAAACTAACATTCTGACTGACCAATCAACACAGTAAGAAAGACAGAGAGAAGTAGAAGGGCCTTCAGACATTTTAATATTTAAAAATGATATTTTAGAATCTTATTATAGGTTAAAATAAAAAGAATCAAACAGACTAGAGTATATGTGTGCCACATCAACAAGGAATTTACAGTAAGGCCTTTCTCGTCTCAACAGGCTATTGCATCTTTGTGTCATTGGCATCGTTTAACGCTGTATAAAAATCACATGGAACGTGTACACGTACCGTTATAACAACACGGAGATAAGGGAAAGAAGAGGGGATTTCGATGAAATGGTGTACCATGTTTACTTCATTTGGAAAACGGGAGTTATTAAAAAAAATTCTCGTTATTTGCTTTATTTTAATAACGATTAAAATAAGTGTGAATTCATCACTAATCTAGAGAGCAAAAAGCAATAGTCTACTGTTGAAACTATAATTATATGCGTATTAATGCGCTGTGGACGAAAGGCTATTTGATATATACCATAGCTTTAAAAGTCATGCTATTTTTAATTTATGTAGAATATATATATATATATATATATATATATATATATATATATATATATATATATATATATATATATACAGTGAGAGAGAGAGAGAGAGAAAGATAGAGAGAGAGAGAAAGAGAGAGTGAGAGAGAATGAGAGAGTGAGAGAAAATACTACAAACCTATTTGGTCATGAGCTAAACGCAAAAAACATTACCTAAGCCAGCAAATTGTGAAATGTAGATCAAAGTGACATTCTTTGGTAGTAAGAGTGTGTTGCTAATAGAGATGGATTGAATCATCTAGTATCATGATTCTAGCTTGAACAAATGAACTTAAAATGCACAATTTAGCCAAAGTCACTGAAGCATAAAATATAGGTCACAGTGACTTACTTTTGTAATGAGAGTGTAGTACTTGTCAAGATGCATTCCCTCACCATGTTTCATAAATCTAGGTATAAAATGCGAAATGTATGCCACAGTGACATCCCTTTGCAACAAGAGTGTTGTTGCAATAGAGATATACACAATTATATATTTGATGATTCTGTCATGACTAGTGCATAAGAAATAAACTTAAATCACAAAATTTAACCAAATCAGTGACGCGTGAAATGTAGGCTACAGTGACCAACATTTGTGATGAGAGTGTAGTACTCATCAAGATGCATCCCCTCACCAATTGTCATGGTTCCAGGTATGTTTATACTTAACCAAGAATAACGAACCAATGTACACGCATGTACAAAAGTAGCACCCTCAGCCCCCCCCCCCTCGGGGTAGGTGCTATGAAACCTACTCCAAACTGTTACTCAGTGAGGGTGTACATATACATATGTTTGAATCTGTGCTGACGCCGACATTCGGTGGAGGGGCGTAGTACAATAGCTGACCTCTACATCGTAGAGGTCAGCTAAATAGAAAGTATATCCAAAACATCACCAGTGAATAACAGAATTGATACACATTATAAACGTGATAAGGCGACTAAAGTCTACAAAGTGTCATAGCAAGGCAATAAATAAAATTAAAGAAGAAATGACAAGAAATAACATTCAAACATATGAAGTTGAAACTGCACGTCAAAAAAAGCTGCAAATATACAACGTAAAACACTACAAGCCTGAGTATGAGATTTTCAACAAAACCAAAGGTATTGAAAATCACATAAATGTTGATTCAATTATGAGGACATTAAAGATCTTCCAAAGAAAAGAAAAACATGAACTTTGTTTGTTTGACAAGTGAAATATTTTTGTTGATGTTGCTACGCCATGACATATTATATATATAAATGTATAAAATGTCTTGTGTCGTTGATGTAATGTCAGAATTTCAAACACACTTGTTATGACTGCATCCTCTGTTCTCAAAGTGATTGACGAAAGGTCAGATCGTCAAAGTTGGGAGACACTGTATTTCCGCCATCCCTTTAACATGTTAATTGCTCGACGTAATGGTTCCCGCAAAACCGAATTTGTCAAACGTGTGATCGAACACAAATCAAAATTGTTCGATTGTCCTCCACGACGTATCGTGTCGTGTTACTAAGAGTGGCAATCAGCTTACAAAGGTCTCATTTGGCGTTGTACAATTGAGGGTACAAATATTTGTTTTGTATCATCGACGTGTTTTCAAATTCAGCTTGGGTAGTTCCTTTGACTTTTAAAACAAGTTCAGAAGTGGTGCAAGCTTTAAAACTTGTCTTGAAACAACGTGGTCGACATCCTCTACAATGGCAAAGAGACAAAGGCACTGAATTTCTGAACCAAGCTATTCAAAACGATTGACAAAGACACCTTTGTGTTTTCACCACTGCAAAAATCCTGAAAGAAAAACTAGTGTCGTAGAACATTTTAAAAGAACTTTGAAAGAACGCATGTGGAAATATTTTACACATTAACATACTCTCAAACGCATCGACATGATACCACGTCTAGTCAAACCTTACAATCAATCGTACAATCGTTGCATCTGATCTGCTCCAAAGGAAGTGACACCTCAAAACAAAGTGATGGTGTTTGAATAATTGTTGGGAACGTTAAAGACCAGCAAAAGCAAAGAAATGTTAAACACCGGAGATTGGGTTCGCATTGGAATAAAACAAAACGCACCTTTGACAAAAGTTATTACCCAACTGGACGACAGATTTGTTTCGTGTCACAGGACAAGTGCCAGGACGCAATCATCCTGTCTATTAATTGGAAGATATGAAAGGAGAAGTGTTAAAATGAACTTTTTACTTGCCTCAGTTACAACAAGTGACCAAGCAAGAAGATGGCGTGTACGATATCGATAGCATTCTCAATCGACGAACACATAGGAAAACATCGATTCCAACAAGTGAAAGTTCGTTGGAAAGGATATCCATCTACTTTCGATTCTTGAATTGCAGCTTCACAAGTCATCAACTATAGAAAGAAGCAAAAGTTACCACCGTGCCATTAAACACTACTTAGTATCCTTCTCAGGGTTCCTCTTTCCAAGAACTACAAAAACAACATATGTGGATGTGGTGTGGAGAACATGTGCCTAAAAATAAAACTGGCTCTTTATGTCAAATCTTTGTGGTGTATTGCGTCATTTGAGGAGCCATTAGAAATTTTAATCTGCGACAAGGAGATAAACAATTGTGGACTATTTTACCCAGCAGTTGTATCGCTTATCTTCTTCCCAATATATCGTTGAAATATACCAACAGTAACAACAGCAACGGTAGCCTCTCTAACTCCAGTCAACACTGCTCTTCAAATCACAGTAGCAACCCTCTTCTGGAACCCCCTTTGGAAAATCATCCTTTGACATCAAGTGACTCCTGGGAGACCAGAACCAATGAACTATGAATAACCAATTTTATTTAACATTACCAAGTGTCAGTTCTATGGATGTGTTTTCCAACAGCACATTATGTTGTTTCACGGCCAAATTACCTAAATCCATACAGTTAGATCACGAAGCTCATCGGGAAGAAGCTTTGGTAGAAATCATTCATCCTACTCAAGTCATTGATATCACCGAGGATCAAAACATTTTCATCATATATTTTCTCAATGAACAAGGCCAAGAACATTTGGACAAAAAAGATCATTTAATTTACGAATCCCAAAACCCCATCGCTAGCCAATCTTTAGTTGAATATCTATACCATGAGCATTCCTTCAGGATATTATTTTAATGCTTGACATCTCGTCGATATGATTTCAGCTATCTTTAACGATCAGTTTGGCAAAGCACTCGAGAAAACTCGGTAAAGTGTGCTAATCGAATACCATGTCATTTCTCATCGTCTTAAAATGGATTTTTTTCCGACTGCAAAATGATGCTAATTATTTATTATCCAAGTTTGTTTGCTATTCTGGGTGGAAACACCTCTATCATTCCTATGAAAAACATTCACAACAGTGATCGATTCAACCAGTAGTTTCGCTTCCCTATCAAACTGAACGAAGGACCAAATTTGATGTTTGTTTCGTTAAGTACAATTTCATGGGTAACACAGCCGCTATGTTGCTGAGAGTCGTTCATTTCAAAGTGCGTTCTGCCATAGCTGCTTACGATGAAGGAGGAAACACGTATCAAGTTTAAAAATAATTTGTACGTCCTCATTCTCTTTCTGTCAGTAAATCGTATTTTGACAGAGTCAATATTAGTATTAAAGGAGATCTGAGATAAAATATTCTTTCTCGAAAGAAAAGTCATCGCGAAACTACATTTTCAAAAACAACTCTCCAGTGAATTGTCACATGTATCCGGTGTACCGAGGAGTCGCTCAATAATGAAGACATGGTTTAGATGACATGTTACAATCAGCATTTCGTACGGCAGCACCCATCATAAAACGATGGTAACTTGATGATTTCAGCTTTAACGCAAGGAAAAGAATTTCTCCAAAACGTACTCATTGACGAAGTCATAAAGAAGTCTCGATGAAAACAGGGAATAATGTGTTGATTCTGACAGGAAAAGACCTCCTATGACACCAAGATACCCCTATAAAATTGCTTCACGCTTCTGGCAAAGGCATTACTTTCTCGTCTACGCCACAGCAAGGACAAGGCAGAAAGAGACGTCGAAAACCCTTCAGACCTCATAGAGACGTCACAGCCCAGTCAAAGAATAAGAAGAGAAGAAAATCTGTGAGAGAATTGGACGTTTTGATTACAAACTAAAAAGGAAAAAATGCTGCACTGAGATTCTTGCGAAATGCTCCAAGCCAAAACTCGATCTGTTTGACATGTCACCGATGATGATGACGATCCAAGAATCACAATGAGTAGAATTTCATCCTGTGTCGTCTTTGACTACCCCAGCACCTTTTGACTTTTAGAAATCAGAGGACAAAGCGAAGATTACATCGATCTGAATAACAGTTACATGCACCTGAAAGTCAAGTTTCAAAAAAGACAACACCAATTCAGACGCCAATAACAGAGCAGCTCCCGTCAACATTTTCATGCAGTCGTTGTTCAGCGAAGTGGATTCGTACTTGAATAACAAATTAGTGAGCAGCAGCATGCACACTTACCCTTACCGAGCGTACCTCGAAAATCTCTTGGCGTACGGAAAAGAAGCCATGAATACACATCTGGAAGCTTCAGTGGTGTGGAAACATAATACTCTGGACAAGTTCAAAGACACGGCTTTGATTGCAGATGATGATACAAACCACAATGTTGGATTTAATGATCGCCAAAAGAAAATCAAACAAGGACGTAGTTTAGAAATGATGGATCGTTTGCATTTGGACATGTGATAGCAAGACAAGTATTTGTTGAATGGGGTGGATGCACGTCTGAGACTAAATTAAACTAGTATGGTGTTACATTTGATGGCTGATGCTAACGAGTACAACATAAACATCGAAGAAGCCAGACTCTATGTGCGACGTGTGGAAGTCTTACCTAAAGCAGGAAACATCAGTCAAAGTATGAGCAGAACGACAGCCAAGTATCCTCTACAACAAGTGGAAGTCAAAACCTTGAACATTGCATATGGACTCTGATTCAAATTCAAAGATCATGTTTTCCAAGGTCAAATGGCAAAACGTTTACTCATCGGCATCGTCAGCAATTGCAGACTTCAATGCATCAATCGATTAAAATCTTTTTGAATTCAAACAGTTTAGTGTCTCCAAGATAGAAGTCTCCTGAGATGGCCAGACGTTGTGGACCAGACCCTTTGAAAATAACTTTACCCAGAAAAAATTACTTGACATCTTACTTGACTCTGTTTGATGCCACAGGACAATTATGAACCAAAAGTAGCCACGGCATTTCGTACGACCCTAATGCAGGAAGATATGCTTTGTGGGGCTTTGATTTCATACCAAACCGAGACAGCGACGAAGAACATTTCATCCCTATAAAATCGGACCACCTTGGTTTAAGTTTGCACTAACTCTGACGAACACAGTGAACATCATCTTTTATGCATAATTCGATAAAACCATGGAAATTAACAGTCTGAGACAAGTAATTCTGTAATAAACCTTGGAATGTTTACCTTCATGTCCGCGTCTCTGTTTTAGAAAGATGTTTTCTTTCATGTCCAATCTTAATGAATATAAAACAGCGTGTTCGCCAGTCTTGTATTTCATCGTCGACTAGACAACGAATAAAATGGCTGGTCATCACTGCAAAGTAGGTAACCTGAGCATTGCTCTGTCACTCTTGGACAGAGTGCAACACCTCCTGAACCGGGTCGAAGAGACAGAATATTACCCCAACAAACGTCACCTGAAGAGGGAGATGACCTCGTTATAAACAACCAAGACCTTCATGAGAGAAGTGACATATAAGGAAGAGGTGAAGATCAAGGCAGCATGGGCAGAAGAGAAGAGGTAAAGGAAGCCCCAGAAGAGGGACAGAGATTTTCAACGCCTCAACCAAAACTGGATGAGACAATGGGAGGAGGAGCAGCAGCAGCAACAGCCAACAGAGGAGGATTACAATATGGAGCTCAATGAGCCTAGTGTTAAGCTCATTGTCTCCATGAAGACAACTTAGATTAACTCCACGTTGAATGGAACAAACGATGTGCTAAATGTGGAGACAAACTCGGGAGGTGTGGCGGCCAATAATGGAGTGGTGACTGAAGAAAAAACACAACGGCCCTTGAGACACCACTCAAACTTATTGCTACCCTATGTGTTTTATGTTTGTATGTTATATGTTTGTGTATGTCTATGTCTGTTCACAACCAAACTACCACCTAAAGACCCCTTCCACTACTTCATGTGTGTGATAGTATGTTTGTAGGTTTAGTGTGTATATAAACACTGCTACCCTTTGTTTTGGCGTGTGATAGTATCTGTGGGTGTCTGTAAGTATAAACACTCCTCCCCTCTTGCGTCATAGTATGTTTGTCCGATTTCATCCTCCTTCTTTTACATGGTATCCTTTTCGCTGGTTAGTAGGTGTAGGGGTTTTGGTCACTACCCACGGCGTGTTGGATAGCATTTATAGGGTACTGGATAGCAGTACATGACTAAGTGTTGGATGGTATATGTGGGGTGCTCATCGTAGATAACTAAGTATTGATCACTACACACAGCTTGTTGGATACTAAATGTGGCATATTGGATGTGGGGTGTTGGATAGTAGATAACTAGGTGATGGATAGTAAATAACTAAATCTTGGATAGTATATCACTATTTCACGTTACTTTCTTCTTAGCTTAGGGCATAATTTTAATGCTGCCATTTTGTAAAAAAAAAAAAAAGAAAAAAAAAAATTCTAGGGACAAACAGGAAATCTCATGTTCATTTTAACATTACATTTCTCGTAGAGACTTCAAATTGTCATCTAATGTAAACTGCAGCTTAATGTTAATTCCTGTACAGCCACAAAAACTTTTACATTTTTGAGGTAAACGACTTCTAACAATGTAACCATGCAACCCCGTTTGAGGTCAACCACTTCTAACAATGTAACAAAGTACTCTCAATTTAAAAATCCTGTAGAGTCCAAAATAATCCCCCAATGTAAACCAACGGCCTAATGTTAATTCCCGTAAACACCTCAATCATCACATATAACTACTTACGTCACACGCATATATCTGCAGGTGTCCGGCGTGCTGCTCGTGCAACTGCAGATAATTTTTATAGAACGTTGTTTTGTCTATCGATCGAGATTAAATTTATTGACAGGATTAAAGAAACAAAAAAGTTATAACAAAGTATTCAGAACTTTTAAAATACCCCTCGAATACATCATTATTTCACAAACATCCTTAACGAATAGATTGTTTCAAAATTTGGAAAGAATGTATTTTCTTGGTCTTTTGTACAAGATACGCGACAGATGCCTCCAATTGTTCGATATCGGTAGGGATGCCGCCTAAATGTAAGTCATGTATCATTACTTCTCAGGTGTTGCCGAAAGTTCATCTTTTTTACATTTTAGAAAAGTTTAGATGATCCCACATGAATGATCAAAAATGTCTCTTAAATATTTTCTGCACGGTTACAATACTAATATTGTTATTCCATGAATTTTTAACCCAAACAAAAGATTATAGGCGATGACTTTTCTACCTTTAGGGATCTTCAACAGCAGATCACAAGAAACTATTTACGGCATAAATACCATATACCAAGAAATCGCACCTGTTTTTGAAAGTTTCACATATAAAGCCTTTAGCCTTTCACTGCACCAAGGTCGTTGTGCATGAATTAGGAATGCTTTATTTACAATTTATTATATTTCCAGGAAAGATATAAATGCTGGTTGTGAAGAAACAAACAGTCATAGCAAATTCGTGATGATTGTCAATTTTCACCACAAATAATAGGGATTTTCTAAGAATAACATTATCACAGGTAATGACAATGACTGTATCAAGCATTCTGCATACTTCAACGACAAATTCTGAGGAAAAAATAAAAACTTATTCTGAAGCTAATGTCCCGTGCATCACGAGAAATCAGGTCACTGCTAACACAAATTACATTGTATAGAAAACTCGGTCTAGAATATGCTTCTAATGGGGAAAGGGCGCCATGGTCTTCACCGAATGGTCATTGTTTGTTGGCTCTATTGATTTGTGGTTTGTAGCAAGCGCAACAATCATGACAATGAGCCAAACGATGATAAATGAATTCACAAATACGTACCATATTCATCAACGGGGATTAGGAATCTTTCACTAGGCGTGCCCTTTCCAGCAGAGTTTAAAACCTCAACATTGAACCAATAATGGTGATGTGGTACAAGTCCTATAACAACGCCATGATTCACGTGTTCAAATACATATAATGAGTCAGCTACACCTCTCTGAAAGTCCTTGTCGAAGTAGTCAATCTAGAAAATAATCATTTTTGTCTGTAAGGATTTGATTTTCATTCATTCTATGCATCTTTAAAAAACAAATTGATACACATTCAAGTTAGAAACCTCGTGACGTTTATATTTCATTAGATAGCTTGTGAAGTCCATGATATATGCTACATAATTGATCACTTAGTGCAGCGTGATATCTACAGACATGTGCATATATAGTACAGTTTATTTCTTGCAAATTGATTTAGAACTAACTTCTTGTTTAGAATATTATTTGTTTACAATTGGTGATTATTTCTTGAAGGTGACCTCTAAGACAGGTTTGGCTGCATCTAATATATAATTTCCCAAACGTTTTTTTAAATATAATTATAAAACTTTATGCGAGTTATACATGTATGTTGAGCACTTTATATGATATACGCCTTACAATATTTCTTTTTTCAAGACTTATGTATGATGTTATAGTTTGCTTTGGAACCCTCTGCAGCTTGTATCCATATGACACAATATTGCAAAAATATTTCATGTAAATGATTTAGTTCTTTCAAATATCTTAATTGTGACCCCTTCTCAAAAAAGAGACTCACCCAGCATCGAAACATACATTTAGATAAAACTAGTCAAAATTTCGAAGACATATTTTAGCTTCGAAATCCATGGCGTGGGATTAATATTAGCACTTGGAGTGGAAATGGATACGATAGTGTTTATATGTAGATACGGAAGATTGGTTTAACAATTCAAAATATTTGACGGAATTGAATAATTTGAATGCAACTGTTAGCAATATTGTGATTTTATTTAGTCATATGTAGCCAAGGCCGAATAAAAGCCGGAGCAAACGGAACAGTTGCTCCAGGGCCGCCATCCTTTGGGAGGCATCGCAATGCAGTAAAATAGAACGGGGTGGGGGAAGGGGGGGGGCGCGTTTATCGAAATTGCTCCAGGGCCTCCTACCACTGTAATACGACCTTATATGTAGCCACGGGAACAAGCTGCATGTAGGAAAATATAGTCCAAAATAAACATTTTCTTGGCGAATGAAGCATGCACCAGGTCAGGGTTTGCATCTATTGATGTAACTCTAGCTTATTTAATCTATGTTTATAAATTAACTAAAAGAAAATATAAAAAAAAAATTTACTATTCTGGAAAGATACCTGATAACCAATTACTCTGCCTTTGACTATATCCCTGCCATCCGGAAGTGCGTCCCACGTGATCATTGCGGATGTTCCATTAATTGCATAGCCTCTTACATTTTTCACTTGCACCAGTGGCACTGCCCAACGTGAAGGAAAATAGTCAATTAAATATGTTTGACATTTATTTTCTCAGAATTTTGAAATATACTGTTGTTAAACAATATTTTTGGGGTTTCCAAATATGGACTAAAATATCTAACTTACAAGATTCATTTCATACAAATTTGTAAGATAAAAAATAAGAAGAATTGTCATGTAGTATATTTATTTATGTCATACTCTAAGATTTCAATATTACATAATTGGCAAAAAAAAACCCCAACAATTTGACGATATAAATGAATATAAGCATTGACTGATCTGATCACGAAATAATGATCATGATATGTACGTGACGTAATAAACACTAAGTAATAAATGGTCAAATCCAAGAAGAAACTCCCTTTCTGTGTTCATTGTGATGAAGTCGACCTTGAATATCTGGAAGAGTTCCACGGCACGCACAACGACTACCCACTGGCCCCAGAGAATATGCCAGTTTCAGAAAGCTGGCCGAGCGAATATCAGCAGGATTTAGAAAATGAGCTGACAGGTAAGTACACGGCGTGTACAAAGTTGGTTCCAGAGGCAAGGAACCTTCCAACAGCTCAGGCGGCATCTTCCGATGGCTTAGGCGGCATTGCTATTGATGCCATGGTCGTAAACTTGGATATGGGGTCGGATCTTCACAGAAGGTTATCCATCGGAACGCAACAGTGGCCTCCTTCCAGAACGTACAAGACCCGTCCTCCGCGACCGCAGCATCTGCGACATGCGGTACTACGCGTTTGATGCCTACGATCCAGATCAAAAGGGTCGCGTGGAGCTGTAAGTGCAGGATATCTCACGATATCATCTGAAGCCTTTTTCGAGGTCATTGGAAAAGTTACGACAGCTGGTGTGGCAGCTTACGCAGCAAACGCTAAGATGGCACTTGTCAACAAATGGTGTGATGACGCTTTTTGACAGCCCCCGCTGTCTCATTGACGGTAACGAAGTTGAGGCTTGTCTGTATGATGTCGAAGTAGCCGCTACCATTCTTGGCCTAGCCTGAAACAACAATGACTACGCCCGAAGCGCCGGCCCATCAGTAATGTTTGTGAAGGACACAACAGATAATACCGAATATGCAGACTTTTTAACTTATACAATTGTACGAGCTAGGCCCGCTGCCGCCATTAATTTAGCCTGTCATAAAAATGCCAACTTTAACCTAGGATTCACGATGCGAAGGGCAATATTTCACGCTGAAGGCAGCTTTTCATTCTATACCTCTAATGCACAATTTTGGCTTCTGTCGGGATGTGAGGAAAGTGATCTTTGGTGTCAAACACACCATCGTGTTGACACGAAAAAACAGACGCCGATGCCATCTGGCGAGCAACTGTTGTAGTAGATTCTCGCAAGGTCGCACTCTCAAAGTTCACCATTTAGATGCCGGTATTAACGCGGGTAGCGGTGGAAGAAAAAAACTAATTAAGTGTGTAATTAATAAATGAACATGTTATGGTGTTTTTTGTGCAAGCCTACAGACTGTGATAATTAATCTGAGACCACTCTCACCTTCTTATGACCTCTCCATCATTTTCAGGTAATTCGGGTAACGGCATATAACTCTTTAATTAATGAATCAATTAATATGTTATGTTTTTGTGCAAGTCTACAGGCCATGACAGTTAATATAGACCACTCTTGCTTTCATGTGAACTCTTCTTCATAGTTAGGTAATTCAGTGAACTGCCTCTTATCAGGTGTACAATACAATACAATGCAATCCAATACTATATTATACTATACTATGCTATGCTATACCATACTACACTACACTACACTACATTACACAATCCACTACACGACACCAAACTATACTAAAACTGCTATTCTGCACTACTCCTCGTTACACTATACTACATTGTACTATGATATACCTCCTTCGGCAGAGTATATCTCGTTCACAGGTGATTCTGGTCCATTACCAATATCATTATAGGCACGAATTTTCACCTCATAAAGAAGGAAATACATCTCTTTGCCCACTGTTACTGTATGCTTGGTAACATTTCCAACTCTTTGCTGAAAAACGAATATAAGCTTGCTTAGAAGTTGCGAAATGTGGAATAAACATTTTAAAACACCTTTCGGATCCAGAAAGTATATAATGCAAAACCATTATTTATTCTGCATATTGAATATATATTCTGACTTTTCTAATCTCAAGCCTGGGTAGAGTAGTGTGTGTGTGTGTGTGCTTAGGTAAGAAGAATAACAGTTTAACCATTAACTGTTATAAGCCGAAATCAAAACAGCTGATTTTTATTTTCAATTTTCAGAGATAATGTAGGAGGCTTTATTTCAAATGCTAAATTTTTTATATTTTAATATTTTTATATTATTTTCTGTTATTAGGCCTGTGGGAATGAGAAGGTAGGTTGCTAGCCCCTGGATTGTTTGAAAAGTATAATTTGCTTTTGGATATAGCAATAATTCTCTGATATCTTTTTCTGTCTAGATTTGATCTGTTTGAGAACTTAAATGTATTTCTGTCTGGGCCAAATAATACATTTCGGGCTAGACTAAGCTGTTGAGGAAATTTTACTTGTAAATTGCTGTTCAGCCGTAATACATTCTTGCACCTGTTCCTTTTTCAATTTTTCTTTTCCTAAATGCCAAATGTGATGCATAGAATTAAATGACATGTACATTTTAGCACATATAAATAATTTCATTATTAAACATCAAATATCCATTAGCAATATTTGACATTTTGAATGAGAAACACCATCTGTATTGACAAATCGCGGGAGTGATATTGGAAAAATTCTTACAAATAATAGCTGGTAAATATATAAGCTTGACAACATATAGATTTATGCATGATATTGCAAACAAATTACTTGTGAATTAAGGTAGGTAATAATGTCATACATTAGACCATTTTGTCGTATTCAAGAGTCTCCAGAAAACTTCATATCCGAAACCAGGTCCAGCCTCATCTGCTCTGCCCAGAGGCTGTAATAATAATAATAATAATAATAATAATAATAATAATAATAATTTAAAAGATATATACTTGCTTGAAACATATAGGGAACATTGCAGGAAAATTGTAAAGAGAAGAGAATTTTCACGACTACACCTGATGTTGCGTTTTTTCTTTAAAGAATCTTTTGAACAATGGTTGTTATTATAGGAATAACATTCAGGGTTTTGTTTACGTGCGTATTAGAAAGTCAAGTACCTTTCTTACACTGTAATAAAAAAATTCATCAACAGGTATGTGTTTTGGCGCCCTAACCAAACGTGTCTATTCCATCCAAGAACGAGTCTACCATAAAAACGGTCTCGTTTACGAGCGACAGCGGTAGAGTAAGAAACAACATGGCGACCTTCTATTCGCCATCTGGCTTTGGTTAACACGCTACGACTATATGGCAGCCCCATGTGTCAGCCATATTTTCTTATGTCGAAATGACGGCAATTCTCGGTTACACTGTTGTCATAAAACATGACACAACATAACCGTAACCAAAGTACCCCGAACTTCAATTAATGATCAGTATATACAAAGCTACAGTTTTTGTTGTTGTTTGATTTTCATATATGTAGGTATATTTTGAATTTTCAAGGCTCATACGACTTAGCGGACTACAGTCTACTTCAATAAACGGTAAACACTTTCAACATTTGACTAGTTTTATCTAGTACTGTTAAACTTCATAAATCAAAATTAGTTTCAGCCTTCACTTACTAAACGTGTCAAACGTTTAAAGAGTTTTGTGAACAATCACCCTTTTAGTTTCTAAGAGCTTTCTGTACAAGTTTAAACCCTAGATTCAAAAATATTTTCCAGCTAGAGTTTAAAACCTATATTCAACACATTTTCCACAGAGAGTTTAAACCCTGTATTCAAAACATTTTCCAGCTAGAGTTTAAACCCTATATTCAAAACATTTTCCAGCTAGAGTTTAAACCCTATATTCGAAACATTTCCACAAAGAGTTTAAACCCTATATTCAAAACGTTTTCTAGCTAGAGTTTAAACCCTATATTCAAAATATTTTCCAGCTAGAGTTTAAACCCTATATTCAAAACATTTTCCACAGAGAGTTTAAACCCTATATTCAAAACATTTTCCACAGAGAGTTTAAACCCTATATTCAAAACATTTTCCACAGAGAGTTTAAACCCTATATTCAAAACATTTTCCAGCTAGAGTTTAAACCCTATATTCAAAACATTTTCCAACTAGAGTTTAAACCCTCTATTCAAAACATTTTCCACAGAGAGTTTAAACCCTATATTCAAAACATTTTCCACAGAGAGTTTAAACCCTATATTCAAAACATTTTCCAGCTAGAGTTTAAACCCTATATTCAAAACATTTTCCAGCTAGAGTTTAAACCCTATATTCAAAACATTTTCCAGCTAGAGTTTAAACCCTATATTCAAAACATTTTCCAGCTAGAATTTAAACCCTATATTCAAAACATTTTCCAGCTAGAGTTTAAACTCTATGCTCAAAACATTTTCCACAGAGAGTTTAAATCCTATGCTCTAAAAAGTTTCCACAGAGAGTTTAAATCCTATGCTCAAAACATTTTTCACATAGAGTTTAAACCCTATGCTCAAAATATTTTCCAGCTAGAGTTTAAACCCTCTATTCAAAACATTTTCCACAGAGAGTTTAAACCCTAGATTCAAAAAATTTCCAGCAACAATTTAAACCCTATGCTAAAAATATTTTCCAGCAACAATTTAAACCCTATGCTTAAAACATTTTCCAGCTAGAGTTTAAACCCTATATTCAAAACATTTTCCAGATAGAGTTTAAACCCTATATTCAAAACATTTTCCAGCTAGAGTTTAAATACTATATTCAAAACATTTTCCAGCTAGAGTTTAAACCCTATATTCAAAACATTTTCCAGCTAGAGTTTAAACCCTATATTCAAAACATTTTCCAGCTAGAGTTTAAACCCTATATTCAAAACATTTTCCAGCTAGAGTTTAAAAGCTATGCTCAAAACATTTTCCACAGAGAGTTTAAATCCTATGCTCAAAACATTTTCCACAGAGAGTTTAAATCCTATGCTCAAAACATTTTCCACACAGAGTTTAAACCCTATGCTCAAAATATTTTCCGCAAAGAGTTTAAACCCTCTATTCAAAACATTTTCCACAGAGAGTTTAAACCCTAGATTCAAAAAATTTCCAGCAACAATTTAAACCTATTCTCAAAACATTTTCCAGCTATAGTTTAAACCCTATATTCAAAACATTGTCCAGATAGAGTTTAAACCCTATATTCATAATATTTTCCACATATAGTTGAAACCCTATATTTATAATATTTTCCACATATAATTTAAACCGTATGTGCAAAACATTTTTCAGCTAGAGTTTAAACCCTAGATTCAAAATATTTTCCAGCAACAGTTTAAACCTTATGCTCAAAACATTTTCCACAGAGAGTTTAAATCCTATGCTCAAAACATTTTCCACATAAAGTTTAAACCTTATGCTCAAAATATTTTCCGCATAGAGTTTAAACCCTAGATTCAAAACATTTTTCGGCAACAATTTAAACCCTATGCTCAAAATACTTTCCAGCAACAATTTAAACCCTATGCTCAAAACATTTTCCAGCTAGAGTTTAAACCCTAGATTTAAAACATTTTCCAGCAACAATTTAAACCCTATGCTCAAAACATTTTCCAGCAACAATTTAAACCCTATGCTCAAAACATTTTCCACATACAGTTTAAACCCTATATTCAAAACGTTTTCCACACAGAGTTAAAACCCTATATTCAAAACGTTTTCCAGGCAGAGTTTAAACCCTATATTCAAAACATTTTCCACAGAGAGTTTAAACCCTATATTCAGAACGTTTTCTAGCTAGAATGTAAACCCTATATTCAAAACGTTTTCCAGCTAGAGTTTAAACCCTATATTCAAAACATTTTCCAGCTAGAGTTTAAACCCTATATTCAAAACATTGTCCAGATAGAGCTTAAACCCTATATTCAAAACGTTTTCCAGCTAGAGTTTAAACCCTATATTCAAAACATTTTCCAGAAAGAGTTTAAACCCTGTATTCAAAACGTTTTCCAGATAGAGTTTAAACCCTATATTCAAAACATTTTCCAGCTAGAGTTTAAACCCTATATTCAAAACATTTTCCAGATAGAGTTTAAACCCTATATTCAAAACATTTTCCAGATAGAGTTTAAACCCTATGTCACGGAATTGTATCATTTATATCAATATATATATGTGATCAAAGATGCATTCGGGTTTCGTTTCTGACTAGAGCGTTACTCGGGGGTTGTTTATTTTTTTCGGCTCTAGTTTTTTTGAAATACTGAGCGCGATTCACCCCATGCTGCACGTGCAAATTGCCTGCAGTGAAAACTCACGTACCTAGCTGCTGCGCATATCTGTCACAGCTAGAGTACATATAGAGCGAATTCTCTATAAACAAATTACACTACGATGAGTCTTGTCAGAAAGCTTACCTCTTTACGGGAGCAAAACTTCAGCTGTAGAGGTATGTGAAATTTAAGATTGTATTCTTTATCACTATTCGTTTTATATGACATAATTGTTTCATATATTAGATGTTTTAGAATTTATTCCAAATTCTACAGAGAGTCAATACCTAGGTCATACAACGCCATGATATTAGAAATACTATAGGCTAGTTCAAGTTAGCTATTTGTTGTAACTGAACAGACGGGTATTATTTAATTATACGCGGCATGCATTGAATGATTAATGTAATGTGTAACGAGACGTAATTCATGTGCGCGCATGCGCAACATATATCAATACAAAAGTACTAACCGTGTCATATGTACTACACGGTTTAGTTGTTATACTTTTAGCTGTTCCATATGTATGGTTTGGTGGTGTGAAGTCACAGAACTCTGTGTGGTTTCGTGTGACGTGTACGCTGTGTCTGGTGACGTTGTTTCGGAAGAGTGTACTGGTTTTCTCGATGCGAGGGACCAAGGCTTCTCGACCAACGGGTCTGTGTTAATGTGAAGGCTCTCGAGGGATCCTTCAACAGGCTGGGAGGGGTGGACCATGCGTGGTGGCTCCTTGACCATGGACTAGAGCGGGTGGAGCCGTAGATACATTTTGGTCGTCAAACGGGCGCCACGATAGTTATATTTATTGCGTGTTCCATTTTATTGTTATCTCAATATTGCCATCTGTGCAAAATTACATTCATTCCCATTTCAATGTCGCTATATGTGTGATAGATTCATAATTTCATGCATTCCCATTTCATTTTCGTTATATGAACGATATATTCATAAATTCATACATATTCCAATATCGCTTGATGAATTGATAAATTGATGAGTATCATATTGATAAGTGCATAAATCACATGCTTTGGTCACCCTTGGTACCTAATAAGACCTTGTTTATATTGGGGTGTAGATCATATACTCTTATTTGTCGATTGGTGATAGGATGCTATTCACGTTTGTTTAAAATTCCATTCGTTAAATTCATCTTTGATTTTTCTCGTTGAGTTACTTGTTGTTGATAGTTCCATGTTAGGAACTTTATAATTTTCCTTATCTTTTTGTTATAATGGTGTCAGATTTGTTCCTCTTTAAATTGCGTTTATAAATAAACATCTTATAAACGCAGTTGCTTTCGGTGTCTTCACTAATCCAGTCCCAACCCGGCTTCATCCTGTGACACCCTATATTCAAAACATTGTCCAGATAGAGTTTAAACCCTATATCCAAAACGTTTTCCAGCTAGAGTTTAAACCATATATTAAAACCATTTTCCAGCGAGAGTTTAAACCCTAGATTCAAAACGTTTTCTAGCTAGAGTTTAAACCCTATATTCAAACCATTTTCCAGCTAGAGTTTAAACCCTATATTCAAAACGTTTTACAGCTAGAGTTTAAACCTTATATTCAAAACGTTTTCCAGCTAGAGTTTAAACCCTCTATTCGAACCATTTTCCAGCTAGAGTTTAAACACTATATTCAAACCATTTTCCAGCTAGAGTTTAAACCCTATATTGAAAACGTTTTCTAGCTAGAGTTTAAACCCTATATTCAAAACTTTTTCCAGCTAGAGTTTAAACCCTATATTCAAAACGTTTTCCAGCTAGAGTTTAAACCCTATATTCAAAACGTTTTCCAGCTAGAGTTTAAACCTTATATTCAAACCATTTTCCAGTTAGAGTTTAAACCTTATATTCAAACCATTTTTTCAACAAGACTTTCCCAATGATACACTTATAAGGTTTCATGAATCAGCCTTTGCATGAACCTTACATAACAGAATCATGTTCGATAACATGATCCAAATCTGATTGTCAGTCTTCCATATCCCTTAGATGTTACTGAGCATTCATCATCTCGATCCTGCCTCTCGAAGATATGTTAGCAAGACAGTCAAGGATAAGCTAAATAGGCTTGCCACCGTGTGTTTTTTCTACGAATAACTAAAAATTATTAACAATTTTCATAGTTTTATTGGATTTCTACCTTTAACGCAGTTTATCTTCACCTTGTGTTAAAATTCACTAGCTCCAGCAAAGCTGTAATACCACAAAGCATTTAACTACATGAGATTATAATGCAAAGATGTTTTCAATATGTTTCAACTTACATCCCATGTAATAGTTAGTGTTCCTTCACTGCCACCACCTCCGCCGACGTTTTCGGGAGGAGTCTTCGGTTCAGAGGGAGGAATCAAATAGAAACCTAGTCCCAATATATATATATATATATATATATATATATATATATATATATATATATATATATATATATATATATATATATATAAACACACACAGACACACATATGTTCAGCCTCGAGCTCAGACTCAACTCTAAATCCTGATGCTTAATTAGTCAGTAAAAAATTAGCCAATTAAAGTCATAATTTTGCGTTTAGTTTAAAAATGTGTATTAGAATTTTATTTTATAATCATGGGACGTAATTAAAATTATTCTGAATACATTATTCTTTTAAAGCATATCTCCTTTGTAAAGGTTTGTACTAAACCTTTCATTTCGCTATTATTTTATTAGACTTTGCTAAATATTGCATTTAATGCAAAATATAATACAAGGTGAAATCTATCGAAAGCAAATGTGATCAATTTAAAATTTATTGGAGCCTTTACTTTTATGTAATTCTCGTTATGCTATTATCATTATATTATTATTATTATTATTATTATTATTATTATTATTATACTTGTTGGAAGGCTCGGATCGCCGGCGCCAAATGGAATATTGCCGGCTCTAAGTCGGAAACTGTACGCTGTGTTGGGACTCAAATTCTGGACCAGGTAAGATCGACGGTCTGGATATTGGGCACTTTGTAACAGTGTCATCTCGCTGGGAATGTCTTAAAATGAACAGAAGATTAAATATAAGCATTTATTTGATTTGATAATGAAGTTTGTGAAGTGTCTTGAGGTAAATAGTATAATATAAACTATGCGATGAGAGTGGCATGCTGTTTTATGCAACCAACGCGTTTCATAACCTTAATGTGTAATATTGCTATGTGATGTTACTTTATTTAAGTGATGAAGTTGAAATTTGTCGCAGTCGTAATTCTAATAATATATTTGTCATTTATTGTTGTGTATTCAACAAGAGTAGAACCACTAGAGTGGTCCGAAATTAAGGCTGTCCTTGTTAACATGCCAACTGTTGTATTGACCAATATTCACTTTTGCCATTTAGGTGGGTATAACATATTTTATTACAACTGCATACTAGAACCAGTGTCACATGTTTTCTTTTAATGTGTTTAGTTGAATGTGTGTGGAGAAAGATACTAAAAGGTTCCCTTATCAAGAACTTGTAGCACCTTTTGTGTTTCTTTTAAACACACGAAAACAACAACAAATGAACTTCTGATGAAATTTTCTGAGAGTAGATTACAAATAAGAGCGAAATTCTGTGATTTTTAATCTTTTTTTTCTCTACAAGGGGATACTCAACGCGCAAGAGTAAACAATTAACACTCTCATGAACTCGGGAAAAAAAATTCATACTTGTCTCTGTGACTCTCCATTCAGGGTCATAATTTGTTCTGGCCTCAATATTATAATATGTAATCGGAAACCCGTGGTCAGATGCCGTGCTCCATGTCCAATACAGACGTATTGATGTGGAGTTCCTTCCAACATTGTCAGCATAAACTCCTACAGGCTCACCCGGGGGACCTGTTTGAGTAAAAAAAATCATGTTATGGTTGGTACTGAGAAAAGGAAAGCCCAGTCGATGGGTTACAGTTTTGTGTTCTGCGAGGCTCCTTCGAGCAAAAGACAAATAATGTAGCCCTCTGATAGGATTTTACTAACTCAATACAAATCCCTTACATTGATTAGTTTGGTCATCATCAATTTGTTCTTTTAAAAAAAGGGAAAACAACACTTTTTCCAGATGTATTCAATTGCAATTTAGTTATAGACTAGTTTTAATTGCAAACAGAAGCTGTGCTAAACATCATGATATGATAAGAGGGTTTCTTATGATAATATTAGATCATACCATCACGTAAAGACGCAGATAAACACAGATAACCAGATCGCGCGACAAGAGAAAATTTGAAATCGTATGAGATTTCATTGTCACATGGGTGAGAAATGGCGAACCTTATCCATTGGCGTGAAAAATGTTGAGCGAGCGTCAAAAAAAAACGGTCAAGAACAAGGTTTTGCTGGATTCATGCATATAAATTCTAACCCCAAAGGTGGGGTTGCTTCTCCCATATAAAAATGTAAAATTGGTTAGTGTATTACTCGTTTATAAGTGGGGTCAAACTGCAAACAACATAGACTCTGATCTACCGTCGCATAATGCGCCGGCAGATCAGGGTCTACGTTGTTTGTTCTACTGATTACTTCAGCAAACTGCATAAACCCCGATCTGCCGGTTCATTATGCGACGACAGATCTGGATCTAAACAGTTTGCAGCTGGACCTAACTTATCAGCGAGTATAAACTGTACTTTTCTTACATTTTTGATTTAGAAGTAGAATAAAGCAAAGGTTAACCCGTCATCGTAGAAATCTGCCCTAAAGAAGAAAACATGCATTATTCTTTTTTTAAGTTCGAATGTAAATGATCATATAATAGAAGCCGAAAACAAATGATAGGACGCCTGCACATGGGGCGCCTGCATATACGAGGACTAAAAAAACCAAAATATTTGTACTAGTCCCATTTTTGAAGTTTTCGTGTATTTAGAGGATACTAGTTTAGGGTAAAACAAAACAGATGCTGTAAAACTAGACTTGCCAATACAATAGCATTTTTCTGCACACAAAAGTTACTGCATATGACTTTTAAAGATTTTAATCGTTGATTCTTCCTTTACAAAGTGGAAACTTTTTTAATGACTTGTTTTCCATTGTATTGCAAAATCAATTATAGATGGATGAAAATATGCCTTTTTTTAGCTCGCCTGGCCGACGGCTAAGTGGACTTATGGTATGGCCCTGAGCTTGTCGTCTAAAGTGCGTAGTGTGTTATGTGTCCGTTTATGGTGGCTTATTTACATCCTGAAGACTTTATTGCCAAATTGATTTTCATCAGTCTTAGTATATAAGCTTATATTATGAAGATATTGAAAAAGTTTGATAATAATCGACATCCACTAATATTCAATAGATGTCTTGGCATCTGATTGGCTAAGCCTGTTAACAAACATGTTGTATGCTTATATATTAAAAGAACTCGTATATAAATTATTTAAAATGGGTAATGATTTAATTTTGAAATTGGTCAAAGAGTTTCATAAATTCAAAATTAAAAGTGCAACTGTCCTTCTAATCAAGAAACATTTTACACGGACTAGATACATTTTCAACATTGGACCTCCGCAGGAAATTCTGTGTAATGTCACACAGTTCAGTCGGTCAGGTTAGCTGGAGTAGATTGGGCGCTATGTACATGGATTTCGATGTAACTGTTCACAACGTGCTCGCGGAAACTGTGTTGTTTTCGTCATGGACATTCGCCACAGATGCAGTACTGGATTTGGCAGAATATGAAGCATTCCAGTTATTGGATATTTGTCTGAAGGGATGATTACTGGATGTAGAAATTGTTCTAGATCTAGATGTGCTGCCAAGAATGGAGGAGATTGTCGGTGCTGAATTGTTTTCTTAAATTCACAAACTGAATCTTGCTGTGACCAGATATTTGCATTATTTGATTTAGACGAATGCAGTTATTTCTCAGTTTCTGGGTTAAATAGTTTCAGGCGCTGTAGTTTGGTAACATTTTATCAGTTTAGAGACCAGCATCTGTCGATATTCTCTTCATAAGAGAAGCAAGTTTATTTACTCTTATAGATTTAAACCATGCTTGTCCTGGGGGTGGGGTATAATATCAATATCATATCTGGGGCATAATATCAATATCACGCACTAATTGCTAATAGAAGGGTAATTATACATCGCGGTAGATCCTTACAAGGCAGCGTGCTGGGTTTTCTTCATTTTGTCTCATTGTAGATTTAATAGCTCGAACATCTCGCGGTTTAGAGTACGTCTTGCTTTAGTTTGTCTTTCTGAACATTGCCGGCAGTTTCTGACCGTCGGGGTCTTTTTTGTCTTGTACATTCCCGAACACGTATTCCGATGTTATGCCGACACTCTCAAATTGAAGTGCACTGTAAAAAACCCAGAATGTGTTGATAAGACTTTCAGGTGTTGCATCATCTAGTTTGCCAGATTTCTATAAAATTTTAATTTAATCGTCAGATATTGGCTCCGCTCTTCTCGACAAATATCCATTTCCTTCACGCTTCAGTTGCATTTATTTGTTTGCTTGTAGCAAGATGATGCAATGTAGCAAATTCAAGTCCAGAGTGCAAACTGTTGGGATAATCGGATCTGCGACGTTGCCTTTCGCAACTTGACAAAACGCCCCTAACTGAATTAGGCTGATAGTTTGACCCATCTCCTTGTTTAATGCTAATCAAAAACTTGCACAGGAGATTGCATAGTTCGTTTCGGGGAATTTTGATGACTCTACCTTTTCTCGTTGTTTGAAAAAAGTCTTTAGCAGATTTAGGTCATAGAAGGTTTTACTTGTTGGACTGCTTGTGATAATATTGTAAGAAACTTAGGGTATGTGCTATTTGTATTTACGTCTAACTTTATAACTTGTTAGATTTCAGTTTTTATTTGTTTGATCGGGGAATCGGTGTCGGGGAGATATTTCTTAAACAGAGTAATTAGCCAGTTACTAGGAGCAGGCATCATAATGTACAATATTCACGGAAATTTATGGTAACATGAATTATTGTTCGTAATTTCTCAACATAAAGAATTCTCGGAATATTCTCATGTATAAGTGCTTGGTCATTTGAGATAAGAAAAATACGTATTACTAGGTACTTGAGTCATGTTTTTTAGTACGTGGCACTGAATATCAATCTACGGCTTAGAAAAGCGTTCTGATAAATCATACGAATGTGAAACAAGAAAAACCATGCAAATGTGAAATAAGAGTCTTGTAAATGTATAGTTGTTAGTTGATTACAGAAAAAGTATTCGTGCTATTTGCGCGTTTAAGAAGTCTTCAGCTGACAACGACTGTTGTCTTGAGGTCCTTGAAAATAGGGGAAACATCGATCTCAAGCCAGCCTTACACAGGTGTTCGACATTGCTTGTTTCGCTCGATAGTGAGAATTAGTTGTATAGTAGGCATTTGAGACCGCGGATACTGATCCGGGTTCGCGCCTTCGTTATCCCGTGACTTTACCCTTCTTTGCACACGCGAGTGCAGCACAGGGATTCCCCGTACGCGTGCAAACACGGGTACGCGCGCGCACACACACACCGGTTTGCGCGAGACCGTTTACTCGATTTTTACCGCATGCAAATCAATTACCTTTTTCAGTTTTGCCTCGAACGCGCTAGCGCCCCGGTTCCCTATCTGTGCACGAAGTCGCCAGAAGTTTTCCATTTCCGCCTGTACCATCTCGAACTCTGCCGTGGTAATGGTTTTATCTTCGATGACCACCGAGTATAGTTCACTGATTGTATTGAGACTGCTTTGTGCTGCAGGGAGAATTTCCGAATAGACACATACTCGTTGATGCAGCCGTGACGAAATTAATATAGATCCAACAACAATTCTGACTGGTGTACCTATTATAGCTGCCGTCTTCGCAATTCCAGCAACACCAAGTCCAACAGTGGTCGCGGCGGCCAGTCCACAAATTGCATCTACAACAACACAAAAGCGTTTGTATTTTGTGAGTAAAACAGTTTTCTTGGCGATTTCATCTCGCAGCTGTTGTTCCGCTTCGATTATTTTTTCGCGTCGGTAACTTTGAGAGTCCATCAATGTTCTTCTATTAATGAAGTCACCGCGAAGTATAATTGCTCGACAGGTTGACCGTGCCCAGACGCATCGCGGCCGGGTGCAACACGTACACGCAATTCCAACCAAGCATTTTTCTTTACTGGTACAACTACCATGCAATCGATGTTGGCACGCTCTCCCAGCTGATCCAACGCTCCGTCGGCAAATTCCACAACATAGTCATCGCGTGGCTGTTCAGAATCCATCACGTATATGTAATGATAAATCTTAAACACAAATGCCAAAGACGGTTAAGTACCCGTCCGGATCGACGTTGAGTTCTTCGAACTGAATTTCATCTCCAGCGTTAAATGATGATGATATTGTAAATGTGAAAGATTCTGAAACACTGACCTTGATGACAAGGGATATTGGTAGAACATTCAGTTGCTCATCATTTTCTAATATTGTAACCGTACCCCACCCGCGTCTAGTTCCGGTTAAGATGAACAGGTATGATACGGACTCGCGCACCTTAAAGATGTGAAGTTTAGATTTATCAAAGCCATTTGCGTTACCAGTGAATTCAATGATACGTCGTCAGTTTTTTCATCTGCTTCGCTGGATAATATTCATCTAACTATGCTCCATGCAGTTACTACGCGTATTGGTGAGGGTAGGGATGATAGCGCCTGGGCGGCCTTTGCATCCACGTATTGTTTCGTCGCAGCATCAGTACCATCGATGGGCTCTTGCATCCATTTGATTCGATTCATGATAAGGTATCCACTCATTTCATCGCCGGATTTTCTAACTTTCAAATCTGTTTTTACATGGACGAAGTCCTTGATAAAGACAACCGACAGCCAGAATCTCTGATTCCCTCGTTTTGAGTGATTTCGGCCAGGTTTTTCGCGACGGCGCCTCGCGGCTTCAGAACCACGTTGTTGATGTCCACGTTGAACATTTACAGTTTTCCAGTTCGATCTTAAAAAATTACAAGCTTGCCAGGGTCAACGCCAACAACGACTCGCTGGCTCAGATCGACCAAATCGACTTTTGGTGGCAAACCTGGTCAGATCCACATCAGCGCCGCCCCGTCGGGTCGCTGCGCTCGCGTGTCTGTAAACAGACATTGTATATTATCAAGCGTAATTTCTAAGTGACAAAGCAGCGTCGATAAGCCGGTATGGTGTCGGTAGACGCTCATGTGCACGCAGCGCTCCAACGGCGAGATGTCCACATATCGGGCCGTCTGTTTGATTTTGCAACGGTAGCGTTGAATAAAACAGCCGTGGCGCGCGGCCACTCCGAAAGCGTCTATGTAAATAATTAACAACCACAAGCGGCGGTGCAAGCACGTACGAATCAAAATACAAAATATGTTTGGGTGTCACCACGTATGCGACCCAATGCGTTTCATGTCCCGTTGACGAATCCAATTTGACGATGCCGGTTTCCCACGTGCGCGGGATCGTTGACGCAAGTTCATCCGCGCATGAAGACGCATCGCAAGCGCTTGATTGACTTTGTCATCGCGAGTAGATCAAAACTGGTTAATGGATTCCCTTCCGTAGCCGTAAACAGCGATGCCACAGCCAAATACCTTTTCCGTTCCGAGTCCGCCCGGGTAGTCGAGGACCTTTCCCTTTTTTTGTAGACGCTATGCGTCCCACGACCGCCTTTTTCAGAGTAATAACGACGGCGCTTAAGGCAAACGCTTTTAGAACCGCGGGAGTCGCTGCTGCCAACAGCGTTGGCATCGCCGCGAAAAATGTAAATATTCCGCAGTCGTTTTTTATCGCGGCGACTTTGTCGTCGGCGCCGAATGCCTTGAACGAAAGAAAATATCAAGATGTGGCACCCTAGCCTCGTACGCGTAATATTGGTAATTTTGAATGCTTCTATCTCGCAACACAGGCGCGTCCATGTCCCATGCGGGATCGGATACATCTTTGAATTTAGCCAATATTTATACATTATCGGTTTCGTCTAATACCTTTTGCGAGACGACCGTAATCCGCTCCCCATCGCCAGATTTGCAATCATTGAATCGGTATTGGCTTGCGCCAACTCAGCCAGACGTCGTTGATCAGCTTCATTTATGATTTAACCAACCGCTGCGGACATTGTTGCCGTGGATGGAATTGCGCTGGAACCTGCGATTGCCAAATCACTAACCGTCGTAGTCGATCTCGAATCGATTGAAGCGCCTGCGATTCAAGATTTTTCAACTAATCCGCAGCGGCGCTTTTGATGCTGTGAACGACTCGCATTGCAACTTGCTTAGCGATCGGTGCTGCGCGCGAGGTTAGTCCCGCGAGAACCTTTTGCGCTCCCGTGAATAATCCCCGGACAATATCGCCAAGGCCATTTCCGTAATATGTTGCGTAAACGGGTTTTCTCGCGTTGACAACACACACGTCTCACACGTACGCGTACAACCGTCATTGCATACATTAAATGTCAGGTCGATCTCTAATGTACAGTTGTATCGTTAGAGTTTCCCCGCGCAGGTCCAACACGTGCCCGTCCTGGTCCACGAGGCAAAAATGAACGTGCGTGCGTCGAGGATTGTTGCATGAAGGATACACAGGCGCCGTGGGAGTAATTGAGAGCAGATCACCCGAGGGCGCATTTAATGGAGAACCCAAATAATATGTAACCTTGAGAGGCCATGCTCGAGTCTGAGGCTCTGTTACTGCCACTGATGACGTGACATGTGAGATTCATCTGAATCTTTGAGGTGATCTTGACAATGTCTGGCGGGATATTGTATCCGGACCCTTCGTGTCCTGCGTGTAAGATTCGTTTGTCTGCGGGAATCTCGGAAATATCTTTGGGCAACCTAGAACTGCTCTCAACGACGACCGTTTCCTCAATTAATAAAGAGAAATATAATTTCCGCGAGCGTGATTCGAACCTGAAATGTTTCGATCAAGAGTATAACCCCTTAACCGATTAGGCCACGGCTTAGCTCTTGTACATAGAAAAAAAGAAGTCATATATAAACTTAACAACGCTAGCAAAAAAACGCGTGATGAACACATCCCTATTTTGCCATATAAAAACCCAAAACGAATCCATTTTAAAATTGCCACCCATCGCCTGCTTTTTGCTAGTGAAATGACTCTTTCTAGTGTAATTGGCTCTCTCTGACGATTATAGTGTACATGTCTCGTTTTATCAATGTTAAAGATCGCATACGTGGTCGCACACACGTTTATCAATCATTATCATAGCTGGTATTTGCTATGGAAATTTGTATGAATTTAATTATTAAATTAGCACGACAAACAACAATAATTTGAGTCGTTTTCAAATCATCGATGTGTCAAGCTTGTGATACTGTTCTGGGAATTCCACAACTGATCAATACTGCAGTGGGCTCTCGCTCGACAGTCTCTAGTGCGCTCTCGGGAAGGATAGTCGCGCGGACCGGACTGGTGTTTGCGCGCGCCAACCGTACGCGATGCACTCGAGTGTGCAAAAGAGGATAAAGTCATGGGGTAACCGCGGTCTCGAACGCTTACTATAAACTACTTGAGGTGCTGTCAGACCCCTTGCGTGTTATAATATTATTTATGTCAGAATCACCAACTGGCAAAAATCTTGAACTATTTGCTTTTTCTTAGTCCGACTTAGGGACAAAGGCCGCTTTTGTCGTCTGAACTTGCTGTTGTGGCTCAGCCACAGGTGCGGCTAGAGTAACCATTAGGGACTGACCAACCGTTTAATTTTCAGGTGTGCTGGTGCTGGTGGGGGGAGGGAGCTGGGATTTTCTTCAGAACTAGAATTTTTGAATATTTTCTTTAACCTCAAGATAATTTATAATCAGTTATTTATTTTCCTAAATCAGAACAATAATATTTTTTCAAGCTATTTGGGGCCTAAAAAATTGATTCTCACAAATATTCCCAGCCTCCCCCCCCCACACACACACACACATACACACGCACACACACGAAATTGAATGGTCGGTCCCTTATGTGACTCAGATTTGCTGGAATCATCGTTTCTTTGCTATCATTAGCAAATCTCACTGGATATGAGAAAATCACATCCCTTTTGCTGTGTGTTTCTTCGATCATAGCATTTTTATGGTGGATGGTCACTTGACTACCGACTGGATATATAGCGTCCATATTTGGAGAGTATAATGTAGTAAATTAAAAGTAATCTAAGTGGGCGGGGTTCGGAAACTTTTCTCACGATCTAAGCCAATCAAAATTTAGAATGCCGAGTAAGAATTTTGTACGCTTATTTGGACCAGTCTAATTTATAATGAATGATATGTTAACATGTTAACTTATCATAAATAATAAACGTCAAACATAAACGGAAAATGCAGCAACTATATGATAAGAACTGATTTTGACCGACATCTACGCTTATTAATGAGGTCATCTGGCATTTGATTCACGAAGAGACCGACCAATTACTTTTGGAGGGGGTGAGTGGTTGGAGTGGGTGGGTGTCACTAAAGCTTTCTAACATTTTAAGTTTTATTTTTTAACGGAGTTAGGCACGTATTTACATAGTAGCAATTTTATATCACTGTTAAAGAATATATATATATATATATATATATATATATATATATATATATATATATATATATATATAAACCTCTACATTAGTTTTTAAGTAGCCTAGGCACTTTCGATTCTCACTGAGTCTCCCCCCCCCCTCGCCTCCGCTTACAAAGATATATTATCAAGGTCTCTCACTGAGATCAATTAATATGAAAAGAATGAAATGACTCAAACATCTGGAAAATCATCTATGAAATAATCCATGTTATTTTGTTGATAGCTAAGATATAATTACGAGATACTTAATCGTAAGTATGAGATAATCATTTCTAATTCCGACATACCTAAGTCATATAATCGCAGGATACAAAATCGGACGTACAAAATACTGACTCGTAATTAAGAGATTTAAAAAAAAAATGTTTTCAGTATGGCACTAACTCCTTCCATAAAACGGGCCTATCATGTTCAAATAAAATATTTCGCCAAAAATTGGAAAGAAAAGATGCCAAGTTATGACAATACAAATTTTAACTTTATAAACAGTACCCGTATTTGTCCAGTGATAATCTGTTGCTTGTTGATAGGCCAAGACAAATTTCACAAGACTTTAGCAGATATATACATAAGATATCTTTGTCTCATGATGAACCACCCCATACTTTCTGACATTTATTTTATAGTCCCATTCACCTACCCCAAGTCCCGATCGTATCACAGAGAAATGCTGTCAATGCTACTTTGATGTCCTAGTCCCATTCCGAAGGGTTCTGGCATGCAACTAAGTACCTATTGATTCACACGTGGCGGGCAATATAATTGCTTAGCGGTCAGACTGTTTTGTAAGAGGAGATTATTTCACAGTGTCGATAGGTCAGTTATTTACCTCTGACGGTGAGTTGTGCAGATGCTGAAATTTCCGTCAGACGAGTTTGCGCAACGCATTCGTAAGTTCCACTATGTTTGAATTGTGAGTTAATAATGTAGAGTCCCCTGGATCCCGGAATGTTGGTACTCTGAGAAGAAAACCCACCAAAACATTAGCTACTCCCAGAAGAATATGGATATATGTACCTAAGTATAATATAATATAATATAATATAATATAATATAATATAATATAATATAATATAATATAATATAATATAATTAAAAATATGAACAAAACTACTTATTATTTTACTACTGCTTCTCTTACTATCCTACTTCAACTGTTGCTGCTACTAGTACTGCAACCACTATTATTATTATTACTACTACTACCACTATAATAAAAATTATAATAATAATAATAGTAAAACAGTAGTTATGGGGAGCAATATGGACATAAATGAAGCGTTATGGGCACAAGTGGAATTAACATTACGGCGGCAATCTTGGATTGAGCCGTTATGGAAACAAAAGGAAATGTAATGTGAAAAAAGTTAATAGGTTGAGCAGGATGGGCCAAATATGGGGACTAGGGGTAATGGTATGTAAAAAAACGTTTATAGGTTGAACATGGGATGGAATTATGGGGACAAAAGGAATGTACCATGATGTTGGATACTGACCAACACTCAACCTACTGACCAACATACAGAGTAATTGACAAATACACATTTTTACTGACCAGCATCCACATTAACTAACCAAGACTTACCCTTATTAAGCATCACTCACACCTACAACGAATACACAGTTACTGACCAGCATCCACATCTACTCACCAACACCCACACCTACTAAACAATACAAACAACTACTGACCAACACACAGTATTGATGACCACCACCCACACCAACTCACCACCACCCATATCTACTGCCCCAGACCAAAACTTTCTGACAATATTCACACCTACAAACAGATGTGTAAGGGTGAGATGTAAAATATGGAGCAAAGTAACAAGGAATAACACTTAATTTTAGACAGACAGTCACTCACTATCACCATATAACACTCACACTTTTACAAACCAAACAGTGGAAGGGAAGTCACAAGGACTCAATGTTGCCTAACGGATACATGTATATATCCTAGATATATATTTATAGCATTACCTGTACCTCAGATTATGTTAGCGGTGTTGGTAAATTTACATATATTGTACTGAAGTTATAAGTAGCTGTGCTGTAATGGAAGGAAAAACTCTTAATAATACTAAATCTCCGAGACAAACAAAAATCCAGAGTGTTATATAAAACATATATGGCTTAGACTAAATGTAATATAAACTTACGAAACTAATACTGAATATATCGAAAACTAAAACGAGTCAGAATTTTTATTAAAATATGGCTAACTGAAAGTAACGATACCATTCCGAAATTAATACGGAATTTAGCTGAGACGAAAGAATGTCAGGAGAAAATTAAAAAATATGGCAAAGACCAAAAGTAATACTAAAATTCCGAAACTAATATGGAATTTAACTGAGCCTTAAAATAAATCTCCCTTTTTTATATAAATTGTTTAAAAACTTAAACTTGTGAACCAAAACTTTTAGAAATAGTAAAAAAATATTTTACAAATTGTAGAAAATACATTTTACAAAATGTAAAATAAATTACAAATTGTAAACTAATCTACAAATTGTTAATTTTTTTTAAAAAAAAAGTATGTACAAATTGTAAAGAAATGTGAAAATTGTTTTGAAATTTTGCAGATATTAAACAAAATATATATCCTTTAAAAATGTACAGGAAATTTGCAGATTGTAACAAGATTTGTAATTGTAATAAAGTTTCAACTTTTTCTTTACATAATAAAAATTTTTAAATAAAAGAAATTGAACAATAAAAAAGTTACTATTTTTTTGGGCGGCGAGTTGCCAGTTTAGAATAGTATTTATATTTATAGACACCTTGGTGGCCATGAAAAGGGACGTTGGGGATTAACAAAGTTCTAGGTTGTTAAGACATGCTACCCTCTTTTGATGCAACCTTTAGAATGATGAGGACTAACACCTAATGACCATCCATTACCTTCCTTGACTATCCTACACTCACACATACAAACAAAACGGACGAGGGAAAGGGGAATTATGTGATGGTCACTAATACACGTATTTACAATCCAACACCCACCCTTACAAACAAAATAGATGATGGAATGGGGATAGTTGAGGGTCACTCACGTCTATATATGAACAAACAAACACACACTCTTTCAATCAAAAACTTATTTACAAACAAAACAGTGGAGGGAACGAAGATATGTGAGGGTCATTCACACCTACTTCTGTAAAAAGAAATTCAAACACCCTTATTATCCAAGACCAATAACTTATGTGAAAGGGGACATATATTATACAGCTGGGTAATACTATCAAACATAATTAAAATCAACCACGCTTTATTTATTTATTATCTAACACCCATGCATACATGCAAACTCGTGTGAAAGTGTATGTCTGAAATTTAATGGGAAGGATCACTAACACTCCTTATTATAAACAAATACATATTTTATCACCCAACACTCACCCTACAAACAAAACAGATGAGAATAGAGAATGCGTATATGTGATGACAACTAACACACATTCCTAGATGACCTTAAAGAGATGAAGGGGTTATACGAAACATTTTAGTACAGAAGAAAAATCTTTTGCCGCCCAAAATCCAAAACATCATCATCTTCAGCTGTAGCAGTCACAACAGGAACGACGATGAGGGCAGCAGTGGTTAAAGAAGGAAAAGATTTAAGATAGCTACAGCTGATGATGGAAGATCCTGATATTTGATGGACTTTTTTAATATTACCACCCCACCACCCCAAATTTGTCTTTAAAAATATAAAGTTTGTAAAACAAATTAAACATGGTTAGATTAATTTTTTTTTACATGTTCACAAATTGTTACCATATTTTTTACAACTTTAAAAAGAAAATTTGTACACTTTTTCAAACTTGTAAAATATGTAAAACTTTTTACAAATTTGTCAATTTCCTTACAAGTTGTAAATTTTATTTACAACATTTAAATTTTCTCCAAATAGTTACTTTGTTTTACAATTTGTAAAAGTTTTCATAGAATTTTTAATTTTTTTTATAATTTCTAAAACAATTTGTGGCATTTTTTTAAACAACTTTTAAATTGTTTTTACAGTTTGTAAATTTTCTTACAATTTCTACAAATTTATTTCACAATTTTGAAATTATTTTGTTTACAATTGTAAAAATATTATTTACAATTTTAAATTCTTTTGCAATTTTCAAACTGATTTACATTTTTTTTCTTTTAGAATTTTAATTGTTTTGCAGTTTTAAAATTCTTGTGGGGATTGTTTTTTTTTTTTTTATCACGGCTTACTTCCGTATTAATTCCGAGATTGTAGTATTACATTTAGTTTCTGCCATATTGTAAACTTTTTCAGTCTCTGCTAAATTCCGTATTAGATTCTGAATTTGAGTATTGCCTTTAGCTTCAACCATATTTTTTATTCCGTGTTAGGTTCGGAATTTTAATATTACTTTTAGTTTAAGCCAGCATTTTTTATATAATATTTTTGATTTTTGTTCGTCTTTGCTAAATTCTGTGCCTTATATGGAATTTTTGCATTATTATGACTTGGTTCCCTTGATTACAGCCATTTGTAACATCAGTACAATATATACAAATATACGGATACCACCAACATAATCTGAGGTATAGGTATGCTTTGTATATATATATATATATATATATATATATATATATATATATATATATATATATATATATATATATAAGAGGGTTCGAAATCAGCGGTAGTCCGATAGCTCGAGGTTAATAAATTTCATGTCGGACTAGTAGTTTTCGTATTTTCAATAGTCCGATGGCTGGTAAAGTTGCATTCGTTTCCAACATTATTTTGTGCAAAGAACTAGTTCAGTTACGACAGGATTAGTAAATGTCTCAATCTACTAGTCCTTATGGCTACAATGAAATTAATGTAAAATTCTAGGCCTGTATATAAATGTCAGATTTATTCATGTAGCCACTAGGCAATATTCTGTCTATGGGACTTTCCTTCCTCTATTTGATTTGCAAAAGGGTGAGTGTTTGATGGCGATAGTGAGTGATTGTTTACAATTATGTGTTGTCTTCGTTACTTTAAATTCTTGCTTTACATCCAAAATTTACTCATCTATTTATAGGTATGAGTGTTTTGGTCAGTAGGTGTGGGTGCTGGTGAGTACGTGTAGGTGCTGGTCAGTGAAACTGTGTGTTGGTCAGTAGATCTTGGTACTAGCGAGTAGGTGCGGTTGATGGTCAGCATAGCTGTTTGTTGGTCAGTAGATGTGTGTGCTGGTCAGTAATTGTGGGTGATAGTCAGTATGATTGTCTGTTTGTCAATATGTGTGGGGTGCTGGTCAGTAGGTGTGGGTGCTGGTAAGTAACACTGTGTGTTGGTCAGTATTTGTGGGTATTGGTTAGTAGGTGTGGGTGTTGGTGAGTACATGTTAGTGCTGGTCGGTAACACTGTATTGTGTTAGTAGGTATGGGTGATGGTTAGTAATGGTCAGTCTTACATATTAAATGTGAGTGCTGGTCTGGTCAGTAAGAGTGGCTGCTGGTCAATAACACTGTGTTGTTCAAGAGGTGTGAGTGTTGGTCAATATGCAACATCATGTTACATTCCACTGTTCAACCTATACACGTTTTTCACATGATAGTCCCCTTGTGCCTATAACGTAATGTTTATTTCAATTGTGCCCATAATGGTCTATTTGTACCAATATTGCTCGCATAACTACTTATAACATTTAATTGTATATGGTAATAGCCTATATTGTAAAACTACGAGAGAGAGAGAGAGAGAGAGAGAGAGAGAGAGAGAGAGAGAGAGAGAGAGAGAGAGAGAGAGAGAGAGAGATGTACGAGGGAGGGAGGAAAGGGGGCTGGGGAAGAATTGGTTTGTATCTTGCCGTTCTGTAGAAGGGATCCTGGTCCATGTTTATAATTCTGCCGTTGAACTTCCAGACGTACACGAGATCGAATACCTCGTAGTTATAAGAAGCCTCACAGTAGAAAAAGTGTGTCTGGTTTACGTCAGCAATAGCATCCACAGGAGCTCGAGAGAAGGTGAGATCAGCTAGTTAGAAAAGAAAATGAGTCATTTTTTAGATAGGTTTTGAGATTTTCCATAAACATTTATTGCAATTAAATATCCCAGGCAACATTTTGTTTTTGCGGAATCAAATTTAACACTTATGAGCTTTGGAAGATTTCAAGGAATTTTCATTTTGAGTTTTAGACGGCAATAAAATGTATTTAGATCCAAAGTGGAATGACAAGTTTAATTGTGTTTATTTGGTACAAGATTTATGGTTTTTAATATTTTTGCCTTGATTTACTCTTACGAATTGAGCAGAAGAATAGTTTTAATATTCAAATATATTAGATCTTTCAAAGGAACTTTACAAATACTCAAATATCGTATGTGCTGTTAGCTCTTTTATCTAGCAGCTTAGAAAATAGTGATATATAAAATATATACAGAACAAACATACTCACAGGCAACTGTCAGCCTCGATGTCATTTCACTTTCACCGTTAATATTCTTAGCAAGACATTTGTAAAAGCCCTGATCCGCTGAGCTCACTTTTGTAATCACGAGGGACCCTTCAATAGTCATTCTGACTCGTCCGTTGCTCCCAGGGATCAACCCCAGGTCATTACCATTTTGATACCACGTGATATCTGGAACGGGGGCAGCTTCCGGTGCACAATCTATGGTGACATTACCACCGTCACCAGCTAGTATCTCCGGAGATAAAGGGTTCTTTGCAAAATTAGGCGTGAAGGCTGTAAAATCAGACGCAAAGCTGATCATAAGCAAATTATGTTTATAATAATAACTGTCTTTATATTACGGTTTTGGTAAGAAAGCGTAAGGCGGAAAGAATATAAATGAAAGAGGCATACGTATCACATTTTGGTAAACTTTTGAAACCTAAAAATATTGTTTCATCTTCCAGAGAAACGTTGGGTAAAACTAGTCTTTGAAGTAAAACAAATACAGACAATATTTTGTTGAATATGAAAACAAAAATAAGTCAGTAAATCATTCAAGACTGTTATAAAAAATTAGGTGAAAATAGACTCTATGAGATAAGCGGACTTACAAAGCACACGTAACTGTGCTCCGCTGGTGGCTGTTCCAAATGCATTGGTGGCAATGCATTGATACATGCCACTGTCACGGGTTTTGTCCAGACGATGAATCCAAAGGACATTTTCTCTGATTTCTACCTCTCCAGGTACATTTGTGAGAGGTAAGGAGTTCTTGTACCAAGTGTAGGTTGCCCATGGTTTGGCCTGAACCTCACACCGCCATATTAACTCCGAACTTTCGTCAGCATGCATGTCTTGGAGAGGTATAATGAATGTTGGGTTTGCTTAAACGAAAATACACAAGAAAGAGGATTAATCGAAGGAAACTGTAAAATTTAAGTGTTCAGAAACACTAATATTTTGACAATGCAGAAGACTACAATTCTGCTTCTAGTGTGTAAGGTATTCTGTTCTGGTGAGCATATGAATCTTAGGACAAATGAGGGAATAACAAGCAACATACAAAAATTATTGAAATCAAGTTCAACAGCCAATGTCAAACGAAGGTCAAGTTCAACAACCAGTGTCAACCAATTAAACAAATTACGGTTTACTTTAACATGCACAACACGGAGAATGATATAGGCCAAATTGGTTAGCAATTCTTAACCCGTGTCCTGTGTTGTAAATTAGTCTGAAAATGTGATTGCAATGCTTTACTATAGCTAAAGGTTTACCTTTACAAGAACAGTCTAATAGTATGTTTTCATATATTCCCACATACATGAAAGGATGACTAGATATTGCAATATGGGTAACTGCAGCTACTTCCTCAGTCCGCCATGGCAAATCCCAACACTTTTTATTATATGTTCCCCTATCCCCACCCTGACGGCTCCTCCCCTTCCAGACTGTGACACAGAGGTCGTAAGCCTAATCCGTTACGTTTTGCTCCGCTAGGAATGCTTAACTAGATAGGTCAAAAATATTCAAGACTATCGTTATCTTGCAATATTTATATATTTGGTCTTTGATTCTCTCCCAGGGACCAGAGTGAAGGGGCACAAAAAGCATACCGCTTTCACAGATGATTACACACGAGCAACATATGTGCCAAATTTGGTGAATATCCACCAAGCGGTTTAGGAGATGAGAGTGACGGACAGAACAACGGAAGGACGGATAGAGAGAGGATATCATTATGTTCCCAAGCTAAAGCGTTGAGATAATCAACATTATAGCTCGCTGAAAATCATAACATTAGAATATAAAACTGATTGAATCAGCAAGCTATCGAAATTAGACGAATTGCAGTAATGAAGTAACCTTTTGTATGCTCTAAAAGAAAAAAGGTTACACAGCTCATCCGTAAACTTTTTTCCTGTGTTTTTTTTTTTAATTGACTTACTCAATTCACAATAAGCTAAAAGTTAACTGAAGTAGCATCAAACCTAATTGCATTTCAAACTTGGAATGGTCATATGCTCCAAATTTGATTGGTTTACCTCAAAGAATATATTTCTGAAAATATTAGCAGTTACCTTAATGAAATGACTGTTTCCAGTTAACTAGGTGAACAAAAAACTTTACAGTTCTAATACAACAATACCCTCGATGACTAGGTAGATGGATTTTGCGGCGGCCACGGATCCCGTTGCCCTATGAACGTGACACGTGTAGTTCCCTTCATCCTCCATCTTGGCGTTGTGAATGGTCAGAATTCGGTTCGAATCAAATAGTTCGTAGCCTTGAGGCAGGGGTCCATCGCTACGTGTCCACCGATAAATCAAGGGCATTCTAGTCAGAAATGTGCACATGTAAATGAAACAGCCTTTATTGTTATGAAGTTTAACAAATATCTAGTAAAATATATTTGAATTCCACAGACGCAAAAGAAGTAAACTGCATGCCTATGACGCTTCCGATATCTCTAAGCATATCTTTTTTGTAGCCATGAAAACATACTGACATGTTTGGCCGACTTTTACATATACTGACATTACAAAAGTCCTACAATAGAAATTTTTAAATTTCTAAATTTCTAAAAAGAAAAAACGTTTTAAAAATCCATGTAATCCATAAACATATTTATTTCTAAAATCAACAATGTATTAGGAGTTAATACAGGATACATGATACAACTCAGCATTTATATTCTCAGCAGAAGATGGCCTAGGAATAAGAACAAGAGATGAATGTGGATTCTAAAAGCTATGATACATGTAACTTGTAGTAGACGCTCTAGTGACCGTGGTTTTGTGGATGTTAGAGATGACATCAGACTATCTTGTGATGGAAATTTCAAGGAAGGAAATGGAGGCTCGGCACTGGTAATGGTTTCTTTTTTTGGTCAATTTCTTTTCATCTTAATTATAAATCTGGATGAGCTCGTCATAATATAGCCAATTGTTGATTTGTAGGTACACATTGACATAAATTAGCATTTACATGTAAAATTTGCTTCCATCTTTTGTTTTCCATTGTTCAATGAAAAAATGATGATCTGGATCTGTTAATATATCTAATTTTGCATGTGGTGTAAAATTGTTGGTAATATGTGAAGCATTTACTGTATTAGTTTCGACTTGTGTTACTGTAAAATGTTTTATACTAAATCTATGAGATAGATTAATATAAGCTCTTCAACTTAATCCACAATGTTCCCAATGTTGAGGTAACATACTAGTATATGAATCATGATATTGAAAAATCATCGAGTTTCTTCTACTCCTTGATTTTCAAACACTTTGAGTTCTAATACAGTCCAAGAACTTTGAGATTGTACACAATGTTCAAAAAGTCTACTAAATCTTTTAGTATATGCGCCTTTAATATTTTTTGGTTTGCTGATAATTTTGGTACACTTTGTCACTATTATCAGCACTTTCATTTCCAACTATTGGAGTTCCAGCTGATAGGACGCTTTCTGTTCTTCCACCTTCTAACATTGAAGTGGAGCCTTTTTGCATACTAGGCTGAATCGGTGTACCTCGACTTGCAATTGTAGAACTAGTCTGTAATATACTAATTTCGATTATATAGTCGGTATTAGCCAATCGGTATTAGCCAATCGGTATTAGCCAGTCAGTAGTTATAAGTTAAAAACTGGAGGAACAAGTGTCACTTATGACGGTCAGTAAAGAGAATAAAATGGGAATAGATGATAATGCGTCTTTAGACCCTCTATTTTATATTGTATGTTATAGAGCGTAATTAATGGCTGACAGCCCAGCCCTCTAATATACAACACGTACATGTATTTTCAAAATCTCATCTAGACTCATTTTGTTTTTTTTAAATATGTTCGTGTTTTGGGCCGGTGTCTTTTATATATATATATATATATATATATATATATATATATATATATATATATATATATATATATATATATATATATAGAGAGAGAGAGAGAGAGAGAGAGAGAGAGAGAGAGAGAGAGAGAGAGAATTACAAATATACACCAATCAGAGCGGAAAGGGCTATCCCTGGACCCTACAGGAGAATGGTTGATAACATTAACAGAATTTTTTTAATACGAATAAATAATATTATAATACAGGTTAGAGAATTTTGAATTAGTACTCTACGGAGACTCGAACTGTTCTACTCTACTGTGATGATGCGAACTAAAAATGGCATTACCTCTATCTATCATTTAATTTTCTTCAGAAAAAAGGTCTGATGGATACTTCAAATATGCACAAACACTGCATGGAATCTTGTTAATAATAGAAAAACTAGATTGTATTAGGAATGTTATACTAATGAGTAGGCGTGATTATCTCTGCTCTAGCTATTGTTCAATTTTCACATTTAATTATATTCAGCCTTACCTTCCGTAGGCAAAGCACTCGAGTCGGATGTCATGGCCAACAAGAGCCGGTCTGGGAAAAACGGCAATGAAATCATTGTGGATAATAGGACCGTATTCGCTTGAGGCTGAAAATGTAAGGGATCAAAAGCTTCTTGCATTTTAATTCTGAAGGGACACAAATACTGACATCTGGCAAAATATTGTATTCTTGTTATAAAATTTGCTACTTCGATTTTTCCATATTTTAACAACATAAGTTGGATACAAACATATGCCGCTTCATACGTAATATGCTACAAGCATACGTTGTATCATACGTAAAATAAACTTCTAGATGACAATTGTTTTCTGAAACAATACTTATGGGATTTTGGCTGGCTAGTACACTTACACGCAATTGCAAAACTGGCCTAGTTTTCATCAATAGACTCAGATAAATCTTATTCAGAAGCTATGGTGAAGGCATATCATTAAATCTATGGCCCAGTGGTTTTTACCAGGGTGAGCACACAATTTTCACGAAAAATTCGCAAACAACTAACTGAAAAAATCAAAATACCCACATTCTGAAATTTAGTTGCAAGCGAAATTAATTATTAAGAGCAGGATCACAATGCAAGTTCTTGCTCTCCTAAAAACATTAACTTTACATGAAATCTAGCACTATCTCTAAGTACTTTACTATCACAATCTACATGCGATTCATATATAACCATTAAGATCTGAAATGTTCGTAATTATTGACCAAAAGCGTTCATATAACTACATAAAGCGTACAGAATTTCCACCAATTTCAAAATGACTAGAAAAATTAACAACATTATTAACTTCGCACAATCGTTCAAAAAATACGCAATTTGCGAAAAAAAATCCGCATGTGTTAATTGTGTTTTAGCAGCAGCATGATCCGATTACCAGTAAATTTGAACTTGTCGCCACAACATTTCAAGCTGAGTTTATATTCAAAGTTTTGGATCCAAACGATATTTCCTTTCATTGACATTTTTATAGACTTATTCACTAAGTGTTAAACTTAAGATCAATTATGAAGACAATCATCAAAATGTAAATTGTTTATGCTTTTGTTGAATATCATTTGTTAATTAAAAATCCATGTCTCCCGTAAAATGTACTCCAAACGAGTTCCCGAAATTTACCGTTAAATTTAAATAAGTTAGATTATCCAAACTTACCGACTGCATTATTACCTCCCTTGACTAAGGCTCGGTTTGCTGTTATATGTGACGTCAGTATAGAAAGAGCCGAGCAGACACTAATATTGAAGTGTATTGATTGCACGGTCATTTCAAGTAAAAATGACGGTTTTTGTGCAGTATACAGTCACAAACGGTGATAACAGACAGAAAAGGGGCAATTGTCTTCGCTTTCTTTGAATTTCTAAATATAGAAAGCCACAGAAAATCGGGATCTACCGATAATACTGTGTTAAACCAGGAAGTATTATGAACAGCTTCCATAGTAGGCTCTACTGTTCAATCTTATTTTTCCAAACATATTACAAGCGAGGAAATCGTCGTAAACGCTTCAAACATTGAAAAAAAGGATTCAGAGGGGAATCCTCAATGAATCTGTAAGTTGGAACATGCGTGTGGATCGTGGAAAGAAAATGATTTTCCAGGAAATTGTCCAGACGTCTCTACGTCCAGATCTAGTGATTTTGGTCAGAGTCTAGGAAAGAACTGGTGGCCATTGAATTGACTGTACCTTGGGAGGAGAGGTGTGATGAGACTCATGAAAGAAAATTGACTAAGTATGCAGAGCTGATGGAGACATGCAAGAGAGGAGGATGGAGTACTTGGTTGTTCCCAGTAGAGGTGGGAAGTAGAGGGTTTCCTGCTCAATCAGTCTGAAAGATGCTCAGTGCTCTAGGGATAACAGAGAAGAACCGCAAAGCTGCAGTTCAAGCACTGGCCAAAAACTGCTGAAATATTATCGAGCTGCTTATGGATGAAGCATGAGGACAGCGCTAGCTGCCTACCACCAACAGGTAGTGACTAATCAACACAGTCACCCCGCCATCAGGAGTGTGTTCCGAGATAAGGGAGGAAACACCCAGTATTAGATGGTCCCTGCTGATGATGTTGGTGGTACAGTAGCGGATACACTGTATTACAATACAGACATATCATTTAGACAATCAAGGGGGGGGGGAGGGAATGATAGAGCGGGCAAGTAAGAGAGAGAAGGAGAGAGAGAGGGGGGGGGGGGAGGAAGAGAGAGACAGCTCCAAACATATATCTTCCTTAAACCCTTGCTTTACAGATTTACGGGGGGGGGGGACTAGAGCAGGATTACTGTTCATTTCATAACCTATCGCCAATTCCCCACATTTATAATCGCTACTTTGGTGAAGTCTTTTGTTTTAGTGTAACGTCACTTCCGCTTACATATCGTGGGCAGGTAATACATGCGCTTTTGCAAGGGTCATACTTTTAAACATAATTATTTGCAAATGATGCAACAGACATTTAATATACAACGAATATGTGGTTTTCAAGTTTGGACATTTAAAATAATTTCAAAAATAAACCTTCATATTTGATCTTTTAGAAAAAGTAAAAGATACTCTAAACTGTACATATTTTCTGATTGTTACAATTACAACACGCCAGCAACAGTGTAGTGTCCATTAAATGTTAATTCTTTTTTTTTCGAAGGTAAACAGAGTTAATATTTTGAACTTGTGTCTTCTTATATGCCGTAAACATAAAGTCTGATCCCCCAGCAAAAACTATTCCAAATTTAATATAAAAAGTCGCAGCAATTATGTCAGCAGCAAGGGCAGAATAAGTGATGCCAGGTTAGAAGTTGCAGATGTTATCGAGACTCATAAATTCTTCATAAATTTGTGAAAGTCTCTTGCAGATGACCGAAAGATACATTGATGCATTTTGATTTAAACGCACTTTCATAAATATATTTCTACATCATACTTCTCCTACCTTCGCCTCTTACCCCCCCCCCCCCCCACCTCCACCTCGAGATTACTAGCTTCTATTTGGGCTTCTACTTACGGGCTCCTTTTATCTTCAGTTGGATCCCTTTACTGGTCCTGCTAGGTGGTTGGACGGATGAGATTTGATCACCGGGCCGACCGGTCAAAGTCACCACGCAGTGGTAAAACCCACTGTCATAATCCTGCACCTCCGAGAAATAAAGGTTACCGTTGCTTGATAGGAACTGGTACGTCTGAAGTTCCGGGCGAATGAAGTTAAATATGTTGTCCTTGTACCATTGATAGGTCAGTGCTAGATAAAGAATTTACCAAAACTATGCTTAAACACTTATGATCTCCCCAAATACTGATATATTTATTTGTTTATTAGTACATAATTTGTGAAGTTAAGAGAGAGAGAGAGAGAAATAAATAAAGAGATATCACCAGTATCTGTTTAATTTTTGCTGAAAAAGAAATATCTGAGCAAATTTAAGACAGATGTGTCATGGTCTTAGGGTTGAAGGTAACACAGTCGCGAATGATTACTCAAATACTTACAAAATAATGTGATTTCAGAAAATGATGGCTAAAATATATAATTTTTTTTATGAAAGACTTAAATAGATTTTTAAAGAACTAAGTGTGGATTAATGATACCTCAGAAACTGGGTAGATGACCTGGTTATCAACATAATATGTGAGAAACAAATACAGATAAGATGAATCTTACCTGGTTTTGCAGATGGCGGATTACACTGCAAGAAAGTTCCTTGGTAAAGGGTTGCCTCGACTGGACCCGGAGTATTAGGACTAAATTGATCCAGTCCTGAAATAAGGCATGTCTGTTCAATGGCATGTTTCGTATAAAAACATGCAAAAATATGTGAGTATATAAATTTAGCTTATCATTATAGCAAATTTCGGTCGTATTGTCATGGTAACAGTATACAATCATAAGAATGTGCAAGGACCGATTCTGATAATATTTGATATTACAACAGAGTGCAAATTTCTTATTCTAGTGGCTTCAAAAGTAAGTTGAAAAAATAATAACTTTTCCTAGCCCTTAATTTAGACTGCTTCCTACACAAACGTTTCACAATTGAGCTGATTTCGTTTGGTTTTTAAAGAGCAGTAGCCCACATGAATTGAGATTTTATCTGAGCAAAACTTCATTTCACTGCAGTGTTTGTTTCTAAAAACGTATATGCCCATAACAACAGTTAAACTAGCAACAGTTCTACTCGATATTTACATTACTGAGGAAAAGTATGTGCGTGCTGAATATGGATTTCTGAGGCATGACTCGTATATTTGTTTAGCATATGACTGCTGTGTTATTTAAGTTAATATGCCAATCTCTAAATTTGCATATTACACACGTTTGATAACACCTGGGGCGATTTTTGATTGGCTAGCCATGTTGATCAAACATAATATTAATGTGCATGCAAACAGAACTACTTTAATTTACTACAAAGTTGTAAAATGGCAGAAACGCCCACTTTCATGATAGGTACTAATATTATTGCTTGGAAAGGTAAAGCATGAAAAGTAAAAAGGAAGGAATCCAAGAATGGTACAGTCTATACAGTATTGATTGATGTCATTGATTTATACGCTTTTATTCCTGCTTGTCGTTTGTTCTTGTACGAAAGGAGCCGCGGTAGCTCAGTTGGCTGAGCGTCGGACTCCCAATCCAAGGGTCGCGGGTTCGATACCCCGCTAGGCAGCCCAGGTCTGTTGTCTCAGTGTGTCCTTGGAAAAGGCACTTAACTCCCATTTCTTCGGCATGATATAGCCAATAGTGTGCTAAAAGTGCCGTTAAACCTACAAAAGCAAATATTGACCCCGTACGAGGAAATACTGAATGAAGAGCAAACGGCTGCGTCGGAGTCTGAAAACAAATAAAACATGCACGGATAGTTTGTGCCTGCAAGTGAACATGCACGGACAGTTCGTGCTTGTAAGTGAACATGCACGGACAGTTTGTGTCTGTAAGTGAATATGAAATTAAAACTTCCGCAGAAAATCAATCAAAAATAAATATTCTCAGATACTCTATGACTTGAAACTGGAGCACATATTTATCAAAAACGAGAATGAATCAAGGCAAATACATGATATCCCCCGACAAGTTGTACTCTCTCCTATGCACATTTTTTGGGGTCATGAGAAAATCTGATGGATTAAACTACGAGACTTGTTCACTGAGAGAATTATATAGCAGTTTTGACAGACATATATGCCGGTATGCCTCCGGCTTTTCTTTAATTCACAGTATTGAATTCGCCCAACTGAGGGATGTTCTCAAACAAAGGGAACTAAAAAGTGATGGGAAGAGCAATCATTCCAATAAATCAAGCAATAACTGATGATGAAATTGAAATATTATGGAATAGTAATCATCTAGGCCTTGCTGCCCTCGACACTAACACCCTTTGGTTTAATAACTAAATTTTTTTCGGGCTTCGTGATTCTGCAGAGCATAATGATACGTGTTGGGGTCACGTTAAGATGTGTACTGATTCCAGAACATAGGGATATGTGTTGGGGGCACGTAAAGCTGTGTATTGATTCCAGCTAAGAGGAACATTTAGAGTTCCAAGAAATGTATACTAAAATTATGCAGGGAGAGAACCCTCGCGATGTGACAGTAGTAAAACCCAAGATGTCAAATTTGGACAGGCCCAAACATTCCCCTGTCACCATCTACCAACAATATGCTCAACTGCCCCACGCTGACATACAGATCCGTTTTTATATCGCCAGGCATGCAAATTCTAAAACCATGGAATCAACTAATCGATAATTCAAACGTCAACCAAGAGGTGTAAGCAAACTTACCTCTATCGTGAGAAGAATGGCCAGAACAGCAGGACTTCCTGAAGACTAGAAGCTATCCAATCACAGTGCATGTTAACACCTTGTGCAAAAACTCAGTGAGCAAAATATTTCTGCGAATCGGATAATGCAAATAACCGACCATCGCAACATCCAATCTGCAAGCAATTAGAGCTACATAAATGATGATCAACACAGGAACATATCAAAAGTGTTGTCCAAATTCATCATCGACGTCGTTTTTACCTCTCTTCCCCCAAAACCACACCGAATCATGTGGCATCCAATATGTACATGAACTCTAGTACAGCTCTGCAAACCACGTCGACATCATCAAAAACATGCAGTTGCAAAGAGGCGTGCACACAATTTTTGATGGGAACAGATCTAGTGGAAATTTTAGACACTGTTACGGAATTATATATCATTTTCCTTTTAATAATGGTATCGTTTATTAGTTTATGATCTCTGTTCCTAGTCTAAAACAGCTGTTGTCTTGTGAGTATACATACGGCAGGCTCGATCAATATTTCGAAACCTTGGTCATATCACGTGGTTTTAGAGCGTGGAAAGAGGATGAACTTCTGACCTAGATTCTATGAATCAATAGAATATTTACTGTTTAAAATACTGGTACTTTAGCACTTTAGTAATGTCACGCATAACCTAATTTCTGATTGGTTCGGAGAGGGTTGCAATATTTCGAAATGTCCTGTTGTTTATTAAAGACGCAATGGATTTTATTTGTTTATGCGCATTGAGAGACTATATTATAGGAAATAATCCTGTGTTTAAGCATTCTTCATAGTTACATAGAGATTGAGAGGTCATAACGAATTTGATTCAGTTTAGTGTGGGATATTATTCTTTAAAGATTTATTAATTACTACAGTACATTTAGGATTCAGTACTGTGTCTACAACCTGAATTATTATACAGCTCCGTGGAATTATCGGAAACATTTCTAGAACTTGTGAGATTCCATATTAGCAAGGATTATTTGGATATAACTTAATCTCATCAACATATTAGCACAGTGAAGGCTACTTCATTCGGAACATACATTCGGAATATTTGGATTAACTTCCGCAACAGTGAACTTTAAAACAATTTAGGACTTTTAAGGATATTCTATACTGTAAGTTATTTTTAATTCTTTCACTTTAATTGTTTGTTGAAATATTTTAATATTTTAGGAAATTAAAGATTTGTATTTTAAATCTTGAAAGCTTGTTTGAATCTTTTCTTTTGTTACATTACCCCGTAACAACACACACACACACACACACACACACACACACACACACACACACACACACACACAGGCTGAATCCAAGAAGAAAAGCCAGTAAGAAGGCACAGGATTCTTGAATCGGACACTGGCTCAAAGTTTTAAGTGGAACAGAACGCGCTGAAAATAGCCTCACTCTCCTGTTAATATACTTGATAGAAAACATTTATCTGATTTAGAAAATTTGTTTGAGACTTGACTGCAAAATGCACAGTTTTAGTGTTCATGCCTGTAGTTTTTCTTTCATGGTGGATTATTTTACATGTGCAGTATCATGACCTAGCTGATGTGCTGTGGCACACTCAAGTGCATTGGATACACATGAAGTTTTTCACGAAAATATTAGTTAAACAGCAGTCCCATTTTGTTTGAGTCATGTTTGAGTCATGTGATAAATAGAATATTGTCGCTTTCATTTCATATGTCGTCTATGAAATGAAAACTCGTTTTGAAATCCCCTATATATTCATATGAATTTTAATGAAATCTCTATCCGTGTTTTCAAGAATTACGAATGAGAGTTTCTCGAAAGTTGTTTTTCGTTTTTTTGCTTTAAAGAAAATCTTTGTAAAAGTCAAATAGTGAAGCTTCGAATCTGAAACCATATTCATTAGTTCATGCAGAACAATGAGCTTTTATTCCCTTAATAATTCCAAGCAAGCATAATTCTGAATGACGCAAGTAACCAGATGATACTGGTATAGTATCAGTGCGAGGGCGGTACCGAAAATCTTTCGACGAGGACTGCGAAGTACCAGCAGCAGGTTACCATAGTAGCAGCAGCCACACTCTAGTCTTGTGAGATAGGTCATAGTTGAATGCAGCTTGAATAAGGTAATTCATTGAGAAAAAAAGCGTTCAGGTCATTACCTTATAAACATTTCCAGTCAATTCCTCTACTCTATGCTTCAGTAAATGGGTTACAGGTTTTTTTCTCTTCTTCTCTTCAGTAACTCACATAGATTACCTTGTTTACATTTGTTATAGTTATTAAAAATTATTGTCAAAATTTGTATTATTATTAAAAGTCAAGTATAATAATAATAATAGCAACTTGTAAATACAGTTGTCATACTTCAGCTGCGCACTCTCATAGCCCCCTTTACGATTTAATTGTCTTTGCGAGCAAATCAAAACTACACTGAAGGAGCAAAAAACTTTATTGCAAGTGATCTAAACATGCTATAAAATAAAGTTATTTAGTCAGCTTTATTTAAATATGTCCTAAAAATGTAAAAAGTGTTTAAAATGTTCTACAGCTAAGCGGTTGTTGCACTGCCAGCTTCGTGGTAAATCATAGATTTCACAAAGAAACTCAAATACTGGAGTGGAGGCCCGAGGGGACCCCAGAATGAGATGAATCGATATTCAACCAATTTTATAGTAAAAACCAGCATAGATGGTGGGCCAGGCGACGGGTATTAATTACGCCCCTTTGATATTCGTCGTTTCCAGGCTTGAGATTCAACTTCGCGCATGGGTAGCGCGAAAGAGCATGGTCTAGTCCGGATTGCAAGTTTTTGCAAGTTGATCATGGAAGGCTGTGCGGGACCAAGTTTATTTAAAGGGTATGGAGCAGGTAAGGTAGCCGAAAATTGAGGTATCGCTGAACAAACAAAAAGGGAAAAGCGCACATTGCCCTGCTGGCCGAGACCCCCAGCACCCACCCTCTCCCAGTGGCCGGTTCAAAACGGGCTTTTTTAATGTAATAAAATGGGATAATTTGTAAGTTTACCTTTCAGAGATGGTGTTTGATGGCAAAAACAAGTGCGCTTGACTTAAACAAGGGAGTAAAGATATAGGTGGGTTTATTATAAGCACAATCTTGCTCACGATCACTGACGGCGGCGGCACACCAACGCCACTACCTAAACCTGATCCCTCGTGTTCTACGAATGCAGAAGAATAGGTAAAAAAGCAGCTGGAGCGGCTGGACGGGATGCTGAAAACGCTGCCCGGTATAATTGGCACCATTGTGTCATTCATCCTAAAAACCGCCGGAAATGGCATTGGCTGGCTGGCCGGATATTTGGTGACGTTTGTAATCATGATAGCCATTACATTCTTTGCCGTTCTCCGCTCCTACGCGGACAAGCGCAGACAAAAAAGCAAGCGCATAAACCAAATGACCGCAAGCTCCACCACAACACCCCCAACAACTAGCGCTGTTTTGCTAGCTTCATGGTCTTTGGCTTCTTTGCTAGTCGGGACGACTGGCGCTGCTTGCACTAGTGCGGACACTTGCGCTGGAGCTTGCGCAGACGGGTCAAAGTCCTGCTGTGATGGTTGTGGTTGTTGTGTTGCTTGTTGAACTGATTTCACTTGTGGCGATATATTATCTTCATTTAACATTGGAGTTAGTGCCTAGTGTAAAGTCCGCTTTCCTGGAATCTGATATAATAATTTTGTTGTCATAGCCCTTATCGGTGGCAACGTTGAGTTCCATGTTGCTTGGAATAATGTAGAGTTGATCTCCTAGGACGTGATCAGCTTTACATTGGGTATGACGTCTTGGTACTTTTGTTTGGAATGTTCCATGTCTTCTTCGTGGGCATTTATATCTTCGACGTTTGATAGAAACTGTGTTTGTTTCTCAAAGGCAGTCCCTGCTGCCCCTTTTATGGAGGCTTTCATTTTACCTTTCGCACCTGGGATTGTTCACGCATATATCTGAACGCTGTCGTTTTTGACGCTCTGTGCCAGCTTGTTTAAAGCATTGCGACTTATTAAGCATGAATGTTTTCCCTGCGAAAAGTCGTCAAATGTCAGCTCGTATCTATTTATCAAACCGACTGTTTCTAGAAATGATCTTTTGTGAGCTGGGGAATAGTAATACATTATTCCAAGTCCATTGTGGGGGATTTGCTTTTGACGCCTGTCTGAATTTGTATCCACGTTGAACTCTTTACTAAAGAGCCCGTAGGCAAACATATGGATACCATTATTAAATGTGTCTCAACCTGTTTGATCTGGTAGTGGGCACCGCATCTAGTTTAGGACTTTTATAGCCTGAAAGTATATAAGAAATACATAGAAGCTGGATGACACGGAGTCATTCGCAAGCAAATGGTTTTTAACGCTGACACTACAGCCTGTTGTTGGACACCAGAAGACAAAGTTCACCTGATTTTACCAAAACCACATGGGGCTCCAATACTACTTGTTCTTTATATCCGCAGACCTAGTATTAGGAAGTGCATACTTCTTGTTTTTTTTTCTATAAATTTGCTTTGAAACGAAGCGTTCTCCATCATAAACACTTTTGGGTTGATTAACAGTTCTCGGATGTGTGCTCTCTCTTTATCAGTGTAGTTAATTTAAAAATACCACCAACGCTATATTTTGCGTTACTATTCAAGAAAAATGAATGTGGTGGTACCATTTTCTGATAATGTATGTTGTATTGACCAATCCTCTAGTTAGACTGGTGACTTTTGAACAGGTGATACATACTTGTCATAATACCTACTTTGGAGCTCTTTTAAACAGAAGAGCTGATTAGGTCGCTGGCCTAATGGAACGGCATATTCGTGGCGGAGCATGGCTATTTTATACGGAGATGGTCCAGATACAACAAAATACAGAATATCTGATTACTAAAATTTTGTCTCGAAACTAAAGTTTAACTTTAAATTATCACTCTTTAATATTTTAAACTTTCTTCACAAAAATCACATTTCGAATGCTTCAAATTCACCTTTGTCACATCTCAAATATTTTGTTATCTTTTAAAACTTGACCAAAATAATAAATGAAATAAATGACTGTTGTACAATAAATTTTGTCTTCATAATTGAGGGTGTACGTTAATATTGCACTTGACTTTTGTAGTAATAATCGTGTGTTTTAGATTCTTCGAGTGTTTTAATTATTTATGAAGGAAAATGACCAGAAAAGTAATGTCTGAAACCTTTTGTTAGGAAAGAGTAGGTTTAACTTCTTTATTTCTGTTTATTACAGTATGATATAACAGAAAATGAACGCTATTGGTTGGAATTCCCATAATTTGGAAATATAGCAATCTTTCGTAAATACTATTTGAGGGTCTGCATCAGCTGCCGTACCGGTTCCAGCACGAACGTTAATCATTCTTGACTCCTTGCAGTACGTTTTGAATTGGCAGAGGAGATAGTTAACACCTAATGTAAGATACATTTTGTCTTTGCAACAAACAAACAACAATGCATAGAATGAAAAATAAGTAACGATCGTGCGGTACCTAGTTCCACGCGGCACGTCCAGACCGTTTACTTTGTTACAAATCTAGCTGTGGCTATTTGGAATTATTTTCTATTTCGTCAGCACGTGCACAAAGAGGTAAAAATTAGATTTTTTTATATATTTCCTTTTGGTGCAAGAGTTTGGACAAATGTCAAACTCATCCTTTTTTGCAGGGGTAAATCTATTTGTGTGATACAATAGCGGCACTGGGTTTGATGCTATGATAGAAAAACATATATACAGACCTGAGACCAGACCTCCTGAATATGACAGAGTTTAGTATTTCTACTTTCCGTCAAAATCTTATATATGGATCTATGATAAACTGTGATTACGACACATCTTCTGGAACAATGTTACTTTCCAGAAGCGTTAAGTCGTTGCTGGAGTTGAATGTGTTATGGCGATATTTTACACTAAAATTCTGATCTATCAAAAAATGCCAACAATGCAATATTTGCTACCCAATAAATGGATTAATTACGTCTATATTTTTTTAATAAAATTATTCCTCTGGTCCACAACCTCTTGATGGTACTCATTTCGTTTCTCTTTTTCACCCCAGATCGGGACACTTTCAATGGTTTGGATATAAATGAACCTGCAGAATATTACTGCTGTTTCGAAGAGCATACTTTTCAGTAGCAGGTCTGGCTTTAGCGCTATTTCAACCTTCTTGAGGTTTTCTCCTATTCTGTATGATATTAATCCTAGTGCTCCCATCACAACTGGTACAATCTCTACATTCAAAATGGCCTGGCCAGGTTACAACACTTTACTACTTTCTCTTGTTCTTTGCGTGTTAATCGGAGTCACTTGGTACTGCTGTGTCTATGATATAAAGTCAGGTTGCTCTCATTGTCTACCAGTACTATGTCTGACATCTTGTACTGTATTCTGTGATCGGTCTGGATCTTGAAATCAGAGAGGACCTTTTGCCTTGCTGTTCTACTCCAGTTACTCTGCCTTGTAATCTCCTTTCTATATTTCATACTTTCCTGAGACCCTCTTTTCTAACTCAACATAGTCTTGAACGCTTATCGGGATTCTTTCTCCAATATCCTGAGAGGACATAGTCTGCTTACATAAGATATTACATCCAGTGCACCATGGATGGACATTAACCTTTTATTCTTTCTATCCATATCTTCCAACTATTTTGTTGTGGTCTAATCAATGATGCCGGTTGTGTACGTGATGATTTAGACTGCCCAGGCATTGATATCTGCAACTGTGCTGCCTTCATTTAGATCTGAGTTAAGTGCTTTCTTCGCCCTTCGAAAGTACCCCTTTCTCATATTACTGTTCGCCCCATCACATCTTATACTTTCGGTCTCAAGAACTCCCAAATATTTTTTAGCCTTTATTCTAGCCTAGTTGCTTCACTCTCTGGTTATCGGAGACCATGATTACTTACTTTTGCATTTTTAATTTGCCGCATTTCAATCTTAGAGCAGCGCGCTTGTTGAATCCAAATTCCATTTGGATGTCAGCTGTTCAAATCTGTATTGTCTGGACCAGGGAGTCTGGTTCATGCTCATTTCGCCCATAGAGTTTCAGATCTTTCATGAACAGCAGGTAACTGATCTCTGAAGAGTTGTTGTTTGGTTGGTATCCTGCTTTGTGCTGTCTAAGCATTCTTGATAGTGGAATCATTGCAATCACGAACAGCAGAGGTGATAGTGAGGAGCCTTGGAAGGTAGCCTTTTCATCTTGACATGCACAAGTTGAAGTATATTGCCCTATAACGGTAAGATGTGTTTTTCAAAACATAGTGCTATTTACGAAGACACTCCAGGATCCAAGTGTTGGGTACAGAGTTGTGGGCCTTGATGCAATCAATTCATGTCATGCAAACCTTATTATTGTTTGTACCTCTTGACTGTCTTCTACAGCTCTTCTGTTCTTGTAAGGGTAATACTTTCGTATCTAGGTGGTGATATATCATATCTGAAATCAATCCAATGCTGCCCGTGTTTATGCACTCGTGTATCATGGATTTTGTTATTTTCTTCTCTTTTTTTTTCGCAGCTGTTTCTGCGGTAACTTTGCTGTTGCTAACACATCTTCTTGGTCAGAATATGGAGTTCGTTTATAACCTTTTCCAGCCACTATGTATTGCCCTCATTAATGGCTAGTTTGCAACTTATGTTCCTCCAGCATTTTGCATTGCGTGGCTTCCTCATTATAGGCATGGCGTTGCAATCGTTCTTATCTACGCTAATTATTATTATTATTATTATTATTATTATTATTATTATTATTATTATTATTAAAAGACCGTGAAAAATTTAACTTTATATCAACATAAAAACATGAATACAATTTTAGAGAGAGAGAGAGAGAGAGAGAGAGAGAGAGAGAGAGAGAGAGAGAGAGAGAAAGAGAGAGAGAGAGATACTCACTTCCGAACGATAATGAAACCGGAACTGATATAAGCGATCCATAACTGTTCTCCATTTTACATCGGTAGGTACCTGAATCCTTGGTTTCTACAGGATTTTCAATGCTATATCTACCATTGGAAAAGGTGTATCGATTGTCGCTTGCGACACTTAATTCTATCCAACTGCTTGCTACCTGTTGGAACCATGTGTGCTGCGGTTGGGGTTTACCTCTCGCAGCGCATTCCAGAGCGACCAACGATGAATCGCCAATAACGATCACGTTTTGAGGATGGAGAACAATTTTGGGGCCCATCTCTAGTCTATCGTACGGTGTGGGCGGCAATCCATAATCTAAAAAGAGATGACGACGATAATAATGCTAATTTCACTGACAACTGCAATATATAGACTAGAATCTACGGTTACTATCATTAGCTCAAAAAAGAAAATACAAGGCAGAGAAAAAAGCCGTATTCACCATATGATGTCATTGTAATGACTTACAATAAACCCATTTCATAATTTTGATATTATATTGTGTTATATTCCGTCTTGATGTCATTCAAGTTATAAGAATAACGGCGTGTTAAAAAAATCAATTCAGGTGATGAATATAATCTTACATTTGTGCTCATTTTAAATGACATTCATAGATGAAGTTAAATAATTTCACATCTTACTCGCTAATGCTACAGAAATTAAAACTATTCAAATCTTTTGATAAGTTTCATATGAAACTAATATGTCTGTAGTATGTTCTACACTTCCAAAAAGAATTATTACCTAAAAGATTTTAAAGAAATGGCAAAGTCATACATTGAGTGACAAACATAGGTACAACTGGAGATATGAAAACACACGGGCATGAAGGTATTGGATAGGTCAGGGAACATATCACCATCAAAAACAGAGAACGTTCCACCTACTCAGTGCAAAGCCAAGAACTGACATGAAGTTACCGTTCTGGATTGGTCATGGAACATACGACCATGAAAAACGGAGAATGGTTCGCCTACTCATTATTAACGTAACTATTCCTTTAAAATCGGCGTTTCATTAAAAAAACAAAGCAAAGAAACTCCTAGTGATAGAGATTGAACTCATAAGTATGTTGTGAAAAGTTCATGAAAATTTAATGGAAAATTTAAAAATAATAAAAGTTTTAATTGTGATTTTTTATATTTTGAAACACTATCTAGGTAACTCACTTGGTTAGACAACTTCATGGTTATAAACCTAAATACAACACATCCAGGTGAGATTATGCAATGATTCACATCCATCTGGCGATTGGACTAATCAATAGTTGACTGACGCGTTTGCCACCAGCGACTTAGAAGACAATTAAGGTTTTCGTTGGAGTTAAAACGGGTCCACGGGCCGAGAACAGAATAACGTGACAAAAATACCGAGTCAAGGGTTTTCTTTTATAATATTCATAGCCTTCAGTATAAAATATTAAAACAAAATTCAGTGTTAAGAGACAGAGAGAGATGGGGAGGGGGAGGGGGAGGTCCAACAGCCACATACAGTCCAAAATTAACTGTATTAAATATATATATATATATATATATATATATATATATATATATATATATATATATATATATATATATATATATATATATATATATATATATACCAAACCTTAGCATTCATGAGTACACGCCAGCGACATAGGGAATTTGTCAGGCTTTGCCTCAAGAAGTAAAAGTTATGGAGGTGCGTGTATACTTAGAGGTGCGTGTATACTTACCAAATCCTCGGTTCATCTGCACTATTCGACTAACTTCTTTCAGAGGTATCTCGCAGATGTATTTTCTCTTGACACCCCCCGCAACTCTCTCCCATTTATACGTCTGGGTTGCATCTGATTGGAGATCAAAATATGGGGCTTTTAAGACATAAATTCGTCACTGGAAATGTGAGATAATTTATAATAATTTTATTAAGAGAGGTTATTTACATAAGACTTAAAACAAATCTTGAAGTCGGGTTAGAAGAATACAGAAAATTTTGCACATGTAAGCCTCACAGCTACGTTGTTCAAACTAATGGTTCTTTTGCACTTATGCAATGAATTTATCATTATTTTTTAAAGTTGTATTACTTGCGTCCAGATATACAATACCTACATTTAATGTCTAACCGCAGAAAAATTTGTATTTATTAAAATAAATATCAAATATTGAATATAAAAATGAGTCCAAAATAATATCTCCAGAATACTAGAAAAAGGATTTCTTTTAAACAGAAATTACTGTAACCATGTGGCTGCCAGCTGTTGTAATGCTTCTTGTTTCTACACATCTGTATGTTCATGGATGAACAAATTATATTGCAGACTGATTTGTAACGTGACATGCTTTCTTGTACCTCTGAGATTTCATCGATTCTATGTATACTGAGATCTAAAACTATACTTCTACCTGTGCAAATTTATTGATCTGATGTTACAAGTATGTATATGTAGTACTGTTTTACGGCACATCAGCACAATAGTGGTTATACAGGTGTAAAGTGTTCTTCGAGGTAACGAAAACTGGACAAAGGTGATAAAACTAAAGACTTTACATTGGTTACAACTTGTCCCTACACGGGTGAAGAACCAGAGATCGAACCCTGGATCTCAGAAGTTCTGGGCGAGCGCATTACTGCTGCTTTGCTCAAGCCCAGGATTCACTAAATTCTTCAAAGTTCTACTCAAATGGAGATTTTATATTATATTGCTTATGACACTTCTGGCAAATTTTATTAATGATAAAAAAGAAGAATGGATGGAGAAAAAAAAGACTTAAGTTCTAAAACTGACACATGCGAATCATTTTATTCTTTAAATAGGGTTATAAAACAATGATCTTTTTGATGAGGATTTAAATTATTGTAATTGTTTTTAATCTTTGATGACTGCTAAATATTAAGTGAACAATTCATTACTTTCCACACAAAAAAGCAATAAGAAAGTTATTTCCTCTGAGTACCTGAATAGACGTAGATTATATATTTTTGTTTGGTATTCTCCTCTAGAAGACTGCCAGGAAAATAGGCGCTGGTGTCGTTTGTGTAGCTACCATCACCGTTCCATTTTATTAGACCCATGGAATATTCGCCGCTTGTGTACCATCCATATTTGCTGAAGCAGAAACGTGTGAAGCGTGAGCTTTACATGATCTACAATAATTTTTAAAAAAAAATAATTGTGTAAGAAAGTATCTTTCAATTTTCGGGCCGTATTTAAATTTAACTTACGTAGTAAAGTGTATGCTTTTAAAGACTGGGTTGAAAATCGACCGATATGCCTAGTAAAGGTAGGTACCAGATGGTAAGCGTGGTCTGTGATTGGTGAGGTGGTTGAAGCTTTGTTTTTTTTATCTATATTAAACAACGTAAGAGAAACCTAATACATATTGGCTGGTCTCGTAGTGTGAAGAATTGTAAGCAAATTAACTTCCTCTTATAGACAATTAACCAGTCAGTTAGATCCCGATAAGAATCATCTTTATTCAATTCAGACGCACCGGAGGTGAAATCTATTCCCTTTTATGTCTTGGACTTGAAGCCTATTCCTGACTTTTTCATTGAAAAAATGGTTGACAAAGCAATATGAGACGAGATTTGTACTGATCTGAGAAATCGGCATTTTTCTATTTTCCTCAGTGTGTGGATTATATATATATATATATATATATATATATATATATATATATATATATATATATATATATATATATATATATATATATATATATGTTGTTAATGTGATGTCATCTTGAAATATGCACCTTTACAGACAGCTACAATTCTAAATTTGAACAACAGTTCTAGTCTTCTTGAGTACAGGAAGTACGCCCATGGTTTTGTACACTAATGCATGCGGAAGACGTTTCTCTTCAGGCTAGACTTCGAAAACAAGCATTAAGAAATCTCAACGGCACTATCACAAAATTTGTCTTTAGATTCACCATGGACACCAGCAACGCAGAGATAAGATATAAAATAGGAATAACGGTTTTTTTTATTTTTATAAACACCAGAGTATCTTATCCTTGCAAGTAATTCATATCTTGTTATTTGGGTGTGTGTCATACCTGTCATGTAATAATGTACCGTTATCACTTTGCCCTAACAGTAAATAACTAACCTCACTCACAGGTGCCATTTCATTATTCAAATATCTAATAAATGTATTAATACGTAGCCTTATCAACACGTACACCATGTATTTATACGGTACGTACCATTGCATATATTTTACAGCTATGCTTCTTAAATATTCAACTAGTAATTAGTGCTTCGTCGTTGTGTAATATCTGTTAAAATTCGCTCACAAATTTGAAATAATGTTATGAACACGCCATGTGATTATACATACATTTTTTATATAACAGCGACTTATTGGCCCAATGGGCCAGGTGCTTTGTATATATATATATATATATATATATATATATATATATATATATATATATATATATATATATATATATATATATATATATATTATTGTTATTGATGTTTTGTTACCATGCACATATAACTATATTAAATTACTTACTAACTTACTTATAGATTTTATTGAACAAATACATATATAGTTAAAATGACACATTTCATTCATGAATAGATCATAACTTACACAATTTGTTGGAAGCAAAAATGCAGTGGATGACAAAACCGTTTATACTGGCACTAGCAATAATTACCATCCGTCCTATCTAACACGCACATCACCTTGCGGTTGTGATAAGGGAAATAACTATGTAAGGTTATTTCAGCTATATGTAAATCAGTAAAGAGGCATATTACTTCCCTTTGTATCGCTCTTTATCATCTATAACGAACACACTGACGAATGTTGATTCAGATTAGATTATTAGATTATTTAAGGTTCATGTGCCCTTCTTGGTCATTACACCATGTATTTTGGCCATATGACTTCAGATGAACATAGCAGAAGCTGTACATTATAATTAATTCTAACTTATAGGAGTGCCTAGATTACATTATTCTAATATAACAAATACCTATAAATAGTTAATTAACTGCCACTAGAACAAGCAATTTAATTTTATTTTGTTTTCAAAACTTCACCCAAAATTGACGAACTCCAAAAGATCCATTTAACTTTGAATTAACCCCTTAAACATGTACTTGTAAAGTTGAAGTTACTGATCCATAACATCAGTGACCACTATGGATTGAGTAGATGAACACTATAGTGTTACCATACACGTGCGTGTGTTCTCGTGTAACGTTTATAAGGGTTGTTTAAATTAGTTTTAAAAAGTTTCCGACTTCGTCATTATCTGGTAAAGTTTAAAAATTTTAAAAATTTAAATTGCTTGTTTAAGTGACAGTTGATTAAATATATTTACTCATTTGTAATTGCAAGTCGTATAACCAAAATACATGTTGTAATGACCAAGAAGGACACATACACCTTAAAGGTAGTCATAAAGAAAGCATATATTTTTTAAGGTTGATGTGCCCTTCTTGGTCATTATACTACGTATTTTGGCCATATGACATCCAATGAGCACAGCAGGAACTATTCATTCATTCAATCAATTCTCTTCGTGTTCCAGGTGGCACCCAAGGTGTCCAGGAGTGCACCACTGCTGTCGGTCTGCGGCCTGTTTATTGATGGTTTCCCATGTTAGACCGCACGCCTTCATCTCCTTCTCAAATGTCCTTTGCCATGTCTCCAAGGGCCGACCCCTTTTACGCTTTCCGTCTGGTGTCCAGCGTAAGGCTATTCTGGATAGTGCGTCTGGTGGCATTCGACACACATACCCAAGCCATCTCCAGCTCCTCCTTTCCACTGTTTGGACGACAGGTTTTGCATTTCTCCCCTCACGCAGCTCTCTGTTTGATGTCTTTCTTGGTCCGACAATTTGAAGGATCCTCCGCAGACACTTGTTGTGGAAGGTCTCTAGTTTTTGAACTATTCTTGTTGTAAGATTCCATCACTCTGAGCCATATAACAGCACACTGAGAACATTGCTGTTGAAGATCCTTAGCTTTGTTTTTGTTCCCCAAGGCTTTGATTTCCAGATGTTCTTCAGCATGGTGAAGGACAGGTTGGCTTTGCTGATTCTTGAATTGACTTCTCTCTCAGCGTCTCCATCTGTTGCCATGTTGCTTCTCAGGTAGGTGAACTCATCCACTTCGTCTATTGGATTGTTGGATGACGACGGGGTTATTAGTTGTGTTCTGATTCATTTTCATCAACTTTGTCTTGCTGATGATTTTTATTTTTTGTCTTGCTGACATCAGCCTGCTTTCAAGTCGTCCGAAAGACATGCAAGAAAAGAAAGCCAGACTGACCGAGACAGTCCAATAGCTTAGACTGGAAGAGAAGATCAGCAAGGCAGAAACTATACATATAATTAATTATAACTGTTAGGAGTACCTAGATTACATTGTTTTAATCACAAATAGGAATAAATAGCTAATCAACTGCCACTAGAACAAAGAATTTTTCTTTTACTTTTCAAGATTTAACCCAAAATTGACTAAGTTCAAAATATCAAGATTTTGTTTAGAATTATCCCCCTAAACATGTACTTGTAAAGTTGAGGTTACTCATCCATAAAATCAGTGACCACTATGGCTTGAATAGATGAACACTATGGTGTGCACACCCCTGTGCATGTGCTCTAGTGTACATTTATAGGGGTTGTGTCAAAATTGCTTTCCAATGTTTTCGACTTTGTCATTTTCTGGTGAAGCTTTAGAAACTAAAAAAAATAAATTGTTTGTTTAAGTTGCAGTTGATTCAATATTTTTACCTATTTGTAATTACAATACGGTAATCTAGGTTAGGGTTACCGCCGTACGTCCTCTTTTTTCCTGCACATGTCCTCCTTTTCGATCCTTAAAACTCCTCTTTGTCTCTCTCTGTCTCTTTCTCTCTCTCTCTCTCTCACACTCTCTCTCACACACTCTCTCTGTCTGTCTGTCTGTCTGTCTCTCTGTCTCTCTCTCTCTCTCTCTATATATATATATATATATATATATATATATATATATATATATATATATATATATATATATATATATGAGTGTCCTCTTTTTTGAAAGATTTAATATGGTAACCCTAATCTAGGTACTCCTATCAGTTAAAAATTAATTACAATGTCTAGTTTCTGCTATGCTCATTGGATGTCATATGGCCAAAATACATAGTGGAATGACCAAGAAGGGCACATAAACTTTGAAGTGTAGAATCAATGATAAAGGCGATATAAACTGTAGTCCAATGGTCCATTTTTATAATATACAGCAAATTAAAGTGTAAACAGTAAGTTGAGATCAAAGAAAAATATTAATTAAAAGCTAGTTTTACACCAATGATGACAATTACATCACCGATCCGGAAATCGTTTTGTGATATATTAATTGTTTGCCACATATGTTAACCATGCAGGTATTTCTACCTGCATGCAAATGTTTGACCTTATTTGATCGGTTCTATTGATTTATGTCTGTTAATTACTGACAAGTGGATCATCGCAGGTCAGCCATATGTCTTATATTGTCTAACAAATGGTCAACATATAGGGTAGTGGCTATTTTGTATTATGTGTCTACATTACAAGTTAAACTGGATTGCATTTGTCAGTCGGGCTGAATTTACACAATATAAGGGTATTTGCAGCTTCGAGGTCAATCCTACGGATCATACGTCGAAAGTATGCCGAAAGCTGCCGTTCGCTGCCGTTCGGACCAGCTCGGTTATTTACGAAACAAGAATTGACCGAGAAGTTGCGAATGCATCGAACTTTTTTTTGTTTTTTTTTAAATTTGCAACTTCTCGGTAAATCCTACGGTCAATCCAGTCGTAGAAATAGCCGAGGTAGTCCGAATAGAAAAGAAGAAATTTCAGGCGAACAAAATATAATTGTTCTGTAAATTACTGAGCTGAAATACATCCGAGGCAGAATGAATCTAACTGTTAAGTATTAGTACTCTTCTCAGTTACAGCGCTAAGTAAGTTTGATCTAAGTTTTGTTTTTCCTTTTTGTGGATTTAACGCCATTTTTCAGCACATGATAGGGTATACATGGAGGCCAGTATATCTGGTGGAGAAAGAGCCCGGGAAAACCCCTGGAAGAACCACCGACCCACTATAGGCTACAGGCAAGCATTCTCACATGACCACATTGGCTGAGCCCGAGACTCGAACCCATGCGGACAGAGGTGAGATATCAGTGATCGGTAAAGTCAAATACCTCAGACCACTCTGCCACCCAGGACCCTATCTAAAAAACGGTCTATTTGTAGTTGGTAAGGTAAAACTTACTGGAACTTTAAATCTACAGTATATATTACACCACGTTAAATTATAATAGTTTTTGAAAATTTTGATGTTCGTTTTGGCTTATAATTTTAACTCAAAATGTGCCCCCAATTAAAGATACCCCCTCTCTCCATGATTTATATGCTTGTATTATAAGTGTTTTCAAATAATCTAATTGCAACTCAGTAATCAAATCACTGCAACACAATAATCAGATATTAGTATAAGATAGTAATATACCATGTTTGCGTGCGACTTCATCAATCCATTATTATACCAACACTAATGATGTTAGTGAGAAAGAAGAAACAATAATTACTTATATAGATCATGGCGAAGTAACCAGTTGGCTATAAAGTCAAATTCCAGTCTCTTATTCACACTAACCAAAGCACTGCCTTTTACCTGTAATATACGCATAAATAATAAATTATCAAAAAATGAATAATTAAAACAATATTAAGTACTATAAAATATACTTAAAACTAAGAAAAGAATGAGACATAATAAATAGAATAAAATAAAAAATGAGAACAATTGATTGATACTAGTTTAAAATTCTGTAAATTTTCTTTGCATATATTTTCCTTTCCAAATATGAGCGATGGGTTCCGATAAAGAAAAAATAAATTCTAACATATAAAATACATTATTATTCCCTTCAGCTTCATATCTTTCTGATGTAAAGTTTGTCTAAATTGACCCGAAGCAAATTATAATATGTTTCTGAGTTTTAACACCGCAAACTGGACTCTGACCCGCATATAAAAGGTGTGGATTTAAATGCCTTAATCGATTGTGCATCAACTCCATAGACATGATTTACTGTGAATACTTAATATCTCACATTTTGAATTAATTTTAGTCTAAATATGAGAATATTAATTCAGAACTAAAAGCATAGAGTGATATAAAAATCATATTGATGCGCATATTGTTTGGACACATTAAGCTGCATCGCAGAATCCGTCACACACACACACACACACACACACACACACACACACACACACATATATATATATATATATATATATATATATATATATATATATATATATATATATATATATGTGTGGAGTTCTCGCTTCCCTCGAAACACCACTGCCATCACAAGTTGAAATCAGCCAATTTTTGGCAGAAACGCCTGCTCTTGTTTTTACCTCACGTTTCAAAGGATTCTCAAAAAGACAGGAACATACAGAAATTTTAAAATTTAGTTAATTCTAGCACCGTTACTGCTAAGTTTGTATCTTTTTGCGTCAAAATTCAAAGCAAAAATAACTGAAATGACAACTCGAAACAAGGCCGGCCTTCGGGGTCAAACAGTCAGTGCAGGCATTATTTGATTGATTTTGTCCACGCAAGCTATAGTTCATTCCTTTTTACACATTCTATTAACTTATACATTTCTTTAGTGCCATAGTAACATTCTGGTGATATCTATGTTGAGAGTTCATGTAGTAAGTAGATATAATTATTGTAATTTTATTCAATATGCCACGATTGTGTGTTCAACAAAAGAGTTTACTAACTACGTTCTGATATTAAAAAGAGAAAGGATTTTGCCGAAGGACAAAGTCGTCATTTAGGTTCACAGAAGAGTGATACGTGTACACATCATCAGTTTGAGTTATACGTACCCTTCAAACACGATTATGAACAACGTACTATTTTTTTGTGTGTGTGCTATAAAGATCGTATTAATTTAAATCTTTTTTTAATTTTTTTGTATTATAAGTCCATTGTACAAAAGCAAAAAACAAAATTAAGTACTCTCGCAGCTGTGGGCATGTGGTGCTATAGGAGTTAGAGAAGTGAATACTCTTTTAATTACTGTTAATCGACTACATCTCTTTGCATATGTCGAACCGGTGATCAAACCAAGGACACAAATGTACAATGCTAGTGCGTTGGCCCGGAAGACATTACTTACCCAGCAGGCACTATTGGCATCCTGGTAGGAGTGAGATTCCCCAAATTCAAATCTGTAACAGTGACTCTCGAAACTCTCCCAGCCTAGTGGACAATCTGCAGGTAGTACAAATGTATATACACCAATATTATATTTACATAAACTCTCCCAGCCTAGTGGACAATCTGCAGGTAGTACAAATATATATACACCAATATTATATTTACATAAACTCTCCCATCCTAGTGGACAATCTGCAGGTAGTACAAATGTATATACACCAATATTATATTTACATAAACTCTACCAGTCTAGTGGACAATCTGCAGGTAGTACAAATGTATATACACCCAGTATTATATTTACATAAACTCTCACAGCCTATTGGACAATCTGCATGTAGTACAGGTGTATATACACCAGTATTATATTTACATAAACTATTTAAAATAAAACGTCAAGAACAGTTCATTTTTTTGTTGAGGTCCGTCAACGACATTTTTAAAATTATTTTTCTTGAAGCATGACATTTGTGGGAAGGAAATGACGCCTTCCTTATTGTCTTCCATCAAACAAAGATGTGATGTTAAATCTTGAGGTTCATGTAAGATGGGGCCATAAGACTTAAAAGAATTATCTGGCCTATGTCCAAACCTGTAAAATTTCCATGGTTACTGTTATGTATGATGTTTATATAATATTTTAGATATTTTAGGAAATTATAAATGTTTCTTGACTTTAATATTTGCTTAAATCTTAATGTTGATTATCAGGAAAAACATGTTTAACTAGTGTCCTTGAATTAGGTTGTTTACTTCAAATTTAAGTTCAAGCATAGTTTTGATAAACATAATGTTGACCAATTTGAGGTCAAGGTTGATTTTGTTTACAGATAAAACTGGAAATACCTTAGGAGTTACCTGTAAATGGACTCACATACATTTATTATTCTAGAATATTCTGTCATGTGACCAATCTTTATATATACCATGTTAAGTGGACAGTTTTTCAGTTTCGACATTACTATCAGTCTTGTAAAGAGCTATTACAGTTGTGGAAAGTCATTCCAAATTCTAAGAGAGGAATTATTTAAATATTCATTGGATTATAACAGTGCTCATAGACTTTTGGATTTTGGATTTTTAATTGATTATTTTGGAATTTATGTGAACTTATTCAGAGATATTTTGGAGTACTTCATTTTGACATCAGCACATTAAAGACTACTAGTACATCAGGACTTTGAAGACCATTGGCACATCATAACATTCAAGGATACAGCCGTTAATTCGGAACATTCTACATTTAGGACTTGTAATTAGGACACTAATTCTTATTGGATTATTTGCATATTAATACACATTACTGTAAGTGTCTTTTTGATTTTTCATTTTAATTATCTAGAAATAAATTGCTTGTTGATTTTTACTTGAATTGTTGGTTTCACTTTCTTTCTGTTACATTTTTCTAGACCATAGAGTCGTAACAGTTACATTGTGTTAAATACGATTTGTGTAGATGAAATGATGAATTTGGAATGTTAAGATTCAAAACTTTGCATACTCCTTGAACGGGGCATGCGATTTTCTCTGATGAATATAATTACCGTAGTTTCTTCAGCAAATATTAAAATATTTTACGAATTGCGTGAAGAATATTGGAAATTTTCATTTTTTTAAAGTTCTTACTTTTGTAATCAAATTTCAGAAGACTAGAAGGGATTGAAACCAGAGTGTAATCAACGATTTCATAGCCAACCTCCTCGTAACGTTTAGTCTCCAGTAGCCATTGTGAATATTAACTATCATGCAAAAAATAAATTCAGACTAAGTGATACTGACAATGAAATCTTGGTCTCTTTCTAACTAAACTCATTTTTGGACTTTTTTCGTTACGTTTTAGAACTTAACTTTTAATGGGCGCCATAGAGCCAATATTGTGCTGACGTGCCGTTGAACCGTATACATACACACAGGATACATACCGCGACAAGGTTGAAACGACATAAAAACAATATAAACAACATTATTTTGTATGGTCAAATGCTCTTATTAACCCTGAAGTGACAGCTAGTATTAAAAGTATAGTTCGTGCATCAGCAATTACCTTGATTAGCCACAACAGCAAAGTCCTCACATAAAAGGCATGCAGCATGCAATTCACTCATCTGATTCTAGCACTCATTCACACTTACAATAGACAGAAACCTGCTGAGGGTTACATATCACCTCCTTATACAATGCATAGCCATTAATATGGAAAGTTTACTATTGAATAAACATATTTATTCATATTTCCAACCGCACTGGTCAGAAAGAGCCTTCTGAATAGACTAGAATGTATATAGCATGGTAAAATCTATGTGCTCATGAGCCAAACACAAACATTTGACCTGCTACTGAAATAAGGGAGTAATGCTCATCAAAATGCATCTCCTGACTAAGTTTCATGATTCTAGATAGGATAGTATGTAAATAGAATACATAAAACCTATAGGAAAAACGCACAAACTTAACCTAAGCCAGTGAAATGAGAAATGTAGGACACAGTGACCTTTTTGTGCAGGTGTGGTACTAATAGAGATGTATACAATCATCTAGTTTAATGATTAACGTATGAACAGATAAATCGCAAAATTTAACCCAAGTCAGTGAAGCGTGAAATATGGGTCAGACTGGCCTTCTTATGTGATGCAGGTGTAGTACTCATTAAGATGAATCCTCTTACCCCGTGTCATGATTCCAAGTAAAACAGTATGTATACATGATGCAATGCACCTAGTTGGTCATGAGCGCAAAAAGTAAAAACTTAACCTAAGCCAGTAAGATGTGAAATATAGGTTACATTTACCTTCTTGTGTTGTAACGGTGTGGCACTAATAGAGATGCATCCAGTCTGAGGATTATAGCATAAACAGTGCTTGGGAAAAAATTAAAACACCAAACTGAACCCTTGTCAGTGAAGTATGAAATATGCGTCATAGTGTTTTGGTTTTTGTGGGTTAACGCTAAGTTTCAGCACATAATAGGTCATACATTGCGGTCAGAATGTTTGGTGAAGAAAGAACCCAGGAAGACCCGGGAAGAACCAACGACCCACGGGAAACTACTAGCAAGCTTTCTCGCATACCCACGTTGGCCGAGCCGAGACTCGAACCCACGCGGACAGAGGTGAGATGTCAGTGATCTGTAAAGGCGAGCGCCTTAGACCACTCGGACACCTGGGGTTCCAATATGCGTCATAGTGAACTACTTTTGTAATGAGAGTGTAGTCAAGATCCATCCTTCACCAAGTTTCGTGAATATATATATATAAGATTAATTGTAAAAGGTCCAAAATTATATTTGGTCATGAGCAACACGCAAATACCTAGCCAGTAAAATGTGAAATGTAGGCCATAGTGACCTTCTTTTGTTGTAAGGCTGTGCTACTAACAGAGATACATACCTTCATCTAGTTGTATGATTACAGCATAAACACAGCTTGAAAAATAAACTTAAAACACAAAATGGAACCAAAGTTCGTGAAGTATGAAATATGGGTCACAGTGACCCACTTTTGTGATGAAGGTGTAGTAGATGTCAAAATGCATCCCCTTGCCAAAAAGCATGATTTAAGGTATAACAGTATGTATACAGTGTGCCAAACACCTGAGCTAAACGCAAAAACTTGACCAAGAATGTACATGTATGCACAAAGTTAGTCCGATAAATCATCATCCAAACCTGTACTGATACTGACTGACGGTTTGGGGCTTCTCTCGCCTATTCTTTAAATTGTGAAATTTAAGGCAGACACTATTCTCTGCACTCCTTTTTCTCGCGGTTCTTGAGTTACGGTGGGCTAAAGGGTCATTTTATCAATATTTACAGAATATTCCCGGATCAAATCCTATGTTTGACAAGTTGTAAACGCACGTGGGATAACACAACCCTACCTACTGTGGCCATTTCGAATTTCGTGGCTATGTTGGACGACAACTTGGAATAGGTCTTGTCTTGGAATGCCGAGTTGTTGCGTTCTTTCTCGAGATATTGCAAGAGCACGCGAAGCGATATTAATACCGGATCCCCCGGGTTAGTTCGTGAGTACGTAGACGACGGAGAAGTTAAGAAGGATAATTGTTTGGTTTTTTTTGTTTGTTTGTTTTTTTGCAGTGACAAATATCCTGACAATTAAACTATAACTAAATCTGCTACTCGGAAATATTATGTGAACAGTGTATTTAATATACTTGATGGAAAACATGAAGAGGTTTTAATTGCATGTGCCAAATTGCAGGCGAAGCTGCAGAAATTAAAGCACATGTTAATATGATTTTTTTTTATTTTCATTAGTTTTACGTGAATTTAACAAATAGGTTGTGAAATTGGATCTTGCAAAATTATTTATAAGATGTAGAATTTATATTTTTATAAACAACAATTGTCATGAAATTTATATATTTATTGCTAAAAGTATATGCAATATATTATATGAATAATTGAATGTAATGAAAAACAGGACCAATATATTGGAAAGACGATTTATGAAGATAATGTCTTCTATTCCTATTCTATATGAAGATGATATGAATGTTGATATTTGCATCTAGAAACCCTATCAATGCCTCGTTAATACGGACAATAATGATCAAAACTTTTGAAACTTTTCTATTAGTTAAATTTTGGAATAAATTTGTTTCAAATTCATTTTCATTTTGACAAATACTACCAATGTTTTGCATATAATTTGGATTACTATTACAATCATGCAAGTAGTTATGGTGGATAATATGGGATAGAGGGTGCGCTATGGTGATCTAAGGGAATTAACATTCAACATGACCCTATGGGAATCTTTGGGAATTTAATATTAAGTATGACCCTATGGGAATCTACGGGAATTTAACATTAAATATGACCCTATGCCCTATGGGTTCTATAGAAGATGTAACGTTAATAGCGTATATAGGTAAATAAATAACATGATCTATTGGACCTTATTTGGATTTAATATGGTGGAACTCTATGTGTGATAATCTACCTTCACTGTCCAAGACTTATCTTAACTCGCCAACACCTACACCAACAAACTACAAAACTACAAACATACGTGTGGGGGGGGGGGGAGGTAAAGTAGGAGGTACAATCATGAAGAGTATCACTTATTGATCATGCACACTCACCTTCACTATGCAACACTTACACTTTAACAAACCAAACAGAGGAGAGTAGGTATGGATTAGTAATGCTCACTCAAACACTTGTGGACTAGCCAACATATCATGTCACAACAATAAAATTACGCATAAGTAGTATATAACCTGTATTTGCTGAGCCACTATGACATACCAAGAAATAAACTTATTTATTTTGTCACAAGCCAATACCCTCCTCCCTCCCCAGAAGCAACAGGATAAATTAATAACAATAATAAACCCAAGGTTACTGCCAAATCTTCTTTCCGAACCCAACACCTTACCACGTATTAACTGAACCAAAATGACATATCCACAAACAGACTTATTTTCATTTTCAAAAATTAACACCGTCCAGGGTTTTACAAATGCACTTGCCCGATGATCTGGACAAGCTCAAATTTGCAAAGTACTTGCCCGCGGGCAAATTCAAAAATTTAGGAGTGAGCGAGAAAGAGAGAGGTCGTGTTAAGTTCGTAATGCGTTATGTTCTGCAAGTTTTATACTCTGCGATCTCACCACCATACAGATATCAGCATCTTTATTTAAAGTTTATATATACCGCATTCTCCATGACATAACTGCCCACAGTTTCTTTCAACTTTCGATCTTTTATTTCACACCATATACTGTCAAAGTCTGTAATTTCCATTTTAAAATAAATGTCAAGGTCAGTCTCACATTATCTCGCGCAGAAAGATATTGTTAATTATTTTAAACATATTTATTTTAAACTTTTACAATATGGGATTGGACACGAATTGTCTAACTCATCTAGATCATTTCATAAAACATACAAAATGATCCAGAGTTAACATTTATTTTACAAAAATTCAAGTACATCCGAAAAACAAGGTAAAAAAGTTTGTATATTAAAAGACACGAAACATTTCAAAGGAAAAGATAATAAACTTATAGGTATGTAGTTAATTAAATAAGCAATTATTGACAGAGAGAGAGAGAGAGAGAAGGCATTGCACAGGTAAAAGTCACTTTTGTTCATTTCTTTTATTTACAAATTTGTTACTTAGAATATAATTATAAGTATTAAAAACCTCCAGTTTCGTGGATATATTTCTGGACATTTAGGAGTATGACAGAATTTATTTCTTTTCTTAGTTCGACTTCACCTTTCAATACTAAATCTACAGTTACACAACGTGTGTGTTAAAAGATAGAGCGAAAGATCTTTGGGTATTAAATAAGAGGCAATAGAAAAAAACAGTGCTTTGCATCTTCATTGTCATAACCACATGCACGCATGGGAGAGTTAATTAAATTGACTCTGTAAGGATTGGATTTGAGGGGACAACATGTGTGTTTAAGTTTAGTGTGTATGATATTAAGGTGACGTTTGCCAAGATCATAATACGGTGGTGGCCCGTAAGTTGAATTAGATAAATGTTTTCAAAGATAGAAAGATTAGTAGCTCTCGGAGCTCTAGGATATCTAAGATCAATTGTACATGGGAGAAAAGACGTCCACAATTTTTTTTTTTTAAATGAAGTCTAGTAGAGGTGGGTGTGATGTTTTGGGAGTTACGTAGACGATAATGAGATGCATCATATATTCTTTATGAAAAAGGTCGCTTAAATAGTTAGGTACTTGTGTATTTGTAATCAAATACATTATGCATAATCTCTTCTTTTTCCTTCCTTGTGCAAGAGTTTCCCAAACAATTTCTGCATAAAGAGACTCTCTAGAACAATAAGATGGGCGCAGCTTCCAATTTAATTTTTTCTCTAATCTGTCCGAATCTTCAATAGAGCAATTATTCCAGACTTCTGAACCGTATTCTAAAATTGGACATATGAATAGTATATATATAGTTTGGCCAAAGCTGTTCTCCGGAAAGAGTTTTTTTTAGTCGCAAGTAAAATATATATTTAGATGCGTTCTGAATAATCATACTGATATGATCAGCCCATTTAGCATAATGTTAGTCCTAAATGTTTGTGACTTTTAACAGGAAGCAAATGCATATTATCAAAAGAGAACTTCGGATAGGAAAAGTCAGTCTCCCTTTTTGCGATAAATAAAATGTCTGTTTTCGAAGTGTTAAAAGTAACAAGCCAGTCGTTTGGCCATTCATTAAGATTTTCAAGATCATTGTTTATAATCCTTTTTCCTTGTAAAGGGTTTGTAGAAGAAATCGAAAGAGAAGTATCATCAGCAAATAGCCTTGCAAGCGAGTTCGAGTCGTCTGCTATATCGCTGACATAAAAATAATAGTAAAGGCACGGAACCTTGGGGAACCCCAGCAGTTACTTGACATTTTGTTGATACTGAAGTTCGATAGAAAACTCTCTGGTATCAGTTTGATAAGTAGCTTTCGAGCCATGATAGAAGGTTACAGGCAATTTCATATTTTTGAAACTTATAAGCTGACCATTTAATCCATACTCTATCAAAAGCTTTACTGACATCAAGGAACGTTAAACGCGCGATTTCATTGGAATCAAGAGAAGAACATATTTTGTGATAAAGTTCAATTAGTTGATGAGTTGTTGAACGGCCTGGAAGAAATCCAGATTGATATTTATAAATCAAAGCATATCCATGCAAAAAATTATATACATGTCTGAATATAATTCTTCCAAAAACACACAGCTCATTAGAGAAATTGGTCTATAATTAGACGATAGCGTTTTGTCTCCTTTCTTATTAATCGGCATGACTTGAGCTAGCTTTCACTGTGCGGGGAACGTAAATGGCTTCAACTGATTTATTGATAAATATTTGCAAAACCACAGAAATTTCTTGAACTATATTTTTTACCAGTTTATGACTAATTTGATTTGGTCCAGCGGCTTTGTTTAAGTCAAGACTAGTTATAACATTTAAATTTCTTGTTTATGTATAACTATGTCAGTAAAAACAGTTTGATATCGAACTTCAAAATGCGGTAACTGTTTATCATTATTTTTTTAAACGCGTAACATTGCAAAAATAAGAGTTCAGCAACCCACACCTTTCCTGATCACTTGTTGCGAAGTTACAGGTAAGTCTAAGTGGAGATAATAGGTTCAATGCCTTTGCAGAATGTACTTGTTGCGCTTGCCTCATCATTTTCCAGTAAAGTCGATGTTTTAAAGATTCCAAGGAAGCCAAATTATTATAAAGTTTTAAAAGAAATATTTCCTTGGCTGCTTTTTTTTTAAAAATTGTAACTCATTCTCTGGTTCCTATATTTTTGACAATGGTTTGTGATTTGGGTTCTGAAGGTCTTAATCCTCAGCATATCTTGTTTGTCATCTCTCGCCATAATTCTGATGAAGACCATGGTTTATAATAGGGCCTAATCGTTACCCTTTTTATTAGGATACATCTTTTAGCAAGATTTAGAAGAGTAGATGTAAACGTTTCGTATGCTTGATCAATAGAAGTCGTTAAACAGTTGAGCCCAATTTGTTATTTTAACAAGATCACGTAATCTATCAAAATTTGCTGCTATGTAAATCCAGACATCTCTCTTAAAAGTTCAACTGACCTTAACAGGTGTATCTATTACGACAAAGGTGCCTTCATGATCACTGATAGAAGTTTCAATAGGGACCACACCTGAGTCGATCACAAGCGTGCGATCCCCTATAATCATGTGATCCTCGTGCGAGCTCATAGTCTGTAATATTCGAGTTGGTTCAGTAATTATGTTATAGTTATTTACGGTTAATACATCAGGGAGAACGGATGGTAACACGTTTAGGAAATGCACATTCCAATCACCAAGAAGAATAACATGGGGTGTTTCGTCTAATGGTACACAAAGAGTTCGTTCAATCCTGGACCAAAATAGTCTATCCGAATGTTCCGGACGATTAGTAGCACAAACTAGTATTTTCATGTTTTTCATTAAAACTTCAACCCAAATGATGTCATCACTTTGTGATTCAAGGTCGGTTCTTCGACGGGATAATAACGATTCCAGGCACTAAACTAGTATACCCCACCCTGATTTGATTTATCAATCCGACAGGGCTCACTATATCTTTCGATTCGGATATTCTCTATAGTTGCATTGAGATCGAGGTGAGTTTCCATGAAACAAAGTATGTTCATATCCTCGTATATGCTGAGGATTGTATTGAATTTATTTCTAATACTTCGCGTATTTAGATGAAAAAGAGAAAGCTCATTCAAAGCAGAACTGAGGAAGAATTTTCCTCGTGATTTGGATTACGGTTGGTTTCAATATCCTTTCGGCATGATATCAACCATAAAATAACAACTAAAAAGAAATAAATGTTCACCATATAACTCAAAGCCCTGCTCTGATATACTAATCTGGATGAACATATGTTTGATATAAGAGAAACAATTCGTGCCAGTTTTTTGTCCAGATAGTTATCATAAGCAGTTAAAATTCTTTTCATTACTGAAGGTGAATAGAATTTGTTATAAAGGATACGGATCGATGCCCTGTAAGTAATTAAATCATTACCCAGTATCAAAAAGAACGAACTGTGTCATTAAGGGCTTCGATATTGCTAATATTTAGTATTTTTAAGCAAGTTTTGACAAAAATGAAATAAATATTTAAATTTTAGCTTATCAGTTACATTTTAATCGTAATATTTGTACGTATACGGGATTTGCAAACTTCCAAGTTCTAATCTAGCTACAGATATTTTTGGAATTCCGATAGTCTATGTACCGAGCTTGCCGACTCTAAAATGAAGACTTGTGAAAGATTGTTTTGATGCATGTCGCCGATTTCAAGGTGACTAGGTGGTAATTGATAATAGTATAACTCATGAGATTTCTTTGACATTTTTGTTTTGAAATACCGCTTCATTGGGCGGTTGCAACGGTCCCTTTAGACCTTTAATACCTTCCAAATATTTTTTTAATGCCGAAATTGCTAAAAATGACATGCATAAATCATGCATCAACTCGGAATGGGCTTCATACGTGTTAATATTACTAGTCCCTATACTCCTTTCCTACCTTCATATTATCATTTTTAGGCGCAAGTGATTAAAAGTAACTAATCAGCTTCAGAAAATAAAAAATAAAAAAGAAACACACACACACACACACACACACACACACACACACCATTTCTTAAAACTATTCTTTTTAGGCCTACGTTCCCGAAAGTAGCATGCAGACATCATGCAAACATTTAAAACACGCTGAGGATATTGACATTGTGTAACAGGTCAAATTTGGCCTTCTAAAAGGACAAACGATCGCCCTAGACTCGCCCCCAAAAATAGGAAATAATATGAATATTTTCATGCGTCTGATGTTATAAATTTATAGTATGCGAGGCATACATTATTCCTGTACACCGATGAAAATCTCTAAAGATGTTTTCTGATCAAGTTTAACTTCAAAACATGCCAAAAACCTCACCATGCAATTTCTCGAGAAAGACCGCAATAATCTGGAATTCCAAGTTGTTGAGCACCATTTCTTAAGGAAAGGTTTATTCCAAGTTGTCGCTCAAAATAGCCACGAAATTCGAAATGGACACAGTAGATACGGTTGTGTTATTCCACTTGCATTTACAACTTATCAAACATAGGATTTGATCCGGAAATATTCTGTACATATTGCCGAAAGGACCCTCCAGCCGACCGTGACACAAGAGCCGCGAGAAATACCTGTAAGTGTCTAAAATGTACACCCATGTGTGCGGACAAAAGTGTCTGCATGAAATTTCACATTTCAAAGAATAGGCGAGAGCAGCCCCCAAACCGTCAATCAGTATCAGTACAAGTTTGGGTGGTGATTTATCGGAAAAGCACAAAGTTACCCCCACCCCAGGGGTAGGTCCTACGAAACCCACTCCATACTGTTGCCAAGGACCCAGGAAGAAAGAATAGTTGAGATGCAGGGAGGCCGACGCCGACTCCTACGCAAAGGGTTGAACAATAGCTTGCCCCATTTTTTAAATAATGTGCTTATGAAACATGAGAAAATGTAAAAATAATTGCATAAATAAGATGTATGAGAAATGAATAGAAGAAAAGAGCTGCGGAGACAAATATGTTTGGTATGTTGTTTTACGGCACAGCAACACAAATGTGTTTTTTAGTGCCTGGGCAATTAAAGTGCCTTGCCCTAGGACACACCATAGTAGCCAACCACGGCTGATCAGATGTTAGGATTCGAACCCGCCACCTTTTGGTTGCGAGTCCGGTATACTAACTACTGAGCCACCGCGGCTCATATATGTACTTCATTTATACTTACTATACAACTTTTGACATGCAATGAAAACCACTTGCAGCAAAAAGATTAGATAACCCATGGTATTTCGTGCCATGGCGACGTCAAATTCATCGGTCTAATCTGAAATGAAGTAAAATGATACACAATTAAAATAAATGAAATAGTGATACAATATTTTTCCTGATTATCGCCAGCTTATATTGCATTGAACAGTTACGATCACGATTTGATAACAAGGTGCAAAGTCTTCCGAAATGTCGATGGATTTAGGTGCAAAGTAGATTGTACAAAGGTTTCTGATAGTGAGGTAAAAGGTCACGTAGAAGAGTCTATTTTGTGGATTGCGGTGCGTATAGCTTTTGCAAAGGTGTTTGAGAGCTAGGTCAATGGTTATTTGGAACAGTCTGCGTTATGGTGTATATAGATTTTACAAAGGTGTTTGATACTCAGTCATGCTTTATTCACCTAGATCACCACAAGGAACTGAAAACAGCATGAGTACATAAGCCCATTAATACGCTATATGTCTTCTGTGTACCCGATCCCAACAAAGGAGTAGGACCACCCTCGGATGAAAGGAAGGTTACCTACCGTGTAAGCAAGAGAGTTTTCAAAAGTGTCTATCGCATTTTAGTTTAGTTTCTGCAGAATATGAATATTTTGAATTCACCAAAATTGTATTTGCACGTTTTGCATGTTACTGTAAAAAAAATTTCGTCTGCAGGTTGCAAAACTTTCCTTGAAAGCTGAACAAAGGTGCCAAAGGTATATCAAGGGGATTCATCGTGCATCAATGTTCATTTTGGCCTAAATATCGTTAATAAAGCGGTCGTATGTCTTTCTTGCCTGTGTCTTCTTGCTATGACTGGTAAAAAAAGAATGGAAAATGTCACGGTTATGAAAAGTTGTGTACAGTTGATCCTTGATCCCACTAGAGACCATAGGGGAGGAAGCCAAGAATAATAGTCCAGCTTGCACATGCTTAACGTATAGACAAGATATTTACAAAGTAATGAAAATTTAAAACCAGTGGTTTTGTTTATGTGAAGGGGCCCTCGAGTGATCTAGGGCGGTATATGTCGTGGGTATGTGAGAAAGCTTGCCAGTAGCTTCCCGTGGGTCGGTGGTTCTTTCCGGGTTCTTCCTCCACCAAATATACTGGCCACCATGTATAGCCTATCATGTGCTAAAAATGGCGTAAAAACCAACAACAAAAACAATAGTTTATGTGAAGATGTGTAACACTTTAATAAGTGGCAAATCCGATGCAATGTATTATGTAAATACCGTCAAACCTATCCGAACAATCACCTTTATATAGCGGTCACCTGTTGAGAACTGTCATTCTAATTCCCTCACCCCCACCCCCGACGAGGCAAATTTCTTATATAAATGTCATGTGATTAGCGGCCAGGTGATTTTTGTCAAATAATGGTTTCTCATTGCTTTGAGCGGTCACTGGAGTGTATCATCAATGACCGCTTGCAATGGACAGGGACTCTTTTAACCGCAACAGGGCAATTGCTAAAAAACACCGTTTCAGCTGGCTAAATATGCCAAGGGTTGATGAGGAACGAAGTGAATCGACTACCCCAAATTTTATAAGTTCCGGTGTGTTTCAAAACCGATCACTTCCATTTAGGCATTATGGGATTGCGGACTATATGCAAGATTTACTTAGCTCCGAAATTAAAGAGCTTGACAACGTGCAAAAACTACGCACCTGAAGATTTTACAACGGAAGTGCTCCAGTGAGCATGAGCAATGTTACGTTTTGCAGAAACATTATGCTAACACACTATTATAAAGAGTTTTACTTAGTTCAAATTACAATCATGACATGTATTTGACTGACCTTAGAAAGTCAGCACAACAAAAGAAAGTAAAGGCGCCAAGTGTTCGGAAACTATTTTGTTATACTCTTAACATGCATACGTGACCGCCGACCAAGTCAGCATATACAAAACTGGATAGCAAATCGACCAAGAGTAGAGGCGCTTACTTAGCGGCGATGGTACAGAGTGCGACTACCCTTGGCTAGTGAAGATCAGATCATTTCAATATTTTAAATTTTTTTATATCTAAAATGCAGGTGAAGCTTCAATTCATGTAGTACTAACAATAAGGCTTCTTTTCATTCCCTATTCGTCACAAGCCTCTCAGATATTGATATATACTTTCTGTAGTGTGGACAGCTGTTTCAAAGTCTAATTATACAAGCTGGCCGAAAAAAAAGCCCTTCATCTCTTTCACAATCATATGTAAACTGTCAATTAACAGTGACATTATTGTTTTGTCCTGGTGCACAAAACAAACTCAAATCAGCGATTTTTTTTTTAAATTTATTTTTTAAGAGTCAGTGATGATTTAACTTATAGGATAGATTGAAGTGAGCAGGATACAGTAATCTTGTGCGGAACATAAGTTTGGGAGAGAACAGCATATACATGTATTTTATGATTTTGCGGAATAGTGCACTAAACTAAATATGTCACTACTACTACTACTACAAGTAGTAGTAGTAGTAATAGTAGTAGTAGTAATCATAATAACAATAATGATATTCGGTACATGGTATTTGTTCAAAAACCAAGTTTGGAAGGTGAACCTGTATACATAGTTCACTTGTGTACAAAGGACAATATGGCCTTTTTCCATGGGTGGCCGCTATTAACAGGTTTGACTATGTTTGAAAAATGAAAACAGATGGTAAAATTTCTCGTACTAGACTCTACATATAGAAAGTTATATCACTTTTTCTTCTCTAGCTCATTATAGTACTTTAAGTTGCAAGTTTAAGTAGTATTTCAAAAGGAAGAACATCTCACGGGATAGTCACGGCGAGACAAAGTCAGTATTTATTCAAAGCTTCATCAACAATTTAGGAAAAATCTAAATTGACATACATGCACAAAAGTGCCCAATTTTAAAACGTATATAAAATACAAAAAATAAAAAATTAAAAATATTATTTCAAACCTCTGAGTAAGTCCGCTGCGGTCGTACATAATTACAGTAAAAGTTCCGTAATTCGAATTGCCTCAAGTCACAATTTTTTGTTCGAGTTTTCGGTTCGTTCAAGTTTTTCTGGTAGACCCAGACAAAATAATACTGTACAGCTGGACTAAACAAGTCCTTCGAGTAATGCTAAGTACTCGAGTGAATGGTGTTTTGGGTTATCGAAGTTTTACTGTATTTAGGGTTCAAAAAATGGACACGAAACTGAGAATATGTCAAAATGTTCGACTTTGGAATACACGAAATATGAATATATAAAAAGTTAATAACTCCATGCACCGGTTCATACATAGAACATTTATTCATCAAACAGGAAATCAGTAATATATTCATGCTTTATTCCTTCAAGAGCTTTCGCGTGATCGTCATTCCTTCAAGCGCTTTCGCGTGATCTTCAGGTAGGTGTATTATACTTTCAAAGCATTTTGTAAAATAAAGATTTGGACGTCATTGTTATGTATATACTACGTCATCGTCGAAAGGGCGAGATATAAACAAATTCTTTATATCTATATACAACACCTGTATACAAAAACACATTTGTAGGACTGACACAACCATTAAACATCATTCACAATCCGAATTTGCACAAACTGTAACGTAATAGTTGAACTAGTTACATAAATAGAGTCATTTGCAATTTCTCATTAAAACTTATTTCATGGCATGAAATGATGTTTAGTTATTTAATACTGAAAAATTTTAGTTAACTGGGTTCAATATTTACGATGCAGATTTTATTATTGGCACGTATATCTTTTAAATGTGTTAAGTAGGGGAATGGATATGATACATGGTGATGCCAAAATTATATTTCATTCTTATAACATAGTCTCATTAAAAGTATGTTAAAGAATAACATGAAGCTCTCCACTCCTCTGATGGTCTTGGACATGTGATGTCCTGGGTGTGACAAATCTCCTGACATTGTTAAACAATTACTCTTGACGGTGTCTACTCAGTCCCGCTCTTTGCATCAGGTCTGGACGCTTATCGATCTCGATCGTCTGTCCCGGGATCTTCATAACATTGATTGGGATCTCCTCCTGATCTAATGCTTTCTTCACAAACACTATCCCCAGTGCGTCGGCAACTACTCGGAAACACTGGTGTCCTCTGCAAACACACACACACACACACACACACACACACACACACACACACACACACACACACACACACACACACAAATAGCGCATGACTACGTGCTGATGTCACATTTCATATGTACTTATTTTCTTCAATCGAAAATGAAACCAATAAACTTATTTTTACAAAATTGCATGAAAGCGTAGGCAAAATAACGTAAACCTTTATTCTATCCAATAACATTCGCTGAGAATAAATAAACAGCTTTACGATCCTTCATTGTGAATAATATCAGCATCTTTATATTGGATGTAAGGTATTATGATAAATTGTGTTCATGTACAAAGATGACATAAAAATGTTATAAACAGAGTATCGTATGCCTCGCAGGGGCTTGAAGAACTGGGCAAGATATCTCGCCCAGTCACTCCACTGTCAGGTAGTATTTCCATAATTTCTTCCGTAGGGTACTGCTTCTTTATCATCCTTTAGTATTTCTCTCATGTTTAAGATGTGGTCATAAATGGCATTTTGGTTTTGGCTGGCAATACAATTTTCTCGGCAACCGCAATCCTTTCTGATATAATCGCTCACTTTCCTTAAACTGACCTCTGTTCTATTTTTTTCAATGACTATGTCGTCAGATTCATTATCAATGTCTTCCTGCTTACTGTTTGATTCTTAGTCCTCGGGGTTCAAATTATCCACATTATCAAGAAATCGTCTTACCCTTTCCTCTGGTCTATCTTAATATATGCGACAGCATCGTCGTCCGATACTAGAAAAGGAGAATGGGATGCTGCAGGAACCCTACCAAAATGTATCTTCCAATTCCTATTAAAATAATACACCCTATTTACACTTAATATACAAAATGTTTGAGCAAATAATTATTTAAAAAAAGAAAAAGAAAAGAAAAACATTATTTACTGTGCAGTTAATGATTCTTTCATTTTATTTGAATTTGTGGTCGTGGATATTTTCCCAAAAAGTCTAGACATAAAATTTTTAATGTAAATAACCAGATAATATTTTTGACTACTTCTCATTGGATAAAAAAAAGTTAATGCCGAGTAAATAATATAATATACCTGAATGTGCGCGATAAAAATACACGCTGAAACAAATCACAAAAAGTTTATATTCATGAAATATTTTGCCCTACATTACAAAGTTACTTCAGTTTGCTACAGTAAAATATATTTTGAAATTACGTCTTTCTTTTTCTTCTTATTTTTATAATTAAACCTTCTAATTATTGTTAGCATTTAATGGACTTCTACAAATCATTCATTTCATAAAAAGCTTGAGTTTAAAAACAGAAGATAAACATGTTAATATTATCATTTACTATTCTTTAAAAATTAAAATTTTCATAAACATAAAATTTAGTTTAAGGAACAAGGAAATATGGTGGGGAAAAAAACACAGCGACAGTGGGGTTTGATCCGGGTTCGCTTTGATAATCATGTAAAATATTAAAAACGTGCCTGCAATTCCACCAATTATGCCACCCAACATACACTGTTATAAGCAGTCTTTTTGTCCCACAAAATATCTCTTCTACCTACTTTACACTATTTTGCGGAACAAAACTTTTCGTCTGCTTGCTTTTTCCAAAGGTCACAAATAATATAAGTGATAACAAATGTTTGAAATAATTATTAGATTTAATATTTTTTAATTTACTAAGGAAATATAGGACATTTCTCTCAAAATATTATACATATTCATATATTTTATAAGGTTTAGATTAATTCGTCGATCAGCAAAGAATAATCGAATTGATCAGTTACGGTAAACACATACATTATTATATTAATTACATTTCTTCATTTTGTCATTGTTTTGAAATATTTATTTAATATTGAAGTTAACTTACCTTAAATGCATTGTCATCTCCAGAATCAATGAAAATCTTTCAAAGAGTTTCCCTTGAAACCAGTATCAGTTACTGTTGAAAATGGCAAATCACTTGCGCGTAATCGTGATGTACAAACATTTTACGTGAAACTCTGAGTGGGGTTATCCAGGGTTTCTCGTTCAGTGTTATAAGGCCGGTTTTCGCATGACCTGACTCATATATATATATATATATATATATATATATATACAATTTATTGCGGTTTTGTAACCACAATGATTTTGTTTCCAACCGAAGTAAACCATTTCTTGCGTATTCCTGCGCGTTTACTAGGGGCGATATACTTCAAATAAATAAATTAAAGAAATCTTTCTCAAAATGATGAAATAATCTCTTTCTTATTCATTAAATTAAATAAAAAAGCCATAGCTTTAATCGTGAGAGGAAACTGGAGTTTTTCTTTTCAAAAAATAATCAGGTGTCTTTTAAGACTACGCAAAAGTCCTTCATTTAAAATTTGTCTGAGAAAATGGGATGCTTCCTTGATTGTTCGTTTTGCTTCTCAAACATTTTTTTTAGCTCAAAAGGGGCAACTTTATGTAATTGTGGTGATTTGAAGGGTACCCATGTGCCATATTTAACCCTGCGGCAGATAATTAAACCTTTATATTTTCATAGAAAGTTTGTGAATTTTAGCGAAACTTATCAGGCAAGATGTGGGGATTCTAGTTATATGTATGTATGTATGTATGTATGTATGTATGTATGTATGTATGTATGTATGTATGTATGTATGTATGTATGTATGTATGTATGTATGTATGTATGTATGTATGTATGTATGTATGTATGTATGTATGTATGTTCTTTCCGTCATAAATAAATAAACATGTTAACACGTTACTAATGGCGGGTGGCTGGTTGTTATCATTATCAGCTCATGAAGATTTTAAATAGGTAGTGGTTTTCACGTAATTTGTTTTAGATCTTTGAACTATTACGGCGTGTGGTACAGTGTGAAAAACAAGTATACGTGTTCAACGCTTTCTTTACCTATTTCCGACTTATACGGCACACATAGTTCATGATGTTCGCATATTGTCGTACGACTAGATAACCTATCACACACTCAGGTTTTTCCTTGTATACTGTAAAATGGAAAGTTTGGTACCACATCGCAACAATGAGTGACACCTCATTGCCAGGTCATTCATTCAATAAGAAAAAGGACCTTACATCTCTTGAATATATCAACTCGAGACAAAACGAACAAGATCTCTGTCGAATCTTCCCAACAGCTGCAAGCAATAATGGATTCAACGTCACCTCAATGTGTTATTACACTGACCGTCTATACTCGCGTATAACATCATACCAACTGCAAACTGCATAGACCCAGATCTGCCGTCGCATAACGCGCCGGCAGATCTGGGTCTATGCAGTTTGTAAGGACTAATCAGTAGAACAAACAACATAGACCCTGATCTGATGGCGCATTGTGCGACGGCAGATCAGGGTCTATGTTGTTTGCATTGGAGAAGAAATATACGCGAGTACTGACGGTAAACATTCACACTCTGCGAAAATTTCGGAACGAGAACGATAGTAAATAGGGTCGCCCCTGTGCTGAGTGCCAAAATGAACTCTCTGGGATCTGAGAGCGTAAATATAGATCTAAAGTGGAACAGTGTAGTTGTCACAACTGCCTCAGAATCGCAGGAGTTCTGGAAAACCAAAGTATAGACACCGACAAGTATGTCCTGAAAATGAAATCACCTCAGTTTAGATCTAGAGTTAAAGGACATCTACAAACCACACATAGTTAAAAGAACGAGTAAGTCACAGACACCTAGATATATAAGCATGCTGGCTACATACTGTGCGCGTCGAAACCGTGCAAAGCGAGCACGCATATCAGAGAAAATGGTTAAGGGACATTCTTTTTCAACGAGGATCTCACTAGGCCAGGAATTAAATTGCTATTTAACGCCAGGAATTTGTTAATATCTAAGCGCCCAGAGAGTGCTTGGACATCAGATGGTGTGATTTTTGTTAAAGTCCCATCACTTAATGTCAATAGCATCAATTCTGATGATGACCTAGCAAAACTAGTACCAGATTTGGATCCTGATTCTCTTTGCAAGGAACAAATAGTCACTGTTTTTATGTATCCGGAACTATCTGCTTCTGATGGAGTCTTATCCTTCCATGTCACCTCGGCTAACAGTCTTTCCTCGAGCTAAACTTTTTACGAACATTATGTAATACAAAAATTACCATGTGATTTAATCGCAGTAATATGCATGCGGTCTGTCCTCCTTTAAAGTCTCTATGAGTATAAGTTGCTTTTTTCCCGATTGTTTCTCATACATTTTCCTACTTTTTTACTTAATCATTGAAACATTTTATTCTTTTGCATTACACTGACTTAAATTCATTAGATCTTTCTTACAAGAATCTTTTAGAGTTTGTTAGTCTAATGTCTTATATTTTGTATGATTCTTACCCAAGATAAGAGTAGTTAGGAACAAAAGATTTCTGCTGAGTTTACCCTATTTTATTTTAGTATTTTGTTTTTCACCAGCTACACGTGTGGCGATATGACAACTAAAATAAACTGATCATATAAACATTTCTAGAGAGTAGCATTTATTATACCAACCGCTCGTGTAAAGCGATACAACAACACTACAATAAAAAAAAAAATTAACATTTTTTAAAAACAAAAGCAATAATAATATAAATTTTAAAATGTGTACAATTCATAAATAACGGTACAAAGCTGCTTGGTATTGAGTTCGAAAGCTTTCAGAGAGGTGATACAAATATTGCATGAGTTTAAGAAGAAAGCAGCAACGTCGGTAATATCAGTATCTAAAGATGTCAGTATCTGAAGATAATACCTATTTGTTTGCACATTTGGACAGGATAAATGTGTGCTCAAAGCTAGCTGTATTGAAGAATGACTTTCAAGAGAGCAAAAAAGGTAATTTGATGATTTCAATTATCAAAGAAAGATATACTCCAATGTTTTAGAAAAGATGCAGATTTACACACTACATTTAATGATGATAACATGCAAATAACCAGTATCAGCCCTGATAGCTAGATCGTTAGAACTGTGTGAAGTATGAAGATGGAATAAATTAAGCGTTTGATATGGATCTTCCCGCAAGTTTGTATTTGGCTAAATTAACACTACAACTCAAAGATCCTGTAAACTATAACAGGTCAATCTACAATGATTCAACAAAACATATATAGAATTCATGGAGAACAAACTTACATTGAAAACAACACGTGGCGACTCAGTATATGAAGTAGTTCTTTAAAAATCAACCACAGGAATGGCATAATGTGACATCATTCTGAAATCATTCATACGTTTGGAAGTATTGAGAAAACGTTGCCAATTGCCAAAAAAAAAATATTACATGTTTTAGACAGTCGTCCTGTTAGGTCGTTGATAAAACTTAAAGTACATATATGAAGCATAAAGTATACTCTGGATTTTTAGTACCGTTTTAATTGGCCAACAAAAATAATATTTAGGACATCTTTTCTACGATCCAAAAGGTCCAGTTGCTTTTACAAACATCAATTAATTCTAGGGACAAATTAAAAGGGACACAAAGCTTAAACAATACACTTAATTAAAAGAATGGTTAACCAAACAATCAGGGGCCCCGGTTGGCCGAGTGGTATAAGGCGCTCGCCTTTACCGATCACTGCCATCTCATCTCTGTTCACGTGGGTTCGAGTCTTGGGCTCGACCAATGTGATTATTTGAGAAAGCTTGCCAGTAGCTTCCCGTGGGCCGGTGGTTCTTCCCGGGATTTGCCCGGGTTCTTCCTCCACCAGATATAGCCGCCATGTATAGCCTATCATGTGCTGAAAAATGGCGTTAAACCCATTAAACCAAACCAAACAAAACCAAACAGTCTACCTACATATTACACACGCAAGCGAGAAAAAATCTTCCGATATAAAAAGTTTCTTTTATCTGCCACACTGATGACTAGTTGCAGGAAGACATAGTTGGTATGCAACCATATGAAAAATGTAAAAATAGATACAAAACATTTTGACGTGATGAGTATTTTCTCAAAGTACTCTTGGGCGGAAAAAATATGAAAATAAAAACGGGAGATGACATACACGACGCTTTTAAGTGTAAAAGAGTGAAGATCTGAAAAGATGCAGTTTGATGAGGGAAACCAGAAAAAGTTAAGGATTTACTGGAATAGGAAAACATTGAATACTTTTCAACTTTCGTAAAAAAAGCGTAAATTGTGGACAGGATTAACATAACCCTAAATACTAGAATGTGGAAGTATTTCACTCAGAATGAAAGCATGAAATGGGTTAATGTTTAGCAAAGTTAATTGATGGTTATAATAACAGTCATGACAGATCAATAGACATGACCCACGTTGAAGCAAGCAAGGAAGATAACAGATCAAAAGTATGGACCAATCTATTCGGTTAACTGGAAACTGATACATTCTGGAACGCCCAAATGTAAGATCATTGAAACAATTTGAATTTTAAAAAAGAAAACATTTTTTGAAAATGGCTACCTTCCTAACTACAGCGAGAAAATATTTAAAATCAGGCATGTTATTTTGGTGATCCGTTCCTTTAAAAACTGGAAGACTTGAGGGGAGAGGACAAAGAGAGCATATTTTACGAACAAGAGTTATCTTCTACGACAAACAAAATAACATATATAAAATTGAAATGATTTTGAAGACCAAAATAATGAACGACAACAAGTATGCACATGGAAAATGGAACAGATATGATCCTTCAACAGTTGTGAGCCGACTGAAAAAAACTATGCTGTTAAATAGATTGAAGAAGAGTACATCGGCTGAATTATTAAAGAGCAAAATAACTTCGAAAGTTCAGTTTGTTTTTTAAAATAATGACTTCTAGAAAGCGATAGATGTAGAAAAACTAAACAGCACATTAGAGAATGAAGGAGTTAAAAAATACACATGCGAATTTATGTTGATCACTAAACTAATGAGAAAAAAAGAAAGTACCTCCCAAAACATCACCAGTAAATAATAAAACGGTACACATGGAAATCGTGTTTAGGCGACTATAATGTCCTAGCAGGGTAATACATGAAATTGCGGAATACGTGAAAATAGATAAGATTTCAAAATATGAATTTGCTTCAAATTACACCAAAAACAAAAAGCTGAGAAACAGATACAATGTAAAAGACCACAAGCTTGTCTCTGAGATTTTGAGCAACATACCAGGTAATGAAAATCACATAAATGTTGATTTAATCATGAGGACATTTAAACTTCTCTATTTGATGCAAAGAAGATATATCAATCAAGTCAACTACTCCATCAACTGTGCATTCAATTTGGAAGTTTGTTACCATGCACAATTTTAACACATCCATAAAAATCTGTTACAAAGAATGACCACAACCTTAACTAAAGTCAGTTGATTTGGAAGGAGTTTTTACACCACTTGGATGAAGCAAAATTCTATGCACCCTTAACGCTGTATAAATATACTGATTTTGAAGATACAGTTTTTTCAGAAATTTCATTTGCCATCTAGTAATAATTGAAATACAAGTAATGAAATATATGGTATAATCAACATCGCATATTGTGGACGAAGTCCAATCGTCGCCAGAGTCCAGGTATTCCAGCGGAATAACATGCTCGATGGAACGTGTATCGTAGGTGCAAAGAACCAATACAAGTTACAAGTACAGAAAGGAAAAAAAAAAAAAAAAAACGGATAGAGGAAATGGAAAAACGAAATACAAAATATCATATATGTAAAGAGTGTGTAAAATTAACGAGCAACAAGAATTACACGTGCATGAGGAACAATAGTAAATAGAGTCTGAATGTATTTCCTGACGAAAATCCTATTTCATATACGAAGTATAAGTGAACAGTGTGCGGTACATTAGTGTTTTGAACTGTCCAAAAGGAATGCTCTAAATAATGGACCATAGGCCAAAGGTCATATGTTTAGATGATATGCCAAAACGGGATAAAATGGATGAATAAATGGATGTCAGGTTTTATAAACTTACTAGCAGTGCTTCTTATCATTGTCCTGCACTTCAATTTGACACCTCATACCCAGACTTGAAATATATTCTTAAAGATGTATCAAGATATTTGAAGAGACAAATATTTACTACACCTAAAAGATTATTTCACGTACAAACCATTAAACGTTTTTGATAACTACACTTTGAAATTAGACAGTGAAGAATATATGAACAGATACAGAGCACCGTGTAACATGAAACTGGGGAAAAATCTACTAACTTGGCGCTGTGCATGGTAACCTCTTGCTGAGGGTATATCGTACTGGCATTTACCAAGCAAAAGAATTCCAGAGTTAGTAAAATCGGTTTGCAGATTTCACATTTACCTCCAGATTTGGAAATTATCGAGTGAGTGTTCAATACATTCCAGTGTGCCAACTCAAGATGCTTTAAAATTCTGCTAATAATGGAATAGACATTAAACAATTTATTTTGATCTGTGATAACTTAAACACTGCATCGAAAAAAGCAATTTTAGATATATAAACGGAAAGAATACAAACGCATAGATGATGGCATATACTACATAGAGAAAGGAGAATTAAAATGATTATAAAAAGAGCCATTTTACTGGTAAACAATAACGAAGTGGATCTTTATGGAGGTAGGAGAGAATTCATTCTCAAGCAGATAAAGATGGGCCAAAAGGTAGGACATACTTCTTGTACAGCAAAGTCACGGTCTTACACATTAGGGAATAGCGAAATTAGGCCATATGAAATATGTGAATTGGACGGAGACGTTATTAACAAAACATTTATTATACAGACTGTTTCCACTTTACAAGATTCGATAAAAAGGAAATAGAGTTAGTTATATATTATAGGAACAGGAAATTACAGAGATTACGAAAATATTGTCACAGCTTTTCAAAATTAAATGCAAAATTCAAGAGTAAATTAGACTATGTTGTTGGTGGCGACGGTATCTTTTTAGTCCAAGTGACATGGTTATGAAGATGAGTACTGTTGTTGGATATAACAACAAATTACATAAACCAAAAGAATCATTTAAACTTGGATTAAATCCTACAATTAATGTCGATATATCAATTATAATTATCGGTGATATTCCAAGGCCGATAATCAATCTATAACAATAAGACAAGAAACTATAACGATAAAAAAATTAAACAAAGTAAGGTGAAATTGTGTATAAATTACTATGACAAGTTTCCTTCCTCAGACCTCACCTTGGATGATAAACTTTCAACAACAAACAAATACCCCAACTACGTTGACAAGCTTCGCAAATATTGGAATATATTTTGTTTACAGCTCCAATTAAAAATGCTAGTATCAAAATAACATGTTCATCTAGGAAAGAAACAATCTGTCTAACTGTTTTTAAAAGTCAGTTTATCAAGCTATCAAAAATACCTAGTAAAGTTGATGCAGTACGCCTTTTTGTGTTTGGGCAGGTTTGTCTACTAATCTCGTTTTTAAACTCTTAAATATGTTTTTAATACATTTCAACATCAGATTTCATACATTTTATTTTAGAAATGACGGCTTCTACATCATTTACATAATCCCTTAATTCTCCTTCCCCTTAGCTAATAGTTTCACACAGGTGGAACTTATCCATTTAGAATTTGTTCCGTAGGTTTTGTCAGTTATAGTCTCATTTTCTTTTACCTGTTGATCAAACGGCTCACTACTGTCTGTTGTTACCTGTTGATCAAACCGCTCATTACTGTCTGTTGTTACCTGTTGATCAAACCGCTCATTACTGTCTGTTGTTCACATCCCAATTTCTTCGGGTACTTTTATTGGTTGTCTTTGAAAATCAGTAGCTTCTAAATGATAATTAGGTTCTGTCTTGTCACCGAAGGTGACGTGTTTTGAAGGAACAACGTCAATAGGCAACATTAATTATCGCATTGTTGTCCAAATTAATGTGACCAATAGCTTATTTCTAGACTGGCCTGATATAGTGCTTCGTGCTAGCATTGATCTGATGATGCCTTTCCAAGACATTTCAGCTGTTTTACCTATAGTTTTTCATAATAGTGTTTTGCTTTTTATTCCTTGGTTATTTCTTTCCAGTTCATAGTGTAATTCACTCTTTTCAAGGCCTTCCTTATGTCATCCTCGTACAAGTCGAAACATAAGTACCTTCACTTGGAGCAACATTTTAAAACCGTTATAGGCTTTGCTCTGAAAAACTACTAGCAAGGTTTACAATATCATCAACTTGTATTTTAACGTGTGCAATGCAATAATCAAAATCATAACCACTGCACTCGCAGACACTGTAGATGTTTACAACTGACCCACCGTTAAGCATGGACCTTGAAGAAATTGTAAACCCAATTATTCCAGTTTCTTTTCGCCATGTTCACATTTTACTACCTAACCAAACATGGGCTTTTACCTGATAAAATGTTTACTCAGTAAATAGAGTTGTCTTACGAAAGGAGCCAGTATGTGCAAATCAGAATGATTGCACCTTCGGTGCTCTCTTTACTTTGCACTTGTTGTCCTGCGATGAGGGTGTGCTCATACAAATTCCCTTTTCAAGCATAATACTTGAGTACTTATGGACCAAAGGATTCTTATATTCATGTTTTAAAAAGCAGACCGAAGAAAAATTACGTAGCATCTATAAAGTAAAATGGCGAAGCCAGTGCAAAGCACAATTGAGTACAATCTCTGAAGAAGAATGACAAACATTACAATCCAAAGATACTACAGAGTCAATATAACCGGTTACCACTCTCTCTCTCTCTCTCTCTCTCTCTCTCTCTCTCTCTCTCTCTCTATATATATATATATATATATATATATATATATATATATATATATATATATATATATATATATATATATATATATATATATATATATACAGCACATCGCTTGTCTTTAGATAAACGAGTGAATATCCATCAAGTGTTCCGTCGCCTGAGGTTTGCTAGTGGCACACGGCAGAGGCTTACCGAAGGTGGACTCGGTGTGTCCGGCGAGATGTATCTAAGGTGCAATACCGTTATATCCCACACTACCGACGGCGGAGCCAATGCAAGGTCTGCATAGCACCGTGCAGATCACGGCATAACTGACAACCGTATTAATTTCAGACTGCAAAAAATGCCGAGATTAAAACTGATTTAGTTAAAGAGATCGAAACACTATAGTGGTGTTTGCAAGAAATGCAAGATAGCATACAAAGTTTTCAATTGGGTGGAGGCAGGGACAGAAACAGTTTAGGCTGGTATAGGTATTTCGGCAGTTGGGTTGGCTTTGCCGAGAGTAGTTGTTCCTTTGGCTTTTGTTGCTGTTAGTACAACACTTGTAGGTATTGTCGCGAAATCTATTGAGGAAATCATGAGCTACAATAAAGTTTTTAAACATGATGAAATAATTAAATTGGATAACACCTAGTTAAAATGTGTTGATAACTTCGTATCCAAAACTTTCAGTAACATTGACATGAACCATGAGGAGTTTATTGTTAGATACAAGTAAGTAATAACCGGGATAACGAAAAAATAAAACCGAACACAATATCAATGCCGGAGAGTGCAACTTCGATCTGTATAGACATATATATATATATATATATATATATATATATATATATATATATATATATATATATATATATATATATATATATATATATATATATATATATATATATATATAGATATTAAAAGAGAACGAGCTACAAGAGAAACGTAAAGGAAATAATACAAATTGAACAGAAAAAAATCAACTTTTGGCTATTTCATTTTTTTTCTATGCAAAAACGTTCTTAGAAAACAGAAAACCTTATGCTCTCGCCATTTCAGGCACAGTAAATGGGTATATGCTTATAAGCACACATTTTGTTAAATACAAAAAAGTGTTTAATAAATGTTTATCGATAGTGATAACCTTTTTTACTATGCTCTTTCGAGTGTCGTAAATGGAAAACTATATTACTGTAGACACCGCAGCGCAGACAAGGTCTGACGGACTACACAGCGCAGCGCAGACAAAGTATTACGGACTAAACAGCGCAGTGAAGACAAGGTCTGACGGACTCTGTGAGAAACAAATATAGCTCAACAAATCCAGTTGGTAACATAAATGGTAAACAATGAATTTCATTACAGATTTTGTTGTTGGATGTTACAATATTTCTGACGTATAGTCCGATAAATCAACACCCAAATCTGTGTTGATACTACTGTCCGCAACATATCGGTGTACATTTTAGACACCGGCATTTCTCGCGTCTCATGAGCTATCGTTGGTTGAAGGGTCCTTTTGGCGATATGTACATAATATTTCCGGATCAAATCCTATGTTTGATGACTTGTAAATCAACGTGGAATAACACAACCCTATGTCCTGTGGCCATTTTGAATTTCGTGGCTACATACGGCTGTTACCAAATACCGGTAAGTATCTAAACTGTGCGCGGGAGTGTTATAGACACACTTGTATGCAGCAAAATTGCACATTTTAATGAGCAGGTGACATCATGCCCACAAATAGTCTATCAGTATTAACACAGCTCGGGGGTGGGTTGGGGGCTGCTTTATCCGACTACTTTTCTCTAACATTATATTTCCGTCCACGTCCGCGGTTGATTTTAAAAACACTTGTGCTTATACAAAATAGGCGGCCATCGTACCCGCGCTTATCCATTTCATGAGAAAGTAGTGTTCTCGATATTTAACCCGTTACTGTGACGTAGCATTATGGTGTTAGCAGTAAATTATTTTTCCCGAATCAACAGTTCGCTGACAACTACGTCACACATCCGGTGCGCGTGATATTGGCTCGCCAATTTAGGACGGGTGCAGCGAAGAATCCACCGTTGTGGCTCTTACTGTTGCTCACTGAACAGGTTACACGTACCGCTGGACATGCACGTGCGTCTCCTAATTCAATTGGTACATGTGCTCAATCGAGTTATCAACTGCAAAACCAAAGTCCATTTGTTTGTAAAGAACTTTTTAAAGCTTTTTATTTTTCCGCACGAGGCAGCTAAAAATCAAAGAAATAACATACAATAGTAAAAATCTCAGCAGCAAACTGTTTAAAACAAAAGGACGCCCGTTTAGCGAAGTTTTCTTTTGGAATTAGGTCTTAAAGTGATGAATATTATGTCAGGAGTTTTGACCAGCAAGACCAAACAACCAAAGCAATACATTAAAAGGAAATAATAATTTAGTCTGTACCCATAGATCGAGTTATTATATAAAACAATATGCGCGACATGCGATATGTATGTCTAAATGTATGACCATAAGGGTTACAAGAGAGGTTCTAACTTGGCCCCGCATCAAACTCATCCTAAATTAAGCCTCATTTTTCAATCGCTTAAATTGAGAAGCATCATGTACTACTTTAAAGAGCTTTTCTCCAATTGTCACGTGTTTATCCGTAAGGCATAATTCCAACACACACGAACAACTTCAGTAGTAATATACACCAAAACTTTTGGAATAATTTGGTGTTAAATATCCAAAACAATTTGGAAAATAAGTCAGAAGACAGTAATGGTGCGTGTATACAATGAGTAATGACCATATGCAAATACTAGTCTTGGACGTGAGAAGTCATTTTCCAGATGACCGAGGTTACCAACTATGTGCAAGCGACCATTGTATACATGCTCAGTATAGTCTCTAGAGAGTTTCGAAAATTGTAAGAAGAGTTCGCGAACGATTTTGAAATCTTGTTATGCTTATATTGTCAATTTATGTACATTTAGAAAAAAAAAGAAGTAATGTTTCAATTGTAAATTGCCACAAGTAAACAGTGAACTAGAATTATGTTGCAGAAAACACTCCAAGCTGTGGATTCGTGGTTTCACCATTACATATGCTATGAACTCTCTTTATATTAATTTACTTATTTTTCTCTCTTTTTTTCTCTCAATCACATTTTGCAATTCATTTTTTTTCCTCAAGCTTATGCATTTGCTGGCCGTAACGCAAATGTAAACTGTGCTATATGCAGTGTTTAACTTGTCACTATTGTATTATGATATCATTTTACTTCACCACTAAGTTTAAAATTGTTAGTAATTGAAGTCTTCGACTTCCGTTCTAATCCTTACTTTCTCATTTTGTAATGATTGTAAATGTTATCCATGCAAATTTGGAAATAAATATGTTTAAACGAAACCAAATCAAACATCTATATATTAAGTAATTTATGTCACTTAAATTACTCAAATGAATAATAATAATAATAATAATAATAATAATAATAATAATAATAATAATAATAATAATAATAATATAAACTTACGATCTGAAGTAAAATCGGCTCCTGAACATCACATGCTTACGAAAGGTTGCTTACATGACTGGACAGGTTTGGGCTCTGCATTTTGTTTTATTTTTAAGCTCAGCTCAAAACCTGGAAGTTCGCTGTTGACCGGTTTTGTGTTTTACTTATGCCGACTTTGGGGCAGGCTCACGCTAGGTTTCAAATAACTGTACGACAAGATGAACGTTGCATTGGTGATTTGACCGAAAGTAGGCAAACGTATGATTTTTGTCGTCAGAGGTGCGGGAGGATGTGATAACTGAAAATGAGGCAAAATTACCCTTGCAATGTTTAAATTCTCCGCAACAAGTTTACAGCAAGATCACAAGGTCAAGTCGATCGGTTTTAGAAACTTGCCCTGAACAGCGGAGATTTAAACGTTTTGTAACCTATTTCTCATGTCAAGAGTTCGGTAAGACTCATTCAACAGTGGGATGTTTTTTATTTATTTGTTGTTGTTGTTGTTGTTGTTGTTGTTGTTGAAAATGGCTCGATCAGTAACTATCATTCCAGCTAGGGCCTTCTCCGTTTATCAAGCGTCTAGATTTCTGCGTTTTCCTACCTGTCAAAGTTTAAAATTCAATCTACATGAGGTAAAAACTGGGTTATCCCACGGGGTAAATAACATTATTATTTCAGACAGTTATACACCTTTAACCCCTTTGTCGGCTAAATCTCAGGAGTTCTCATCTTACTACCCATAAAATAGGTAATACACTAGTGTAACATCTTCGCTTTGATATTTCTAAAAAAAGAGAGAATTTTGTGTGTGTGTTTTTTTTTTTTTTTATCCTTCCAGGAGTTGTAGCCTAACACAAGAGCAGAAGGTCTGATTCGAAAATCGTTTGATGCCTGTAATTATAAAATGCTTTAAAATGTACAGAAAAGGTCAAAGGATCAGTAACTCCGAAATATATCAGCTATTCAGTATTAAACTAGTGAAATACCTTCATATTTTTCTTATGTATTACAAATCTTGAGTTTTTATTTTCCTTTGCAAATTTTCCAGGATTAAAATATTATAACTGCTGGGGATGCTTGACAGATGCCAGGGGCAGCTTTCTTATTTTGAGTAAAAACTCACAATAAATGACGTACATTTACGTAGCAACCAATATTTATATGCGTACACCTTCTGAGGGAGTGAAAAGCAGTCTACTGATCGTTAAACCAGCATACATATTTATTTTTTTTCCGAGGAACTGAAGTGTTGGCAGGTGGACACGATACGAGTGCACTCTTTCATTTAATGACATTTCCAAATTTATTAAACACGATATTATCCAAGCTGGAAATAAAATAAATAAGACCACAATGTCATGGATTTAGCATAACTTCTCTATATGCCTTCCTTACAAACATTTTTTTTTTTTCGTTTTTGTTCAATATGCTTTTTTATATATTAAAGGTGGTATATGCTTGAAACTCTCCGTACTAATCACGTTTTCAGAAAATTTACATACATGTTATGTGTTTTATCTTTTTTTCTTCTGCCATCCTGTGTTTTCAGACGTTCGATGAATAAGTTCTTGATCCGTCTTCACAAAGATATCCAATTGCAACTAGACCTATTTGTACCAAAAGAAAGGCTTAAATGATCTTCTTTTTTTTTCATTTTGATGAGTATATTTTCGATGAAGATAATTACATAAAGTTATGCATAAGTACTACAAATGGGCCTTATGCATAAGTACTACAAATGGGCCTTATGCATAAGTACTACAAATGGGCCTTATGCATAAGTACTACAAATGGACCTTATCCATAAGTACTACAAATGGACTTATACATAAGTACTACAAATAGGCCTATGCATAAGTACTACAAATGGACCTTATGCATAAGTACTACAAATGGGCCTTATACATAAGTACTACAAATGGGCCTTATGCATAAGTACTACAAATGGGCCTTATACATAAGTACTATAAATGGGCCATTTGCATAAGTACTACAAATGGACCTTATGCATAAGTACTACAAATGGGCCTTATGCATAAGTACTACAAATGGGCCTATGCATAAGTACTACAAATGGACTTTATGCATAAGTACTACAAATGGGCCTTATGCATAAGTACTACAAATGGGCCTAAAGACTAGTTACCGGCGGGTGAAACATATGTATTTATATTTCTCAGTTCTTAAGTTTATCAAATGTTTCAATTCTAAAACATTTAAATCAATAAATTATGATATTTTTGTATTCCAATAATTATGTTATTCTCTTTAGAGGGTCAAGTATGTAGATACGTTAACAGCAATGGGCCCAAGGTGCTCAAACCTTGGTATCAGTTTTTTCTCTGGAACAATAAAAAATTTCAAACTATAGCTTTTTATCCAAGTCAATCTTGGAAAATCATTGGAACAAATGTTTAAATGATTTTAAAGACATGCATTAAAGTTCTGTATACGGATGAGTCACTGAAAAGTTCACTAGCCTTTAAGATCAGATGATTTAGGAGGGCAATATCGTCTTAATCACCTCTCAGTCAATTCAATTTACTGCATTTGAATGGTTCAGTGACAGCTCACTTGTTTAATTGGAGTATATTTTTTGGCGCGCGTGACAAGAAATAGGATTATACCTAAATCACCACGCAAATGTTTATGTGACCTTAGTTCAGCTGAGTTAAAAACACTAATTAGTTTCATTTCATAATAACCAAGATCACCACCACACCCGAACAGCAATTAAAGGGTAGACAAATTTTCTAGTCAAAAAGCGAGTAGTGTGCATACTGAGAATTCTAGCGCACTGTTTTTCATTCTAGCTCACTAGGATACGAAAACTCTACAATAAAAAATATAAAAAATGTCTAATGCAGCCAAACTTTACTACAGATATTAAAATGTTGTATGCTAGTATTTTACAGGTAAATAAATATTACAATCCGAGAAAAGACATTTATCCATATGAATACATATATAGCTTTGAAAGGTTTCACGACACGTTTATACCACTAATAGAAGGTTTACTAATCACTTATCAATTTCAAACATATCAAATGATGAATATCAGTATGATTGGGATGTAAAGAAACATTTCAATATGAAAACACTTGGAGATCTGCATGACTATTGCGTAAGTAAAGATTCATGGACCATGAACTTGATATGACATTTGCGAAGAGTTTAGGAATGTGTGTATGAACAATTACAAACTAGACCCTGTACATAATTACAATATTCCTGGGTTAGTACATGATGTAAATCTAATTGCTATTTGATTTTGTTCTTCGTCTAAGAAATATTTTGCAGCCTCGGAAAACTGTTGCCTCAGTTGAAAACCTTGAGAATAAGCCACATTTGGCAGACCTTCGACAGTGAATGAGATTTCTTTCTATCGCTAAGTTGAAAAACATTTCCGGATTACTTTCTCTACGTTTTTGAACAGTATCTAAACACCTTTCAATCTCATTCCTGGAGAATCAAAAGTAACGTTTGGTAGAGTTCTATTAGTTGTTATATCGCTAATATTTCTCCCTTATGATATAGCCATGAAAGAAAATACTTCCATGTGTGTATTTGTCATTTAACGATTATGCAATTGATTCAGAAGTAAGTGTATCATATTCTAGATAGATGTTTTCCGGTTTGTAGTCTTGGCCCATCCCTTCTATCACTTGACTGTGTTACGTTAAATCTGAAATGCCATGGGAGAGCACAAGGATAAACCGGAGAATTATGTATAGCTTTAGTACCAGTATTCTGAGTATCACCCCGCTCCTGATCGTAATTGTATCTATTTATCGTTCATAATGCCGTATTCAATCCTGTTTGTTCTAACCGAATCAGGTAACCGCAAATATTCGTATGTCATGAAGATGGTATAGTCCTTCAACTTGACAAGCTTATCACTTCAGTAGGATATGGTGATATATTTCTAAAGCATTCTATTTAAATTGTTTACCATAGTATTGTTAGCATCTCACTTTATTTTCGTATCAGACGAGTCTAGAAACTACATGGTACAATCAAAATGTTTTGGTCTTAGCTTTGGTATTTTTAATTGTAAAGTTTGTCCGGATTTAATGTTGCTCGATGTGTATGTGATACAATGCTATAATGGACCGAGGTATATAATGCCTTGTGATATTTTTATTGTTGTGAGGAGGCATGTATTTACCGTACGTAGATATCTTTACTATTTATTGTGCTAATAAAACGTCATAACTTTCAAAGAAACGTCATGCACCTACGGTGCAGACTTGACGTTCCGCGACATCGTCAGAGACTTTAAAAAAAAATACAACTTGTAAGCAATAAACACACAAACACCCATCACAAACGCATTGCATATGTTCTCATGTTTCATCTGTTCATGTGAAGATTGGTAAAAAAAAAAACCATAAAGTTTAGGTTGCCTTGTTTTTTAAAGTGTTATATTATTATCTGGGTGACTTAGTAAAGTATTGGTGCCGTGTATGTAGCACCTGCAATAGACGCATATAGATTAAAGGCATCATTCATGTTGTTCAAGTACCAAAGTTTTCACCCAGGTGATCCAGTGTCTTAACTCTGTTATTAAACTCTGCAGTTTTTTTTCTCTACTATTCTTACAGTGCTTTATCGCGTTTTATAGCGTTCGGTTATTTCTTTATTATCACTGTCCATCCTTAGAAGCCAGATTTTACTGGGTGGAAGTCATAGGCTTTTAGTATGCATCAGTTGTTACCTTCATTAACCTCTACCGCTGAGCCTCACATGAAATGCGTGTTCCACTCATTTAATACCTACTGATTCATATGTACAATACACAGTGAACCTGTTTAGAGTAACCTATCACAACATACAATGTATAGCCAATAATATGGAGAGTTTACCATTGAATAAATATATTTATTATTACTTTCAAATGCACTGGTCAGAAAAAGGGCATTCTGATTAGTCTAGGATGTCTATTGTATGAAAAATTGTGTCGTCATGAGCTAACACACAAATACTTAACATATGTTAGTACAGGTTTGGTTTTGTGGGTTTAACGCCATTTTTCAGCACTTGGTAGGCTATACATGGCGGCTAGTACATTTCGCGGAGGAAGAACCAGGGAAAACCCCGAAAAGAACCACCGACCCGCTGAAAACTACTGGCAAGCTTTCTCACATCTATCCACACGATGGCCGAGCCGACAGAGGTGAGATGTCAGTGATCTGCAAAGGCGAGCGTGTTAATACAGCATAAAATGTAGGTCACAGAGACCTTCTTTGGTCATAAGGGTGTACTACTAACAGAGATGCATCCAATTATCAACATCCATAATTCTAAAATTAACAGCACCTATGAAATGAACATTAAACACATAATTTAACCCAAATGAGTCAAACGTAAAGTAAGGGCCATAATGACGAACATTTGCAATTAGGATGTCGTGCTCCTCAAGATACTTCTCCTCGCCAAACTTCATGATTCTAGTGAGGATAGTATGCACACTGCATGCATAAAACCTAGGTAGCCATGAGCTAAACGCAAAAGCTTAACCTAAGCAGGTAAATAATGAAAGGTAAGTCACAATGACATTCTTTTGTGGTATGGGTATGGTACTAAAAGAGATGCATATAATCGTATAATTTAATGATTCTAGTATGAACAGTGCTTTTTCTGTAAAGGTGACAACGAAAATATTGAACATTTCTTCTATGACTGCAATATTACTTCAAAGTTTTGGTACCGTTTTATTTAAAATTTTGCACCTTCTTGCCCAAATATTGTACATTTGTCCGAAAAAGATATATTTTTAGGAAGTGAACAATTGGTCAGTTTATGTAATTTCTTGCTTATTTTGGCAAAATATTACATTTACAATTGCAGATTGAATATGCAAAATCCTACCAGTTATGCTTTTAAGCAAATAGTTGAAATGCATAAGAACATTGAAAAATACACTGCTAACTTAAAAAAAGAGCAACAATTTCTTCAAAAATGGACCTCTATTATTAATATGTAACTTGTGTAAGAATCCTTTCTCTTCTTGCATTTCGTTATATTTATTTGGGTCCAATTTGATGGTCAACAGGAACAAAATACTGTAATACCACACATTCTATGTCACCTAGACGCTGTATACTTGTGTTCGTCTATTTAAATTGTGTACATAAAGAGATTGTGTGCTATATGCATATGTGCATGCGTGTCTGTGTGTGTGTGTGTTCTTTTCTTTTTCTGTAGATTATATTTATTATCCCAAGATTATCTGATAACCAGAAATTTTTGATTGTAAGGTGAACTTGGGGATGGTGTTCCTCGACCCAATGATCAACCTATCACGGGGATAAAAAATTCTTAAAAAAATTAATTAAAAAACCCCACACATTTTAATAAAAGTCACCGAATCTTGAGACATGGCTCACAGTGACCTACTTTTTATGATGGTATAGTACTCATATATATATATATATATATATATATATATATATATATATATATATATATATAGAGAGAGAGAGAGAGAGAGAGAGAGAGAGAGAGAGAGATAGATAGATAGATAGATAACCCATGTTGTCATGAGCTAAACGGAAAAACTTAACCAAGAATGTACAAATAGTGTGCATACACTTACAAAGTCTGCGCCCTCATCCCCATCCCCAGCTGCCAAATGCTATGAAATCCACTGCAAACTATTACCTAGGACCTAGAAAGAAAAAATTGATGCGGTCAGTGGCATACAAAGGGTAAATGGCGCCCGGGGCGACGATGATGGCCCAAGGGGCCAGAATACGAGGCCCCAATTTTTGTCAGTTGTTTTGACCTCTGGCTCCAGGGTCGACCGCACTGTCCACCCCCCCCCCCCCCCCGCCCCCGTTAGTACGCTACTGGATGCGGTGATTGCTTGATACAGCTGACGTTTAGGGCATGTATGACCGAGCTAAAAAGCAACCTTTGAAGAGATGCATCACAACGATGATTCCGAGAGCATTTTTATTTTTGTTTAATTGAAAAATGCACATGTCAGAATTCATACTTATAATATAACTCAAATAACTTTGGAAAATATTGGATTTGTCCTTTAGTTTTCTTGTCATTTCAATTTTATATGCAGGAAACATATTATCAAGAATATTATAGGGTCTAGCATTGCTGAAAGTCTCCAAAAAATGAGTTTTGACGTTAAAAATCCTTTAGACTTCTAAAACAAAAGAAATCTCATACGTTTATAATTAATTATCCCTATGTGCAACGTATTTATTTTTTCAGTGTGAAAATAATAAGATGTTGTAAACACAAAGTATTTTATTACCATACCGCTTTACTGGACTTTGAACTCTTGAAGAATAAACTTGTAATAGACCTCTATTACAGTTTAAAGAACATGGAAGCATCATTTTATCCTTAACACTTAAGTGAGGCATGGTGGAAATATTAAATAACACATTATTACTTTATGATCTGTTTTCGAGTCGGTGACTCTTTAATGTAAGTAATTGTATCCTTGATACAACAATCTCAGCGGTTTGAAATACACAAGACTTTGATATGTTCTTTTTTTATGATGAAAGTTTTATAATTTCTAGAACCTACTGAAAATATGTCAGTGTCTATAGAATACTGTGAAACACTTTATTTTCGTGGGTTTCAAATTTCGTAGTTTAGGTAAAAAGTGCATATTCGGGGATACCTAATTTCGTGGATCTATAATTTGCAAAAAAATAAATAAAATAAAGAAGATGCATATGTCTCTATAAAAGATTATTCCGACATTCATTTACACGCATTTGCGAACAAACAGGTTTAATCCGTACTGCAGTTATTAAGCTGATTAATTAAATTATTCATTGCTAACATATTTCGTAAATGCAGAGATTTTAAAGAAAATGCCTACTTCTGTTTTGACACATGTCTGAGATAACACATTTAATACCACTAGTGTAATCTTAATTAGGTTCTCATGTATTCTTAAAGCTCGCGATCAAAGCATAAAGTTCTAAACAATTAGGGAGTATGCGCTTGAACAATGCCAATGACTGTAAACTTCTTTTGTTCGAAACAATTCTACCAAAATCGCCCCGTGGGAACCCCTTGTTGCTCGATGACCTTGACGTTGTGGTCCAAAATTGGATCCGTAAAGTTCGAATGAATGGCAGTGTTATTAATGCGCGTATTGTGATTGCTGGTGCTGAAGGAATTGTTACAAACGTAGCACTTTGGAGAGACCTGATTGAAAAGGGCTTTGAGAAAGTGGGACTAATCTGGTGATTGTTTATTTAGCAGTTACTTGATATGTGCAAAAATGTATTTATAAACAGGAATTATATGTGCTTTGGGAAATAAAGAAGGACAGTGAGTAAATCTGCCTTTATTACTACACATCAGGTAGTCATTACAACCTTACATGAGTTTTCATGCTCATGAAATTTTGGATTCGAATTAAATTGTAATCAATCAGTTCCAGTGTTCCTCGCCATTCATGTAATTATCCTAATGTATGTTTCACATTTTCAGCACTATAGATAGCCGTGGTATTAAATAAATAAAAAATAAAAATAAAAATAAAAGAAACTGGTTTTGCTTTTCAATAGCATGTGACGGGGGGGGGGGGTGTCGGCTTGGTTGATATTTTGTTGTGACTTTAACTTCGTGGTCTAGCTCACTCACGAAAACCACGAAAATTGGAACGCAACGAATTTAAAGTGTTTCACAGTACTATTGGATTTTTGTAAGCGGGAACTCATTGGAGCTAGGTACTGTTCATTCTGCACAACTTTTTTTTTTTTTTTTTTTTTTTTTACAGGGTTTTGTTTGTTAAAAAAGATGAAGAGGACAAAAATTAGCAACGTGATTACTGCTGCACAAAATTGCGTGCATATCAATTACCAGTTGTTGTGCAAAAGGTGTTGTTGAAAAGTCTGTACATAACTCACAGATTCAAAATTTATAATACACTCTGAAACTGTACCCGTGTCCCTGTTTTACATTACGTATTCCGATACAAGTTTTATATATTCTTCCTTGTATTTTGTTTTATTAGTATTTGTTTAGACAACCAGTCAGATATTGAAGTAAAAGCATTCTTGAGATGTTTTCCTTTTATCGTTTTTATATGCCTCATTTATTCTTGCTCTTGTAAATTTCAAGAACGTTGAGGTAACATTTTATTTTTCACTGAACACTTTGTCTCCATTTCATGTATTTTTTGTTCTAGTTTAGGAGCTGTTTGTCATGTATGGGGTTGACTGAGACGGGCATTGTGAAAATAAGCACAGCTTTATTCGCCTCTTTAAATAAACGGAAGAGAAAGCCCAATATACTAAACAGGGCAATAGTCCATCTACCCAGTAAGATTCCAAAAGGTCAATAAGTTATTAATCCAAATATTACCTATAATGTTTTAAAGGAATTTTGCAAATAAAAATTCCCACCAAATGAGCCAGGCACAATATTTATTATACACCATGTGTCAACAAATGCAAATCGGGGCTGAATCACAGAAGAACACGAGACTTCATTTGCCATCAGGACAACTGGCCCTTGAACACATACATAAAAAGAAGAATGAAATTCAACAATGGTCGTAGAAAAACACCCATGGCATAAATTACAAAAGAACACACATTGCCAATACTGAAAAAGGGGATATACGTCATGTACACAAAAGTTACTTTGTTTTATTTTGAGGTGTCAGGTACATTCTTAAAACACTTTCCACCCCAATGCGCCAAACTTACAACAGACAATTCAAAAGCATTGGCACCAGATAGAATCTCCTGAACGTATGAAGGGCATATTCCAAGAAGTTCCTATGGTTGCGCACCGTAGACCTACAGATCTCAAGGAGCACCTGGTATGTGCCAAGGTAACTTCGAATAAGATCACAGATTTAGGCACATACGGTCGCAAGGACAAGCGCTGCTAATCTGCAAACATATGCCCGATATCAACTAGTTCCGAAATTTGGTAACAAGGGTTAGTTTTACCATTAATCAAAAGTTAGGATGTCGAACCAAAAATGTACTCTATCACCGGACATGCAAAATCTGTGCCACACAATATGTTGGTTAAACCGTTGATTTCATACAACGAATGAATAACCGCATGAGCCACATTCGCAACACAATAAAAACGAAACTCGCCAGCCACTGCAACTCAACCAAACATTCTGTAGAGTCCCTTGAGATGTTACTGATTGAGTCTAACCTAGAGTAGACCGATACAGAACGCATTCGTAAGGAACGATATTGGATACTGCAACTGAAAACTCATTGGGAATATGGCTTAAATTAACAACTCAATCATTCCTACGACAATCTTTATCAAACTTCCATAATTCTTTATATGAATCATTGTTATTATTCCCTGTTCAGTATCACGCTACAACATTCTTATCACAAATTTCCTTGACGGCCTCCTCCACGCATAACTTTAACGGAATATACTATATTTATTACATATTGTAGTATCTGGTCTTAGATGACGTTGCTTTTCGCCACGCAGGGTTTCTGTACTATGTCTTCAACCTTGATGTAGGTCAAAACAATTTGATTATTGTTATAATAGTTTGCTAATCTGACAACATCACAAGATATACATCTAGTTTACTCATTTCAGAACTTCTTTCAATTGCTTCTTCATTATTTTTTCCATTATTGAACTCTTCTGTGTAGATTCCCCCTGTATTTCAAACATGGAATAGTATAGGTTCTCCCTTGGCTTTTGTGTTTAGTGTTTTTGTTTTGTGAATGCAAATTGTCTCTTCCCCTGACGAAGAGCTTGATTAACCAATATATATATATATATATATATATATATATATATATATATATATATATATATATATATATATATATCCGGTTTATCGGTATTTAGACCTGTTTTGATGTTCGTGGGCAAATAAACGTTGATAGAGCTAACTGAATAAATCAGACAGAATTGCTCAACAGATATCATAAAAGGTATTTCTGTTAGTGACCCATGGTAAAAAAAAATCAAACAAAAAATCAGCAATATCCAAGCCCCCAACAGCTCTTGAGATGAAATGAAAGGGAGACGAAGCCAAGCATAATAATCTGGTATAGAATCATCCGCCTAAAATGATGTTATAGAGCCAATTAAATCATTTGTCTTAATTCACAATCATAATTCCTTTTGAAAGATTTTGCAAATGAAAGTTCTTATCGAGCCGCTTCATAACAAAATTAATTAATTGTTTAAAAGTGCATGTCAGAGCTGATTCAATAAGTTTGTAATGCCATGCTAAAGGTGTACGAGGGAATTGTATGGTACAATAAAATCGGTACCAGAGGGTACATTAAACCAGGTATGTGATTTGCATGTAATTAACCTTATGAACATGATTCTCAGGTAAACACTTCAATGTAGACAACCTTTCATGACGCAAATCATCAAGTTATACAACCTCAAGGTCCGTATGTGTAATGCTAGACCTGTCTTTTGAGTTTTATATATTATTTAATTCTAAAACTTATTGACACTAGGAACGTTCCTCATTTATACTCCAAGCTTCTAAACCGGAGTCAACACTCATATTCATGTATGGTGTCTTTTAAAATAATTTGCTGATTTAAACACACACACACACACACACACACACACACACACACACACACACGTGCGCGCGCGCGAGAACTTAAAGTTAACAACTTTCTGTCTTATTACATTGCAACTGTGACAACTCTCATTTTGTTAATAGAAGTAATCGTGCTGGAAAACAAATGACGTCACAGTACCCGCGCTGTGCCACTACACCGGCGGACACAAACACAAAGAGCAGTGATGACATACGCTTAGAAATTTAGCAATTTATCAAAATGTTCAATCTACATTACTGAATCTTTTAAAAGGAAGCTTTAATCAATATTTTCGTCAGTTATAGCGGTACCGTACCGTTATTCATTATTTTCAACAAATAGCATCAATTATCTCTGTAGTCAACACTGTTGACATGTATTTCTGCCCACCACTTGCATACCAACGTGACAAGTCACGTGATTGTGTGACATAGTTCTCCATTTATCCTATTGCAGACCAAATCAAAATTCAAAATTGTATTCTCTCTCTCTCTCTCTCTCTCTGCTAGGTTTCGAGTACAGTCTCGTTTAATCACTCCATTCTAGATTTCAATTTAGAACAATGAATGAATGAATCAATTCTTTTCAAACAGAAGCAAACTTAGTTTCAAACTACATGCTAAAACCGACTGTGGTGCTTTTAGAAAGTTCATGTAATATTATTGTAAATATGTAATGGCATGTTTCAAATGCTAGTATGAAAATATATAATTAAAATAAAATAACTTTCAAACTAAGGATGTGATTTAGCTATAATGAATTTCGTGACTAGATAATATACGTTAATGTCAAGGATTATCTTCATTATTGCAAAGAGTGAATGTTTCTTTGAACAATATAAGAACAAAACGCATTTGGCACGCTGTTCTGAATATCTTTTTTTTTTTTTTTTTACAAAGAAAAGTGATAGTCGATACCAAGCGCGGTCACAGTGGACACAATAACGGCAAGTGGTTTAGGACAATACAGTTGCTAAACTTTTGGGACAAGGAGACGGTGAATGCAGTTAAATCCGCGTGGTTAACAATAAGCTTAAATGGCAACGGCAACATATTTATTAGGCACCGAGCATTTGTTTTTTTAACTTTTTTTTTTTTTTTTTTTTTTTTTTTTGGGGGGGGGGGGGTGAGATTTCTCGATAAGCCAGAATATTATCATTAAATACAGGAGTTCCTTCCATTGAAAGTATTTTAAACTTGGAAAGTCTATTCCAGTGAAAGAGGGGGCCAAAATGTCCCAAACAAAACAAAAAACAAAACAACCTGAAAATCGAAGCTAACGCGCTCACATAACCCCACCCCACCGCACCGCACCCCACCTCACCGCCAACAACAACCAACAAAATGACCCATACTATTCAAAGCCTGTATACAAATAATCAAGGCAGTAATCTTTCTCAAATAATGGATGAACAAGTCAACGAGTCATTCTTATTCTTGACAATAATGATTTTCCCCTAAAAAATGTAACAGGCGAGCTCGTCTGAAATGTATACCATGTGATCAAATTCAAGTCAGGGCAGATTCACACATTTTTACTGTGTGCTGTCTATGCTGCACAAGGTGAATACAATAATGCATGGTCGAGGTGTTAAACCACAAATTAGAAACGGTTAGTATACAAAAATTGAATGTAAGAAATATTTAATTAGAGTGGCTAATGTATTACATAGCAATTCCAAAGTCTGTAAATCCAGGCGCTTTGGGTCTATATATTGTTCTACATCCAAAATATTTAAACATATGATTTCTAGACTAAAGGTTAAAGAACTTAAATCTGAATAAGTGTTCATTACATAAGCTATATTACCAACAGATTTGCTTAAAATCTGAAGCTTTATTTTTTGACAACGCAGAGTTTTAAATAAAATAATAGACTCCGAATATGAATTTGTATGCAACTTCATTCCCAAAAAATCGCTTTGGAACCGTTGTAATATTTAATAAGCTCCAAAATCTGAGTGCATACAGTTATTTAAATATGGTCTGTGAAATGCCGTTTTTTGCATTTATTCTATTTTTTATGTATGTTGAGTACTATTAATTTCACATGTGTGAAAAGTAGTTCACAAATGGGACAAAGAATGTGATACAGGTCTATGTGAAATCATGTCTATTTTCTACGTGTGTATTCTTTTTACACATGTAAAATTGTATTGCACATAATATATTGCATATACAATGTAACATAGGTAAACAAGAATTGTGTATATATATATATATATACATATATATATATATATATATATATATATATATATATATATATATATATATATAAAATAATAATAATAATAATATTTAATTATTTCAAAGATGTGTAATTTTTTTCCATAAAATTAAAATATTATTTTCACGTGTGTTAACCATCATTTTACATGGTGAAATGTTATTGCTCACATATGAAAAAGTATTGTACATATCTGAAATAGTGTCCTATATTCACATGTGAAAACAAAATCTCACACGTGTGAAACAATGTCTTTTCTACATGAAATATTTTACATATGTAAGATTCTTTTCTCAAGTATGTAATTTGTTGTGGGTTTTTTTTACATTAATTGCATATAGGTGATAACTATATAACATACATAAGTGGGGAAATTTGACAAATTTCACACGTATCACGCACTTTACATATGCAAAAATCAATGTTCAAATGTTACAATATAACATGCGACGAAATCAAAATGAAGCGAGTCCTGAATCATGGCCCTTGTTGGAGAAACTTGTCCCATCAAAATGTAATTATTTTGTTTCAGTTTGTTATAAATACACAATATTGGAATTTGGTCATTTTGCATTTTAAGAATACCTTGATTACATTAAAAATTAGGATCCAATATATTATCAGTAAACTTTGTCGTGAAATAATAATAATAATAATAATAATAATAATAACAATAACGACTTTATTAATAGAGGGTGAAATGCGCATAATGCTCATATACAAGTGCACAATAATGACTGTATGTGAGTTTATCACACGACTTCAGTATTATTTAGGTTAATAAACCCATAAGCGTATTTTTTTCTTCTCAATATTACATTATGTTATAGCACATGACGTTATTAGTGTTGTCATTGTGTCTTATAGCCAAAGCCATAATGTCTGAGGCATCCGAACGCACTTCAGAGTAATATTATAGTTTCCTGAATGCACAGGATTATGTCCTTGTCATAAATATCATTTGTATGATGACATATACAAGGTAGGTACTAATTACATTTTGCACAAATTTATTTTCAATAGATCAATAATTTTAGATTACCAACTTATAAATGCATACAATGACAATCCTAAGTGAATTCTTTGAAACCACCATCGTGGAAAAGCACAAAGGCAGAATAATCTTGGTACAAGGTCAAGAAGGTTCAAAAATCATTAATGTAATACCTAATGCAATAATGTAATTTAATGTAATAATAATGTAATCCCCCAAGAGGAAAGACCTAGAGCTGATGTAATTCTAGCCTCGCTTATAGCGAAAGGGGTGAATATGGACGAAATAAAGTTACTCACCAATGCTGAAAAAGAGAGTTTCATAATCCACTCTAAAAGGAGTAATAAATTACTCCTTCCAGGTCCCATCATTATTGATGGGAAAAGAGCCTAGGTGGAGGAAGCCCCTGCACTTGAAAGAGAGATAGCGCCCAAATACATTGAAGTACACCTCACGGGGGTACCATTTTAAATACCTATGAAGGGTCTGCGAAAGAGATTTGGAAAGAAATACAATCTGAAAATACATGAATCTAAATACGCCACATACAAGGCTTCCAGGAGATACAAACTGGGCTTTTGTATAAAGATCTGGTTTTGAGGATGCATTTGGGACCGAACAGTGAGCCCCAAGAGAGAAAATAAATAATAATAATAAAAAGATAAAAATAAAAATAAAAAAGCATTTAACAAAGAAACAGAAGCAAAGGGAGGTAAGAATAAACATACAGAAACAACATAAAACAGCTGCTAATGCAATTGAACTCACTTCAGAAGAATAAAGTACACAACCAGAAAAATGCAAGGAGGAAGAGCTTGAAGAAGAACCACAGGTGGGAAAAAATACAAAAAGATAAAAAGATGACACGGAATTCGAATCTCAGAACACTCTGAATACAAATGAAAATCACACCCTCAACCTGCCACTTACTAAAGAAAAATAATAGATACACAATGGCCAACATAAGCGGAAACAACAGTAATATCAAGACAAACTCAAACAGGTAATGTGTAACCCAAAATAGGCACCAACAAAGGATAAAAAGAAGAAACAAAACAGCTGATAAAATCTGAATCTAGTACAAGCAAATGCTGGGATATGGATGATCAACTTTGGTGAAAGCAGTACGTGCGAACTAGCTCCCATGAGGTGTGAATTTTGTCGCAATTTCATCCACATAAAACACCTTATAAGCAATGTAAAGTGGAAGCAATCAAAACAAATTTCCTAGCTTTCAACATAAAATCAGCTTTTCAAGTTTCGAATTTTGGAAAACCATCCAGTTTCTTCGATAATAGCATATATAATCAATGTTACAAATAACTTTCAAGGGGGAAAAATATGAGCACATGTCACCATTACACCTCCTTAGACAGGAGTTCCCTAATTTATGTAGGGATACCCTTCTCAGACATATATCCAACACAAAAAGTAATGCAACTAATATGTATTTAAAAAAAAACAAACACATCAGGTGCACATACCTTTTGTACATAAGGAATAGGGAGAGGATAAAGCACATATACAAAATCACAAGAATAACGGAAATTTACATGAAAACATATATTAATAAGCGTATTACGTTTTAAAACATGATCACGTACACACCATACATAAAGAAGCGCACCTATTAAATTAATATACAATTCAATAGGAATGTGATATTTTTAGCGCCCGTCCCCTGACAATAACAGAGTGAAATCAACAAAACATATATACACAGAATAGCACCACACAAAGAAGGGAACGTAAACATCAACTTTAAAAACAGACCTTAAGGGCAAAGGTCACAAGAAAGAATTCCAGTCTCTACCGCTCAGGTAAGGAGCTATGATTAGCAGACCATCAGTTAACACACTAATAATACCAATAGGGAAAGCCACACTAACATATATCTAACAAGTTCTATGTACATAAATGATTAATACACAAGGGAAGGGAGAAGACATGGCAGACAAGCACAATCCCAACAATAACAGTAATAAACTAATTTAGGATAAAAAATATCAACACGCGTGTCCTGTTCTAAACCACACTATCATGCACACATAGTACATAACTATCTAATTTTCTTCTCTTAGGATATATACATATGCAACGCTAATTAATTTTATCCTTTTAGTGCCCGTTCCCTGACAAAGACTGAAGGATTAAAAAATGAAAACAACAAATATGCACACATCAATGTACCACTCACAAATTGGAACATCAATATAGCAAACTAGACCTTAATGGCAAAGGTTAAAAAGAAAGAAACTTAGTCTCTCCAACGGGGACAGACACGGGTATATTGCAAGGAAACTCACCTGAGATGATTACATATCACTAGTTTGTGTCGGGCGGGGGGGGGGGGGGGGGGGCGGGGGGGCAGGTGGCGGGAGGGGAGGGAGTACGAGCAAAAGAATCCGAAAGTTTTAATTTAGCAAAATATTTAGATATAGATATAAAAGATGGGGATTCAGGCCAACAAAGTACATTACTAAATTTAAAACAACGTGAAACTCCAATCAAATATTCTTGTTACAAAATTCTAATAATTTTTTTTTTTTTTTCTTTTTTTTTTTTTTTAGGGAAAAAAACCAATCCACAAAAAAGCCTGGGATGCTACAGGTAAAACTGACAAAAACGCCTTTATATTTCGGGAAAAATGGGACATCTCTAAAGTTCCAACCAGTAAAAATATGCTGGGACGGGACTGTGAGGTATCCACAAATAAAAAACTTAGCTGTTGCCAAGCTTTGCTTATGATTAGACTCGGAATGCAGGCGTACGCACAGATAACTATTGGCTCAGATTGGAATAACAATTGATTTCACCAGTTACCGACCATTTAATTTGTTTTCCGGGGTGAACGGAGCTTGAGCAAGAGTTTTATTTTCTTCCATTATCAAGTCGAGCAATTAATTCACCTAATAATATAGGACACACTAGCTGGGAGGGTAGACAAAAAGCCTGGATTAGAAAATAATAAAAACAATCTCCCAAATCCAAGCCTGCTCCCTCCTTTGTTTAAACATGTTTTATTGTCACAATATGAAACGATGGTATTGGGTACAAATTCTAACAACTTAAATTAGCCCTCTCCCTACATTATACAAGTATTGCAACATATTTCAACATGACAACAGTGACTAATAATGAAAACTTATTGGAGAGAGAGAGAGAGAGGGGGGGCGGGGCACAATGACAGCATTCGCGATTTGAATAAGTTATTGAAATCGTCCGGTATTGGTTATATATTTGCATACATGTTGTATTATTCTATATTTTTCATTTTCATCACTCTTTCCCTAAAGCAGTAAATCTAAGCTCACAGCTGGATATGTCACTGCGGGTAATTTTCTCATCAACTCGGTTCGTTGCTGACTATACTTGGGACAGAACATGAAGAAATGCATGGTGGTTTCAAAAGAGGACAATAAATATAACCCAGAACCAGTCTTGAGATCAAACGGAAGGCAAGCGAAACCTAACATAAAACTCAAGGGGGTAATCGACCTTCTCAAAAGATAATATAAAAGTCAACTAGTCGTTGCTATAAATTTATACCATAGGTTTGATGATGTAAATAAAACCTACTTTTAATACGAACTCTAACTTGACGAGATTTTTGCAATATTTACGAAGGTTCAGAAATGTATGCCAGCGATGAGTAAGATATTTTCAATGTCAAATCTAAGATGTACAAGGAAATACCAATTTTTGTATTGCAGTTAATCAAAGACGCGCACATTTTTGGGGTTAAATAAAGGCCTTCCGCTTGTTCAATTTGCACCGTAACCATTGAAGCGAGAACAAAAATGTTTTGTTTTTGGTGACTTAAGCGTCCTCACTAAATTCACGAAAGGTTATGCTTTCGATAATATTTGTAATTTACAGCACAGTAATGCGAGGGCGGAATGTTAAGAGTAGGGTTAGATGCTATAATGTGAGGACGGAGTGTTTAGAGTAGGGTTAGATGCTATAATGTGAGGACGGAGTGTTTAGAGTAGGGTTAGATGCTATAATGTGAGGACGGAGTGTTTAGAGCAGGGTTAGATGCTATAATACGAGGACGGAGTGTTTAGAAAAGGGTTAGATGCTATAAAACCTCCAAGTATAATTATCACTTTACAGATTAATAACTTAAATGTAAATAACCTTATACTACGCATGCAAATGTTGTTTAACCCAATGACTTTTCTAAATGTTGAATCTCGCTGATGCAGAGTTTAAACTACTATGTTATTATAGAAATTTACTCGAACTTGAAAAACAAAAACATGTTATTTAAATCACTATAATAGCAATTACAACTCGATAACATGGTTCTGTTGTCAATGCTTCTTGACACGAGTGCACGTTCATATATACATGTGGTGTCTGTCAGACTCTTTTTGTCATATTTTCATTTTATTTAAAAATTGTTTACAATAATAATTAGAAATATAAAAGTTATTATTTACTTTCTCTTAATATTATATATTTCAATGTTGACATCTTGTTGTAAATAACAGGTTGCTTATTTACTGATGATCTTACTAATAGTTATCAAAATAATTGAATTTGAGTGTATTTCATATTGAGAGGCCAAAATGAAAGAAAGTTAAAGATTTACTAAAAATTGCTAAGTTCATTAATAACTTAAAGGCATAGTTCAGCAACTTTATATTGTATATTCGGAGTGCAAGAGTTTGAATGATTTGTTTCTGGACTTTATTCTGTAAGAATGAACCAATCCATTGTTCTAATAACAGGAAGATATTAAGCTTTAATACTACAAGTTACTAATGTGACTTTACTCATTTCATTTATTACCAATACTTGATGGCGTGTACAAAAAATATCTTTCAGTAAAAATTGAAAGACCCACCTCCTCCACCCCACCCCCCAACAAAAGCCTAAAAAAAACTATTGAGCTACAAGAAACAGTCGCGGATTTATAGGAGGATGTGTGGGATTTAATCGAATCCTTCTTTCCAGTCAATTTACTCTAAAGTTTCACTGTTAACCCTAAAAAGATTTTAATTTTAAGTAAAACGAAACACCCACTTCTCAACTCGAGCCCCCTTGAAAAAAATCATGCCACCCATATTGAGATAAAATTCACGGATAATGAAGTTTTAAATAATGATATTATTACATGATGTTATCGATATGAAGTTTCATAAACACATCTCATATTTATTTCATTACTGATGCAATTTACGAGGCATCCTAACTGTACTTTTAAGTCATTTCACAACTCAGAGTTTTAGTATCGTTACATTAAATCAGTAGTTTTCGTCATGCGATACATAGAAACATACATGTGTGCATATATGACTTTTCACTTTGTTACAGGACGCTAGAGCTTCCTCTTTATTAGATTTGGTTTTTGGCGGATGTGTGTTTTTGGGGTGTTTTTATTCTTTACGTAGAAGAGTACACTTTGTAGGACTGTCTTTCTCATATTTACACAAAAATATATAATATAATAAAATAATAGTGTACCCGTCACACACCCTGTAAATTGAATAGAGTAGCCTACAGATACAGAATAGCTCATCTCCCAGGGTGTGGAACAACCGGATTTTTTTCAGCTTTATTCGCTCAATGATAACTGCTGAGCATGCGCAGCACTGCATCTAGTGAGCTGAGGTGTTCCGTTCACAGTTAAAGTAAAACTATACCCGCCAACGGAATCGGTTTAGGTAGATACAAGTTCTTCTTATTTATTCGTAGAACACAGATAAAGAAATAGACAAACAGTTTTATTTGCCTTTAAATATGTATCATTGATTAAATATTATGAACTTATCAATGAAGATTATAAATAATATATAATTAGAACTTTTCAGATATGTCTGACAGTATCCAAACGGTAAATCCATAGACGTTCCATTTCAGAATTAATATTGAATGATGCCCATTTGTACAGTTATTGTACGAAGTTTTTAAGATTGTAACATTTTATAATATCAGATATTAAAATTAAAAATAATGAAATTATTTTTTTTTATTTTAATAAATAAATTATTCAAAAGAAGTACCTAGAAGTGATGGTACATTTTTAAATAGCACAATACTAATGTATTGATATTTTTTGCACTTTTTGACAAATGATAAATAAAATAATAAAATTTCAGTTCCATCATTATTTGTTAAGCAAGTTTCATTATATATACAGCAGTAGGGAAAAAGAAAGGACTGGGCTGCTATATGTATAAAGAAAGTTGCTGCTGAGAAATAGAAATGACCAAAATCCTTGTAAGCAAAATACTTTAAAGCGGGCTCAGCCGAAGTAAAACAAATTTTGAACGTCTGTTTCTGACACATCAAAAAAAGCGGTGGTGTCACGGAATTGTGTGTACTTATGTCAATGTGAACGAACATGTACTCGGTTTTCGTACAGCGTTACCCGAGGGCAGATTATTTTTCGGCTTTAGCTATTTCAAAATACTGAGTTCGATTCATCCTATGCTGCACGTGCAAATTGCCTGCAGTGAAAAACCCAATTACCTCGAGTTATCTGCCTGCGCATATTCACCACAGCCAGGGTACTTATAGAGTGAATTCTCTACGTATATGCACATTACAACGAGACTTGTCAGGAAGCTAACCACTTTACGGGAGCAATCTTCAGCTGTATAGCTGTTTTTAGTTTGGTGATGGGGAATCGTAGAACTCTGTGGGGTTCCTTGTAACCTGTATGCTGCTGTCTGGTGACGTTGGCTCAGAAGAGAGTACTGGTGTTCTCGCAATAAGGGATCAAAGCTTCGCGACCAGCGGGTCTGTTTTAAATGAGGAGACTCTCGAAGGATCCTTCAACAGACTGGGAGGGGCGGGCCATGAGTGGTGGCTCCATGATCATTGTCTAGAGCTGTGGAACCGGAAATACATCTTGGTCGTCAACTGGACGCCACGATATGTATATATGTTCCATTTTTGAATTGATATATTCCACTATTTCTATATGAGCATAAATTAATAATTCAATATCGCTAAATGAGTGATAATCCATAATACATGCATCCTATTTGGGGATAAATGATATATTATTCATATTTGGGTATAAATCATATATTTTGGTCACCCTTGGTGTTGAATCTTACATTGTTTGTATTCGAGTGTAAATCCTATACTTTCGTCATTCTTGGTGATAGAAACGGACAGTATCCATATTTGTGTACAAATTCTATACATTGATCGTCCATAGTGATATATCCATATATCAATCATATTTGTTTATAAGCTCCATACGTTGATTCTTGTTTGATTTTTTGAAGTAACATATTCTGATTAGTCCCATGTTAGAAACTATATCATTTCCTCATATCAGTTGTTGAACTCGGTGCGCATCATTCTGTTAAATCCATTGTGGGACTTTATGCGCACGAGTATGGTGTCAGATTCATTTATCTTTCAATTACACTATAAATAAGCATCTCATTAACGAAATTGCTTTCGGTGTCCGGCTTCATCCTGTTACAGGTGTTTTATATATATATATATATATATATATATATATATATATATATATATATATATATATATCAGGTGCATATTATTCTGGATATATTCTTATATCTTTAATCATGTAAATATGACAATAAAATTTTATGAAAAAAATCTAGCTGTGTTGTATAGGTTACCATTGAGAAGTAGAAATACCCCAAACAGTTGTAGGCAAAATACTTTAAAGCGGGTTCAGCCCAACCAACCCAGTTATTGAGAATGTGTTTCTGACCACACTAATAACAATAGAGTGACCAAATACAATAAATTTACCAATCAAGTTCATATATAATCTTAGAATTTATACCTATTGGATAAATAGTATCCAGACAGAGAATCCAATATGTTTCGTTTAACAGACTTTCCATTTCCGAATTAACAATATCTATTACCTTAAATAAAAAATCTAGTATATGATCGAATCCGTCATTAAAGCGTGTGGAAGCATGAGATTAAAAAGATGGACCAATACAGTTATTTATGTCAAATCTATGTTTGTTCATGCGTTTAGATTCTTGCTGATGGGTTTGTCCAATATATTTCGTTTTACAAGTTATCAAATAAATAACATTAGATGTTTGCACAGTTAGTATTATAAAAAAAAACGCATCTTAAGTGTTTCTTTGGTATTACTGCTACTGAAATAACTATTTTGATTAATGAAAGAACAGTGCGAACATCCGGGTATATTATATTTAGTGGATGAACCACGACTTTTAAACATTTAACAACCTTAACTCATTTAGTATTGAAATATGATAATATTGTGAAATCTGATCACAGAACCAACATGCCCTACTATCCAGTTATATTCTTCATACTTAATAGACATACTTATATTTCATCTTCGCTTTCTATTATTATTTATACTTATGTACATATGTTAAGTTCTTCCATTCAGCTTTATTTCATCACTGCGTTCCTTATGGAATATGTATACACTTACAAGAAAACGTATGTAATAGTTAACTAATCCTTATGTAATTACATTCTTCCTTTTACTTCTACTGATATCATACTTCTGTATGCGATTGTACAAATTTCTCGTATGTGCTACCAAATATAATACTTTTCTGTCCTATACCAAACAGCGTCATCACTTCATATACAAAATAATGTGTTCAAAAATACCATTCAAAACAAACCATGCAACAGCAAATTCTATGCAACAAACAAACTAAATTCCTTCCTTTTCACACATTTCATGCATATTAGCCTCAGTTACAACTCTCTTAAATGCCATTACTCTTGCGTCCTCTGGTGGTACTTTTCTAAAGAAACAACTTTATTCTTGTTATATTCTCAACTGGTTGTCTATGCTAAAACGTTGTATTGCATGGCTTCTCAGTGTGCTAAATTTTGATTGGTTAAATCGTTGGAAGCTGTCTTTACTAAAATGTCATATCACCCATATGTGAGAAAACGATGGTGATATGTATCCAACGGCTCACCTGTCGCCCCAAACGGAACATCCTTGGTCTCCTCCGTCAGGTCGAGAAAGGAGAAAGAAACATGGGTTGTAATTCGCCGCCATTGATAACTATATTTGGAACTACTTTTGTTCAAATGGCATAATATGGCGGCGGAAGGAGACAAAGTATATTTGGAACTACTTTTGTTCAAATGGCATAATATGGCGGCGGAAGGAGACAAAGTCACAATCTGAACATTATCGCCCATTTCTGTCGCAACATATGTGGTGCGAAGTGCCGGAGGCGAATCACCAAACCCATCAAATTTATGTGTATTCCTACAACTACATCTGAGATTTTTAATGGATTTGACGGAAATGGCCGAGCGATGTTCAGATTGCTGCCTTCAAATCGTGAATGTTCTAAATTGGGACCACACAATTCCGCTCGAGTATACATCATGCATCACTACTTCGCAACGTAATGTTGCTTTTCTTGTCTGTCAGTCCTTTTGTCTGTCGGATTTTAATTTTAAATGAAAGAGTTTGTGGTTCAATTTTCTAGAAAAAATGTTTCTGAAAATATCTTGTTTATAATTAAAATCAGTGTTTTGCCTAAGAAATGTACAAGCCTACCTTTTATTGAATTCTTCTGTCCATTTTTTTTTTGTCATTAGTAAAAACTGTATAGTGTTTATCTTAACACCATGAAAACCAAAAAAAAAAAAAAAACACATCAGAAAATTAAAAGCCATGTAATATAACATTTTAGTGACTTTTGATTTCGATTTGTAAAAGAATGTATTAAGCCCCCCCCCCCCCCCCAAAAAAAAAAAATGGCATTCACCTCACCCTGTGACCTCGGTGAAATTCGTTTATCGGGGGTTGATAAATCCTTTTGTCAGGTTCATTACAAGTCAAGTATTGTATTTGATCATGCGACGAAAAAATGTGCCCTATTTCTGTTAGCCCAGACACTGTTGCGTGCTGTGCGTTCACCCCAGCTTCCATCATCAGATGAATGTAAATAGTATGAACTGAATAAAACGTTGACATGGCGTTATGCATAGAAGAGGGACTTTCCGTCGTCATCTGACACTATCAACATCACGTGAGCAAGAGAGTATGATATACGGTTCCACAAGTTCATCAGATGACTAATCGACAGCGTGTTAATACAAAATGCAGTCATACTCTAGCTTGCATTATCCACCAACAATCAGTAATGGAATGTAATTTGCGTCTATTTATCTGTACGTCCGTCTGTATACTCGTCCATCTCTCCCGTCATTCGTTTATTAGTCTTTTTGTTTGAAATGAAACAGTTTCGGAAATCAATGAAAAGATTTTATTAAATAATTGTATCTGAGTTCAAAATGAAGTTGAAACTCGTTTAATGATTCCAATTAGTTTTGCTCTCTAGAGTTCGTAAAAATAAAATTATTCAACGTGTTTTGATCTTTTCCTTTCAATTTTTAGCACTGTTGTATCATCTTTTGTTTGAAAGCGCTCTGCATATTTCTTCATTTCAATTAAATACATAACATGATTCAGACTAAATGCAATTTCACGAGGAGATATCAGTTTTAAAATAATTTCATTCTCCGTATCAAATCAGCATTATACCATAGGAGATGAAGAACGAATAACTGTTGCACTGACTTTAAAAGCATTGTATCTGATGTCATCGTGTCAACATCATTCGACACTAAATGATAGACTGTATTTAAACAGTGACTTGCGCATACAGGGATTGGAAACTCCCTATTGATATCGCAATGCTCCAAGAGATGACGCTTTTCTATCAAATCTCGCGAGATTTAGTGAGAGTGAAAACAAAGGCTTGGGACGGAAGGGCGGATGGATTATGCTGCCTGTTTTAAGATGATATGGATATTATTTGAATAAGCACAAGCGTGCGTCCCTTATTTTAAAGTTCTGAGGGGATCATCTGCGTATTTTCTTTGTACTGCTATTTAAGTTTTGTTTAAACTTGGTCAAAACTAAAAGCGCTTCAGAACTTGAAGACTCTTTTTTGGTTAGTTATGATACCTTTCTTCACGTACATCATTTTTATCACTGTATGTTATAAGACATAATTAACATCGTGTAAATAAACACAAGAGCTTGTTCATTAGTTAAAAGTTTTAATATTTTCTGAATTGTAAAATTTATGTTATTGAGTTTTTAAGTTAAACAGTTTTGGCGTGGTTGACAATGTAAACAATTCACCGCAGGGCTATAGGGAACGGGACATAAGACAAGAGTTGAGGAGTTTCAGATCCCTGTATGTATAAGCCCCTGATAAAAAAAATTCTACTTGATCCCTCACCCCTTCCCCATTTTTGTTTTCTTAAATCAGTAAAATCTGGAAAAGGACCTTTGCCACTTGAGTACATATGGGAGTTGCGGCTAGTGCGAGTGTACCCCTATCTTTCTTAATCTCTGTTTATTATACCGATGGGTTGTTTACTACCAATAAGTGGACCACAAGAAAGACTTGAAAAATGTAAATATATTTGCTGCGTTTTCTTAAATTTTATGTTCCCTGCCCTTTTCTGAGTTTTCAGACATTTTTAAATATCGTTCATGCCCTTTAACCGTCTAGACATAGGCCATTGGCAACTTACATCAACTTGCATGCTACAATTTGAAATAAATAGCACTAATTTCGTTTCAGGAGCAAATTAAAGAATTAAATGATCAAAGTAGAGCTATAAAAAAGAAGCAAGCCACTACAACAATAAATGCATGATCAAGAACGAGAACGACAGCAAAACAAACAAACAACCATTCCCCCCACCCCCAAAAAAAGAAAACCTAAAGCAAAACAAAAGCAAAATAAAACAAAAACAAAACAACAACAACAACAACAACAACAACAACAACAACAACAAACAGAAAAAAACACAAAGGTTCTGCAGTACGTGGTATCTTTCCTTTGAATGTCGTTATTGTAACAAAGTTTTATGCTTACGTAGCCAAGACAGGAAAACCTAGCATATATGGGTACGATCTGTACACATATAGAAATATTGTGTCATATATGGGTACAATCTGTACACATATAGAAATATTGTGTCATATATGGGTACAATCTGTACACATATAGACATATTGTGTCACATATGGGTACAATCGGTACACGTATAGACATATTGTGTCATATATGGGTACGATCTGTACACAGACAGAAATATTGTATCATATATGGGTACAATCTGAACACATATAGAAATATTGTGTCAAAGTTTTAGTTAAATACGGAAACTAATGTTAAAAATGCTTGATTTCCAAGACCTGTAACATTTTTGACGATGATGTCGCGGAAGATGACCGAAAAGTGATACATATGTTTTACCATTTACATGTACAGGGGAGACCAAAAAATGAAATAAATATTTCATAGAACACATTTATCGTTTAGATGATGACGATGATAATGAGGGTGATAAAATAATAATAATAATAATAATAATAATAATAATAATAATAATAATAATAATAATAATAATAGTGTTGATAATAATAATAATAATAATCTACTTCAATTGCTTCTGGATATAATACATAAAGTAATAGGTTATTGTTTCTTTTATTTGAAATTTAGTATATTTCCTAGCCCCCCCCCACCCCCCCCCCCCCCCCCCCCCAACCACCACCACCATAAATCGAAGAAAGAAAGAAACACATATTTCATCGACAGTGAAATGTTCCTAAATCGACATATGTATAGCCCGGTTTTCTCTGCAGACTGGCCACACGTTTCGTTTGCTTCTGTTAACTAAAACATAAAACATTCTATTTGCTCTGCCTCTTATTGGATAGTTAAATTGCAAAAATACGTTTTTATAAGATTACATGTTCCTTTTTTAATTTCATTCAGTCATCCGATTTCATCTTTCTCTTTGTCTCATTCTCGTTTTTAATATTATTTCATACTTATATTTATGCTATTGCAAATTAGAATATATTAGCGTATTTTGATATTGTAAGAATATTATTCAAATTAAGTTAATCACAAAATTATCACAATAATTGATATATCTTGTAAAGTAATCATTCCAAGGCCCCAACCCTGACATTACTTATTGCATATTGTGGGAAATTAAAAATTAAAAATAAATAAAAAATAAATTGATAAAAAGATCACGACGAATATTCTCGTCCTAATAAGATCATTTGAATACTTATCAAACATCTATATATCTGACACCTCTATAAAACGGCCACAATTGTTGGTCTCAGCATATTCCGGTTTATGGAAATTTTACTACAACGTAAATTGGAAAGGGAAGCTGCAGATTACGTCGCCTAAAAAAAAAAGGGGGGGGGGGGGGTAAAATTTTTACATTATTCATCCATCCATCAACGTATCCTTTCATCAATATTGTAAAGATTCACTTATCCTTATGACAAAAACATTTGAGATTAATAAATTCTCTTCGCCACCTACCTGATATCGGTTAGAATAGTTGATAATCACAAGTGGAGTGCTGAGCACGTGGTTTACACTTCATGTAACTCTTCCGCGAAACCAAGTTTAAATTGAGAGAAAATAACCTGGAAAAGACACTAGGTATCTATTGAACACAGATAATGCAAAGGAATCAGCCCCTCAGGTTAGATTGTTATCGTTTCCCCGAGAATAAATAATGCATGAGTATGTACTGGGACTATAATCTGATAAACAACTAGGCGATGCAGCACTCGCTTAAAAAGATAAATACATCATATATTTTGCTACTAAATCACTCGCCTTTTGCGTGAACGTAATTCGAGAAGGATCTCTTGAAGATTTATTGGGATATTTGGCATATGATCGTGGTATATTTGATCGTGTTTACTTTTATGCAAATATGTCTAAAAGTAGAATGGAAGACTAAACAAATAAACGGCTTGATTGTATGTATCAGTAAAACTGTGTAACTCAGGTTAAGTCGGTCTTTCCATATTGGTTACTTTGATACAATGAATTAATAACGTATTGTGTAGATGCTTCATATGTAGAGGCAAGTCAAGAATTAGCTGCTGCCATAATTTGCTGTATGTTTAGTATTTTAGTTTTTAGTCTTGTATATTTGTTTGCAGCTATTAGTTACCGTAAATGTGGTTTATGTTGCTTACACTGAGTTTTAGATAGATCCCCTCCACCAGTTTAGATGCATATTAGTTACTTCAGCTCTGTCGCATGTGACGTGAATGGCTTTTAGTTCTTATATTTTGCATACAGCTTTTAGTTCAATAGCTTTGCTTGTAATTTTCAGTTACTTATAATTCCTGTGAACTGTTCTCATATGTTTCCCTGTATTTGCAGTTACCGTTTATACTCGCGTATAAACCGAGTCATGCAAATGCAAACAACATAGACCCTGATCTGCCGGCGCATAATGCGCCGGCAGATCAGGGTATATGTTATTTGTTCTACTGATTAGTGTTTACAAACTACACAGACCAGATCTGCCGGCGCATTATGCGACGGCAGATCTGGGTCTATGCAGTTTGCGCTGGTATCACATTATACGCGAGTATATACGGTAGTTGATCTAAACCGCTCTGTCGTGTGATATATATGCTTCCAGTGCATACACACTAAATGTGTAATGTGTTCATTCTGTGCGTCTGTGCATAGTCTTGTATATTTACTATTTGTATGTATGTAAAACGGTATCATAAGCGTGCATTTGTTAGCCATTACGCATGTATATTTTAACGCTATATGTAATTTTAGATCAGAATCTATTAGTGTAAATTGATTTCTCTGCATTGAATCTTTATAAAGATATTTGTTCATGAGTGGGTGGGTGGGTATCTATTATTAACATAGAAACAAGATTTGTATTAACTAATTACATAATAAAGTATGTATGTATGTATGTATGTATGTATGTATGTATGTATGTATGTATGTATGTATGTATGTATGTATGTATGTATGTATGTATGATGTATGTATGTATGTATGTATGTATGTATGTATGTATGTATGTATGTATGTATGTATGTATGTATGTGTGTATGCATGTATGTATGTATGTATGTATGTAGGTAGGTAGGTAGGTAGGTATGTTACAGTTAATGTTTATTGTTTATAGTCGGTAGCTAGTTCCAAAAAGATAATGTTTATTATTATATAAATACAAACCATCTTTGAATAAAATTGATCTATGTCTGTGTTTATGTCTACCCTATGTACCGAGTATAATTTTAACCCAACAGTGAACTGCACAGATCCAGATCTACCGTCGCATATTGTTAAGGCAGATCTGTGTTTATCTGTTCGCTTATGAGCGTAAATAGAATGAACACTGAAGACCGTGTTCTGCTGGCAAACTATGCGACAACAGATCATGGTCTACGCAGTTCAAAGCTCGATGACCATTATACACGGATATTGACTGGTAGTCCGCTGAACAGTTTGATTACCGTCAAATATGTCTCTAAACGTCACATTTTGAATAATGGGAAGACTGACTTTATTGTAATTTATTAATATAATGTGAATGCAGACAATCATTTTCGACTACTCACTCCAAACCCATCAACATCGTCATTGTAGATGTACGTTAGACAGTGCTGTGAATTTTTTTAACATGACGATTTCGAAAATTTACTCTCTCTCTCTCTCTCTCTGCCTCTCTCTCTCTCTCTGTCTCTCTGTCTCTCTCTCTCTCTCTCTCTCTCTCCAATCTTGATCTATTCCACCGGAGACTGCTGGAGACAGCGTCTCACGTCATTAATAACTATCGCACTTGGTAACACCGATCTGTGGAATACCAGCTAAACTTAAAGCACTGCTTAGCCGTGGGTTACCATTATGTAAACACGGGAAAGATCAAACGATAAATCCTGTTATATAATAATGAGCCGGTAGCACGTGTACATGTATCTGCCAAAGTTTCACTCGATTTTCGTAATCTATGCTGTATAGAAATATACTCAAAATGTCATTACTGTATGATCACTTAAAAGATAAAACATTATGAGATCATCTACACATATGCATTGAAACATGCGTATCAAATTTAATTTGCGGTTTTTGTGTGATCTTGCTTACAAGATTATCAACAGAAAGATTTTAGGTTCATCTTCCCCACTCTTTTCCCCCACCACAAACACTGATAAAAAATGTAAAATTCGCTGAAACGTTTTTAGAATGTAATCAGATCATCTTCAAAGACACGTAAATGTGCCTACCGAATTTAATTTGCCTAGGCTGAATATTTTCAAAAGAAAAGTGATCAGAAGGCCTTCACAAAAGTCCAAAAAATGAAAAAAGATCACAAAATACACAAGCTGCCTAAGGGTAGTGCAACCTAAGTAGGCTATCCACTACTTGTACATTTAAAACACGATTCCTAAATTTCATTTATTTACGTCAAGTGGTTTTTGCGTAATCGTGATGACATGTTAGACCGGAGGGACGTACAGACTGACGGACAGGGTAGGAATCGAGAGGTCCCAGCTGCAAGCAGTGGCAAGATAGAAAATTAGGAGTAAATCTACGAGACGTTCAATTTATGAAACGTATTATACCAACTTCCGCGTTTCACTAAAAGCGACAGTTCAGTTCCTATGTATATACTCATGTATGTGTGAATAAAGTTATGTATGTAAGCATACCTACATAGATATTACTACATGTCTGTAGTAATGATATATACTGCCAAAAAAAGTATAACAGGTCTATTTAGATGCAATGTCAATTTTTATGCCAGAGGCACATATGTTTAATATATATATATATATATATATATATATATATATATATATATATATATATATATATATATATATATATATATATATATTTTCGGGAGGGAGCAAAAAATTACAATTTTTATTTTGAAGTAATGCAGGATGCATTTACAGTTAAACGTAGTACATGTTTTGTCTGTTGTTTCCTTTTACATGATTTGTATTTTATCATTTAATATGATAGCATTTGTATTCGCCCTTTTTAAGTCGGGCGTATTATGTTAAGGTGTTGTTCGTCTGTCCGTCCGCTAACATTTGCTTGTCTGGCTCATAACTTTGTAACGATTGGAGAGATTTTCATGAAACATTGCGCAAATATATATAATAACAAGAGGGACTGTCGCGTTCAATAACCAAGCCCCCTGCCTCATGGTCAAGAGCGAAACAACGGAAAATGTAATTCTCTGACTTGTGTCCGTGTCTGGATTGTAAAGCTTGAACCATTAAAGATATTTTAATAAAACTTTACCCAACTAGGTATCATAACTAGTAGATGTGACAGGTACCACAGCCACTACGATTGCCTCAAGTTCAACTGACTTGTATTCTGTCTGGAGAATAACTTTTGAACCACTGAAGATATTTTAATAAAGCTTGAAACAGTTATATATGATGACTAAGCAGTCTGTTGCATACCATATCCACGCTCTGACTCAAAGTCAAGATCACTGCAAAGGAAACCTTAAATTAGTGACCTTTATCCATGTACGGGTATAACTTTTGAACCAATGAAGATATTTTATGCAAACATTAGCCTTTTGTATATCTCGGCAAGATAGCGCTTCGCGTATTCGGTGATATCGCCTGAATCAAGATCAAGGTTGAAACAAAATATAATGTGAAACAGTGGACTGTTTCCTTATTCCTTTTTAACTCCGACCAATATTTTGATGAGACTAGGAGGGTGGGTTGGTAGGAACTGGGGTATTAAACAATTGAATGATTATTATTACTTGTTTGTTTCATTAGTGATTAAAGCCAACTCAACACATAAAAGATTATATCGGGCCAAGGCAATTGAAGTAAAGTGTTTTCACCCAAAAACACACCATGGCGGACGACTAGTCTTGATTTGTGTAGGAGACAATAGCAGAATAATTCTGCTGTGCTGCATATTTGCAGTTCATTGAGTGCGTATCAACAAACGTATGTGACTATAATCGTTTGGGGTAGATTCCTTTTATCTTTACAGTGGCAGAAATTTCAACCGACTAAGCAACCAAGCAACCAGATAAACAAAGTATTGTACAAGCTACCAACCAAAATAAAAAAGTTTCCTGAACCAAGTCTTTTACAGTGTACACATCTACTATCGAACTCCATTTGTACCCTGTTAATAAATTCTGCTTCCGCCAGATTTGATATTTATAACAGCCACATAAAGACAGGCAAATGGATCTTTATTCATTCCAATAGCTCAAACGGACTGTGTGGATAAATTTTCATTTAATTGAAATGCGGTATATAAATTTTGTTACTATAGACCGATGTCTCCATCCATGAAAGGACAATATACCTATCCTTCAAAGCGTACGTCAAGAATCAGAAATATCAATTAAGCGAATATAATTGTCAACATTGTAAACAGAGACAGGTTACACTCAGGTTAACAAAATAGTGCCTTGAACAACTGATACAATTTCAGTTTTGTGCAACATGATATAGGTAAGTGAGTTCGTGAAAGAGAACCTGGGGGAAAACAACAATGGTCAAATGTTAAGGACATTTAAAACCACGTGCCGTATATGCCTCCGCAAACTGTAGGTGTCCACAAGTCTGGAAGTCCATTAACCTGCATCTTGCGGATGTTTCGTTTATATGTTGTCGATGACCTGAACGGAGGACACAGTTGGACGGGTAAAAAATATGCCGTATTATGTTTTACGCAATATGTGACCATAATTACATGAAAAAGGTCTATTCCTCCTTCTACACCAAATAGCCTTCTTTGAAGACACATCATGAATTATGAAAGGAGAATCTTTGGTCGTTTGGTCGACTGAGTATTGCAAAGAAAATTACATCTTTTTTCTCCTTTATCTGATATTTTAATTTACTAGATGTAGGAATAAACAGGATCATGTAGGATTTTGTTTCTAATAATCTCTTTTATTTTAAAAAAATTGTATGTGACAGTTATTCTTCTGTAACTTGTTGGATCTCAGCAGTCTTTCTTCATGTTAGGTGGTATATACCGTGTCAATAATATGAGGTGGATTAATACAGTCCCATGACAAAAGTAATTCAGTATACTCAAACTGAGAAAGCTGCTTCTGGTTCTGTTATCATCTCCTTGTCAAATAGATTACACAGTTCTGCTAATCTAAACGCTGTTCAACAATATTATTATAAGCAGATACAATCACACATGAGGAAAGAACGTCTGTGCTTGTTAAAAGTTTTCAGGCATCCAAAAACAGAGTGAGAGACACGGAATTTATAACAAGGACGGTATTGTAGTCATCATAATAATCATTACAAAATTAATTATTATTGATTAATTGACTTGATTGCCTAGTAATCCTACGTCCAGAGAGAATCGTACAGACATTATTGATTAATTGGCGCTCATCGACGCATAGAGAAAATTCATAGATATGTAAAAGTATAGACTTAGAGAGGGTATAAAAACAGAGAAAGACTATTTTATTTTATTATCTCAGAGAATACTTAGAGATATTGAAAATACTGAGGCTGCAACGTTTACACAAATTTCTAAATGTGTACACTATACAATAACCGAAACGATGTCTTTTAATCGAACCGATTTGAAACTCAACCTTTCCTTCAATCTGCATGTTGGGCTCACAGCTGAAAGCTGTTTATGTGGAAGCCTTTGAATGATCTGTACAACTTTGGAAATAAGCATCTTTCAAGTTTTCCACGCTCACAAGTAACTCAGCCTTCATATTTAATTGCAAGTGAAAGAGAAAAGAACAATTCGACTGTACTAAAAACTGCTGAGACATTCGTGTGGAATACATGACTATATGAATTCACACAGAGAACAGATGCATAAACCTTTGAAGGGTTGACTAAGAAATTAATATTTTCTTTGTTCATCCTTTAAAGGGTCGATATATATTGTAAGTTTGCATGAAAGGAGACGAGGACATGGTTTATGATATATTTTACTTACAACATGTTTACAAAAAATATGGATTCAATGAACACATGTTCCTTCACAGATAATAATCAATCATTGTTCCGATCTTCGAGGAGGCCGGGATTTATTCAGAAATGTATTTGCCTTTGATTGTGAAAATAATTTGAATTTGCACGAAAGCTCACCAAACAGGACTAGTTACCGTGTCCGTACAAATACCCTTGTAAACAACATTGAACTACCTTTCAAAATATTTTATCAAATCAGCAATTAAGTTTCACTGATAAGCTGAACACGCACTATGGACTGCAGTACACATGCGAAATATTTGACAGCAACGAAAACACAGATAGAGACTGAACAAAACTGTTTCTCGATTTAGATATCCCTTGTGTTTACAATATTTTATAAAAAGAACAAAACTACGCTTGTCTCGCAGGAACCCTTTTATATACTTAATTGACAAATTATACAGGTTTACGGCCTGAGTATGATTGAATTCAATCTTCTTTGCTCAATTATTAACGCCCTTCGCGTGACAGTAACACATACATTGAATGGAGTATATGGGCACAGACAACTAATTTAGTTCCCATAGGCCATAATGTTAATGTATGGCCAAATTACTATACTTTCATGATATTATTGCAAAACACGCTTACATCCAATAACTATCCATTCAAGAGGGAAACGATGCAAATGATATGCTGTGCGCCTCGATTTTGAGAAATATTCCCTTCTAGGTGCTCACTATAAATGAGATCTCGCCGTTTATATATACAGTAGTACTTGTGCGGCGACAGCGATAAGAAAAAAATGGAATAAGGTTAGAGTCTACTATTGTTTACAATTTACCCATACACAGGCTTCTTCCTAAATTTTTTAATTTTTTTTCCGGTAATTATTTTCAGCCAATCCGCGACTCTTCATTCTTTGAAATACGGTATTTAATATATCACCACACATAGGCCGGTTCCGTAGCTCATAAAATAACTAGTTGCCTGTGACCTAAAATAAAATTTGACTTGCATAATAATTATACATAATTAACAGTACTCTTCTTTGAAACCTCCTGTAAAAGCATAGTTGTGTCGCAATTACCGTTGTGAAGATATCGAGGAATTTATTTCAATTTGGGAATCCGCTGTGTTGTTGTTGTTGTTCGTCCTTCGAGTTCGAAGATGACCATGACATCACTAACTGGTTTGGATTCTGTGAGTACGTGAGTTACTGATCAGGCCAAGTTGTGCTCTGAACTGTCTGTTGCACATTTGACAGGCGATGCCGCTTGGGATTGCTTAATCAAAAGAGGATGTGCTGCAGTTCTGAGATTTATGCTGCTCACGCTTCTGCACTGCCTCTGCAGTTCTCCTCCGTTCAAAGTCTGTAGCTCCAGTATGGAGCAGACTCCGCCAGGTGGAGCGATCCTGTGTGAGATCTTCCCAAGACTACGGGTCAGTGTTGAAGTGTTTCAAGGATGTCTTAAGGGAATCCTTGAAGCGTTTCTTCTGACCACCCTGAGATCGCTTTCCCTCCTTCAGCTCGCCGTAGAAAATCTTCTTTAGTAGTCGCTCTTCTGACATCCTGGTGACGTAGCCTGCCCATCAGCAGAGTGTAGATGTTTGGAATGCCTGCCCGTGTGAGAACCTCAGTGTCTGGGACCCTGTCCTGCCATCTTATCCTCATCAGTTTCCTCAGGCAGCCTGTTTCACATTCTCTTGTTTTAATTTGGCGACATTAAGCTGAATGCTAGAATTACCACAGGCTCATAGTCTCCAAGATCAATATCCGGATCCAGCTTATCAGACGACCACAAGGCAAAAAAGTGCCCAAAAAGCTTAACGTCGCCAAATTAAAACAGGAGAACCCAATGTAATGAATAATTGAAAACATTTAACACAAAAGAATACAAGCTTCTCTCTGAAACTTTTTGATATATGAAAAAAGAAGTAGTGTGATTCCCATGTGAATATGGAGTGTATATCCTAAGCTAAATGAATTTCGACGCATATTGCAGCAGGACTTTGACAAAGGGATATAATCCGAGATCATTACTTAGGCTCCTAGTCGATATAAAATATTCCCAATTTTTGCGTTTCTCAAAAAATTACTCAGCGTCATTGAATGGGGTTACATAAAATCTGTAGCATTTGCCTTTCTTCCTTTAGAGGGGCATGTCTGGCAAATGTTTCATCAAAATAAATGCATGTACAGTGATTGCTAAAGAAAAGGAAAATAAATCTTGGCAACCATTTCTCCTTCATAACAGACTTAAATTTTCACCACCTTTGAGAGACCAAGCGGCGTTAATGAAATCGCAAGCTAAATATGTTAAAATATTGTATCAATTAACAAAGGAAGATGTTTCATCGACCATTTGCGTCATCGTACCTCGGAGAGGGGGAAGGGGGAGAGAGATCCACCCGTAATAAAATCAGTAAAACAATTGAGAAAGTTATGAAAAAAAATATGGAAATGTAAAAAGAACATATAATAAACAAAAATAATAATTGCCAGGTTACATTAGCAAGATACCAAACTTAACAGATAATGATCATGTAACCTCGTTTAGTGGTCAGGCTTCGTCCGGGTATATGTACCCAGTTTGACAAAATAGGTATAAAGACAATAGTTTCAGACAAAATTTAGTATCAAGTTGTATAATTTTCTTCTCTAAACTTTGATAATTGCAATCATCTAGTTATACTTTCAAAAGTGAAGAATTGTTAAGCATACATTTATGTGATCGAATATACGACAGATACATTTTTGGGGAGACATGTTGTTATTAATAACGCGACTGAGAAAATACATTACACAACATTTTATTAAGCTATCACGGGATACATGCTTTTAAAATCCAGCGTGACTACAAATTAGTAAAAACGTCTAAAACGTACACAAAAGACAAGTTATTTCTAAAATTAAATACAAATTCATCCTAACTGACCGATGCAATAGGTGAGAAAGGGGTTATGCATATTTTATCAGGGTCTTTTTCCACTGGGTGTGTCTGTTGCTATATGGCACAGACAACTAATTCAGTTCCCATAGAGCGTAATGGTAATGTTTGGCCCAATTACAATATTTTCGTGGTAAGATCGGATAATCACGCTTACATCCTATAACGATCTATCCAAGAGGAAACTTTAAAACGATGAAAACGGTAAGCGGCGCGTGTCGTTTGTGAGAAAAGTACCCTTGTAGGTACCTACTATAAAAATCCGGCCTTGTGAGGTCTCACCGTTTACATCCAGTAGCAACTTCGAGGACAATCCTACGGATCACACCATTCGGACCACCTCGGTTGTTCACGAAACAAGGATTGACCCCGAAGTTGCGAATGCAACTAGTTTTTAATTCGCAGCTTCTCAGTCAAGCCAATCGTAGAAATAACCAAGGTGGTCTGAATAGATTGCGGTTTTTGGTAAATTACTGCGCCGACATACATTCAAGGCATATTTTTGTCTCACAGAATGAGTAGTACTTGCGCTATGACAGCGATAATAATTAAATGGTTTAAGGTTCTAGCCTTCTATTGACAAATTAACTTTTAATTTTTTTAAATATGGTATTAAATGCACCACCACATATAGCTAATGAAATAATTAGTTTGCTCAGACCATATATCTGTTTTTAAATATTATGACATGATTCAGTTTTTAAGAAAGGTCTTTGCTGAATATATCTGACAATTTAGGTAAAACAACTTTATGTCCATTGTGATATTGTTTCATACCTTTACGTATATGTACATGATGAAAAAAATTAAATTACAAATGGAAAAACTGCCTGGACATTGGTATCTTCTAATACCAGATGTACGACAAGCATGATCGTTTACATGGTTACACATTTTTTGAACGTTTACAGGCAGAAATCTAAACTGAGCCGTTTACACGTGTAAATGCTGGGGCCTTGATATTGAATCAGCAAACATAACCGATCATTTCTTATGGTTTTAGTTCATATAACATTACCAACTTTCAGAGAAAATAATTATTCTGTAACTTCAACAATTCGTGTCTTAGAGAACGAATACATGTTGAGAAAATAAAACAAGTACTTTTACTATTCAGTCTAATTAATCATCATATTTTAAAATACAGTGGTGATATAAAACTATATTTGGTGAACATACATAGAAAAGAATGAGCACCTAGTAGCATTCAGGTACGCTGGATTAGGACTTTGATCTCTTTCTCCCATCACCCCTTCAAAATTTCCGCAATGTCCGTGCTAACGTTAGTTTATTTAATAGATTCCTAATTTTCACTTGATGTAAATTGTTTTCTATTATAGTATTATATCCATTTCCCTCTTCCCTTTCATGGATAAATACAATTCTACAGAGAAATGGTCTGAGATCGTATGATCCAATACATTACATTTTTAAACTTCTTTTTCTCGTATTTACTAATATAAAATGTAAAAATGTATCTAGTCCACTTCCCTCGTTCTTATCGTAATTGAATGTGCATTTTTGTTTTTACTAGGATTTATTTTTCACTATTGCATTTATTTCATGTTCTAATAGATTAATTTCCTTTTTTGTGAATTTTCCAATTTCTTACAGAAATATCCCTGTTTGTAGTTGTAGGTTTACTACTGGCCACTTTTCCCTTTGTTTTCCTTTTTGAAGAGTCCTTATTTTCCCAACCTTCTCTTTCTCATAAGTTTTCTCTCACTACTCTTTTTCTTCTTGTTTTTCTTTTTTGGTTTAGTAAGAACCAGGAAAGGATTTATTAAGCGGTTTGAAAAGCTTGTAGAGCCTGTTTGGAATTCAAATTTGTCTTTTCCCCATGTTGTTGATGCCGTTTCTTTTGGCGTTTAGAATTGGGTTTGGGTTTCTGTCAGAAGTGACAAAAGGTTCCGAGCGTTTGTGTGGAGTTGGAGATAGGTCTTGTGTTTGTGTTGAAAACACATCCACACTTTTTAGACCTGAATGTATCAGGGTTCCTTTTAAATAGTTTTCATTTTCCAGCATATCCTCATCATAATCCAACTTTGCATTCCTAGGTGATTATTAATATCTGCTTTTCTTCATATTATATGGTTCTCCTATCTCTTCCGGTTTTAACTACATGGGCGTAGTTTTGTCTCGCTTGTTGTTGTGGTTGTTGTTACTGTTGTGAGTTGCACTCAGTCCAAGTATAACCAGTATGCTCGCATTTAAAACACAGGCGTTGGTAAATACACCCGGGATACAATGTTCTTAAGTTAAAGCCCATGCAATAGAAAACTGCTGGGATGTTTATCTTCATCTCCCTATGGTACCTTGAATAGGCTTACTCCCTTTATGATTTGGGGGATGGCTTGTGGGACTCATATTTGTGTTCATGAACCGTGGTGTTTCATTTTGTCGATCAGGACCCTATCCGGATTTTTTACAGGCAGACCTGATGTATGCATGATTGTGTGGTTTCTTTCTATTTCTCTCTTAACAGGTAAAGCATTTTCTTTTGGATTACTTTTCAATAATGACCATAGGGCCCAGTTGGAGGAGTGCTGTTGTTTCTTTGGAGATCAATATAAACCGGTTATTTCCAAAGTTTTGTAGGCCTTTTATCTGGGACATATTCATACCCTTTGCTTCAAGGCTTTTAAGATTTCTGCCCCTTTGAGCTGTTCCTCCAATGGGAGAGAGCTTTAGTTCAGGATTTGGCACCATTGCCTTCTTTCTACAACCAGAAACCTGGTTGCATTTTTCCCTCCCTCCGCCTCGAATTTCGCATCAAAGTATTGGCTCAATGTATGAGCTTCTGGAGGGCATTTAACATAGGGAATGCCATAGTCCAAGTCTACGAATGGTCAGGGTGATGCTTTGGTGCAGAAAAAAAGAAACAAAGAAATGTGTGCAAACGGTTTGATAATGAATACGGTGAAAGAGATGAAAAAATGAAATGGTACCTTAATCTGTGATGCATGATAGTGTATGAATTGTGAAACATTGTGGAACAAAATATTCTTCTACAATGATTTCTTGAACTGTAAAGAAGTAATTTTTTCTTTGTTGATGAGTCGATGATAAATGACAAAATGGCGATCACACCGCTTTATATGCTATAAGCGCGGACAGGAATGAAAACATTTTTGAAGAGACACGCAGACGTGAAGAAAAACATCCTTAAGATTCGGTAAGAAAACGTGAAGCAAAATATCTTACTTATAAAGTCAAATGGACAGACGGACAAAGACATACCTAATTACAGACAATAGTTTATGTTTAAAATCCAACACTTTAACATACAAACAAAACGGAGAAGAGAAAGGGGAGTTATATGATGGTCACTAATCACATATAATTACAATCCAACAAATACCTTTACCATCCAACATCCACCCTTACAAACAAATGGGAAAAAGTATGGGATAGACAATGACCACGAACAAACTTTCTTAAAGACAAACACTCACAAATACAAACAAAACGGACACGGGAAAGTGGAGTTATGTGATGGTCACTAGCACACATAATTACAATCCATCATCCGCCTTTATCATCCAACACCCACCCTTAAACACATAATGGAAGAGGGAAAGAGTAGTTATATGATGGTCACTAACGCACCTATTTATCATCCAGCATCCACACACATACAAGCAAAAAGGATGAGAGCGAAGTGGCTATGTTATGATAGAATCACTAACACACTTACTTACAATCCTATACCCATACACTTTGGGTCACTTTATGCTAAACTATTCACCATTATTATTATATTATTATCTAATGTGTACAATGTTTGACAGCTCATTATTACATCTATCGGGATCCTTGAATTCCTACCCACTCACTCGAGATAATCTTGAAAAGGGAGTAAAATAATATTGTCCGCGAATCCATGAGATTCCAACTCAGTCAGTGAGATTTCATCTGTTCGTATCTGCCTGGTTCTAGCTAATGTAAGAAGAAAACAAAATGGGACCATGTCACTTTATCGTTTGAGTCACATAATATGAAAGCGCCCTTAGACAAGATGATAAAATACAGACTCTCTGACTGACTGAGCATGACGGTTGAATGAGTCAGAAAAGATGCGCTAGATTGGCAACGTGCCAAAACTAGTTTCAGTCCCTTTCATCCTTATATAAGATGCAGTTATCATCCGTCTTGCCATCCGTTCTCTAAGAAGTAACATGTGGCTGAGTGTAAGGTGCTCTACTACCATCTCCAGTATACACACTTCAATTGATACTACCCTGTCTAAGTGAAAGCGAAGTGGACCATCAACTACAAAACAGTGACGACTGTATTTGCCAGATGAATTTATGTGGAGAGACAAGTATGTTTCAAAAGAGCATTGGAAAATGGACCGATAATAAACAGAAGTTACATCAACGAAGATTCAAGAGGTATCGTATACGTGTTAACTAGTTTGTGTTAATATACACCATTCAACCCATAGGTCCTTTTCAGTGTCACCCAAAAATTCTGAACAAAGAATACTGATCATTATTGTCGACTTTTTGTTTGTGTTTGTATAAATGTGTCTGTTTTTGTGTTTGTATGCCCCAAGAAAAAAAGCAAAAAATAAAAATTCCTTCCCCGTTTACTTCTCGGCTTGTTTGTAAGTGTGCGGATATTCGATTGTAAGTAGGTGTGTTAGTGATTCTATCATAACATAGCCCCTTTGACTTCATCAGTTTGCGTGTGTGTGTGTGCGTGTGTGTGTGATGTTGAATGGTAAATAGGTTTCTTTATGGTCACCACATGAACCCTCTTTTCCTCGTCGGTTTTCTGTGTAAGGGTGGGTGTTGATGGTAAAGGTTGGCTTTGGATTGTAATTATATGTGTTAGTGACCATCACATAGCTCTCCTCTTGTTCGTCTGTTTTGTTTGTATGTGTGGATGCTGGTCAATAAGTCTGTTTTAGTCAGTAGATGTGGACTGTTGGTAAGTAGATATTTGTGTGGGTCAGTAGCTTGTTTGTCTAAAAATTAGGCGTTACTTCTCTCTACTTTACAACCTGATCCCCTTACCTTACATCCTACCCTTACACATCTGTTTTAGATGTGAGTCTTGATCAGAAAGACTGTGTTAGTCAGTTGGTGTGGGTGTTGGTGAGTAAGTGTGGGTGTTGGTCAGTAGATATGGATGTTGGTAAGTAGGTTTGGGTGCTTGTACGCAGAGTAATCATCGATGTATCGTTCCCACACTGACCCAACCGTAATGTTAACCTCTCCTCCCCCAACCCCGCCCCCTCCCCGAATGATATTTTGATGTTAAGCCTATGTACGTTTTTAAGATAACATTTCCCCTTGACCCCAGACTGACCCATAATGTTAATCCTATGGACGTTTTTAACATTACATTTCCTCTTGACTCCAGACAGGAACATAATGTTAATTCTATGGACGTTTTTAACATTTTATTTCTCCTTTACTCCAGACAAGCCCATAATGTAAATTCTTTAAACAAATTTAAATTTCTATTCACTCCGTTGATCTATAATTTTAAAATGGCTGTCTAATGTTGACTTCCCATTGACTCTGAGTAAAAAAGTTTGAGTCCAGATTGCCCCCATTAACTACTCGGGTGAGGATTCAGGTGGAGTGTGTATTAAATAAAGAACCTTACTATCATACCACCAGATGATAAGATTAGTAAATCCATTGGGGCGTGGTTATTAGTATGTTACCCGAAGGACTGAGCTGTCTGTAGCAGGATGAAAATTAAATCATCATCAAAGATAAAGTTTGCAACTCTGACATAAAAGTACTCTCGAACTTAAATAACTTCTGAACGTCTTAGTTTTAATGTTTGATTTTTAGTTGATGCGAGATGCATGACAGCTTCCGTTCAACTTTCAAAATATGGACAGTATTAATAGAACAAAGATTTAATTGTATTTTTCAGAATGGCGTCTGAAAATGTAAGATGAAGTGATAATGGGTTAAAATTCCTACCAATCTCAGCAGAGCATGTCTTAAGCAAAAGATGTTCGGTTTGTATATACGGTGTATTTATATGGTTCTTGTAAATCTGTACCAATTGAACTCATTCAGTGCGACGGAGCTTTATGGAGCTGAGGTAATCGGTCTTTCATATTAGCTACAAAATATTGATTGAGTAAGATTGTCACCCAGTACCTTGGTGAAACTGATTGAAGGGTTATAATCCCTTTTTATTATCATTGAACTATTTTGTTTAAAAATAATTAAAATACACTTAATCAATGTATTATGAATGTTAACATGTGCACCGCATTTGATCTCAATTATATTCAAAAGCTCTTTGATTGCTGAACTGAATTCGGCGAGGTGTCTTTCAGTGCAAATCGAAAAGGAATAATTATCCTGTCAACTATAAACGGAAAAAAATGAAGAAAGATCATTTAGGTTTCTGGTAATTTACGGCACAGCCATATAAATAGGTTATTTAGAGCTGAGGCAATTGAGTAAAGTGTTTTGCCCAGGGACAGAACACGGTAGCCGACCCAGGCTGATCCGGTAACAGCATTCGAACAAGCACCATTTCTGTAGAGAGTCAGACACACTGGCCAATGATCCACCGTGGCTTTTAAATAGAAAAAAACAAAACAAAATACACTAAAATAACAGCACCTATATATCATTGACCTCATCTTTTTTTTGTTATTTAAAATCACCGTGTCTTCCTGAGTTGTACAAGAGCATGGCCACATGCCTTCCACATGGAGTGAGTCCAGGACATATTGGCAAAGAAGCTCTCGTCTTGATTGTTTAATTTAGCTAATTCATGTACAAATACATTATAAAAGTTTCAATCCTATCAGAGAATAAAGCCAATAATGTCCATGCTGAATGTAATTTAAACCTTTTCGCTCCCCGTGTAAGCTATACATCTACACTGATTCTAATTATACTGAGGACCGTAGAAATTGGACAGGAAACGCAGATGATAGATATATTGTATTTAAACCAACGTTATAAACTTGCTTTTTTTCTCAATGCAGACATAGCCAATTCCAACTCTTTTGAAATAATGAAGAGCCCGACTGTACTCTGGATAATATATAATTGGCATGCAAAGACTTATATGTCATTGTTGATGGGCTCGAAGACAATAATCCAACGATTCTCATCGGCCTTCGCTGACATGCTGTTTAACTATTTATGCATTTCAATATAATTCCAATTTGTTTTAATTAAGAGATTTTCAGTTTTATACAGATGATAAAAGTTTCATTTTGGGTTCTTAATTGATTTATGTCACAGCATAAACACTACTAGTTTCAGAAAAAGAAACTGGATTAATTAGACATTCATCATGGTATATACATATAATGACGGCATTACCTGTAACGTCATCTCACTGTAAATTGCTTTCCAGATAACATCACTGCTTCAACAAACTATTTGACCCTAAGATCAGTCTCGTTTCGAGTTGTTGGCAATGTCAATTTCGGGTTTAATTTAACGAAAAATGTAGATAAATTGTCATTGACATGGTAAGAACTGCAGGCTCGAGTACAAAACTTCCATTACTTGAAAAAAAAAAAATCTTGTTGCAAACTCTTTGAAAAATAAAGTCAAAAATAGGAAACGTCGTTTCTGCCAAGTACTTGCAGAAAAGAATCGTTAGTGACAGTAACATTTCGAGTGAAACGAAATTGCCGTAAGTGGAGCTGTTTGACCGATGAATTTGAAATAACTCGCGCTTGAAGATTTTATCTGAAACTTGAGGCTAAACGGGCAACAGACGATATGTTGATCGTTGCACTGTGCCGTCGACTACGTTCGAAGTAGGAGAGTCATCAAACACCTAACATTAGTTTCCAAGGAGATGTGTTTGTTGCTCTGAAGATGACTAAAACGAAGAAGAACAACCAAAATAATAAGAAAAGAAAAATAGTACTGATGGCAACTTGGCCAGAGTTATTCAGCTTTCCATGGCTTAAAACAACTGCGAATGCACGACTTCCCTAGGATGGATGCCGCGCCAGTCCATCGTTGGTTGGTTTAACCTTTGCAATTGGGTTGGCTGAAAGAATCGAAGTTCACTTTACAGAGCACAATTGCATTGACAATAGCTTACCCGAATCCACGACTTTCCATCCTTCAGTCCGTAGATTAAATTGATGGATGACCATAAGGCCTTTCACACAAATGTGTGCGTGCGTGCGTGTGTATGTGTGCGTGTGCACACATAACCTACATTAAGAGGAAAATCCCATGTTTACAAACCAACATTAGTAGGACATCTAACATTAAGAGTACGTCCTCCTAATGCTTCCTCTTTGTGCATGTTGATTAACATGTGGAAGGATTTAAATAAAAAAAATTCAAAGATTCTTGAGGTTAGATAGTAATAATGTTTGGTCATCTAGGCAGATAGAAAATCTTGGAGCGAATATGATACCAGGTAAAGAAAACAGTGTGTGAAACAAAGTTTGCCTTTGTTGTGAGACATGACTTAGCAGGACCTGAAATAAGTGTCTAAAAATTGTAGCTACCAAGACTTGTTAAAGATATACTTCATACAATAAAAGAAATTGTTTTCCTAAGATCTACACTAATCATGTTATACATGAGAGACTAGATGTCTATCTTCAACAGTCCTCTCAACGTTGGTGTGTAAGTCACACAATGAAACTTCACAATGTTGACGTGTAAACAAATTATTCATTAAGACCTGTCTAAGCTGACGTGTAAACAAGTTATTCATTAAGACCTGTCTAAGCTGATGTGTAAACAAGCCATATGACAGAACCTCTCAACATGGATGGATACTTAGGTCATCCACGACATTCTGACACTGTCGAGTCATCAAGTTATATTTGATACAAATGCGATGTCATCAAGTTATATTTTATACAAATGCGATGTCAGCAAGTTATATTGTATACAATTGCGATGTCAGCAGGTTATATTTTATACAACTGCGATGTCAGGCTGATTTCAATTTAAAGCACAAGGGTGAACATTTGATGATTTCTGGTTTTGAACTTTTAAGTTTTGCATTAATAATCAAAGAAAACGTAAGGTCTAAAAAACTGATTTTTTCCTACACATTCCCGGAAATTACAATAAATGTCTGCACAATGAGCAACTTAAAGGTATGTGTTATTTGTGGATATCAAATACATTTGAAAAAGCGCGAAGTTACCTTTCTGACATCATAGATTCATATTTTAATATTTCAGATGGCATTTAACATGTGTTCAAAATCTTAATTAATGTTACAGGACCCTACTGATCTACACAAGGTCGACTGAAATAATTAAGGTGTAAATTAGGGCGTGATGTAACTTGACAAGACAAATTTACCAGGTATGGCGTTTCATGTGACCAACCCTTTGTGGCTACGTTACATCAGATTTTATGTATATTTAGCTTATATGTCAATTTTACGTTTTACCATGCATTATCGATCTATTGTCAATACATGCACTTACTAACAGTAGCTAGATAAAGGTCATATTTAAAACTGAATCTGAACATGATCTAACATGTTAGTATTGGAAAAGAAATACGGTGATTTTTAAGCTGTTCATGATAAAAGAATTTACATAAGTATTATGTATGTATGTATGTATGTATGTATGTATGTATGTATGTATGTATGTATGTATGTATGTATGTATGTATGTATGTATGCATAGGGTTTACGGCATATCAGCACAGTGCTGACTATACAGTGCCGAGTAAGTGTATATATCCTAAAAAAGACATGAAACCAAAGAAAAAGACAGAAAAATATAAAATAATCATAATACAGAGTCCAATTTTTATATAAACCGCACTGTTCTAAACAGTCCATGATATTCTCAGTAATATAGATGTGATTCATGATGGCTCACAAAACACCTTATTTTCATTTTAAAAAACCCAATACCCTATCCACACGCCCACGAGACAAAACAAAATATAATAATAACCATGAACCCTAGTCAAAAGAATACTAGATGAATGGCTACCACTCATTATTTTATATTTTTAAATTTATAAGACTTGCAAAATAAATAATATTGGAAACTTCAGGGAAATAGTTAAAGGACTTTAAAAAACAAAAACAAAAAAACAACAGAAACAATTACAAGCAATATATCTTACCATCGTCAAGAAAATCAGTTTAACACATTAAATTAGTTAACTAGAGTTGTTCAAGTTAACATAGCGAGTGAATTCAACGAGATTAAATATATTACGCAGAAAATAACTATTTTACATACAGATAAATACACTTTGAAATCTGATAATGATGATACAACGAACATATACAGAGCACAGTACAAAATAAAATTCTGGCAAAATCAATTAAACTGGACAATACGGCTGGAAACATCAGGATGTGGAATATCTTATTGAGATTTATCAGATAAAAGTATATCAAAGTTAGTAAAATGAACATATAGGTTTCACATCTACTTTCAGATACGAAAACTTTTGTCAGAATGTAAAATACCATTACCTGATGAACAAACGTTTAATTCAACCAACAATAGTATAGTTCGAAAACAATTAAAAATAATCTGCAATAATTTTAATATTTCTCCTAAAAGTTATTGGAGATATATAAATGGGAAAAGTAAATACTTGATCAATAATGGTACTGAAGACCATAATACTGTACATCAAGGCTTTGGAAAACCTATATCAGCTGATGTTTTAAATGTTCACAAACGTAAATATATTTACATAGCTGGAAAAGTTGAGTACTGGAGAAAAATGTCTGCTGAAGAAATTAATAAAATGTTAATAAGTGATGAATAAACAGGATGGACTCACTATTCTCAACAAGATAGCAAAGGACGAACATAAGAAGGAATATTTTATTTAAATCAAAGTTTAATGTCGCACGTGAAGTGTATTTTAGATGACCAAGTACAAAATAGAACGTCTATTATACAGTATGTTTCCACTGTACAATACGCTGTAACAAAGTTAACTGAAAAATTAATTTTGGTGAACAAGAAAATGACTCAGATGAAAGATTAATATAGAATTTCAGCAATTTATTTCAATTCAACAGTTAAACTAAGATATGCACTTAGTGGTGATGTTATATTTGTGATATGGTGATGATAAAATTAGTATAGTAACCTATAATAACAACTTGCAAAAGTCATTAGATACATTTAGCATAGGAATAAATACTGCTATAAATACCGATCTTGTAAACATTAGCATACGTCGTAAAAAGACGTAATTCAAGAAGATGATAAATAGTCTTTACAAATTCGTCAAAACACAGGAAATGAAAAGTAATAGAGGACGTGTGTAAGAATTATACAGACAAGAAGAACAAAAATGTTGAACGTCTTGTAATCCATTTAACCGAAACTGCGCATGACTTAAAATACATAGATCACAAAACAAACGAAATATAGTTTAACATTATTTCTATGGTTGCAGTAGCTGGTGCAATTTACTTTCTGAAATAGACTATTTCTTTGCTTTACTTCCCTAGGAGCCCTTCTTTTTCTTTTCCTGCGGGCTCATGGATGTATAATAGATCCTACGAGTCCTTCTGCATATCGTAGGAGGCGACTGAGTGGAGGCAAGCCTATGCCGTGCATTGCCTCCAGTGTCGTTGGAGGAGAGAATCCTGATAGTTGAGTAGAGGAGAGGCCAATGGTTGCAGCACACTCCTTCGGCCTCATCTTCAGCTAGACGGGTGGTCAGAAAATACTGGTCTGATCAATAGGCGAGACACACCAAGCTTTCACTGATCTCCATACTGTTCAAAGGTCCCCATTAAGATAAAGAAACATACTACTGTTCTCGGCACCTAACAAACTACATAACCTCTGAGGGTTGTGGCAAGAATCAATTGAGTAAAGTCTTTTCTTTGCTCAAGTATATAACCATGTATAGCCCTGACATAAAAAACGCAGTAACAAGCATAAATCTGCCCCCTTCTTGGTCTTCAAGGCGGGTGGGGAGTACAATAGTATTCCATTATGGAAAAACACACCAAACCATATCTAATAGTGTGAAAACAGGTCTCAAAAGGACACGTGTTAATTCAACCAGTGACTCAGAAGAGGCAACTGTTACGAGTCAGGGAAATTGGATACGTTTCTCATCACTGAATCCTCGCTGAATCCAACAATGGGAATCACAAGCTGACCAAGTTATCACGGTGCTGGTCTTGAGTAGCAACTGACTATATACACACATGCACACAAGCAGTTACCGTGCACTTTATCCTCTGGGGGTAACACCTATCAATAGTTTGAATTACCTCCGGTTCGTAGAGTTTCGTTTGGCCCTAGGTTCAAGTCAACATGTGATTGCGTGTATAGTTTGAATAACCTCGGAATTCCTACCATTTTGCCCTAGGAACTACAATGGGGGTTCAATACAAACACATATGTAATAAGTGGACGCAACAACCCACACAATCGACGGAAAGAAAACAGAATTAATTCTGTTCGGTTGGCCTAAATGAATTAACCAGAAGAGGACTGCACTAGGATTTAGAGATATCGGCAAGCAGATGTCCTTTTGCCTATCGTAATTTCGTTCTTTTATCGACCAATTTTGCCGGCGCTTGTTTAATGGTGTTGTACCAATGTGTTAAAATGTTTACAAGCTGCTTTCTTATTGAAACATTCGTACCTTTGACAACTTTGGTTGTAGCAGCCTTGGTTGAAGTTGGGTTGGGTATATACGCATCTGACCGACTCGTCGGAACGAAAATGTGAACAGAAATATTGATAGTTCAGGACTTTCTACTTCGTACATGCATGTCATATCGAAGAAGGGCAATAGCGCCTGAGGAGGCTACGGTTCTTTCAAATGTACTGAACAAAATCAGGGGTAAAAATAGACCGCTTTGGCGTAGCATATATTCCGTTATTAAAAGACAGCATCGTATGGCGAGGGTGCTCTTAGTGTAGACCTCGAGTCAGAAGGCTGTTGTTCCAATGGTTTTGTACTTTTTGCCGTTTCCACTGTTTCCGCTGACAACACAACTAAAAAATTTTCAACGAGATTTTTCATGATCTTCGGCTTTTCTGCAGGCTATTAATTTGTTTTTGCCACGTCGTCAATTGCAACCTAACAGTATACCTTATGTGCATCATACCGTATTTCGTTTTTCATGGTCGTATATTTGTCGACTTCATCGAGGATGAGCTTGAACTCTTTCTCAGAGATGGCATTGTCCCGTAACGCCTTCGATATAGTGGTCTGAGATTGTGTTGAGCTTTGTTTCAACCAAGACGCGGATTTCATCGTGTTTTTTTTTAGTTTTTATGGATATTCGCTGGCTTATACAATTTGCTGCAACGGAAATCAGACCACAATCAAAGCAGTGATCTCATTGGCAATCGCAACATGTTGACAAGATTCCAATCCAAGCGATACCGGTGCACAAAGTTACAGTTGTTAGAGTAGTGTCAACGCCATCCACCGCGCTTACTGCGCGCCTGTACTCTTTGAAGAGGACGCGCTGCTGTTCAGTCTTAGCCCAAAATAAAGTTTCAGCCTCGCAGATCTTTGGGTATAGCGACATTATAATTCCTCTATGAGGAGCTTGATATGAAAGTTCAATTGACTCGGAGGGGGTGGGGGGTTAGCTCCTCTGCTAACACGCACCTCTAACATATCGTTGTGGAGTACTGGCAAGACGGCGATGAAGTGAAAGAAAATGTCAATTTCCTTAATATATTTAGTGTTATCAATGGCACGGTCTTCAACATGCCCGCCAACACGTTCACCAAGAGTCACAAATACTATGCCCTCTGTTCGCATGTTTTGTGATTAAGTGGTTTTCTGACCGATCACTATAATGAAGCAGAACACGTCTTTTCAAATATAACTCGGCTTTTGTTTTTGACAAGACGAGTGATACAGAGCGTTACATACCCAGAAGGAAAGGTTATCACCTAGGCTGTTTCGCCAAATACCACGTCGGCATTATAGTAGCAATCTCGCCGGTGACCTCCCGAGGGCAGTACTTTTGGGTTTTGTTCCGACAGCGAAAGCGCAATTATCCCTAGCTGACCGCGGGTTGGTTCAGGGTACGCTCAGTGCTCAATGCCGCTCTGCTTTGCATTCTCGTTCCATCTTAATGTGAAGCGGGCGCGTCAACCCCATGTTGGCGCAGATACTATTCCACCAGTGGTTTGTATTTCCTGTCGAGGTCACCTTGTTTGGCGAGATGCGTCAATACTCTCCGTCGTCAATATAAGGATTGGCAGGCGGCGCCAATGATTCGTGTTCCTTGTATATGTCTCGTTGCTCCCACATGGTATTTGCTGTAAGCTACGTGAGTTCTAATTGCGATACCCAAAGATGGTAAGAGTGGTTGAGAATACTGTCTGCTGTGCGTTGACATTGAGGCCCTCGTACGTAATGGTGTCTCCAACAGCAAACATAGACGCACAGTAAGGCTGTAAGGCTTTCGTGTGAGCCGTTATCCAGAACGGCAGTACTGCCATTATGTGCCATTAAGGTCCCATTTAAACGGATCGAAAGCGATGCACACTTTTCGTTACCGCGACTCCCGTGGAGGTGAATGAAGTAAAAACCGGCGCCTTGGATTGCGATAGTGTCGTTATCGTTGCAAAGTGTAAAACTATCAAAGTTGTGAAAATCTTGCGTTGCATCCCAGCGATAGTAGACAGGCGCATTTAATGCCGTAACCCCACAAGCTGACGTGATTCTGTCGGTCGTTAAGCTGGTCGTACTAACAACAACCTCGCCGCCGGGGATTCCAGTCTCTGGGGCAAACGGCCCTGAGACGACTGCAGCGCGGTACTAAATAAGCCAAGACCACGTCAGCTCATAGAGTGCTTGTCATCGTGTAAGCACAAATGCTTTCTTTCCAGGAAGATAGTCACTCCAGCATGTTAACTGGTTTTCGTTTTTCGTCTAAAATACGTATCAGGAGCTTGTGGATGCCGCAATCACGTAATCTGCACCAACGTGGGTTTCCGAAGGGGACAGCACGTGTGTCCCGGTAGGACTCACCACCCACAGGAATAACTTCTAGCTGTATGCTTTTTTTCCATCAACAATATTTTCTGCTCTATCTCATTGAGGTGGACAAAAGGTCACGGGATGTTGATAAATGCTGGGGGCATTAGTTGCTATGGAAGTGCTTCGTCAAATATCTCATCTGGGGTAAACCCAAAGATGGTGGCGATGGGTCTGAGAAGAATCAGCGTCACATTTGGAACATTTATCGTGAGGTTGACCTACCCAGTCTACACATTGTAGTCCACAATCATTTCAGGAACGGCAACCTCTTTTGAGCGTATCCATGTTGTAATACCCATCAAAAATGGAATTGACTGCCATGTAACGAAGGCGAGCCACTTGAAATGTGTTGTTACCGAGCTCAGTTGAAACATTGTACCTTCCTGTTCTGTACGAAATATCCAGGTGAGCTACACGCATACTTGAGTCGGTAAGTATCACAAGTTATAGAACTACGGGCCCAACTCGAGGGTTGAGCAATACAATATACATTGTCAGCACTAGTGCAGACCAATGTTACTTAGCTTTAATAGCGGCGCGAAATATGGCGTCAGCCATACTTCGAAAAGTACGCGCTGTCCCCCGTCTAGACCGAAGAGGTTTTTAACCACCGGAGCTCAGGAAATACAGACTATGAAATGAGATTCTGGAAAAAATCAAGTAAACTTTGCTGTATGGTGTGCGACCACCATTTGCGGCGCTAACGTTCGGGACCGCCTGTTGCCAGTCATTCCTAGGGAACATCAGGGCTACCAGCGTTGGCGCGAAGCTTGTACCGCTTTCATGTTTACTACCAGGTGAGAAAGATTCTCAATCAGATGAAGTGCACCATTCCGGGCGAAACAGGATGGGACAAGTTCAAAAACGGAATTGATATAAAAGAATATGAGGCCATCTGTAATAACTTTCTCTCGAACAGAGGGCACGACTGACGGATAAAGCATCGCACGAACAATGGCCTGTCACAATGCATATCAGTTACATCACTGGGGGGAGGGGAGGGGAGTGGGAGCCAGCCCACCGAGCTGGCTTGAGCTTATAGGAAGGTCTTCTCACCTACTTACCAGATCCCACTATATATGAAACCGACCATTATACGTTGGGGGAGGGGGGCCGCAGGCGGAAAACAGCACGTCGCATATTTAGCGCAGAACGAGGTCGGGGCGACCAAAAATGGGTTTGTGTACTTCATGCTAGAGTGGTCGCAGGGTTTCACGCGGGCTGGCGTAGAGCGTCCTAGCGATAGCATATGCTTACCTTGATCATCGGACTAGGTAAGGTATTCGATGCGTAAAATGAGTTTCTCAGGATTGTAAACACATAAATGACCGGCGCTGACAACATCCCAAAGTCGATAGCTCATTACCAGGACGCAATCACGAAGACCAGAACCAAGCTTGCGTTCTCGGGAGTGGCCTTTACATGATCCTATCTGACATGGAGCTTAAAGTTGGTACCTATGTAGGGTATAACAAAAATATTCAGGAGGCGACCGATGACATGATGGTCGGAACCAACGTTAACGTCAACGCGGCTTGGATACCAGGACCAGTGTCTGAGTAAAGCACAGCGCAACGACCCCAGAAGATGAAGCGTGAAGAGGTCGAGCGTGTGGTGTTCCGTCGACCTCATGTCGATGACCAGGACAAACCGGTTCTGGAATGCACAAACATCGATATATGACAGCTTCGCGTCCTTGATAGACTCACGTTGGCATTACTTTTAGGGCCTGTTCCAACTGCTGGTATCGCACCTGCCTATGGGCATAGATCTAGTTTTGGACACCCTCGATCTTTACCAACACCTTGTCGATAAAGGGATTGTAGAAATACTCAGTATCACGTGCGAAATCAGCGCTGCGTGCCGCATACTCGAAGAGCATAGCTATTGCCTTCATGCTTTTCGCTGGCGAGTTTAGGTTGATGTTCCAAGTACTTTAGGTATTGTTTAGCACCACCATGAGATGGCGCAGCACTCTGGTGTACCACTTTCTCCATGTACTGCTGCCAGATCTTGCGTGCGAGCTCTGCGTGGGTCACAACGTCGAACTCCAGAACAATATCGCTGATGGTGTAGCTCGTCTCTTTGATAGTACTCAGGATCACCCTGCCGTAGTCGTTAAACGTCAGCTCCACAAGGGAGGTTGTCGTCGACAATCCATACCTTGCGTGAGGTTTTTACGGTAAGCCCCTGGAAGCTGTACACAGTGATGGCATAGCCAAAGCGCACAGTCTGTGGCTTTCACAGCACGCTTGGCGGCTGCGACGGTTACCTCGATGATGTCGTTTAGCACAAGTTCTCGCCGCATGCGTGTCCCTGGAACGGTAAAAAGGATCTTCTGGAACTCATTGCCTTCTGGGTTGTATAGCATAGGTACCGGCATATCCCGAAAGTGATTTCATCTCTTGGTAGTAGCCCTCGCGTTCTGCGGTTGTGTGCATCCAGTCATGAGGCGGCTTTCCGGTGATGGGCGGGGTTTTTGTCCCTGGTCGCCACAGCAAATGACATGTACACATCGCAGTTCAAGCCACCCGAGAAAGATCTCGAGGATGTGGCCGGATTCTGTGCAGATCTCCTCGCAGATGATGATCCGCGGAATTAATTTCTGTTCAGTGTGCTCTGGGATCCATTCTCAATGGTTATTCCATCGAAAGAAGCCATGATACGTTTGTGTGCGGGCTCCCCTCGCACGCATATCTTTTACGAGACTTTGGGTCAGTGTAAAAACCAGCGGATTCCGGCCGCGGATGAGGGGTATCGGACTTGTGGTCTTTGCGGAGCCTCCGCTGGCGCTAAGGTAGGAAAGGCGTTGAGTCGCCAGCGGGTCGCTGGCACGTGGGCTGTCGAATCTGGCCAAGAGCTTTTCCTCCTTGATACGCCACTGCCCCCATCTGCAGCCGCGATTCGGGCTAAAAGCATTGACCTTACACTGAAAGAGGAGGATGGCGCAGTCTAAGCAGAAGGGATCCTCAGCGTAGTGGGTTTTCACATCTTTCAGCCGAGCTAGGTGCAGGGACTTGATGTAGATGGAGTCTGTCGCGACCTGCACATCCTCGGTGGAGAGCATATGCAGCATCGACGCCTAGAGGTGCATGTACTACGGCTGCAAGCCGTCGTAGTACTTGATGACATGACCTAGCGTCTTGTCACATCGGACTAGAGCATTGGCCTCGCTGTTGGTGCGAACCAGATAGTTTAGCTCCGCTGGATCAGTGACCAGCCGGCGCTTGCAGCCGTTCGCGCTACCGGCTGTGAAATTGCCAACAATAATTCAGTCTATTACCTTGTTCTCCGGTAGCCAGATGTTCTGCTTTTTTTGGGTTTTTTTGTTGTTTTTTTTTGCAGGAGACGATGGCCTCGGTCGCCTCAAGGTGCATCAGCACGCCCGTCTCGAACATAAACAGCAGCAGCGCAATGGGCCCAGCCACGGTCGTTGCGGGCAACCTCGTGTTTTCTGGGCTTGCTGAAGTGGCGGCCATATCAGACATGGCGAAGCTTATCTCCTCCACGTTTCAGCCGCAGGGGTTGTTCCAGAGCCTTCCGTGCCAGAATTTGACGCATTCCTCTCTGGACGTCCTGCAGCATGGGTGCTGGCGCGAGTTTCCAGCCGTTTCGTTTCCTCACGGCATTGGCCGCAGCGGAGGCCTCGCTAAGGACTTTGGTCGCCAGCTCCTTGGCGACTTCGGGTGTGTCTGTGTACCTGCTACACATCCTGATAATCTGAGAATGCTTCTCTCGGGTTCTAAAGGACCTCCCAAGTGCCAACACGAACTGCTCCACAGTCTTGGGGTCCATTTTGTTTCCATCTAGACATCCATAACCCACACAGCCTCGTTTTTTGTGGTCCTCGGCAAGGCCTCCCAGACATCGCCGTTATATAAATCTATCTTGCGCACTTCAGCGAAGTAAAGTGTATGTGGCCAGGCATGCCTGTTATGAACAATGAGTTACCCCTCACCACCCTGATGCGCTGTACGACTCGCTGTTGTAGATGACACCACTGGCGAGGTCCCTAAGGATGATCGTTCGCTTGAGGATTTTGTCTGCTCCTCTTTCGCGGACTCGCTTTTCCCACTTCTTCAGCTTCCTGTGACGAACCTCTGTTAGGCCATTCCCTCTGGTGACCTTTTCAAAATGTTTTATCACCCGCTGCGCGACTCAGTCAAAATCACCGTCCCTGAGGGGGGCCAGGTTATTGGGGTCGGGCTCCCGAATTTCGTAGAGCCCTTTACAACTGCTGCCACTGGGTAAGCTTTACTGTACTAGGCCTGTCGATGCCAGTGAAAAGTCCTGACCGTGTGTTACACGAGAATCTGACCATTTCCCAACCACAACGCGCTTCTGCCCTCACCGGGGTGAACTTGTCCGTTACGGCCCACCCATCCGCGTTTCGGCCTTGGGAGAGGAACATAACGCGGATGAAATATTCTCTACATGCGGGGAGGATATCGAGGTTGGCGACGCTCATCTATCTATCCACGAGCATGCGTCAGCCTTGAACTATGTACCCAGGCATGATGTTGAGGTCCTGTGGTCCGCGAGCCGCAGTGGGTCGTCCTCCTCGATGCGAAACGTGCTGTAAACGTGCGCTGCCCCGTCGACCTCAAACTCATCCTTGTCACCGCGACAGCTGTGGTACCATCCTACGTCCAAATTTTGGGGAATAGTCGCAGGGTGCGACGATGCTTTGTCAAGGTCAAATGGCGTCTAGGGGGGTAAATTCCTGCCTCTCTCTCTCTCTCTTTCTCTCTCTCTCTCTCTCTCTCTCTCTCTCTCTCTCTCTCTCTCTCTCTCTCTCTCTCTCTCTCTCTCTCTCTCTCTCTCAAGCCAGTTCTGCTGCAAGAGCCGCTCGCACCGTTTCAAGTCCCGCAAGCTTGTACGGGCCGCCAGCAGGCGGTGGCGCGCCTATTGTGCATGTGCCATGACTTTGGTGTTTTTTATACAACGTATATGGTATACGCTAAGCAATATATATCTCTAAAAGGAGAAAGTATACTAAACGCAAAACTTTTTTTTCTCACAACCATTAACTATATAATTACTAACGCCCCAGTACGGGCGTATTTTTCTCCGTTACTGTGCGAGTAGTTGCCTATATCGAGCTCTGGCCTTGGTTCGAATCTTATCGTTACCATTCCCCCGACACAGCCACGCCACTGACCGTATTCCCTTTCCACATAAACGACACGGCACCGGCAGCGCACGTCCCATTCTTAGTCTCTGTCTGTGCGCATTGCAGTCTTCTGCAATACACGGCGCACCACATGGCTCCGTTTTCCCCAGGAGGAACCATCCACACATATTTTTTGCCCTCATCGCGACGGTATATTCAATGCAATATATTTTCTTCAAATAAAATAATTTACTACTATACCACTGACAGTGGCACGCTTGTATGTTTTACAAAGTATCAAATGGGCGCTCTGGGGCTGAACTGGCCAGATGGGTGGGTCGGCCTTTGGTCCCAAATAACCACTTTTTGTGGTCTCTGGAGATCGGCATTTGTTTGGGTCGTGCCAGGACTGACAGGGGCGGGTGTGGTGGCAGGGAGTGTATGTGTGTGTGTGTTTGTTTCCGGGGTGGTTCCTGGGGGGGGGGGCCGCAATGGCAAAAGAAGGCTTGATCGCTGGGCCCTGCTGCTGTCAAAGAGGCAGCCAGTTTTAATTTCATTGATGAGGACGATATACGACGTCACAGTGTACATGAACACTAAAGTATGGATTCTTTAAAAATCCGAATATTATAAAGCTACAGTTAGTTAACAATATATTTCTTAACTTGAAGATGCTTTATTTGACCTGTTAGTTAGGAAACATATTGTAGGCAATGTACTATTTTGTTGCGCGAAAACTTTGCGGTTTTTTTTTTGTTTTTTTTAGGGATGGTGGGTCCAAAATGGGGAAATCAATCTTCCTTATGCATCCAATGTTTTTCCTGGCATATCAGAAAAATCGAGACCGCTTCAATTGTGATGCAAACATTAGGAAACGTATTGAATGCGCGTTGCATTGTGGGTACTCAACTTTACCCAAATAGCTTTTTGGAAAGTTTCTTAAGAAACAACTTTTATTTTAAATTGCAATTTTATAGAAAATTGCCAATTACAAATTTTCTTCAGTACGACTTATACCAATTTGTTTAAATGTGACCCATTTTAGTAGTAATAAACTTACTCGCTGATCAGATAACAATTTTGCAAATTTTTTTATTTTCTCAGACGTCCGTAGCAAAGTCCAACGTTCACGTTCAGTCTCGTCATTGAGCGACGGAAAACATATTTTTCTTGAATTTTAAAATTGAATTAAATTGTCTATTGTCTGATTTATTTGTTTCGATACTGTACTAATATAAAAAATAATTAAGTAAATATAAATAATAAAGAAACTAATAAAATGGAAATGTACCTCACTGTTTAGAGCGCCATTGATGACTCATAATTGTTCCAACTCAATAGTATTGGCACAGAGCATTTGTTACATAATCATTATGACAAAATCTCCAGATATTATTCTGAAATTTTTGTCTCGAAAGTTAACACTAAAAAATACCAGTAATACTGACAACAGTTTGACTTAGTAGAAAAGCAGTCTCTTGCTAGTTTCGGTTTTGAAACCATGAGGGTTTTATTGGCTACAGTTATGTAATGTAAACTGTTTCACACATTAATGCCAAATTTTAATAATGTATTTATATATTTGGAAACGAATGAAAAAACACATCTTTTGCACCCATGAACGCAGATCAAAATCTGTTATGAACGACTGTTTGTGTCAACTACGCATCTATATTTACATCATGTTGTGGTTGGATCCTATATGATACTAATTCTCAAAATGCGTTGAATATATACAGTGTATTGATAAAAGATGGTCTCAATGGTCACGTAATAGATATATTGAAAGATGTTAATCTTTGATCTACATTTTATATTAGAAACTTGAAAACAAATTAAATGGTGATCTTATAGTATTTACATTTTATATTAGAAACTTGAAAAAAAAAAAAATGGTGATCTTATAATTCTTGATTTGCAAATCAATTTCTTCCCTGTCAAAAAATTGATATTCTGTATTGCTTTTAGTTATGGTCCCGATAACGGATATCTGGCACATGTATTGAGAAGTTTCAGCAGGATGTCTCGAATGTTACCAATCGTCAAGTTTACTTTGCTTTTCATGTTAACAATTACAGGGTGATAAATTACTCTCATGTCTCTAAATATTTAAACATTATTTGAAGACGGTAAATGGAATACATTTTTCTTTTTATAAAAAGGCAACAAAATGCACTTCCATCTTCATTGTATGACCTTTTTGTTTTGACATAAAATGTAATAGCTATATATGAACTTCTAGATTCCTCTTTCATGAAAGAATTCCTATTTATCGAATTTTTCGTAATTGGTCCAAGAGAAGTATAATGTATGTTGCTTGATAATTGGATTAATTATTCTGATCAATATGTAATCACATTAATATATAAATATATATATATATATATATATATATATATATATATATATATATATATATATATATATATATATATATATATAAAGGAAAATATCTTGAAGAAAAAAAGAAAGATTTTTTTTTAAATCAAAGTTAGTTGAAATGTTTCAAGTGATGATCAAGTTATGAGGATTTAAAACTTTTTCAGGCAGTGTCACTCGTCTCAGAATTAATGCCTTTATGTATAGGGTACGTCAGATATAATGCTGAGATTTTAAGAAAATCAACTTTTTCGTAGATACTTGAAAGTGCAATTTTCAATGCTGCTAAAATAATCCAAACTATGTAAATGTGTTTCAGCATCTTCCACCGGTTCTATCTTCAAGACTGCAATACAATTACAAATCATTTGTGTTAAAAGATAAACCTTGAGACTTTAGAAATATTTGTAACCTCTTCTTCTATGACATGATCAAAAGGTACTAGTATTAACTAGTTGGACGGGTGTTTCCTCCACTTAAATATTTCAAAACTTAAATCTCTCAGAAAGTTCTTAATGGATTTTCATGAAATTTTCACGGTCGTTTATGTCGAGCTGTCCTATGTATGTTTTATCTTTATTGTTTTTACTTCCGTTTCACTTTAATAAGTATCTTTAAAATTATTTACTATTAGTTATGGACTGAATACAGTTTACAAGGCTTCTTCTATTCACCATCTGTTTGATGTAAAAATATGATTCTTATTGCAAATTCGACATTATTTTTCAACCTACATTTATAGTAAGAAAACTTCAATCCAACAGAAATGATGATCTTATAGTTTCACTATTCACAACCAGTGATTTTTGATTTTCCTTTAAATTCATATTATATATATATATATATATATATATATATATATATATATATATATATATATATATATATATATATATATATATATAATTTAACCTTTATGATTCCAATAAAGCATATGCCACACCTGTGTTGGGAATGCTTGGATTTGACATTTAAACCAGATGACTCGATTGATACCACTAGTCAAGTTAAGTTTGTTTTTACATGTCAATAATTGTAGTGTGATAAATTATACTCACTTCTCCAAATATTTTAAATCATATTTGAGGTCAGTAAATGGTATATTTGTTTAGCAAGATTAATAACGTACGTCTCAAGGTAAGGGTTTAGTCAATACCTTTGATGTTATACAGGGATGCTCTTTAGCTGTCTGATCAAAAGAACTTAATCAAAGAAACTTGAACATGGAGCACTTTAACATTGGCCTTAATCTAGGATATGGATGCATGTACGGACAGGTACACGGACGCGAAAGTGGCAATCTTTAACATTGGCCTTAATCTAGGATATGGATGCATGTACGGATCGACAGGTACACGGACACGAAAGTGATCGCTATCTCGAGCTTCCGCCAGGGCTGTCTCCACACAAACTGCGATGAACTATAGCTTTTTCTGAAATATTGTTAGAATGATGGGAAGTTTCAAGTTTGTCATCGCTAAAGTAAATGCTCACCTGTTCTCTTCGAATAGCTAATTTATTATGTGAGGGTGGAGTAGACTGTGATTTTGAGTTTAATGCTTGAAATGTTCCATGACTCAGTTGTGCAAACTGAAATTTTCATTGTATGTATTTCAGATTCACTTCTCTCAGGTAATACAACAATTACTTATACCGGTGACTGTATCAAGATCGTTAATGACCTTAGTTGCATCATCAAAGCTGGTGTAGTAGTCTGAATACACGCCTTGGCAATAAGACACTATATTGTCTTGAAACTAATTTTCAACCCCCACCCCAAATTAAAAACCATTTCCTATTTATTCGAACGGAGTGTTTTGAGACTAGATTCAGGACACTTCCTTGTCCAGGACAGAGAATATCGGATTTAGATTTTTGTGAGAAGTCTAGAATTTTCTCTGTGCATTTGAAGAAGCACAATGATATTATTTCAAAATATGTCCGTCTATCCGTATCTATGTACATATTAAGTCGCTAACTTTTCAATCTTAGCATACCTTTCGGGATTTAATGTTAAGGTCGCAGTATGACAATGACGTGTAAAAATGGACACTTATATTAGGTAAATTAGTATCTTGGAATATGTATTAATCCTACCTCTAAACTCTTAAGACAGAGATTGTATACTGCCTGTCAAATCAGAAACAAATTTTCTTATCAATCCGTTTGATTAGCGACAGAAGAAGTCCGCGTTTTTGTTTTTTTACTGAGTATGTTATGCCTGCAAATCACAAATATATGAAAAAAACCGTGTTACCTTTCAACCAAATTTAAAAACAATTCTCATTCTTTAAACCACATGTATACTGCTTGCATTACTTATTATTCTCTTGGATACAGACGGGATGATTGGATTTTGGCTAAGCTTTTGGCAACAAGTTTTCATCATTAGAGCGCCATTTAATAATGCTTATTGAGGTCACATTTCTAATGAACCTGTAATTGCTCCGGCAGATAAATGTTGCACAATCGAAGTTACACATTTGTTAGGAACTAGTTGTAGATGCTTACCCAAGTGCTATGGCCACAGTTTACATAAGTGCGAAAAAAAAAAAAAAAAAAAAACAACAAAAAACGCAAGGACATGTGTTACAGACTTGGCTAAGCAAACTCCACAGAAGCGATGGATTTGCTATTGCTCAAGAGATGAAATGAGCATCAAAGGATGAGATCTGGCTCACATTATTTACCTTGGAGGATTCCATGGCATGTTATTATGCCTACATAGCAGCATTTGAGAATCTATGAGGACCACTGCATAAAAATTCACATTTATTCATAAATAAACAGAACTTAAATTCAAGTTCACTATGGACCTAAACAAATATATTTACTTTTTTTGCGGGGGGGGGGGTAATTAAATTAACAAATTACCTTATGTCTTCTAATTCACAGAACCCCAGAAGTTAATGAAGATTTGCCTTTGCTTGAAATTCCATTAAACATGGCATTTAAGTTCACATTAAACTTGACATTTAAGTTAACATTAAACTTTGTACTTAAGTTAACATTAAACTTGGCATTTAAGCCAACATTAAACTTGACATTTAAGTTAACATTAAACTTGGCATTGAAGTCAACATTAACTTGGCATCTAATTCAACATTAAACTTGGCATTCAAGTTAACATTAAATTTGGCCTTTAAGTTAACATTAAACTTGGCATTTAAGTTATTTAATATGGTCTAAACGTATGTAAAATTCTTACATATTTGCAGCTATATTTCCACTAAAACTATTAAACTGTAGTTTCGAAACACAAAATAACAGAATGAAACTTAGTGAACCTGAAATACTTGAAAGCAATATGTCCGTTAGAAGATTATTAAATTTGAAGTATTGAAACACAACAAAACATAACAAAATGTATCAAAACCTGATAAACATTTTCTGATTAAATAAAATAATTGAGTAAATATATATCTCTCATAATAAGCACATAATTGAAGATTATTTAATATTGATTAATTTTATATAAAATCCCCTTTTACCGAAAAATAAAACCGCCACATATCAAACGGATGTTTGTTTGTGTCTGCGCGTACTGGGCAATTAGCTGGCAATTCTGCAAATTTTGGTTCATAACATATTTACTTACGCATAGGGTATGATTATAACAGTATTTCAGCTGTCCATCTCGTGATGTACGTAAAGTATTCAAAATATATTCTCACTTAGTCAATACATAATATTACTAGCATCTCACCATGTCTATATTTTATAACTTATTAAATATCATTCATATCCATTTTGTACAACTGATATTTTATTCAACGTCATCACTCCACTAAACTAAACTGAACTGAACATTTTAACTGAACTTCGCTTTCAAGTTTCATATTGAATATTCACTGATTAACATACTAAAACTTCTGGCTAATAATAATAATAATAACAATAATAATAATAATAATAATAAGTAGTAGTAGTAGTAGTAAAGACATAAGCAACCAACAGCAATAACAACTTGTACTACCAATTTCACCATTATTACTAATTACTACTACTTACTGTGACCTTTACTACTATCACCACGATACGTAACTCATATTCTCAAAGCTACAAAATTAGAAAATTAGACTTAAAGATATTATTTAAATATAAGGTACGGGTAGCAGAATTAGTGCGTATTGAATAAACATTGGCTTACCTAAAGATATAGAAGAAAATAAAAAGTGATGGAGTACATTGTACTTCAACTTTGTTTCCGATTACCAGATTATATTTCCTGCAGACATTTAATTGAAACGCTGTAGAAATATTATCTACATTTGATATAAATACTAAAATTACAAAATCTGATATTTTGTAAGAAACCGTTTAATTACACTGAATTTTTATATAACAGAAATAGTTACACAAATGCCTACAAGAGATAGTATACACATTGAATATACAGTATGTAACAAGAAGTACTTCAAAACATATAAACACTCTTTGTACTTTCCTTTGTGAAACTGGGGGAAAGATAAGGAACTTTTCGAATCAGATTGCAAACTTCCTCTCTAAGTAATCAGGTACAGACTTTAAACCAGTATCTCTGTAGCAACACAATCATGTGACATAGCAGAGGTCGCGATGTAGAGCAAAACTAGCGTTTAAACACAGGTCAAGTCAGCATTGAAGTAAGATTGTTCAGGTCTATACACAGGTCAAGTCAGCATTGAAGTAAGATTGTCCAGGTCTAACGCTTGAAGCTGCTTTAGGACCTACTGGTGCATATAATGATGAAATCAAGTTAGGTACTTAATTAAAAAGTAAATTTTAAAGCGATGCTATATATCTGCTGTTTGCGAGAGTTTAAATGAGTATATTGTATTTTCAAACCTTGTATTCTGCATTAATTGCCTTCTAAATGCAAGTTGAAATTGCAGACAACAGATTTCCAATGATGCAGGAAACTTATTTCAAACCTAAGATTACCGCAGAGATTATGAAACAAACAAAAACGTTCCGTACATTCTTAGAGCCATCGTAATAGCATGTACCGTGTGTACTCGCGTATAATGTGATACAAACTGCATAGACCCAGATCTGCCGTCGCATAATGTGCCGGCAGATCTGGGATTATGCAGTTTGTAAGGACTAATCAGTAGAACAAACAACATAGACCCTGATCTGCCGGCGCAGTATGCGACGGCAGATCAGGGTCTATGTTGTTTGCATTTGGACCTGACTTATATGCGAGTATATACGGTAATGTTTGCACTTGAGCGGCAAAATAAAAATCTTCATATAATTATCGTGACATAAGGAATATTCTCTGCCAGTGCTACCTTACTAGTTGCAAAGCTTTTTTCACAGTACATAAACAATAATATTTATATAAACACATATTTGTGCTAAGAAGAATTAAACTATTTGCATTTGCGAGGATTATGACAATTTAAAAAAAAAAAAAAATAATAATAGTAATATTTTATTAAACTCAATGTTTAAGAATGATCAGTACAATTCCATTGTCGGTTCTCTTAACTTTGATTCCTCAACACAGATTCCTCTTTTTCAAGCTATGTGTTTGTGTTTCAGGTTATATAACCTATGGTTATACGAGGTAATGATATGGCTCTGCGTCCGTCGTACGTATATCCGTCAGCAATATTTGAATTAAGTTAATATAGTCAATGGCCAGTTTTAATAGAACGTAGATGCAATATCCTTTAGACACGTTCTACCAAAATTCTTCCCGTCGTTGCTTCAAAAGCACTGGCGTTGCTATCATATCATATGGATGGTAAACCTTTATTTCCACTTGGTCAACACTATTTATCCAATATTGGTCACGTTTTATATGCAGTATTTTTTGCCTGCAGCTACAGAGCAATAGCGCATCTAGGCGTTACAGCTCGTTCAAAGAGGGCGAATATGATATCAAATACGGCCTCCATAAGTAAACATGGCACCAATTGTTATGGTTCCTCCTTACCACTCTTTTTTTTACTTTGATATAATGTAATCTTTGAGATTTTCACTTGTCGTTTTGTTCTGCAGGGCTCAGGAAATTGTTTTCCAAGCACTCGTCCGTGGGACCAGTGAGTTGCAATAGTTACTCGTCCCTGTCCACATTATACTCAACACAGTACACTGCTGACACTTTTGCTAAAGAACCACATGCACCTGACGCATGCTTGATACTAAAATGGGTGAAAATGATGAAAATATTATGTTCTAATACATGACCCCTTTGATGAAAATATAGTAAGAGACAAGGTTTGTAACTCGAGAGAAATTCCAGTTGCATACATAGCCCTTGATTTCTTAGTGGCATTCTCGTTTACAGTGATACCTTTCGGTATTCTAGAAGTTATTTTAATGTCGATAAATTTTCCTTTCAAGAGCTATCACACATCTTTATGAGTTAGATAAGGGAGAAGTTAACAAACAAAAAATGGCCAAATTTTATTCTTTTCGACAGGTCAGATATTATTACGCTTGGCCCAGATCACCGGTATTTTCAAAACTGTGCAGCATTATTAATACATTGTCATACCAAAGCAAACACGCAGCAGATGTTTATATAAGTATGTAATTACTTTTCACAAAAAAATGTCGGTAACATGCATTTGAAAGAATTCCAACCGTCTAAATTTCCACCAACTTTCGCACTAAATTATCCATTTTGGTCAAACCTCCAATCTAGAGAGCTACTCATGGGCGCCATAAAAGGGAAGATTGCTGATTGGCCAAAAGAATTAGAACGTTTCTAGGTAAATTAAATTTCGACAAATCAGTTGTTGTTTCGACATTATGTGCATTATAAATAGATTACAACGGCATGGTGTGAATTGGATGAGACACTTAAAATAATTCTGATGCAAGTTACACTGAAAATGTGAACACCAGTAAAAAATCGAGGGCTAGTTGTGACGCGGCAACATAATATGTTCATGATTTTTACCCATTTTAGTATCAAACTGACATCGGGTACTGTTTAAAAAAAAAAAAAAAAACGAAGTCGGCTTCCTTTGCGACACGTTCTAGACTGACAACTAGTAGGTAAATTAGGCACAAGTTATCTATAATTGACGCACACTAAATGTTAAGCGATTTTGAACTTCACTGCTTATTAAGGGTAGAACATGCATTCAGATTTATTCTCAAGGTGCGAAATCGGCATGTACTAAGCCCGGGGACGAGTACGTAGCAAAGTTTTACTGGGCCCAGCCAATTTTAATCCGGTCAGAACGAGAGGACGAAATGGTTTTCCTGAGCCCTGGTTCTGTCATACAATATGGCAAATTTAACTCTCATACAAAAAAAAAAAAAAAAAAAAAAATTCCTCCAAAGCCTTTACTAAATTTTGATTAAATTTCACAGAGCACATCCTTGGATTTGACTTGGACCATTGTCGGCCTTTAATTATATAAAAGTATCTAAGATACGATCGGAAATCAACTCATTCTTTCTAAGGTTTGCTAAAAAAAATTTTATCTTCTCATCAACTTAGACTTTGTGAGGAGTTTACTCGGTTATGTGCTTTGTTACAGTTTGATAGTCTGAACCTAATATTTGCCCTCAGGGTCAAAACACCCCCCTGACTAAGATAATTACGTTTATAACACTACCACACACAGGACGGATTATGTTGGGATTCTCGGGGTTTGACTGACCCCCACCCCCTCTCTCTTAAGTAAATAAAGTTTTTGCCGAGAAAACATAAATATTAACATATATATATATATATATATATATATATATATATATATATATATATATATATATATATATATATATATATATATATATAACTTTAAACCTTTGACTCTACCCAACCCCCTCCGGGCAAAATCCTTGATCTGGACCTGATAAAATTTAACCGCTTTGTAAAAACCTACATATATAATAATATCTCAAATTTGGAACCCCTACTTATGTAGAATTTACAATAGGAATAATACATGTACATTGAATCAACTCTATCAACGCTAAGTGTTATCCATTCGTGAGGTTTGTTGTTCGTCCTTTGCTCGAAGATGATCATGACATCACTAACTGGTTTGGTTTGTGTGTGTACGTGAGCGGCTAATAAGGCCAATTTGTGTTCTGTCTGTGGCACACTGGACAGGAGATGCCGTTTGGAGTTTCTTGATCAACAGAGGACGTGCTGCAGTTCCAAGATTTACGCTGTTCGCGCTTCTGCACTGCCTCTGCAATTCTCCTCAGCTCATAGTCTGTAGTTCCAGTATGGATGAGACTGTGCCCGGTGGAACAGTCCTGTGCGAGATCTTCCCACGACGCAAGGTCAATGTTGAAGGGCTCCAAGGATGACTTCAGCGTTTCTTTGGGGCGTTTCTTCTGATCTCCTTGCAATTGTGTTCCCTCCTTCAGCTCGCCGTAAAAGATCTTTGGGAGTAGCTCTTCTGACATCCCGATGACGTGGCCTGCCCATCTCATCTGTTATTTCATCAGCAGAGTGTAGATGCGTGAACTGGCTGCCCGTGTGAGAACCTCAGTGTCTGGGACCTTGTCCAGCGATCTTATCCTCATTAGTTTCCTCAGGCAGCCGGTGTGAAAATTGTTCAGCGCTTGGCATGGCGTCTGTACACCGTCCAGGTTTCGCATGCATACAGCAGAGTCGGCAACACAGTGGTTTTGTAGACCATCAGTTTTATTTGCATACTGATACTTCTGTGCTCCCACACGTTTGTGCGTAGTCTGCAAAAGGTCACACCTGCTGTGGCAAATCTTACACTAGTTTCGTCATCAATGTGGACTGCACGTGACAGTGTACTGCCGAGGCAGGTTTACTTTTCCACTGCCACGGGGGTTTGACCATTCACTGTAATGGAAGGCTCTACGTAAAAGCTTTCCTGGTGCAGGTTGGTGCATCACCTTTGTTTTTTTTTATGCTGATTGCGAGACCGAAACTGTCACAAGCTGAAGAGAAATGATCCATACTCTGCAGGATCACAGACTCAGACGTGGCATCCAGGGAACAGTCGTCAGCAAACAGGAGATCACGAAAAGTCACTTCTTGTAACTTTGTCTTCGCCCGTAGGCTCCTCAGATTGAAGCGCTTGACAACAGTACGGTATATGTAAGCATGGCAGAAAACATCATACTGAAGAGGACTGGGGTCAACACGCAGCCTTGCTTGGTTCCATTGGTGACTGGGAATGGTTCAGATGACTCACCGTTGTCCACGACACAAGCAAATCATGGACATTCGGAACCATTAAGATAAATTTCTTTGGGCAACCAGATTTTGCCATGATCTTTAAGAGGCTCCCACGACTGATTGTGTATAAGACTTTTATCAGGATAATGAATGTCGTGTATAGGTTGGAGTTTTGTTCCTGGTATTTGTCCTGGAGTTGACGAGCTGAAAACACCATTTATATGGTCCTGCGTCCTTTCCTGATGCCACTCTAACTCTCAGGCAGGAATCCTTGATCGATATGATGCACAAAGCGATTCAGCAAAATTCTGTTGAAGATTTTGCCCGCGGAAGGTTGTCGCAGGATTTTTTGTTGCCTTTCCGCTTGCACAAGTGGACGATGGATGCATCTTTGTACTCCTGGGATATAGTTCCTTGAATCCACATTGACTGGAAGACTTCAATCAGCTTTTTTTTGGAGCCGATGTTTCTCGTTCAGTAGTCAAAGTATCGCAGCATGGTTCTCATCAAACCAATATTGATGTTTACGTCTGGTGGGACCGAGGGATTTGGATGCATCCAAATAGACAGAGTCTTTGAAAGATGCAGTTTTTCTCGACGTTCTCCGAGTTCGCAACAATTATATCCAGTAGGCTGCACATTTTTTCAACAAACGCATGTTTCACATTCTCCTAATTCAATTTGGAGGCGCTGAGCTTTTGGGGGCGCTTCTTTGCCTTGTGGTCATCTGCTAGGCTGAATCAGGATATTGAGCTTGGAGACTATCAGCCTGTGGTCAGTTCAGCATTTTGCACTTATCAGGGCTTTCACACTTCGGACATCCTGCCTATCTCGTCTCCTGACTATGACGTAGTCAATGAGATGCCAATGCTTGGAGCGTGGGTGCATCCAAGACGTCTTGTTGCGGTTTGGCAGGCAGAATACTGTGCAGGTGATTAGGAGGTCGTGTTCAGCGCATTTTTCTCAGTAGGAGGAGTCCGTTGCAATATTTGAATTTGTCCTTGATCTCACCTGGGTTGGATATGATGGGTGCATAGGCGCTGATTATAGTTGCTCGTCTTTTCCAGACAGTGGGAGTCTTATTTGCATTGGTCTGTTACTCGTGTCCTTTACGAGATTTTTCGAGCCTACTGACTAGATTTGATGGCAAACCCAACACAAGCTTCATGTTAGCCTTCTTTACTTCGGCCAATCCAGAAGAAGGTGTAGCCGACTCATACTTCGGTGGGTTGTCCTTCCTCAGCTAGGCGAGTTTCACTCAGGGCCGCTATCTGGATGTTGAATCTGGCTAGTTCTCAACCAATAAGAGCTGTTCTTCTCTCTGGTCTAACTACTACTGTACTTCCATTAGTGTGCGCACATTCCAGGTACTGATGGTGAGTGGCGTCACCTTTCTCTTCTTGTCAGAGTTTTGACCGCTAAGGTGCGATCCTTATTAGCTGTGGTATACTGACCAGTGTTAAGGTGGAGCAGGCAATATTCAGGGCACATTTTTAGACCCTTCCTCATACTACGAAGATGAGTAGTGTGATCCTAAATAGGACTGCTCAGTCGCCCAGGGGGATGCCAAGTTCCACTGCTGCTGCGGTCCAGTATAAAGAGACCCTATGTCGTGAGCCGCCTGTGTGCAAGTCTGCAGCTACAGCTCCCAGTTTATCCACACATGCGCTGCTTTGCCTCTCGCCCATAGCCACAGAACCTGAAGGTATCTGGCGGGGGAGGGGGATGATGTCATAACTTGCTCATGAGTTGGATTTAATTGAGGGAAAGTTGAGGAGAGTCGCTCTCGCTCTCTCGTCCAGGCCTGTCCGAATCCAGTGGCTCAACAAAAAGGAGACGTCTCGAGACGAGTCCGGATGCAGTGGATGTCCATCCGGTCCTACTGAAACTGGGCTTATGCCCTGCATTATTCACACAGCTCTTGACATCTGCTTTCACAGCCGAGTGGATGAGCATGTCTTGGAGATTACAACAGCAGTTACGACTGTATCGCCTAGTGTTCACTGGCGACACTAAGCGTTGCAATTGCAACCGGTAGTGTAAGCGGCCAACGCTAAGCGGCACTACAATGCAATTTTCATTTTATATGAAAGCGAGAATTGTGTAAAGTTCAAATCAGCGCCTAAGTGCTGAAGAACCAGTATGTGAGAGAGAAAAAATAGATTCTCCATCAACCCCCGCCCCCCCCCCCTTCAGTTTTACGATCAAAATAATTATATAACTGGAAAACAATATTAAGCGAATCAATACAATTCTTTCGGAAAAGTCGAAGTATATAATTATCACTGCAACATCACCAACCATGTGATAGCCAACATGTGATTCTAGAAACACAAAGTCTTTCTTGCACCAGATGGAAGTTTTGCACGAAGTGTGCCTTAAAACTTGAGAAATCCCAAAATCGACCTTGCAGGTACCAAAACGTTACTCAACACTAAAACGGAAACATAAGTAACACGGAATTATAGTTGGGCACCAATTCGTAAATGATAACAAATTTTTTTTGGCAACTGAGGCTAAATACACACTGTTCATTGTAAGTTTTTGTTATAAATGTGTAAGTACACCTTTAGAATATTGTAATGGGCAAGAAATCTAGCTTCGACATTTTTTAAATTTAATTTTTTTTTTTTATTATAGCAAATTAAGTTTATTAATCGTAGAGCTCGCGGTGTTAAAGCAGGTGGGTGGGTGTTGTCAGCATCTACAGACAATATTAATTTCTTCATTAATACCACCTGTTATCCAATACCAAACGATGGTTTGTATAATTCCCGCTTATATTTCATATTCGCATATAAATGGATCCTAAATCGTCATGTGAACTGTTTAAATTCATTATGTTATGCCATGAATCGATGTGTAAATCGATCCTCGGTATAAACCTTGTTTCCAGGTTTCTTAGATTTGGAACACTTCCGTAGTTATCTTGCCTAGCGGTCGCTTACGGTATCATCTATTTAGAAACTAAACATTTTTTAATATTTTTTTTTATTGCAAATTTTGACCATTTAGACATATATTCGATGTATGTACACTTAGCTAATGCACTAAGTAACCTAGGTTTTTAATCACAATTGTTAAGGTGTAGTTGTGTTGTTATCAGTAGAAAAAGTACTGTTGCCCCTGCGAGCGCACGCTTGCAGAATGTTTCCCTGCGGTTGCTACCCAGCAAACGACAGAATTTTCCCTGCCATGCGCACAATTCCGCAGGTTTCAGAGGGTCATGTACAGAGGTTCCATGTGCTCAGACAGTCCGTGGGAATGTTTTTTATTATCATTTTTAATACGAATCCCATATATGGCAACGCACAAAGGAAATGTAACTCTTTTATTTATTATTTTTGACAGGAATCAGCAATTTACAGTTATTTCACTATATCTTTTCAAATATTTGCAAGGTAAAATAAAGTTTATTTGAGTAAATTTTGGACAGGTATAGAAGTTAGTTTGGAAGTCCTGTATCTAGACAATGTAAAATTTCCAATATATTTATTACTTAATCCTGATGTTTCAAAATCAACAATTTTAGTTTAAAATACATGCTTAATCAATTACATTATATGCAGACATTACATTTCATGATCTTGTCAGATCAAGTCAAGTGTTTCTTGCAGACATTATTAAAATAATAATACTTTTTACAGTTCAATAGAAATAATAATAATAATAATAATAATAATAATAATAATAATACTCATAAGTGCAATTTTTGGTTGTGAAGCCATTGAGTGTTTCTGAAGGCTCTATTCATTATATTGTTAAGCCATTGAATGTTTCTCAAGGCTTTGTACATAAGTAGTCAGTTAGTATTGTTATAGCTGTTGTGTTTCTGAAGGCTCTGTTTGAAATTAACCCATATGAATATAATTAAATTTTAGCCAATGTTTCTAAGTACATCACTAAATAATAAACTAATATCAAATCTGAACATTCAAACTTTGATATTTGTAAATGTTCATATAAAATTCTAAAGTAATAAACTATTATTTAAATTAGGTATATCTGTCCAAATGCATACTACCACTGGGATATCAAGTCAGCGAATCATTATATAGAAGTAATGAATGTTTACTGCCATATGACTTTATGACTGTTAATAAACCAGATAAAACTTAAATTGGAGTCTGTGTTTCATCCCTAGTCACATTCTTATAGCTAGGATTGCCAACTTCATCAGGGAATCACAAAGACCTCTTGGAGTTTCGGTCTAAGTTTAACTGGACCTTTATTCTATGGAGAGCTTATCGGCTGCAAAGAGTACAGCGAGTCATTGAGTTGTCACCAAGTTACTGACAAGCGCTATCCCGTAACATTATGTTAGCAATTGCGTTTAAAATTAGTTAATATTTGAGTTTGAAATACATTTAGTTCCTTTTAATTGGAAAGTTAACCAACATTGCTTGTAATCGTATGTGGTCTGTACAGAATGGGCAACTTCTGCTGTAATAGACAGCAATATTTATGACACATCTTGAATCTTATAACCAACATTTCTCAATGAATTATCTACCACGGCAATTTTCATGTATCTTTCATACGTTGTATTCCTGTAATTCGGCGTATGCGAGTGTCGATGCGTCTCAAGTTTTACGTGCTGTGTGCTAGTGGCAGCTGTTAGATATGACCAAAACAAAAAAGAATGCGAACTAAAAAACTTCATTTGCATCTGTGTAGCATAAGTATGCTGTGTAGCATAAGTATACTGCACCTGTGTAGCATAAGTATACTGCATCTGTGTAGCATAAGTATACTGCATCTGTGTAGCATAAGTATACTGCATCTGTGTAGCATAAGTATACTGCATCTGTGTAGCATAAGTATACTGCATCTGTGCAGCATATGTATGCTGTATAACATAAGTATACTGCATCTGTGTAGCATAAGTATAATGTATAAGATATTCAGAATGTTTGTGTGACACAAAAGTGTTTGCAGAATGAGAGAATCACATTTCTGATCCCTAGGATGAAACGTTCAGATCAAACACTGAAAAATCCATTCTTAGCTATAAATGACGATTAACCATTTCAGGGTACAAACTAGTTGTTGGGAATAGCAATACACAGCGTTCGTAGTATGTACATTGATACACATTTGCGACAAGGTTATATAACATAATCCACTTAAAAAATAAAAATCAAAAATCACAAAAAAAATCAGCTGAATTCCTTTTGATATAGAGTTCATTTTGATATTCTACCTTATAAAATAAGGACGAATCGGAGAAAATCGGCAAAAAGAAAAACGTCAATTTTGAATATAAATCAGGCTGCAAAATATGTATCTGTATGTAGGTCCATTAGTCCAAACCATCATGTTTTACAGTATAAATGTGTCGTTATTAATCGTTCTCCTGGCGTCTCTGTGACAGAAGTATCCATTAATGATTGAAACAATGATGTGTTTATCAGTTTACGTTCACTGTAATCCACTAAAAGGGTCACGTAACCCAAGTCAACAGTCACTTGATGGCCGATGGAGAAATTCTCCACCTCTTTTCAACCACAGAAAAAATATTCGGACGAACGTGGAATTGTAAGACCTAATGTGCAAACTGACCTTTTGGCACTATGCAGTGTGAGCATAATAGTGTGAGCATAACCTTTTGGCACTAAGCACTGTGAGCATCATAGAACGCGCTGACGTATCGGAATTAAAAGATGCAGACATGATTGAATGTGCAAACGATCTGTAGCAAAATAATTTCGGACATACTACAACACGCAAATATTTTGAACAAAAACTTGCTGGTCAAACGGAACTTGCAAATATATTGGAACAAAATAGTTGTGGCTTCTACAATGTGGCTACGTGATATACTCAATCAAGTACACAAGCAATTTCTCGAATGCTCGATAGGAAATCAAATGAAATATTTAGGGGTCACAATATCTGAAATGGAACCTTCAAATTCAAGAATTCAAGAATTATGCACCAAAAGCAAATCGTATTTTAGGCCTACTAAAACGTAACTTATCAGAGAATGTCTGGAATTGTTTCCACCATCTTGAAGACACAGATGTTCGCAACTTAACAGTTTGCCTAAAGCGATAAACACCAGCGAGCTGTACTCACAAGTACACATCCACAAGCTGGCGATTTTATTATGCCGGCAGATGGTTTAAGCTCGATTCTTATGCTAACAAGTGAGTTGTAAAGCATATGAACTTGTACTGGTTCATGAACTTTACTGGTGAATTTTTTTTTTTTACATTCGGTATCGAACATTTCATCATTTATATTGCATTTTTAAAGCTGTGATATCTGGATCTTGATTTGTTCAGTGCTACATCATATTAGCATTTCTGCACCGCGCAGCGTCAACCTTACAACAAAAGCTTATTTTAGAAAAAATTTGACCGTACTAATTTTGAAAAGTTATCAATTTGATTTTTCTGAAGATTAAGCAGTTGTGATTAATATCTGTGGTAACATTCCAATCTTCGATTGTTTTGGGGGAAAAGCTGAATTTGTAACCATCAGTTCGTCAGATAAGTACATTCATGTTGATTTCTAATGGTTCTTTTTGGTTTTATTAAACTGTTGCAGGGTATTTTTGCTTTGCTTTTTGAAGCCTTTGTAGAAAATTATTAGTGTATTTCCAGTCCAAGTCGGTTTAATGGTTTCCAAGAGAACTTATTAAATATTGAGGTCGTATGTAACAAACCTCTGCTGCTCACTTTTGGATTTTTTCAATTTCATTTTCTAAAACCTGGGAATGGAGGTCCCAAACTGTACAAGCATATTCTAAAGTAGGTCCAACTAAACCCTTGAAAGCTACGTGTAATCCTTTCGCATTTTGTTGACAAGATGACAAGTTACATTTTAATAGGCATAAAATACTGTCTGCTTTTGGTGCATGATTCTCGAATTGGAAGGTTCCATTTCCGATCACAAGTAATTGTGACCCCTAAATATTTTACTCAATACCGATATCACTACAACTGCCTGCAGGCATATTCTATGTAACATGGTGACATAACACTACCAATATCACTACCACTGCCTGCAGCAATATTCTATGTAACATGGTGACATAACACTATCAATATCACTACCACTGCCTGCAGGCATATTCTATGTAACATGGTCACACAACACTATCAATATCTCTACAACTGGCTGCAGGCATATTCTATGTAACATGGTGACATAACACTATCAATATCTCTACAACTGGCTGCAGGCATATTCTATGTAACATGGTGACATAACACTATCAATATCACTACAGCTGCCTGCAGGTATATTCTATGTAACATGGTCACACAACACTATCAATATCTCTACAACTGGCTGCAGGCATATTCTATGTAACATGGTGACATAACACTATCAATATCACTACAGCTGCCTGCAGGTATATTCTAAGTCACACAGTAACATAGCACCTACCAATATCACCATAACTAGCTATTCTGTGTAAGATGGTGACATAACTCTTACCAATATCACCATCACTTGCTGCAGACATTCTCTTTTACATAGTGATGCAACACCTACCAATATCACTACCACTGCGTGCAGGTACATTCTATGTAACATGGTGACATAACACCTACCAATATATCACCACCAGTGGCTGCAGGCATATTCTGCATCACATGGTGACAGAATATATAATTTCGGACGAACAAGACATTATAATAATTCTGGTGAAAACCCATTGCTGAGATGACTCTCCATTTTGGAAGAGTAATAATAAAAAGATTTTCAACATGACTGCCATGGTGGCCACATTGGATATCATGAGAAGTCTTCTGGTGAAAAAGCACAATGTCAATACGACCAGCCATCTAGGAGAAGTAGTGATAACAGGATTTTCCAGATGACTATTGTAGTAGCCATATTGGAGGTCTGATTGGCACCATTTTCATTTACAATCAAATAGACATCATAAGAAGTCTTTCAGTGAAAACCCCATGCTGAAATGATCATTCATTCTGGAGAAGTGATAACATAATTCATCAGATGGCCATTATGGTGGCCATATTGGATATCTGAGTGACACCATTTAGAACCAACTAGACATCATAATAAGTCTTTAAGAAAAAACCTCATGTTTATATGAGCATCCATTCAGGAGGAGTAACAATAACAAGATTCTCAAGATTGCTGCAGTGGCAGCAATATTGGATGTGAAAGCAGCACCATTTTCATCTAGGATCAACTTGATATCATAAGCTGTCTTCTGGTGAAAACCCCATGTCAATATGACTTTTTGATCAGGAGGAGTAGCAATAACAAGATTTTCAAGATGGTTGCTGTGGACATCAGATTGGCACCATTTTCATTTACAACCAACTAGACATCATAAAAAGTCTTGCAGTGAAAACCCTATGTCAATATGACCTTCCATTCAGGCAGAGTAGCAATAACAAGATTTTCCAGATGGCTATCATGGTGGCCATATGGATATCAATTGGCACCATTTTCATTTAATATCAACCAGACATCATAAGAAGTCTTGTAGTGAAAATCCCATGTTGATATGGAGTAGTGATAACAAGATTTTCAAGATGGCTGCTGTGTTGGCCATATTAGATATCAGATCAGCATCATTTTCATTTAGGACCAACTAGACATCATAAAAAGTCTTCTAGTGAAAACTCCATGTCAATATGACCTTTTGATCAGAAGGAGTAGCAATAACAAGATTTTCAAGATGGCTGCTGCAATGGCTATATTGGATATAAGACCAGCACCATTTTCATTTAGGAGCAACTAGATATTATAAGAAGTTTTTCTTAGTGAATAACCTATCTTGATACGAGTGGCACTATTTTCATTTAGGACCAGTAGAGCTAAACTGAAAATTTTCATTAGTACATAAATCATCCTGACAGAGAGAAAAGTAATTATTTTTTAATGTCCACCTATTTACATCAATGATGGCAATAATGCATACCTTACTGAAACATTTTGGTTGCTGTAAAATCATCAATATTCCCTAACAAGTTGAAATATTAATATTCAGTCTTCAATTTGTTTCTTGCTAAATCAATAACAAATATAACATAAACAGACATTTTTATTTTTTAAAATTTCATTACAGTGCGATCATGACTCATTTCTTTAGCCTCATCTGTAGTCCTGTACAAGTAATCACCAAGCTGCTGCAGCACAAAAATTATCAAATAGAAATGACAAATCTATTACTTTGCTCTGAAGGACATCAAAAAAATGTTTGCACTATCTTAATTTTTATATATATATATATATATATATATATATATATATATATATATATATATATATATATATATATATGTGCTGCCAAACTGAGTTTCATCTGAGTTGAGCTCAAGTTTTGGGCTCAGACAGTGTCATGATTAAGGAGTCAGAACAAAACACTGCCCCCAGGTTATGCTGCTTGGTGATCAGATCTTTAACAATAAAACAAGAGTCCCTCGAAGGGACTGACACTCTACTGGGTGAAAAGAATTTCCAGAACTTCAAGATACGACCATTTCTTCCTTTTAACTTCTGAGTGGTAAATCCATCTCTGATATTCTTCTGCAATAACAAGATTTTCAAATTAGCTACTGTTGTGGACATATTGGATATCAGATTGGCACAATTTTCATTTAGGACCTAGTAGACATCATTAGATGCCTTGTGGTGAAACCCCATGTCAATATGACCATCCCTTTAGGGGTAGTAATGACAGCAAGATTTTAAGACAGCATTCTTGGCAGCAATATTGGATGAACAACTGGCACCATTTTCACTTATGACCAACTAGGTATCATAAGAAGTCTTTTGTGAAAACCCCATGTTGATATAACCATTTGGGTGGAGTTGAGATAATATTTTCAAGATGGCCATCTTGAGGGTCAGTTTGCATCATATTTCAGACCAACTAGGCACCAAAAGAACTCTTTTGATGAAAACCCCCATGTCAAAATGACTTTCCAATAAGATTTTCAAGATGGCCACCATGGTGACCATATTGGAGGACAGATCAGCACCATTTTAAGTTTAGACCAACAAGACATTATAAGAAGTCCTCTAGTGAAAACCCAACGTTGATATGACTTTCTATTATGAAGGAGTAACAATAACAAGATTTTCAAGATGGCTGCCATGATGGCCATATTGGATATCAGATTTGCAACATTTCCATTTAGGACCATCTAGAAGTAACCATAACAAGATTTTCAAGGTAGCCATTGTTGTGGCTATATTGGCACCATGTTCATTTATGACCAACTAAACATCATAGGATGTCTTTCAGTGTAAACCCAATGCTGATATGACCATTCATTCAGAAGTAGTGATGAGATTTTCAAGATGGCCACTCTGGTGGCCCATTTAGATGTCTTAGCTGCACCGTGTTTATTTAGGACTAAATAGACATCATAAATCTTAGTAAAAACCCCATGTTGATACAACCATCCATTCAGGAGGAATAGTGATAAAATGGTTCTCAAACTGGCCACTGTGGCAGCCATATTGGACCATGGGATTAATATGTGTGTAAAGTCTCATGGCAATCCACTTACTAGTTTAGGAGTAGCAATAACAAACTTGTGCTAACTAATGGATGGACGACAGACCATCCCATAATCTCTTCTGGTCTATGACCAGTAGAACTAACAATAATAAACTGCACAGCAGCATAATATCCATATAAAATTTCAAAAATTATGCACATTTCCATATATAAGTATATTCTATCATAATGATACATTTTTCCAATGAAACAAGAATTCTGCAGTATGCAATGTCTTGCATGCACCACAGAGGGATATTCCAAATACCCATGAAAGTCACTGGAGGATAAAAGTAGGTTACTGTGATCTCCTTTTTTCTGTGGTGAGTACCATATGTACTCAGGTATAAACTGATACCAACTGCCAACTGCATAGACCCAGATCTGCCGTTACATAATGCACCGGCAGATCTGGGTCTATGCAGTTTGTAAGGACTAATCAGTAGAACAAACAAACATATACCCTGATCTGCCAGTGCATTATGCGACGGCAGATCAGGGTCTATGTTGTTTGCATTTCGACCAAGCTTATATGCGAGTAAAGATGGTAGTACCATCCAAGATGAATACACCCATCATTTTTCATGACTCTACACACATGTGTCAGAGAAACTGAACTAAATGTAAAAACGTAATGTTGATGTTGATGTCTATATCAACATCAACTACAATGCCATTGGACAAGTGGATGTGTATATTTTGCCTATGCTTTCAGTCAAGACAAAAACAAACCCCAAATTTCTTTGTTCATCCCACTGTATGCAAGATCCATCTGTACAGTCTCTTTCGGAAGATCATGTAGAATGCATTCTACTTAAATGATCTGAAGAAGTTAAAGATCAACACTGGCAATGTTCATCACATGTTATTATAAGCATTGTTTATCTTGCATACAAAATAAAGTATAAGAAAGGGACCATTGTCTTTCATGCATTCATCATTACAAAGGCTAAAGTTTCATTCTAACCTTGTTTGAACAAGTTTTTCTACTGCTGTTACAGGACTTGTTTTCAGAGGAAAGGCACTTACCATATATACTTGCGTATAAACCGATACCTACTGCAAACTGCATAGACCCAGACCTGCTATCACATAATGCACTGGCAGACCTGGGTCTATGCAGTTTGGACCAATCAGTATAACAAACAACACAGACCCTGATCTGCCGGCACATTATGCGACGGCAGATCAGCGTCTATGTTGTTTGCAACTGGACCTGGATTATATGCGAGCATATGCGATAAGTCTGTAAAATCCTTGTTACAAAGATATAGCGTCACTCTAAAAAAAGCATATCAATAAATACCGTAAAAAGACTAATATATAACTGACAAAAAACAATAATGTTATTGGCACACTGTCCTAAGTGTGGATTAAGATAAATCTGCTCCGAGATTTTTATTTAATATTTTACTTCATATTGTTATTTCCTTAAATTAGATATGCAAGAGCATTAATCTGTGCTCAAATGCTTGTAGGTGAGAGAGTGCTTAAGTTTGATTTCTCTAACATTAGTCATTATAAAGTACTTCAAATACTAGGACGATTGCTTACAACACATCAAAGCAAGATATAAGTCTGTCCTTCGTACTATACATTTTTACATACAAGTACCTGTACACAGTACTCAGACTTGAAGGTAAAGGAATATGCATCATTTCATGGGCTTACAATCAAATGCAAATCACAGTCTATATATGACACACCACACATGGTAAATGAGGTTAAATTGCCAAGACCAAACTTGAGAATGCATTTGTTTAAATTACACAACCTTTCTTAAATTTACAAATATTAAATCTAATGCACATTCAACAGACACACTTTAATTACACTGAGTGAAAAATAATCTCAGGTGCAAACCAATATACTGTATATACTCATGTATAAGCCGATACCAACTGCAAACTGCATAGACCCAGATCTGACATCGCATAATGCGCCAGCAGATCTGGGTCTATGCAATTTGTAAGGACTAATCAGTAGAACAAACAACATAGACCCTGATCTGCCGGCGCATTGTGCGATGGCAGATCAGGGTCTATGTTGTTTGCATTTGGACCTCAATTATACGCGAGTATATACGGTACCCTATAGAAGCAACAAATAAAATTCAGTTGCTCTGAATTTGTGTTGACCTCCATACACATTATAAAAAATATAGGCATTCCATCTTTGAAAAGTCTTCAATTTTTTCAAAATGTTTCATGAATATTATTTATGCTTGTCGTACTTTCTAAATCTATTAAGTTTAATTGTTCAACATAAAGGCACTGGTAACACGATTAGAATTCATTAGACTCTCATAACTGTTCTGAATTTAACTACAATACTAAACAATAATCAGCTCTCACAATACAAATCAGTACAGTTATAAAAATGACTATCTGTAAACAGCATTAATCCAAACTTTGTGAATTCTCAAAATGATAGGGTGTTTATGTATATTCTTTCCAACTCTTGAAATGTTTTGATTCTCATGGTGGATGTGGTAGCTCGGTTCTCGGTTGTTTAGAGCATCGGACTCATAATCCAAGGGTCATGGGTTCAATACCCATCCAGGTCAACTTGGGTTGGCTGCCTCATTGTGTCCTTGGAAAAGACACTTGGCTCCAATTTCCTTGTATGATATAGCCAGTAATATGTAAAAAGTACCATTAAAAGCAACAAAGCAAAAACATTTGATTCTCATGAACAGTAAGATGGATCACCAAAATGAGAAATTTTCTAATCGGCAAAAGTTCAATATATATAAATTACCTTAATTAATTTTTTCATAACTCAAATTTCTCCATCAATTTGTGTGTACCGACTACACACACTAAAGAGAACTACTGGTGTCTGTATCTGTGTCAAATGGTTTTAAATTAATGCTGCTTTACAATGGGAATAGAAAGTATATCAATTTTATTTTTTGTCCTCGAGAAACTTGAATGCTGATGAGAAATCCTTGTCAGCATAGCCACTGTTGGTCATGATACGGTATATCTGGTGGGCCAGTGACCCCAATGGTGTTGGTGATTTAGTCACTGTGGATGCATTCTGGGCCAACCCAAGGTCCTAACAATATAAAAAAATGATTCAGTAACATTTAATTTTTGTGATTTGAGTGTCCTAACACCAGACTGGAAATAGAAAGAATGACATGGTTACAATGGGCCCTCTACTGCAGCTAAATGTAATAACAGGTGCAGTACATGAACATTTTCAAGACATGATGGTGCTCTAACAGGCAAGAGTGAAGATTCAAGAATTGTTCAACAAGGCCCATAATTCTATCTACAAGATGCCGAAGTGGGCCTGGGATCACTTAGTCCTACAATTTAAGATGGCCAACCTAATATTTATCATGTTTGGGTGTGACATCTTACGTCTAAACAAACGGTGTTGTATAGCGTGTTCCCATGTAAACTGACCAGTGAACTAAAGGTCACATTTTCAAGAATATCTTGCACACCTGGCAGCCCATACTGACTCTGTTGCACAGATTAAAGTCTAATTGCTTTAGTCAGACTATACTTACTCTGATTTCTTTTTTCCTGATGGAATCAAAATCTGATACAAGTAAGTGGACGCATTTTCAAGTTCAGTTGACATACATTTCAGTGGGTTGAAATGCGATGGTAGCCAAGGAATGCCGAAGTCAGTTTAAGTTGGAGTATGTTTCTTTAACGAAATGAAGAAAAATATATTAATGTTGATGAAAGTGATTAGATAGCTTTGTTCATAAAAGAAACTCATCTTTCCTTTAACCGACTTCGGCATTTACCTGCTCCTATCGCATTTCAACCCACTGAAATGTATGTCAACGGAACTTGAAAACGCGTCCCCTTGCTTGTGTCAGATTTTGATTCCATCAGGAAAAATAAATCAGAGTAAGTATAGTCCGACTAAAGCAATTAGACTTTAAGCTGTGCAACAGTGTCATTATGGGCTGCCAGATGCGCAAGATATTCTTCAAAATGTGGCCTTTAGTTCCCTGGTCAGTTGACAGGGGAACACACTATACAACATTTGTTTGGATGCAAGATGTCGCACCCAAACATCATAAGTATCAGGGTGGACATCTTACATTGTAGGACTAAGGATCACTCATCTTACTGACACCTGCCTAATAGCCAAATTCATTACCAGTTGGCCAAGAAATCTGGGTCAGCAAGATGCTTTATGTAGAATATTGTTACAATGCTGCTGATTGTATAATTTGTGCAAACAACTGTTACAAAGTTTCTTTATTTATAGTATCTTCATCCATATTGGGTGGCACAGCAGCATCCTTTGCCCTATACTGAATGGCCTCAATCCCAAGATGATTTCTGTCAAATCTGGTCAAATCCTGTAAAGCAGTTTTTTGAGCTAAAGTTGTTTATGTTTCTCAGTTTTTAAACAGCTGCCACATATGATTGTGGATCAGCATAATTTGTATAAATTTCAAAGGCCTTCCAGCTTGAATGCTGTCAAATTTGGTCAAAATTAACTTGAGTGGTCTTTGAGAAGTTATTGCAGGTTTTTCTAATTTTAGTAACAGCAGCCATATTTGATTATGGATCAGCATCATTTGCACAAATTTAAAGGCCCTCTATACCATGATACTTTCTGTCATATTTGTTCAGATTCTGTTCAGTGATATTTGAGAAATCACTTAAGGATTTCTATTTTTAGTAATGGTGGCCATGTTCACTAGTGAATCAGCATCATTTGCCCACTTTTAAGGCCTTTATGCCAGAATGCTTTCTCTCAAATTTTGATCATATTATGCAGAACAGTTTCTGAGATGATGCTGTTTAAAGGTTTTTCGATCTTTAGTAATGGTAGCCATATCTGATGGAAGATTGGCATCATTTGCACAAGTCTGAATGGCCTTTATGTCAGTATACTTTCTGTCACATTGCATAAATTCTGCCAAGCAGTTTTTAAGAAAGTGTTTGAGAAGAAGTCATTTAAAGATGTTTCTTTTTTTAGTAACAGCTTATGTTTAACATGAAAAGCCTTCATGCCAAGATGCTTTCTTTCAAATTTGTTCAAATTCTGTTTTGCAGTTTTTAAGAAGAAGCCCTTAAAGGTTTTTCTGTTGTATTAATTGTGGCCACATTGCGTAGCAGATCAGCACCATCTGTACAAATTTTAAACTATCAACCAGTACTAATATTAGTAACCCTACCTCTTCCACTGGCACTGTCCTCAGCATATGAAAAATATCCAAATTATTTACATATCAAAAATATAAGTCAGCTACGATATGACATAACTATTAACTTGTGACAAGGCTTCCAGATTTTAGCATCTATTTTTGATTCATCATTGCATTTTATAGTGTACATACACATGCTTGTAAGTCGAGTTTTTTTACTGGAAATTCAATTCATGTGGAGTATAAGTGCGATATTAACAAAAATAGGATAAATCTAGGGGTTATATTGGGAACTCTATAGATTTGCAGTGCATACAAATACTGTCAATTCAAATATTTTTTTGTTTTCATGTCACTATTTTCATTCAGAAATGCATATATTGTATGCACTGTGTTTATCCATTTCATGACGGTATTCATTACACAATACTTGTATCTACAGTTATTTGGATTTTAATAATGTGAAAATGTTACCAGTAAATTAAATATTACCCACCACAAAGTGAAATGTCCATTGATATTGTTTACTGTGAGTGTTTGCTAGTAAGTATACTGATTCCATTTTTTGTGCAAGTCCGAACAACCCGTATTTATATTATATTTTGTGTTTTGCTGTATAAACACTGTTTGTGTTTGATGCAATACAAGTTTTGATTTGATTTATATTTTCTTTTTCCATTAGCCAGATCTGATTCCCATATATGATCTTTCCCAAGTTATCTGCCAGTGCACCTGTGCCGATAATCCCTTTGCTTGTAAAGGCAGCACTCACTTTGTTTTCAAGTTGACTATCCTTCTGAGCTGTGAATTTGATACTTGTTCAGCGCCAAGTAACAGAGGGTGGTTATTTCCCTGTGATCTTGCTGCACAACTGAAGCCTGTTTAGTTGCATCTTTAACAGATTTCACAGACTGTATGATCAAAGTCTCACTTACAGAGCCCAAGCTCAGTCTCCACATATGCACTCACATATGACAGTAAAGACAAGCAATCGGAGTTGGATGATATTTACGACGACTAGACAACAATGGAGGATTTCAAAACTTTACTTTGTCACTCAATGTGGATGAATTCTTGAGCTTTGTACCAGATGACATTATACATTGACATTTATAGGATATTGTGAATCACAAAAGTGTGGACTTGACTTTCATTGTTTATTTGTAAGACATGTGGAATTAACATATTACAGGATATGGTGAATCAGATCATTCTGGGCTATTTTTATACCGGTATGTGACTGTTAATAGAATTCATGGATTTATCATATAAATGGATTTAAAATGTCAAGCATTATGGATTTCTATGGATTTTATGACACAAAGATGGACAAAATATAAGTTGTCAATTTATTTGTGACATATTCCATCCAATAATATAAGTGAGTGACATCCAGAACTTAAAACCTTTGTTGTCGTATACTCATCCTCATGAAATAATATACCCAATATAATCAACATCTCTCAATCAGAGTTAGATAACAATGAGAACTGATAGACAGACATTGACAGATATAAACTGAATGGATGTATGTATGGACACGTGGCTGGATGGACATGACTACGAACAACATATCATCTAATGTGATGATATACATATATATATATATAAAATCTCAATTTGATTAGAAGAATTTGAAAAGTTGAGTGAAACTGGATCCTGAATCAAGAGGACTATATCCTCACCTTTGCCATTAGGGCAGTGCCAAATCCTCCCTTGTAATCATTACTGGATGGAACACCATCTAGTACCCCTGGGCAGGGATTGTACACTTCACTGGACCAACATCTACCAGAACTCATGTTCAGGATCTTCGCCAGAAGTTTGGGTTCCAACCCCAACCTAGTATGGAGGAGAAAAAAAAAGCCCAACCGGCCTGGTATATGTCAAGAAAAAAGAAAAAAACAAAACAAACATGTACGACTATAGTAATGGTGAGCAATTTGCTCACCTTAATATACCCCCACCTCTTCAACACCCCACCCCTATCCCATGACAAAGACGAGTCTATAGTCAAAAAAGAGCATAACTCTATTGAAAACAGTGCATATAATGATTTGTTAACATGCATATCTTTTGATGACAAGCATAATATATACCGACTATACTTGCATATAATCCAGGTCCAAATACAAACAACATAGACCCTGATCTGCTGTTGCATAATGTGCCGGCAGATCAGGGTCTATGCTGTTTGTTCTACTGATTAGTCCTTACAAACTGCATAGATCCAGATCTGCTGGCACATTATGTGACAGATCTGGATCTATGCATTTTGCAGTTGGTATCGGATTATACGCAAGTATATATGGTACTAAGTTTCACAGCATTCCACTAACACCTGCAGAGTTTGTTGCATTCACAAAATTCTGTCATACATTGCATCTAGCTGCAAGTCAAATGGACAATAACTCTTACAAAAAAGTGAGCATATGATTACGGTTTATAAGTAACCAAATTCTAATAACTTGACCAATCTCGGTTCATGAGTAATATATACTATCAACCCATTCCAAGGTGCTTTAAGTTATAATACGAAGAAATACAGACAGAATAAGCATATTAAAGTTGTTGATCCAACTACCAGATGGACCTGTTCCAATGAAAAGTGATTACATTAGCTGTCTTTATTTCCACTGGGAATTTCTTTTATTTACTTACTTTATTCCAAGATTCATGGCTTCTGATGTTCCAATCATTGAAATTGCCAGAAGCATATTATTGCAGATTTTGGCAGCCTGAAAAAGCAAGTGATTAGCTAATTTCAATTCCACAAAATTAAGAAACAAAACAATGCTTTTCTCTAAGGAATTTTTATTTATTGTACATTAAGTTTATATTTATTTAAAAAAATTAATTTGTATTAGTCTCTAACATCATAGGTTCTAAGAAAATAAATATAATAAGGTAGGAAGTTTTAAAAAATCCAGAGAGTAACAAAGGCTGTTTTTACAAAATTAAATTTCAATAAAGGAAACTTACTTTATCCCTTTGTGAATTTAAAACATAACAAGATTTACCAGATGCACAACAACCCCAATTTTTCATGCACTTACACATAAACTCTTATAATGAATTTCTAAGGTTGACAGTATGGAAACACACCATGAAACTTTCTAGAAATTAATCCACTGACAGTTACAGTGGAGCTGATAAAGGGCCATAACTCCATCACGTCTAGATGTAAACATATACAATCACCCATAAGTTTACACACTGAGGTGTAAAAACAAAACTTGTCAAAATAAAAATATTGTGATCAGAGCTGTGCATCACAGTCACAACTTCTATAATGATAAAAAGAAAAAACACAGAAACTAAAAAAATTGGGTATACCCTAAAACTTTATCAACATATGTAGATCATTCAAATGTTGAATAAATGGATATCTAAGTTGGTGGATTACCAACAGGAGACAGACCTATTAATCCTTGACTTTTCTAAAGTATTTGATACTGTCCCACACAATGGATTACTCTTGAAAATGATAAAACTTGGGCGCATCAAAGTATAGCTCACAAATCAGGTGCAGTGTGTCACAACTGACAGTGAACTTTTCCAACATAGCAAGAGTAAGGTCAGTAGTCCCCAAGGGACTGCGTGGAGACCAATTACATTCCTTATGTAAAGACATCGGAAACAAGAGTTAATTCCAGTTATGACTTTTTGCTTACGATGGCCTGTTATATCCTGTTATTTCCACAACAGTGGCTGCATGAGACTATAGGCAGATCAATACACCTTATAGGAATGGGAAGAAAAATGTCAGATCTGTTTCAACCCATCAAAATGTCTCAGAATTTCCAATAATAAGAAGAAAATAAAAACAACAATCATGCACAATTAGACCACGAAAGGACAAGTACCAGAGAGTGTAGAGGAAAACCAAAACCTACGAGTTATATTGACGCCAAGTTGTGAGTGTGACATACATGTAAACAACATTTTATCCAATGTTAGCAGGATCCTTAGCCTTCCAACACAATTTGCATCAATACCTAGAAAGTGTCCCAAAGCAGGCATGCCTTGTTCTTCTCAGACCTGAAGCCACGGTGGCTTAGTGGTTAACATGCCAGACTCACGACCGAAAGGGTGCGGGTTCGAATCCTACCATTGAACTAGCCTGGGTCAGCTACCGTGGTGTGTCCTTGGGCAAGGCACTTTACTCCAACTGCTTCGGCACTAAATAACCTACTTGTGTTGCTGTGCCATAAAACCAAACAAAACCAATCTTCTCAGACCTGCACTGAATATGTCAGCTATGACCATGATTCTCACCATAAGTTTCAGTCTAAGAAGATCAAGATGGTCCAGTGATGATTAGCAAGATTATTCAGGATAAGTACAGCATACAACCAGGCATTGCTACTACACTTTTAGATGAATACAGCTACAACCATTAGAGCTGAGAAGAAAACTAATCAGGCCAAGGCTCCTATGTTAGACCATGCACAACAAAGTTGCAGTGATTTTACCTAGGTATATTAGAGAACAGATCAGGTAGTTACATCCTTGCTGCTTTATCCTGGTCAGCAGCAGGAAAAACCACTATAAATTCAGCTTCTTTCCTAGACCTAACAAGGACAAGATTTACCTACTATAATCATACAGGAGAGTTAGGTTTCTTGAAACCTCAGATCCCATATGACAGGCCACTGAAAGGAGAATATTGGATTGTTTTTAATGACATACGGTATTTATGAACTACATTTTTATTGAGCACATGCACCCTATTGGATGACTTCATATACAAAGTCACCACTTATAAGATGGGTCAAAGACCTTTTGCAGGTTACAATCATAGCAGTAAAAGTAAAGGTCAATGTTTACATGAAACAGCCTCAAATTAGCATTCTAGTACTAGTAGTCATGAATTTTAAATTTGATTAAAAGGCAAACTATCTGTCATAGTTTGAAACAAAAGCTTTAGAAAGGTTCATGTGCATGTGCAATTCTTTTAAGGCAATTACAGCAATATGCTTGAAACAGTATGGTTGTCATGGTGATTACTGTAATTTGCTTGATACAGTTTTGTTGTTATGGTGATTACTGCAATTTGTTTCATGCAGTATTGTTGTCATAGTGATTACAGCAATTTGCTTGATAGTGTATAGTTGTCAAGGTGATAACAGCAATTTGCTTGCTACAGTATGTTGTCATGTAAGTTTGGTGGGACACAAACCAGGGTGAAATATTTTCAGAACACACAAATCAGGCCACAAACCTTGGTGTGAATATCGAGGATTATACGCCTTAAAATCCTGAGTCACTGTGTTTTACCAGACAAGATTAGTAAGATTGCTGCCTGGGTGATCAGTGTTTCAAAGACTATACTTGAAAGAATCATTAATATTTTCAAGTCCATCACTTATTCACTCAAATATAATTTGAAAAATTCAACCATCCCTTGATAAATGCACATTTACATTTAAAATGCTCCATAAGTGAATGTATTCCCAATGAGTAATTATGTACAGCTGATGTTACAGAAAAAATTAATGAATGATTCGTTGGATGCGAGAAAAGCATTCCTAAGTGAGCTCTGGTTGCAACTTAGCAGCCTGCATATCGTACATGGACCACATAGGATCCCAAGGGCAGGGGATACTGTGTCCCCCACCCTCCAAATTTGGGGGACACACAACATTTTAGAGGGACAAATGAAAATAATGGTACATAATGTACTATAAGTGCCACCTTAATTTTGTGGTCTGCACTGTACTATCATATTTTCCTTGAACACTTACATTATTGGAAAAATGTTTTATCATGTGCTTAAGTAATTCATGAATTATTAACATGTTTGAATGTCTGGTCAACCTGAAATTAGCTGCACCATGGAATTTTCCGTTCTGAATCTTGCTCTCATTCACCTTTAGTGTACACTCATTATCTACAAGCATTTATTATAATAAATACCTATGTTTCTGAATTACTTTTCTTTCGAAACTAACAAAATCATTAAATAAATGCAAACTTGTGTATTTGCATACATTTTAGTCTCTTTTGTCATTATTTCAACCTCAAAATATATTAAATATTCCTTGCCATCAGGTTGAACTTTACCTCGAAAATATGTTACACTAATGGCCGTCAAACACTTTATATTTTAACTCAGCTGACTAACACACCTTGAATGTTTTCATTGCCAGATACATTGTTTTAAAACAGATATTTATTGCCATCTTACAGTTTTATCACCGTTTTGCGCCTCTGGCCAATGCTAGCACCAACAGAGACATGGATGGACACCCACTAATGAAAAGTTGTAGGTGTATTTTTCACTTTTTTTTCTGACAAAAAAGCGCACCCTGGGGGGTGCACAGGGTCAAGATTTGGGTGACATAGGACAAAACATTATGGGAAACCCACGACCCCATGCACAATGTGCAACACTTGACCACTATTCACTTTTCGACAAGTAAATAGCCACTTTGTTGTCGGCCAGATCTATGACTTTCTATGCAAGCAACTGGCACATATCCGCCTGATTAGCACAGTAATAATTTATTTTACTTATTAAAATCACATTTAGTGCTGTTTGTGGTGTATTTGTCTACATTATGTATTTCACCATCTCCATTAAAATTGAATACCACATTAAAATGAAGGGGCTTACATTAAACTTTACTTACACCAAACATTTTAACAAGGAATTATCTATACATTTTTCTCTATTGGAGATGAGCAGAATGATTCTCTCCACCCCCACCCACTTTACTTACAGAGTCTCCCATAAAAATGTTAACTAAGGGCAATTGTTAAATAACAGAATTTTTACCTGTAAACTCATAAAAAATGTGATAAGAATCATTGGCTGTAAAAATCTAAAAATTTATGATAATAATCTCCATAATCAAAAGCTTAGATTTAACAACACCAACAAGAAAGCAGCATGTGTGATTTCTCAATTCTAGCAGTGCTTCAAAGAGTTGTCCTTCTTGCCCTAGATAAAACTTAGAGGTGTCTGGGGTATTGCTGAAGGGAATTAATTTGGAAATTGTTTCTTGTTAAAAGTTCACACAATGACCACAGCAAAAATCATCATTTTCAAGTGTTTGAATTTTACAAGTGTTACCATATATCTGTGACCTAAGCAAAATGAAAATAACGAGTATCTGGAATTTTAGCATCATCTTCTACAATAGTAAAAAAACAAATTTCTCTGTCTGTCTATCCAAGTGTCAGCCTTTACCTGTACAGTATGATACTCTCAGTCTACGACATTGTTTGTGAATTAGCTCTATTATCTTTTTTTTCAAATCTTCTGATCCTTAGCAATGGTGGTTCCAAGTGAAACCTCCACTTCTTTTCTCTGCCTACATCATATTTTTCTTCGTAAGATTGAATTACCATATATACTCGTGTATAAGCCGGGTCCAAATGCAAAAAACATAGACTCCGATCTGCCGTTGCATAATGAGCCGGCAGATTAGGGTCTTGTTGTTTGATCTACTGATTAAGTATTTACAAACTGCATAGACCCAGATCTGCCGGCGCATTATGCACCAGCAGATCTTGGTCTATGCAGTTTGCAGTTGGTATCAGATTATATGCAAGTATATACTGTATTTTATATTCATGTAATGCCTTTATTTCATGATTTTTATTGTTTCCACACAGCAAGCACTAAACATTCTTCATCTCTGTCTCTCACTGCCACACATATGCAAACACAGACACATGCTGTTACTTAAAAAGGTAGTTGTGTCAATTTGGATATATGGTACAGTTTTATCTTTCACTCAGATTCAGAATGTAGCACAAAACTATGGTAAGATAGTAAAGTTACAAAGTTAAAGTTTTGCACAAGATTCTCAAAAGATATGCTTTATCAGTATATAATAATGAAAATTTGATCTTAAATTTGTGTTTCTGAACTTTTTAACATCAGCCCTTAAAAAAATGAAAATGCATTGAAATATGAGGAATCAATGTTGTCGGCCAATCTTTTATATAATTTTCCAATCATTGTTCATATCAATAAATTAAATCCATATTAGTATTGGAACATTTCCTTATTAGTTAACTATAATATACTTTGATATAATAACATGGTTCATACCTAGCAGGAGTCAATCTTTTCCTCAAAACTCACTGTTAGTACATGCCCTCCTCCAAGTTGAAACCATGGCATATGACCATTAAAATTAAATTTTGTACAATGTTCCTGAGTTCCAGATTTCACAATTTCCATGGGAGGTAATATTTTCTTCCAAGATTCTTGATATACAAAGAACCTTGTCTCCTCTATCATGTCTTGTTACACTTACATGATAACCATACTGTACAAATTTGCAGAGACTGTGAAAAACTCAACAAAGGGACATAACTCTACATGATAAATAGCCAGTTGGGATATCCATATGAACATTGCTATAAGTGAGGTAATATCAAAGTCAGGTCACTAGTCTATAAGTGGGTAGTTATTATAAAAATGAACACTGATGGTCATACTATCAATGACAGACAAACAGACATGATTTTAGCTTCACAGTCATAAAGCAAGGCTATTAATGAATATGGTTATGGGAGACAGAATGAGTTCTGCATCTGTACACGAGAAGAATACAAAATGTTGAAATGAGATGTTTTACCATTTATGGTCCAAAAAAGTGTTTATTGTATAGGTAATAAGAAATATTCAGTTAGCTAGACAATAGGAAATATTCAATTAGCAAGAGACAATCATCTAAGTGGTACAACTCTGGTACAGTTTAGTCTTGTTAATCTAACTTTTGTTTATCCAAATATCATTAAAACACAATAACAATTGTGGGAATAATTAAATTGATATGAATATCTGTTTCTTCTTTCCCACAGGAATGAGTTATCGAAAGTTTTTTCCTAGATAAATCTATCTTGCCCCAGAAGTAGGTAAGTTCATATGCTACTTACATAATGTCATTCACCCAACATAAAGTTATCAATGCACACATTGTTACATAAAATTGTGTAGAGATCTTTTTTTATATTCTGCAATGTTTCCACTGAAAAAAATTGCATGTGGTAGCCAAATAAAAGAATCTACCCCATGTATGTGGATAGGATTAGGAAATCTAAGCCTCACTGAGTAAGAATGATACCATGGACTTAGACAGACTCATACCATGGATTTAGACAGCCTCGTACCCAACACAAATCTTATCTTCTAAGCCTCATCGAGTAAGACTGGTACCATGGACTTAGACAGCCTTGTACCCAACACAAATCTTTTCTAAGCCTCATTGAGTAAGATCGATACCATGGACTTAGACAGCCTCGTACACAACACAAATGTTATCTTCTAAGCCTCATTGAGTAAGATTGATACCTAGGACTTGGACAGCCTCATACCCAACACAAATCTTATCTTCTAAGCCTCAGGGAGTAAAACTGATACCATGGACTTGGACAGCCTTGTACCCAACACATATCTTATCCCCTAAGCCTCTGGAATTAGGACTGATACAAATGAAATGGAAAGCCTTGTCCCCACCACAAATGTTATCCCCTTTGGTTTGATTTTCATATCCTATCTGCACATGATGTGGTTTCTATTAATCTAACACTTGCTTTCATCCAACATATTCTTTGGGCTATGCTTGAGCTGGATAGATGAGACAAGACTGGATATGATTACCATATATACTCGTGTATAAACCTGGTGCAAATGCAAAACAACACAGACCCTGATCTGCCATTGCATAATGCGCCGGCAGATCAGAGTCTATGCTGTTTGTTATACTGATTAGTCCTGACAAACTGCATAGACCCAGATCTGCCAGCGCATTATGCGATGGCAGATTTGGGACTATGCAGTTTGCAGTTGGTATCGGCTTATACTCGAGTATAAACAGTACCTTATTTACTTGTTTATAACATACACCCAAGTGTGAACAGCACTGAGCCAGATCTACATCACATACTACTGCCTGGGCTGATCTGGGTCTACAGTGACATGCCAGAATTGACACAACTTTTGCTGATGTCATGAACGTAATTCACCCATTAATCAATAAGAAATCATTTGTTTTGTTCATCTTCATCCGAAATGTAAAACTTTGGTGTCTTTACAAACGTTTGAGATATTCTTTTACCTATGTACTGGTAAAAAAGGAGTTGTCTGCTCTTGGACGATCAGGAATATCACACTGTAACAATGGATGGCAGACGACACAAAATGTCAACTGAGCAACAACATCTAGCTATAGAATCTTTCATAGAAGTGATGAAAGTCAACGAAAACTTACAAAAGTAGTCAATGTTCACAAGTCTACAATTTACTATTTCATGGGTCATGAGTAAATTTGAACAAGGAAATGTGGAAAACAGCAGCTGCCATGGACGGAGAAAGCAATTGATGAAAGGGGAAACAATCAACTTCTGAGAGGGGTAAAGCAAAACAGACGACATAGTTTGAAAGAGGTTATGGATAATTACATTCAATATGCATTTGAAAAAGCATCCATTAGTACAATTCAGCACTGACTGCATGATTATGGTTTAAAGAAACATCGAGTTCGAAAGACACTGATGGTATCTATTTAACAGAACAAATTGCATGAAGTGGTGCAAGAAAAAGAGACATCTCACAATTGAAATATGTTGGAATAAAGTTTTTTTTCTCCAATGTAAAACCCTGCTTATCATCACTGGTGAAAACCAGTACATGCTGAGAACCAGAGAAGAAGCATACAAACTTGAGTGCCTTGGACTATGTGGAAATAATGTCATGTTTTGGGGCTGCATTTGGTATCACAGGGTGGGTTCTTTGGTTGAAACTGAGGGAAATATTAATAGCAAGAAGTACATTAACACTCTTAAAATTTCATTTATGGCCAGTCGCTGCAAAGCATTTTGCAAATTTACAATTTATGTTTTAAGATGACAATGCACCTTGCCACAATTCTGCATGGTCTTGTGCCTGGAAACAGGAAACCAATATTTAATGGCTATCAGTTACCAGACCTCCACATATTTGAAAATGTGTGGCATATTCTCAAAATCACACTTAGAAGAACTCTGCATGGAATTAAATCTTGCCAAGGTCCAGTGAAGGGGGTTCAATCCATCTGGGTGTTGATCACTACAGACTATATCAAAGTTTTATACAGCACCATTCCCGGGAGGCTCAAAGAGGCCATATTACAAAATACTGATAACCCCAGGTAAGTGCCATACTTAGTTTTTGAGTTGTCCTGTTTTAATATTGCACATTAAGTGTTCATGACATCGATGTTGTCAACTGTGTGTTGTGGCATGTCACTGTACACTGTTCGACTCAGTATTTCAAAGCAGAGCTTAGACCCTGATCTGCAGGTGAATTGTAAACAGTGATGCGAGGTAAAATTGCTAAAGCACTGAAAGTAGGCTGGGGTGGGGGTTGGGAGTGGCATTGTTGCACATAGGATCCCAAGGGCAGGGGGCACTGTGTCCACCACTGTCCAAATTTGGAGGACACAACATTTTAGAGGGAAAAGGAAAATAGTAGTACATAATGCACTAATAAAATGCTAAAAAATGAGATAATCTTATTTGCTTTGACAGTTCTGCCACCTTAACTTTGTGGTCTGCATTGTATTATCATATTTTCCTTGAACACTTACATTATTGCAATAAAAGTTTTATCAGACTGGTATACACTTCATTTTGAAGCCACAGACTATAGTGCATTCTAAATGGTATGACAGAGTACCAAATCTGTAACTGGAATATACTATGACACTGATGAAAATCTGGAAAGCTGAAAAAAGACTGAGATGCAGAAAATGAAAAGTCTAATTGTGAATTTCCATAAAAACATGAAATTCTGACATCACTTTGTAAGGCAGCAGATCTGGGTCTATGTTGTTAGCTGCAGGATATGCATTATACATGGCCAATCATAGTGTACCTGTCCAGTGCCCACAGCTCCACAGTGTACCACATTTTTCCCCATACAGCTTAGTAGTTCCTTAGCCTGATTATATGCAGCCTCTGGTCCCCCAACCATGAACGTCAACAGTGCATCTCTTGCTGCATTCACACCTGGCAATAAAAATTCGGGCAGTTGTGAACTGAACAATAATCTTTTCCAATCCTATTCCCATCTGAGAGTTAGTTCATCTGGAATATTAAGGTAGCAGTTCCAGTCATGGTTATCTTTTTGCAAAAATTCACTAATACAAGTTGTCACCAGGTTTCATAGTTCACTGCACTTAGATCTCACCCCATCCTTGGATACCCAGGCATGACAAGGGAGACTTGTTTGTATACTAACTGTGCAACCCTCATTAAATAAAGACTTTATTATTATTATTATTATTATTATTATTGGGAATAAAACTAAATTTTCTGATCGATTGCTAATACCGGTGAGTGACTTGCAACATGCACTCACCTGGAGTAATTTCACACTCAACCAAAATGTGCAACAGAGAAAATACTGTAAAGTCTCCTTGTGCATCATACACAAGTAATGCCTTTGTCACTAATTATCAACCATGATAACCTTCTTGCCATTAGGGAATAAATACCTTAGTTCTGTTCTTTTTATATTCTTTAGCTTCCGTTTCATTTTTCTGTGCAACCTTCATTTTTGCAACAGAAGCATAGCCCCTGGTATATATCTCCATATCTTTACAACAATGATTTTGTAAACAGGAAGTTCTATCATGTCAAATCAATTATAGTAGGATATCACTGATTGGTTGCTTTGCAGAATTAACCAATCAAATATCAGGCTACTCTCAGTATCAGTAAAATGCTGAATGCAAAGATCAAGAGCAAGAAGCTACTCAAATAGTTCATATTAACTAATCGGTAAAATTCTACAATAAAAATAAACATGAAAACACTTCATGTTGCCAAAGTTTAATAGAACAGAACATTATTGATTGTTTCAGCAAAATTGCAGAAATAAAAAGCACTAGAAAACATGATAGAACGTTTTGGCTGTTTAGAGCACTCACCAAACTGAGTGAGTACAGTTATAGTTCTAATTCTACAAAAGTCCTCCGACTCACCATGGCGAGCAAGAAAGTGCTAATTTTACACCCTGTTATCATTACAGGTAAACTGATGGACTCAAAACTAATTCAAGAAGCGATTCAGGCTACATGTGTATGACTGGATTTGATGATTCAAACTACTTGCAAAATTATAACTCTCTTCATGAATACTTCATGGCGATTTGATAAGATCTAGGAAAAGATCAGCCAATCAAACTTGTTCTTCTGAAGTTACTTCGGTTGGGTAAAACCATCATCTTTTGGTAGCTCAATGCAACTGCCTTTTCTTACCTCAATGAAAAAGGTTGCAAAGTTTGCTATGAAAGCTCCCATTAGCTAATCCACTTTCCACATCTTATGAATATTTATGTAAGCCAAGGCTGTGTTGGCCAATGTACCCAGGGTTGAGTCATTCAGAAGTAGAGTTTGTCAGTGTGTCTGAGGATGTTCTCACAAGTTTAGAATCCCCCATAAATGACTGGAATTTATATCATTGAAGTTGAAACCCAAGTTTCAAATGACCTAACTTTCAATGAGCAAAAGAAGTTTGTAAAGTGTTTCAATTTTATCAGCATATAAATCTGAAAAGGAAATGTCCCTATGAAACAGTGCCAATATTTTATTACCACTGTCCCTATGAAACAGTGCTAATATTTTATTACCAATGTCCCTATGAAACAGTGCCAATATTTTATTACCAATTTCCCCACGAAACAGTGACATTATTTTATTACCAAGGTCAACATATGGTAACTTATGTCTGGAGTCGCAGTTTTGGTATTGGGAAGTAGCCAAAATCATATGGGACAATAAGAAAAGATGGAATTATCTAGTATTAACTATATCCAGTACTAATTAAAATTATGTTAATACCAAATGAAACATACATGGTACAAAAGAGGCTTTCTTTGCTGCGACAAAAACTCATAAAATCTGTAACTCTTAGATTTCCTAGAGTCTGTAACTCAGTTCTTATGGGATTAACAGAACACAGAAAGCCATCCAAACTCACTCTTTACAGTTTATCAATCTTGCAAAGCAGTTAATCATGCAATCTGAAATTATAAGAAATTTAATGCGTAAATTTTCTCAAATTTAGCACACCAACTAAATTTGTAAAAATTTTGTTCATTTCAATGTTATATATATAATGTGAATTAGTAATGAGAGAATAGTGAAAATTTTAGTTCACAAAAATACAACATTTTCTGAATGTATGAAAATTCAATGACACTAAAGTATTACAATTCAGTGATCATTTTTTGGTCGATATTGTCTCAAAACAAGTACACCTTTAAATCCTTCAACTTTACTGCATCCTAATGAGTCTTAATAATGTGATTAGTGAAACATATTGGTAATATTTAAATCAATGTCACTGGTTTACATTTCCTGGTATTGGTCTGATGGTTACCATGACAACTCACCTCCTGATACAGGTGCATCAATAAATGTAGCCCCCTTGCCCTGAGCTAGGTTTGCCATCTCCTGGGAGACAGATGGGTCAATAGTGCTGCTATCCATCAAGAGGCTGCCCTTTTGCACTGCACTGGAACACAGTACCAGTTAAGACTTAATTTTTTGACATGACAGGAGCTAAATATTTTTCTTATAAAAAAACTTTTACAACATACACTCTAAAGCTTAGATGCTGACATGACAAGGTCTTTTTAAGGTGAAGAAACCCGAGAAATTAGAAAAACAAGAGGCCCAAGTGGGCTTTAGATTGATGACCTGGATGACAATTACCTAAAAGCCACATTCATGGGCAGTTGATCAAGAAATCTGGGTTAGTACGATGCCTTCCGATATTTAAAGGTTTTATCTTTGTTTGCTAATGGCAGCCATATTAGATGGTGGAAGCAGAATAATCTGTGCAAACTTGAAAGGCCTTATGCCAGGTTGCCTGCTGTAAAATTTGGTCCACTTTAGTTGAAAAGTTACTTAAAGGTTTCTCTATTTTTTTTAGATATTTTTTGCGACAACCTAGTTGATTTTATACCTGCTATGCATTTCATCCTTCACATGTTCTTTTTGCCAAATTACTAATTCTTTCCCAAAAAAAGAAATTGTCAATCTACAAGCCAAACCATGCTTTCTGTCAAATTTGATCAAATTCTGTTGAAAAGTTTTTTAGAGGAATTCATTTTAAGTTTTGTTTTTATTGTTAGTACACCGCTCCCTCGATAACTCACGCACAACGGGATCCAAAAACATAGACCGCACTATAAGCGAGGGCAAGAGTTACCGAGGGATCTCAAAAAAATTAAGAAAGGGATGCCATCCCCGCTGGACATCGAGAAAACCACAGTGGCAGCTGGGGTGGGTAACGGGGCTGTTTAATGGCGGAATACTCGTTTTATAATTACATTGGGAATAATTGTCAATAAAGAGCTTTTTCTAATGTAGTTGTTTGCTTTTCTATATAAATTACCTTTATTTTCAAGATAACGAACCTCTGAAAGATCGTTAACAACATTAGTCCAAGCGGTTTGAACAACACGTGTACGCGATACATTGTGTATTATGTCACTGCTTTTTGTTGTTGTTGATTCACAACTAAACAAGATTCCTTTTTTCAAAAACTATTGACATTTATTTCGTGAAACAACCATCAACATCGAACCTCGATTTATTTATTGTTCCATTAGTAAAATATGGATGCCGTGATTTCATATCAAGTAACAGTGAAACTTCGTCTCATCCTTGAGGAAATCCCTAAGCAGCATGTTAGAAAGTTCAATACAAACTCTGGAACTCGCTTCTCCATAATGAACCGCATCTGTAAAACAAAGCTTTTATTCTCCAAGTACTCATTTGGCTTGGTTGCCTTACTATCTTTGATTACATTTGTGAATGAGAAGGCTAATTTAAGGTAGTTTAATTATATTACTTACATAATAATATTTATAACAGTGTTCGATTGATCAATTGAAATGAGTTGACCTGACACATGGCCGTGACCGCTAGCTCTTACGCAGGCAGGATTTGCACGCCTTTTAACTTTTCTGTTATTCCACCCCCTTTGTTTGATTTGATACAAAAGACGTAATTAACGTGATAATACAAAGCAGGTCTGCTATTAATTGAGTGTAACAACACAACATATACTTCCGCAAGTCGGAGATAAAAGCAAAAAAAGGTCAGCACATAATTAGATTATCACGGAAAGGCTCGCGGCGATAGCTGGGTCGGTTGAATTTTAATTTTCACGTTTGAATACAAGAGGGCTTTTTGCATTTATGATGATTACACTGAAACCGAATTAAAAGATAAGAGCTAAAACACATATTTCACTTGACAAAACTTATTTAATTGGTATTTATTTTTAAAGTGTTGCCACCAGTAGGCTTTAGTGACGTTTTCATTGATCGAAATTTCGTCGAATATTGTTATTTATAGTGTACTGAGAATGTTGTTTGGAAAGAAAATTGAACAAAATATTTGACTTCTTATTAAAAGTTGAAAATTTCATGATGATGATTCAAATTTCCAGGTATTAACCACTGGTTTTGACTATAAAACGAGCGATATATTAAGGTTTCATTTACTAATGTTTGATCGCTATTTTTTCCACCTTCAACAAATAGGGTCAAATTTATTTATTTATTATTTTTTTTAAAAATTTTCTAGTTTAAAAAAAATGGGATCCACGTCTGGTCCGCGTTATAAGCAGGTTCGCGAGTTATCCGGGCGGGAGTTATCGAGGGAGCGGTGTACTGCTATCAAATTTTATGGCTGATTGGCATCATTTGTATCAACCTGAAAGGGTATCTTTCCTTGACGCTTTCTGTCCAATTTGGTCAAATCTGTTTAGTGGTTTGTGGGAAGTTGTTTAAAGGCTTTTCTAATTTTGAGTAATGGCAGCATTATTTGATCACAGATTAACATCATTTGTACAAATATAAAAGGTCTTTATGCCGGGATGCTTTCTGTCAAATTTGTTCAAATTCTGTATGGCAGTTTTTGAGAAGAAGTCATTTAAAGGATTTTGTATTTTTAGCAATGGTGGCCATACTTGATAATATATTGGCACTGTTTACACAACTCTAAAAGATCTTCATGCCAGGATGCATTCTGTCAAATTTGGTCAAATTCTGTTCAGCGGTTTTTTTTTTCAGACTTACATCATTTGTACAAAATTGTATGGCATTTTATGCCATAATGCTCACTGCCAAGCTTGTTTAAAATTGGTCCAGTGGTTTTTAAGAAGTTTAAAATTACAATTTTTGATGGATGACAGACAATGAAAATGCACACCAGACTCAGGACCATACATAGGCTCACTTATCCATATGACCAGATGAGAAAAAATATCGATTTTTGTTTGATAACATATATGTTTCATCTGCTGACCACAAAGTCCTAGTCCAAAAAAAAATTAAAAAGCTTATAAACTTTGAAAAATTGCTATAATGACATGAAAGGCTAATCAGGTCATGTAAATATGCATATAAAATATGGCTACTAAATTACATTTGTCAACCACAAGTGGTTTTTGCTTAAAGGTTTTTGTCAAAAATGTCCAAGTCCACAAAATTGTCTAAAACATTTTAAAAACTGCTGTAATAACCTGAAAATCTAATTAGGCCATTAACATGTAAATTAGCATACAAATAATGTGTAAAAAATTAACTAACATTTTGGGGAAGAGATCATGTATGAATTCGGATATAATACGATCGTGGTGTGGCTGCTGAAATTTGACAATAATTTCACCAATTTCTTGAACTACTGCAAAGTTTTGTGCCAAAATAAACAAGAGTTTGATTTAATAATTTGGCAAGATGTGTTGTATTCTTGAAGAAAAAGTGTCGTATGATTGCATCTTTCTTTATATGAATAAAGATGCTGAACATTTCTATTTGTGAACGTTCATTTCAAATGTGTCAGTCGTCAATCACTGCACTTTGATCTTAGTTTATTTTTGAAAGATGTCAGCTCATTTTAAAGCTGAAAAGTGTAAATCTTATTATTATTGATACATGAACAATAAAGTCATTAAGTCTTCTTTGTGTTTATCTTCAATACATTCTGTGTATAATCGTTGCTCAAACAATAGCCGACATATGTTTGCTCATTAAACTGCATACACAGCCAAGCACCAAACAATGCGGTGGTTGATAAAAGATTCTCACCTGAATTTATAAATCAATTAATTCAAGTCATTGATAATCATCAAAGACAATCTCAAAGCTAAAGGTTGTTCAAACCATGCGGCAATGATTTATAAAACATTAAAAAAAAACGAAAGCCACAAACACGCACACATGGCTTGGCGATGTTGTTAGACAATCGCCACGCAATCAGTTGACCAGTGAACAATGTTGTCCATTCCCTATAAAAATGGCCCCATTGTTGATTAACATTTATTCTTTCTGTAGTCGTTCAAACAAAATAGGTGTCAGAATTTTAATTAGTAGTTATTTACAATGGATAACAGTACACGGAAACGTAAAGCTTTTACTGTTAAAGTGAAGATTGAAGCCATGGATAGGATTAAGTGCCGTGTTTCCACAAGTCAGATTTAATTCCCAAGTGATATTTCTCAAGTTATCTTCCACAAGTCAGATTTAATTCCCAAGTGATATTTCTCAAGTTATCTTCCAGTGCACGTGGGCCGATAAGCCTTTGGCTTGTAAAGGCACTCACTTTGTTTTCAAGTTGACAATCCTTTTAATCGAGCCGCGAATCTAATACTTGTTCAATGCCAAGTAGAGTTCTACAACTTGCTGTGCATATACTTTGACCTTAATCCCTTAGCTTGTAAAGGCACCATACTCTTTGTTTTCCCACGTGACAACCCTTTGATCAAGCCGCAAGGTTGATACTTGTTCAGTGCCAAGTAACAGAGGGTGGTTATTTGAACTCCCTGTGATCTTGCCGCACAATTGACACATGTCCAGTTGCATCCTTTAATAGATTTCTGACTTTATGATCAAAGTTTTACTTGCAGAGCCCAAGCTCAGTCTCTGCATTTTTGGTGCATGCATCATTTTCTTCAGCTAAATGACTTGGTTTTTTCTAGGTTGGTGTTACGGAATCAAGCCTCCTTTACTTTTTTTTATAATGATTTAATTTACTAATTTATGATCTCTGTTTTTAGTCTGAATAGGGGTTAGCATATCAGTATAGATATGACTAATGCTCGATCAATAAGTGGTCACATGATCAATTGCGCGGGAAATGAAGTTGACCTAGCTCTGTATTTTTGGAAATCAACATTGAAAGGTCACATTCCATTCTGAATCAATATTATGTTTACTCTTCAAGATTTTAGTACACTAGACCTTTGGGTAAATGACGTGTAACCTAGTTCCTGATTGGTTCTTAGAGGGTTGTGTTATTTTGAAATACCATATTATTAAAGACGGAGAAAGGACATTCCCTTTTAATTCTGCGCACTTAGTAAAGATATATAGGGAATAATCTTGGGAATTATCATTCTTTGCAATTGCTTGATCGAAGAGAGGTTATTGAAATTATTCAGTTCAGTGTGGAATTTATTTAATTAGTAATTCATCTGAATTACTATACAGCTCCGTGGAATTATCGGACATTATTCTAAAACTTGTGAGATTCCAGACTTGCAAGAATTATTTTGGATTTAATCAGAACTTATCAGTTTCAACACAGTGCAGGCTTTTTCATTCGGAATACCACATCCGGATTATTTGGATTAACATCAGGAAGTGAACTTTAAAACAATTTAGGACTTTTTAGGATATTCTATACTGTAAGTTATTTTAATTCTTTCACTTTGATTGTTTGTTGAATTATTTTAATTCTTTTAATATTTTAGGAAATTAAAGTTTTGCATTTTAATCTTGAAAGCTTGTTTGTGTCTTTTATTCTGTTACATTACCCCTAGAGTCGTAACAGTATAAATTGGGGGCTCGTACTACGGGATTAGAAATTAGAATAATTTCGGGATCCGAATTTAAATATTTTGAAATTTAGATTTAATTAAATATTTTCGAAGTTTAATATTTCAGAGATTTTGATACTTCGGAAAGTTTTCTTTTTGGGATTTGAATTTCATTGTTTGAAATTTTAGTGGTTTTTTGATTTCCAGATTAAGAAATAAAGAGAAACTAACAGGCTTTCATAATGACATCCAGAGTAGAGAGTTTCTTAGCTGATCCTACCCAGGAGAAATTTGAGTCCTTAAAGAAGGACGAATTACTTGAAATTGCTCAACATTATAGTCTTACTGAAGCGAAGGCTTCCATGTTGAAGCAGGACATTAGAAGTATCTTGATTCAATATTTGGTACAATCAGGTATTTTTGAAGAGGGGGTTTCAAGTGTTAAGAAAAAATCTCCGTCTGGTTTGGGAAAGAAATTACAGATAGCTAAGGACATAGAGATTGAAAAGATCAAACTTCAATGGGAACAGATGCAGATGCAGGAAAGAAGGGAAGATAAGGAAAGGGAAATACAAAGGGAGGAAAAGGAAAAGATTAGGGAAAGGGAGGAAAAGGAAAAGATTAGGGAAAGGGAAGAAAGAAGAGAAGATAAATTAAGAGAAAGAGAAGATAAATTAAGAGATAATGAGATACAAAATACAAGAGAGGGATAAACAAAGGGGAATAGAGAAGGAATTAAGAGATAGGGAGGATAAATTAAGAGAATATGAGGAAAGAGAGAGAGACAAAGTTAGAGAATTTCAGAATCAAAATTCTGATAGGGAATTCAGATTAAGGGAATTAGAATTGACCAGCAAAGGGCACTCTCATGGCAATCAGGGTTCATACTTTGATTTGGCCAAACATTTGAGACAGGTTCCCCCTTTTAGAGAAAAGGAGATAGACAAATATTTTCTCAGTTTTGAGAAAATTGCCGAGAATCTGGAATGGCCAAAAGAGAAGTGGACCTCATTATTGCAGAGTGTGTTAACTGGCAAAGCTAGTGATGTTTATACTGCACTCTCATCTGAACAATCTGCTGATTATGAAGTGGTCAAAGAATACATTTTAAGAGCATATGAGTTGGTACCTGAAACTCATCGTCAAAACTTTAGAGAATGTAGAAAGGAAACAAATCAAACTCATGTAGAATTTGCTTGGGAAAAGAAACGTTTGTTTACAAGATGGTGTACATCTAAGAAGGCTGAAGGCAATTATGATAATCTTGAACAACTGGTATTGATTGAAGATTTCAAGAATTGTGTCAGTGATGATATTAAGGTGTATCTTAATGAGAAAGGAGTTGAGACTTTAGAAAAGGCAGCCATCACAGCTGATGAATATTCTTCAATACACAAGGTTCCATTGATAACTAAAACTTTTCCTCAACAATCTTATGTTAAGAAATTATTTCAAACTCGTTCGAGTAATTTCAGATCTCAGGGTGATGTGATTGTAAAGAATCAAAATTCTGATAGGAATATCAGAAAACCTTATCTCTGCCCACGTGTTCATATTGTAAGATGAAGGGACACGTAATTTCTGATTGCTTAAAGTTGCAATTTAGGCCTCAGAATTATAATAGAGCAGTTCCAAATGCTCTAGTTATCAAGAAGTCAAGAGGTCATGGTCATTTATCAATGAGGATATTTGTTTGGAGGCTAGCTTACCTCAGTCTGATTTTATAATGAAGAATTACGAACCATTCATGTCGAAGGGTTCTGTGTCACTTGTTGGTGACTTGGATAAGGCTACTCCTATTAAGAGATACAGGAGCTTCTCAGAGTCTATTGTTAAATAGTACTTTGCCGTTTTCTGAGAAGTCTTCTACTAGTGAAAGTATATTAATACAGGGGGTAGATTGTGGATATGTTAATGTCCCTCTTCATTGTGTTAATTTGTCATCAGACTTAGTTTCGGGACCTGTGACCATAGGAGCAGTGGCTTCTTTGCCTATTAAGGGCATTCATTTATTACTAGGTAATGACCTAGCGAAAGATAAGGTTGTGGTTAATCCACTTGTAACTAACAAGCTTAGTATGGATCAAAGAGTTGATCATATTGAAGTAGAAATCCCTGGTTTAAATCCAGCTTGTGAAGTTACTAGAGCTATGGCAAAGTATGCTCTTGAGAATATTGTTGTTGAACAGGATGTATTTCCTTTAGCAGACACCTTTGTGGGTCAGGCTTTTCATGAGGTCACTTCTGCTCCTCAATCTAGTATTGATAGTGATACTCTTTCAACTACTATGTCTCATACAAATAGTCGGGGTGTAATAAGACAAGCACTAGATGTCTTACAACAGGGAGATTCGGATATCTCCTGTTTGTTTCAGGGGGCTATGACTGAAACTGATGCCACGCAAGAAGGTACTTGTTACTTCTTGACGAGTGAAGTCCTTGAACGGAAACAGAGATTGCTTAGGGTAATTGCTGGTGATGAGTGGTCAGTTGGTAAAATAGTAGTTCCTAGATACTATCGTCAGGAATTACTTAGTGTAGTCCATGAAATGTCGTTGTCTGCTCGTTTAGGAATAAATGAGACGATGTTAGGCAACCAATACTTGTCGGCGAAGTGTGCGTTCATCAAGTTTTATAAAAGTTATTCCTTTGTGGAATATTAAAACTGAGACCATAGTGATAGTTTTGGTCGGGTTCTTCACACTGTTTGGTCTTCTGAAGCTGATACTATATCAGGCTTTAGAACGAATTATTGTAACATATTGTTATGAGATGGTATATAATTGAGAATTGTTGTGGAACAGGAAGGGAGTAGGTTGAAGGTCTCCAATTATTGTTGTTTGCTGCGAGGGGTCAATGTAGGAGTTTTTTTTAATCAGATAATAGAGTATTAGTTTTGCTACCTATACCCCAAAAATCCTCTTTAGGTTAAGTATTTTGGTCCTTATACTACTGACAAAAGGTTAGGGAATTTAAATTATTATTAATACTTCTGGGAGGAGAAAGCAGAAACAACTTTGTCAAAATGTTAGAATGTTAGAACAATATGTAGATAGAGATAGCCATATAAATTATCGATTACTAAAGTAGTACTTGTCTCACACATTGAAGATTTGAATGAAGATGAGAAATCCGATAGGATGATTTGAAGTCACTACTCTTCGCACATACTGCCGCCTGAGATTTACGAACTGAAATAGTTGATAGAAGAAAATGAATATTTATTTACAGACATTCTACACGAATCAAATAAAAGTGACTGGAGTTTACCATGTTTCAGTGCAGAAACAAATTAACACTTTCCATATATGTGTAAAGTATAGAAAGTAAATAGAGTCACCGGGACATATTCATTTCCAGTTTCTAGACAGGATTGGAAATGACTAATACATCACAAGATATTGATCTATTGAAGGGATTCTACCAAATTTCACTTACGGAGAGAAAGAAAAATTTGCATTCACGACTCCAGAACTTTACCAATACAAAGTCGTACCATTTGGGATGAAGGTTCCCCAAGTTTCCAACGTTTGATGAATATAATAACATCCAAATAGAAATTGCGATGCATACATCGATGATGTCATCATCTGCAACGACATGTGGCAAGATCTAATAGAACCATTCTTCAAGAGATTCAGCGAAGCGAACCTGATCATCAATATTAAAGTGACTTTTATCGTGCCTGTCTTACCTTTTCAGGGCATGATTGTGAGACATGGACAAATAAAATCAATAGAAGCTAAGGTTACGGCTATTTCTTAGTAAAATTTAATCGATGATGTATTTTCATGTGTATAATACCACCGTTACACTGTTTTGTATACATGACTATCATGTATTCATTTATTTTTTTTTATTTACTTACTTGTAATGTTGGAAATACATATTAAAAAATAAGTTTTTATTGCATAAATCCTTATTTTTTTCATTGATGGATGAGGGTGTTACGGAATCAAGCCTCCTTTACTTTTTTTATAATGATTTAATTTACTAATTTATGATCTCTGTTTTTAGTCTGAATAGGGGTTAGCATATCAGTATAGATACGACTAATGCTCAATCAATAAGTGGTCACATGATCAATTGCGCGGGAAATGAAGTTGACCTAGCTCTGTATTTTTGGAAATCAACATTGAAAGGTCACATTCCATTCTGAATCAATATTATGTTTACTCTTCAAGATTTTAGTACACTAGACCTTTGGGTAAATGACGTGTAACCTAGTTCCTGATTGGTTCTTAGAGGGTTGTGTTATTTTGAAATACCATATTATTAAAGACGGAGAAAGGACATTCCCTTTTAATTCTGCGCACTTAGTAAAGATATATAGGGAATAATCTTGGGAATTATCATTCTTTGCAATTGCTTGATCGAAGAGAGGTTATTGAAATTATTCAGTTCAGTGTGGAATTTATTTAATTAGTAATTCATCTGAATTACTATACAGCTCCGTGGAATTATCGGACATTATTCTAAAACTTGTGAGATTCCAGACTTGCAAGAATTATTTTGGATTTAATCAGAACTTATCAGTTTCAACACAGTGCAGGCTTTTTCATTCGGAATACCACATCCGGATTATTTGGATTAACATCAGGAAGTGAACTTTAAAACAATTTAGGACTTTTTAGGATATTCTATACTGTAAGTTATTTTAATTCTTTCACTTTGATTGTTTGTTGAATTATTTTAATTCTTTTAATATTTTAGGAAATTAAAGTTTTGCATTTTAATCTTGAAAGCTTGTTTGTGTCTTTTATTCTGTTACATTACCCCTAGAGTCGTAACAGTTGGTTATAGCACGGTTCGGGACATAGCACGATCTCGTTTTGTGGACCCCGACCATCATGCTATAGTGGGGCTTTACTGTACTCTGAATGGGTGACAACAAAACCCATGCACAAGTCAGAACCTGTTACTGGACTGGAACCACAGAACCTGGGACTGGATTGGGACAACAGAACCTGGGACTGGACTGGGACAAGAGAAATGCAAAGTGAGCATTGTACCTCTACACTATCCAGACTCCAATGGAACAGAGTGTATCACACATGATGTTTATGATAGCCTCCGTTACAACTTTGAGTTTTTCGTATCAAGTATTGAAAAAAGATACAAGAAAAATCACACACGCACATACTGGGACATGTTTTAAAACTGGTAAAACTGACAAAATTATGAGACGCCAAGAGTTTTTAAAAGTAATCACTATATTGTCATGATTTGTCTTTAAAAAAATGTTCTTTTGCATGAATACAAAGATATAGACCATTGATGACAAAACTGATTTTTGCAAATGCTACCAATTAAATCAAACATTTGATCAAATCATACCTGAAAATGCCCTTGTTTCCAGTGTAGACTTCCTGTACATGGGCACTGGCAGGCAACATGGTTACCATTCTGTTCACTTGGGAAGCCACTTCTGCTGGGGTGCTGGCCACCGTGGCTCCTGGGAGATTATTCCAATCTTGTTATTATTCCATATATTGGACTTATATTAACTTTCAATAGGTTACAGGTACTGTATATACTCGCTTTTAAGTTGAGTCCAATTGCAAACTGCACAGACCCCGATCTGCCAGTGCATTATGCAATGGCAAATCAGGCTCTATGCTGTTTGCAGTTGGACTCGACTTATGAGTATATATGATATTATATCATTAAATTAGTTGACTTATGAGTATATATGATATTATATCATTAAATTAGTTGACTTATGAGTATATATGATATTATATCATTAAATTAGTTGACTTATGAGTATATATGATATTATATCATTAAATTAGTTGACTTATGAGTATATATGATATTATATCATTAAATTAGTTGACTTATGAGTATATATGATATTATATCATTAAATTAGTTGACTTATGAGTATATATGATATTATATCATTAAATTAGATGACTTATGAGTATATATGATATTATATCATTAAATTAGTTGACTTATGAGTATATATGATATTATATCATTAAATTAGTTGTTCAACTGATGGTGCTTCCAACTGTAGTTCCTGAGAAAACTCCTTAATTTCTTTTCCTTTCATTTTTGCCTAAAGACTCTAGAAACAGTGGATGTCTTTTGTATTCAAAGACTCTAGAAACAGTGGATGTCTTTTGTATTCAAAGACTCTAGAAACAGTGGATGTCTTTTGTATTCAAAGACTCTAGAAACAGTGGATGTCTTTTGTATTCAAAGACTCTAGAAACAGTGCATGTCTTTTGTATTCAAAGACTCTAGAAACAGTGGATGTCTTTTGTATTCAAAGACTCTAGAAACAGTGCATGTCTTTTGTATTCAAAGACTCTAGAAACAGTGCATGTCTTTTGTATTCAAAGACTCTAGAAACAGTGCATGTCTTTTGTATTCAAAGACTCTAGAAACAGTGCATGTCTTTTGTAATCAAAGACTCTAGAAACAGTGCATGTCTTTTGTATTCAAAGACTCTAGAAACAGTGCATGTCTTTTGTATTCAAAGACTCTAGAAACAGTGCATGTCTTTTGTATTCTTTATAAAGCACCAAAATTGCTGAAGCAGGACATTTTCTTTTTTCATCTTCTTGACTTTTATGTGGGATGACAAATCTGACAGGTGTGAGTTATTTGGTTCCATAAAAGAAACATGAAAATCTTGCCATTTAAATGCAATTACTGTCTTCAGACATCAAAAATTTTCGGACACTTTCAATTTTCTCTCTAAAATGTTTTGATTGCCTCCAAACTTTTTGGACAGTCCTGGTGAGTAAATTCATTCAGGTCCCAAATTTTGGCACACACTTAAAAAGATCAGTTAACATTTACAAGAATAAACACAAAGGAAGAATGCTCATTTAATCGATGATGATCCATATGGTGCATTAATTTAAAAACCCTACATTTTAAAAATAGAGGTTTTCTGTCTTTCTTTTTCTTTTATAATTTTCCATCATGAATTTAATATCTGAAAAACAAACATTACAATGATCTTTACGCCTATACAAAAAACTGTCAACTTATGCTCACTGACAATAGTTTTGCATGTGTATTTTGTAGAATAAAGTTTGAAAATTATGATTTCTAAAAATTTTAATTACATCTGATAATTATTTGTGAGTTAGCAACGATCAATGGATATCGTAAGAGAAATCTGTATATGCCATGGTCAGAAGTTCCATTCGGAAATCAACTGTTACCTGAAGAACACCAAAAAAATCTCTAAACGAAAGGCTTAGTTTATAAAACTGATATTTATAAACCTGTAATCCTATAACCATGTTATTAAATGCTGAAAATCATTTTAATCCATCATATGTACATATCCTGAGTCATGACTCATTACAATGATCTGTCCCTTGTATCTAACATTGCTGATTCCCTATCTAAAATACCTTATTATAATTTGTAACTATAATGAATGTATTTTTCCCTATACTGTAGATCCAATGTAGCTTGGAAACAAGTCTTGGAATAAATGATCTAACAAGTAATGGATATAGACACAGATTTTGATTTCATCTTATTTGTGGCACAGTGAATAAGAGTCTCTCAAAGTGACTGATGCTCTACTGGCCGAAAAGAATTTCCAGGAATCCAAGATAAGACTGTTTCTTCTTTTTAACTGCACAGTGTTGAAACCATCTCTGATATTCTTGATTGATAACAAAAATTTCAAGATGGCCACCATGGCAGCCATACTGGATGTAAAATTGGCACTATTTTCATCTAGGACCAATTAAACATCATTAGAAGAATGCTGGTGAAAATCTCTGGTCCATATGATGATCCATTCTAGAAGTCAGACTGGATGAAAATCTCTGGTCCATATGATGATCCATTCTAGAAGCCAGAATGGATGAAAATCTCTGGTCCATATGATGATCCATTCTAGAAGCCAGACTGGATGAAAATCTCTGGTCCATGTGATGATCCATTCTAGAAGCCAGAATGGGTGAAAATCTCTGGTCCATGTGATGATCCATTCTAGAAGCCAGACTGGATGAAAATCTCTGGTCCATGTGATGATCCATTCTAGAAGCCAGAATGGATGAAAATCTCTGGTCCATATGATGATCCATTCTAGAAGCCAGACTGGATGAAAATCTCTGGTCCATATGATGATCCATTCTAGAAACCAGACTGGATGAAAATCTCTGGTCCATATGATGATCCATTCTAAAAGCCAGACTGGATGAAAATCTCTGGTCCATATGATGATCCATTCTAGAAGCCAGACTGGATGAAAATCTCTGGTCCATATGACGATCCATTCTAGAAGCCAGACTGGATGAAAATCTCTGGTCCATATGACGATCCATTCTAGAAGCCAGACTGGATGAAAATCTCTGGTCCATATGACGATCCATTCTAGAAGCCAGACTGGATGAAAATCTCTGGTCCATATGACGATCCATTCTAGAAGCCAGACTGGATGAAAATCTCTGGTCCATATGACGATCCATTCTAGAAGCCAGACTGGATGAAAATCTCTGGTCCATATGACGATCCATTCTAGAAGCCAGACTGGATTAAAATCTCTGGTCCATATGACGATCCATTCTAAAAGCCAGACTGGATATCTGATTGTCATCATTTTCGTTTCAAACTAACTAGACACCATATGAAGTCTTCTAGTGAAAATCCCATGTCAATATGACTTTCCGTTTAGGACTTGAAAAAATGAGTTTCAAAATGGCCACCATGACAACCATAATGGCAGTAAGAACACCACCATTTGCATTTAGGACCAACCAACATCATAAGAAGTCTCCTGTTCAAAACCTAATGTTGATATGACTTTCTTTTGAGGAGGTGTCGCGATAAGATTTTCAAGATGGCTGCCAAGGCAGCCATATTGGATGTCATATTGGCACCAATTTCATTTAGGACCAACTATACAACATAAGAAGTCTTTCAACAAAAATTTCATGTTGATATGACCATCTGTTCAGGAGTAGCAATAAAAAGATCTTCTAAATGGCTGCTGTGGTAGCCACATTGGATGTCTGAGACACACAATTTTCATTTGGACCAACCAGACCTTGGGATGAATGTATGTGTAAAGTTTTATGGCAATCCTCAAGTAGTTTAAGAGGAGTAGCAATAATAACTTGTGCTAACAGATGGACAGATGATGGAAAAAAGACAACAGGCCATCCCATAAGCTCTTCTGGTCTATGACCAGTTGAGTTAAAATCGGTCAGCTCAGAAACAACAATATCTTGTCTCACCTCTATCTTTTCAAACAGTTTTGCTGGGAATTTTTTCTTTTCATTCCTAAGTTTTTGGACATCAAAATGGATAATTATTTTCTGGTTTCCAAAAGCATTTGGATAAAGATAGTATTTCCATGACATGCCATACAAGGATTGCTAAATTTTGACAGATTGTGTCCAAGCTATTCCTTAAAAAACCTTGGGCAGAGATTCGTCTTGTTTGAACTTAAAATGACATAATCTAGATCACAGTAAAAATTGAGGAAAATACAGGTACTATTAAGCCGTAAGATTTCTATGTTCTATATCACAATGAGTGGTTTGATTTGGTGTTTTATGGCACAGCAACACAAGTGGGTTATTTAGTGCTGAGGCAACTGACCCGACACAAACTTCCAGTCACACTAACGCACTTGACCAATCAGTATATATTTAAGCGACACAACTCCAACTGCTTAGCCATCCGTTACTTACCTCTGACAATGGTTTAGAAACAATACATTGAGAATGGTGGATTTTATTTGGTTGATTCGTGCGGTGAACCATATTTAATTTGTGACAATGGTGACAAGGTGTGACTGGAGCCTTTAAAACCCTGATCAACTTTTGTTCATGTCAAATTTATTCCATTCAACAAATCCCATCAAAGTTTGCAAAAATGCCTAATGTGGATCAGAGCTAGTGGCTGACCCCATGGTCAACTAAACATCAAAATAGTCCATGGAAATTACCATCTATTTGTATGTATGAATAGTCCATTCAAAACAGCAAAGAGAAATGTACTTAAATTAATCATTTAAGATGCAATTTGACCTAATCAATTAGGGACATTTTTACTCATTAGGGTGTTTGTGTTTAACAACTGATAAATTAGCACTTAAAAGAGTTAAGGGAAGAAGCAATAAGAGTATATTGTCTTGCCTTAGGACACACCCTGGCAGCCAATCTGGACTGAATTCAGTGTCTTTAAATTAATATTTCTTCATACATCACAAATAACTTTATGCCTAAATAACTGAATACAGTATTAAAATATTTAGTACACTTTAGGCTTGAACATTATTATGCCACTTTTACTATTTATAGAGAAATAAACAAATCAATAAATTTAAAGTATTTAATCAATTAATCAATAGATAAATAAATATAAATAAAAATGCAGTGAAAACAGAGATATACAAGACAATAAATGCAAGCAATCATGAACAAGAGAGACAGACAGACAATGTGTGGGGTGGGATCTTTCCATATGTAAATGCACAAATCTAATTCCAAGCTTCAATACATTTGACAATTAAAAACACAGTGAAAATAAGCTTCTGTTATCTTTCTGTTCAATGCTTGCACAGTCATGTATACTGTATGATGTTCCTCAGACTTGCACTGACTGATACAACTCCAACTGCTTAGCCATCCGTTACTTACCTCTGATGTTCAATGCTTGCACAGTCATGTATTCTGTTATCTTTCTGTTCAATGATTGCACAGTCATGTATACTGAATGATGTTCCTCAGACTTGCACTGACTGACACAACTCCAACTGCTTAGCCATCCGCATTGAATATTACCAAAATATTCTGGCAGAAATGTTGATCTGATTATCTCCAACTTTTGAACTTTTCACATATTTTACATATCCACCTTCACTAAAAGCTCTTGCTTTCTGGCACTGGAGAAGGGTGGTCTTGTAAGGTAGACAATTCTCATATAAATCATTGGAAAAAGCATTGAGTCCATAGATTGTCACCATGTTTATCAAATAGCTTGTCAAAGGTTTCAGTTGAGTGGGACAATGTGATTAGTGGATGGAGTTACGCGTATAAGCTGGGTCCAAATGCAAACAACATAGACCCTGATCTGCCATCGCATAATGTGCCAGCAGATCAGGGTCTATGTTGTTTGTTCTACTTATTATTCCTTACAAACTGCATAGACCCAGATCTGCGAGCGCATTATGCGATGTCAGATCTGGGTCTATGCAGTTTGCAGTTTGTATCGGCTTATACACAAGTATATACTGTATGTTTTCATTTTGTGTCTGGTAATTGGAGTAAAGTACCCTGCCCAAAGACAAACCATATAGCCAACCCAGGCCGATAATGGTAGGATTTCAGTCACTAATCCGGCTCACTAACCACCGAGCCACTGCAGCTCCAGCCTCCATTAGTTGCATCTAATGACATGCTGGTGATGTATGTATGTACCGTATATACTCATGTATAATTCGATACCACCTGCAAACTGCATAGACCCAGATCTGCCTTCACATAATGCACCGGCAGATCTGGGTCTATGCAGTTTGTAAGGACTAGAACAAACAACACAGACCCTGATCTGCTGGCAAATTATGAGATGTTGTTTGCATTTGGACGCGACTTATATGCGAGTATATACAGTAGTAGTGTTTTATGGCACCTCAGCACAATAGTGGCTATATGGTGTCAACTAAAAGTAAAGTTTTAAAAATGTAAAAATAGACAATGCACACAAATTTAGGAAGATACACCCTCCCAAATTAATGTAAATGTGAAGTACAAGACAATAAAATATAAAACATAAAAATGTTAACGATATACAGGAGAGGGCATTTGGCCTATTCTACATCCCCAAGCCGACATGGGGTTCTTCAAAATGAAATCTATATTGTACCTTCATCCTGCAGCTTCTTCAAAGAGTCTTTTGAGATGTCATAGATGACCAGGGGGTAACCCTTTTTCAACAGATTCCTTGCCATGTGGTTGCCCATGTTACCCAGGCCAATAAAACCAACAAGGGATTGCTTGCTCTGAAAAAGAATTCACACTATAATTATAAGTAATGGAGGGCCTATGTAATGACAAGTACTACCATTTATACTTGCTTATAAGTCAAGTCCAACTGCAAACAACATAGACCCTGATCTGCCATCACATAATACCCTGTCAGATCAGTGTCTATGTTGTTTGTTCTACTGATTACTCCTAACAAACTGCATAGACCAGATCTGCCGCACCTTATACGACAGCAGATCTGGGTCTGTGCAGTTTGCAGTTGGACTCCACTTATAAGTGATTATATATAGTAAATGTCAATATCAAACTGAACACAAATGCCTGCGGAACAAAAAAAATGATTTAAAGTAGTCTGAGTCACAAAGACCCACTCTGGCTTTTATTGCTATGTAATAGTTAACCAAATCTGGGCCTGGGGAAAAATGAAAGTGAGGTACCTTGTATTTTGAGGCACTAGGTGGCACTGTGAGCGTTTATGAAAATTAAATGCAATTAATAATGAAAACAAAGTATGCCAATTCAAACCTTTAAGGTAAAGAAGAGTAAAATTGATATCAGTCAGGAAGAATGTTGTAAAAATAATTTACAGTATATACTCACATTTAAGTCGATACCAACTGCAAACTGCATAGACCCAGATCTGCTGTTGCATAATGCACAAGCAGATCTGGATCTATGCAGTTTCTAAGGACTAATCAGTAGAACAAACACATATACCCTGATCTGCTGGAGCATTATACAATGGTAGACCAGGGTCTATGTTGTTTGCATTTGGACCTGGATTATACGTGAGTATAGATTGTAGTTGTATATAAGCCTAGCATCTTGATGATGTTGTAATCGCAAAGATGTCAACCCTTCCAAAGGCATGAGATCAAAATGTATCCCGCTGATGGAAACAAACCACAAGGAGGCATTGTCAGAGCAATTTTTTTCACTAGACTGATCTCTATTCTCTATGCAGATAAGTATCATCTAGTCAAGATAGATAGATATATATGCATTTGTACAAAGTCCACATAAGTAGATTAAAATATAAATTTAATACAATTTAAAGTATACTTAAATATTAACATATTAACAAGATCCAGTGACACAGTATTGTAACATGATCTTCCCATTTTGAGGATTATATACCTATTTTGGTCATTACAAAATGTATATGGGTCATATCATTTCAAATGAGTAGAAACTCAACATTATAATTAATTCTAACTGATAGGAGTACCTAGATTACATGCAAATAAGTAAAAATATTTAATGAACTGCCACTAGAACCAATGTAATTTTTGTTAGTTTCTAAAACTTCACTAAAAAAGTCCAAAGTATTTCAAAGCTATTTTAAAACAACCCACAGAAATGTACAGAACACACACTAATGTCTTCACATCATAGTGGTCATGTATTGAACCCAAAGAGATTACTGATGCTACGGGTGAGTAACCTTAATATTACAACTACACAGTTAAGGAGTCAATTCAAAAGTGAATTTGAATGTTTTGGACTTAGGTAATTTTTTTAAGCAAACTAGAACAATTTAACTGGCGGTGCCAAAATACAGAAAAATGTTTGCTTTGTAAGACGAATATGTTCTACTTACTTTCATGCTTGATGAACCTGAAACAGAAGAAAGGAAAACTTTCAGCAATTAAAAAGATGTGTTTGGCACTAAAAAAATATTGGATACCTATAGTAACTATATCTTCAGACAATTGTGGAAGATAGAGTTGACTTACAGAGTTTCTTTTCTACAATCATATAAATTATTACAAACATGTAGGGAACATGGTAATTATATGCATGTAATACTTTAACAGGAGGTCATGGTAATTACATGTAATACAATAATAGGGGTTGTGGTAATTACATGTAATACAATACCATGGGGTTGTGGTAATTACATGTAATACAATAATGGGAGTTGTGGTAATTACATGTAATACAATAATAGGGGGTTGTGGTAATTACATGTAATACAATAATAGGGGGTTGTGGTAATTACATTAATACAATAATAGAGGGTTGTGGTAATTGCATGCAATACAATAATAGGGGGTTATGGTTATTACATGTAATACAATAATAGGGGGTCATGGTAATTACATCTAATACAGTAATAGGGGGTTGTAGTAATTACATGTAATACAATAATGGAAGTTGTGGTAATTACATGTAATACAATAATAGGGGGTTGTGGTAATTACATGTAATACAATAATAGGGGATTGTGGTAATTACATGTAATACAATAATAGGGGGTTGTGGTAATTACATTAATACAATAATAGAGGGTTGTGGTAATTGCATGTAATACAATAATAGGGGGTTGTGGTTATTACATGTAATACAATAATATGGGGTGATAGTAATTATATCTAATACAGTAATAGGGGGTTGTGGTAATTACATGTAATTCAATAATAGGGGGTTGTGGTAATTACATGTACACTTGTTTTCTCCATCCTTTTCCTGATCTTGTCACAGTATGGAGAGCTAAAGTATTGTAAAGTAAAGGTAAGGAAGGGTCTTGCCTATAGACATGGCATAATGGCTAGACCAGTGATTGAACTTGATACCCTCTGGTTACAAGTCCATCACTCAACCTTTGCTGTGTGCTGTATTAGGAACATTCTTAGGAGACTTAATTTTTAACAATTAAAACAAATTTCAAGCAATGAAAATGTAACTTGTCCATTTCAAAAGGTAGGCATAACAATTGATCTATTTATACTTTCAATCAAAACCAAATGTCAAATCATATGCAGATGTATATCACAGACATGCATATCCCCACACTTCCAGCAAGTTAACTGTCCCCTATTCCCACACTTCCAGCATGCTAACTGTCCCATATCCCAACACTTCCAGCATGCTAACTGTCCCAAATTGCACATCTACATCAAGAGTTTATGTAACCTACAAAGTGGCAGTAAATTCTACCCACCTGTATTGTAGAAATAAATGGCAATCTTACACCTGAAGCTCTATTTTTGAAAATAGCCTATTCTCATTTATCTCACAAAGACCATTGGATTTAACTTTATTGTATGACATGTCAAACAAACAAAAATTGCCTAAGGACTTTGTACTGTACATTCAGGTTGATATGTGTATTGCACTGGATACATATCGAGGTATCCAATATATTAATTCACGAATTTTGTAGTCAAATGAAGATTTCAGTAATAATATGAGACTTGCAGTTGAAGTTAGGTAAAGTAAGAAATAAAGAACAATTCATAATTTCATAATATTCCGTCATATAAACAGGATAGTCAGTTAACTGGTGGTCAGATAAGGTCAAGAAAATAGACTGCACATCTTTTTGAGAATTATTTTTAAAAATTTGCAAAAAAAGACATAAATAAGAAAACAGTAAATCTTAAGGCCTATCTTCACAACCACTAATTTATCCGACAAAATTCAGTATAATCCTTCTAGACGTTTAGGAAAGAAGTGATGACAACAACTAGACTTCTCAACATATCCATTTTTTTAAAAAAATTGAACAACTTACCCAAAAATGAGCTAAAGGAAAAAATTTAAACTTGATTGGACAGCTACAACAACTAATTATTTTACATACAAACTTTAACCTACAAAGTTTCAATAATTTCTTTTGGTGAAAAGAGATGCAGTGACAGGTCTCTTCCTACAACTTGACTTTCCAAATAGGGGGCCCCAGGTGGCCGAGTGGTCTAAGGCGCTCGCCTTTACAGATCACTCACACATCTAACCTCTGTCCGCGTGGGTTTGAGTCTTGGCTCAGAAAACATGGATATGTGAGAAAGCTTGCCAGTAGCTTCTCATGGGTCGGTGGTTCTTTTTGGGGTTTTCCCGGGTTCTTCCTCCACCAGATATACTGGCCGCCATGTATAGTCAATCATGTGCTGAAAAATGGCGTTAAACCCACAAAATAAAACAAACAAAACAAACAAACTTTCCAAATACCCCTTTATATAAAAAAAAAAATCCAAAAAATGATGCATATGAAAAAAAAATTAAACTATACAAGAGCAAAACCTTATTCTACACCACCACACATCTAGTCAACAAAGGTTCATTAAGTTCCTTGAAATAGTGTGGGAGAAGTGATCTCAGTCTTTGTTGTGGATGGATAGATGGTCAGACTGATGCACAAGTGCGATCACAATATCCCCGCTTTTTGGTGAAGGGCGTAGATATACAAAAAAATGGCATTGCATACTGACAGAAAAGTCACATAGTACTCCTAGAATATAATTCATCTCAGATTTGTATGGACTTGCATGATATTCATCTCTTTAAACATTTAGTCTGATATGTATATTAGTAGAAATAAAATAAACGGAGTTACAAAATGATAATGGACTGAAATATTTATTTGGGACGTTCAGATTTGACCTCTGAACTCTTTGAAATTGTACTCGTCATTTTTAATAGACCACCAAGTTATTCTCTGACACTTTTTGATTTTCCTGACATTACTAACAATGGCGGAGAACAACCATAAAAACTGCAATTCAGTGGTGGAAGATCTGCATGCATGCATTAGCAATTCTGCATAGGAGTTTAACAGCCGCTGGGACAGACAGGTGGTAGATTCAGAAAGGGATTGCTAATAAACAAAAATAAAATTCATTGCAATGGATCAAATGAAGAGGGATCCGACTTTGCTCTCTGAGTGCAAATATCAGTCCACATAACTAATTAATTTCCACATATAAGTCAGGTCCAAAAGCAAACAACATCGACCTTGATATGCTGTTGCATAATGCACTGGCAGATCTGGGTCTATGCAGCTTGCAGTTGGTATTGGCTTATACACAAGTATACACGGTAGTCATGAGATGTCTGAAATGCTGAATTTTTATAGTGCAAACCATCTAGCATTGAATTTGCCTCTGCACCATTCTACACCACAGCCAGTAATGTCTGGAAATAATACACCGCTCCTGCATTTTAGCGTACACAGATAACTTGCAAACCTGCTTATAATGTGGAGGCAGGTGTGGAATCCATTTTTTTTCCTATACAAAGGGCAAAAAAAGGCTTCTATCTCCACAACATTTAAAAAAATCATGATAGAAATTGGTATATGGAAGCTCAATGTATATCACTCATTTTAAAATTGAAAATTGCAGTTTGTGTATGTAAATACCAATTAGTGAAAAAGTTGGTCCATGATTAGTAGCAACAGTATATGAAATAAATACTAATTAAAAAAGTCTTGTCAAGTGAAATTCATATTTTATCTTTTAATTCATTTTCAATTTAATCATCATAAATGTGATATGCCCTGTTCTATTCCTATGACCTAGGGTTTTTTGTGCAATTTTTCATTTTTATTTTTCAAATTTTACTTTTTGTCGGCACCATACAGCCACTACTGAGTTGAGGTCAGTGGCATAGCAACTGCCCAAGCAATTCCCACTACTGCGGAGGGGGGAGGGGGGATCCCAGGCCCAAAATTCCCATCAAACAACTTTTTTTATTGGAAGAGGGCCCCATAATTAAGTTTTGTGAGGGGCCCCCATCATTTTTCTTGCTACTGGCTGAGGTGCTGCTGAAAACGCTACGACATACATACATCTTTTCAAATATAAAAAAGGTCAATTGACTGTCATGGTGATGACTGCAAGTGCTTCCATGAGAACCCAATTACCGTAATTAATGTCATTTTCATAGCCTCTAATTTTCTGTATGACATATATCCATAAAAATCATAATTAAATGCATATTTTTTCATATGCAAAACTTCATTTTTTTCATATGTAGAACTTCATATTTTTCATCAAATCCTTTAAATTTTCATACAAAGAAGTTTAAATGAGAAGATTTACATGTGAAAAAAAGGAAAAAATATTGCCAACATTTTTACAGAAAATAATGTGATTAAAATTATATACAATTAAAGCACTGTTTTTGTCACGTTAAATTTTTTATTTTATTTTTTAGCCTCATACTTTCATCTTCTATATCCAAATTAAGAAGAGAAGTCCCTGTCTGAAACAATTTTGACAAAGTACCGACGTACGATTTAGATATGTCAAACAACCAATGTATTATTTGCTAAGTATCTGGTTTATCAAATCTCATATGAAAAACATAAATACCTCTTTACTTTGGGCAAGTATTAAATTGAGGCAATGAAGAGAAGAGACAGGAAATATATTTTTATTACAGATAATACTACAGATTTTTTTTGTGTATTACCATGTGATTCAGTTTGCTTCTTGTTTTTGTTGTTGTCCTCGTCACCATCACTATTATCAAGCATGAAACATGTAGTTTTTTAGGGGATAAAACTAATTTTAATGATGTAATACTTGATATTGTGTAGCCACTGCACTCATAGAGGGACAGCTAGAACTGACACATTTTCTACTGCGCCAATCACAAAAGACTCTCCACTTGGCATCATAGACCTTAAATGCAAATTATCTCTTGGACTGAATGATGCACTTGCCGACTTGTCCTAGAAGAGAGATTGTTTGAGATGAGCCAAGCATGAAGGTGGAGAATCTGTGGGCTGTTGTATAGTAGAGAGCCCCTGTGTTGCAATAGAATGGCCCTCCTCTGGGGTAATGTCCTGGGATGGTCCACCAGAAGGTCGAGAAGACTGTCGAACCACGATCGATGGGGTCACAGAGAGGCTATCAAAATGAGCTGAGCAGTAGAGTAGAGATAATTACTTTGTGAAGTACCTGTGGAATCATCCTGAAGGGTGCGATGGCATAGGCAAACAGATGATCCCACTTCAGGCTGAAAGTGTCCACTGCCCAGGTCTTCTGGTCAGAGATTGGGGAAACATAAAAGGGGAGCTTGTTGGTTAAACTTGATGCAAACAAGTCTCACCAATGGTGTCCCCCAAAGTCAGAAAAGGGAATCTGCTACAGATTGGTGTCAAGATCATTCCATGAAGCCTTTATTTCCCTTCCTTGACAGACTGTCCACCAAAATATTCTTTTTGCTAGGAAAGTGGCGAACTCAGAGGGTAATCCCTTCTGAGGCTTCCTAGCAAAGGAGGTTCCAAACCTCCATGCAGAGAGAAGGTGCATGTGTGCCTCCTTGTCTCCTGTGGTACCCTACCAACAATGTGTTGTCAGAGGAGACCATCATGCAGCAACCTCTTATTTTGTCAATGCACCCCTGAATGGCTAAGAAAACTGACCTCATTTCCAAATTGTTCATGTGGAGGATAGATTCTTCCCGGGACCACGAACCCTGAAGAATCAGTCCTTCTTGCTCCAGTTGAGTGCCCCACCCTGAATCTGACATGTCTGTGAACAGTTAGGAGTGGGGTTCAGGGGTGTGCATGGGGAACTCCAGCTAGAAACCGGACATTATGTGTCCACCAAATCAGATAATGGTGGAAATCCAAGAGAAATCTAAGCATTCAGAAAGTCCCTGTGCGGTTTCCAGTTTGCCAGAAGGAGAAAATGGAGGATGCAAGTGCAGTCTGCCTAAGGGAATCAGGTCTGCTGCAGAGTTCAAGGTCCCCAACAGAGGAAGAAAAAGATGAGCTGACAACGTGGTCTTGTCTCTCAGCGCCTCCAACAGGGTCAAGATCTTGTCTACAAATCCTGTTTCGTGAAGAAATTCATCACCACATAGACAAAAGCTTGAGATGGAGTAAGCTCCAATTTCTCTAGGTTGGGTAAAAGACCCAGCCTGCTCACTATGGACCTACAGCAAGACAGATCTGGTCTGAGGGGCTCTAGCTGGCCCTAATGGATCAACCAATCATCAAAATATTGGAAGATTTGGGATACCCAGTGACCTTATGTGGCTGCAACTACTCTGGGTGTGGAGGCTAGGCCGAACAGCAGAGTGCAAAATTGGAAGACATTCCTGGACAAGCAATACCAGAAGCACTTCCTGTGAGGAGGAAAGATAGGGATGTGAAGGTATGCATCCTGAAGATTGATGGAGATCACCCAGTCACCAGGTCTTATGGCATTCCTGACTGAATCTGTGGTCTCCATCTTGAAAGGTTCCTCCTGCAGAAACCTGTGTAGAGAAGAAAAGGTCAATAATTAGATAAAACTTTCTCCCTTTCTTTGGTACCAGGAAAATCCAAGAACAGAAGGCAAGAGATTGGTCGCTGAACACCCTCTCTACTGCACCCTTCTGGAGAAGGGAGTGTACCTCATCCTTTAATCGCAACAGATTCAACTGGTGGAAGAACATGGGGGACCTTACTTGAGGAGGAAGATCCCAATACCAAAGCCAGTATCAGCCTTCTATGATAGAAAGGACCCAGCCATCATCTGTGATGCCGGACCATACCTAGCCTGGCACCTACTGGAACCAATGGAAGAAGAAAACTGCAGGAGAGGGAGTGAATTCCTAGGGCTATCAACCCTTGTCCTTCGGAAAGGGGTAAGGGCCCACAAACTTCCTCACTGGGCCTTAGCAGCACCCCGTTTTAGGGCCAGACTGCCGAGGGGGCTCTGAATTGTTTTGACTGAGGCTGTGTGGCTTCAAAGAACTCAGTCAACTGACCCTGTGGCCGGTCAGTCAGAATGATTTCAGTTATTTGCCCATTTTGATAGGTCAGGAACAGATGCAAGGGACTGGCGCTGCTGGTCTCTCAAATCCTGAGAAGCCACGGAGGAAATGAGCCCTCTGAAGAGAGTCTCTGCCTCCAGGGAAGCAGCCGTTAGAATGTTCTTACTGTGCTCCAGTAAGACCTTCGATGTGTCCAAAGCAACATCCCTGCGGAGGTGGAGAAGCTCTGCTGATAAAGCCATGGATAATGCATGCCTAGATGTTTTTGCAACTGCTTCCAACAAACGATGAAGGGCAACTGGCAAGGAGATTCATCCTTCTGCAGGCTGAAGGAGGCTGCCAAAAAGAGGTCGGCATGCAAGGCTACAGTTGCTAGTGACCTAGCCTTTTGTTCTAAAGTTTTTAAACTGGAAGACGAGCCCAGGTTCCTGTGGAAATACCCACTTGTGCCACTTTGGCATCCAAAGTGGGAGATTTAATGGGCCAGGAAGGGGTATGAACCCTATAGCTAGCTGCAGAGACCAAGGGTCTCAATGTGTGTGGGGGAGGACAGACCACCCCTAACGTTGTCTAGCCAAGTCCTGGCCCTTACTAAACCTCAAGGAAAGTTCCTTAATCATAGCGGAGTGAGGTAGCAACAAGAGATCTGGTCGAGAGTTAGCTACAGAAAGTTTCTCCAAGCTGGAAAGAATTTTAGTGTCATCAGAGCATGAAGGCTTGGAACACAGATCAATGGGCTAAAGATGGTAAACCTCATCAACCGCTTTGTCAAAAGACTAGATCTCTTTCTCCTCTGCTGCCTTGACCAACAAATGGGAGGAGACAGGGGACCCAAAGGGAGGGTGTGTCACCTCTGCCTGTTCTGCATCAAACTCATGCAAATCGATGAGGACAGAAAAGAAGTCTTCATCTCGCTCTTGCTCCTGGGAAGCAGGACTGTGACTCAATGTCTCTGTTGTGGAGGAGACTTGGGGCCAAGAGGGACCTCGACATGTAACTCCTCAGGCAGAGCTAACAGACTGTTCCTAGTAGGAGACTCAGCAGGTGGGTGAAAGTAACTCTCTACCCTCCTGGGGCATTTGGGGGAAGAAAGTCTGTCCCCCTCCCTCCTTTTTGACCCCCCTTCCTAAGAGGACTGCAGTATCGACCTCTCTATTATGTGGTCAAGGCCCTGAAGTCCATGGCTGCATGCAGGGAAAGGCCAATCACTTCCCTGTGGTGGAAGGCCCCACATCCTGTAGGGATCTAGAGGGATTATAGGAAAGTGGGGGATGCTGATCTGATCCCCTTTCCTGGCCTGGCATCTCCCCAGCAGAATGAAACAGCAGTCGGAGGGCGTCTCGACCTGATCCATATCACTTAGAGGTGTTGTATATTTCAAGTAGTAAATGTTAAAGTGATTATTTTATTGTTTTCATCAAGTGTTACTGTATTGCAATACATATTGGTAATATGGGTTTGGTATAATGCAATATATCGCAATACAGTTTTGGGTGCATCGTTGCACCCCTATTATTTATGTATCTAAATATGGAATGTGTCGAGAATTTTGCATGATTTCTCTTAATTTTGTGGGAACAGAGCTCTATTTTAAATACCCCTCTGCTCATTTTCAAACTGGAAATGTGTATCAGTTCTCTCCCTTGAACAGCTGGTAGGGGGTAGCAACGATATTTATACCCAGTTTGTTTTTATCATTACTGCTATAATACAGTATCAAACTTGCTTGATACATATGGTAATTAAATTAAGGTAATAAAAAAAAGATTCATACAAATTTATACTTGCATCTTGTGCAGATGCGGTTGTTTTCTGCAAGAATAAGGCTACCCCAACCCCAACCCCCAAGCAATTTTTTTTTGCCTCTTCAGGCCATTGTAACATCCATCCCCTACATAAACATCTTCATATCTCTTTTATCATTGTTTTACCCTTTTATAAAACTAATTTGATACTGTTATGTCACAAAAATTATCAAAGCACAATACAAGTATGAAATAAAAAAGTATAATTGAAAAAGTATAATCAGTATTACAATATTGAACTTTTCACAAGAAATATTAGAGAAAAATAAATATTTCAGGCAAATCTGGAATCATAAAAACAATATTTTTAGATGTGTTAGTCTAAAAAAAGTTTCTCATACAGGTAGGCATTTATTTAGAACAAATACCTGGATTGTATATTGGTTCTAGGCAATTTGGAGGCAGACAATTAGGAGCGGACAATTCTGAGCAAGACAATTCAGAGAACGGACAATTCGGAGAAACACATATAAAAACATGCTTTACTGAATTGATTTGTTTTTAGAAACATCTATGAAAATAGCAATCGCGCGTACATAAAAGAATGGTCTTATTTAGTAATTGTTAAGAAGGTGCGTAATTATATCGGTATGTAACAGTCTGTTTTTGACCGTGTTGCTGCATTTCACATCGTCTTTTCATGTGCCTGCTGAAAGAATGTGACTGAACATCAAAAGGATTATGTCTTACTGAGTAGACGTTAAGACATCGCCTATGGGTTATGTTGGTATTACAAGGCAAGTACTATTTTTCAGTGATAGAATCAGGATTCGGAAAAGGTTTAAAACATGCATTATTAATGGTGACAGTTAAACACGTCATAAGTTGTCGTGTAACTGAACCCATAGACGTTTCTAAAAAAAAATCAATTCATTTAATCGTGTTTTTGTTCCGTCTCCTAATTGTCCCGTCTCAGAATTATCCATTATCCCAAATGTCCGTCTCCGAATTGTCCGTCTCTGAATTGTCCGCCTACCGTATATCGTTACATTTTCCATTTTATTTTAAACGGAGACGCATGTTACAAATTTCATTTGTGTTTCACTTTCACATGAATAAAGGTGTTTATTGTTTGGATTTTTAGTTATTTTCTTTATTTGAATGTTGGCTTTACCCATATTTATCACATGCAGTCTACTTTGTTAGAAAGCATAGGCCAGAAGCTCGACTAATTGTCGGAGCATCTTGCACCTTGTACGTGCCACTACACGACTGACACTGAAAGAACTAGTCTGCATTAAAAATAGTTCCTTCGAATAATCATGCTCTTACTGGAAATTGCTCTAGAAATTTGCGAAAGCTGGAAAACTCGTACAAATAGTCCGCCTCTGGCGGTCAGGTTGCTGAAGGTCGACATGTTACTGGGAATTACTAAAACTTTTACCCGATATAGATCAGGAGGAAGACAGTTCCGGATCATGCTGAAGCCAACACTACAAATCACGGAAAATTCCCCGAGTGACTCCGTACAAGAACTGTAGTCATATATAGTCAACGTAGTTCACGGATATGCTTTGCGTTGATTTTTAGTTTAATCCAATGCTGATTGCACTATAGCGTTGCCTTTTAGTTACATTTACGGTAAATAAGTGAAAAAAGTAATTATGTGTGTGAAATAAACAACCCGCCACACCATTACATATATATGGTACTCGAAAAATTTAAATCATTCATACAAGAATTAGAATAATTGTAGCATATAGAACAATAATTTACTTGTCCGTCATATAACTGGAGCACCTTTGTGATTAAATGATAACTGCAATTGTGGCGAGGTGCCTAAAACCGCATTATATATATTTTCTTTTCTTTTTTAGAAAGGTCGACACCGAAACCGGAATTTTTTTATATTTTTGTAAGAGGCTGAAGTTTTCAATATATTGGGAGAAGTATCAGTATCACATAGTAGATATATTTTGGTCAAAGGAAATCTTTTATGACTGTGAAAAATACACACAAATTAATGCAATACATAAATGCGCAGAAGCTAAAATTGCTGATAACACCTGACATTATAAATCTCCATAAAATAAAAATGTGCTGAAAATCTCTAAATATTTTCCTTGTTTTGTTACATTTTAAAAAATGGACGTTAAATGGAACGGAGAAAAACCAAAAAGGAATAATTAAAAAAAAAATAAAAAAATCCAGCAAAGCACTTAGACTGCCCAGACAATCCGATGCTTCTTCGTGTGTTTTATAGCAGGGGTGACAAACATATGGCCCGCAGGCCGGATACGGCCTGCCAGACTCATTATTATTTATTATTATTTATTATTATTTGTATAAAATCTGACCCTCCATAGCAAATGAGTTTGACACCCCTGGTTTATAGTATTGAAATACAAATTTTTAGATTCTACACCATTGGTTCCGCAACCCCGGGTCCCTAGGATCCTACTTGTACTGCCTTTTGGGTCGCAAAAGATGGTATTTAGGGTCGCGATCAAAAAAGTTTGGGAACCACTGTTCAACACGAACGCGATCTGGGCTATTCACGTGTAAAATCCACTAATTTGTCCCTGTTCAGCAACCTTTTCAACTCAACCGGACACTATTTCATGTTCCTCTAAATGCTTGCTGATCATTGAGAAAAGTCAGAGATAGGGCCGAAAAGCTATAATACATAAGTGTTTTAGCAGTATAGTAACTAGGGATACCACTCAACCCTATCACATCCTCACACTTCGTACTTTACATCGCGTACTTCACACATCACACTTCACACCTCATAGCAAACATACGCAGATTGTACGTTATGCCTTATAATTCATACACACTCCAAGCACGTATGTAATTGTACTTCACAGACGCACTTCATAGTTCGTACTTCATAGTTCGGATACTGCGCATACGCGAATCGCATATGCACACTTCACTCACTCCTTCACTTCGACTTCACAGAGGAATACGCACACCATACCTTATACATCGTACTTCAGAGACTCACTTGCATAGTCATGATGATGACACTTCTTAGTCTTCTGGTGAAATGGTATCCCTATTTACTATACTACTGATTCACAGATAGCTGGAAACTTTTGAAAATAGATCATGTACATGAATCATAGATTAAAACAATTATCCTTGCAATATAGTTTTCCTTGTCCAGCAACGCCCTTAATACATTCAATGTGATAACACGAGTTATAGAATTGAACACGTTCAATATATTTAGCGAGATGAACATATATTACACGGAGAAGGACTAATTTGTATATAGGCCACAAGACAGTTTCAAAGACTACGATCATAAATTTGATAGCGATAGTAGTATGAGTAGATATTGTGCAAAGTGTGATATGCCATTTTGGCAGAATCACATTAACTGGGCTGTATGGTGTACAACATATGGACGTGGAATATCATATTGGCGTGTTTTCAATCCGGTCATACCAGAATTAGTCAAGAGTGTTTAGAGACCCGATGATCAATCGTTTAACTTGAATAGTAACAGTATCTACCTAAAGCAATTTAACATCACCTGCAACAATTGCAATATCTCTTCTAGTATGAATTGGAGATATGGTAGTGGAAGGAATATATATCTAATAATGGTCCTGAAGTACACAAAAAGAATCTCAAGGATTTGATGAACCTACACCTCCCAAAGTATTAAATGCAAACAAACGTAAGTGCAATTATGGATCTGATACGGTTGAATACTGGAGAAGGATGTCTCCTGAGGATATCAACTCAGTATGTACACTAAACGGACTTATTTCTTTCTCCGGAATAGAGAAGGACTAAGGGAGGAAGAAGCAGTGTGGCTAAATCAGAGTTTGAGATCATATGTGATTTTTTTTTTGGGGGGGGGGGGTGCCCCAAGTGCAAAACAGAACAACTATCACTCAGTCCATTTTCACAGTCCAGGACACCGTGAAGAAGTTGTTTGAAAACATGATTCTGGGTGAGCAGGGATTTGACTCAGATGAGAAAATCGTAATAAGATTTCAGAAGTATATCACTGATTTAAAGGTGAAGTTGGCTTATGCCATTATGGTGATGGTATCTTTCTCTTACCTAGTGATTGGTTATAAAGCTTGATATTACATTGGGCTACAATAACAACTTATGAAGGTCATCCAGTGAGTTCACTTTTGTTGTAAATAATGTAAATAGCGATGTGAAAAAGGATCCTACCCCTGCTACAATCATAACCAATATGAATGATTCCATATTGATCTCGTACTTGTACCTGTAGTTGTGCCTGTACCAGAACCTGTACTAGTACGTGTATAATTCTTATTTTGGTTGATTGGTTCGTTGTTTGCCTTCTGACGAATTGTTAAAGAGTTCATTTGAGAATTTGTGTTTGAATCGTTTTTCACATCGCTATTTACATTATTTACCACATAATCATCATTGCTGTAACCAATGTGCTGAGTAAATTTCTACCAGTTGACAATCTAGACTCTTTGCATAATTAACTAAAGGATGATTACATGACATCTAATTTGGGATTAGATATTTCACATGCTTTTTATCATTCAAGCTAGGTATAACCTTGTCAGCTCTACGTGCTAGTTTGATAACTTTAAAGAACATAAAGGTGACCTAGGATACGGAAGAGGTGATATAATGACTATACAAAATGTGTACCGACTCATTCAGTATCCATCACAACTAAATTCTAAAAATTTGTGGCTGTATCGACATCCATTTACATCTTGGCAAAGTCTGTGAAAGAACGGTCAACCATTAAAAGCGGATACGATAAAAACAAAATCTCCTTGATAATAAAGTTGGCTAGTTTGAATCGTTCAACCTTATTTTCGTGCTCTTGGATGGCACCCTAGCATTCATACATCTGTTATCAGTTCGCCTCATATGTAGCATGTGGGTCCAGTGAAAGCATCTTCTCTGCTGCTCAGGGTCAGATAAATTGAATGATGTACATGGTATGAAGTAATTAATATCAAACATTGCATCTTCACCTTCTGGCTTAGTGAAATTTAACCACCTCTTAAAAAGTCTATGTATGGAGCACCAATTAGTTTCGAAATTGTGTCTGATTTAAGGTTACCCTTTAACGACATGATGAGTCTGTTTCTTTTGTTCTGGATTCATCTGTAATTTTCATCATTCTGGCGCCTGTTTCTGATGTATTCGTTTATGTGAGCTCTATTTTGTTAACTCCAATTTTTGAAATAATCATTATATCTCTCTCTGTCTCTCTCTCTCCACTGCATATTGTATTCACTTTTACAAGGTTTGCAATATCTGCTACCTTAATAATCATGTCTTGCCACTAAAAGTGAATATGAGTACACAGATATATCTGACATGCTAACCAAGAATGCCTCATTCAAGTACAATGGTAACGTCTAAATTTAGATGACTATGACAGTAGAATGATTATGGCAGTAGCGGCAAATCAACATATGGACTGTCATAGCTATAATAAGAGATTACCCCCGTATATTGATGATGATGACATAAGCATAGCAGTTTGTCCATGCAAGAAAATCATTAGACCTTCTTGTAGACTTTAAGGTCCAGAAAACTACACTACTTTCTCAGCCCTCTAAAGTTCGAAAACGCAGAAAGGTTTAATAAATACTAGCTCCTACAGTCTAGGGTTACTTTGGCATTGACTATCTCTAGAATGGAACATGTCCCCTTATAGGATTTGAATTTATCTGTCCCGTTAGAAAAATCAATCCATATTTTGTCGAGATTCTTTGAAAATGTAATTATATCTTCCAAGTTCACGACGAAGGAACCTACGTAGTCTGCAGAGTGGAGTAACGAATTTGAAGTTCCCGCTATCGTATTTGAGATACTTTGATAGCAACGCCTTACCAGTCAAGTAAGTTTTAAATGCTATCCTCACCGAATAATACCATCAGCCTTTCTGAACGATGACACGATACCCTTCGTATCTTTTAGAGGCAGACATCTATACTGTCTTCAATACGATATGAAGTCACAATGAAATACATTCTTGACATGTAAAGAACATAAAAAGCGTGACATCAATTTTTTTATTATTAATAATTCTAGTATCATTGTTGCTGTCGTCGTTATTATTATTATTATTATTATTGTTACGTTTTTCTAGCACTTTCTCTTGGAATATAACAATTTAGTCCCAACTTTAGTACAATCTCGTGGTCTCACGTGTGATATCGCGTATCAAACGTCTGACCGACATGGAACCAGGTGCGCAAAAGCGCTTACTGGAAAGTAGAGTATTACAAAACTAGTAACCATTTCTCGCAATACGTAACATCGTCACGTGACTCGGAATTCGGATCTGACCCTGGGTGGCAGGATAAAATAGTTAAGTTTAACCTGATCTCTCGAGTTGCTCCGTGAGATCTTCTCCATACGAGGGTCTGGTAAAGGTCTATACAAACGATTCTACACATCGACAAAACGAGGTTTATCAAGGAACTGTTAAAGTGGCTGATAGGTTGTAAGGTTAGTCAGCATTCTAAAAATTAAAAAAATATAAATAAATAAATAAATCATATAGATGCAAAGTGTTCATATTTTGTTTTTGCTTTAGACCGACCACACAACACGATAAACAATATATGAAAGTGTGTTCAGTGTTTGAGTTACTGAGCTTCAGTCATCATTTCCATTCAAAGTTCCCACTCGTGACGTTATCTTGCTTCTGATGAAGATAATATTAATGATTCAGTTAGTATGGGCTCAATAGACACGAACTCTCGTGCTGACCCGCTGTTGTTGAAATTCTGGACAAATTGCATGTGAACTAGGAATGAACATGGGCTTGTTAAAGTTAACTATTCAATGAATACAAAAACAATGAAAGGAAAAGTTTTTGGTTGATACCTTTACATGATAGTGAAGACCTGATTGAACATTTTGAAAGAGATTTTAAAGGACTCGGAACATCATTCATATAAAGAAAATGTGCAAAAATGAACCAATACATAATGTATTCTAATCGTGTGCATAGTATTCGAATGGATCTCCATGTAATTGACTGTGTTCTGTTTTTTAAAACTGACTTGTTTTTGTGTCCTGACATTCCTGGTTGGATTTATTAAATTGACCAAAGTTAACTAATGCAATGTGAGGATTATAACTGTGTTCTTTGCTTGCATAAGTTTTGCCTATTTCAATAGAACAGACAATCTAATGTGACGTGAGGATTATATTTGTTTTCTTTGTTAGCATTATGTTTGCCTTTCTCAGTGTATAACTTAAAATCATTTCCGTTCCTTTTGCTATACATGCCTTAAATTTGAATTTTGACAGTTCTAAATACGTTCGAGTGTTTGAGTACAGTTAAATGGAATAATTAATTTACAGTATTTGAGAAGGGTTGAAGTGTTAGTTTTTAGTATTTTTGTTAAATAAATTTCATTTGACATTATTTAACCTTCTATCCACTTGCTTGATTATATCAATGTAAATATGTAAAGTATATCGGAAGCATTATTTAGGTTGCAGTGTGTCCAAGTGTAATATAAGTGCAATATTCTATGTAACAGTGATGAATTATCTATTTTGAAAGTTCTAATCCCAAAATTTTGTGTAATTTCTTTAAGACAAGCATAATTGTGACTTCTCCTGAAAGTGTTTCGCCTAAACAATGTTTCCAATATTTCAATACTTTGAATAAAGAAAACGAAACCTTTTCAAATGAGGAAACGAATTATTTTATCATCACGATCTACGGAAGATATCTGTATAGAGTTAGACGAATTGTCTTTATTTTTGTTACTGTTTACTGACGATTTTGTTTATTTTCAGAAAACATAGGGGGTTTACAAGAACTCGTGTATAATTTCCACGAGTATTGTAATAAATTGAATCTGAATATTAACCTTGATATAATTAAAGTTATGGTCTTTAGAAAAGGTGGTCCATTAAGACAAGCCGAAGTATGAAAAATATCCAAAAATATAATTGATGCGGTTGAAAATTTTGATTTTCTTGGTCTTGTTTTCTAGAGCATTGGACACTTTTCTAAAATTCAACTTACATTGGCTGATAAGACTTTAAGCAATGACTGTGCTTATTTGCAACTTCAAAAACTGTTACTTATGTTGTAATGAATGCCTGAAACTTTTTTGATATATATGTTGTTTAGTTTTAAATATGCAGCAGATGTATAGGGTTTTCATCAGGCTGATGAAGCTGAACGTGTACAAGGAAAGGTTATAAAATATTTGTTAAATGTAAAAATATCTACTTCTGACGTCTGTGTTACGGCGAAGTTAGTAGTACAATGAAAAACACCATATACGTCAATTAAATGTTCCGTATATTATTTATTGTGATTTTGAAAATATCTTTGTACTGGAAGTGCAAAGTTTGCAGTTGTTCCTAAGGGATACAGATTGTCCATTACAATCATGATCTGCACGTGTACAAAAGGCGCAGCCTAACCTATCCAGGTCAGTCAAAACAGGCAAACACATTCCATAATTATTTAACAATTTTTTTTTATACCTCAAATCAATCCACAAGAGATATAAGCTAATAGTTTACAGAAGAACAGATTATATTGAAATATTTTACGATGCGTTGAGTAAGACAGCAAATTTAGTGTGTGGAGAATTAAGACAGAAAAATGCAAAACCTATAGTGTTCACAGATGAAAAAGAAAGACGTTGTAACTCAGCATATGCATGCCATAACTTAAAGAAACAAATAGCAAAGTTTGAGATCACGATCACTTAGCGGGTAAATATAGAGGTCATGCGCATAACGAATGCAATTCGAATATTTCAAATATCCAAAAATATATACTATTGCTCTTTCAGAATTTCTCCGGTTATGACAGCAATATGTTCAATGAAGCATTTGTTAAATTGATCCAGATGAAGAGGTAACAATCATACATTAAAATGACGAGAAATTTCGTTCTTTCAGCAAGGACTTCGTAGTTGATAGGTTTATGAAAGAAGGAAAGGAAATAGCATTTAAAAATACAGTTTGGTTTGTAGATAGCTTTAGATTTATCTGACAATCTATAGACCCCTGAGCAAAAATCCTTCACAATGACAAAATTTTAAAGAAACAGTCAAAGAGCTTACACATCTGCAGGGAAATCTATAGAATGATTCAAACGTATCATATGATGATTACTAGAATGTTCAGGATGTCATGGAACATGATAATGTTGAAACACTTGAGATCAATATGACAACGATACTTTGATATTATGTAACATTTATATGCAATTTAGGAATGTCTATTAAAAATTACAAGCCAGACCCTGCTCACTAGTGTAGTGCATTTGGACTAGCTAATGAGTCAAGTTTATAAAGACATCATGTGTAGAGCTTGAAGATTTAACAGACAATGGCATATGTTTTATGATTTGAGAGTGGAACACGAGGTGGAATTAGTATGATTCCACATAGTTATGCATAAGAAATCATGAATACTACTTGACAAATATGACCAGATAAAAAGAATAAAAAAGGTGAATGCGAACTATCATGGTCAACGTCATTTATTAATGTACAACCTCTAAGCGTGGTACATGGACCAATTCATGTCGGTAAAGAAAAACGTCTTTAAATTGGCAACTGATGAATAAATGAGATGGTATAAGAAACTTTTATGAAATATCTGACGACTATGATTCCGGTTGTAGTTCAGAAGTGGATTTGGAGATTCCATTACACTTGCATGACTATTTCAAAGACTACTGATTGGCTACAGAGAAATTAATTCCAGATGAAAATGATTTATCGGAGTTGCAGAAGAAGGTGATAATGAATACAAGAATACAAATCATCTATATCAAAACTATTATGTACATTAAGAAACATATAAAATTATGCCATTAGCTAAAAACACTTAGAGATTTACATACAAAATTTTAAAACTGAAAAGATACAGAGTTATTTTGTTTGATCAGCAACTATATTCAAAACTAAACTCCACATTGAACTGAATATAGATTTGAAAAAAGAAACAACAAATGATTTTGATAATATTTCTTCAAATTAATGAACAATGTCGTATTCGGTAAACAGATGGAAGATTTGTGGAAAAGAACAGTAAAAATACGTCCAGATGGAAAGAAATTTGTCAAATGTCAGAGAGATCTATCATTTGCCAGGAGAACAATTATTGACAATAAAAACAAGAAAATAAAGTTAAGAAAATCAATTTACGGTGGGTTTACAGTGATGGTGTTTAGCAAGTAGTTTATGTATGAATTCTTTTACAATAAGCTCAAAAAACAAGGACAAAAAGAAAGTTTTAAGGGAGTAAACAATGCGTAATAAAAAGAATCTGGAATTCGAAATGTACAAATATTTTTTATTGAATCACAACGAAAATTACCAGGAAATGGCTTTACTCAGATCAACATAAGCTGCACAACATCAAAATCAACAATGTAACATTGACTATGAATAACGCCAAAGGTATTTTGGTTATCAACGTATATACATTACCTGTCGGACACGCAAGCATTCTATAATGAAATGGAAACTCAAAGCGGATTAGCAAATTTATTTCTTTTGCCTTGTTTGAAAGTAGCTACAATTTCTCCTTTCATTTCATATAGAATAACATGGTTTTCTGGAACATTATTTTATTTTTTATTTTTTTGCTGTAGAAGACAATCAAAGAAACGCGTATTCTCTCTAAATCTTTGATTACAGTGTTCTACTCTCCTGCACAATCACTCATACCGGTATTCGAAATGTCTCTCTGAAATCTTTGATTACAGGGTTCTACTCTCTTGCACAATCACCAATACCATTATTTCAAAATGTCTACCACTATAAGCTAGTTTGGTAAGGTTGGTCGCCTTCTGTTTTACATCGCCAAGATTACGACAGTAATCAGTCATAGAAAAGTATTTGTACCTTGGCACACATCAACTAGTAACTCTAACCACTGATTGGTTTATCCTCAGGGTCTCTTAGGATCGCCTTATCTTTGAGTAACGACTTTCCAGTGTAAGTCTTGTTGATTACAAACGTTGGACATATAATAACGATGTAATAGAAAGGTCTCTCTATCTATCAGATTTAGTGCAAGAATAGGTTTTCCACAATTAGTCCCTCTACAAATTATCGTGTTACGAGGATTTTTCAAATAGATTTCTCTCTTTCTCTCTCTCTCTCTCTCTCTCTCTCTCTCACGTAATGTAGTCGTAGAAAATCAATTTTATTTCAATACTTGCCAATAACAGATTGTCTCTTTCTCTCTCTCTCTCTCTCTCTCTCGTAATGTAGTCGTAGAAAATTAATTTTATTCAATACTTGCCAATAACAGATTCTCTCTCTCTCTCTCTCTCTCTCTCTCTCTCTCTCTCGTAATGTAGTCGTAGAAAATCAATTTTATTTCAATACTTGCCAATAACAGATTGTCTCTTTCTCTCTCGTAATGTAGTCGTAGAAAATCAATTTTATTTCAATACTTGCCAATAACAGATTCTCTTTCTCTCTCTCTCTCTCTCTGTCTCTCTCTCTCTCGTAATGTAGTCGTAGAAAATCAATTTTATTTCAATACTTGCTAATAACATATTCTCTCTCTCTCTCTCTCTCTCTCTCTCTCTCTCTCTCTCTCTCTCTCTCTCTCTCTCTCTCTAGTAATGTAATCGTAGAAAATCAATTTTATTTCAATACTTGCCAATAACAGATTGTATCTCTCTCTCTCTCGCAATGTAGTCGTAGAAAATCAATTTTATTTCAATACTTGCCAATAACAGATTCTCTTTCTCTCTCTCTCTCTCTCTCTCTCTCTCTCTCTCTCTCTCTCGTAATGTAGTCGTAGAAAATCAATTTTATTTCAATACTTGCCAATAACATATTCTCTATCTCTCTCTATCTCTCTCTCTCTCTAGTAATGTAGTCGTAGAAAATCAATTTTATTTCAATACTTGCCAATAACAGATTGTATCTCTCTCTCTCTCGCAATGTAGTCGTAGAAAATCAATTTTATTTCAATACTTGCCAATAACAGATTGTATCTCTCTCTCTCTCGTAATGTAGTCGTAGAAAATCAATTTTATTTCAATACTTGCCAATAATAGATTCTCTCTCTCTCTCTCTCGTAATGTAGTCGTAGAAAATCAATTTTATTTCAATACTTGCCAATAACAGATTGTCTCTCTCTCTCTCGTAATGTTGTCTTAGAAAATCAATTTTATATCAATACTTGCCAATAACAGATTGTATCTCTCTCTCTCTCTCTCTCTCTCTCTCTCTCGTAATGTAGTCGTAGAAAATCAATTTTATTTCAATACTTGCCAATAACAGATTGTATCTCTCTCTCTCTCTCTCTCGTAATGTAGTCGTAGAAAATCAATTTTATTTCAATACTTGCCAATAACAGATTCTCTCTCTCTCTCGTAAAGTAGTCGTAGAAGATCAATTTTATATCAATACTTGCCAATAACAGATTGTATCTCTCTCTCTCTTGTAATGCAGTCGTTGAAAATCAATTTTATTTCAATATTTGCCAATAACAGATTGTCTCTTTCTCTCTCGTAATGTAGTCGTAGAAAATCAATTTTATTTCAATACTTGCCAATAACAGATTCTCTCTCTCTGTCTCTCTCTCTCTCTCTCTCGCTCTTAATGTAGTCGTAGAAAGTCAATTTTATTTCAATACTTGCCTATAACAGATTGTATCTCTCTCTCTCGTAATGTAGTCGTAGAAAATCAATTTTATTTCAATACTTGCCAATAATAGATTCTCTCTATCTCTCTCTCGTAATGTAGTCGTAGAAAATCAATTTTATTTCAATACTTGCCAATAACAGATTGTATCTCTCTCTCTCTCTCTCTCTCTCTCTCTCTCTCTCTCGTAATGTAGTCGTAGAAAATCAATTTTATTTCAATACTTGCCAATAACAGCTTGTACAATTGATTCTGAAGTAATCGTATCGTACTGGAGGCAAATGTTTTCCAGTTCAGCGTCTTGCTTAGCACCTGCTATCACTTCAGAGGCTTTTACAAGTGTTATATTAAATCTGAAATGCCCAGGAAGAACGCAAGGATACAGTGGAAAATTACATAATAGTACCCGAATTCAAGTGGTATTATAACCATAGACTGCAAACTGAATAGCTTCTTTGCCACCGTTTTGTGAATTATCCCCGACTGGTCGTAACTTTCAAAGTTTTTCACAGATTAGACATTACTTAGTCCTATTTGTACTAACTGAATCAGGTAGTCACAAATATTTGTATGTCATGAAGATGTTGAAGTCATTCAAGTTGATAAGATATTGACTTCGTTCGATATATCGATGTCTTTCACAATCATTCTACCTAAATTGTTTTTCACGGAGTTATTAGCAGCTGATGTCACATTCATATCAAGCGACACGAAGAAACTACCTTGTACTATCACAATACTTGGACTGTCAAGTTTGTTCGTGGTTAATGTTGCTCGGGGTGTATGTGATACAATGATGTGTTGGACTTAAGTATTTAATTTCTTATGGTATCTTCTCCTGCATGTTTGGAGTTATTTATTTACTGTGCGTTGCCATCTTTACAATTTATTACCTAAAAAAACGTCGTAGACTTCCATCTCCCCAGACGAGGTCATGTGTCTTCAGCACACCTCCGGCACGATAAGAGAAACTTGAGAGCAACGTACACAATAACACTCATCACCTTTGCAATGAATATATACTCATCTTTTACTTGGTCATTAGAAGGTTGATATAAATCACTCAGTTTCGGCTGTCGCGCTTTTTTATGTTGTATATTATCTTTTGGGTGTGTAGATACATACTGAGCAAACACATCATCTAAACTGTTTAGATACCGAGTCAGAAAACCTTGTTCCCTCATTTTTCATTCCAGTAGAAAAATGTCTTAGCTCTATTTTCATTTAACTCTGCAGTGTTCTCTATAATTTTTCAGTTAGTTTATCATGCTTTACTATTTCCATCCTGTTTCCATAACCTGAACAGATAGTTGCTTCCTAGAAATGCTCGCCCGAAAGCTATTGCTCCTCCGTTGCCATTTACTGGGCTTTAAACCACAATAAAGGTTGTTTCTCCAGAAACTATTCTATTTTGTTGTATTTAGCTGTCGATAAAAACTGCTTTGCACACGTGCCGTAGGCACAATTGAAGAGTAACAAAGTTTGATAATGCTGTCCGTTTTTTTTTTTTTTACAATCAATGCAATTATTAAAACACTGCTCTCTTCTAGATAATACGTAGGTGATTAATTTACACTGTGTAGATTAGCTTCAGATGCATTTTTTAAACGTGTAATAAATTAGCAACACTTTTGGTGTTTACTTTTAATCCAATGTAAAAATCAATGCAAAAGCCCAACTATCATAACAGTTTAATTTACAAGTTTACAAAATGGTATATAAGCCTGAACAATATTTTATTTGAATGACATGTGGGTCTACTAAATCTATTGTGACTGACTTGAATTCAGCTAAGCTTGATTCATCATAGCTAACCATAAATATACATAACGTACTGTTCGGGGTTTAGTTTCATATTTATAAACGTCAAATAACCCTTTTATTATATTTGTATTTATTGGCAGTTGTTGTCTCTCTAGTAATTGAAAATCCATCTCTTTCATTCACACTTACATCAATACCATCTGGATCTGACTGGTTTGGTATATTGTGCACCTCACAAAGCAATGTGCATCCTGGCATATGTTTGGTTTTCTCTTCAACCTCAGTTTTGTTTTCATGGATTTCTCTTTGTGATTCATCCATTCTCATACCTAATGCAAGCCTGTGTATGCCCGTGTTCAATTCAGTTTTGATTATGTCTGTGTTTTCCTATTTTTTTTTAAAAACTCTATCACTTCTACCACCTACTGCAAGACTGCAAGAGTATTTTTAAAAATCTATTTTAGATTTAAAAACAGAAACAACTTTGCTTTAAACTAGATGACAAAGATACATAAAACAGCTACACCACCAACTATCAAATCATAAATCATGCCGTTGAACCTGTATTCTTACTGTCACAAAGTGTACAGTACAACGATAGTGCAGCGCGTGATGATTTCGAACCTTTTTTTTATCAAACGTTTAACTTAGGCTATTTTTAAGATCCTATGAATGTTTTCCAAGTCCTCTACCAAGCTGAACTCTTCGTGAATCTTATTGCTTTTGTGAAGTAACCTTCTCAGATTCTTTCCTAGGCTTGTTTCAATTTTACTTTGTTCATCTTCCATTTAATTTGCAACTTACATAGGATCTTATAGTTTGGTTTAACCATGCAATACGTTTATCTGTTAAGCCTGCATAAGAAAGTGCATCTAGTAGGTTCATCTGTCATAAAATTCATTCAATATTCAATGATGTTTGGAAGTTTTTAATACATTTGAAGGTGTATGCTTTTCAAAGCCTAGATGTGCAGTTTTAAGCTTTTCTGGCCCATTATCAATCAAGTTTATGTTTGTTTCTCTTTATATATCGTCAATCATGATGTGACGGAATATTACAAATGATGCAGATCAAATTAATTTGTTTCATATTTATGCTATTGTTAGTTGTAATAAGTATATCATCACCAATTAGAGGTATTGAACATTTACTCAGTAATTCCCTTATCTGGATAAAATAAAACAACAACAAACAAACAAACAACAACAAAAGTAAAGAAAAACATGAAATGTGTAAACAGATTTAACAAACCCTAGAACAATTTTATCTGTCAAATGATTCACGAAATTACATAACCAGGTACTGCCATCCACACTCTCCAGTTTAATTGATTCTGCCAAACTATCATTTCACACATAGAGTCACCATTGTCAAATTCTAAAGTGTAGTTATCAAAAAACGTTAATGGTTTGTATGTAAGAAAAAAACTAGTTGCAGCATAGTTTTTTTATATCTCGCTAAAGGTATTTGCAATATTTACTTGGTTAAGCTGGGTTAATCAATTTAATATATTAATTGAACTGAAGAACAATGGTAGGGTGCTACACTATGTCTTTTGTAAATCTGGAGTGCATTATTTTGATTCAAAACAATGTGATATTGGCTTTTCTGGTGCAAAATACATTACGCTATTAGTTACTGTTTGTCCACACGGTAACTCTTTCTTGACTTTACTCTCTGATTTTTTAATTTCCTTCACTATAATGCCATTTTATTCTGCTTGCTTTTACATACTTTTTACATCTGTGGTATTTTTATGTCGTTTTTTTTCCATTTTCTCTTTCAATTTTTCCTTCTTGCATTTGTAACATTTTACAACTGATTGTTCCATTTGCTTGTGTGGAATACTTTCAATTGCTACTAGATGTCAAGTGAAGATTCTGAAATAATTGGATCTTCAAAATTTTGAGATCAACACACTGTGAAATGTGTAATTCATCCATGTGGTATAAAAAAATGCTTCCATATGTACTGATTTTGGTTAATTTTGTGGTATTATTTTGTAACATAAAGCTTGATGGATGCAATAAAATTGTAGATGGTATAAATTTTGTCATTAAAAAAAATGCGCAGCGTACAGCGTAGTCCGTACGATTGATATACATTCTTTGAATGAAATTTGAGAAGTCTAAATGCTCTCATGATAACATCAACATTTTTATGTTATTTTCCTTACCCTTTATTTCGTTCAACATATCATAGACTGGCTTTTAATCTTTAACGTTGTATCTGTTTTATTTTTAAGCTTTTTGAGCTGTTGTTGAATCAATGTCTTTTTTGTGTGTGATGTTATCTCTTTTAATTTCTTCGATAACGTAATTTGTTTCACAGATAGGGCGTTGTCTACATTCTAGTCACCTTATCACGTTTCTCATAGATACCATTGTCTTACTTACTGATGCTTTTGGGATGTTTTTTTTTCTTCTTCTTCTTCTTTTTCTTCTTCTCCCGCTTGTTTTGCAATTAACATAAATTCGCATGATATGCATCTTTTAACTCCTTCATGCTCTTATGCGCAGGTTTTTCCCCACATCTGTGACATTCTAGAAACTCATTATCTTTCAAAAGCTCAAAGTTGTTATGCTCTTTAATAAATGTATCTATGTATTTTTCTTCACTCCTCTCCGTTGGAAAGGTATGTTTTTGGTACACTGTCTTTGGATGAGAGGTGTAATTTTGGCACATCATTTACTTCATTGCATACTATCATAACATTTTAAGCTGGTTTCCAATTGTTAAGCGATTCATCATATCCTTTCCATGTATCGATCACATACTAAATGCTATTACTTCTTTTGGTCTTCAAAAGTTTTTCAACTGTTTATGTCATCTGATTTGTCATAGGGAGATAACTCTTGCCAGTAAAATATTCCCACTGCACCCTCTAAAATGAGAAGTTTCAAGTTTGTATACAACTGGATCACTTAATATTACTTACCTGATTTTCAATATCTCCACAGTAAAGTCAGGAAGGTAGCAGTTTAAAAAAAAATTGTTTTGTGTTTCAAAATTCTGACTGTTTCACTTATATTTCATTTAGGCGTTACAAATGGATCTGTTGTCAGGTAAACGAATAGACTGGTCGTATTTTTTATGTTTTCTTCTTTGCTTGCATCAATTGAAGGCATATCTATTTATCTATGATGAGTGTTATTGTATCTCTTAATTAAATTTTATGAAAAGTCAACACATTTTCTGTTTCAGTTTGAGTGAAATATTTTTCACACTTTAGTCATTAGTGTTCTGTTCAACCTTTATGGTTCATATGCTTCTTGTCGAAATAAGGTGAAAAGTATTAGGTAGCTTCCTTTTCCAGCTTACCCTTAACCGTCCTATTGCAAAAATATTTTCCTTCACCAAACTATATCTTTCAGGTTTATGTTCTTTGAAGATTTATCTAAAAGCGTCGTATATATTATCTCTCTTTTTTGTTTCCATCTTTTCAACCTCAGCGTATGTTGAAAAAAATATGTATCACTGTCAGAATGTATTTATATCCCTAGTTATATATTAGATATGGTTGCATGGCAACAATATCTGTTTGCCACTGATCATCCACGTGACTAACATAAACTCCTTTGCACGGAATTCCCTCTTTCTGTTCCTTGTATAATTGTTCAGTTAATCATTGTTTCAATGAAGCGTATTTTATTTCATTTTTTTCAGCTTAATTTGCTCCAAACATTTATTGAAATAATGTTCATTAACTTGCTCTGCAAAAGTCGGTCATTTAAATCGGTATAGAAATATCCATATAATACTGAACACCTGATAAATGTTCTTTAGATATTATCAGCAAGCCAATAAACGATCGCCAAGAGAGGTACTTTTTCTGCACTTTTCAACGCTTCTTCAATAATTTAAAACGTGTGAATGCCATTCCTATGGCTGATTCTAAACAACTACTTCATATATCGAGTCAACATGTGCTGTTTTAAATCCAACTTTGTTCTCCGTAAGTTATTCACTGTTTTTGCTGATCGTTGTAGATTGACCTTGTAAAGTTTACAAGATCTCCAAGTTGTACTGTAAATTTAGCCAGATCTAAATTGGTATTTTTACCCACAACAAATACGTAATTTATTCCTTCCTTATGCTGTTATAACCATCTTACTATCAATGATGATGCTACTTATTGCCATGTTATTGCCATTAAATGCGATCTGTAAATCTGTATCTTTTCTGAAACACCAGAATATATCTTTTTATGTTTCAAATCAAGAAATTAACACTTTAACACTTTAATTCTTGATTTTTAAAATATGATTTTTAGTTTTGATTTTCACAAGAGCTAACAAAAATTCTGGTCTAGTAATTTTTTATTTTTATTTCTAACGTTCTATACGGGATGCAAAACATATATATGCTCAACAAATTTGGAGTATCTGGCGAAACAGATCCTTGAACCTAATGCTTGAGCACCTTGTATTGTACAACCTTTGTATCCCAGTCAAGAAACATGCTTCCCTAAGCACGTGTAACTTCAACAGTGTGAATATGCCCAAAATATAATAATACATAAACTGGGTTTCATATTATAAGTAGAAAGGAATATGGGAAAGTGTTAATGCTTTACATTTTGTCTTTGCATGAGACGCATTGTGGGATGTTTTCTTTCATCGGGTCATTGAACAAAGAATCATTTCCTTCCAGTGCAAATTATTGATCCAAGATGAATATCTTTTATATTCATTAGGGAATCAAATATTTGCAACAAAAATTAGTGCCGCATTTTACGCAGTTCTGCATTATGGTCGAACTAGGTAAAGAAATCATTGTTGAGAGTTGCCAGTCAGCCCCGCCGAGAAGGGGGGGGGGGGGGGAGTAATTGCCCAGCGGCCCGGCGATTTCTAGGGGCCCGCCGTCAACTCATTTATAAAAAAAATTTATTAATCTTTGCAGTAAATATTAATTGTTCCTTGCAAGAGTCTAAGTTATGGTAGATCAATACAGGTTTTATACACAAAACTGTACACAGGTTTTTATATACAAAACATTAAACTAGTTTTGGGACCCATGACAGTGTTGAACATAACGCTTACAAATGTTTTGTCTATTTTGTATTTTTGACTGCTTTACACCATTTTAATGCGTTATAATTTACATAATTCATCCGAAACGATGCACAAAGGACGCGATTCAATAACTGTTTTAATGGGCGTGTAACTATGTCAGTTTCTGACATTTATTATATCTTTTACGTTTGATGTCTCCAGTCGCTGCTCGATTGAGGAGACTTTTATAGTTCCTGAGACATGCGCAGTGGCAGTTTTATGGCATTTACGCATTGTCCATGTCATAATTCATATGTGTCCACTGGGCAGGTAGGTATAGCACCAGTCTGCAGATATGTATTTGAGACATCCAACTAGTCACTGGGTTCTAAAATTTTCGGGTCATGCTGCAGTTGTGGATTGAAGACGTTCAGTTGTGATGCTGCAGCTACTAACGGACTTAAACGTGATGGACTCATTGCATTTATAGAGGTTGGAACTAGGATGCAAATATGCAGTGACCAATGCTCTTTGTAGTATCTCCATGTAAACAGCCGTGTATGGTACCAATGGAACCGGGAGAATAACAAGCAATGCAATGTTGAGTTTAGCAGCTTTCTGACAAAAAAGTAAGTTTTTCTCCAACTCTTAAGTAGAATGAAAGTAGATTTCTCCTAGATCTTTATTAAAATTTAAAAGTATTCGATAAGTAGATACAATTTAGTCTTTAAATGCTTGAGTCAACAGGGACAATTTGGTTGAACAGAACAGTTGGTATAGAATTCGGAAATCAAATTTCTCTGGATGTCATTTTATCAATTTTCTTCATGAAACTTTAAAATCTGACTGATAAAGAATACAGTAAATTTGCAATGTGTTGCTATGTCTTCACTTTATGTATTCGTTAAGTGTTCATTTTTTCCTTAAAAACCGAAATTATTATATATATATTTTTTTTAAATTATCCAAGAATCTATGAATAATTCACATTCGTTGACAGTATGTTGTAAACTGGAATATCGAACGCTATGTTAGGGATTATTTTCTTCAAATTAAAGATCAAGATTATGAAATCACAAGTTGTTTGAAAAACAAACTAGAGCAACTTCAGTGTCTCACAATCGCAAATACCCATACTTAATACATATATATTACCTACCCCACTCACCGCACCTGGCTACTTTTATCCCACCCCCGGGATGTGGACGTGGACCCAAAAGTTATTACCTTAAATCCGTCATATATAGTTTGTGTATTATTGATATGCCCGCATATATTAAATTGTGTCCAAAAATATTTGATACTTACACTCTAATTGAAACTTAATTACATTTGACCTTTTGACCCCTCGTAGGGACACCAAGAGAGGGAGCCAAAACTAATGCCCTTCTTTCAGATGGTAACGGTATGGACATGTAAAATAACAAGTTTGGTGAAATTCCACCCAGCTGTTTTGGAGGATATAGGGTAAAGGACAGACGAACAGACGGATTGATGAAGAATATCACAACATCACCGACACTTTTTTTAAAACAGCGCAGTGGTAATGATAATGATATTATGCATTTCCTGCTGTTGTACATTAAAAGTGTCAATTACTATATGTAATGTTTGTAATCTACCATTCCTATTTAATACTAACATGTATTCTTAGTATAAGACATTAGTAACATGTCACAATATTAGCAGAAGGTTTTCTAATTCATGAGAGAGAGAGAGAGAGAGAGAGAGAGAGAGAGAGAGAGAGAGAGAGAGAGAGAGAGAGAGAGAGAGAGAGAGAGAGAGGGGGGAGGGAGGGAGGGAGGGAGAAAGAGATATGGACCAAGCAACTGGTTCTGATGTAGTATGTTCCATTCTATCTAGTAAAGATATAAATCTTGTTTCGGTTCATGAATTGTCTATATCAATTTGTACCATACAAATGTCATTAGCAACAATTGATTCTTACAAGTATAAAGGTTTAATTTTTGATAAGAGTTTAGTCAAACTTGTTATGTTAGATTAAAGATTACATGAAAACTTCAGAGGAGTTTCATATTTTGAGCGTTAATGAGATTATCTTAAATCTTATAGATACAAATTTTTGTCTGCTTTACTATAAAACTGGAGCTTGTCTCTAGGCAAATCATTATTTATCTGAGAGCATAATCTTGTTCGTGCATATAGATATAAGATTTTTTCTCAGATATTATTTAATTTTTTATCTTCAAAAACTTTTAATAACGCAGATAGTAGCTTTTTTGGTGCGGTCAAACGTATGATTGATCAATAGTAGTATGATAACTTCTGCGATTGACCGTATCATACGACTGCTATTGACCGTATCATACGACTGATATTGATCATACCACATACTTTTATATGTGAGTTAAAGGAATGCTTGAAAGAATGAAAATGAAATGATCCCTGGCAGCAATTCTTATATCACACCGTAGAGTGAAGAGATTTGACTGTTATACGGTCAATTTTTTTAGGACTAAGTCCTTGTTTTGTAGTAAAACGGACCAGAAGGTGATATGTGTACAATGGAATCGATTTCTAAATACATTTGACATTAAATACTCAATTCAATTGCGAAGTTTGATGACAGAGATATAATAATAATAATAATAATAATAATAATAATAATAATATCCTTTATTTATCCAGGATGATATAATTAGCTGACAGCTAGGCTACATTATGGTCCTGCAATTAAAACAAATATACAATAAATACACGTGTAATAAGTAAAAACATCTACAAGGTCAACATCTACTGCATAAAGGAAAACACATATAACAGAAGTTAATACAAATTATACAAAGTTAACGTAAAGTTAACGTACTGTTATCAGATAGATCTACCGCAGCTACCACTTACAAATGTAATGCGGTCAAAAAATCAAGACTGCTCACAAAAATATTTGTAGAGGTATGATTTCTTTAATGCTAAAACATTGGGTGCTTGCTTAATATCATGCTGCAAACTATTCCATTAAACTGTACCGGCATAAGCAAACGATTTCTTTGATTCTAAATATACGATTCTGGAAGTTGGATGTGTGGCTAAACACTTTGTAAACATGGTACATGATGATGTGTTGTTTTAAGACAGTAAATGGACAAAATACAAAATGTGTTCCTAACGTCTTTAACAGACGTGATTGATGTTTGACCGTATCAGACGGAAGTTGACTGAATTGATGTTTGACCGTATCAGACGCACGTTCACTGAATTGATGTTTGACCTTATCAGACGGACGTTGACTGAATTGATGTTTGACCGCATCAGACGGACGTTGACTGAATTGATGTTTGACCGTATCAGACGGACATTGACTAAATTGATGTTTGACCGTATCAGACGGACGTTTACTGAAAAGATAATTTGCCGATGTATGGTGTGATCTTGACAATTGATGGTCTTTTAGACAGAGGAAACTGATACACACTCAGTAAACACACACATATGCAAGCACGCATGCACGCACACAGAAATGCTTGTGCTAGCGCTACAACTATCCAATTGCGTAAGCCTGGCTATTGGCAACGCCCTTATATATATATATATATATATAAACGCACGCATTTTGCGTATATATTGTGGTAGGCATGTCAGTCAGTCACTCAGTTTTCCATGTAAATTATATACTCACTTATAAGGCGGGTCCAACTACAAACTGCATTGACCCACATCTGCCGTCATATAATTCGCTGGCAGATCTGGGTCTATGCAGTTTGTTAGGAGTAATCAGTAGAACAAACAACATAGATCCTGATCTGCTGGGCATTATGCGAAGACAGATCAGGGTCTGTGCTGTTTGCAGTTGAACCGGTCTTATAAGCGAGCAAAGACGGTAACTTGATCTCCATCTACACCGATTGAGGGAAGTTGATCATATTAGGTACAGTGTTTAAAGAGCATGCACATGATGACAATAAAGGTTTCAGATCCAATATGCTGTCCTTGGGGATGAGGGGTGTGTGGGGTAGGGTGAAAGAATACATTTTCATGGATAATATGGACTTTTCTTTCTAATTGAACTTTATGTACGCTGATTGAGGCAGGATGAGCATATTTGTTATTATGTTCACGTGAAGGAGTGCATGACCACAAAAGTTTTGGAACCTGGCTAGATGCAAACGGGGGTGGGGATGCGGGGGGGGGGGGGGCCGGAGAGTGTGTTTGTCAAAGGTGACATTTTCATAGTTAATATGGACTCTTTGTAACGTGTACTCCATTTACACTGATTGAGGGAGGATGATAATATTTGGGATGATATTCTACCGTATTAGTTATATATATATATATATATATATATATATATATATATATATATATATATATATATATATATATATATATATATATATATATATATATCTTGCCTACCGCTGATTTACATTACCAAGATTTGTTCGAGTTTCGCACAGCATGCCCTTTGCATATCCAACATGTTGATACTTATGTGTGAAGCATTCTTGTATTGTTGTTTAAGGCATTTATGTACGTAAACATTAAAAATCTTTATCACTCGCACTCACGTCCCATTTTCCAAAGCCCGTACATTTGTAGGACTTTAAAACGTTAGTTAGTCTTGTGTACAAATATTCATCAGAGATAACAACTGGCATTACCAGCACTTTTAAGTAATAATCTAGATTTTACTTCATTTAATTTTATTTATTTACTGAACCAAAACATTCGTGATAGTACGGCCATTTAGAGAACAAAAAAAATCTGATGTCCTAGACAATCCACTGGCAACTGAAACGTTTCTATTAATTTTAATTTTTTCAGTTTTTCACATATGCTGCTATTCCTAATTGTTGATATTCATCATTTGTCCACCTCACGAATTAAAATATCTCTTTTTTTGTTTGTACAACAAGGTGAAATATATCCAGTATTTACGCAGGAAAAAATTTTTTTTTTATTATATACCAAAATTTCTCTTGAATCGAAGCTTAGAAGATTCAACTCACTCTTCAGCACCCCACCCCACCACCTTTTCGTAACTTCGCCTCACTTTCAACCGTATTCATAGGCTGATCAAAAAATAAAATAACATTTTTAAACAAATATCAGGATTTAAGATAGCGGTGGGCTTGGGATGACCTAATCTATTGCAATCAATTAAAAATATCAGGATTTAAGAGAGCGGTGGGTTTGGGATGACCTAATCTATTGCAATCAATTAAAAAATATCAGGATTTAAGATAGCGGTGGGCTTGGGATGACCTAATCTATTGCAATCAATTAAAAATATCAGGATTTAAGACAGTGGTGGGCTTAGGATGACCTAATCTATTGCAATCAATTAAAAAATATCAGGATTTAAGACAGTGGTGGGCTTGGGATGACCTAATCTATTGCAATCAATTAAAAATATCAGGATTTAAGACAGTGGTGGGCTTGGGATGACCTAATCTATTGCAATCAATTAAAAATATCAGGATTTAAGACAGTGGTGGGCTTGGGATGACCTAATCTATTGCAATCAATTATATTTTTGAGATATTGTCAACTATTTACCCTCTGTGCCCACAAAGCAAATCCGATTCAGCAAATGCATCACACCGGATTTTTAAATTGTTGTTAAGGTTGTACAGGGGAAGTAAAACTCCTTTAGACGTGAACGGCATCGAGTTTGTTCGAGTATATTGAAAAAAAAGAATATATATATATATATATATATATATATATATATATATATATATATATATAGTCATATTTGTTCGGAATCTATGAATCTGTGTGTGTGTGCTTGCGTGCGTGCGTGTGTGTGTGTGTGTGTGTGTGTTTGTGCAGTGGCGGCGCGAGGGTTCGAGGCGCCCGGGGCCAATGTCCTTTAGTGGCGCCTCAACTTTGCCACAGAGAACAGTTTTTATGTCAGTTGCCAACGTCCAAATTCCCCCACTCCACCCCACACACCGATCTACGCCCCGGTTACAGCTAAAAAAAAAATTAAAAAAGCTACTGCCCCCCCCCCCCCCATCCCCCTCTTCGCGCCGCTACTTTGTGTGTGTGTGTCTGGATAAATGTAGACTTAGAAACCATAGCCAATATGATAGTAAACGTGTATCTCTGTTCTCCATTTTGCTGTTACAAATAATTTATTACATTGTTTATGTTGCGTATTTGAGCTATGTATGTCAAGGTAACTCTGCGTATACCCCCTTCCGTGATTAATTGATACTTTAGTCCAGTGTTAGGATTGTGACGTAATATATCACGCGGGGTGAAGAGTTCACCAGTGTCTGACATTAAAAATAATCTGAGCTTGACATTAAAAATAATCTGAGCTATGTATTCTGCCATGGGCAAAGTTAGCTTTGGCCGCTCTTGACATAAATAACGTACAACAAATAATCATTACGTGTGAATTAGGGGAATCAGTGTGAGAAAAGACTAAGTCCAAACGTTTTGATTAGGACCACTTAAATGAGAACAAAAATATGTTATATAAAGAGTCCAAAGAGTCCATGTAGTCATTACTACATATTTTGTGTGAAGAGTGTCGTTATTTTATTTTTTTATAAGTACATTAAAGATCTTTTCCGGGCGAGAATTCGCATTGGTCATGTCTTCGAGAGTCAATGTAATGTTTTTTTTTTTAATACATGAGTATATTTTTCGTTGATTAAACAATGTACGACAAACTAGAGGCAGAGTTTTACTTGAGATTATGCATGCATTTACATGAGGTGCTACAAGTCTGTTCAAAGTGAATCAAAATCATATAATGTATCCATTAGACATTTTTCAGGGTCTATGCTGTTTGGTCTACTGATTAGTCCTTACAAACTGCATAGATACAGATCTGCAGGCGCATTATGCGACGGCAGATCTGGGTCTATGCAGTTTGCAGTTGGTATTGGCTTACACGTGAATATAGACGGAATAAGCTTGTTATTTAAAGGTAAAGACACTTTTCGTATTCCTTAATCTGTGTGTGTGTAATATTGCGTTACGTCACAGGTGTTGCTTACTAAATTTCACACTATCTAATATATGTCACATTTGGCACACTATTACATTAAAAACAAATTCTTTTACTACAAATTTCATTCATTCTATACTATTTTACTTGCATCCTGTTGCGTAAGCTTGCACTATGAGAATTTTTATCGGAGCAGATAAACATTAATGAGGAAAGTTTCTACGAGAACATAAATTGTCGTTTATTTCCAGCAAACTATAACACTTAAAATATACATATAAAATATTTCAACAGAAAATATATATGTGCTGTGAGGAGCATATTTGCTCACATTGCTGAAAAAGGCTTTACATGGACACCTTCGTATCTTGCTGTGCCGTAAAACACAAACAAAATATATGTATGTATGAATGTATGTATGTTATAATTATATGGGTCTTACAATTATGTTTTTTATATATGTGTAAATGTGTAAATCTTTCTTTTAAATATGTATGTATGCATCAGTGTTCAGTAATATTGCTGTGCTTTATGTGTGACGTGTATGGATCTTTATGTTTAAAATACGTTGTTCCTACTTTTATATCTGTTTTTAGTTGATAGTTTGTTACCATCATAACTCTTCAGATGTAATGTTGTTTGGTTAAAGATCCAACTCTGAATAAAATTCATTATGTCTTATGTCTTCGATCATGGAACAAATAATGTCCCAAGCTGTATTCTTGGTTAGACCAGTTTGAATGAGCAAGGGTCTAAATGCCAATATTTTATACTGAAATGCCAATATTTTATACTGAAATGTCAATATTTTATACTGAAATGCCAATACTTTATACTGAAATGCCAATATTTTATACTGCTAGAGAATTCTTCCAAACTGTCAATTTGTATAAATGAATAGCTTCTATACCTTACGTACCAAGATCATGACATATACTGAAGCAATCCTTTTTTCAGTACTTTTGCATATCTTGGCTTCTAGAATCGGGTGTATAGCATACTCCACACGATGAAGGCTCGTTACTTCGAATTTTAAAGACGATGGATGGAAAATTATGGAGTAATTAACTAATTTTAAATGTTTTTAAAAATGTTGAACGGTGAATAACGCAATGTAAAATTATGCAGATAAAAACGTATGTTAACCACCTTGTTTCTTGAGTAGGAACCATTTTTAATAACTGATTTATAATATATACAGTTGGTCCAAGGTGCTCATGACACGACTGTTATCTCCAATTGATGGACTAAAATATGCTCATGACACGATGGTATCTCCAATTGATGGACTAAAATATGCTCATGACACGATGGTATCTCCAATTAATTGACTAAAATATGCTCATGACACGACTGTTATCTCCAATTGATTGACTAAAATATGCTCATGACACGACTGTTATCTCCAATTGATGGACTAAAATATGCTCATGACACGACTGTTATCTCCAATTGATTGACTAAAATGTTTTGCAAAGCATAGTAAGAATTATAATAAGGAATAAGCTGCTATGACATGGCAGTGAAGAAATAAGAAGACTCGGTTTTACGAAAATATTAAGACATTTTTCTTTCAGAATCCTTAAGCATACAAACATTTAGAATTCTATCTTTGACATTTTTCTTAGTATTAATCAATCAGAAGTTGTTATTTATTAATCTGAGATGGTGATTTGCTCAGTATTTTATCCATACAGCTGCATTACATTCATTAGTCAACACTACCTATCATCAAACCGTGCTTCCCTTTGTTGTAAAAGAAAGGCGCATCAGTAAAACAAAACGTAAAGTGTATTTTCACTATTCTGTAAGCAAGCTCTCAAACAATTGGCAAATTTATTTTGCTGAAATGTAAATATGAAAGTATATCGAATGATGTCACCTATTATAAAAAAAATTCTAACTCGTATCAAAGTAATGGGTTACGTTTGGAAACAATGACCTTTGAAGAAATTAGGCGAATAGATTTTTGGTATATAATAAGTGTTATATTCATATATGGAGTGGGGGTGGGGTGAGCATATATATTAACTAACTTTATAATTTATTGCCCCCTTATTTCTAATATTATTTTACTAAGGCAGTCATGGATGACACCCGTTAGAAGAAACTGGGTTAGCGCACATTAGACATGGTGATAAATATTTCCATTTTGATTCCTTTAAACTGAATCATAGATGAATGAATGCCTGCATGCTAGCACGGATAGTTGTCTCCGTAAATTTTCATATGTGTTGATGTATTTGATCAATAAAGGGTTAAATGCATCCTTTCCTCCCATTACCGCGTGAGTTTCATGGGAAAAGGTCAGTTTTAGAACCTTCACAGCAATTAGAGTAGATGGGCATATTAAAAGTATACATTTTTAAAAATTGTATTTTAAACATATTGCTGAGAAAACATGACTTTGAATTGCAGTCTGAAAATAATAACCAATGTCATAGCGCAAGGCTTGCTTTAAGAAAAACTGCAGTCGTACTCATATATATTCGTGGTACCTCTTCATTAATGTTAAACATTATAATAATGACTCACATTCGAAGCACATACATTACAGTGTCTTTAAGTTTTAAAGCAATCGTTTGGAGAAAGTCAGAACCAGCTTCCACAAATTGACATATCAGTGACTTTTCGATATAATTACCACTGTCTGTGATGTGTACTTCATGCGATAGTCTTGCATCGGTATGCTGTCTCATTCGTTGTATATTCTCAAAACGTTTCGGAACATAAGACCAAACCTCCAAATTTTGCCTAAATTTCACAAGTCAAGACTTAAGCTAATTGTTTTATCAAATATAAGTCACACTTAACTTTAAGCGAATGAGATCACTAGATACTAGGTTTAAGTTTAAGTCGAGACTTACCGTCTATACTAGCGTATAAACTCTTACCAACTTCAAACTGCATAGACCCAGATCTGCCGGCGCATAATGCGCCGGCAGATCTGGGTCTATGCAGTTTGTAAGGACTAATCAGTAGAACAAACAACATAGACCCTGATCTGCCGGCGAATTATGCGACGGCAGATCAGGGTCTATGTTGTTTCCATTTGGACTTGGTTATACGCGAGTATAGACGGTAAGTTCTATTTGTGAAATCCAGGCCAGACATGATATTTCTAGAATAATAAACGCCCTTTAACTTTGTCGATGAAAAAGATGAACCAGAGCTTAGAAATATCTGAAAATTGCATGACCCTTGATTCTGAATAAAGTTACAGGATATCAAAATTTGGGATGTTAGGCTAATGATTAAGATTTGTACTCTAAATGTTTCGAGAATAAAGGTCCTGATTTTGTTAATATTCTGCTTTTTTGTATTGGACCAAAAGCGCATTAGTACATTCAGAGACATATATAGCACATATAGGTCTCTGGTGGATTGTCCACTCTGGAGGATTGTCCACTCTGGTGTTGGATTGACCACTCTGGAGAAAAGTATAGGAATGCAAAGAAGTCTGTGCAAATGCTCTCATAGTATTGTTGTACCTCAAGCACTTCTCTGCATTTTCCGGCACAATACAAAAATAATAATAAATCAATAAAAAAAGAAATTAACCAATTTTTGTCTTCTTATGAAAATAAAAGTAATAATGGATTGAAAGAAGAATATACCAATCTTAGTAGTCAACAATAGGCAGATTAATTCACCATGAAGTTGCAATTGTCTTGGTTAATTATGACGTATAAAAAGTAAGAGAAATACTTCGATTATTATCATACCATCCATTAGCTCAGTTGCTACATGCATATTTCATTGAATTGGGTAGCGTCTGGAAAACACAGATTAGATTTGATGATGGTCACTTAACAAGGAACATTCATCGAGATTTACATCCGGTTGAGAACATGAACTTAGAAATCCGAAGCTTTTAAAACCGATCCGGACGTGAAACAACAGGCGTACATTTAATACTTGTCCATCACAAAATAAAGCTAGATGAATGCATGTATGTTAATTTTAGAGACCATTAATGTTTGTTGAAAACATAAATATTGATAGAGCAAAAAAATCTTTTCAAAGAGACAATTCATTGCTAAGACCAGTGCTGGATTACCCAATAGGCAAACTAAGCACGTGCGTAGGGCACCAGTAAAGCAGGCGCACCAAAAAAAAAAAAAAAAAAAAAGAGAAATTACCGTTTAGTAGTTTAGTATTGTTTTTATTTATTTTGAATTACATATGGGGGGGAGGGGGCACCATAATCTTTTCAGTGCTTAGGGCCTCTGAAGGTCTTAATCCGGCCCTGGCTAAGACACCTTGTTCAAAGAGACACTGTTTTGCTAAGACACCTTACCATTTAAGACAATTTCAGGGATGCTAATAAAATCCGCTCCTTCTGTGATAAACATATGCTGGTTCCAGATAGAAGATTCTGTTGTTTTTTCTCCATGTTTATTAGATAAGAATGACCTTTTACTGTTAATTTATTTTCCTGAACATTGTGCACCTTTTTAATTTGCTTGTTTGAAGCCTATTCAGTAAATTTTTAATTATCTGCATAAAGCATGAAGGAAGTTCTAGTTTTCATCTCAGATCGTACTATTTTTTTCTTGTTAAGAAAAATGATATATAGACGATTTTAGTTGGATGCTCATTTCCAATGAAATGTATGGAACTCAGCGAAAAATTCTTATGCGAGCCTTGGCTGGCAAACATACTTAACTTATTAGACGATTTTAAATCTCATTTTAAATGAGCACAAATGTAAGATTACAGCTACCATATGACGTTAAAGACAATATGTACTCAGTAAGACCACACGGTAGTGTAGTGAACTGACATTTTAGTACATTCGGATGCTTCGAACTTTACACAGTTGCCTTTCAGATTGCCATACTATCTGCATAAATAATTTGACACCGGTGTCAGCCTAGTTTTGTTATTTTAGCGATGACTTTAGGACGAGAAGATAGATATATTTATTATGACAGCGCTAGGTCAGCTTGCTCACGCATTCAATTTTCTATTTAATCCTTACCAAATTCTTTCGAAGAGCAAGGTTCAATCGAAAAAAGTCTTTCTGCAAGCTTCTAGCAGATTTCAGTTTGTGGTGGCAGTAGCGTTATCTGAGTGGGAGAGGTAACCCACTGTTAGGAGAGAAATCCATTGCATAGCTATGAAAGTCGAAGATGGCCTGGTGACCCAGCTCAAAATTCATAAGTTCCGGTGTTTTTCCAAAATCGATCACTTCCATTTAGGCAGTGATGGGATTGCGGGCTGCATGCAAAATTTACTTAACCTGAAAGTTGAAGAGATTGACAACGTACAAAATTTTCCACCTCTAAAAGTGAAGATTTGACAACGGAAGTTCTCCAATGAGCATGGTCGATATGCAAAGCACATGTTAACGCATTTATACGAATAATTGTACTTAGTTCAAATTACAATCAATACATGTCTTAGACTGACCTTAGTAAGTCGTCAAAACGAACAAAGTAATGTGGACAAGTGTTGGAACTATTTTGTTAGACTCTTACGATTTAGTCGTAGCACACCGCTAGTTACCCGTTTATGATATTGGTTCGCCAATTTCGGCAGGGTACCAGTCAACTCTTGAAATGCCACTGCAACCACAAGTTGAATTCAGCCACTTTTTTGCAGAAAAAACTGCTCTTGTCTTGACTTCATTTTTCAGGGGATTCGCAAAAAGTAACGCAAAATATAGAGGATATCTACTTTTTTTAGTAGATATAAGGAAATATTTCACGAGAGAAGTGGAAACATTGCATTGTCACGCGTGAAATATTTCCTTATGTCTACTCAAAAAATGTTGATTTTCTTTTTATTATATACTTTTTAAGGCAAAAACCTTCGATTTGGATGGATTTGTTTCTCCATTTTGTGTCCATGCGATTAATGGCTGCATTAATACATCGATAAAAAGAAGTTCCGAACTTTTACAATAAATTTAGGACAGGGACTCTTTACAAAGTTAGATTGTACATATAATGCTTCAAATTGTGTATTTTGTCAAATTAATGACTGTTTTTAATGAAGAGATTTTTATTTTCGTTAACACATTTCTTGCGCGGATTGATACAGTGGACATCGCTGAGGTGGGGGTCATGTAGAACATGACAGAACGGTCCAACAGACTTCATGGTGTAACATTATTAAACAACAGATTTTAATGATTGTGAGTTTATTTGTAAGGATTTTGGTTTCTATTTTTGTTTATTTATGCATTCAGACGTGAATGTTTGTGTGTTGGCAAACTTGCAGTCTATTTGGGTAACAGACGCTGCACCGAAATTTCGATTGTCACTTCATTTCGGTTTGCAATCGACACTAATCAATGCCTGACTTCTCCATTGTTTTCAGACATGATTATGATTGTGATGACAGTTAAAATCGCTACTTAAACAATTTGATTACTACATGTAATCAAGATTTTTTTTTTTTTTGGTAAAAATGTGTACCATTTGTCGTTGAGTGTGACAGGTATACGATACTGTATGGATGACAGAGAATATCGAATAGCAACAGATCATGCAAGTTCAGTCACTGACAATTTGCATAATTCATGTGGAAAACTAATTATAGAAAAGTTACTACCTGAAGCCCACTTATTGTTCTCTGGGGTTAATTTTTAAGCATTCTTGATGGTACTTTCTCAATGATTGCATAAATGTATACTAGAGGTTCAACAGTCTGGACAAATTTTAAGATCTATTCATCCTGATTGGCGGGGGGTGAGAGAGAGAGAGAGAGAGAGAGAGAGAGAGAGAGAGAGAGAGAGAGAGAGAGAGAGAGAGAGGGAAAAGAAGAAGAAAAAATGAAATAGGACTAAATGTGGAAATACATGTCTGAAAAACATACATAAAGACAAATATACTTCCTAAAATGGAAAAAGAAAGTAGTTGGAAAAAAAACGAAGTTTTGCCATTGTGGCGATAAAAGTGGTTTTTCTCCACTGATATATTTCAATATTTCATTATGAAATATATAATGAATTTAAATCTGGGGCCTAGACGGCGCTGTAAATGTGTTGTTTTCTTTTTTAATTGAATTTTGTTTTGGGAAACAGCATTTTTAATACATTATTGGCTATATCATGCCGAGGAAAGTTATGTGCCTTTCCCAAGGATACATCGAGGCAACTAACCCGGACTGTACTAGCTTGAAGCCACTGTTTTGGATCTACTTGCTCATTGAAAGAGGTGATATTCTTAGTGTTCGTCTCATGATGTCCTTTGACTTTGAAAATTTGTACAATTAGTCCACAAACATTTTTGTTTGGGGAAAAATATTTCAACATTAATTTCCAAAAGGTCCCAGGATAAAGATTGAGAAACGTTTTATTTTACCATTCGATAATTTGAAATGGTAAGAACGATAGGACCGAGTGAACCAAATAAACCAGGAAGAGATTTACACGTATGTAAAATTTACAGATGCAAACGACATCTGCTTCATCATTTGCCAAAGATTGTGTTTAAGCTTTATGTGCAATGTGTAAAAATTTATTTTAAATTCTTTATTTCCAAAAAGCAAAATGGCTACCAGCGGCGCAATCCACGGGCGACAATCCGTTGTGCTCCTTTATCACCTGTGACAGCATTTGCAGAGATTTCTTCGTTTCTCATGAATATGCATAAGCCCGCATAACCAATCACTGCGAGAGCTAGTAAATTTGTCTCGTCATTGTGACCCAACATGACATTCCACAATGTTTAAATGAGCCAATCAATGTTTCTCTTTCAAGCACAGTCACTTATCGGTCGATAAAATGGGCACTTTCATTGACGTTTAGGAGATTGTTACATTTAATTGTTGATGACGTATTTGTATGCGTACTCATGAAAAACGAGGAAATCTCAGCACAGGCTGCCATGGGTGATAAAGGATCGTAACGCATTTTCGACGATCAATGGCTAGAAGATGTGACGAATCATTTCAAAGTAGCACTTGAATTTTACAGTATAGAAAATATTATCGAACATTTGTCGTCTGCGCTTCATTAAAAAAAAGACATTAGTATGTTTATATTCATTACACTTGCCCTTGGTCGACTCGTGTTTCATTTTATATTAACTCTCAGAAGTGACAGGCTGCATATATTTGACCCATTAAACTGAACCGCAGTACATCACCTGTTCCCAAAGTGAAATGTCTGACACAAATATTCAGCCAGGTGGAACGAAATTACTTGTGTCTAAATCACGTTCACTTTACATGTCAGTTACGAGGTTTACATTTCCAAACAAAGGATTTGGCTCAGAGATTCACGGGCCTAAATTTGTTTTTCCATCAGTTCTCTATAAAAAAAAAACCACCCTTACTATTGTAAACTCGACCTGTACATTTCCAGACCACTTTTTTTTTTTTTTTTTTAGTATCTAATATTGTTTCCAATTCTGTTGGTAGTTGCAGGAATACATTTGATATGTAATTTTATATAATGATAATAGTAATAAAACAAGCATTAGATAAACCTGTATACTCCTGGAAGCAGTAGATAGAACCCCGGCCTAATGCATCTTATTTAAATAGTTTGCTCGACAGTAAGCGGTGCGTATTCTCTTTTGTGTATCAACCAAAATGCGTTTCAGAATATGTTTAATTTCACGTAATTACCTGCCAAACATTTGGTTCCTCTCTACAGTTAGTAAGTACTTCTGAAAGAGGTACATGTAGACGGTGAAGCTGTGTGCATTTACTACAAGTACAATAGAGAAAATGTATACTACTTCATGTACTGTAGGGAGCCACAGTGGCTCAATGGATAGCGAGCCGGACCGAAAGGGTGAGGGTTTCGAATCCTACAATTGGACCAGCCTGGGTCAGCTACCGTGGTGTGTCCTAGGGCAAAACATTTTACTCCAATGGCCTCGGCACTAAATAACCTTCTTTTGTTGCTGTGCCCTAAAGCACATAACCAAACCAAACCAATTAATGTACTATGACTGAATATCTGCATATGTGATATTGGGGAAAATAAAGTGCTGTCTAAAGCTGACAGATGATCGAAATGGCCATTTCCATGTGCTTTAGAAATGAACTTGAACTAGTGCAAAATACTCTAACTATAACAGTCATTAAAGTGGAAAATGAATATATATATATATATATATATATATATATATATATATATATATATATATATATGAGAGAGAGAGAGAGAGAGAGAGAGAGAGAGAGAGAGAGAGAGAGAGAGAGAGAGAGAGAGAGAGAGAGACTAAAGTTATTGGCTAATTTTTGCCAATTTACCCCTGAAGTCCAGGAAGTAAATATGACTAAGCGGAGCAGGCAGAGATGGACATTTGAATTAAGGCCAAGATGCATACTCTCCAACGCAAATTACACCCAACAATCATACACCAAAACGAAGGGAATCAAAAGTTCTTTTAGCAATATCTAACATATACAAGGTCTTTTTTTAAATAACCGGGATTACCTGTGACGAATATCTATGAATTCTTTTTTCTTCAAAAATACAAACCCTGTGCAAGTTACGATACTGTAGAGTGTAGCTTTATTCCTCCGAAATGACCTATTCGCTCAAATGGTTATTTCTCAATAGATCTTCGAAGGTGGCTCTCTTGTGAGACGTTCATTTACATTTACCGTTTTATATCAGCTGATCAGGAGTGTGCTCCGCCGCTGAAAAGGAACAAGGGGGAAACCCAACGCACTGGATCGGCGCATTCACTAGGGAAACTTAATACTTGGAGGGGGGGGGGGGTCTGGAATAAATGTTCGTTGTATCCCTTGGGTGTTTTCAAACCCGTTAAACACGGGCTAGGGTTTCAACGACCCTCTCGGAACTGGGCGAACCTGGATACCAAAAAGAACATATATTATCCCTATTTTTGCTTTTGATGTCGTTAGGATTTCAAACGTTGTGATGAATATCCAAATGCTTGTTTCCGATTCTATTAAATGTTAAAGTTTAATTCAAAAGCTGAACGACAGTCTTGGAATATACAGTACATGCTACCGTTAACAATCGGTTTCAATTCAAAGTGATTTGTTTACCGGATAAGCTTGCTATCTTGTAGGATTTAAAGATTCAGTGACCACTAGTTGTTCTGCATGACTTCAGTTCAAGCTCACACGCTGCGAGCTTGGGAGGTAGAATATGCCCGATGCTCCTCCCTGCATGTATGTAAGAAGCGACCAATGGAGGCAGGAGCCGTGGTGGTTCAGTGTTCAGCGTTCCGGACCGAAAGGGTGCGGCTCCTACCATCGAATCCTACCATCTGATCAGTCTGGGTCGGCTACCGTGGCGTATTCTTGCGCAATGCACTTTATTCCAATAGCAATTTTGGATCGGCACTAAATAACCTACTTGTGTTGCTATGCCGTAAAACATGACTGCATATTTGACTCATATTTAAATAAGTTCGTTTTTTTTTCGTTTTTTTTCTTTCTTTTTTCTCCCCCTATTCATAAACCAAACGTATCCTTAGAGTATCTACGATCAACATCCCCTAGATGCACTTACCTTGCATTGTAACTTTCGTTATCACTGCACTATTGTATTCCAACTGATGTACACTTACAAATCAGAACCCCACACTCCAGAATCTTAATCGTAATTGTACAGTATATTTGCAAAATTAAACGAGACGTTCCTGTAAGTTAATGTTTGATTGTAATTCCATTGCACTATGGTATGTGAGGGACTACAGAGATGACATATATCACGTGAATGGTCAGACTTTAGAGCGGTAAAAATGTAGACATCGCGCCAAGATATGACCAGGGAGTGAGGCAAACTGAAAAGTTTGCTTTATTGTAAGGACAATTCTGCTGGGTGGGCCTGCAATTCATCAGAGACCATGGTGCAATGGAATTGCAGTCAAACATCAACTTATATGTAAGTTTCATTTAATTTTGCAATTCCATTGCCGCATGAGATTCAGGATTCCAGGAGATTTTAGAGTTGGTTGTTATGGGTTTAACGCCATTTTTCAGCACATGATAGGCTATATATGGCGGCCAGTATACCTGGTGGAGGAAGAACCCGATAAAACCCCGGGAAGAACCACCGACCCACTGGAAGCTACTGGAAAGCTTTCTCACATACCCACGTTGGCTGAGCCCGAGACTCGAACACACGCGGACAGAGGTGAGATGTCAGTGATCTGTAAAGGCGAGAGCCTTAGACCACTCGGTCACCAGGGGCCTTAGACCACTCGGTCACCCGGGTCCCCAAGAGATTTTAGAGGCGATGAATAACAATGAGCAATTAATTGCCTTGCGTAGTAAGTAAAAAGAAATCTCAGGACTCAGGAGTAAGATAACGAGCTGTGTGGACTTCATCACAGCATATACTGTATACAATACCAGCCTCTAATGTAAAGGCAAAAGTAGTGTTTTTTCCGCACTTTAGTTACATGAATTAACCCAATGAATCCCGTACTTGCTAGCCATATCAACCACCAAAAACATAGTGGTTAAAACGCTCTTAAGGATGTATGGTACATTTAGTGTTAGTCACACTGGATATCAGAGCAGGAGAATTAAAAAATGCTGTACTAAAACTCTCATCCTACTTCACAGTCTATAATATTTCCTAAAAACACACTGTGATGTCAAACCGACAATATTCTAAATAGTCTACAATAGCATTCTACCTGCTGCAGCCGCAGATGAATTAGACCTGGTGCTATGGTGGTGAAAAACTGAAAATCAAGTCCTTAACGCTCTACTAGCTTAATCCAGAGAGCAATTGAGTCCCTAGAAAAGACTCTTATGAGACGCTTGAAAACTTATAGTTTGTAATCATGACACAATCTGAAGAAGCTAGTCCCATTTAAATATTCCTTTAGAGCTAACCCAATAAAAAGTATACTATGCAATATGTATGCACTAAATTTGTTTTCACTAAGTGTTCACCTGTTAAATCACATATTATAATCTTAACATTAAGATCAGTAACACAGAACATTTCCAATATTTAGATCAAACATTTCCACTATTTATCAAATGTAGAGTTTGACATCGTTGTCCTGTTAGCCATGCCAACAGCATTACTGCTCAGAGAGTCAAAGTCTTTACGAGACAAAGAACTCTCTGGGGATAAAGAAGCTGAATATGTTAGGAATTATTTACATCATAAGTGAAAACTATATCAAAGAATAGCAGGCCAAGAATGAAAACTCATTTTATAAAACGTTTCCCAAGATGGCGTGTACCCACTGGAGATCCCATTGTCACGAGTTACAAAGGTGGACATTGCAGAGCGAACCAACTTTAAAACACTAACATATCCTGGTATAGTTCAGCAAGAAACTGTTAACAACATTTACAGGTGCTTTAAGTGATTTACAATGTTGAATGTCACAAAATGACAGCCACTATTGCAAATGCATCCTATATTGTTTCTTTGTGGAATCTCGCCACGACTAGAGTATGATTTCCGAAGTGGCGATTGATATGCCTCGACTGCAGAGTGAGTACCTGACAAGAAAAAGGTTCCCAATCTCATCGTGTCCAATGGGAGACGTATGTTGATATCCTGAAGCAAGAACGGAATTTCAGTCGTTTTGGAAAGAATGTTGAATTTAGCACATATTAATGTCAACAGCTTGGCAAACCAGGGTTGAGTTGTCCAAAGTGGTGCTGTAAGCAAACCTTTCACCTGCTCGTGTTCCAGTTTGCGAAGCACATTTCCCAGTAGTTAGCAGAAACACTGCTTATGCCTTACAATCGGATAAGTATGCACATAAGTATACGACTGTTTATCAAGCCTTGATGCAAAATGATCAATGTACGGAGTGTCCACCACTTTACAAATGTTTGCAAAAACATGCTCCTTAGTTATCCATTCAGTATCCGCACTAAACTTGGGCGATAAGCTGTCAGCCTCAAAATTACATATTCCTGGAATATGATTTACAGAAAGCCAGGCATTTCAATTCATACGCCTAAACCAGATCTTCTTACACCAGTCATTTAGAACCCCTTTTCCCACCCATTGTGTTAACTATTTCACTTCTACTGAATTACCTATCATTACCTGAACACGAATGTTTTTGATTGAGCTGAAAAATGCAGACAGGGTTAAAACATCTGCTGTAAGTTCCAAACAGATTATGTGGTTTTAATATTTGCTCACTAGACTAATGTCCTCCCGTTAATGTTTCTGTGGAGACAGTTAGTCCCTCGCACCCACCCACCTCCACGCCAGGTAGAGCCTGAGTTTTTGCTGCGCAAGATAATGTCTGGAGATCCAAGTGAAACTGTTTAAGACTGACATGGACATTCTCAATCCACCATCACAAGTTTGGTTGTAGACAAGGGGGATTTTGTCTTTGCATCATAAAATGTCCCTTATATAATTTCATAAGTCTCTTCTTTTCTATTTCTAAATCTTTGTAGGCATATTTAACACCTGGTTCTCCGATCACCAATTTCCTTACAAAAAATTCACGAATACTAACGAATCGTTTCCTCTGAATCTGTAAACATAATTCCAAAATGGCACGAACCTTCGCTGGAACCAAGCGAATTGTTTTCTCAGTAAAACAAACCAGAGATGCACAATTCGCTGAGTGGGTTGGAGCACAGATTGGTCTGGGTGTATGGTTAATCACAAATTATCCGACAGAGTGACAGTAGTCTTAACATTTTGAATACATGCCTGATAAGTAATCCCGGCAGTGAACTGTATTCAAGGTAACCAATATTGTTGTGCCCCATTTATCACGGGATTAGGAGACAGGTTTCAACAGTTCTGTGAACACGCGGTGCTGTCTTAAAGACATTTGGTAAAGTGAAGAAGTGAATTGGTAACAGCTATCCCTCTACAAAAAAAATCTATAAAAAAAAATTATTGCTAAGAGGACTACTTCAATTGAGTAATATGCATCTTTTAAGCACATCAAAGCAAACCCGTGGACTTGGGGGGTTGTTTTCATTAAATTAATGCAGGTTTCAAGATGTCCATTTTAAAATGGTGATTTTCCATATTTTTCTTCATTTTATTCAAGTTGCAAATAAGTCTATGCATTCCGTGATTTTTAGGACTGATGACAATATTGAACAAAAAATACAACATGAACTGGTAAAGAAAGCTCTATGAATTGGTTTTAAAGCATTACGTCTAATTCAGTCAGTAATCACAATTTCTTGTAACTGAAACCAATAGATCGGTGGGCATGCAATTGTTAATGTTGAAAAATACTGTGTTGAGAATTTGAACTCTTTTCAGAAGAAATTTGTGTACGTACATCATCTCTTATGACGGTTTAAATTGAGCCTCCCCCCACCTGTTCTGCCCATTCGATTTTGAAATGGCGATCCTTTAAATAAGACCGCTTATGTGATTTTTGTCGAGGCATTTGCTTATTAACGCCAGGAGATCGAAACTAGTTGTTATTGGCTGTGTGAGTTGTGAGTAACTGTCGAGCCAACGTTTTGAGCATCACTGATGTTTTTAATGTGCTGGTATTTATAGGATTTGAGGCATGTACTGATTACTGAGGTATGGCTTCAACAGCATCCTCCTACACACAGACAACGTATTGTGTGCACAAGTAAAATGTCGGAAAGCCTCTGTTGTCAAAGTTATACATACCTGATTTACAGGAGTGGCGTGGCTGGTAATGAAAAGTTTGTCCATAGTTTGCACCATGGGATGCAGCCTTTGAATAGACGGCTTTGAATGCGTTGTTGCTCAAGGTCTGAAGTTCTTGTTTTCTACCTTAATTTGTCTCACATTTCTGGATTCACCTTGGGCACTGTGATATTTTTCACAGGTTGCATGGCGCAAGAAATTTCATAGAGTTCATTCATCTTATCAGATGGTATTGATACCATCATCAATGAATTCACTAATTCCGATACTTTCCATCTACTTTTTCTTCATTTGCGAAATTTTGCGCCATCCATCAAATTGAGAATATCCTCACTATTTTCTCGTTGATTGGCGTCATGATCATGTCTATCATCATGAACATTCATTTGTCCCTAAATCATTCTGGAAAGATTCTCCAGAATCACTGTCTTGCCATCTGCGTCATTGGACGTCGCGACAGCAGCTCCATGTGCATCCTCATCAGATGAAATGTGTGACACGCCGTCATATGACTGCTTGCAACGGCAAGCACGTTTAACCTCACGTCTTTCAACATCTTGTTGTTGCGAGTCTACTTTTCGCTTTAACTGGCCATAACATCGGCTATTCTTTCATAGCTATTGACTGTTGTTGCAACATCATCTGTTGTTGCAACTTTTGTCGTTGCCGTGCAGCCGAAATGTCATTTGTATGGTTCCAATCTTCCGTTATACTCTGCATTGGCATAAACATTGGGAACTGCCATCATGAAGATCCAGCATGATTCCACGTCGCGTTACGAGATGGCACATGACCTTCCGCCTCATTAGCATGGGCTTGCTGATCAGTCCGTAGTGGCAGCTTCTCAATGATCAACACATTCTCAAGCAGGATTTGGCTCTAAGCTTTGCAGCCCTGACGAACGGTTCCGCGCACGAAATTGTCTCATTTTGTGTTGATTTTCCAGGTTGTGATACAGCACGAACACTGGAAACAAGTTTTCTTTTTATCCTGTTTTTCAGGCTCGTTCGAAGGAAAGTCCTTTGTCATGGCAGACAAACTGTCAGCCATCTTGACATAACTCAGTATAACCCGAAGGTGTAAGTGAAGGTCAAGTAGCCATCTTGACACAAAAGAAAGTCAAGTTAGATGTTCCAGGTTACGGCCGTGTGCTCTTAGGCGTGAAACTGTTCAATCCAATGAATTATTCAATAAACTTAATGTTGGCACAAAATAATCCACGAAAATGAAAAGGAACACATATAATCCGAATATATATTGAGTGTCACGTTCAATGAAGCTGATCACGATCCTTGCACGATGCATACTGACCAGTCACGTAACGTCATCTCCTGGAATCCTGAGGGTACCATAAAACAATGGAATTTGGATTTCCACACTATCATTAAAATATTGTATCGTTTATTCGTGAAAAGAATATTTTAAGTGTTTGCCTTGTCATTATAATAACATTCTCTACGTTCCAATTAGTGGTAGACAACAAAAAATATATAACAAATTGGGGTAAAAATTTCCCCTGATGGTATTATATGTTATGAAATAATCAATTTTAGCTACTGATCTTTTGTGTTTGTCCCCTGATAAAACATATGTATGTTCTGATTACAAAGACCCCAAGTGTCGCCTTTACAGATCACTGACATCTCACCTCTGTCCGCGTGGGTTCGAGCCTCGGCTCAGCCATCGTGGGTATGTGAGAAAGCTTGTCTGTAGCTTCCCGTGGGTTGGTGGTTCTTCTCGGGTTTTCTGATTTAAGTTGTTGTTTATGCTGGATAAATATGACTACTGTGTTATTTAGGCTAATATGCTCATATAAAAAAAAAATTCTGTATGTAGCACGTACATCTACACCCCATTACATCAAAAACATGATGCCATGACGTCATGTAAGGCAAAGGCATAGTGGCAGAGGATTCCGAGTGAATTTCACAGTCAACGCACTACAATATTCTGCGGCTTCGTCAAATAGGATCAGTATTTTTCGTCATGGGATAAATGTAATCTTTCATGAGCGCTCATTTGAAATGAAATTTATAAAATTCTTTAAATAATTTCAAATTTTTGTTGGCGAAATCTCGCAAAAGATAGATGGCACTCAACTCGTTTCATGAATTTCATTTGAAATGAGCACTCACGAAAGATACTGTAACACTGGTTCGATCTTTATAAGCCCGTAAGTAGTACGAAAACACGATCTGTTGTTGTGGAGGGATGAAAATAGGATCTACCTCAAGGGTCAATTTTACAGACTTACAAACTTCCCTGACTTTTGCGACTCATATGACAAAATATGACACAGTTAGTCTCATAAACTGCACATTGTCATTGTATTTTCAAATTCTTATAGAGATAAACAGACATTATACATTATATTTGTCAAAGTAAAGCGATGCATCTAATAGTATTTTTTGCAATAACGACAGATTTGAGGACTTGAAATAATCATAGTATCATAAAGCCTCAACCAATATATATGTATGTATATATATATAGTTATATATATATATATATATATATATATATATATATATATATAGTTATATAGTTATATAGTTATATAGTTATATGTATACATACATATATATATATATATATATATATATATATATATATACATATATATATATATATACATATATATATATATATATATATATATATATATATATATATAATCTTTTTTTATTTCAGATGAAATATCTGCTGTTGCTGGTTCTTGTTGCTGTCTATGTAAGACATTCGCTCTCGTTGATTCAAAGTATAGATATGCCGGACGACATTCAGGAACATTTTGACAAGGCCAGACAAAGACGTCAAAACAGCTCAGTTCCAGGTGATAACAGATTGTCTTACTACGGAACGATCCATATGGATTTGGCTGATTTCAGTTTTCTTTATAGGGACCTTTGATTTAAAATTTAAAAAAAAAGAAAAAGAAAGAAGAAAAAATGAATGAAAGAAAACAAAAATAGAGGAGAAGGTTGTTAAGGTTTATGTAGCCATTTGGGTCATTACACCATGTATTTGGGTCATATGACTTCAAAGAAGCAAATCAGGATCTGTATATTGTAATTAATTCTAACTGATAAGAGTGCGTAGATTACATTATGGTAATTAATAATAGGTAAAACTATTTAAACAACTGCCATTAAGACAACGAATTTGTTTTTGCTTACAAAACTTCACAAAAAGTCGACTAAGTCCAAACAATTCACAATCATTCTCAAATGAGCCCTTAAACATGTAATAAAAAAGTCGATGTTATTCATCTGCTATATCAGTGACCTCATTGATTTGAAAGTATGACCATTATGGTGCGATGACATATGCGCATGTTCTACCCTATACATTCATAGGGGTTGTTTCAAAATAGCTTTGAATTTTGTTGGACTTGTCATCTTTTAGTGAATAAATTAGTTATTCTAGTTGTAGTTTATTCAATATTTTTGCCTATTACCAATGACTATGACTAATGACTAATCTGTGTAGTAATATCAGTTAGAATAAAATACAATATATTGTTTCTACTGTGCTCATGTGAAGTCAGGTGTCCCAAATGGATTGTGTAATGACCAAAAATGGGTACCTACAGCTTAAAATGCAAACATTTTAGAACTGCATATAATACAAGCCACAGTAGAACAATGGGCGTTAATTCTTTGTGCTATTACGAGTTATTCCTCCATTAGGATATTTTTATATAACATACATATGAAAAAAATAGGGAATCTAAGAATCAGAGGACATGACAAATATTCATATGACAATAGATTGCAAACCATCAAGCTCACACACACACACACACACACACACACACACACACACACACACACACACACACACACAGGACAAGGATGTATAACGACAGTATAATACTGTACGGAATGTACCGTTCCAGCATTAACGGACGAGGAATGGTTCCTACCATTCGGCAACTGCAGCAGTCTGCCCGCACTTTGAGAAAGGCCATTTCGGCTATCCGTTACTGGTAATTAACCTCGAATTGAAAAGCGCAATCAAAATTAGGAGGCGTAAAAAGCTAATTGTTTTATATAAAATGTTCTACCATGTGAGCCCAGAAGAAGCTTTTCTTGCATTAAATTTATTTCTGTATGTTATTATGTTTTTTTATTTGAAATATTAACAAATGTTTAGAGAGGGAACATCTACATTTGAAACAAGAACCACACGGACTTAGACGTATATGTTTGTTTACGTGATGTATAGATAAAAAAAAATAGTACAAAAGCACATTGCACAGCAAATGTTTTCTGTGACAGAGTTATCAAAGTGAAATTTATTATGAATTTATTTTTACAATAATTCATCCATCTAAAATTCTATCCATCTGAGACTGGTAGACATTTAATTTTTCTGTTATGTTGTAAGTATATTTACATTTAAATTAGATTGTTTGGAGAAATTCAAAGACTTCTAAGAAAGCGTTTTCACATCAATTTTTTTTTAAAAAGAAGACAAAGAAGAAAATTAATGATACAATATTATATGTTCATCTTTATCCACAAGTATCTGAAATATACATAGATCTTAGGACCATTAATAATTGCAGATTATAGTTAGAATCAATGAAAATTGTAAGAATTATTTTAATCCGTACCTCCCGGGAATAGACTGACCAATGAATTCATTATCGATTGTCTAGTTTAATATCAAAATTTGTTAATCATATGTTCCAAAAATGGTCTTTCAAGTAGGTGTGTGATACCACATGAGAAAAGTATATTTAGGACACTATTGGCTATCCATCCCGGTAGTGTGGACATATCTTCAGAGATGTTACTGGAACTATTATTAGAAATTAGACTGACGCACATTTAGTTCAAGCTCGTTATTGGCTTTAGGTATCAACTAAGGTCTGGATTGTTCTACTGAGCAATGAACACGCCTAAATTCTGGAAATCCCTATTCCTGATGATAACATTTTAAAGTTTGTATTTCATAGACAGATACAGAATTCTTGTATATTAATTTTCATTGCTTTTGTGTATGAAAATATCTTCAACAGTACATAACCAGGCCAATAATTAAAGTTATATTTTCAAGCATAGTATAAATTATCTGGAGTAAACGCTTGTTGAGGCGATGAAATGAAACAATAAGAAAGTATACAATCTGCAAAGGAATATTTTCTTTGTCGTGATGTTTTGTTAGAGATGACAATTTTTTTTCGAAGTAGCATAGTTTTATTGACTCCGCAACTGTACTAACTAAACCTAATATACTTTCCGATATTGAATATTGTGTTTGACGTGGGACGTTTTGCATATATTTTCGTTTTGCATATATTTTGCACAGTGGTGCTGCGAAAATATCTAGATTACGAACATCTGATCTTGTCAAATTAGACCAAATTCCACAACCGTAAAGAGTCGAAGGCAGAACAGTTTTCTTTAGAAGGACTCTTCTGTTACGCGCCATTAATTTTTTTTTTTTTTGGGGGGTGGGGTGGGGGGGATCTTCAATTTTTGTCAAGTTTATTGTTTTCATTCCTAATTAAAATTCCGTTTTGAAAAATCATTCATTCTTTAGAAGCGGTTTTTCAATCCTTTGAGCACATAATTTTACTTGGTTACAGATAACATGCTCGTCAAACATCGATTGACTTGAAGTAACCGATGATATCTATAAGTATATAAAGATCAAAAAAAGTAATCTCTCCTCTTTCGACAAAGGCTGAACAAATAAATTCTCAATTTATTGACAGGGAGTCTAAAAACAATATTCGACATTCGTCCACCTGTACTTTGTTTTTTGAAAAATATTATTCCACCAATAATTGCAAATTTGAGTTAATCACGTTTATAACAAACTCAGGTTTTGCAAACTTTGTTATTTGCAAAAAACGAATCTTTAAAATATAGAATTTATATATTTTCCACCTTTTTAAAACAAACTTTTGTTGTGAGGAACACATTAAACCCACCCTTTGGACTTTATTTAAAGTTTGTTCCACTATATTGTTATCAAGCCCAAGAAACTTATAAAATAAGATTTATCTTCCAGGCGACATGGTGTTCTGGGAGTGCATGCAGCAAGTGATGTGGCGTATGGCGGAACAGCTCGGAACAAATGCTTCTTCCGGAACACAGGAGTTCCTTGACAAACTCCTCCGAATAACTTTCAATCCAGAAGCAAACGAAACCCCTCGTCACCGGAATGAGTACAGAATGTTGACAGAGATCGAGCGGCAGCATTTTCATGCTGCAGTAAATGCACTGAAAGATGACACTGTAAGTTCCCAATTCTTAAACACTTAAATTGACAAGAATGTTATAGTTTACATCTAAATTGTTCACAAAAAAAGCATAAGAAACTTTAAAAACGATGTTATGCGCATGCTTGAACTTGTGTGTGAGCGAAAGATTGTGTCTTAGGAAATTGATTTTTACAAATCTGGCTTTTGTTAGTCTGACATAGATTGAATTCCTAGCAGAGATACTTTTTATAAGTACATAACATCGTTTTACATATTTTAATTGGGTTACTTCAGTCTCATATATAGGAACACGTCTCCAATACATATCCAAAATATACAAGTCGCTATAAACATTCTAAACGTTTCATGTACACATGAACGCTTTAATTTTGAAATGTTGCATTCATGATCTTGTCATTTTTTGCGAAGCTTTATCTTTTTGAAAGTATACTTTAGATATTTAAAACACCTATGGTTTTTCTCAGCACACGCATCAAGTTATTCGTGTCACATTAACAATATTTTTTTATTTGTTTCAGTCACTTAAGCCCAATGTGTACACTGCGTTCGCCCAACTCCACGCCGGCCAACACATTCCACTGGCTCATTTCGGACCAAATTTTCCTGGCTGGCACAGAATTTTTATTCTTTTGTAAGTACAGCATGTGTTGCTAAAGTTTTAAGGCTAAATTCACGGATTGCACCGGTTTATTAATGCGTTGGTAGATACGTATTTCTTTTGTTTTATTCATTATTCCATCTAGCCTATTTGATAATTCACAATGTAATATATTCAATCCATTTGGAGTAATACATAAAGGCTGTTCTAGAATTTGCAGTGTTATGAAAGCAAGCATGCATTTAAAGCAGAAACAGCAGATTGACGCTCCATAGTAATTAGAATATTTCACTTGGGAAAGCTTGATTTTGCACAAAAATATTGACGTGACGGCACATTCAACCTCGGATGTTGGAGCAGGAAAGCGGAGAGATAGAACAATGCTGTTTACTGTTGAAGGGCAAGCACAAACTATCTATAATGATTTTCTTTTTCTTTTTGCTGGTCTTTTATCGGCATAAAAAGAATGAAGATAGGAATCCGTATTATTTTCGATGTATGATATACAATTAATTAACGGGAAAAGGTTGTTCCGTATCAGAGTGTTTGTAGTCGCTCATAATCTCACAGACCAAGAAGAAAGTCAACAACTCCATCCACCCACACACCGCAACCCCCCCCCCAAAAAAAAGAAGAAAGAACAAAACCCCAAACAATCACCCCCCCCAAAAAAAAAAAAAAAAAAAAATAACGTCGAGGCATACCATGACAGAAACTGTTGTGATCAACTATGTATTTGTGTCATGAGAATGCAAAAGGTGTAAAAAAAAAAAAAAAAAGTCTCACTTGTTTCCTCACAAATAAAGTCATGAAAGTACACTGTACGTATAAAAGTATTTGTATACCATTATTTCCTTTTCTAGATTTGAGACCGCTCTTCGCCTAAAGAATCCCACCGTTTCTATACCCTATTGGGCGTCACATCTGGATAGTAGCTTGCCTGACCCAACAAAATCCATAATTTGGTCAGAGGAGTTTCTTGGTAATGGAGACGGGTTTGTCACCACAGGACCTTTTAGAAATTTTGTCACAACAAATGGAACAACACTGAGACGGAATACCGGCGTGACGGGACATTTATTTACTCAAGCAGTTGTTGACAGGATAATATCCTCCAACCGCACTAGTGATATAACAGAGCCCAATGGACCATTTGAGACAAACATTGAACTGCAGCATAATCAGGTACATCACTGGATCAATGGCAACATGGACAACTTGAATACGGCTGCTGAGGATCCTGTGTTTTACCTGCTTCATTCCTATGTGGATTATATATGGACAGAGTTCAGACAAAACCTAAAGAAGTTAGGTATAGACCCGGAGTTGGATTACCCAGAGGACTACGGTCCTGAGGAACAAGCACCTGATGCACTTATAGGTTTTGGTGGTCTACGCAATAGTGATGGCCTAAACAATGTTTTTTCAGAGCTGGTTACCTATGCTGCATTTCCAACGTGTACATCATGGAACCCAGACTGTGGCTCGCCTTTCTTGAAATGCGACTTGACAGAAAGTGTCCCCAAATGCGTCTCCATCACGGTGGACGAATATGAAATGTTGCTTCACAAGAATGAACATGATCACTGTGCACTGCCGACAGCAAGAACCATGGCGGTGCAGAATAATTTTGCTATAAATACACACTGTGATATTCGACAATGGGCTTTTATACCTGTTAAAATAGTGTCCAAGAGACCTCCTGAATTTGGTAATTATAAATCCTTTCCAGTATTGAACAATCAACCCTATAGACAGGTTGATGTATTTTCTCCGGAAGTCTATTTTCAAAGGTCCCAAGGGAGCCAAACGGGGATCGTTCATTGTCCCAAGACAAATGAACCATCCAATAGGATCATGATAGAATCCCATGGCCTAAATTATTATGGTTCTTACAGAGACTATGTTCTCCTTGATCAGAGGCATGCGATAACTACAGCAGTTACGTACATCGGGGTACGAGCTCCAAATGGAAGTAGTTCTGATGTCATAGTTTCAGCACACGATCGTTGTGGTAGGATCTGTAAGCCTTTTTGCCTGAACCTAAAGTCCAACATTCCTAAACCCAAGCCGTGCCAGGGCGTCATGCGTGTAAGCAACCTCGCCCCTATGTTATACGGCAGGACTTACGCCGAGGCTGTAAAATTAACGTGGAAAAAGGAAGATGACAGCGATCTTCCAGAACTAGACGATTCCATATTCTTGACTTTTTACTGTAATCATGAGAGTATTTGGCCTTGGGAACAAACAGTTAAGCGGCAGTCAGGGGAATCGCAAACAGGCAATGTGGGCAATATTGTGCCACAAATCGCTCAAAGAAATCCGCAGCAGTCTCGGGGTGTACAGGCATTCCCTCCCAGGGCAACAATTCTTCCTACTTCTACAAGACGATTAATAGGTAAGTAAATATATATATATATATATCTATATATATATCTATATATATATATATATATATATATATATATATATATATATATATATACACACACACACGTAAATTTTAATAATATTCCGCTGTCGAAGCGTGATTCTAAAAAATTCGTGTACTTGTTACTAGTATCAAATAAATTTCATTCCCAATATACGCTCTATTTGATTTGTTAAAAAAACATTTGGCATTTTTGAGCATATATATTCATGCATCGGTGAGCATATTTCTTGGGTGTGCATATTACATGGGTGTGCATATTTCTTGGGTGTGCATATTACATGGGTGTGCATATTACATGGGTGTGCATATTACATGGGTGTGCATATTTCTTGGGTGTGCATATTACATGGGTGTGCATATTTCATGGGTGTGCATATTACATGGGTGTGCATATTTCTTGGTTGTGCATATTACATGGGTGTGCATATTTCTTGGGTGTGCATATTACATGGGTGTGCATATTTCTTGAGTGTGCATATTTCATGGTGTGCATATTTCTTGGGTGTGCATATTTCATGGGTGCGCATATTTCTTAACAAGCTTACTTCTCGTACTTTGTCTTCCCTTTGGGAAGCTTGTTTTAAAAAAATTAGACCTTCAAGTGATTCCCACTACTTTTCTTCATACTGGAATCTTCAAGCAAATATTATTTATTTGTAAAGTTCGTTCATCACTAATGAAATATAAGCTTTAGGGTTGTCACAATATTTGCTATAATTGATTCTTTAAAGACACTAATCACTGTGTTCAAAATGGAAGGCAAGCATAATTTTAGTGGTTAAATTTCACAAAGTATTTTGGATTTACATCCACACTGGGTCAGATTGTTTTTTGTGTATCTATGGAATAGCCATAGAGCTTTGTACGTTTACAAAGGCATTTTTGTTTTCTTCAAAGTGTTGTTTTACTGATTTTTGAATGCACTTTGATAGGTCATACACCTCTCTTCAAATTGATGGTCAGCAGAATCGAATAAATTATGATATCGACTTTTCCTTACCTTTGTTATTTCTTCTTATTTCTTTTATTTGCAGTTAAGTGTAGAGTTACTCCATCTTGTACTATTGTGGGCCCTTGCCGGCCATGTACACCTGGAACAAGGCAGAGGTGCGAAGGACCTAGAAATATATTTGCTGTTTGTATAAATGGAGTATATTCGGCGCAGGAAATAGTTCTTCATATATGACAGCAATAAAAAATCATATGAAACAAACTGCAAGAGAAAATACAAGATCTGTTTCACTACAACACTTATACATTGTTACTTGTGTGAATTTTCACTATTGCAAAGCGCTTACGTGCTCCACTTCTATCCATTATATGATTATTTTGTGTGTATTTAATTACTGCTGTTTATTTATTAATTAAAAAAATTACTATGTTTCATATAAAAAAAATCAATGAAGAAATTAGATTGTATGTATATTCTAGTATTACTGCTAAGTTCGAGTCTATACTGAGCGGTACGTAGTTAAGCTATCGCTTTATTGCATTGATACTGCAGACGTTCCATTTTGACAGTAAGCAGTGATCATTACAAATATCAGGTTTAATTTTACGGCAGAGAAATTAATCTATTTGCAAAATATGTTGCTATTATTTTAAGTATTGCAATGCAGGATGGAAATGTAACTGTTAAACAATTTTAGTAAACACTCCGATTGTCATTAACAAAAAAGAAAAACAGGTTAAACCATTTTAAAATTATGTTTCAGGGGAAATAATACATGGTTAGTACAGGAACATAGAGTTGTCTTTCTTTGTTCCCAACAATTTTTCTGTAAAAGTTTGGGTGCTCGTTCTTGAACGATATATATATATATATATATATATATATATATATATATATATATATATATATATATATATATATATATATACACATTTTGCTTAATGAAATTCTATATAAAAAAATGATCAAGTTAAGTCGAATCATGAATTTCAAAGAAAGGGCATTTTCATTTGTATCGCACATGCATGAATTGCCAAAATATAGGATATCTGTTGAACTTCCTGAATTAATGTAGAACTTCCGTTATAAATGTTGTCAGTCGTCGCGATGGTAATTGGTAAACTACAGGAACGAAGATTAATATAAAGAAAGAGACGATGACGAAACAATAAGACATACATTACGTAAAGTTTAAAATGAATAATGATTTATATTCAAACACACCTGTGAATGTAACGGGCTTTCTGATTGGTAGAACGTGAAAATTTGCACTAGTAAAATGTACAATACACTGTTGCAAATTTTGACGCCCTTCTGATGTCGTGGCTCTGATGTGACATAGTGCCACAGAGAATTACATTTTCAGTTATTCCTCGACAATGTTTATAAAGTGTCTTACAATGGAGATAATATTTTGGTTATATTTGAAGATTTGGGGGACATGAATGGGGGTTTACTATCCGCTGAAGATTCTCTGACAAAACTCAATTTTTGACAATAAAACCGCATCTAACGTCTTCTTTAAATCCTCAAATATAAAACAGTTACCCCCTAAATGTAGAACAGTCTGATAAAAATAAGATGTTCAAACTTGTTTCCTATGCTGACTTCTAGGTCGTTAAGTCAGTACTGAAAACAAGTTGAAGGTATTTTTTTAATCAGACTTCAGTCTGTATCATCATACTCATGTTAAATTGTAGCATTTCTTTGGCATGACATCAAATCACATATTTGTTCAACGCATCGAAGAAATAATTCACACAATACATACCCTGTCATTTATTTCCTCTCCGCTACAAAAACAATACTCATTTGAATCGAGTGAAATAATTTTAAAATCAAATCATGACACAGGGCAAGATATCTACAGTAATATCGAATCATTGTCTTGCTTTAATTAAGTCTTATTTCTGTACTTTGAAGGGGTTTTTTTTATAAGTGAATTCCAACTCAAACTTGAAAGCTTCATTAGACCTGTTTACTTAGTTAAACTCATAGAGGATAATTGTGGATGATGACTGTCAGTCATTAAACTCATAGAGGATAACTGTGGATGATGGCTGTCAGTCGTCCTCTTTGGCAACAGTCTTTATTTCATCAAGGCTCTAATACCAAAATATAAGCATTAATTTGAAACTACCGCTTATACTCGCGTATAAGTCGATGCCAACTGCAAACTGCATACACCCAGATCTGCCGGCGCATAATGCGCCGGCAGATCTGGGTCTATGCAGTTTGTAAGGACTAATCAGTAGAACCAACAACATAGACCCTGATCTGCCGGCGCATTATGCGACGGCAGATCAGGGTCTATGTTGTTTGCATTTGGACTCGGATACGCGAGTACATACGGTACTTTTCGTGTATTCTGTAGGCCTTGGCATCATCCCGAATCTTGCAATTCTGATTATAATTGCTCATACATAATATTTTGATTCACGTTGTGCTAAATAAATATTTTGTTATGTTCTTTTCTGTTTAGCAAATCTTTTGTCTAATTGCAAGATCCCAATCAGTCTCGGCAAAGTGGTATAGGAAATAAAAGGAAGGACGCTTAAGTTAGACATTACCTTCTTTACTCCATCTCCCCAAAAGGCCACTAACTATTTTCCAGGTTCGGAAAACTGGAATTAGAAGGAAAGGAAATTAACATTTGGTGGCATATTTGTTGTTGTAGACTAGATCGGAGGCAAACGTCATTTTTTAGGAGCGAGAATGAGTATTCTGTACAGAGAGCGTGCCATATTATGAAGGTATCACAAGATGGCCAATCTGTCTGGATGACAGTCAATGAATACGTCAAGCTGAATTCTCCTCCGTAGAGACGCAAAGAACATCAAAGATGTCTCACGTAATTTTTGTTTTTGAATTATTTTTTGTTGTTGAATCAAACATGATATGGCGAATGTGAATAAACGAAAAGATCTAATCATAATAAATAGGTTAGAACATGATAGCTTGTAAAATGTCAGATTTTGTAACTTTTTAAAAACTAGATATTTGCACATAGCAAAGGGTCCAAGCAATCCAAGAAAACGGTATCCTGTCACCAAATGCCTTATATAATAGGTAGAACAAGTATTTTGAAAGTCATCAAACTTTGATGATTATAGATTCCTCTTATACATCGAGCAAAGTGCAAGTGAAAGACTAATGTTTTACCTATGACACAATTATTTAGATTAGGTTGGACTTCAAGGTGTCATGTACTTTTTGTTGATTTTATTATTTCCTCTCAAAATTGTATTATCATATTTATTTTTCCTATTAAATAAGAAAGAGAAGTCTGAATGGAATCTTCGTAAGGCCAATCTCTTCCTACGATACACTGAGGTAGCAATTGGTATCATTTGAATGACGTAATGTGATGAAGACGTAATTTCTAGCTGCGCAGGCAATGTTGATTCCACACCAGCAAACATCTTTATAAGCATGAAACCGTGTTAGAGGGAGCATAGGTATAAATCGAACATGAATGCATTTAAAAGATTAAGTTCAACTCTATTTTCGCTAAGAATACCAATGTGCCATAAAATGACTGCAAACGAAGGGTGGGGAAACGTTTGCTTGACTACATATATACATAAAGAAGAGAACTTGGCAAGGAAGTTGTTTAATAATTATGAGGCAGAAGTAAAAATTTTGATCACTCTTTATGTTTCATAAATTAAAAACTGTCTACAATTGTATGAACATGATTTGTCTGTGTAAGGCGATATCATTCAATGTCCTGTAGCATACAAAAATATAATGATTGGTTCCCCCCCCCCCCCCCCCCCCCCCAGCCAGCAAATCAACCGATCGATCTGTAGGCCACAAGTTCAGACCGTTCACTCACATTTCTTCGCCTGGACAGCATTCCCACAGTTGCTGACGACGAAGCTTCACGTTTTACTAACTTCTAACTTGTTTCACCCCGATATTCTTGTCAACTGTTATTGAATTCTATTAAACGGTGTTCCAATAATGGCGATTATGATACCACCTCCCACCACCGGTCTATTTAATATCTGGCTGTACTTTGGCAGACGGGGTAATAAAGAAGACGTAATCTTCCATTAATTCTATAGCCCTGCCATCTACCAGTCACTCAAGTCAATTTATGACTTGCTGTTCACAAGCAGACAAGGATACTTCTTTCCACGAAGGTAAAGTTCTGTGACATTTTCTTTCCAATGAAATAAATTTCTTTATCAGTTTGTGAAATTCCACTTGGAGGACACATTATACAGGATTACATGTGAACATGCAAAACTTACGTACACGAAATAAAATTATGTGTGCATAACACACACACACACACACACACACACACACAACCACACACAGAGAGTGATTCATCACTATAAAACTCTTCAGTATACCACTACCTCTCTTATGTCTTCTTATGACATGAATGTGGTTATCGCTCCCGCTACATTGTCTGGGTTTTATTGTATCACTGCTATTTGGATTATTTCACTTAATTCAAGCTCTTACCTAATGAGAACCAATTATATTATCATACCTCATAAATGTAACTGTGACAATGACTGGCTCACAGAGTATCACCTGTCATGGAACAAAACAGCGTTTCTCTCTCACGCGACCGTGTCTCCGTCACACTAATGTGTCTCACGTGATCGAGTTTCCCCGTCTTGTTTGGTTCGGTATAATAAACAATGTATTTCCTTGTTTGGATGAGATATGAAGATTTGTTCACCCGTGACAAGTTGTGTTCGACACGGGTTTCGCCCTCGTGGAGCAAGTAAAGAGAAACAAATTTGAAAAAAGTGAAATTTTGTAGCAGAAAAAGTCGAATAAAGTTAAAGCGGGAATTAAATTTAAGAAGCAGAAAAAAAAGAAAAAAAAAAGTTTGAAGAAAATAAGTTTCAATAAAAACGGAGAAGAAACGAGGAAAGAAATCTCAAAGAAAACTGCGATATTTAATTTATAATTTGAGAAATGTCGGTGTTCAACGAAGAATCATTTAGAGTGGGTATCCCAAGCGAGCTCTCCGTGTTAGTCTCCCCCCCACCCCCATACACTCAAGAAGCCGTGGCTGACATTTATTCTCTTATTATCAGGAAATTCCAACATTATCTCAAGTATCTGGAGATAGTTCTATTCAATTTAGGTTTAGCGGGTAAAGCTCTATGGACTAAAATGGTTCACAATTATGTGTCAAACGCAAGGTGAAAACATGCTGACGGTTCTAATTTAAAAGCTCAAGAAAAGGTGGGGCCTGCGAATTAATTTTTACAATCTTTGTTCTCTGGGACAGAAATAACGCTTACAAATAAAGCAACTATTACATGCAATAACAATCCGTATAGAGCTATGATTCAAACTCTTCTTAATTATGGTATGGATGATATCAACTGACTATACAGTTGTTCATAGGATGATATCAACTGACCATACAGTTGTTCATAGGATGATATCAACTGACCATACAGTTGTTCACAGGATGATATCAACTAACCATACAGTTGTTCATAGGATGATATCAACTGACTATACAGTTGTTCATAGGATGATATCAACTGACCATACAGTTGTTCATAGGATGATATCAACTGACCATACAGTTGTTCATAGGATGATATCAACTGACTATACAGTTGTTCATAGGATGATATCAACTGACTATACAGTTGTTCATAGGATGATATCAACTGACCATACAGTTGTTCATAGGATGATATCAACTGACCATACAGTTGTTCATAGGATGATATCAACTGACCATACAGTTGTTCATAGGATGATATCAACTGACTATACAGTTGTTCATAGGATGATATCAACTGACCATACAGTTGTTCATAGGATGATATCAACTGACTATACAGTTGTTCATAGGATGATATCAACTGACCATACAGTTGTTCATAGGATGATATCAACTGACCATACAGTTGTTCATAGGATGATATCAACTGACCATACAGTTGTTCATAGGATGATATCAACTGACTATACAGTTGTTCATAGGATGATATCAACTGACCATACAGTTGTTCATAGGATGATATCAACTGACTATACAGTTGTTCATAGGATGATATCAACTGACCATACAGTTGTTCATAGGATGATATCAACTGACCATACAGTTGTTCATAGGATGATATCAACTGACCATACAGTTGTTCATAGGATGATATCAACTGACTATACAGTTGTTCATAGGATGATATCAACTGACTATACAGTTGTTCATAGGATGATATCAACTGACTATACAGTTGTTCATAGGATGATATCAACTAACCATACAGTTGTTCATAGGATGATATCAACTGACTATACAGTTGTTCATAGGATGATATCAACTGACCATACAGTTGTTCATAGGATGATATCAACTGACCATACAGTTGTTCATAGGATGATATCAACTGACTATACAGTTGTTCATAGGATGATATCAACTGACTATACAGTTGTTCATAGGATGATATCAACTGACCATACAGTTGTTCATAGGATGATATCAACTAACCATACAGTTGTTCATAGGATGATATCAACTGACTATACAGTTGTTCATAGGATGATATCAACTGACCATACAGTTGTTCATAGGATGATATCAACTGACTATACAGTTGTTCATAGGATGATATCAACTGACCATACAGTTGTTCATAGGATGATATCAACTGACTATACAGTTGTTCATCAATGACGATAACGACACTCCCGACGAATTTGATTCCAGCAATGGAAATGATGTCGGTGTCGCGACTCATGCGGGTATACTATAAATTCGCAATGTCTTGATTTGCAATGCCCGATACATCGCGATTTGTTTTCCATACCCCGATATTTAATAAATCAAGTCGATGTGAAACTAAAACTTTACAGAAACTCTCCTAATTTTGTCTTTGTTCTGCAGAGACTGATTATAACTATCAATCGAAATAAGTTATATTTACCTATTGTCCAAAAAAACAAAAGAAAAAAAAAAAAAACAAAAAAACAAAAAAAAACAAAAACAAGGAAATTCAGTTACGGGCATTCAGAAATTCTACAAAGTACTACGCTAAATATTCCTTTAATCGTACAGAATGCAGAACTCAGAGTATGCTTGAGGTAGCAATTCATTTCATTGGGAAAACTTATTTCAAGGTAAAAAAAAAAGAAAAAAAAAGAAAATAAGTAACCAAGTTGTTATTGGCTTTGTAAAATCCAAGGCAGTTTCCGGTGATTATAAACGAAATCCTTTTAATTTCTCCAACTATGGAATTCAGTCTTTTTGTCACAATGCAGATGGTATACCTTTTGGAGTAAACCCACTAAAATTAGATTTTGCAAAAGCCAGCGGTCCATCCATTATTGGAGTCTACACATAATTATTTCAAACCATGGGAAATGGAATAATGATGTTGGAAACGATATTATCAGATAAGATTTAATTAGTGGATATACGCTTTTTGCATTCCAATTAGAGTTATACTTTTCTCAACACGGTGAGTACCTATCCCTGATAAAAACAGGCAAAGTGAGATTGAATGTACAGTATGGCAGTGCGCTGGCAGGTAAATTTTATATCAATAAAAGTAATACACGGCTGCAAAAAGGAATATACCTTCACGTATCCATACCATACAAACGTTTTTGAATTCACTTATTATTTAAATTGTTGATTTCATCTATTCTTAACATTTTGTTTCTTAAAAAAATATTCGTATATGTTCTTATCATTTAAAATTCGTATGCCATCATTTTACCGATCTGTTTCGTATACATAAAAGACGTGTTAAGTTTCTATTTTCTATTTTTTTAATTTTATAATTATTTTATTTTAGAAACTATGTGTTGCATCGTGTATAGTGAATCTCCCAGATATTTTGAAATCAACAAAGAACGGGATATTGTTGCCGAATTAACACGTGGCAGCTTGAATGCGAAAGGGCTTTAATGCTGCCGATCGACTAGCAAAAAAATTGATCAAAATTTCCATGTGGACTCATCGCAAATACAGACAATTTTACTCAGGAAGGAACGCACTGGTGTGCATTTTACTTTGATTCACAAGTCACGGCAGAATTTTGTGATAGTTATGGGAATAATAATTACTTTGAATTATTGTTAAAATACACTCTTCTTCTGTGTTATTTAATGAAAAACAAATACAAAGTAGCTCTTCCAACGTCTGTGGATTATACTGTTTATTTTATCTCTGAATGAGACTAAAAACTGTTTCGATGAATGATATTGCAAATATGTTCAGTTCCACTAACTTGTATCAAAATGATTTGTTTATCTATACTGTAATGAGTTACTTCTATCGTCACTGCACAAAATATGAGTGTAGCTATAATCAGATATGTAAACATTTCTTCCAAAGTATATATCAATAAATACAATTTATATTGATTTAACTACTTTGTTATAGTTTTTCTTTTACTTAGGAACAATTATTTAGTTATTGTCCATTTTGAAAGTCCCTTCACTTGAATTATTGCTGGAACAACTGGCTCGGGTAAATCTACTTTATATTAACAGATTCCACAGCAGGAAAACGGAATGTTTGCAAAACATCCAAAAATATAATTTACTGCTATGGTGTTAATCAAAGTATATTTTTAAAAATGAAGAAAACCATTCCTAACATTACATTTTTGGAAGGTTTACATTAAAAAAAAGTTGCACATGTGGACTACCGATTCCGATCATAAAATCAACCCTCTCTCCGCATGCTAGAAAAGTTTGGAAAAAATTACACCAAAAAGAGTTTTAAAAGGACGATGAAAACGATTTCCCTTCAAGATCAAAAGTTGCAAAATTGGTGACTACCTTCGAAGAAAAGATTTCTATGTTGTAAATTATAGAAATCTATATTTGCAATTAGGGATGGAAATAAAACGAATACCGGTACACAGAATACTAGTATTTGAAGAAGAAGCCTGGCTCAAAACGTGCATCAAATTTAATTTAAAAAAAAGCAGACAATCCAAAAACAGCATTTGAGAAGTCTTTTTACAAAATCATGAATTGTGGAGTATTTGGTAAGACAATGGAAAATGTTGGCAAGCATAGTGATGTACATTTAGTCCATACAAAGAAAAAACTAAAATTCTGCCAAACCAACTTTAAAGACGTGCAAAATATTTAATGAAGAGTTAGTTGGTGTAGAGTACAATAGAGTGAAAGTCAGGATGTGTAAGCCCAGTTATTGCGGTATGACGATTTTATATTTGAATATTGTATGATTTTTACTACAGTTATTTAAAGAAAAGATACAAAGATAAAGTACAAGTTCAATTCACAGATACTGATTCCTTTTTGTTTTATTGTGAAACTGAAAATATCTATGAAGATATGAAAGACAATATGGGTTTATTCGATACGAGTAAACTATCCGCAAAATACATTTTTACACAGGAAGAAAAACAGCAAAGTTTTAGGACAAATGAAATTTGAAATGAACGGTAAATCCATCTTGAATTTTGTGGATTGCAATTGATGCGCTGTCGGGAGTTTTTTTTTTTTTTTTTTAGCTGTAAATGGGGGGGGGGGGGGTATGGTTGGATGTTGGCAACTGACATAAAAACTGTTCTCTGTGGCAATGTAGGGGCGCCTCTTAAGAACATTGCCCCCGGGCGCCTCGAACCCTCGCGCCGCCACTGGTGGCGAGGAACACAAATGTGCCAAAGGAATTTCAAAAGTCAGAGTGGAAAAAGCGTTAAAGCATGAAGTTTACAAACACAAAATTCTCAGGTACATTTCACTATGCACCTCATCAGGGGTCATCCACACTAACTGTTTTGTGATAAAATAATGAAATTGGCTTATCATGTTTTGATGATAAACGATATTTAAGAGACGATGGAATTACCAGTCTTGCATGTGGTCACTATAAATTGAGAGAAATTAATTAAATATTTAGTTATATTTCGTCTATCAAAGTAAAAGATACAGCTTGTCCTTATATTTAGACAAAAATGTGTGTATATTCATATTGTTGTTTTGTTTTGTTTTTGTAAATAATATAGTTCAAGAAGTTTTTACACTATTAAGGACGAACTGTGCTATGCTGCATGTACAAATGTTATAAGATGTTTTGTAAAATAAAGGATTTTTTAATATAACAATGTGTCTCTTGATATTTAGCATCTCTATATAGAATCAGAACACACTTCAACTTACACGCACATATCTCTATCCTGTAAAAGAAGGTAGAAAGTGTATGTATGTATGTATGTATGTATGTATGTATGTATGTATGTATGTATGTATGTATGTATGTATGTATGTATGTATGTATGTATGTATGTATGCATGCAAGCATATGTTGAAAAATCATACACTAACATTGATATGAGATATATCGAGAGAAAAGTTTAGCAAAGTAGTCATTAAAAGGAACATTGAAAAATAAGAACAGGTAATAGACGAGTAAAGAAAGCTTGAACAAAGGAATATGAAAAATAGACTTACGAGATAAAAAAAAAAAATACGAAAACAAATGTACCAAATATAAAAGAAGTATATAGCATGTAATTATTTATTTTAAAAACAATTATATATTTTTCTATTTACATAAATCATGTTTTTCAATTACATTAAAAAACCCCACATTTCAAATTAATACACATTTCCGATTAGTACACATTCTAAATTTAACCACATTAAGAGTATTTTTCTACTGTAACTAAATCGGCTATGTTACTCTCTGAACCTTTTTTCGAGGTAAATCGGTCACAACACTGTATCGAACGTTTTCTCTTCCCAATGTCAATTTTTAAGTTCACAATTTCTCCACTGATCGGAGAGCAGTTTCTCTTTATGTATATTCAGTAGATCTAAAGGTACACTTAACTAAATAACTGCTTCTTCCCATTGCTGAAGCCCCTCTTTGTTATCAACAGCCTCTAGAATTTCACTGAAAACTTAAATGTACTGGTGGAGTACACAAGGCACTGATGCTGTCTTTGAAATGGAGAATCAGCTTCACATCCATAACATTTTCGTCGAGTTACACTTTCAATGATGTCCATCGTAATCTATGCATAACGAATGTTAAATTCATCCTCTAAAATCATAAAATCACAATAGTTTTATCATCCAGTTGAACATTAGGTTGGTCATACATATTTTCCATTCTTCCTATTAAACCTGCCATTGAAATACGCAAAGAAATCCACAGTATGCTTGAAGTGAGTCTTAAAAACGTAAGTTACCGTTTATACTCGCGCATAATTCAACTCCAAATATAAACAACATAGACCCTGATCTGCCGGCGCATAATGCGCCGGCAGATCAGGGTCTATGTTGTTTGTTCTTCTGATTCGTCCTTACAAACTGCATAGACCCAGATCTGCAGGCGCATTATGCGACGGCAGATCTGGGTCATTGCAGTTTGCAGTTGGTATTAGGTTATACGCGAGTTCACACGGTAGGTTAAGTTGATTTCAATACACTTTATAAATGTCAGCTGTTAGCTTTTTCGTCGGACTCTTCTCTACTTAAAAATGGAGGGTCCTGTGAATCAAGCCATTCAATTCCACATTATATGGACCAAGGGTTTTGCTCCGCCCAGAATGGTCATCATCTGCTTCAATAATCTGATAGTATACCTTCTACATATGAACTTTCAAATCGAGGTATTTTGAAGTACTAGTTTAAGAATATGCTTCAAACATTCATAGATTTGCAACAGTTTATTCCTCAACTCATCTGAAAACAATTTCACTTGATAGCTTTCAAGTTGGCTATGAAAAATATCAAGCTTTATATCACACTCCTTCCATTCTTCATGTACGTTTTTTCAGCTTCCAAAATCTGATGAAAATATTTCTTCAGTCTACTTCCAGGGGTGAGGGCCTTGCACTCAAGTTATAAAACATAAGGCTCGCTTGAATTACATCTATTACAGTTCGCTATTGTAATACTTTGAAGATCATCTAACATGTCTCCGTGTCATGAATGGCAGTGGAATTTTCCATTCTTAAATTCGATCAGACAAACTTCCACAATAAAAAATTAAAGTCAGGTTTAGAACTTGCCTTAAGCTGCTCCGATGCACGTTGTGTACTGTCTTTCTTCAAATCTGGTTTATTGTTGCCCTGCAATTCTCCATAACCAACCAGTTTCAAGTAAACACAGTTAGGTGACCAACGTCTATGTTCTGCCCATGGTTCATCGGAATTCTCCCAAAGATGAAGCTTTACGTTGCATGTAAAACAAGTAGTACAATTACCTTGTCCTGTGTAGTAAAATCCAGCCTTTGCCAAGTAATACTTGTCTGGTGTTAGGTGTTTAGACCAGTTCATACAACGTACATGTCTATCTTCACAAAATAACATATCATCTCGAGCGAATTGGAACCATTTCAGACAGTGTATATTATCATCGTCAGAATCGACTTCTAAATCCATATTACAGCAAACTAAATTTCCCTCTACATATGATTTCAAAAAATGAACGCTCACGTTCAAATCACACACTGTCTCAAATATGACGCGTGACATTTTTTATGTAGATTTCTGTCCCACTTGAATGACAATGAAAAATTCTTTTTTCTATTTCCTAGCAACCCAATGAACAGTTAAAAAGTTTTTAAAGGCTTAACTCAATTGGGCTTGAGCCGTGTTTTAAAATGTAAATTTCAATATATAAATTTATTTGCAGATGATACAAGTCTCTTTCTAATCGTAGAAAATCCCGTCAAAACCGCTCATAACCTCAACTCTGACATGGAAAAAAATTCTCAGTGGGCAAATAACTGGCTTGTATCTTTCAACCCTTCTAAAACTGAATCCCTGACAATTTCTAGGAAAATTAATAAACCCTTCTATCCACTACTATATATGCTCAGCCACAGAATTAAGGAAGTTGATGCGCACACACATCTTGGTGTATTTCTTTCGAATGACTGCTCATGGCACAAACAAATAGGCTATATAAAGCAGTGGTTCCCAAACGCCGGGTTGCGACCCAAATGAGGGTGGCGATCAAAAAAGTTTTGGAACCACTAATATAAAGGAAAAGGCATGGTTAAGAATTAATGTAATGCGTAAACTCAAATTCAATCTTGACAGAAAATCAGTAGAAATTATATTTACACCTTTTATACGACCTGTTCTGGAATATGGTAATATGGTTTGGGACAACTGCACATTACTTGAGAAAAGTGAACTCGAAAAAATACAAATTTAGGCAGCCAGAATTGTGACTGGTGCGACAAAATTAGTATCTATTGAAGAGCTACATCGAGAAATAGGATGGGAAAGTTTTGACTCCAGACGACAAAAACAAAAACTTACACTCTTGTATAAAATGACAACTGGTTCAAGCCCTCACTATCTCACATCTCTGATTCCATCATCCGTTAGTGATATTAGTCGCCATAACGTATGTAATGTAAGCAATTTCCAGTTAGTACAAGCTAGAACAAGTCTTTATTATAACTCGTTTCTTCCTTCGGTCATTCGAGAATGGAATACATTATCTATTGAGACTCGTCAAATTGACTCCATTAAAAACTTCAAAAGCACATTAAATAATCACAATATTCATGTTTCCAGACACTTTGATTGGGGTTGAAGAAAATTACAAATTCTTCATGTACGACTTAGAACAGATTACAGTTCACTTAATCAACATTTATTTGCAAAGAATATGATCGGGTCACCTCTTTGTAGATGTGGATCTGTAGAAAGTACACAACATTTCTTATTTTTTTTTTTCCCCTTTTTTTTCTTTCTTGCATTTAGTACCAAGAACAATGCATCAAACTGTTTCAATCTCTCATACCATGTGGTAATTTAACATTAAATATCTTCTTGTACGGTGATACAACGCTTCCGTATGAAGTTAACATTAGTATATTCAATGCCGTTCATAAAATTATTGAAAAGTCAAAAAGATTTACTTAAGTGCATATATTACTATTACTAACATCCATGCACTTCTGCGGGTCATGAACAGCTGTAAACAATAATTTCCCCTATTTTTCCAAATGATTCGCTATCACTTCCGCAACGAATCGCTCGAGAAGGAAGTACTGTTCACTTTTAATCTCGCTTTGTGTTCCTTTTTATTTATATATTTATTTATTTTTGTTCCACTCCTTTCTCTGCTCCCTATTTTCTCAACTTTCTACAAAATGTTTGACACATTTTAATTAACATTTCTCCTTTAAACTGCTTTCTTTTTTATTATCCTTGTCTCTCAACTACTCCCTCCTTGTTCATCCTCATCCTTCATGCACATTGGCTAAATCCTAATGTTTAACCACGAGATTCTTCACTTTGGCTGATCAATAATTTTAATTTTTTGTTATTAAAACTTAATATAGTCCACCATATATTTATATATGTTTACAATTTTTGTATTGTAAAAGGAGAAGAACATTATAAGCCACTGGCTTTCGTTCTAATCCTTTACCTTCTATAATGTACTTCTTGTAATCACCAATTATAAATTTATGAAACAAAATATGTTCAAACTAACATGTCAAAGTTTATATATATATATATATATATATATATATATATATATATATATATATATATATATATATATATATATATATATGATAGGATCCCCATAACGTTGGGTAGAAGTGACAAATAAAAAAATAACTAAATGCCCTACGTTATTTGTGTTATCCAACTGCATCATTCTCTAGATAGATAGATAAATAGACAGTGAAACATATATCCAAAAATTACATGTTTCGACTGTTTATTAGATCATAAAGCCGGATATACTCTTGCAATCATGTTGCACTTTTGGTGGCAAGATGGAACTGCGCAACATTAGTTTTAGTTCCGCCACGCCTTCTATTCACTCAGTCTCTGGTCCCACGCTATCAAAACAAACATTGTCATAAAATCTGTATTGAATGGGCAGAAAAGGGGAGACAAACATGGTGTAGCCATCAGTAATCTCGTTTCTAAGACTGCATGACACGGTGAGAAAATTATCGTTCAGTGTGCTCCTCCCGGTCACAAGAATTCGAGCCATTGGCGTCCATTGGGTCTGCTCTCTCTCTCTCTCGGTTGATTGGGAAAAATTTGGTCTAACTTAAGGCGAGTTTCTGAATTATTTCTTCCAGTTATTTTACATATTGTGGCTTCGTGTCTACAACACACACGGCTGGTGGTCTTGATGCTGATGGCGTTGAGTGTCGACATGTATATTCCTCGCCCAATTGTTAGAGCAGGGAAGGTGACAAAAGTAGATCTGACGCGGCTAACCCTTCAATATATTTAACCAAAAGGTCTCTGTTTCTTCCGTAGCTCAGGTCATCCCCCATCTCTCCCCATCTCTCCCCCCCCCCCACCACACACACAGTAAAAAAGCATTGAGAATGGTAGTCCTCAATTGATGCATTGGATTTAATTACATTAACTGAAAAGCTCCAGACAGCACCGAGAAGGCAGGATTATTTTCAGCTTCTCTGTCGGTGTATTTGGTGTGAAAAGAACCCAAAAAATAGTTCCTATGTGTCGTTTTGTTCCACTGTAAGTGTCGTGAATCAAATGTTCGATGGACCTGTCACCTTCAAGTCTATTAAAGATGGCAAACACTTTAAATTCCGACAAAACATTTCTGCATTGTCCCGTGAAGAAGATATATTAGATACTGTAAGATACCTAATACAGTTTGTGGAATATTTAACATTGGAATAAATATTAATTATATCTGAACTGGTGAATTTTTCAAGAAGTATGCGATATGTACAAATACTGTACTTTTAGGAAGTTACTCAGAGGTACGAGAAGAGCCCAATTATATACATCAAGCTTAATCGAAAGCTGCAGTACAATAAAATAGTATTCGTACAGCATTCTTAAACAGAAATTACTCTTTTGTGTAAGCAGAACGTATAAATAAATCATCATTTTTAAATATCAAAATCAAGCTTACTTTTTCAATGCGATTAGATTATATACCACTCAAAAGAAGTTTTGCATTATTAATGTTCATTAAGTGTAGTTTTACATTTTCACGTACTGAAATCCGTGACATTAATTGACTTTGCAATTTTCAAATGTGAAAGTAACGTAAAGTAACGTCAAATACCTCTAATGTTTATAAATGCTAACAAGTAAAAAAAAAAAAAAACCCACTATCTAATACAGACGCGGAATTTTATGTTCCGGGTAATTTCGGCAGTGATTTACTTTTTGGAGTAGTATATTTTGCCGTAAGAGGTGTTTAAAGCAGTCTAATCCAGAAAATAATAAAAAGTTTCTTAATCAGTTTAATAACCGGGTTCGAGACGATGTCAGTATATTTGACGCACGCTTTACATTTCAAATAGATACATAAATTTAAGCATTTTTTCTCTTAGATTACAAAGTACTCATAGAGTTACTAACTCAATCGGCTTTCAACTCAGAGATGGAGGCGGCACCTTATTTTCTCTCAATTTATCGGTTGATATATTTCGTGAACAACAAAAAAGTGATTCCCAACTATTTCTCACGATTTAAAAATCTTTCGCTTTTCTCTTTTTACCTGCGGTTACTTAGTTCTCTGATAACCAATGGTTGTTATTGTCGTTGATATTTTTGTTGTGGATCTAGGAAGTCTGTTTTTTTGTGAGGCTTTGATGAAAACTCCATTTATGGGTGGGCTCGGACCCACGACTGCAGCACCCAGAGCTACCGTTTTCTGACCAACGCTCAAGACCACTAGATTACAGACATTTGCACTATACATTAAATACATTTTGTACTCCTAATAGAGCCTAAAGACGTAGCTTACTTTGTGTGCATTTTATACTTGTTATCAGACCTCCCAAGGTACCATACGCAAAGTTGCTTGTTTAGACTACGTCACTGACAATACTTCACTACTCTTGCGACGTACTCATTACAGAGGAAGTGTTATTTCTAATCGATCAGTAAGTACACGCAGACCTCGTGAACAGTTTGATTTGGTCTAGAATGGGTGTCAATTTAGATATGAGGTCGACAATATGGTCGCCATGCCACTGTTGTCATAACCTGTATCGGTATAAAATCTTTGTATACTAGGTAACCTCAGCAAGCTTTCGAACTCGACTGTGCTTTCTGAAAATAGTGACGCAGACACCAGCAAAATGCTCCATTTAATTATGTGGTCATTTGCTAATACAAGTTGTTTCGGTCTCTCTTTGAATCCTTGAATATTCACAATTGTTTCTGGAGTTAAATGGTTCCCACGGATGCTGACAACATGCACTGGTATTAGATTTTCATTGGTTCTGCTCACACACGAGTACAAGTCTTCCACTGTTCCCGAATAAAATGCCATCATAGCTATTTGGTTACTCTTCTGTATTGTGCAACCTTCTGCTTTCGGGAGGCAATTTTGATGCTGATAACCGCTGCCCCTGCAAACACAATACCCAAGAATGCACTTGGTGCGAAAACGAGGGTCGCTATAACTGTGACATGTTTTAAGTCTGTCGTCTGCATGGTGAATGATGTGTTGTGATACATTTGAAGACTGTGGAGTTGAGGGTTTGTCATGTCTCCAAGAAGTCAGCATCTTTCATTTTTCAGCATATTTATTCTCTGTATATTCGCCTAATATCCTAGAAAAAAAGGAATGAGAATCACGGACGTAGAAATATTGCTGTCACTGTTAGAAGAATTATTCCCTTGGCATAGATGAACGATTTCTTGCCATGGATATGGAGTGGATGTGTGAGGGCAGCGGTCCGGTTGCAACTGTATATATAACAGCTCCACTTTCTTTCCCGAAAATCTGAAGAGAAGTATAGTTTTCGATTCGATTGCATGTCCATTTTTCATAAATGACGCGCTTTAATTTCGAGAGGAAATTCTCCCTGGACGCCATGACACAATGGGATTGGGCACAAGTACTAACAACTTAAATTAGCCCTCTCCCTATATGATACAAGTATTACAACATATATCAACATGACAACAGTGACTAATAATGAAGAATGGGGGGGAGGGGGGAGAGAGAGAGAGAGAGAGAGAGAGAGAGAGAGAGAGAGAGAGAGAGAGAGAGAGAGAACGGTGGCACAATGATAGCAATCATGATTTTAAAAAGTTATTGAAATCGTCCAGTATCAGTTATATATTTGCACACATGTTGTATAATTCTATATTTTTCATTTGCATCGCCCTTTCCCCAAAGCAGTAAATCTAAGCTAACAGTTGGATATGACACTGAGAGTAATTTCCTCATCAACTCACTTTGTTGCTGACTATACTTGGGACAGTGCATGAAGAAATGCTTAGTGGTTTTATCCAACATCAGGAACAAAAAGGGGTGTCAACAAGTTGAACGCGGTAAAGATCAGCTTTTAACGAGCTTACATTGTGACGCAATCTAGTATGGATAATGTTTATTGCTCGATGTTTAAAACTAGGCATATTGTTGGCTTTGATAATTGGGCATAAACGCTTTTTTCAAAGCACTGTAAGACATGCTACATTGTGTATCCTGTTCAAGATTGTTCCACAAGGCCATTGTTGAGGGTATAAGAGATGATTTGGTGGAATTTAGCCTGAAATTACAAGTGGCTATATTAGTTGGACGTCGGAAGTTATAATTTCTTTGTTCGGACACAGAGGGTGGTGGTAATTCAAACAGATAGAATATTGTAAAGCGTTAATAACTTTTGTCTCTTTCGTCTAGACTACAGACTTTCCCACCCTGTTTCAAAATAGAGAGAATTCCTACTAGAGTAATTTGGAAGTCCTGTAACTATTCTTGCCGCTTCAAGCTGTATTTTTTCAATTTTTTCTGAATCGATCAACGAACATCCATCCAAGACTATACTGGCATATTCCAAGATTGGCCTGATATAGGTTATATACAGTTTTGATACAATTTGCTTGCTAAGTTTGTATTTTAGTTTCCTAAGAATGGCTATTCGGGATGATGCTGTTTTTAAAATACTATCAATGTGACAAGTCCATTTCGGACTTGATGAAAGTAGTAATCCAAGATGGCAATGGGAATCCACATACCGAAGATCAATATTTTCAAAGTCAAGTTCAGGAATATATGTTACCTTCTTGTTCGTAAATAACATAGCCACTGTTTTTTCTGGGTTAACTTTAAGAGCCATTGCTTGGACCATTTATGCAGTTTTATTAGATCGTTAGTCATGACTAGTTCTATTTCAGCACAATAAGGGGAGTACGGTTCAAACGCTATATCAATTTTATTACTCAAACTAGTAATCAGGAAAGGCTAATTTCATGTAAAGTCCGATTCATATCACAATCTTGCAGAATCAAATGTTGCATAGTTCGCATTGAGGTGATGATTTCCTCACTAAGAACCAAATAAAACAGTGAGCAATCCAATAATATATTTCGGCCTTGTGTATTTTTCTAATGCAGTTTGCAACTAGATCAAATTATTAGAATCTCGCTTTGCTCATGGTACACATGTGAAATGAAAGCCAACATATGTATAGCTCTCTTTAAATACACTCACAGAAGAGAGACAGAATTATATTTCCGCATGCCATATGACATTTGTAACCTAAACGTTTATACAAATGTATGCATGCTTGTATAGTAGTATGTATCGAGTACTACCAGCTTAGTTCTGATACCCTAATAGAAGTTCAGTGTTGTTAACATTTTCATCTGCCGGTGTAATACTTAAATAATAAACGCTGCGGATAATTTAACATTTCACCTCAGTGTCAGTCCATACAATTTGTTGCTGACGATTAGCGCAACTGGATCTCATGAACTTTGTTGTATTCAAGCGAGATCAGTCAGGTGCGAAGCAACATGTTGCTAGCGATTGTACCACACCTGTTGTCGTATTTAAACGCTTGCCATATGTAGTTTTCAACACGCTTCATTTTTTTCAGCATCGATTAACACACTTCTTCGCTGATTAAGAAGCTTATTTTCCTTTGCCTATCTCATTGTGCCCCCCCCCCCCACCTCCCCACCGTCTACCATGTGGTGGTCTTTTGAAATTAGACCTAAGCTACATCGTGTGTGATCATCGTGTGTGGTACTGTACAATAATAACAATCGTTTTATTTTTCATTATCTTTTACATCTCATAGGCAACAACGTTCAAACATCATACAAAGCATACACATAGATGAAAATTAAATAAAAGAAACGTGCAATTAGTGCATATAAAACTATATGACGATACACCAAGCTACACATGCATATTTGTACAAGAGTGTATACATTTGCAGAACATTTATATTAGATATTAATATTCAATAATCAAAAATAGCAAAAGCTATTTTTTTTACGGGGTTGATAAATTGCTTTGAATACTGAGAAGTAGTGACACTTTGTAAATACTAAGCCTTCTTTTCCAGTAATATTTATATTTCTATACATTCCTAAAATCACTTTTTTTCATTAAAAAAAAAAAAAATGTACTGTAATGAAGAGGAGGGGTGTAGCTATGCGTATTGAAATGTTCATACGGGTGCACGTTGTTGCCAAAATTTACTTGGGAAGCATATATATTTATATCATCCTCACACCTGTTCAGTATACTCTACATACCATGAGGTTTCACAACTATTACATAATCTATACATTCTTTTTATGGCAAGGTAAAGACATTGTGTTCTTTGAGGGTCGTGTGCTGAAATTCTCATCTCAGTCAGCAAGGAAAACCTTCAATTTAGTGTCAGTTTATTTTCTTAAAAATATTGCATCTCGAAAGTATTCATTCAGAGCTGCTTATGCAATATACATTCTTTGTCCGCTATATGAAATTATTATGATAAATAGAATTTATAATCTAATTTGTCAAATATATGAAGATTTTTCTAAAGACATCTTAGTCCCATATCTTTCTAATCTTTCCAATGTATTGCTCTTTTTAACACACTAATGAATCTGAGAACGATTCTCATACAGATCCTTTTCATACAGGTAATATTTTGAGATTTATTTCCATTTGACTTCGTGTAAGAGGGATAGACCTTTTTTCCTATACGGAAAATCTATATCTGATTTCATATCATATACTTCATAAGTATCATATCAAATCTATACAGTATACATTTGTTAAATATTTCTGATCTTGACTGTGTAAACCAACTAAATATACCGTACATAGGAAGTAAATTGCGCATGTATATTTGCATATTAGGTGATTCATATTACACTGAATCAGTGTTGAAATTTCAACCCAACACCCACCCCGAGAAAAAAACCATATAGCAAACAAAGGGAGATAATACCTTCTATTCTGAGTGTCTGAGGTAGCAGAGGGATAGTTTCGTAAATTGGCCCCTGTCAAATTTCTTAACATAAAATAGATCTTTTTTTTTTTGTGTACGACAAGATGAAATATATCAGGTATTAACGTAGGAAAAGAAAATTTTCTTTTTCTTATGTACCAAACTTGCTCTTGAATCGAAGCTTCGAAGAAATAAGCTCACTCTTCAGCACACACACACAGACCCTTTTCATAAATTCACCTCACTTTCAACCCAAAAAGGGCTGATCATATAAATATCAGCGACTTAAGAGAGCGGTCTGATTGGGATAACAGAATACTACAGTAAATTATATGTTTGAAATTTTGTAAACTATTTTACCCCATCTGTCCACACAGCAAGTTCGATGCAGCAATGCATCACAGCGGGTTTATCGTTGTTGTCAAGATAGTAAGGAGAAATAACTTCTGGCTCATAAAGTGCTCGTTTTTCTTGCTGCAGGCATAACTTCCGTAGGCACACAGAATGAAGCATAGCATGGCATGGCATGCATATTGGGAAATCTTGTATTTTCACATAACGATATATTTTTATATATGAATTAAACAAAATATGAAAATTATTTCGCGAATAATTTTCTATATTTCACACTTAGGTATATAATAAATGCATATATTTATGAATTAGGTTTTTCGGACTCAAGCTGTCCACTTTACGGATGGCTTCCTGATGGATGATTCTCGTCTGGAAGTCACTCAGTGTTCTTAATATCTGAGTCCATCTCAGTATGTAGGTGGACTCATGTATTAGGGATTCTGGGGGAAAAACTTCAGAACTTACATCGGGTTCTGCCCAACCAAAACTAAGGTTTTTTGACCGTGTATCTGAAAAGATGCAGACAAATAACCATTGTTAATACAACGAGTTTTGTCAGGAAGCTGTCCATTTTACTGAAGGTTTCCTGATGAGGCTTGTCTGGGGTCCTTTCAGATTTCTTGATATCTGGGTCCATCTCAGTAAGTAAGATGGACTCGGGTGTTGGGGATTTTGGGAGAATTAAAAACTACAAAGTTTACATCGGGGTCTGCCCAATCAAAACAAGGTGTTGACTGTGTATCTGAAAAGATGCACACCAGTAACCATAGTCATTTCACAGTATCTAGACAGTGAAATACCAGAAGTCGGCTAAGAAGCAGAGATAACCACACATAGCAGGTGAAACGTGGTTTCAAGGCAAGCAGAATGTCTCAAAAACGGGCTGGATGGCAACTATTTGGAATTGAATCAAGCTGTTTAGTACACAATGTTTTTCAAAATTATCACATAGAGAAAGGGCTAGCATCTGCACTGTGAGCATCACTTTGTGTCAAAAATGACCCTTCGGACATGAAGAATGCATGTGTAAATTTGTTGCTGGGGTGCATAAACTTCTTTTGCTATGAGCTTCCATTGACTTGTCATGTAAAGTGAATGATATTCTTATCTTTTGTTTTATTATAGCTATCCAAAATTATGGACCTTTATGACCTTACTGATGTATTTTATTTTTTTAATGAATTTTTATATTAGGCAGGTTGACCCGGTATGAAATTTGTGCATAAAAACTGTCCCTTGCGCCCTGGATATTTTTCCAGCTGTGTGTTTTTGGGCCGTTTTTATTTCTTTAAATGCAAGAGTACTTCCTTGTAGGACTGTCATTCTCACATGCACATGAAAAGATATATTGTAATAACTGAATACTGTACCCGTCACACGCCTTGTAAATTGAATAGAGTAGACTACAGATATAAAATGGTTCATCTCCCAGTGTGTAAAACAACTGGATTCCCTTCACCTTTCTTCGTCAAATGCGAGCTGCTGAGCATACGCATCAATGCGTTGAGTGAGCTGAGGTGTTTCGTTCATATTGAAAGTAAAACTGTGCCCGACAACGGAAGCGCTGTATGTGGATACAAGTTCTTCTTATTTATTGGATCCCGCGGATAAGAGGACTTCCTTTATACCAACTGGTTTTCTATTTCTTTCAAGTCATATGGAAAGTTTCTGCGAAGAACTGTGTACAGCCATAACCCGTATTTCCGTTTATAAGATAAGATAAAATTAGACATAAGATAAGATATAAGTTAAGATAAGATATAAGATACTATTTATAGACGTCGTGATTTAAAACAACAATTCAACATTAGGTCTAATGAGCTTTTACCGACATGACATAAAAACAAATAGACATAAAATGAGACATGATTTGCAACACAAAACTAACACAGCATATTACATAAACATAATAGGACAAATCACATAGCGCCTAGCTTAAAATAAAAGCAAGCAAAGCATTTTAAAAGTCAGTAATTAAAAGTGAAATTAGTATTTTGATTTTTTTTAAAGCAGAGGTTACACTTGAAGGATGCTAAAAAAAATGTCTAGGTAACCTATAATTATATGTTAAAATCGAAATTAAATTCAATAAAAAACAAAGCACAATTTAGCACTAAAAGCATGTTGAGATGCAGATTAAGCCTTACTTAAAACAAAGAAAAGGAGCTAACAGTCGGGCACTTGATAGTACAGAAGACAAGGACAGTAAAACAAAACGGTAACACAGATATTAGTTTAGTTGTCATCATGGCAGGAGAATGGGGGTGGGAGTTGGGTGGGGGTGCAGGTGGGTATTATTTGCAGATATTGCATTTACAGTCTTTACCATTGCAGGATGAAATTAATGATCTAAATGAATGAAAATGTGATTCCTCTCTACAGTGATTAGCTAACTCATGCCATAGAATTTTTGCCATATGCTGAGGTTTTTAATTCTCTGGACATATCAAATATTTGAATATCTAAACTTGTATTTATTGTGTTTAAAACATATCAAATCATCCAAACACTACTGGGGAGCACACGTATTCAGAATTTTTAAAGTCTTTAGAGTCATGGACCTAAGTCTGCGCACCTTCAGGGTTGGCATGTTTGCCTTAAGAAAGAGTTTATTGTAACTGCTTGTGTAATCATCATCATACACAAATCTCAGAGCACGCCCTTGTATTTTTTCAAGTTTAGTAGTGTTCAAGTCACTACAGAAAAGCGAGGCTAAAGGACAGAAGTTGAAATTGGAAAGGATAAAAGTATGTAAGATTGTCAGTTTGTTGAGTCATGTTAATTTCTGACCAATAAGTTTCAAGAAAGTTAGTTGCCTTGAAGCTTTATCGAATTACAGTTGATAGTCAATAGCAATTCCTAGCAGTTTGACAATTTCTTCACAGGTTAAGACAGAATTGCTTATGTTTATTACAGGCTTCATACTGAATGTCTTTTTACCCACAGCTAGTGCTTGAAACTTTTCAGGGTTGGCTTGCATTTTGTTCGCAGTCAATCTAAATGTTGGACTCTGTTTCGAGTGTGTCACTGAGAGTGTCAAAGTCCGGTGCGGAAAAGGGCAGAGTGTTGTCATCAGCATACTTATATACAGAACCCTATTTAATAAAATAAAAAAATATCATTGATTAAAAGCCGTATATAATCTAGACAGCCGCTGAGGAAATGGACGAAACCAAAGCACTTCATTTGCATGTAGATAACAGGATTGCATGGTAAGATGCTATTGAAGTTTTACAGTTATTGGAAGGTACAGTCGTTTTGTTATCATCTTATATAAATGAATACTATAATTACTGGTATTATTCTGCCAAAATATAATAGCAGAATATTTTGAAATTTTATATTATAACCTGGTATAATATCAGAACAGTGTCCCCGTCTCTTACGAAGTAAAACTGCAGTTTAACGACAAAAAAAATCTATTTTTATATATGATATCACGACCCCTTTCCACTTCCGGTGCATGAATAAGGGGGAGGGTAGCGGTGATCGGCTGAAGCGTAGAAAGGAGACGTTGTAAAGTAAACAGCATGCTCACAAACAAAACAAACACTAATTTGTTTTAAATAGATTTACTTTTTGCTCCGTGGACATCCTTCTACAGTCAGACATGGATTTTATAGAGTCTGCGCAAATACATCGGGCTCTTTATAGATCGGCTCAGTATAGATAATGTTAGCAGCTAAAATTAGGGACGACACCTCAAGGGGTACCGTTTTAAAAATTTGTATAAAATTTACTTTGAATTTATTTGCTTGTTTTTTTTATTTTGTTTTTTTTTTTGTCTGATTCAAAATGTCGAAGAATCGTGAAATCAAGATTGTTCAATGTAATAAGGCCACCCCCATCCCCCCCCCCAAAAAAAAAAAACGCGTTGAAAGAAGGTCTCGTTTAGACGTACGTAGGGGATTCCCTTCTAAACAGAGCATGACTGGAAGTAATATGATCCCATGTGTAGTCTGTGACGCGAATAGCAGGTAGACCTCAAGATGCTTTCACGTTAATTTCTGTGGTAATAGAAAACTATTTACTACTTGCTCCCATGGAATGACATCGCTTTTATGGCTATTGGAAATGCACAATTCAGTACAGGTGGGTGGGGGATGGTACTCTGATTGTGAAGAAATGGCTAAAAAATTATGGTAAAAGTGATGCCCCATTTCTTTCAGTTAAGTATCATGTAACATTTAGCGGTGAGTGTGTGAAAGAATAACTTATAATAAAAAAATGCCATACCTTTTAGTCCACATACTTTGATGCAGTGTACTGCGATATGTAGTCTGTATGTAGTGAAAAAGAAATGTCACTGACACTTATGAATAATCCATTTAGTGGCAAGGAGAAGTGGATTTTGTATAAAACTTGCAGAAACTGAACATGAGCTGTTTTTCTGTATACTGTTTGCAAATACAATGGAGTTTTGTCAGTCCTGAACAACCTTGACAATAGTTCCTAAACAAAAGTCGGAAGGCCTGCACTGGCCATAAGAATAAATGCTGCTATTTCAAGCTACACTTCGCATAGCGTAATAAATGTGGCACCGATGTTTAGCTCAGGCATTCGACTTTTTACGTCTGCGCAAAGTTTGACTTACTACCACACCTTTAAGGAATGCCAGACCATTTTCCCATGCTACTGGTCGACATGGTCATGATCGCGCTCGTTTAATATGCAAGAACAACGCATGAATGGAATACTGCCCCCTTATTGGTCGACTGAAAAATCAGGTTATCAGTAGGCGCAGTACGTCATTTTCGGTCGACGAATGAGGGTGGGGCACTGTGCAGTTATATATATATATATATATATATATATATATATATATATATATATATATATATATATATATATATATATATATAACATTTGATTTTGACTTTGCACTCCCACCACCACAACCCTTTTGATTTTGGCTTTGCACTCCCACCACCACCCGAAAAAAATGGCTTTGCACCTCCCACCTCCCCCGGAAAAATTCCTGCGGATGCCAAGGATCGTTATTTGAATTATGCTTTCTTGTTATGAGCATTGACTCTGTTTTGTCTGGGTTAAAGGTCACTAGCCAATGACGGGACCAGTCATGTAATTTTTTAATGTCCGAATTTAGAATTCGACCAGCCTCATTTATATTTTGAACGATTATATGTAGTATAGTGTCATTAGCGAATAGTCAAAGTGAAAAGTGTATGTCATTTACGATGGCATGTATATATGCTTAAAATAATTGTCCAAGGATAGATCCTTGAGGGACTCCTGCATTAATAGTTTGAAAATCCCAGAATCGGGAATTAAGGACAACTCTTTGCTTTCTTAATGATAAATAATGTTCTAACCACAACAGTAAACTACCTTGAATACCGATCTTCCTAAGTTTAATAAATAATCCGGAATGCCAAACACGATCAAACGCTTTACTTATATATAAAAAAAAAAACTCTAACTCCCTTTCCCACGTCCGGAGCTAAGCAAATTGTTTTATAAATATCTGGCGCAATCAAATTATGTTGAACAATATAATTATGCAAACAAATATGGAAACACTTTTCAAACACCTTGGAAAAAAATACAAAAGGGTGATATAGGGCAATAGTTTAAAACATTTGTTATACATCCTTTTTATATATTAGGACAACATTTGCTAATTTCCAAGAATCTGGAAATCTTGAGATTTTAAGAGAACTTTTAAATGTGCGACACAGTGGATACTTAATTGAACTTGCAATTCTTTTAAGTACTAAATTCTGATTGGGTAATAATAATAGTATTCAAAGAGGTCAGCGTTCACGACCTTTGCCACTCTCTCGTCTTCGTTAAAGGCGTCTAGTTCTATTTTGCTCTTTCGTCGTTCTAAACTGTCTCAATCAACTTTCAAGTCAGATGTGGCCATCATTTTTGTTTTTGGGGAATTTCAGAAGAGTCTGAATAATCTAGGTCTTCATCTAAGAGCGCAATTTATATTCAATACGCCTATAATTTACCATTCTAAATTAACTTAATTAATTCATACTTTTTGAGGTTCCTTTCTTTATCCCCACTCCAACTCTTATAGATGGATGATTAATGAATAAATACATGCGCTAAACACCCATAGCTTGCGCGACTCAATACTAAAAATATTAACCCTGCATATACGAAATAATAACACACGCATGTCATGACTATTTTAATCTTTATTGCTAGTTAGTTGCTTGATACTAACTGCATCCTCATGCACTTGCATGCTTCAGTTCTGTACAGTTGTAATGAGTAGTTAGTATTACTTATGTTAGAACAGCATATGTATATAATTCTTTGCTGCTTGATATTAATCACAACTTTGTGTTACCAACATTTATGACCAAAACCTTGTGCTACTAACTGATGCTGCTTGTACTAACAATGCATTTGCTCATCGTGTATTTCACTACTATACTGTAATCCATACCATTAGCACGTTGCCATTTTAAAACACTTCATGTGCATGCTTTTGGCGTGAAAAGCACCCAACAAATCGTTCCCATGTGTCGTTTTCTTCCACTATAAGTGTCGTGAACCAAATGTTACCTGGGCCTGTCACCTTCAAGTCTATTAAAGATGGCAAACGCTTTAAATTCCGACAAAACACGTCTGCATTGTCCCTTGAATAAAATATATTAAAGCTTGTAACATACCTTATACAGTTTGTGGAATAATTAGCATTGGAATAAATATTAATTTGGCCTGAACTGGTGAATTTTTCAATAAGTATGTGATATGTACAAAAGCTGTACTTTAAGGAAGTAATTTAAAGGTACGAGAAGAGCCCAATTATATCCATCAAGCTTAATCGAAAGCTGCAGTACAATAAAGTAGTATTCATATAGTTTTTTCCATCATAACTTACTCTTACAATTTTCTTAATTTAAAACATGACAAATGCAAACATTACAATGCCAACACTATCAACATAGATAGAGCAAGCCCATTTCTCTCAAAAAGTTTTTTGATCAGTTTATGAACCAGGTTCGAGATGATCTCAGTAAATTTGACGCACGCTTTACATTTCAAATGGATACATAAATTTAAGCATTTTTTATCCCTTAGACGACAAAGTACTAATACAGTTACTAATTAAATCGGCTTTCAACTCAGAAATGGAGGCCGCACCTTATTTGCACTCATTTTATCACTTAATATATTTAGGGAACAACAACAAAAAGTGACTTCCATATATTTCTCACGATTTAAAAATCATTCGTCTTTTCTATTTTTACCTGCGGTCACGCAGTTCTGTGATAACCAAGAGTTGCTATTGTCGTTGATGTTTTTATTGTCGATCTTTGAACTCTATTTTTCAGTGAAGTTTTGATGAAAACTCCATCTATCGGTGGGATTGGATCCACGACTGCAGCACTCACAGCTACCGTTTTCTGACCAACGCTCAAGACCACTAGATTACGGATATTTACAATATACAAGAAATACATTTTGTACTCCTAATGTGACCGAAATATAGTGCACACTTTATGTGCATGCTATACTTGTTCTCAGAAATCACAAGGTACCATACGCAAAGTTGCTTTTTAGACTACGCCACTGACAAGAATTCACTGCTGCTGAGCGTATTCATTACAGAGGAAGTGTTATTTCTAATCGATCAGCGTATGCAGACCCAGTGAACGACTTGATTGGGCCTAAAATGGGTGTCAATTTAGATATGAGGTCGACTGTATGGCCGCCATGCCTGTCGTTTCCATAACCTGTATCGGTATAAAGTCTTTGTATACTGGGTAACCTCAGCAAGTTTTCGAACTCGACTGTGCTTTCTGAAAATAGTGATGCAGACACGAGCAAAACACTAGTTATTTCTGTTGTTCCTCTGGCAATCACCTTCCATTTAATTCTGTAGTTATTCGCTAATACAAGTTTAATCGGTCTCTCTTCGAATCCTTGAATATTCACAATTGTTTCTGGTGCGAAATGGTTCCCATAGATGCTGATCACATGTACTGGTATTTGATTTTCATTGGTTCTGCTCACGCACGAGTACAAGTCTTCAACTGTTCCCGAATAAAATGCCATCATGGCTATTTGGTTATTCTTCTGTATTGTGCAACCTTCTGCTTTCGGGAGGCAATTTTGATACTGATAACCGCTGCCCCTGCAAACACAATATCCAAGAATGCACTTCGAGCGAAAACGAGGGTCGCTATAACTGTGACATGTTTTAAGACACCGTGGTTTGTCATCTGCATGTTCGTGAATGATGCCTTGTGACACATTTGAAGACTGTGGAGTTGAGGGTTTTTCCTGTCTCAAAGAAGTCAGCATCTTTCGTTTTTCAGTGTATTTATTCTCTGCATGTTCTCCTAATATCCCAGAGAAAAATAGAGTGAGAATTAGAGACGTCAGAAATATTGCTGTCACTATAAGCAGAATTATTCCCTTGGCATAGATGAACGATTTCTTGCCGTTGTGAAGGGGACCAAAACTATTGAGACTGCTTCTTGGAGTTGCCATGGAGATGGAGCGGATGTGTGAGGGCAGCGGTCCGGCTGCGACTGTATATATAACAGTGCCACTTTCTTTCCAGAAAACCTGGAGGGAAGTATAGTCTTCGATTCGACTGCATGTCCATTTTTCATAAATGACGCGCTTTAATTTCGAGAGGAAATTCTCCCTGGACGCCATGACGTGTACGGTTCAAACGCTATATCAATTTTAAAAGTCCAACTTTTAATCAGGAAAGGTTAATTTCATGTAAAGTCCGAAGTAATGATTTCCTCACTAAGAACAAAATAAAACAGTGAGCAATCCAATAATATATTTCGGCCTTGTGTATTTGTCTGATGCAGTTTGCTACTCGATCAAATTATTAGAATCTCGCTTTGCTCATGGTACACATGTGAAATGAAAGCCAACATATGTATAGCTCTCTTTAAATACACTCACAGAGGAGAGACACAATTATATTTCCGCGTGCCACATGACATTTGTAACCTAAAAGTTTATACAAATGTATGCATACTGTATAGTAGAGTGTATCGAATACCACCTGCTTATTTCTGAAACCTTAATAGAAGTTCAGTGTTGTTAACATTTTCATCTGCCGGTGTATTACTTAAATAAAAAAAACGCTCCGGATAATTTACCGTTTCATCACAATGTCAGTCCATACAATCTTGCTGACGAATTAGCGCAACTGGATCTCATGAACTTTGTTGTATTCAAGCGAGATCAGTCAGGTGTGAAGCAACATGTTGGTAGCGATTGTACCACACCTGTTGTCGTATTCTAACGCTTGCCATATGTAGTTTTCAACACCTTCATTTTTTTCTGCATCGAATAACACAATTCTTCGCTGATTCAGAAGCTTCTTTCCCTTTGCCTATCTCATTGTGCCCCCCCCCCTCTCGTCTGCCATGTGGTAGTCTTTTCAAATTGGACCGAAGCTACATGCGTGTGGCGTCAAAATTTATAAATTTTTCAAACTTTATTCTCAAGTATTACAGTACAATAAAAACACTCATTTTATTTGTCATTATTTTTACATCTCATAGTCAACAACTTTCAAACATCATACAAAGCATGCACATAGATGAAAATTAAATAAAGGAAACGTGCAATTAGTGCATATTAAACTATATGATGATACACCAAGCTACACGTGCATATTCGTACCAGAGTGTATACATTTGCAGAACAATTATATTTAGATATTAATATTCAATAATCCAAAATAGCAAAAAGCTATTTATTTTTTATGGAGATGGTTAATTGCTTTGAATTTTGAGAAGTGGTGACACTGTAAATACTGGGCCTTCTTTCCCAGTAATATTTCTATTTCTATGCATTCCTAAAATCCCTTTTTTCATAAAGAAAAATAAAAATGTACTTTAATGAAGAGCTGGGATGTAGCTATGCGTATTCAAAGGTTCATGTGTGTGCGCGTTGATGCTAAATTTGACTTGGGAATCATGCTTTTTTAAATCATCGTCACATCTAATTCATATGCACTACGATCAAATCACATGATGTTTCTCAACTATTACATAATCTATACGTTCTTTTCATGGCAAGGTAAAGACATTGAGGGTCGTGTGATGAAATTCTCATCTCAATCAGGAAAGAAAACCTTCAATTTAGTGTCAGTTTATTTTCTTAAAAATATTGCATCTCGAAAGTATATCATTCACAGCCGTTTTGTACAATATGCTTTCTTTTAGTTATTGAAGAATGAGCATGCTTGCAGTATGAAATTATTATGACAAAAATAATTTTTAATATTTTTCGTTCAATATTACTAATTACACCTTAGCCCTAGATCTTATTAATCTTTTCAATTTATTACTCTTTTTACCACACTAATAAATCTAAGAATGATTCTCATACAGACCCTTTTAATGCAGGTAATATTGTGAAACTTATCTCCATTTCATGGGATGGATAGGCACTTTTTTTTATACGTAGCTATACTATATGGGGTCCTTTACTGATATACCGTATATACTCGCGTATAAGCCGATGCCAACTGCAAACTGCATGGACCCATATCTGCTGTCGCATAATGCGCCGGCAGATCTGGGTGTATGCAGTTTGCAAGGAATATTCAGTAGAACAAACAACATAGACCCTGATCTGCCGGCGCATTATGTTGTTTGAATTTGGAATTGGTTTATACGCGAGTATAGACGGTTATTCCCTTCAGATTACAATGTATTTAATATTTTGATTTTGAAGGATGAAGGGAATTTTATTAAATTTGACAGAAATGCGACTAAAAAAAAACAAAAAAAAAAAACAACAACAAGAACAACAAACGTTCATTGTATTTCCAAATCAATCTAAATGGGGTGTACTCCATGATCTAAACTTTTGTTGCGCTTTTAATGTTAGGTTCCACGCTGTCTACAAATCTCTGGATTGCTTTATATTTTTAAAGGAATGAAAAGGTGAGCACTAGTAGGCATCTTAATACTTTTTTAAAATTTGAACATGGATTTTTAGTTCTTGCAGAAACTTATTAAAATCGGTGAGAGGAAAAGTATGTATTACTTGATAAGAACTGATGTGAGTTAGTTTTTCTTCTTAAAAAAAGTTTTCCAAGCACTTACTCTTGGCAAATTGAGAAGAACTATAACGGATCTAATAGATTTTTATATTATTTATTTTACATAAACTCATACACCTAATAAATTTTATATTGGAGACTCTTACCGTATATACTCGCGTATAATTCAGGTCCAAATGCAAACAATATAGACCCTGATCTGCCATTGCATAATGCTCCGGTAGATCAGGGTCTATGTTGTTCTACTCATTAGTCCTTAGAAACTGCATAGACCCGGATCTGCCGGCGCATTTTGCGACGGCAGATCTGGGTCTATGCAGTTTGCAGATGGTATTGTTTTATACGCGAGTATATATGGCATCTTATTGATGTTGTGAATGATATTTTTTCTTCTACGAGACATCCCTTATAAAATAAAAAGAAAATAATCTCTTTGTTGAACCGTCTGCACTATCACAGATGATCTTATCAAAATATACTGAAAATATGAGCGATGTCGGCCCTGAATCAATCTTTACCATCAAATCAAACCCGCAATGTTTTAATAAAAGGAGAAATTCCGTACATGTATACAGAAGGTACACATCCGACAGTCATTTACGTCTAAATCTTGAAATTTTTTCAAAGGAATAAAACCATTAACATCCATTAATTATTTTGTTTTGCGAAAGAGGGTTATAGAGCGAACGAGAGAGAGAGAGAGAGAGAGAGAGAGAGAGAGAGAGAGAGAGAGACTGGTGTCAGAGCTTAAACTCACTCATTAATACTTTGAGGTGATCTCCACAAGCCTACCACACAACAAATGACTTGTTTTATCGATTGCTATAAAATAGCGGATCAAAACTGCTTTACTCCTAGGACAATACATTACAATGCATTAAAACAAATTTATCCCATCGCCGACAGCAACATATAGTCTTTAATTATCACAGAAATTAACATTTGACAGCTAATAGCCATTCCGGACCACCTCGGCTATTTCGACGAAACAGAAACATGCCTCATATGCATGTCGGCGTAGTAATTTGCAGAAAAATCATACACTTTGTTCACCGAATATTCTTCCCAGAAAAAAGAAACCGCAATCTATTCGGACAACTTCGGATATTTCTGCCATGTGATTAAAAATACATTCGCAACTTCTTGGTCAATCCTATGCCAAGATGGTCCGAATGCAGAAAATAGTTTCATGGCTAGTCGGAATGCTTTTGAGTGGCAGCTATCGGCATACATTCGAGCTATGATCCGTAGGATTGACAGAGAAATTTCGAATGAGCTAATAGAAACAACTGGTCGAATTGTTTTAAGAAATAAGAGTCGCTCAGACAAGAAAACCAGCGGAGGTAGATATATACTACTTAGGTGTATTTCGTGCACTACATCGTTTTCGTGGATACCTGCTTGTAGTAAAATTACGAGAAAAAACTTGTTTCCAATCGGATAATCGGACACATGTCCGATTAGGGGAAGGTTTTTGCCTCCAGTGTTGCTATAGGCAAAGTTTTGTGAAAACGATTTAGCGCAACAAAAACACAAGTATAGCATCTATTTTTCTCAGCAAGTTTCTTGTCTTTTTCTTTCTTTGTTTTCAAACACTTTGGTCAATTGTTTTAATTGGCTGAGATTTAAAGCTGATGCAGAAAATCCACAACTGATCCAAATGTCCATAATGTAGGAGGGTGAGATTACGGCACTGATCCAAATGCCCAAAACGTAAGATGGTGAGATTACGACACTGATCCAAATGCCCAAAACGTAAGATGGTGAGATTACGACACTGATCCAAATGCCCATAACGTAGGATGGTGAGATTACGACACTGATCCAAATGCCCATAACGTAGGATGGTGAGATTACGACAGAAGGCTAAACTGCGTACACACGTTTTAATTGCATTGCTCGGCGCAGTGTTGCACAACTGACTAGTGGCAAGTTTCCTTTTTAAAAGGAAGCGGTCGTGAAGTTAAAATGTCAGTGACTGACACAATTAGGAAAAGTGAACATAATACGAGAATTTAAGCATCACATAAAGTTAAACATTAGCAGTAATTTCGAAGCATATTAGCCTGTGCTACTTATATAACAATACATTCTACTTTAATATTGATTCTAGTATTTTCTTTTATTCAAATATGTATGAACAATACAGTGCAATTCATTTAATACTGATTTAAAACCCATCTTGTCTTCCAATATCACTGCTACGTGAACATACTAATATACAAGTTAGGACCGCAGTCAGTAAATCGGAACTCCCTCTGCTATTTCAATGAAACAAGAATATGGCTCAGATGCATGTTGGCGCATTAATTTTTCGAAATATCATACATTTTGTTCGCCGGAAATTTCTTCGCAAAAAAGAAACAATCAATCTATTCGGACTACCTCGGCTATTTCTACGATTGGATTGCCTGTATAATTGACCGATAATTTGCGAATGAAAAAATAGTTCAATGCCTTCGCAACTTCTCGATCTATCCTAGTTACGTAAAAAACCGAGATGATCCGAAAGGCACTAAAGGCATACATTCTAGGTATGATCCGTAGGAATTTTTTCTTCTTTTTCAGTTTAAACACACACACACACACACACACACACACACACACACACATATATATATATATATATATATATATATATATATATATATATATATATATATATATATATATATATATATACAATATAGAAGGTAAAGGATTAGAACGAAAGCGAATGGCTTCTAATGTTCTCCTTTTACTATACAAAAATTGTAAATATATATGGATATATGGCGGGATTGATTTCGAAGTTTCGAATGGTGGTCAGTGTCATTCGTACCCAGCTACTGACTAATCGGATCTCACTTCTTGTTAATAAACTGGCTGCTCGGTTTTAAAGGTCAGCTAGTGTAACCAGTAGAAGTTGGCTTGCGTGTGTGTTAACTGGGAGTCTTGAGGTTACATCGAATACGTTTTAAATCGTTGTGAGATGTGTATTTGTCCAATGTAGGAATTCAAATCTATTCAGTGAGTATCCATAAAGATGACAAAATATGGACGTATTCTAGAACTCAGTTTTCCAGCGGAAGTTCTGGATCGAACCAAAGTGGTCACCTAAAACATATTCTACATTCCTACATGTAACTGACCACATGCCATTGGAGATTATGATTCAGCTATGAAAAGTTTCACTACAGTAGGACAATTTTTGTTAAACATTGTATATAGCCAGTTGCTTTCTCGTTTGTATATATCTCTGGTAGAGTAACGCCAGTGGATTTGACACCCTTCTAATAGACATGGCCCCTTCTATAAATATGTGATAAGAGATTAAAAGGGTCATGTAATAAAAGGGTCTAACATCCACTGTCTCTCATGAAGTAGAAAAAGAAAAGAAAACACAACGCCCCATTCATACACGGAGACGTGAGAAAAGAAGTAAATCATACAAGGGTCTTATTGAGAAAAATTTAAGACATGGAAGTCAAATAACAAACTGTAATAAATATAGAATTTAAAGAAACTATGTCAAATGTCATTCTTACAGAAGTTATGTTCAATCGAGTTTTGAACACAAACTTTTCATTACCAAAGGAAAAACTCGATTTTAAAAACTCAAATGTAATTTTATTAGAGTTACCAGGGTCAGTATAATACATTATTATATTGACCCTGGAGTTACCAACTGTATTTCTCGCATACTGTTAACCAAATTATGTTGTTGAATGAAAATAACAGTGACAGAAGTAGGATTTTTGTTACCAGAAATGTTGGAAAATAATTTCTAAATTAATTTGTTTCCGAATTATTGAAATTATTTACAAATAAAACTAACGCATATGAACATTATTCTTTTTAAATTATCCTCAAATTACACATTTTCGCTGGTTTCCACCATCGTTTGAGCTGATCGAAGCCATTTTTAGTCGGAAAAGCTTTATTCTTTTACATGTTTAATGTTTGAAAGTTTTCAAAGTCCTCTAAGAGAAGAGTTGTACAACTGAAAGATTGAAATGATGTCATCTTCTAATTTTGGAAGCGCTCAAGTGCGAACCTCCTTCATGTTTCTTCAAAATATGCCCTCACTGAGACATATGTGTTTTAAAAATCTATCTCTAGTTATCATCAAACCATAATTGTAAAATAGATCGATAAAAGGGGCATATTTAAATCAAACTAGCCAGAAAATATTGCATTACGATGAAGGTCCTTATTTCTTAAAATTGTACAAATGAAGTTCAAGTCCCTTCGGTCACATTTAGTTTCGTCTCTTACAATATATTTGCAGGTAACAGATACATCCTGGTTTTCACGGACTATTTGACAAAATGGTTAGAAGCTGAGGGAATTCCTGATAAATCTGCAATTACAGTGCTCGATGTGTTGAAAAAATTCATTTTACACCCACGGCGTCCCAAAAAATTTACTCATTACAGACCAGGGAAGAGAATTCTGTTTTGCACCAAAATGGGAATTGATCACCGAATTGCGTCCCCTTATCATCCACAGACTGGAGGTCAAACGGAAAGATACAACAAAACCTTGTGTGGTATGATCGCGTTGTATGTAAATGACCAATCCAATAACTAAAATAAGCTATTGCCACCTATTTTGTTTGTCTATAGAACAAACATGCCTCTACAAAGAAAACGCCGTTTTTCCTTGTTTATGACAGACAGGCGTCATTACTTATTGAGCGTGATATATCTACAGTATCTGAGAACGAGTCGGACTGTCGGACGATGTGGCTTTCAAGTGAAGATGCGACGCTTTCATGCAGTTATCATTTGACAGGCAAACTGCTTCAGACAATATCAAGTCTGCCCAAGCAAAACAGAAGAAATACCATGATGCAAAGATAATAAAGAGTGAGGTCATCATGGTTGGCGACAAAGTGTTATTACACAATTCAAGAAAAGCACACGGACGGTGGGGGTGGGGGTGGGGTGGGGCGAGTTGACGGCGAATCGAGACTGGACCGTTAACAATAACCTTCATAAGAAACAAGGGAACATTCACTTTGCAAGGTATAAAGACCTCAATACATGGGAATAGGTTAAAACTATATAAACAGAAAAGAAGCGATGGTGACCAGAACATATCTTCTAAGACATATCAGCCGAGAGCATTCCAGAAAACAAAGGTTGAACAAGAACCTGAAAATATGGTTGAACAAGACCATATAGTATATGTAGGCAGTACAAGTGCACCCAGTACAATTAAGTTTCGATGGAATACCGTTTTTAAACGTCTGGAATCTCAAGCAATGAACAAATATATCAAGCAGTCAAAGATGAATGAAGGCGGTACTTGGGGGCAGAATTCGCTACAGTTACAGACACATCAGTGTACGTGTTTTGTGAACAGGGAGAGGTTGGCGGAAAGACTACACATGAATGGGTACCGTATAACCCATTGGGTACCGGTCACGAGTTCGAATCTGCAATCTTCATTGAAAATTTGCACGATCATTTTGAGCCCAGTGGTGTACTGGCCATTGGGCATACCGGGACAAATCCCGGTGGGCGCCGCAAAAAAATCCGTTTTTTCCGGTGTTTTACTGGTGTGAGCAAAACCCCGGGCCTGTCCCGGCAGATAATTCCAGGGCCGAGTTGCTTACCCAGTACACTCCTGTTTGAGCCAGTACTAGATGTCCAGGAAATCGTGTATTCTCGTACACCTTACATAGTCATAAAGGATTTTGCTCCCTTAAAATTTAAAAAATATTTTTCAGAGCAGTCATTATCATCTTGTCTAGCAAACAATAAAAAATCACGCAGACATGATAAAAGAACTTGAGGGAAAAGAAACCATTTATGTTAAGCAATTCACAGACAGAGTGTATAACATTCCATGCCTTTCGAATGTATCCGGACAGATTGATCCAAATGTGTTTAATCCAGGAGTGTACTGGGTAAGCAACTCGGCCCTGGACTTATCTGCCGTGACAGGCCCGCGGTTTTGCTCACATCAGTAAAACACCGGGAAAAACGGATTTTTTTGCGGCGGCCCACCGGGATTTGTCCCGGTATGCCCAATGGCCAGTACACCACTGGTTTAATCTGTTATGTGACTGGGAGGAGTTTGGAGGAGAAATGAAGGGACAAAAAAGGAAAAAAAAATCGAGTAGACATTGCTCATGTTCAAATGAATACCTTTGAAAAAGAAACAATCGTACATGCTTAAGTAACGAAATATTAATATAGTTGCTGGAGTACAAGCTGATTAGAGTAATTTGTAAAATGCTTACATTACACTGTTAGTTTCATAAAAAATACAGACTGTGTTCAATTTGTTATGATGTCCTTATTGTAGAAGGATTATGGAAATAAACCCTTTAAATATATTTAAAGTGTTCTGTGAATATTTTAAGAGTTTATCTCGTAGATCTCTATACAATACGTAATATATATTGTATATATTGCATTGCTTTCACAAGATATTGAATGATGCTAATGATGTATGGACGGTGAAATTCGGGGACGATTTCGGAAATCGAGCCCACGACCATTCGATCTGAAGGTGAGCATGTAACCACTAGAACACGGTAAACCCTCCAGTGAATTACAATGCTGTATTAGGATGCAGGGTGTAAATACCCCGTCCATTAACCTTGCACAGTTAGTTATAACACGGTTATGTGATCTTAAAAAAAAAAAAAAAAAAAAAAAAAAAAAAAAAATTCTGAAGTGCTAATGTAGTCTTGAAGGGTTATTTTAACATGTCTCTTTTTTAAATGAACCTATTTTTGTAAAATAAAAAAATATTGATTGATAAAATCTATTTTAATCTACATGCATTTAAATGGCGATCATTTGGTTCAAATTGACAATAAAAATGAATAAATTAACGCTATCGTTATTCGTAAAAATCATGAAATTACTCCTAAGTCAGAGATCAATCATTTATTGGACTTGGGGCTCAGTCGTGAAATTACTCCTAAGTCAGAGATCAATCATTTATTGGACTTGGGGCTCGATCATTTATTTACTCTGAAGTCAGGGCTCGATCTTTTGTTTTACTTTAAAACTGCAACTCTATCATTTATTTACTTTTTCTAGAACAACCCCCCCCCCCCCCCCCTCCGAAGATTCACTGCTCATCCCTTGACACATGTATTTATTTACTGTACAATACAGACATTTAATAGGCATGACTTGACCTAGCAGAGATTAGAATTTCATGTCGGTAAAAAGTTACATGCACTGAACAGTCCAACAAGCCTATTTGGTATTTGTTGCAGGTATCAACGAGTCGACAAAGGCGACGAGTTATTTCCACAAACTAGTTTAATTGTTCAATAACACGGTGCCTAACGTGCAACGGACACCGTTTTTCACCAAATTTGTAAAACTCAGAAAACTTTGAAAATATACTTTTTTTAAACTGAAAAACTCGAATGCAAAGGAACTTTCATATATCTTAGCTTTACACGTGTGTAATTGCAGTTCAATACAAGAAGAAACAAGCTAGTGTCGGTCAACACAAAATTTACAACACGTGACATAGCCTCCGCTCTCGCTGAAATTTGTGTTGGGCATAACGGACAGTATTCGTCAGTGTATCTGAGTAAAGTTTCGCACATATAAAACTTAGATATGTAAAAGTTACGTGACATTCGAGTTTTTCCGTTTTAATGTGTTCTATTCTGGCATTTCTGAGTTTAAACATTTGGTCACAAACGGTGTCCGTTACATGTTAGGCACCATGAATAAGGTTCTTGCAATTTTTTCAAACTGTATTTCTTTTACAACGATCACGAAACAAACAAGTTCTAGCAACTTGTATTAATCACTTTCGTTGGTGGGTTTTGAGGTGTATGTGTGGTCCTTATTGTAGAAGAAAACCGGGGTACCGAGAGAAACCCCACATGTCCGATTTGGCGACCACGCTACCATACTTCCCCGTTCGAGGATCGAATCCTGATCGCATTGGTTGGAAGCGAGCGCTCTACTCCTACGCTAATCGGACAGTCAACGTCTTGAAATTGTATCAATAACAGACAAGCCAGATTTTCCACAAGCGTAAAATGGCTGCGGAAGAGAGATATAATAAAATAACAAATGTTTAAATGTGGAAAAACACATGTAAGATTTATTGAAACATTAGGGATGATCCAATGTATAAAGCGTTCCCTCTCTTTACCCTTTATAACTCCCTAATGGATATGGTAGAAGTTTAGCAGGATTGTCCACACAGTGCAGTTAAGAATACATGGGAATACGATCAGGAAATTGTGTGCATTGTTAACAATTTCAACATCTCGTGAATGAGTGAAACTGAGTACCAATTAAAATACTCTACGGTACTCATGACAAATTACAGGGTTGTACTGACTATACGGTACTCATGACAAATGACAGGGTTGTACTGACTATACTGTACACATGACATATGACAGGGTTGTACTGACTATACGGTACTCATGACAAATGACAGGGTTGTATTGACTATACGGTACTCATGACAAATGACAGGGTTGTACTGACTATACGGTACTCATGACATATGACAGGGTTGTACTGACTATACGGTACTCATGACAAATGACAGGGTTGTACTGACTATACGGTACTAATAACAAATGACTGTTTTACTGTGAACATTAGTCATATCATATGCGTATGTTGTGTGTGTGCATTGTGTGAAAAAAAAAACGTTATGATAGCAATCATAGCATAGGCATTCTGAATAAACATTGATACGAATATTAAACCTGTTAGTTTTACACTGTTGAAAATATAAGTGGTATTTCAAGGTCATAATCAAAAGTTTTATCAAAGTTTTCCCGTTTGCTTAGCTTGCTTCCTGGGTAAATAGTTAAAACAATAAACATTCAATTGTGATATTTTTAATTCACTGGCATAATTTTATTATAATCGCTCAAGCATCTGTGTTCGGTAATTACGGGACATAAAAATCATTACTTGAATCATGAATGGCAGATTAATCGAATTTTTTTAATGGAAAATAATTACTACAGATCATGGAGACTGGTGCCAGTTTACCGTATGCTAAACTTGGCTGTTTTCAGTCGATTTAGTTCCTTTGAACCCAATACAGCTCAACACATTAGGTGGTGCCCGGTTGTAATGAAACCGCAGTAAAAACTTCTAGCTGTTATGAATGGTTGTAATCAATTGAATATGTCCTAGCATTCTTTGTAATCAGTAGATGTATTCTACATTTGTTTTATATTTTGTAACGTACTTGTAGATGTTTACAGCAACAAAAAAAAAAACAAAAAAAAAAAAAAACAAAAAAAAAAAAACCAAATAGAATTTCAATCATGATAAAACTACTGAACAACAGAATGGAATAGCAGTAAATCATTTCCCCATGTGCAGAATTTAAAACCATTTAAGACTCAAATGTTATCGTAGCTGAATAATTGTAATTAACTTTCCAAAATAGGAAATTATCAAATACTTCATGTACAATATTTTATAAATTTGGAAGATGCAGAATATATGTCTCCATTACAAATTAAGTAAAGAAGCCTGAAATGAAAGGGCACCCAATTTCAAAAGAAAAATCGAGTCCATGATACAATACTAAGAGATAATTTTACAGTATCTTGTTAAGTACTGAATTTCATCGGACGAGTACCTAGCAAAGAACCATAGTGGACAAGTAAAAATTAAGTTGCTCGTTGCGTCAATTAGGAAAACATCGATACTGTGTATTTTTTTCTCAAATGGAACAAATGACTAATCATTTATGACACAATTTAACAATAAACCCACCACCAGACTGATGAAATGTATTTACAGTGTATGAAACTACTAGATAATTTTTTAAGGTGTTTTTTTCCAGGAACAGATATTTATGCAAAAAATGAAACACTTTAAGGTTAAAAGCCTCAATTTCGTAACACCCTTAATCCCAATGAAAAAGCCACGCAAAAAGTCTCAATTTCGTAAAACTTTTAATCCTAATGAAAAAGTCACGCAAAAAGGACCTTCAGAATGTAGTTCGTGTTCGTGCAGTTATTAGCAGAAAATTCAAGGAATGTAAATAACTATTGTAACCCTTTTCCCCCCAAAGAATTAATAACAATATATTTTTGATATCATTACATTCTAAGTATATCAAAGTCTTTATAATATATCAAGTACTAAACGGAGATGAAAGTTTGATTCATGTTCCGATACGTTTAGTCTTTGATTCCTGTTAGATTGAATAGGTCGGTGTAGTTAGTTGTTAGAACCAAATGCAAATCTTTTTTTTTAAGTATAGTCTTACTGTCGTTTTAAAGGAACATGTTCAGGTTTGGTGAAAATTTACAGGCTATATTTGTATAATTATTCATTAAATTATGATAAACACAAGATCTGCATCTAAATTAGTCAAATAGACATGTTTTAACAATAATAGCTCATTATGAAATAAGCATGTTCTATCCTAGCCAAGTGCATAGCCTAAGATAGGCTTAGAGGCTCCCGGATGTAAATCGTATTTTCAATAGTTAAGCCTCTTACAGACCTAATTGATTAACTAACATCACATTGTATACAAACTATACAAAATACGTGTCAGTCACTATAATCCTAACTTGTCCCTTTAAGAGACATATTACGCTACATGGACACTATAATGCATTATTTAATTCATTGGATACGTAATTTTAAAAATAAAAACTTGTGCATCTTGGGGTCACTTTTCAACCGGGGATCAATATTCAATTTTCGGAGGGTCTATTATACAATGGGTTTCTCTGAAAGGGGCCATTTTTCAAATGTGTCCCGAGGACGTTGAATCGCCTTCACGGACGCATTTTCAACGGGGAACGCGATTCTTTTACTTACACCGGCCCTCAGTGAGCAAACAGACATGAGTATTTTGAAATCGCTAGGGCTGAAAATATACACACCCTTTAACCCTGTACGCGCCAAAGAAAGCCATTTACATTTTCACTGATATATAATGCATAGATATTTTCGTACACGCAATTCCGTGACAATGTTCATGCGCGTATGTATGTATGTATGTATGTATGTATGTATGTATGTATGTATGTATGTATGTATGTATGTATGTATGTATGTATGTATGTATGTATGTATGTATGTATGTATGTATGTATGCATTTATTTCATTTTCAGATCAGGCTACGCCTGCTACCGTAAGTAACAGTAGACTGTACTACCTGGATCTGTTGATCCAGAGCGGACAGCTACAACTGGCTTCTTCTGGAAAGTCCTTTCTGGTGAGTCAGGCGCACCCCCCCCCCCCCCGCCCCCCCCCCCACCCCCCCGTTGTGAAGGCAGATGGCAAGCGCTGTGTGGACAACGCGAGGCATCAGCTCAGGTACAGTATGACCTGATAGGCATCCGCTGCATCCAGACTTGTCTCCAGACGTATCGACATTGTCACTGGATTCAGACAGGCCTGGACCAGAGAGAGTGGGTGACTCTACACAACTTTCTCTCATTTAAATCCAACTCCCGAGCAAGTCACGACATTATCCCCTTCCCCTCACAAGATACATCCAAATCATGTGATACTGGGCAGCTGTAGCTGCAGACCTGCACACAGGCAGTTCAGGGCACAGGGTCGCTTATCACTGGACCGAAGCAGCAGTGGAACTAGTGGGCGACTGAGCGGCCATATTTAGGATCATACTGCTCACCTCCGTAACACGAGGAAGGTGAGCAGTGTGATCCTGAAATATTGCTTGCTTCACCTTAACCCTGGTCAGCAGCATACCTCAGTTGATTGGGATCCAACCTTAGCGGTCGAAAATGACACAAGAAGACAAAATTGACCCCACTCAGTATCGGTGCCTGGAATGTACGCACACTAATGGACATAACATCAGTAGATAGACCAGAGAGAAGAACAGCTCAAGTTGGTAGAGAACTGGGCAGATTCAACATACAGATAGCGGCTTTCAGTGAAACTCGACTAGCTGAGGAAGGACAACTGACTGTAATAGGAGCCGACTACGCCTTCTTCTGGAGTGGCCGAAGTAAAGAAGAGTGACGTGAAGCTGGTTTTGAGTTTGCCATCAAATCACAGCTAATCAACAAGCTCACAAATTTCACAAAGGGCATGAATGACAGACTCACGCAAATGAGACTCCCACTGTCTGTAAAAAGACATGCAACTATCATCAACGCCTATGCACCCACCATGACCAACCCAGACGAGATCAAGGACAAACTGTATGAAGACCTGTAGTCCCTTATTGCAGAAGTGCCTAAGGCAGACAAGTTCACCATCCTTGGTGATTTCAATGCTAGAGTTGGCGCAGATCACCAGACATGACCTAGCGTCAGTGGCAAAGATGGCTTTGGCAAATGCAACAACAACGGACTCCTCCTACTAAGGAAATGCGCTGAACACGATTTCCTAATCATCAACACAGACTTTCCAAACCGCAACATGACTTCTTGGATGCACTCGCGCTCCAAGCACTGTCATCTCACTGACTAATACGTAATCAGGCGAAGAGACAGGCTGGATGTTCGAGTGACGAAGGCCATGAGAAGTGCAGAATGCTGGACTGGCTATAGGCTCATAGTCTCCAAATTCAATATCCAGATTTTTCCTAGCAGACGACCACAATGCAAAGAGGCGCCCCAAAAGCTCAATGTCTCCAATTGAAACCGGACAATGTGAAACATGCGTTTGTTGAAGAATTGTGCATCCAACTAGTAACAATTCTGCGAGAACGTCGAGAAAAACTGGGCATCCTTCTGAGACTTTGTATGCTCGGCTTCATCCAAAACCCTCAGTAACACCACACATAAACATCAAGATTGGTTTGATGAGAACGATGCTGACATATGGAGACTACTGAAAGAGATGCATCGGATCCAAAAGGATGCTTAGAAGACAGCACCTCATAATCTAAGAAGGCAGCCTTTAAACACACGAAGAGGACTGTCCAATGCAAGCTTTAACGGTTTTCAAGACGCATGATTGAGCAACAAGGCTGATGAGATTTAGTGATACGCCGACAGGAATGACATGAAGATCTTCTTTGATGACCTGAAGACAATCTACGGGTCACAGTCATCAGGAACATCTCCAATACTGAGTGCTGACGGCACCACACTGCTCAGTGACAGAGAAAAATACTATAAAGATGGGCAGAACACTTCAACAACATCCTCAATCATCTATCAGCGAGAAGGTAATTGATCGACTGCCCCAAGAGAAAAATACTATAAAGATGGGCAGAACACTTCAACAACATCCTCAATCATCTATCAGGGAGGAGGCAATTGATGGACTGCCCCAAGCGGAAATCAACATGTCACTTGCTTATCCTCCAACACTGGCTGAAACCGTGAAAGCAATTGACCCGCTGTCAAATTGCTAAGCACCTGGAGCAGATGCTATGCTACACCAGCAGAAGTCTACAAAGCCGGAGGCTTGAACAGGGCTCAGAAACTGACAACTCTTCCCGTCAATGTGAACAAAAGGAGAACAAGGATGCACCCATCGTCGACTTGTACAAGAGGAATGGCAACAAAAAATCATGCGACAAGAATCGGGACATTTCCTTGCTGTCAATAGCCGGCAAAATCCTTGCCAGATTTCTGCTGAGTTGCTTTGTGCATCACAATGATCAAGGGCTCCTGCCTGAGAGTCAGTGTGGCTTCAGGAAAGGGAGAGAAACCATACATATATGGTGTTTGCAGCTCGTCAACTCCAAGAGAAATGCCAGGAACAGAACTCCAACCTGTACACGACATTCATCGACCTGACAAAAGTCTATGACACAGTAGTCGTGAGGGCCTCTGGAAGATCATGGAAAAATTTGGTTGCCCAGAGAAATTCATTATAATGGTTCGGCAATTCCACGATGGCATACTCGCTTGCGTCGTGGACGACAGTGAGTCATCTGAACCATTCCCAGTCACCAATGGAGTCAATCTGTATATATACAGATTTTGCTAAATAATTTCATTCTTGTTCGAAAATTCCTGTTCTAAAGATCAGTCTTAATTTACAGTTGTGTTGTTGAAATCAAATATAATTTGAGAGGAATTATTTAATTAAAATATTCATTGGAATTACTAAGTGCTCATTGACTTTTCGACTAATACATGATTTTGGGATTTATGGGAACTCATTCAAATACATTCTGGATTACATCTTTGTGGTACATCACGACATTCAAGGCTATTTGAATTAATTTGGTACATTCTATTATTTTTGGACTTGTGATTAGGACATTTAGGATTATTTGGAATTTAACACAAATTGTAAGTGTCTTTTGAATTTTCACTTTATTTGTCTGGAAATAAATTGCTTGTTGATTGTACTTGATTTTATTGGTTTCGCTTTCTTTCTATTACATATTTTAAGACCTAGAGTCGTAACAATATGCACGTACGAATGTGAATGTGTAAGTATATATCTTTAGTGTTGATTGAATTTTTGTACCTGCGATAAATTTGTTTTACTTTATGTATCAAACGAGCCACCATCAATTTTCTATAACAAATGTTTGTGTATATACTTGTTGATAGCCAATCGGCTAAATTCAAATAAAGATCACCATCTTATAATTAAAATATTTGAAACATTATGAGTCATATATAAAATAGAATACCTTTCCAAATCATGCTCAAAATGGCTGACAATCAGGGCCGGATTAAGGTTAAGAGGGGCCTAAGGTTAAGGCCGCACTACCGTCGCTCAGCTGTTACTTCAATATGGAATGGAGTTCCTAAAGGAGGGCCTACAGAATACGAGGTCCTAAAACTCCAAAATCAATGTGTGATTTTGACGTATATGGCCTACATCACGCATCCATGTTTAAAGACGGTGAAATGTCCCGTGCTTAAATTGTGATGTACGCGTTGATCATCCTAAACAGTGAAATTCACCAACAGCAAATGTGGTGAACGACGACATCATTATCCGTGTAATACGATTGCCAAAGTGCAGTTACCAGTAAGTACATATTAGTTAGATGTCGGTGCTTGCTTTTAGTGTCAAAGAATGTATTTTTTTATAGCTGACACTAAAAAATGAAGTTTTTCATAGGTCTACTGATTTCAGTTTAGGATGTACAGTACTGATTTATGACCTCATCTAAGGGTATCTCTTTTTCAGGTATCAGTGCACACTACGATTGTAGTACCGGAATTATTTGTCGCACGTATAATGCCAGTTGTTATCCGCTTGTTTTTGTCTTTTTCTGACGTGAGTGGCAGACTCATGCGCTAAAAAAAGGCGCGGAGAGCAGAGGCCTTTGCCACAGTAAGAAAATGGAAAAATATGAAGAAAAAAATGAAACAATTAAAAAAAAAATTATGTACAGAGATATATAAATTAATCATTATACATCTCCATAGGATTATTATTTTTTTTTATATCTCTTTATCGCATTTAATTTTTTTTCTCTCAGATATTCTGAGTTTTTTTTTTTTTACTATAGAGATAGAGTTTGAAAGGCTTGTGCGGAAAGCAACTTGTTTGCTTATGTCGCACGGGGCTTAGTTGTATGTTCCGGAGCCGGTAACGCCGGTTTGCCGGTTTGTTTACTGTACTGAAATATGACTTGATGTCAATAAATCACAGGCTGTATAACATGTAAAAGTGTTTAGAAACACATTTTACATGCATAGCTGTACTGTAAACTACAATTGTATGAATATTGGTAAGAGTAGCTCTCTCTCTCTCTCTCTCTCACACACACACACACATATTCTGTTATAGCTAGATATTACACCAGTGTGATGTAAGCATGATGCACATATAAATTGTGACTCAAATCAATGCAAACTGAAAATTGTCTGCTTGTTACAAAAATTGTGTATATTCTAATCTTTGAAAATAAGAACACTTGCATACATATAAAAACACAGTAATACATTTCTGCATCAATTAATATCTTCCATAATTTTCATACAAATTTCAGAGAATGTAAGTACAATGGACTGAGTTTGATGACCTAACTAGTTCTGCCATTTAATATCACTTTTATCATCACTGTTATAATTGCTGTTACTTCTACTACTAATTACTACTGCTACTACTACTAATTACTACTGCTACTACTACTAATTACTACTGCTACTATTACTAATTACTACTGCTGCTACAACTAGAATTTATTTGTAGAGTCAAAATACAGTAAAATGTCAATGAACGGAACACCAGGTTTTTGTAGTTGGGGGTAAATACACATCCAAATCTTCTAACTTAAAGTACATGAGTATGTTAGGTGATACAGTATTTTGAGAATCAAAACTGTGGTAAGCAATGGTGTAATATGTGACAGTCATCATGTAATATGTATTATTCGTGACAAAGATTCTGTTAATTAACAGCGACTTAAGGCTGGATGTTTGTTCTTTCATTGTTAATTCCTAACAAACGATCAGATACCTTGAAACATTTCCATTTATTGTCTGCTGACAAAAACCCACGTGTCCTACTTATCTTCACTTGATTTTGCCAGTAGTTGCTAACTTTATTTTAGTCATGACCTCGGTGTCAGGCCTATCATAGGATATTCCTGCTTTTCAGTAACTGATGATGTCTTCAAATAAATTTCTGTATTGCACAATCAGAGTAAACGAAATAACAAGCCACCATATTTATCAACATAACATGGCCACCATAGGTACCTTGTTAATGAATAAACAATATGATTGGTTAATTATATACTCCACAACCAATAGTCATTGGTATTACATTCACAGTGGAGTATCTTGGTCTACAAGCCACTTGATAGCTAATCTAGTTGACTAGATGCAAGCAGCTGGTTGACCATGATGACAGTTGTGTATTTGCATATGAACTGAATTTCGTAATGAGTGCCAGAAAAGTCTTTCTATTATGTTTACTCCAGAAATGATATGTACAAAGCTGATTTGATATACATGTCCTTTGATTTCTGTACATACATGCAGGTAGTCATCTTTAGAAATTTAGACAGCAGTTTTTGTATGCCTATGTATGTTGCTGGTTACTGATATACAGATCTCCAAAATAAGACAGAACATTCATCCTTTAAATCACCTATCATATGTACAGTGAATTATCTAAAATTTAAATCGAATAATGTGACCAGGTAAATGTTTTGCTAATACTACTACCACTATAAACATGGAATATACAGTTCCTATATGAGAAATAAAATTTTCTCTGGATAAATAACCAGAGATAAGTGATACTTACATAAAGAGTCATCGATCGAAGCAATCATAAATATCCCAAGGCTGATAAAATTTTATTTTCATCCACTTGTCAGAAAATTCACTGGTCCCACTTACCTTTTCACTTGTCCCAAAACTTCAGTTGCTTGCCTAGATTCAATGAGATGTGTGCATTTTAATCCGTAGAAAGAAATACATATACATGTACAATATATTAATTTCTACCAAGGTCTTATAATTGGCACCAAGTTTAACACCATTCTTCAGGAGTGCACACAAAATTGCCATGTCGGAAAATGGTTTTCCATAACAGGCTAGGGTGTAGGCTGTGCTAAATAGAGCTCACATTTTTTTTCATTTCATTTTCATTTTGTTTTAAAATGGCTTTTCCTAGTGGAGTGTCAACAACTCGAGCTTAAGGGATTTTTTGCAGATGCTGACTAGTGTCAAGCATATACCGTGCAGCATAGGCCTTGTGAGGTCCAGAACTGTCAAGAGACTTGATTGGTATTATCTTGAATTTGTGTTCCACTTAAAAATAAACTGGTTGAATTTCCAACCTGTGCCAGTTTCGGATATTGTTTGCATCACTGAATTCTGGCCATGGATAATTGTCAATCCAACATGGCTGAAAATTTCTCTGTTCATTATTTTTGTCATGTTTGACAATTTATGCAGTTGCAGGGTCAGGCTTGGTCTTTTTTGAAAAATAGTTACCTCAGACTCATTGGCAGCCCGATGTCTTATCCCGTTCATTTGTTGGATTAACGACGTGTGCGGCCATGCAGCCATTTACGTCGATCATGTCTTATCCTTCTGCTTTCATCTTAATTTTGCTTCTCTTGATCTTCCTTATACCTTCCGTGCAAAAATAACATTTTGTTCACATAGTAAAGATCACCTTGCTTGACAACTACTTCTACTTCAAATGTAAAAAACATAGATCCTGATCTGCTGTCGCATAATACACCGGCAGATCAAGGTCTATGTTTGTTCTACTGATTAGTCTCTACAAGCTGCATAGACCCAGATCTGCCACTGCATTATGCGATGGCAGATCTGGGTCTATGCAGTTTGCAGTTGGTATCGGCCTATTTGCGAGTATGTACAGTAGCATAATTGTTTGATTCAGGACAGTATCACACATGATCCTCTGTATAATCGATTAAAAATTAAAGAATCATTACTGTCATTTAATCAGTTCAATAAGGACAATGACTCAAATGTAGGTAAAGTGCCTCACATTAATTTAATTGTATTGACTCTTTTGATTGAAATTTATAGGTGATCTGCTTGTGAGTATCCGGGTTTAATAAACAAAATTTAACAAGGCCGTTTAAAACATGGCTAACTAATCATACCGGCTTTGTATTGTTTGAAGTGTTTTATAGGCTGATAATTCTGTTGCTTAGCATAATATGCAATTGAATGGTAAATATAGGAACCGCAGTACTAATCATATGGAAAAATGGGAACCAGTCTTGAAATAGGTGAAGCTAAAATAGCGTATATATAGGTTTGACTGGCTATAATTGGTTGATAATGAAAAGTTAAATTTTAGTAAAAAGAATCTTTTGAGAGCTTATCCTATTTGTAACTGAAAAAATAGAGACAATGTTCTATTGATGCAATTTCAGTCCTTTTACAGACTTAACTTTGGAGCACTCATTACTGAAATAAGTACCTGATTCTTTAGGTGCAGAATTGAAAACACCTGTTTCAAACACAGTTAGATAAAAAAAATATCATGGCTTGTATGGTTTTCTCTACACGGAAGCTTGCATCAAGGATGGGTTTATACTGAGAAATATAGATTTCATCATGAACATCATGAACATTTAGAAATTTAAAGTTATTGAATTTTTAATGTCATGGTGTTCTCATAGATTTGCTGAGGGAGCTGAATTACTTCCCTTGTTCCTAGAATGCTCACATGTGACAGTTATCAATAACCGCTTTCAGGGCTGAGCACATTTTTTTTTCATCTACTAGTCCCGGACTTGCGACTTGGAAAATTTTACTTGCCCGACTTCAAAAATGAATAGTCCGGGACGTCGGGCTATGGGATTTGCTCATCCCTGAAGATGATTAAGAAGAACCTGCAAGTCTTCCCTCCCATATTTCAACAGAGCTGCCCTCTCGTGAGGAAAGTGCCTGTAGTCAAATGCTCTAAAGCATCTCAAAGGTTCTGCTTATGTCTCTTTGGAGAAATAGCTACCGCACATTCAGTAGCAGTCTTACGTTTTATCCCTCCACTTTCACAAAAGTTTTCCTTCTCCGAATCACCCTTATTACCTTCCTTGCAAAAATAATTTTATTCACAGAGTAACTATCAACTTGCTTGACAACTACTTCTAAAGTGATCATAACATACATTTTCTCTTTTAAATACGAAGAGACAGCTCATTAATTAGCGTAATTGTTTCACTTCAAACCCAATATCGCACGTGCAAGTTATTCATCTGTATAATCAGTTAAAAATTAAAGAATCATTACTGTCATTTAATCAGTTCATAAAGGAAACCAACACTGATGTCGGTAAAATACCTTTCATTAATTTAATTACACTGACTTGCTGGATTAAAATCATAGTGATCCACTTGTGAGGATCTGGCTTGAGTAAACACAATGCAACAAAGTCACTTAAAACACTGCTAATTGATCATACTGGCTTTCTTTTGTTTGACGTGTTTTGATTTGCCGATAATTTGGTCGCTTAGCTCAATGTGCAGTCAAGTGGTAACAGAATGTGCGCATATGCGAAAATTATCACTGACCACATTTATGTGTTATACAGAATATAAATGTATACATGAAGAGGGGTAGAATCAAGTATTCAGTATGCCTGGAGGGCATGATTGTCCAAATAAAGGTAGATATAGTGATTAAAGCACGAAAATAAGGACTTGCCCGACTTTTTTAAAAAGCACTTGTCCCTTACTAGCGACTTGGAAAATGTTACTTGCCCGACTTCAAAAATGAATAGTCCGGGATGTTGGGCTAAAGGATTTGCTCAGCCCTTGCTTTATTTGGTAGGTGTGATACATCTAAGGATGTGAATGAATAAATAGAGAGGTAGATAAAAAAAATTCAGTACATCCAGAGGACATGAATGGCCAGATAAAGGTAGATGAAGTGAGTAAAGCATGAAATCTAGCACTTGCCTGACTTGTTTTAAAATAGGAAAAAAAAATTCTTTTTCTTTACTAGCGCCATTGAAAATTTTAATTGTTCAACTTTGATTAAGAAATGTTGGGGATGGCGGACTATGGAATTTGATCAGCCCTGTATCTGCACTTTTTGTCAGAAAAGATCATAGCATCAATTTTATAAACAAGGTGCCAGACCCAAGGTAGTATTATTGATGAAACTAGTTGGTGGTTCACAATTCCTGTGCATACAAGAGTAGCACACGGTCTTTTCTAGAATGCACGAGTGCGGAATTCATTCTGATTTTAACAAATCGCACTGAAAAACAACTGAATGTGCAAAAATCGCATCATATTTTCAATTCCTTCCTTTATTTCTTCATTAAGTTCCTCCTGTATTTAGAACATTCTCTCCTTTTTTTACATGGAGGGGTACATTTCCCCCCTAAAGTTTCTACTCTTCAATAGACCATGGTAGTGATGCTCTGATTACTGTATGAAACAAATTTACAACTCACCGTACCTGTAATTTCAGACCATAGAATACTAAGTTTTTACATGCTTTTAAATAGAAGTGATGGAAATTAAGGCAAAGTGATAATGATGCATGTTCAACTTTATACTAATGGTTGATATGGCAAGTTGGTCTTAGAGCAATGACACAAAAATGGTTTGGTTTGGTATCTTGTTTTATGGCACAGCATTACAGGTATGTTATTTGGTGCTGAGGGATTTGGAATAAAGGACGTAGCGCAAGGACAACCGCTGTAGCCAGCCTGGGCTTATCCAGTGGTATGATTCAAACCCACACCCATTCTGTCATGACTATGGCACACTATTCACTGAGCTGCCATGGCCCATGCCTCCATTAGTTACTGTCTATACTCGCGTATAAGCCAGGTCCAAATGCAAACAACATAGACCCTGATCTGCCGTCGCATAATGCGCCGGCATATCAGGGCCTATGTTGTTTGTTCTACTGATTAGTCCTTACAAACTGCATAGACCAAGATATGCCAGCGCTATTATATGCTGGCAGATCAGGGTCTATGTTGTTTGTTCTACTGATTAGTCCTTACAAACGGCATAGACCCTGATTTGCTGGCGCATTATTCGACAGCAGATCTGGGTCTATGCAGTTTGCAGTTGGTATAAGCTTATGCGCGAGTATATACGGTACCGCTTTCGATATGCAAGCAAGTTCATCAGACCTAAACAACATTCCCTGAGCCGACAAAGAGGGGAAAAAAACCGATTTGAGATTTGTAATTATAGATACCTGCTCTTAAGTGCATGAAATGTGAATAATATGTGGCAAAACTAATACGTATACTTTATTCAGATTTACTTGCCACATTCTATGGTAAGTCTTCTCAAAAGTTCGGGTAGTTTTTACCAGAAGATTTTATGTAATGGCGTGTTGTCCATCCTCTGTCATCTGTCCATCTTCCATCTGTTGTTGAACCATTAGCACAAGTTTGTTATCGCTACCCCTCCTCTGCTTGCCATGAAACTTTACACAAACATTCATCCCAGAGTCTAATTTGTCCTAAATGAAAATGGTACCACTTGGACATCCAGTATGGCCACTGTGATGGCAAACTTGAAAATCTTGTTATCACTACTCCTCCTGAATGGATAATCATGTCAACATGATGTTGAGTTAGTCTTGAATGAAAATGGTGCCCATATATCATCCAAATGGTAGCCATCTTTAAAATCTTACCACTGCTGTTCCTGAACAGATAATCATATTGATATGGGGTTGTCTGTTAAAGACTTCTTATACTGTCTAGTTGATCCTAAATCAAAATGGTGCTAATCAGTCTTCCAATTTCATTCCCTGGTGGCTATCTTGAAAATCTTGCTATCGCTACTTCTTCTGAGTTGATAGTCATAGCAATATAGAGTTTTGACTGAGATATTTTTTATGATATGTAGTTGCTCATAAATGAAAATAGTTCTTGTCAGACCTTCAATATGGCCACCATGGTAGCTATCTTGAAAATCTTGTTATAACTACATGTACTTTATCTGAACAGATGGTCATATAGACATGGGGTTTTCACTTACAGACTTTTTATGATATCTTGTTGGTTCTCAGTAAAAAGATGGTCATATAGACATGAGGTTTTCACTTAAAGACTTTTTATGATATCTTGTTGCTTCTCAGTAAAGGCGCTGCTGAACAATAGTAGCCATATTGAAAATCTTGTTATAACTACTTCTCTTGAAGGGATGATTGTATTGACATAGGATTTTACACTAAAATACTTCTTGCTGTTTGTAGTTAGTTCATACTGAAAATCATTTCAATATGACCTCCCAAAATTTAGAAAATTTCATAACAGATACTTCTTCTGAACGAATGTGCGGACTGACATTATATAAAAAAAATCCCACTTCTTACTTGGAATACCTAACTGTTTCTGTATTACAAAGATGCTGATCTGACCTCCAAAATGGCTGCCTTGACAGTCATCCTAAAATATTTGTATGGCTACTTCTGAATGGATGGTTATATTGACATGGGCTTTGCACTAAAACACTATAGAAATATGTAGCAGGTTCTGAATTTAAAATGGTGCTCATCTGACCTCCGAGATGGCACCATAGTGGAATCTCAAAATCTTGTTATCACTATTCTTGTTTGATTGGTATTGACATGGGGCTTTCACTAAAACACTTCTTATAGTGTTTAATTGGTTCAGAAAGAAAATTATACAGATCTGACCACTGCCATATCCACACTTTTGTAAATGTGTTTTAAAAACCAGACCGAATTGACCTTTGGGTCAACTTAAAGGTAATTGTTTGCATTTTGTACTTCATTGAGTTTATGAATTTTGACCAGACTTTGTATTTAGCTACATTCCAATAAACATGTTGATAATCAGCACTCGGACATATATTTTAAGGTCAAAGGTCTTGATGCATGTTTTTAGCTGTATTGGCTTGAGACCATGATAACACAAATAAGTATATAATGGATTTTTATCAAACCCAGTTTGAAGAATACCTTTAATGATTCCACCTCAAGAACTTTGCTTTTTTCCTCCCAAAAAACGTGAAATATATATTTAATCAAAATTAACATGGGTTTATCTTCACATTGTCTGATTAAGTTCAGTGATTTTCTATCCATTATACACTGTATCAAGTTTGAGGTCAAAGGTTGTGACAAAAATTTTGTTCTGCACTAAAAGGTATCTAGTGAACATGTTAACTTCGTAATGCAATAAAATATTTTTGTTACCGAATTTTGTATGTTGGAGTTTCTCTAGAATATCAGAGATGATTTCAGTACTCAACAGTTAAAAAGTTTAAAAGGACGTAAGAAATGGACTTTTTTGGCCAGTTGAATGTCAGTCCCTTCAAGGTATTCTTGTTGTTTTATCAGTAGACTATGGCACCCATGACAAGATGATTCTTTTGGACAGTTTTCAGCAACATATATTTTTCAAACTTTTCAACAAGAAAAGAAAAACAACGAAAAAAATCACATAAGATTAAATATGTTAAAAGTATATTTTTGCAAATATGATGCGTTTAATAAATGTGGGAAAATTAAATTTTAAACTGTTATCATTTGCATTCATTCCAGCCTTCATTGATAGACTGTCAGATTTAGACCTGTTTTTGATAGTTTTTGATGACAAAATATACTTTATATTTTAGAATGAAAAGAGCTTTGACTGTAGCTGCAAGAGAATTCATCATGAAAGCAGTTAGAGTTGGTCAGTTTGGGGGACCTGAAGTTTTGAAGGTGGAGGAAAATGTCCCTATTCCATCCCCCAAGGAGGATCAGGTTACTTGTTATGAGAAAATTGATGTTAACAGAGAACATTTCTGTAGATATTTATCAGTTTATATGTAAAGTATGTGAAAATTCTTTGAATACCGTATATACTTGTGTACATATATAAACCAAGTCCAAATGCAAACAACATAGATCCTGATCTGCTGTTGCATTATGTGCTGACAGATCAGGATCTGTGTTGTTTGTTCTACTGATTAGTCCCTACAAACTGCATAGACCCAGATCTGCTGGTGCATTATGCGAACGCAGATCTGGGTCTATGCAGTTTGCAGTTGGCAATTGCTTATACATGAGTATATACAATATGTGCATCAGAGGATCTGTATATGTCTGTATATGTTCAGATAGATAGTAAGGGTGAAACGATACACCAATGCCACTTATTGATATGTATTACGATACACAATCTATGCTACAATACATATCGATATACAGAAATAATAAAAGGCAAACAGCTAAAAATTAGTCATGGCCATTTAAGATTACAAGTAGCTTTTAAAAGGTATATATTGTTTTGAATCGATTCTCCTTCTTTGGTACTGATTTGTGTATGAAAATGACAAAATGATCGATGCATCAGCACATTGGTGAATCGTTTCATGACTAACAGATAGATAGACATATATAGAAACCATAAGGTAGATTTACTGTTTTAATAGCATAATCCTTATAGTAATGCAAGACCATTTTTGTAATAAAGTTCTCTTATTTCATAATTTTTCATTTGGGTAAACTACAGTAAATTACAATATTTTAGCATGAAATTTTAGTGGATCTTTGAATTTAGCACATTATCGACAGACAATTTTAGTGAATTTAAGATCGGTAAAAAATTAATTTACCCTGTATTGGTGCTAGTTTTACTCTTAATGAAGAGCATTATGCTTCCATGTTACATTACATGTATGTCATCGCAGACACAATTAGGTGTGGTCATTTTTTTCGGATACGAGGTATTATCAAACCACATGACAGGAATCGCTGCCAAAAATGAGGGGTGTTAAAATTAAATTATAGACATGAATAAAAAGCATTTCTTCAAGGTTACATTCAAAAAGTCGATCTGTTCACTTGTTGATATTGCATCCTTAATTAAACATTGAGCGTATGAAATGGTAGCTACTAATATCTGACACCAGTTACAAACTTCCAGAACTGTTCATCCAAGTAGACATCATCATTTCTAATCATAAATATGGTTTCATTGATTAATTTCGGTAAGCATCAGATTTATGGGAAAATTAGTTTGTTCACTTAATTCACTAAAGTTTTGTGATTTACATCATGTCCCTACAGTATCAGCTTTTAAAATCTCTAAAACTCATCTAACATCATTTAGGCACATACAGTAGCACATACTTTTTCATTATCCATAAAGTTTTCATGCCATTATATAAATATGTGGTCGGCAAGAAAATGAATCTTTCAAGCTTTCTAGATAGGATAGGGAAGTCTAACCCAAAGGATTAAGATTTTATTCAGGCGCTAATGGAGAATTGAAGCCAGTTACTTCCCCTGGATCAGATCGGTAGCACCACAAGAAAACTCGGTCCAACAAATCTCTTGTATTGCATTTAGTACATCGCTTGTTTTTGTTTCAGTTGTGTTTTTCTTACCAACATATCTTGGGGACCCAGGGGGGGGCTGAGTGGTCTAAGACGCTCGCCTTTACAGATCACTGACATCTCACCTCTGTCCGCATGGGTTCGAGTCTCGGGCTCAGCCAACGTCGGTATGTGAGAAAGCTTGCCAGTAGCTTCCCATGGGTCGATGATTCTTCCTGGGGTTTTTTCAGGTTCTTCCTCCACCAGATATACTGGCACCATGTATAGCCTATCATGTGCTGAAAAATGGCTTTAAACCCATAACAACAACAACAACATTATCTTGCCATATTGACATTTTCTGTAAATAAAATAATTGTTTTATTAACTTAAGTGACAAATATAAGCAGGGTTTTTCAGTGTTAATCAAGGAGTGCATGTATATAATTTTTTCATTATTCCTTTTTATGATTTAAAGAGAACAAGGTCTTTAAAAGAACTTAATGGTATCTTTCTTGACAAAGCCGTTGCATGTTTTCAATACTTGCATACAGTAAACATATTAGTGAATTAGAGCATTTTTTCTCATTCTTTGATACTCCTCAGTAAGTAGAATTCTTGTCATTATGCAATTCTTCTCAGTAAGTAGAATTCTTGTCATTATGCAATTCTTCTCAGTAAGTAGAATTCTTGTCATTATGCAATTCTTCTCAGTAAGTAGAATTCTTGTCATTGTGTGATACTCCTCGGTAAGTAGAATTCTTGTCATTGTGTGATACTCCTCAGTAAGCAGAATTCTTGTCATTGTGTGATACTCCTCGGTAAGTAGAATTCTTGTCATTGTGTGATACTCCTCAGTAAGCAGAATTCTTGTCATTGTGTGATACTCCTCGGTAAGTAGAATTCTTGTCATTGTGTGATACTTTTCTGTAAGTAGAATTCTTGTCATTGTGTGATACTTTTCTGTAAGTAGAATTCTTGTCATTGTGTGATACTCCTCAGTAAGCAGAATTCTTGTCATTGTGTGATACTCCTTGGTAAGTAGAATTCTTGTCATTGTGTGATACTCCTCGGTAAGTAGAATTCTTGTCATTGTGTGATACTCCTCAGTAAGCAGAATTCTTGTTGCAGTGCGATACTCCTCGGTAAGTAGAATTCTTGTTGTTGTGCAATACTCCTTGGTAAGTAGAATTCTTATTGTTGTGTGATACTCCTTGGTAAGTAGGAACTTTTGTATATTTTATTAACAGTCATTGGAATTGTTGTAGTCATGATTTCAATGTAATCATCATCTTCATCTACTGCTGCTGATTTGTGTTAATTGACGATTCGAAAAAACTTACTAATCCTAATGGTAATTGCAAAACACTTCATCAAATTACACTAGAGTCATGAAAATAAAATGGTATTTGGCCAAATATATAGGGCAGTTTTTTTTCGCAGATGTCAACAATTACATTTCAGAATAATTCATTAAGTGGTATTTATCTAGAGACTTTCATATTTTTGTTCCAATTGAATCTGAAAGTGTTTACATAAGAATTTTGTACTGTTCAGATGAGATGGTTCTGTGCTCCTGATGATGTAACCAGGTTTCATAGTAAAGAACAGGCTGCCTTCAATGGGCAATCAAAGGGTGGTCATTAGTCCCCTCTCCTCCATCGATCAGTCTAGGGAGGCAGTGGTGTAGGACCTGGTCCATACATGTGCTTTAACACTACATAAAGCACATGGAAAAGTGCCATGTGGACTGGCAATGCCTCTTTCTTCCAGTCAAGCCAGGGAAAGAGGATATAACCATCCAAGCCCTGGCATCATGGCTAAAGTGGGTAATATGCTGATTATATTGCGAGATCTAAAATAATCAAGTACGCCTCATGAAAGTCTCAGATCATGAAATAGCTATTTCTGCAAGCCTTGCATTCAAACAGAACATGGCGATTCAAGACATAATAGATGTATTTGGCTAACATGCACAGTTAACCTTCTAAAGCTTCTATCTGCATGATGTAGCTTTGCAGAGACCCGAATTAAATTTGGTTGGTCCGGTGGCTACAGCTTAAATCATGACCAGACCAGTTTGAAGTCAGCACAGCCTTGCCATGGGTGTAGAACAGCACTTTTGCTGGAATTGTCTGGTGATTTTATTTCTTAAGAAAAATCATTTGCTTCCTTTTCTCTTTCCCTGGTACTGTCATCATGGCTTATGTGACTGTCAGTTGTGCTGGTCATATATTAGGAGTGTGGTTTACCCTCATACAGAGAAAAATCAATGTTCACATGACGGTGACTATGATAAAGTAACTTCAATCCATACAAAGAGGTAAGTAATCCAATTATCCTTACCACAGTGTGTTCCTTAGGTGTTAGGTTTTGTTACTTTGATAATTACTGGCTATTATTACCACCAATAATTATCAAGATGACAAAAACTAACTGCTGAGAAGCACAGAATTGTTCAGCTCAAGTTAGTGAGACATCTGGTCGCCAGAAAGAAAAAATGATATGTTGGGCATTGTGGTTTCTCTCTCATAAATTACAAAATGTACTTGGAAGGGTACAAGATTATAACTAGTTAATCAGGTGACAACCTCAATTCCTTAGTAAACACTGAGCATCTTGTGTGATAAAAATACAAATTTGCAATGAAGGAATAGGTTAATGCAAAAAGTGCAAAATGTCATCAGACATACTTGTTTTAGAACAAAAGATGAAAGCAATTCGACTAAATGAAAGGAGGGAGGGTCCTTTGATCACTTCTGAGTAATTTGATGTCAGTAAGATGTAAATAAACAGTGTCAATATACATTCTACTGCAGTGGGAAAACGGAATTGATGGACGGATAGTTACAGCTAGATGTTTGTGCCCAGATTTTATTGACAAGGTCGTTTTGCACCTCGATTGATTATTTTATTCATAATTATTTTAAATAACATTGATATAAGTTTTATCACAATGATTCCATAACACTCCTGTGATATTTAAATGGAAATATTAAATATTTAAAAACTAGATACGTCTTTAATTTATATGTAGTTATTGCTCACATCTGTGTGATTCCCCTCTATAAGGACTACCCCTCTTATAAGGCCACTTTCTTCGTACAGAAGGGGTGGCCTTATAAGAGGGGGACCACTGTAAACCCTCCCACACCACAAATGCAAGCATCCTTGCTGAAGTATCGCTCAAGATAAAACTGGTGAACAATTGTAGCAACCCAGCGGGGGGTGGGGGCGGTGGGGGGGGGGGGAGGTGATGGGAAGGAATTTTCGTCTTTCTGGGATTGCTGGATTCCAGAAGCTGCAGAGCTTCTTCCTAACATTAATGTGATTGGGTAAGTATTCTCAGAGAATACACTTTACTAAAAAATGTGCTTTTCTTAATTATGATTACAATTCTTTGCATGTATTATTATGCAATAATGTAAGATTAAATTGAGCGGGGTCATAAAATGAAAGGAAAGGAAATACAAAAAATTAAAAAAATTGCTGACAGCAAAAATAAACTGTACTCTGGATATTGTTTAAACAAGCAAGAAATAAAAATAATTTTGGTATTTCAGAATTACAGATTATTAAGATTGGAGGTAATCTGAATGATACTGACCTGCTTTTCCTGTGGCACCATTTAATAGGGAGATAATTGACCAATTAAGGTCATGAAAAACATTTGCTCCTGATTGAAATCTTCCGCTAGGTTTGCTTTCATATCCTAACTGTCCACGCTATTATAGTAAAGTTTTATTATTTTACCCCATACATTATACCTCTTGTTAAGTTTAATTTCTTCTTTTTTTTCTTGACTATGGAATGGCTTACATACAGTAACAGTCGAACCTGTCTATAAAGGTCACCCATGGGACAGGTAGCAAACTGGTCTATATGAGCAGGTGGCCTTTTTGCACAGGTAAATGTGACCTACTTATTGTACCTAACCTTTATGTATACAGGTGGCAGAATCTAGAGATAACCATTATAACCTTTTTGAATACTTTAATTTTTCTTTGATTTTCCTTCTCTTATTCCAGGTGTTAGTCAGGGTAACTGCAGCAGGGGTGAATCCAGTGGATACATACATACGGAGTGGAACATATGCAGTAAAACCCAACCTTCCATATACTCCCGGAATGGACAGTGCTGGGGTGGTAGAAGATGTGGGACCAAAGGTTACCAGGTTCAAGGTATTTGATTTAACATCACATCCAAGTACAGTTTAACCCTCCATAATGGTTAATTTTTCTTAGCAACAGACTCTCATTTCCAGTCAAGTTTGATTTTCCCATATCTTCATGACATCTACAGTCAAACTTGTTTAAGATGACCCAGGGCAGTGATATATTGATGTCAGAATTCTTCTTGGTGCTTAGATCATGTAAATTGTTAAATTGGTGTCTAGATAGTGCAGCAGTAAGCTCTGTCTGCTTTTTGCCCCTTTTTGAAGAAAAGTGTGTGTGTTTGTGGGGGTGGCGGGTGGCATTAAATTGGACCTGTCCATAAATCATCCATACTTCCTTCTGTCCACTGGTCACACCCAACAATAGCTCCCTTAATTATTATTGCTTTTTGACCAAATTTGGCATGCAGCTAGATGGTGGTGAGACAGTGGCTGAGTCCAACTGTCAGTCTTCTTCATCATCATTTAGCGGAGTATAGCCCCTGATAATAGCCAAGTATAGCCCTGATATTTGGCCACATCCATATGGATTCTGCAATCTTGGAAACAGTGTGAGGTGGAGATAGTTCTCTGAATAGTGTAGATGACACTGAGATAATTGATATGCCTTCACTACTTACCACCGCAGCAGAAACAAAAAAGGCATTAACAACAGCAATGCGATTTTTCAAATCATGTGATCTTGCTGGGGAGCATCACATTGATATGTGCCTTAAACTTCGAAAGATTGTAGATAAACTGGCAACTGACAAGTTCAAGCTGTGTTATATTGTGGACTTTTGGGACAAAAAAGAGGATAATTTGTAAGGATTAAACTCAGTTGATACCATGGTCATTTGGTGTATTTCTACATCCATATTTCTTTTGCACTTAAATTATTAAATCATTATATGTGCAGTTCTGCGTCACATTTTTTTCAAGCAAAATCATTACCAATAAGAAAAGGAAAATGTAAACATCTTTCTTTAATTTATGTTTGCACCACACATAAATGATGATTTTCAAGCAAACCTCAATCTCCCACCATTTACGATTTCCTACAGGTATCACAGTAGGCGAGAAATCAATGGTGCACTGTACAAAGTTTTTAGTAATTGTTATTATTAAAAATAGATGCAGTATACTAGATGTTAACAATACAGTTAGTATCAAAAAAGAATCTCATTTCATCTGAGATAAATAAATTTGTATATGTCTTGCATATCAACAAAGAATCTCATTTCATCTGTGATAAATAAATTTGTAGTATGTCTTGCATATCAACAAAGAATTTCATTTCATCTGAGATAAATGAATTTGTAGTATGTCTTGCATATCAACAAAGAATCTCATTTCATGAGATAAAGGAATTTGTAGTATGTCTTGCATATCAACAAAGAATCTCATTTCATCTGAGATAAATAAATTTGTAGTATGTCTTGCATATCAGCAAAGAATCTCATTTCATCGGAGATAAATGAATTTGTAGTATGTCTTGCATATCAACAAAGAATCTCATTTCATCGGAGGTAAATGAATTTGTAATATGTCTAAATATAAAAAAAGATTCTCATTTCATCGGAGATAAATAAATTTGTAGTATGTCTTGCATATCAACAAAGAATCTCATTTCATCTGAGATAAATGAATTTGTAGTGTGTCTTTCATATCAACAAAGAATTTCATTCATCTGAGATAAATGAATTTGTAGTATGTCTTGCATATCAACAAAGTATCTCATTTCATCTGATAAATAAATTTGTAGTATGTCTTGCGTATCAACAAAGAATCTCATTTCATCTGATAAATAAATTTGTAGTATGTCTTGCATATCAACAAAGAATCTAATTTCATCGGAGATAAATGAATTTGTAGTATGTCTTGCATATCAACAAAGAATCTCATTTCATCTGAGATAAATGAATTTGTAGTATGTCAAAGAATCTCATTCATCTGAGATAAATGAATTTGTAGTATGTCTGCATATCAACAAAGTATTTCATTTCATCTGAGAAATAAATTTGTAGTATGTCTTGCGTATCAACAAAGAATCTCATTTCATCTGAGATAAATAAATTTGTAGTATGTCTTGCATATCAACGAAAAATCTCATTTCATCTGAGATAAATAAATTTGTTGTATATCTTGCATACTACTAGCAAGATAGTACAGCTAATTAAGATGCTTATTGTCTTCCCTTTATTGGCTGAGGCAGCAAGTTGGATCTGTGCATATCACTTTTTCTTGTGGTAAAGATCAGGCCAACAACATCGACTCTGGTTAGATTTTGTGTTCTTGTGACAAAGATCAGGCCAGCTACATTGACTCTGTTTAGAGTTTGTGTTCTCGTGGCAAAGATCAGGCCAGCAACATCAACTCTTTTTAGATTTTGTGTTCTTGTGGCAAAGATCAGGCCAGCAACATCAAACTCTGTTTAGATTTTGTGTTCATGTGGCAAAGATCAGGCCAGCAAGATCGACTCTGGTTAGATTTTGTGTTCTTGTGGCAAAGATCAGGCCAGCAACATCTACTCTGGTTAGATTTTGTGTTCTTGTGGCAAAGATCAAGCCAGCAACATCGACTCTGGTTAGATTTTGTGTTCAAGTTTTTGAAAAGTTGTATAAAAATTCATCATGGCATTAAATAGCTGATAAGATATAGAGTTCCAAAATCCTTATTGTCATAATTTGACCATACAGTTAGTGTGCATCAAATATTAAAATATGTTAAGTCATAACATCACTACAAGACACTTTGTTATAATTTCAAGGTTCCTGTTATTATGCCAGTATGGTCATGGATATTATTTCATAAAGTAGTAATAAAATTATATGTACCATGTGATTCATTCAAAGACAGTCTCACTATAAGGCCCATCATTATAACACTGTTCATGTTATAATGCCAGTATGGTCATAGATCCCATTTCATAAAATAAAATTATATGTGTCATGTGCTTCATTCTAAGACAATCTGACTATAAGACCCATCATTATAACATTGTTCATGTTATAATGCCAGTATGGTCATAGATCCTATTTCATAAAATAAAATTATATGTGTCATGTGCTTCATTCTAAGGCAATCTCACTATAAGACCCATCATTATAACACTGTTCATGTTATAATGCCAGTATGGTCATAGATCCCATTTCATAAAATAAATGTATATGTGTCATGTGCTTCATTCAAAGACAGTCTCACTATAAAACCCATCATTATAACACTGTTCATGTTATAATGCCAGTATGGTCATAGATCCCATTTCATAAAGTAGTAATAAAATTATATGTGTCATGTGCTTCATTCTAAGACAATCTCACTATAAGACCCATCATTATAACACTGTTCATGTTATAATGTGAGTATGATCATAGATCCCATTTCATAAAGTAGTAATAAAATTATATGTGTCATGTGCTTCATTCTAAGACAATCTCACTATAAGACCCATCATTATAACACTGTTCATGTTATAATGCCAGTATGGTCATAGATCCCATTTCATAAAGTAGTAATAAAATTATATGTGTCATGTGCTTCATTCTAAGACAATCTCACTATAAGACCCATCATTATAACACTGTTCATGTTATAATGTGAGTATGATCATAGATCCCATTTCATAAAGTAGTAATAAAATTATACGTGTCATGTGCTTCATTCTAAGACAATCTCACTATAAGACCCATCATTATAACACTGTTCATGTTATAATGCCAGTATGGTCATAGATCCCATTTCATAAAATAAAATTATATGTGTCATGTGCTTCATTCAAAGACAATCTCACTATAAGACCCATCATTATAACACTGTTCATGTTGTAATGCCAGTATGGTCATAGATCCCATTTCATAAAGCAAAAATAAAATTATATGTGTCATGTGCTTCATTCAAAGACAGTCTCACTATAAGGCCCATCATTATAACACTGTTCATGTTAAAATGCGAGTATGGTCATAGATACTATTTCATAAAGTAGAGTAGTAAAATTATGCATGTATGTATCATGTGCTTCATTCCAAGATGGTCGTAAATTACTACAAGGTGTCATACTCCATGGGTTCCATGGACAGCATTATAATGACAGAGCGCTGAATTAATGATGTAAGCTGGGAATATTGTCTCATTCATCCATGTCTGATGTGCACCCAGCTGTTAAGAGAATAAGACATCTGTCATCTCATAATGGCAGATCAGGTTCTACACTGTTTGCTTGAAATCTAAAGCAAAACATACAGAATAAAACCTGATCATCCAGTGCATTATGTAATGTTAGATCTTGGTTGATACTTTACAGTTGGATGCTTGTTCTGGATGAATATCATTATTGAAAATGCTTATTAAGATAGATGAATTACCATATTTACTTACTTAGAAGTCGAATCCAGCTGCAAACTGCACAGACCCAGATCTACTGCCGCATAATGCACTGTCAGATCTGCATCTATGCAGTTTGTTAGGAGTAATAAGGAGAACAAACAACATAGACCCTGCAATGGCAGATCAGGGTCTATGTTGTTTCCAGTTGGATAAGATTTATATGCGAATATATACAGCAAGTCAAATTAAAGCATATTCTACTGCTATTTAATTTTCAGAAAGGTAACAGAGTATTTACTTATCGATCCCTGACCGGCACATATGCAGAGTATACATTAGCTAGCGAGGATCATGTCGGACATTTACATGATAATATCAGTTTTGAGCAAGGTGCTGGAATTGGTGTGCCCTATTATACTGCATACAGAGCTCTTATGTTCAAGTAAGTATAACTTTACTGTTTGTCTTTATGTCTTTTGTATCACCTGCATTGCAGAAACTCGTATGAATGTAGTTTTGTCATAAGAAACATGATTTGGTTCATTAGAAGTACAATAGTCGAAAAGTCATTTAGCGTTTCTTGCTATACGAAGCATACCTTGGCAGATGAATCTCAGGCTATGTGTTGAATATAAGCAATTCAAAGAACAAAATGTGTGTATCGACCATTACCAATATGTACTCTCAACTATCTAAACAGCTATCAACAAAAATGTTCTTATTATGGAAGGAATACATATCCTTCATTATGAAAATGAGGAAATGTCTGCTCTCTTGTCAGCTTTTTTGAAAATGCACATATGTTGGAGAATCTCATTACCTACAGAGTCCCTGCTAGGGGGTGAATCTGGCGAAATAGTCACCAAATAGTCTGTCATTTCAACCAAACAGGCCCAAAAGGCGAAGTTCACTTTGCCTTGCATTAATTTCATGACATTACCCCCATCCCATTTTGTTTCAGTACAATGCATTAATAATCAAAGTAAAATGTTGACTTTCGTGTCAGTTTTCCCTTCAAAGAATAGGGCAGAAAGATAGAAAAAGAAGTCTTTTGTTCTGTTGTCAATTTTGGTGCTAATTTTATGATCATAATACCAAAAATTACATTGCTATCTATGGAATTCCCGCCGAAAATTCACACAAGCACCTTGAAAAACAAGTTAAAAAGTGAATTTTTGTTGCATAATCTGCTTCAGATTATGATTTACTGGATGTATCCAGGTCCATTACTTAGTTTCATCCAATAATTCATGATATAAATAGATGAAAAGGAAACTTCTGATACGGAAGATGTTGCAGAGTTTAGAATATAACCTATTTTTGAGGTTGTCATTTTATGTTATTCAACAACTGTGGTGAAGTGAAATAAGAAATTAATATTTTTTATAAACGTTTCATAATATTTCATCATATTTTAATAATGTGGCACGAAAATATGCAAAAGCATTAATCTAAAGTGACTATTATGAACTTTATACACCCACTTCTCCCCATTTTTGCTAACTTTGCCTATTCTGACCAGAGATGTAATTTTTTCCTGATATTAGGATCAAGCTTGGACCCTGACTTATTTTGATTAAATACACTTAGCAAGCTTTTGTATGATTAAGATGACTTCAGGTAAGGAAAAAGGTAAAATTACGGTTACAATCCAATAACACATGTAACAGATATGAATGGAATGGGGCAAAAGTTCTGGCAAGCAAGATTTACTAACTTCTGATTGGGATATTTCAAAATAAAAATTCTGGGGCTACCAACGAAATATGGGGCCACCAGGCAACCCTAATTAATATCGCAGAATCATCCCTGACATAGCTAACTTTCTCCTTTGGTTCTTCAAGAGAAGTTAGCCCCCATCACTATAAAAGGCTACTGTTCCATGATCTCAGATACATTTCATCATCATGGAAGGGGGGGGGGGGAATAGGCCAAAAGAAAGACCTCTCCAACCTTCTGGCAAACTTTGATTTGTCTCAACTGAGGTCTTTGTCCCTTTGTCTGAAATGGAATCTATCATGGGTTTGGAAATGGCTGAATAAATATCTCTATTCGAACCTATATCTAGAACCTTCTTGAATCACCCCTCTTACAAAACCTGCTTCCTAGTCATTCTAGCTACAGCAGGCAGTATCAGTGAGATACACATCTTGTTGGTTAATCCGAACTGTTTGCAGCTCTGTTTTAATGGTTTGATTTTACTTATGTTCCTACTTTCATTGCTAAGTACAGGCTCCCACTCATGGGGTATGAGTCCTTTGTTGTTAAACCTCTTTCTTCATTGGACCCTTTGCCTCAAGAGCATCTAGAGGACCCTGTAAGGGCTTTGAAATAGTATCTGAAGTCTGCACTGGTATGAACAGGGATATCTTATTTATTTCTGCCACCGAAAGAAGGAAAGGATGATATCACAGCTCAAGCTTTATCATCCTGGTACAATGGGTTATTTGCTTTGTGTATAAAGGACTAACTCAAATCCAAGTAAGTTTTATTGTACATATTAGCTCATGAGGTTAGGGTAGTTACCACTAGTATAGCATTAGAGTGTAATTGTTCCCAAAGTGACATTATCCATGCCATGAGATGGAAGGCAGGGACAATTTTCTATTGCTTTTACCTCACAAACATTTCATCCCAAACGGCTCAGTTTGGTCTGACCTGGTAGGACCTATAGCAGCAGTACAATAGACTACCTTCCTGGATCATTTAGCAGCTTCACAATGACATGGACACTCAACTAAAAATCTGGATTTGTGAGGGGAAAATTTTCCCAACAAGATGTGTCCACACGTATCTCTGAAGCTGCTTCATGTACATTACGGGACCTGAAATTGGACCTTCTTCATGGTCAGAGTATGTAACTCTCTCCACCTCTTACCTATTCTCCTGATGTATTATGATCAGGTAACATATTTGAAGAACAAATCAATTTTTTGGAGTAAAATATCAGTCTTCAAGAATACTTACCCTGTCATAATACATTCTCACCCTCCCAGCCTACCTGCAGTTACATTTTAAAACCTGACTGAGCATGCATATCCACTCCAGTGGCAACTGAAGTATGGATGGAATTGGGCACCAATCCATTTATCCAAGTGGAGATCACTCTTGTTGGACTTCCACCTGGGTGGGTAAATGACTTTTAGCACTGATCTTGCTAAAAACAAGTTTTGGAGGGCTGGATTTGGAAGGTAGTGTTGATACTCCTAAGGACAATGATGTCACAGATTTTGACAGTATGTCATGGATTTTACTGCATCAAATTTTGACATTCATTCTATCAGAAAGCATGTTACAATTTGTGGTGTATTTTTTTTATTGCAGGAGTGGAGCTAAAGCTGGAAGCACTGTATTGATACATGGAGCAAGTGGAGCGGTTAGTTGCATAAATACAGTCTTATATTGTTATTCTAACTCCCAGTTTTTATGTTTCATGAGGTACCTTGAATGGGAACAATTTATTAATATATACTGTATCTGCTAGTGTATACTGAATACCTATTAATATACTGTACCTGCTAGTGTATACTGAATACGTATTAATATACTGTACCTGCTAGTGGATACTGAATACCTATTAATATACTGTACCTGCTAGTGTATACTGAATACCTATTAATATTCTGTACCTGCTAGTGGATACTGAATACCTATTAATATATTGTACCTACTAGTGTATACTGAATACCTATTAATATAATGTACCTGCTAGTGGATACTGAATAGCTATTAATATACTGTACCTGCTAGTGTATACTGAATACCTATTAATATATTGTACCTACTAGTGTATACTGAATACCTATTAATATACTGTACCTGCTAGTGTATACTGAATAGCTATTAATATACTGTACCTGCTTGTGTGTAACATATGATTGACTGTGATCAATCCAAATCTGGGTTTAAGCAGTTCATTATATTGATAATTTCTTGCTAACAGGGAAGATCCTAATTTGCTGTGCATGATGCAGTTGGGCACATGTTATGCACAGGTAAATATAGTACAATCATAATGAAGGTCATTTAATATATATTTCACAATGAGATATTGAAATATATCAGTGGGAGAAAACTGATATTGCCACATTGGCACTTTTGGAACTACTTGCTTTCTCAATTAAGGAAATATGTCGGCCCTTGTGTATGTTATTCCAAACTGTATTTTCATATTTAGCCCATTTTTTTCCCTTTAATTTCTGCTCTCTCTCTCTATCTCTGTACATCTCTTAAAATGTGTCAAGACTGCATACATGCCAAAAACACGATTTTCAGCAATCTTAACAACAACAAAAATTTCCCCCACAAAAAGTACATTTCTTGATCACAATGATATATGCCCGTGATCTGTTGTATGTATAAACAGTAAATAGTCTTGCTCAGAGCTCATGTAAAACTATTCTCTGGGCAGTTTATACAGATGTTTTACAGACAATTAAAAGGTAAGGTTGTCAGCGATAAACAGACACCTTTAAGAGATTTACTGAATTGGCTCACAATAGCTAGGGTGATGTGTCATGTCAAATCCTTTGAGCAGTGCTGAAGAGAGAGCCCATTAGGCTAATTTGCATATGTAAAGTACACTAAGTGGAACAATCCAATTTGTCTGAAGTTAAGTACATCAAACAGATGCGTGTTGAAAAACAAATGTTATTACATACACATCACTGACTGCATTAAATGAGAATGTTGAAGCCATCTTTCTAAAAGTTTGTAATCAGTGGCAACGTTTTTTTGAAGTCAGATTTTTACTCCATATATAAAATTCGAAACATCATTATTTTGGTAGGTTGAACAACAGCACCATTCAATCTCTAATGCAGATATAGTGTTGTACCTAGGATCCAAAGGTCAGGGGACACTGTGTCCCTCACCCTCCAGAATTGGGGGACACACAACATTTAAAGGACAAAGGAATATTGTAGTACATAATCCACTAGAAGTGCTAAAAAAAATGAGATAATCTTTTTTGCTTCAACAGTTTTGCCACATTAACTTTCTCATATTTTCCTTGGGCATTTACATTATTGCAATAAACGTTTTATCATGTGATCAAGTAACTCGTGAAAACATCAACATGTTTGAATATCTGGTTAACCTGAAATGAACTGCACCGTGGAATTTTATTAATACAAAAGTATTAAATCATTACTCAAATAACAAATTGTGTATTTGCATAAATTAGTACCTTTTTTCATTAATTCAGCCTGAGAATAAATTAAATTTTCACTGGCGTAGGCGTGACTTTAACCTCGAAAATACGTTACAATAGCGGTGGTTAAAGACTTTTTAGCAACTCGGCCGACTACCACAAACCTTAAATGTTTTCATTGCCAGATTCATTGTTTTGAAATGGATATTCATTGGCATCTTACAGGTTTTATCACTTTTAGCAACTTTGGCCATTGCTTGCGCCAACATAGATGTGGATGCACATTCGCGAAGGAAAAGTGTAGGCATATTTGTGAACACAAATGACACTTGCATTACCGTCAGACCAACTACTGAAAGCAGCAAAGACTACATGTAATTAAAACTACATTCCACTGTCCAATGGATTTTAAAGACAGCAATTTGGTGTATAATTTTATATATTATGTCTGTGAGGTTGTGACCATGTTTGTGGTGATGTTATTTGACAATTCTAAGTCTACCATTTTCTAAAAAAAAAAAATTTGTTGTTAGTATATTAAATGTTTCAGAGAAAACATATGGTATTTTCTTTTATTCAGATTTGAATTTCCAGTCATTTGCTATAGGCTGATTTGAAAAGATAACTTATTCTCATTTGGATGACGTCGCTTTTGGGGGGTCACGTGCACTGACCCCCTTGGGACCACAAAACACACTTTTTGAGTCTCAAACCCCCCCCCCCCCCAACACTGTCTGGGAATATGGCAAGTATGAGACTGTATGAGACCCTCTAGTATACATTTATGTAATCAATAAGGAGGTGCCATCAAGAAATGCCTAAAAACAAACTCCAAACAACAAAAAGTAGACTTCAGGTATTAACTTCTTTGTAATTAGTTTTCCATATGAATTGTGCAAATTGTCAGTGACTGAACTTACATGACCTGTTGCTATTCGATATTCTGTGTCACCCATACCACATTGTACACCTGTTAGACTCTACGACAGATGGACATATTTTTAGAAACAAAATCTTGATTAAATATAGTAATACAATTTTTTAAGTATTGATTTTAACTCTCGTCACAATCATAACAATTTTTTAATTATTGATTTTAACTCTCGTCACAATCATGTTTGAAAATGATGGAGAAATTCGGCATTGATGAGTTGATTGCAAACTGAAATTAAGTGACAATCGAAATTTGGGTGCAGCATCTGTTACTGAACTAGACTGCAGGCTTGCCAGGGCCAAAAATTTATATTTCAATGGAGAAATAAACAAAATAAACAACCAGAATCCTTACAAATAAACTCACAATCATTAAAATCTTTTGTTTAAAGATATGATGCTTTTAAGTCTGTCTGAAGTGACTGCTCTGTGATGTTTCTACAGTATCGCCACCACAGGAGACGTAGCAATAACAAACTTGTGCTAATGGACAGATAGAAAACAGATCATCCCATAAGCTGTTCTGGCCCATGACCAGTAGAGTTAAGAATGCATTTGTTTTGTTTGGAGTCAGGGAAAATGCCTAAAAATATCTCAAAGCCATATCACACTTGCTCTTTCTATTTTCTCAGAAGAAAATATATATGTAGTTTTGTGTATGTATCTTAAGTAAATACAGTCTACTCCAGTTGTCGGTATTAACAATCTTATGTATCACTTTTAAATTGTTATTATTATTTATCATTATTATTGATCATTTTTCAATCATATTTGTCATTAGATAAATAGAGGATATCTACTTTTTTTTAGCAGATATAAGGAAATATTTCATGAGTGAAGTGGGGGAAACATTGTGCTGTCATGAGTGGCAAACCCACGAGTGACAATACAAAATGTTTCCAATTCACAAATGAAATATGTCGTTATATTTTTAAGGCAAAAACTGTCAATTTGCATGATTTTTTTCTTCATTCTGTGCCAATGCGATTGACAGCTGCATTACTACATCATTAAAAAGAAGTTCCAAAATTTTACAATAATTTTTGGACAGTGACCTTTTACAAATTTAAGTTGTACATATAATGCTTCAAATAGTGTATTTTGTCAAATTAATGACCATACAAAAATGAAGATATTTGTATTTTCACTAACATATTTTTGGTGCAGATTGACACAGTGAATATTGCTAGAATACTTGGAGGATTGCCAAAAAACTGTACATGCACATTCATTCCATGGTCTAGTTGGTTCTAAATGAAAATGGTGCTGCTTGGACAGCCAGTGTGAATGATCATTTCAACAGGGGGGTTTCACTGAAAGACTTCTTATAATGTATACTTGGTCCAAAATGAAAATGGTGCTGATCTGACATCCAATTGGGCCACCACGGTTGCCATCTTAACAATCTTGTTATCGCTACTCCTCCTGAATGGAAAGTCACATTGATGTGTAGTTTTCACCAGAAGACTTCTTATGATGTCTAGTTGGTCCTAAATGAAAATGGTGCTGATCTGATGTCCAATATAACCACCACAGTGGCCATCTTAAAAATCTTATTGTCATTACTCAACCTGAATTAATGGTCATATCAACATGGGTTTTCACTAAAGACTTCTTATGATGTCTAGTTGGTTTTAAATGAAATTGGTGCTGATCTGATGTCGAATATGGCCACCATGGCAGTCATCTTAAAAATCTTGTTATTGCTACTTCTCCTGAATGGAAAGTCATATCGACGTGGAGTTTTCACCAGAAGACCTCTTATGATGTCTAGTTAGCCCTAATGAAAATGGTTCAGCTTGGACAGCCAATGTGGCCACCACAGCATCCATCTTGAAAATCTTATCACAGCTTGTCCTGAATGGGTGGTTATATCAGCATGGGGGTGAAAATGGTGCCAATCTGACATCCAATGTGGCCACCACAGCAGCCATCTTGAAATCTTCTTATAGTGTCTCCTCCTGAACAGTTGGTTCTAAATGAAAGTGGTTCTGCTCAGACATCCAGTATGGCTGCCATGGTTAGGGTCAGGGGTCATTCAGTATTTAAAAAAAACTTGTTTCCAGTTTTGGTTCATTGTGTTAATAACAATAGCCACATGAAATTCTTGTCATTTCCTATTCATCACAGGCATCTCATAAACTGACTCTCTTCATATCTCTGAGTTGAACAACTGGTTAATCCAGATGTTGCTTAAAATGTGAACAGCTGTTTCTAAACCTAATTATGCCAGTTAGCCAAACAAAGAGTCAATCCTATGTTTCACAATCGTATGTAAGCTGTCAATTAGTAGTGAAATTAGTGTTTTGTCATGGTGCTAAAAACAAACTAAAATCAGTATTTTTTTAAGAATTGGTGATGATTTAATTTATAGGCTAGATTAAAGTGAGTAGGATAGATCAATTGTAACTAAATTTGTTGATAACAACAACAACAACACAATAATAATAATAACATCAACAACAACAGAATGGTATTTGTTCAAAACCAGGTTTGAAAGGTAAACCTGCATACAGAAGTCACCTGTGTACAAAGGTCAGTCAGGCCTTTTCCCAAGGGTGGCTTCTATTGACAGGTTTGATTCTATCTATCTTTTTAAGACTTTTCTTTCGTCTACATCTGTACCAGTTTGTTTTATGTGATGAATGTAAGATGATCGATTTTTTTCATTATTGTTAGGCAGAATACTGGATTTTGAATGATTATCTTTATACTTTCTCTGTTTAAATGATAGACTACATTCATGCAAATGTGATTTAAAGATATTTTCTTTACCCAACAACATTCAATCCACAAATATTTTTCCAGAAAAGATTAAAAGACCACTACTTACAGCAAAAGCTGTAAAGAGTTATTGCCCTTTGGTCACAGTGTGACCAATGACTGTTAATTCATTGGAAATTGGATACTATAAAAAATGAAACTCGCTAATGTATTTTGACATCAGAGCTTGAATCTTATCTTACCTAGTATTTAAAAAGAATTAAACTAAATATTGTGCCCAACTTTCATAATGTTGTATTTATTCAAAGAAAGTTGATAAAGCTTTTTATATTGGATAACATGGGCACTAGTTTCACTAAAATTTTAATTATAAATAATCATATGTTAAAGTAGATCTACATCTCACTTTATATATGGATTCTTGCTACTTCAATTTGCCAAAACACTTGGTATTATCATTTGTAATAAGTTATTGCTTGAAGGGAGACGACTCAACTAAGTTCTTATCATTTTTGTCCTATCCTTTTGCTCAATAAGGCAATAATATAATTTTACAATAATTATGAATAACTACTGTTCTAAAAACATACCAATTCTATACAAAAAACTAAACTTCTTAAGAATTATATACAAATTGAGTCTTTTAAGTTATCTTTCATATATATAATATCATACTCTTTGCAGTCAGCACTTATCTTGCATACATATAACATCATAACTCTTTGCAGTCTACACTTATCTTTCATACATATAACATCGTAACTCTTTGCAGTCTGCACTTATCTTTCATACATATAACATAACTCTTTGCAGTCTGCACTTATCTTTCATATATATAATATCATACCCTTTGCAGTCTGCACTTATCTTTCATATATATACCGTATTTGCTGGCCTATAAGTCGATGCGGAGTATAAGTCGAATTCGCTAATTTCGTCAATTTTCAATCCTTCATCCATATATAAGTCGATGCGGAGTATAAGACGAAGGGAAATGATTAAGATGGTCTGTAAATGTATTATTTATAGGTATTATTTATTGGTACATCGTATGCAACGACTTTCACATACAAAAAATTACATTAACATACGGTAAAGCAATTTCAATGACATAATCCATATATAAGTCGATTCGGAGTATAAGACGAAGCCCAGACTTCCAGGTAAAAAAGTATTGACTTATAGGCCGGCAAATACGGTAATAATATACCCTTTGCAGTCTGCACTTATCTTTCATATATATAATATCATACTCTGCAGTCTGCACTTATCTTTCATATATTTAATATCATACCCTTTGCAGTCTTCACTTCCATATGTATGCTGTCATACACTTTGCAGTTTATACTATTTGGCATATGTATGCTGTCATACACTTTGCAGTTTATACTATTTGGCATATGTATGCTGTCATACACTTTGCAGTTTATACTATTTGGCATATGTATGCTGTGATACTCTTTGCAGTCTGCACTATCTTGCATATGTATGCTATCAGACACTTTGTAGTTTGCTCTAATCTTACATATGTATGCAGTCGTACCTTTTGCAGTCTGCACTTATCTTTCATACAAATAACATCATACTCTTTGCAGTCTGTACTTATCTCTCATATATATAACATCATACCCTTTGCAGTCTGCACTTATCTTACATATATATAACATCATACCCTTTGCAGTCTGCACTTATCTTTCATATATATAATATCATACCCTTTGCAGTCTGCACTTATCTTTCATATATATAACATCATACCCTTTGCAGTCTGCACTTATCTTTCATATATATAACATCATACCCTTTGCAGTCTGCACTTATCTTTCATACCATATATACTCGATTATAAGTCGACTTGACTATAAGTCAACCCCCCCCTTTTCATGGCTGCAAAAAGCCAATTCAGCTATGACCCTCCTATAAGTCGAGGTGTTTTTTGCAAATTAAATCCGTCTGCAAGGGGTGGCATGTCATCACTGAGTCAGAGCTACACTTAGGAAAAATAAACGAGCCAAACTGGATAGATAGATAGACATATAGATAGATAGGACAAATAAAAACAAAAACCAATGTAGAATAAATACAATTGTATTATTGAGTTGAATATGTACAAATAAATTTACAACTTACATTTTGTCCATCTTCGTGTAATGAAATCCATATAGCTTAACATTTTTAATCCATTTATATGATAAATCCATGAATTGGATTATAGGTCACATACAGGTATAAAATTGGTATCCTATAAATGTCACTGTCTAATGTCCTCTGGTTCAAAGCCCAAGAATTCATCCTCATCATCAGAGTTACCAAATAAAGTTATAAATTCCTCCAATGTCATCCCGTCATCGTAAACATCATCCGACTCCGAATCTATTTATATGATAAATCCACGAATTCAATTATAGGTCACATACCGGTATAGAAATAGAAGTTCAGAATGATCCGATTCACAATATCCCGTAATATATTAATTCCACACGTCGTACAAATAAACAATGAAAGTTAAGTCCACTTTTTTGTGATTCACGGTATCCTATAAATGTCACTATCCAATGTCATCTGGTACAAAACCCAAGAATTAATCCTCATTGTCTGATAAAGTTCTGAAATCCTACATCGTCGTCTAGTCATTGTAAATCGTTGTCTAGTCATTGTAAATCGTCATTGTCTAGTCATCGTAAATCTCGTCCGACTCCGATTTTCGGCTTTACTGTCATATGCGGGTGCTTATGCAAAGACTGAGCTTGGGCTCTGTGAGTAACACTTTGATCATAAACCCAGAAATCTATTAAAGGCTGCAACTGAACACATGTCAATTGTGCGACAAGATCACAGGGAGTTCAAATAGCCACCCTCTGTTACTTGGCACTGAACTCGCGGCTTAATCAAAGGGTTGTCACGTGGGAAAACAAAGAGTGTGGTGCCTTTACAAGCAAAGGGATTAAGGTCAAAGTATATGCACAGGAAGTTGTAGAACTCTACGCTACTTGGCACTTAACAAGTATAAATTGGCGGCTCGATCAAAAGGATTGTCAACTTGAAAACAAAGTGAGTCCCTTTACAAGCCAAAGGCTTATCGGCCCACGTGCACTGGCAGATAACTTGCGAAATATCACATTGGAATTAAATCTGACTTGTGGAAAAGGAAAATACAAATTAAATCAAAACTTTTATTGCATCAAGCACAGTCTTTATGCAGCAAAACACAAATATTAATACAAATACAGGTTGTTCGGACTTGCACGAAAATGGAGGCAATATACTTACTAGTAAACACCCACGGTAAACATAGACGGACACTTCATTTTGTGGTAGGTAGTATTTAATTTACCGGTAATATTTTCAAATTAATAAAATCCAAATAACTGTAGATACATGTATTGTGTAATGAATACCGTCGTGAAACGGATAAACACAGTGCATACCATATATTCATTACTGCATAGGAATAGTGGCATGAAAAAGTAAAAAAAATATGAATTGACAGTATTTTTATGTACTGCAAACATCTAGAGTTTCCAACATTACCCCAAGATTTTTTAATTTTTTTAATGTCGCGCTAATAAGATGACCCCTACTCTCTATGAGTCAAATTCTAAGTAAAAAACGTCGACTTATAAGCGAGTATATATGGTATATATAATATCATACCCTCTGCAGTCTGCACTTATCTTTCATATATATAACATCATATCCTTTGCAGTCTGCACTTATCTTTCATATATATAACATCATATCCTTTGCAGTCTGCACTTATCTTTCATATATATAACATCATACCCTTTGCAGTCTGCACTTATCTTGCATATTATAAAGATATATTTCAGAGAAAAGGAAAGACTATATTTGATATAAAGCTTTATGCATATTTTTAGACTAATTTTCTGTCCAAATTGTTTTCAATACAATCAAAGCCATAAGAAAAAGGTTACAACTACTCAATTTATCAAAGAAAATGTGCATCTTTTAGTGGTATCAGGATCTACTGATCATTGATCTCCATCTGTGCATCTTTTAATGATATCAGGGTCTACTGTCATTTATTTACTACCTGTGGATCTTTTAGTTATTTACTACCTGTGGATCTTTTAGTTATATATATGCCTGCTCTCAATTGACTTCCACCTGTTCATCTTTTAGTTATATCAGGGCCTGCTGTCAGTTGACCTCCACCTGCACTTCTTTTAGCGATATCAGGGCCTGCTGTCAATTGACCCCCACCTACTCATTAGCATGGCATTATATTTTAGTTAAAAGACTTTACTGACAAAATAAAATATAAGTTTAGATTGAAAGTGTTATGAAAAAATTAGAAGAGGAATGATGGAGTTGTGACCATCATAGCTTCTTATAGAAGATCTTGCATGAATACTTATTTCAAATAAAATGTATGAAATGAGTCAAATAATTTCTACCTTGACAAGCAAATTTTGATATTGTACTATGTGTCATAAATTTCATTATAATACTATATGTCATGAATATCTTTATAATACTATGTGTCATAAATATTATAATACTATGTGTCATAAATTTCATTATAATACTGTCATAAATTTCATTATAATACTATGTGTCATAAATTTCATTATAAATAGACATGAATGTAAGATGCTGTTTATCACATGATGAAAAACACTGATTTTATTTGAAGAAAATGGAATAATTTAGTGAAATGACTTTGAAATATGTTTATATGCTTGGGTCATTACACTTTTGCTGTACATGATGTCATAAGCATACCTCCCAACCATTATGCTTTTGGCATCATCATTGTATTAATTTTCATTTAATTATGTCTTACGCTTGCCTTTACATAGGTTACCCTTATTTGGTACATCAAAAAAAAAAAATAATTGATCAATAAAAAGTTGTATTTATAGTTGTATTATCATCTCTTTAAATCCGCACATCATATAAATTTGAGAATATTCTTGAAAAGAAGGCTTCTGTGTAACAGAAGCATGAGAATACACTTGTCCATTGTAGACCTACATGTATTTTCCAAATGCTAGCATTATGTTCTATTTATAGCAGCTGTATATGATAGATTTCCAAGAAAACAGAAGGGTTTCTTCAATTTGAAAACATATCTCACAGATTCATTATATCATCGAAGAAATTTGATCAGAAGACCAGTCTATACTGTAAATAATGGCACAAGATGTTAGGAGAAGTGGGCTTTATGAATGTTAAATGACTGAAAAATGTTCGAGGAGAGGGATCTTTTTCAGCTTAGAAACATGTCGGATCAGAAAGAGGATAAATCAGTAGCGCTTCTGAAATTTGTAAAAATGTGAGTGATGTAATACAGCACTCAAGTGTGGCACATCACACTATGCTCATTGCAGGATTTGTGGAGTTGACATTACAATCACTCAGTGGAAAGTTAGACACATAGACTAGTTAAAGTGTATTGTATATATAATTTGTCAATATGTTTTGTGTTTGTGTTTTGGTACTAATCCATATGGATTGTGCCCATTTGTGACAAGAACTTTAACAAGCTGCAGATCCAGGTTAGTAGCAAAACTAAATGTACATTTTTCATACAGTTTATTGTAATTATGGCATGTAATATATAGATTAAACTTTGTATGCTCAGATTATGCTTTTTTGCCACTTAGGTTACACTCATACCTAGGGGTTTGCAGGTATGCATGAGGCTGTCTTATGTGTGTTACATAGAAAACTTTTATGATAATTGGTATATTAAGTTCAATAATACAGTAGTCATGTGATAGTGAGACTCCTGATTATGTAATTATTCACATCTAGCAAGCCATAGCATTGGTCAGCATTACATTGTTAGTATCAATATATTATAGTTTGACTGACATATGGACAGAGTCTGAAAACTATTACATAGTAGTCAGCAAATGTGTACAGTTACAACAGTCCTGTATTAAATAATTATAATAACTGAATTCATGTCTTTTGAATGATGCAGGTTGGATTGGCATGCATCCAGTTAGGAGCAGCTCACGGGATGAAGATGCTCGGAACAGCAGGTACAACCAAGGGTATGGAACTGGTGAAGAAAAATGGAGCTTCAGCTGTCTTCAATCACAGAGAGAATGGATATCTGCAACAGATTACAGTAAGTCAGAGCCCCATTATGAAAGATGTAGAGTAAAGAATCCTATAGTTTTTGTCTCACCTTCATCAGCAGATAGATGCTTGTTTGTGCCGATTAAACCTTACACCATGTGTGTTAGGTTTGAACTAGATGTGTGCATTGTAAAACTCTGTGCAAATAGCTTGAACATAGTGCACAAGAAAGCCAGACCGTGAGTAATGTTTTTATTTTTGTCTTGAGTGGTTATATCAACAACAGTTAAAACTGTAAAACACATGGACATAAAAGTGCACTGTGAGAGAGAACAAGATACATTAGCTAGGTCTTAAATAAAGGCACTCGCCTCATTTATTGTCATGTGCTGTGTTTGAACTATTCAGCAGAATGCGATAATAAACTTGTTTTTAAATTATATTGATATATCTAATCAATGTTTAGTGAACATTTAAAAGAAAGGCACAAATAAAGAGAAATTTTTTTGTTTGTTTTTGTTTTGTGAATTGAGCATATCCTACAATGGTACAAGAGATGTTTGTTTTGCAAACATGGACTTGCTTGTATATTTTTCATTTTGTTTATACAACTCCTCGTACACAGTTTAAGATGGATAATACAGACCTCGGGACAGGATTGGGAGTGGTTTATAGGTGTGCACAACTGTTTCAGAATCTTGATACAACCCTTGGGGGTGGGGCTAGGGTGTGGGTGGTTTTGCATACATTTAAAATAACTCCCAAATTGTGAGACCAACCTGTCTGAGCATTGATGTGTGTGATTGCCAACCCAAGTGTCAACATACCAGATAGGGGAGTAGAATGAGGCCCCTGGGCTATGCCCTGGTGGGGCATAAAGTTGTAGCCCCTTGGGCACAATTTATAAACAGTTGAGATCCCCACCCTATAACTACCGTATACGTACACTTATTAGGTGTGAATACATGAATTCAGATATGCAGCTGACTTTGCACCCTTGGTTTATTCTCGCTCCCAGGTATTTAGTACCAGGTTCATAACCAGCTCTAAACTACGGAGATCTCCACTCAGTAACCATAAATATATGTACTTGAAAAGACAGCTTTATGCATGCAATTGACATTGACACCATGATCTATCCATAACCCCCTATGACTTAGCCCCTTGGAAAATATCAAGATCCCTACTTGGTAACTCACTCTCACTCTCTCTCTCTCTTTCTCTCTCTATCCATACATACACTTACTGATCATGAAAAGACACATTTAAATGTACAGATGACATTGACCCCAGGGTTCATTCCTACCCCCTGCGACCTTAACCCCTGCATCATAATTTGGAAACTATTAAGCTTCTCACTGTATAAAGATATATACACTTACTGAACATGAAAAGACACACATTTAACTGACATGGACGTCATGGCATACATGCCATAACATGACGTGTCATGCAAAAAACACGATTTTGGACTCCCAAACCCCCCAACACGGTCGTGTTTCGAAAAACATGATTTTCAGCAATCTTAGTGAAAAATAATGTTTCCCACAACAACAAAAAAAAAACAACAGAACAAACTATATTTCTTGATGACCATAATATATGCCCATAATCTGTGGTATGTATAAACAGTAAACAGTCTTGCTCAGAGCTCATGTAAAACTACCCTTGGGGCAGTTTATACAGCTGTTTTATAGGCAATTAAAAGGTAAGGTGGTCAGAGATAAACAGCCACATTTCAGAGATTTACTGAATTGACTTTCAGTAGCCAGGGTGATGTGTCGTGTCAAATCCTTTGAGCACTGCTGAGGGAGATCCCATTAGGCTAATTTGCATAGGTAAAGTACACAAAGTGGAACCACCCAATTTGTCTGAAGTTGAGTACATGAAAGAGATGCGTGTTGAAGAACAGTGTTATTACACATCACTGACTGCATTGAATGAGAATGTTAAAGTCATCTTTATTACAGCTGGTGATTGGCGGCAACATTTCTTTAAAGTTGGATCTTTACTCCATATATAAAATTCAAAACATGATTATTTCAGTAGGTTGAACAACAGCACCATTCAATCTCTAATGCAATTTTGCACCTAAGATTCCAGGTTAAGGGGACACTGTGTCCCTCACCCTACAGATTTGGAGGACACAACATTTTAAAGGGACAAAGGAAAATTATAGTACATAATGCACTAGAAGTGCTATAAAAAAAAATGAGATAATCTTATTTGCTTAGACAATTTTGTCACCTTAACTTTCTCATATTTTCCTTGGACGTTTACATTATTGCAATAAACGTTTTATCATGTGATCAAGTAACTCATGAAAACATTAACATGTTTGAATATCTGGCTAACCTGAAATGAACTGCACCTGGCATTATAATAATTTTAAAAAAATAAAATAAACAAATGACAAGTTGTGCATTTGCATAAATTAGTACCTTATTAATTAAATCTTCACTGCCATAGGTGTGACTTTAACCTTGAAAAAATGTTACAGTAGTGGCGGTCAAAGAATTTAACAACTCAGCCGACTGCCACAAACTTTGAATGTTTTCATTGCCAGATTCATTGTTTTGAAATGGATATTCATTGACATCTTTCAGGTTTTATCACTTTTAGCGACTTCAGCCATTGCTTGCGCCAACATAGACATGGATGCACATCTGTGAAGGAAAAGTGTAGGCATATTTTGGAACACAAATGACACTTGCATTACCGTCAAACCAACTACTGAGGATTTTTAAAGCAGCAAAGACTGCATGTAATTAGAACTGCATTATCACTGTCTAATGGATTTTAAAGACAGTAACTTCGTGTATTTTTGTATTTAATATCTGTGAGGTTGTGACCATGCGTGTGGTGATGTCATTTGACAATGCTATTTTTTTGTTTGTAAGTATATTAAATGCTTCAGAGAAAACAGATGGTATTTTCTTTTATTCCGATTTGAATTTCCAGTCATTTGCTGTAGACTGATTTGGAAAGATAGCTTATTCTCATTTGGATGACGTCGCTTTTGGGTGGTCATGTGCACTGACCCCCCTTGGAACCCCAAAATACACTTTTTGACTCTCAAACACCTCCCCAGCACTGTCTGGGAATATGGCAAGTATGCCGCAGGATCCATACCTACCATCTGGGACATAGCCCCTTGACATGGACCTCAGGGTCCATACCTACCCTCTGGGACATAGCCCCTTGATAATTCAGATTCATGCCCTATAACAATATATACACTTACTGAGCTTGACACATCTATAAGTTCAGCTGAAATTGACTCCAGGGACATCCATGCTCCAAGGGACATGGCCTCTGGGTCATTGAGAGCCACAACCCTATAAACAATATACATGTATCTGGCATGAAAGATGAATTCCGATATGTAACTAAAATTGGATTTGGGTGTGTTCTGACCAGAGGGGCCAGAAATTGGGGTGTGTGGTGTGGGACTAGGTAGGGGAGCACAGCTATATGTGTTTTATAAACACTTATTTTTTTTTAATATCCCTGCTATTTGCAGCAGGGCCATTTTGGTTTAGTCATGTCCATCTGTAGAAATTTTTACTTCCATACATTCATTATTAATATTCACAACAGTAGTCTGTACTATGCAGGTGACATTTGGGTAGCATATTTTGTATGCATATTTAGAAAACATGATTACATTTTCAGGCTATTATCGCAATTTGTCTGTTTATCACACATTTTGTAACTTTTTTGACAAGAGCTGTGTTAGCACAAATAAGCAAAGACAGTGCGAGGAAGACAAATGAAATTTTATAGGCACATTTGTATTCATGTATAGGTGACCTGATTGGAATTTTTTTCAGACCATTTCCAAATTCTTAAAATTTTTGCATATTTTAAAACTTTTTTTACTTGAAAACTTTCTTTTGGACACTTAGGCAAAAACCATATCAAGTTGACAATTATATTTGGTATTCATCTTTGTACATGCTAGTAGATGACCAGGTTATAGTCTATACAATTATAAAATATTTCATTTTTTTTCTAAATTGTTTAAAATTTTAGACTTGGACTTTTTGTTGAGTATATCTGCAGTGGGGGCCATGCATGTTCTACAAACACAAATATAATTTGATTTGTTCAGGTATGCTTTTGTAAAATTAGGATTATGTCAAAGCTTTACACATTTGACTTGTACTTCAGGCATTACCCAAATCTGTGAATTCAGTAGTTTTTCCGTAGGTACCTATTTTTATGGATTTCGTGGCTACTTAAAACTACAGATTTTAAGACCCAACAAACAAAATGAGCCTTGTATCGAAAAATTAGGATCTCTTCTTCATGTCCTCTAAACCATTTAAGTACCAATGAGCATGGCATTTGTCGCAAAACTATATAAATTGATACCCTTGAAAAAGAAATGTATTAACAGTAGTTACACAGACCACAACTGAAGAATAAAACAAGGTTTGTATTTTGAAAGGTTTATAATATGCATAATGGAACTGAATTTTCTTTTTTTTCTTCCTCAGGAAGCCACAAATGGAGAGGGGCCAGACTGTATCATAGAGATGCTGGCAAATGTGAACCTACAGAATGATATAAATATCATTAAAAGGAATGGAACCATTGTGGTAAGCATCTTTATAGCCTGTCATCTATTTCTACTGACTTTCTTAACTTGTCTGCTTATTTACCTAATACCTACCAACTGCTACTTTCAGTACCTATCTACCAATCTATTCATTTACCTACATTATTAACTCACCTACCTGTGAGGACAAGTGAGCAATGGTATGGCCCTGCATCTGTCATACACTGTATTTTTTCCATCATGCATCCATCAGCAGTTGCCATTTTCAGTTACTTTTCAAAGTCCACTGACCCAATTGCAGTCCAATTTGGCAGAGACCATCCTGGCATGAAAGTTTGTACGAATGATGCCGATCCACCATCAAGCATGGCCACCATTACTAACACCAAAATTTGTTTTTAACAACATCCTCTCAAAAACTATTTAACATAATTGGACCAAATTTGACAGTGAGCATCTTGGCATGAGACCTTTTAAATTTATTCAGACAATCCTAATCTGCCATAAAATATGGCTACTGTTACTTAACGTAAAACCCCTAATTAACACTTTCAATAATAAGTAAAAAACAGCTCGACAGATTTCAACCAAATGTGACAAAAACAATCTTTGCATGAAAACCTTTCAGTTTTATACAAATGATGCTGATCTGCCATCAAATATGACTACCATTACTAAATATAGAAGAACCTTTAAATGACCTTATCTCAAAAACCGCTCAGCAGAATTTGACCAAAGTTGACAGAAAGAATCCTTGCATGAAGGCCTTTGAAATTATATGAATGATGCCAATTTGCCTTCATATATGGCTACTGATATTAAAAATAGATGAACATTTAAATGACTTTTCATAATCCTCTATACATAATTTACCCAAATTTAACAGAAGTAATTTTGTATGAAGGTGTTTCAATTCAGTACAAATGATACCAATCTGCAATCAAATATTGCTGCCATTACTAAAAATGGACAAATGTTTAAATGACTTTTCAGAAACATCTGACAGAATTTAGCTAAATTAGACAGAAAGCATTCTGGAACAAAGGTCTTTCAGGTTTGTACAAATGATGCTATTCCATTACTAAATATGGCTGCTGTTTGGAAAATTAGAAAAACCTTTAAATGATGTCCTCAAAAATCCCTGAGCAGAATTTGACCAAATTTGGCACAAAGCATCCTGGCATGGAAGGCCTTGTAAATTTGTACAAATGATGCCAATTCACTATCAAATATGGATGCTGTTAAAAAAAATAAAAATCTTTTAAAAACTTCTCTGACACTGCTAGACACAATTTGACCAAATTTGACAGAAAGGATCCTAGCAAGATGGCTTTTCAGGGTTGTAAAAATGATACTGATATGAAATCAAATTTGGCCATTACTAAATATAAAAAGCAAACATAGTATCATGAATTCTCTGAAACATGCTCTGACAGCACAATTTAACCAAATTTGACAGGAGGCATCCTATACATAAAAAAGCATTTAATTTTGCACAAGAGATGCTGATCCATTATTTAAATATGACCATGGTTACTAAAATAAAATCAAAACTTGAAATTTCTTCTAAACAACTGGTCAACAGAAGTTTACCTAATTTCACAGAAAGCATTGTGGTATAAGGCCTTTAAAGTTTGCAGAAATTATGCTGATCAATATAATTGCCATAGTAAAGAATTTAAAAACTGTTAAAAGTCTGAAAGCATCATACTAACTCAGATTTCTTGGAGAACTGCCCTTATATTTGACTGTTAGGTAGATATCAGCAGGTGATTGATCTCAAGCCCAATTGGGCCTCTTGTTTTAAGTTAAACATCAAGATTGTTATTGTTGGTATTAACAATTTCAATATTTTATGAACAATATCAGTTTGACCAAGTTTATTACCTTTTTTAAAGTTACTGATAATATTTGAATTCTTTATTTGTTGCGGGCATTCTTTGGAGTTTTTACTTTTAACAAATTTAATCATTTTTTCAAGGTAATTGGTAACCGTGGAAATATTGAGATAAACCCCAGAGGAATTATGGCAAAAGAATGTGTGGTAACAGGTCTGGTTTTAATGCAGGCTTCCCCAGTAAGTATAACAAGCATGTCTTCACAAAAGTTAAGTAAAACCTGTCAATATAGGACACTTCTTCACACAAGTTACAGTAAAACTTGTCTGTTTAGGACACTTCTTGACATGTTAGTCAAAACCTGTTTATATAGACACTTATTCATACATGTTACATAAAGACCTGTCTGAATAGGACACTTTGCAAGTTTTATTATAACCTGTCTATATAGGACACTTCACAGAAGTTATATTTAAACCTGTTTATATAGGACACTTCATACAAGTTACATTAAAACATGTCTATATAGGACACTTGTTAACATAAGTTGCATTAAAACCTACCTATACAAGACACTTCTTCATCACACAAGTTTCAGTAAAACCTGTAGATATCAGACACTTCACACAAGGTACAGTAAAACCTATCTAAATAGGGCACTTCTTCACATTAGTAACAATTAAACTTGTCTGCATAGGACAGTAAAGGAACATAACAATATATTCATCCTATCCCAGCTATACAGGAGTTGCAAGAAGTTGTATAAATGCAGTTAAATGGCTTTTCAAATCATTTTCTGCAGTGTTTTTGTGCAGTCAAATCTTTAATCAGAAAATAGTGGTGTCAGTACATGGGCACTCAGTAATTAACAAAGTATGTTTAAAGCAAACAAATGAACATATATATATATAAAGGATGAGAGTAACAGATTTTCTTAGGGGATTCCTGAAAGTGTAGGGGCCTCGGGTGGCCGAGTGGTCTCTAAGGCGCTCGCCTTAACAGATCACTGACATCTCACCTCTGTCCGCATGGGTTCGAGTCTCGGGCTCAGCCAGTGTGGTTATGTGAGAAAGCTTGCCAGTAGCTTCCCATGGGTCGGTGGTTCTTCTTGGGGTTTCTCGGGTTCTTCCTCCACCAAATATACTGGCCGCCATGTATAGCCTATCATGTGCTGAAAAATGTAATTAAACCCATAACAACCAACCAACCAACCAACCTGAAAGTTTACGTTACCAAGAAGCCAGGTTTCAGTGTGCTAATTATGGTCACAAAATTCAGACTTAAAGGTTATGATTTTGGGCCTCTTTTTCAACTAAACTGTAGTAATATTTGGTGTAATTTTTTTTTGCTTCTGTTCTTGAATGTATAAATGTATATATGTCAGTGTTCCCAGGCTACCGGGAAATTGGGAAAAAGTAGGGAGAGAGAATAGGTTTGGAAACAGCCCTTTAATTGTGCAAATAATGATCAAAGTCGAGGAAAAATGGGGAATTTTTAGTCACCACTTGATGACAGAAAAAAATACGTAACTGAGTCTATATTCAAGTGATCGTGAATTAAATTTATTGAATTATTACCAAAATTTTTGGAGGTTGCAAAACTTTTAATTCAGTTGAGATACAATTGCTGTTTGGATCATTTGGGTGCTTGTGCAGTAAATATTTGTATAGCCAATCTAAGTGCTCAGGCAGTCAGATTAGTCAAGTACACTGGTTACCTCCATATCGTTTTCGTTTCTTATGCAGAAGATAAGAAGACAAGTCTAGCATCATACTGTGCCAGCACATTGTCTGTGACATGTGAGCTCGGTAAATGTTAGAGAAAAATAAAGCTTATCTTTCCCCATTCCCTTTTTGATATGAAAAGTTAATGAAAATGTATTGTGATAAATCTTTGCTTATTATTTGATAGTGCTCACTGGGAACACGGTGTTAAGCATTATCGTTGATAGTAATCTTTGATACCCCCAACTCGCCTTTGCAGTGAATTTTACTATCAGATCTTGCTAAATACATATAAATCTACTGACTGTTGGAGCCATTTTAAATGCAGAATCCCATGCTCTTGGTGTCCTTGACAATGACTGCATTTAATATACAGTCCATAGTCGGATTACATTGAAAGTAGATGTTACGGCATCAGCCGGGCTCAGGAAAACCACTCATCCTCTCGTCCTTAGCACATAAAAATTGGCTGTGCTAAGGAAAAATTTACTAATTGCTTGTCGCTGGTCTGAGTAGATGTAGATTTGCACCTTGAGAATATATGTGCATTTTCTACTTTTAACTTTTAACAAGCTCTGAAGCTCAACATTACTTAAGATGTAGTGTATGTCAGATATCCATTACTTTTGTCTATTTTTGCCTACTTGTCAGTCCAGAACATGCTGCAAAGGAGGCTGACGTTTTTTTACACAGGCAGCCGATGCAAACATGATACTAAAATGGGTTCAGATCATGAAGATATTATGTTCAGAGTGAAGATAGCAGGTTTAAAATCCTTCTAGTATAAAATTTACATCGGGTGCCAGTGTTGTTTTTCTAAGAGCGAAAGTAGTACAGTGGTCCCCCTCTTATAAGGCCACCCCTTCTGCAGCAAGAAAGTGGCCTTATAAGACGGGTGGCCTTTCTAGAGGGGGATCACACAGTTGTGAGTAATAACTACATATAAAGTATAAAAGATGTAACTAATTTTTATATATTTAATATTTTCATTTAAAAATCACAGGAATATTATCTGGTTAAGGACTCAATATGATAAAACTAATATCAATGTTATTTTAAAAAAAATATGAATAATCATGAATCGTGGTGCAAAACCACATTGACGGTAAATTCTGGGCACAAACATTTGGTTGTAACTATCCCTGTATGTCCGTCGTTCCGTCTTCCCACTCAATGCAGTTGAATGTATATTGACGATGTTTATTTGAATCTTTCTGACATAAAATTTCTCAGTAGTTATCAAAAGACTCTCCCTCTTTTCGTTTAATTTAATTGCTTTCACTTTTTCTGTTCTAAACTGAGAATGTCTGACGATATTTTGCGACAACTTATTCCTTCGCGGGCAATCATGCGTGAGGCACAGTGTTTACAACGGAAGTGAGTCTGTCACGTGATCAACTTTTTTTTCTTCTTCTCCAGTCTGGTACTCGGTTATGTACATTTCATAATCTATTAGAGTGAAGCCAGAAAGGCTAACATACCATTTTACTATCTGGCGACCGGATGTCATGCTGACTTGAGCTGAACAATACTGTGCTTCTCAGCGGTTAGCTTTTGTGATCTTGATAATTATCGGTGGTAATAATAGCCAGTAATTATCAAAGTGACAAAAGCTAACATCTAAGGAACACATGGCAGTAAGGATAATCGGATTACTTACCTCTTTGTAAGGAATTAAAGTTACTTCATTGGCATGTTGGAACAAAATGTCAATGTGTTGAATTGAGAAATTAAAAAATATTATCGAGATTTTACTCTGTAAACAACCATTATGTGGCCGCTCGCGAGGGGTAAATTTGACCGTTTTTGCACTAAAATGCTGGCCGCTGGTCGCGTTAGAGGGGTGGCTGTCCTTGAGGGGTACTTTTGAACACAAACTCGTCGGTGCCAAGGGATTGTGACCGTATAAAGCGGGTGGCCGCTGGTCAGGGGGGCCGTTCAAGAGGGAGACCACTGTATAGTGATAAATGTACTGTTTTGAGTAAAGTGATGATAGGGACAATTACCCAGAGACCTGCATAAGTGGATTTTTTAATGGAAATATTCATGCCTTCTTTTTATACAAAGGTATACCATTTTTAAGGGCTTCTTGTCAAAATTTAAAACGATCCATTTATAAAAATCTTTCTTCACGCTAACATGTGCAGTTAAGCAGAGTAAAGTTAACATTTTTATTCTGAAAATTAAAATGAGTTACATGCAAATTTATATGAATTTCAATAGTTATAGTAACTTTTTTCTAGTGATAAACTCTTGTAGTTTAGTGTATGATCATATGTCTAATTCAGACGTTATGGGAAAGTCTCAAAATAGAAACAGCTTGTGCTTGTGTTTTCTAAGCCAACATTTATTAAATTCCATTCAGTAAGGATCGTAAGTGAACGTTAAAAAAATCAATTTCAGGAAAAAATGTGGAAAAGACACGGAAGTTTTTGTTTAATTAAAAGTGGGAATCCCGATATATGTATGTGCTTATTATGCATAGATGTATTTATGTTTGTGTGTATACCAATGTAATGTATATGTAGAGATTGTTGTGCATACTGTGAATATGTAAATTGTGTCATTGAAATTTTTTTATCTTGTACGTTTTTTATTGTTGGTAGATAAAGCTCATAAAACCTTGCATTTTAATTTGTATGAATTTTAAATAGAAATGATTTTACTTGAGTGACACTTCTCATTTCGAATTGCTTTATTGTAAATGTACAACACTTAAATGGAAATTTGATTCCAGTTGATGTAATGTTAATCAAAGGGTCAACAGAAAAGTTAATGATGATTTGTTGGTATGGTGGACATTTGTTCCAGATAAGTTAATACATTGCGATTGTTGTAGGATACAGCACTCCCTCATTATAACACTGTTCATAGGAGCCATAGACAGACAACCTTATAATGAAGTAGAAGATATACCGTCTATACTCGTGTATAAGCTTATACCAACTGCAAACTGCATAGACCACGATCTGCCGGCGCATAATGCGCCGGCAGATCTGGGTCTATGCAGTTTGTAAGGACTAATCAGTAGAACAAGCAATGTAGTTCCTGGTCTGCCGGCGCATTATGCGATGGCAGATCAGGGTCTATGTTGTTTGCATTTTGACCAGGCTTATATACGAGTATATACAGTATATAATTTCACTACTACATAATGAGATGGGATCCATGACCATACCTTCCTTGTAACTGGAATGGTGTTATAATGAAGGACATTATAGTGAGGGAGTTCTGTAATTAGCATGTGATCACCACTTTTGATTGCTATACTAAAATGTTGATAGCATCATAAGTTTTACTTATTTACATTGTCTTAGTTTGTTGTAAATTTAATATTCTATTGCTTTGCTTTTAGCTCTACTGGTCATAGACCAGAAGAGCTTATGGGATGGTCAGTCGTTCATTGTCCATCTGTTTGTTAGCACAAGTTTGTTATTGCTACTTCTCCTAAACTACATGGAGGATTGCCATGAAACTTTTCACACACATTTATCCCATGGTATAGTTGGTCTTGCATGAAATTGTTGCTGCTCGGATATCTAATATGGCTGTCAGAATGGCCATCTTGAAAATCTTGTTATTGCTGCTCCTACCGAATGTATGGTCAAATCAACATGGGGTTTTCACTACAAGATTTATGATGTCTACTTGGTCCTAAATGAAAATGGTGCTGATCTGACATCTAATATGGTCGCCATGACAGCCATCTTTAAAATATTTTTATTGTTACTCCTAAACAGAAAGTCTACTCCTCCTGAACAGAAAGTAATATTGACATGAGGTTTTCATCAGAGGGCTTAAGTGAAAATGGGTGCTGATCTGGTCCTTAATATAACTGCTACAGTGGCCATCTTGAAAATCTTGTTATCACTACTCCTGATGAATCGATGATCAAATCAAACATGGTGTTTTTACTAAGAGACTTTTTATTATGTCTAATTGGTCCTAAATGAAAATGGTACTGCTCAGTCATCCAGTATGACCTTCACAGTGGCCATCTTGAAAACCTTATCACTACTTCTCCTGAATGAATGGTTATATCAGCATGGGGGTTTCACTGAAAGACTTCTTATGATGTCTAGTTAGTTGTAAATTAACATGTTGCCGATCTGACCTCCAATATGGCCACCTTGAAAAACTTATTATCACTACATCTCCTAGATGGCTGGTCATATTGACATTTTACTTTCACCAAAAGACTTCTTATGATGTCTAGCTTGTCCTAAATGGAAATAGTGTGAATGTGATATTCAATATTGCCACCATGGCAGCTATCTTCAGAAAATCTTGTTATTGTTACTCCTCCAAAACAGAACGTCATTATCAACATGGGGTTTTCACCGGAAGACTTATAATATCTTGTTAATCCTAAATTAAATTGGTACTGATCTGATGTTAAGTGTGGCCACCATGGTGGCCATCTTGAAAATCTTGTTATTGCTACTCTTAAATGGAAAGTCATTTTGACATGGGGTTTTCATCTGAAGACTTCTTAGGGTATCTAGTTGGCTGCAAAATAAAAATGATACAAACTAACCATCATAGACTGAAAAGATTGTTATCTCTGCAGCTCCCAAATGGATGGCTATATCAACATGGGGTTTTCACCAATAGACTTATTATGATATCTAGTTGGTTCTAAATGAAAATGGTGTCAATCATGCATCAAGATGGCTGTCTTGGAAATTCTCCTGTCAGTACAATCCCAGAATGGATGGTCATATTGACATGGGATTTTCACCAAAAGACTTCTTATGATGTCTTGTTTTTCCTAAATGAAAATTGTGCCAATCTGACGCTCAATATGTCAACCACAGCAGCTAATTTGAAAATCTTGTTAATGCTGAAGTATATCAGAGATGGTTTCAATACTGAGCAGTTAAAAGGAAGAAATTATCTTATTTTTAATTCACAGAAAATCTTTTTGGTCAGTAGGGCATTAATCCCTTCAAGGGACTCTTGTTTTAAAACCTATTGGTATGGCTTGATAAATACTGTGTATATCAAATAATGTTTTATTTTTGTTCTTTGTTTATGGAAAGTTTTACTCCTCTAAATGTATTGGTATGAATGGTGCATGTGTCAATATATACTTCATGTTCTTAATCAAATTTACCAAGCTTTATGTATTTGGGTCTATTGAATATGATTATAAGTCTTAACTATTAGAATCTTTTTGATTGGTTAAGTCATAAATATTAGAATCTTTTTGATTGGTTAAGTCATAAATATTAGAATCTTTCTGATTGGTTGTTAATAGATCACATGTCAGAAAATACATTTAACCCTAGAAACAGCCACTTGATGATACATTCTGATAGTGAGGGTAGTAACCAGTTGCTTTCAAAAGGAGATAACTGAAAGTTACACTCACATCCAGATAACAACAGTTCTCAGATTTCAAACATGCTTCTTACAGTCAAAGCAGGATCAGCATTCATATCACAGTCATTGAGAGGTTTGGGAGAGTTTTCTTGTTAGTGTCATAAAACATATGGCAGAGACATCCAAAGAGTAGGAAAGTTAATGGGAGTGGTTCAGTACAAAAAAATAGTGATTGCTCACTTTTTCGTATGGTGAACATTTGGAACTGTCATCCCTTGCATAAGGACTGTAAAGATCTCAGGAAATCACCCCAATCTCAGATCCATTGTTCTGAATATTCACATCGCTAAAGGACAAGTATTGTGTATTACTGTTTGATAATAGGTAATTAGCATGAAATATCTCTGTTATAGGATGAAACTGCAAAGATGAACAAAGGTATTCAAGATGGAATGGCTGCAGGATGGTTGCAGCCCCATGTAAGTCAACAGTATTCTCTGGCAGAGTCACATGTGGCACACAAAGATGTCATTGAGTCCTCGGGTGCCAAGGGCAAACTTGTTATTAAGCTGTGATTGAACCCAGAAAGGAGAGTAGAGATGTTTGTCAGTCAATTGATAAATATTCCAAAAGATCATAAAGTTTTTTTTATTTTGTCTACAGTTGATATAAACTTAAAGTCTATGTGATTAAGGTAGGTAAGGTATACATGAACATAGTCATGTTGGTGCCTTTACTGATCTTAAATCGAATATTAATTGTTGTTCTGAAATTTAATATTAATTAGTTTTACCAAAGTCTGCTAATTCCTGATTGTTGAGCAATCTGCACCTTAGTTGTCATTACAGAACTTCCAGATGAAAATTATTGATCGCAATGGACTTTTACAATGGCAGACTGGCACTAAATTGGGTCAAGAAAAGGGGATCTCGGGTCTAATTATTACCAGTGCAGGGGATAGTTCAAATTTTTCCAATACATGGTGCTTTAAATGTTTCCATGTAGTGTTAGGCCATCATTTTACTGCACTACACACACAAATATTTGCTTCTACAAGTGCCATTTATTTTTATTGTCGAACCCACCTTGGCTTGAAAACTCTGTTGTCGTGACATTTTTTTATTTGTACTGTAAGAGGCTGCATGCACTACTGAGGCACTTTGATTTGAATTGACTAAAAAACTTTGATTTGAATTGACTAAAAAACTTTAATTACCATATATACTCACGTATAATCCGTATACCAACTGTAAACTGCATATACCCAGATCTGCTGTTGCATAATGCACCATCAGAACTGGGTCTATGCAGTTTGTAAAGACTAATCAGTAGAACAAACAACATAGACCTGGATCTGCCGGCGCATTATGCGATAGCAGATCAGGGTCTATGTTGTTTGCATTTGGACCCAGCTTATACGTGAGTATATATGGTAGACTAAAGTAAAAACTGGAATCATAATAAATGGCTGCCAGAGTTTTAGATTTTGAGTATTTACTAGCATTAATATGATGTTATTAGTGGTGATATATTTCATATCATCTGAAGTGTGCATCTCTTTACATATATATATATATATATGGAGTATATATACCATATTTCATAATCAGAGTTACTGCATCTGTTATGTCATATATTTTTGTTCTAATCGTATCCTATCATGTTTTAACAAATTTGCATTTGAAAGGTATTGTTGTATACAGCTCTCTCTTGTTATAACATGCTAGTTGGAGTCCATAACTGCTAACTTATCATGTACTAAACCACCATATAACACAAATGTCCTTGGATGTGTTGAGTGTGTTTGGTGGGGTGGGGTGGGTGATATGCCAGTTAAAAGAATAATTTTTCATTATTTATATAATAAAATATATTTGCTTTTCACTTCATAGTAAGAGTTTTCAGGTTTTTTAAATAGTTACATTAAATGAAATAACAGCCTTCAGAACATTAATTACTGTTTTCTATGAATCCATATGTCTGGATTTGATGGGTCCACATTTCATGATTGGTCATTAAAAAGAAATGGGACAACTAGTTTTCATAAATATCTTGGTTGATGTTCATTCCTAATTTAGTTCTGACACGGTCAATGAAAGCTGTATATGGTCAATATTCAGTCAGAAAAGATAACTATTTCAATCACTTTCCTTCTGTTACAAATGATGACATTTACATTATGGAGACAAGAAGAAGAATCACATTTACATCTCATACTGTAGACCAGATATTTCAATAATGAAAAATTCCACGTATTTATATAGGTGCCTGTGCTTTGCAAAGATGCTGAACTCAGCTGACCCCACACACATTCTTAGGTTTGCCTTCATTGTGGTATGTTACTGTTAATAGCATACAGGCCGAGGCAGAGACTAGCTATATAAGAAGGTTGTTTATTGTTGACCTACTTGTTGGTTTCATAGTGTCACTATTTTACTAATGTCTTACATATGGGCTTTTCACAAGTACTGAGAGGCTGTATATGAGAGTTACAATCAGTTGTCGTAATAAACAAATAAAAAATTGACTATTTTGATTTTTTGTATACATGTGCTCTGTCACATCAAAGGTGGAGTTACAATTGGTTGTTGTAATAGACAAAATTGTAAATTGTACATTTACTTATGTGCTCTCTCAGATGAAAGGTGGAATTAACTGCTACATGCAAGGAAATGCCACTGTGATCAGTGTGGTAAGAATGCACAGCTGTTCTGGCAGACCTGGCACAATGGCTTTGTGCCGATGACAATTTCACGTGTCTTATAGCCTCTTAACAAATACAATTTATGAAGTAGCTAAATAGTGCAGCTATCAGCAACCTTTTAGGACTGCTGTGCCAGGTCCGCTCACTTGTATAGAGCTTTGTAGAGTACTGCGTGCCAGAGGCAAGTCATATTCCAAAGACTTGGCAGTTTCTGAAGAGTCTGGCATGCCACCGTTGGCATGCATGCCATAGGTTGCCGACACCTACAGTAGTGGCTTATTAGAGACAAATGCAGATTGTAAAAGTAAAATTTTTTTTATGGCCAACTTAAGTGAAGTGGTTATATGAATCTTTAAGCTGGTAAAAATTGGAATTATACTGACATTTTAAAATAAATTCTTAAAATTAGGTTTATCTCATAACCTTGTTATACCCAGAATTGCATTATAATGAAGGGTACTTTAATAAAGTTGAGCTGTATAAGCAATTGAATCAACAAATTGAATTTCCAGTTGCATTTTATATATCAGTCAGTGTTTGAATATGAACAAAAGAATTGGAATTGATAAGTGTTTCAGTGTCACTTGTATAATAAAAATAGTGAAAAATAGTATCATCATGTTTGGCTCATTTATTAATTTAGTAACAGCCTTGTTATACATATGGCAGATGGTTCAATATCATTGTTTGGGTAAGCTTCTCTTTACTATCTGTTTTGTTTACTTTAAACTTATCTTTAAGAAGGAAATTATCTATTTGTTCTTTCTGATTATTCACTATTTCAGAATTTTTTATTACCTCACCTGGCTATAAGGCCTAGTGAGTTTATCGTATGGTCCTGCATTCATTGTGCATCATGTTTCGTGCATGATCAGCAGTTTGCTGTAAAGCACTCGACAGAAACTGCTGGAGCACTTTTGACCAAGCTTGGCAGAGAGCATCAACAGAGATGCTTCCAGGGCGCGCGAATCGCTCAACATTGGTATGTATTCGCGCATTTGGAAAGCAGTGATGAGCGAGAACTCCTGCAACTTGCTTCAAAGTCGCGCATATAAAAAATGTACTATGCGCGGCAATATACAAACGTTATTTGTAACTGTTAAGATAAATTGAATAAATAAGAGTTGAAAAATAAATTTAAAAGTAAGGATATTTTTTTCTTCTTCACGATACCTCTTTCGATTCCGAAGTCTGCAGATGTACGGTAAGACAAAAGGATACTTGGAAATCCCGCTAATTATTTATAACCAAAACATGTGTGTCCTATGTGGGGGTTCTGCAATTGATACCCTTTCCTCTCATTTGCACATGTGCTAACTTTGGTGCATTTCTGGAATGTGTAATTAAGCATGGAAGGACGTAAGATTACAGATTTTTTTCAACGTCAAGTTAGTGGTGACGGGAATGTGGAAAGTGAACTTTAAGTCGGTGGTGGCAGGAATGTGGAAAGTGAAAGGGAGAATGAAGAAAGTAGTGGAGTTTCTCACGAAACGGAGGATGATTGTTCAAAAATAATGTCGGGTGCCGAGTTAGATGTACCGCCAAAAAAGAAACCGAAATATGAAGCAAAGTTTCAGAATTCTTGGTTGTCAGAGTACAAATGGTTACAACACAGCACCAAGACAGGCGGTATGTTCTGTGATATTTGCAAAAGTTGTGGGAAAAGAAACCCTTTTACACTGGAAATGGGCTGCTTGAATTTTAGGACTTCGACTCTTAAACGACACGCAGAGTCACAGGATCATATCCAGGCATTAAAAGCTAATGCACTCAAATCGGACTTTCAATCTTGTTTTGGAGCAGAGATGTCCAAGAGACAATACCTTTCATACGTGGAAAATTGCACACAACAATCATAAAGAACAGTTTCCCAACTTGTGCAAAATGGCTAAGCTAGCTATGCATATGCCCTTTCAGACAGCAGACCGTGAAAGGGGGTTCTCAGCACAGAACAATATTCACACACAGCTCAGAAACAGATTAAGCCCTGAAACAATCAATACATTAATGCTTATACAAGTAGAGGGGAAATCTTGAGAAGATTTTGATTTTGATAGAGCCTTAACAGAGTGGATCAGGAAGAAAGAGAGACGGATATTTAAGTGTTAGGTAAATATTGATCTGTGTACCCCCTCCCTTTTTTTCTGTCTACTCCCCCCTTATTTTGGGGACAAGGGGCGAGCTCCCCCCTTAAGATGAAATCCTGGCAGCATCCTGCATCCAGACTTGAAGGCCTTTCAAATTTATACAAATGATACCGATCCTCTGTCAGATATGGTTAGGATTAGTAAAAACAGAAAAACCTTCAAATGATTTCATCTAAAAAACAGAAAGAGAGAGAGAGAGATACCGGTTTCAGCATTGACAAATTTGCATACACCCATCCTAACATGTTTCTAGATGACCATAATCAAGGCATTTGCAAACAGTCCACCCTGGGGATAGATTGATGGGAATACCAAAGAGGAGTAGTGATAACAAGAATTTCAAGATGGCTGCCATGGTGGCCTTTTTATAATGTCATATCGGCACCATTTTCATTCAGGACCATCTATACATCACAAACCTTTTAGTGAAAACCCCATGTTGATATGACCATCCCTTGTGGAGGAGTAGCGATAACATTTTCAAGATTACCACGTTGGTGGCCATATTAGATGTAAGATTGGCACAATTTTCACTTAGGACCAACTAGACATCATAAGAAGTCATTTCGTGAAAACCCCATATTACTATGGCCATTTCGTTCAGGAGTAGAAGATTTGATTGTTTATTACGGTAATTCAGGCCCATCCTACAATTGTATTATACAAACATTGCTAGAATTATGGTATCAGTTATACTGTGTAATATAATTTACATTACAGTGTTATTCTGCATCTGATCGTTTGTTCAGAAGAGTAGCGATAACATGATTTTCAAGATGACCACCTTGGTGGCCATATTGGATGTCAAAAGAAGCACTGCTTTCATTTAGGACCAACTAGACCTAGACGTTGGGAAGAATATGTGTATAAAGTTTCATGGCAATTCCTCCAAGTAGTTTAAGATGAGTAGCATTAAGAAACTTGTGCTAATGGATGGAAGATGGATTGATGACAGAAGGACGGATAACAGGACAAAACACAAGCTCATCTGGTCTATGGCCAGTAGGGCTAGGAAACCAATTGACCGACTTTGATCAAATTTGACAGAAAGTGTCCTAGTTTGAATTCCTTTCAGATTTATACAGATGATGCTGTTCTGCCAGCAAATATGACTGCCATTACTAAAAACCGAGAAACATGTACACAACTTTATCTAACAAAACTGCAGAACAGAATTTGACAAATATTGACACCAGGTGTCCTGTCATAAGGGCCTTTCAATATTGGACAAATTATGCTGATGTGCCATTATATGGATGAAGACACCACAACTATAGAAACCTTGAAAAAGTTGTTTTTAACATATGCAATCAATAGCATTAGAAGAAATTTCAATAGAAAGCATCGTACTGACCCAGATATCTTGGCCAACATTTTAAAACTCAGATCGGCACCATTTTTATTTGTTAAACTTAGAGGCAGCTGTAACTATTTATATTGCTCACACTTGGACCGTAATTTCTTTAAGATGTGCAAGATCTGTCGTAAATAGAAGCATAAACTGATTGAAAAATAATTGGCAAATAAAAAAAAAGAATATCCAGACAATAAACATTATACGGACATGTACATTTAATAATATACTTCTACATACCAGACCAAAGATTCATATTCATCTTAGAATGTTTATGCCTTTGCATGATAAAACTTCAACTTAATTTTATCCCCCCCCCCCCCCTTTTTTGTCATATAATTTTGCTTAGCATATTTTAGACATCATTTTGCCTATTGGGAGACATTGTCGGAGGGTCAAAGTATATCCCACAGTACAGTACTATCATACAATTTATTTGCAATGATGTTATTTTTTTGGTAGTTTCTTTCAATATAGTTATGTACTAAATAATTCAGCTGACTGTGTAGACCCATGCATCATGACCAGAAGTAACAGGATGGTACATGATCACTAAAAATTGAATCACTGTGATGTAGTTTTGATGTTAATAGTTGTGGTTTGTATTCGCCGTTCAGGTCATTTGCTTATACAGTTATGGTTTTAGAGATATTTGTGTTTATTGTCAAACTATTTAGTGCCAGAGCATCCAGGTAGAATTAGGTCATGATTACCTGTTTGTACATTTTTTACTCTTTCGTGTTTACATTTGTTTGGAAAGGTTTTTTTTCCTAATGTTCTTTATGGGAATTTTTATATGTACATTTTAAGAACCTTGTTTTTTTATTGGCAACATGTAGCCAGCATTGTGCTTATGTGCTGTTAAATCAACATATATATACATATAATCTTCTACCTACTGTTGTTTACTGAAAATTAAAAACTACCGGGTTTAAGGAGAATGTACAACACCATTATTTTACCCTAGTGCAAATTTGGACTTTTTCCGATTTACAAAGCATGCCACTGTGACCTAGTTAGCATGCACCTTGGAAGTACCAGAAAGTGAGGTACTGATCTAGAAAATGTTGCATTTGAATCAAATTGGCCATTTGAAGATAAAAAGATACAGTGAAATGTCCCCTTTATTATCAAAACACATCAGACCAATTTCAACCAAACTTGGCACAGAGCACAAAGCCTTTCAGATTTGTGCCAATGATGCTGATACGCCGTCAGGTATGGAAGCCTCAGTGGGTGCCATTACTAAAGGTAGAAGAACCTTTAAACAACTTGTCCAAAACTGGTGAATAGAGTTTGATCATATTTTACGGTAAGGAAACCCCTTTCAAAAGGCAAGATATTTTGTTCCATGTAGCGTCTTTCAGGGGATATACCACTGACTTAGGGTTAAGTGCTCTACCAATACTACCCAGGCTTTTTCACTTTCATTTTGATTACGGTTTAAGTGCCTTTTCAAAACTTACCCAGGCTTTTTCACTTTCATTTTATGATATCATGAGAAGTTGAACTTGTCTGTTCTTGACGCACATCTTTAAATCTTAGATTCTACCAAGGAACCTGATCTAGAGCTATCATTTTATTATTTTACAGAATTTTGGTCTATTTTCTATATCAAGTTCATTAATATTATTTTTCACAGCTAGAAACTTGGAGAAGAATAATAGTTATTAACATTTTTTAATTTAGTTTAGTAATGTTCCATTATCTTGTCAAAATCAAGATGATGAAGGGTTACAGTGCATTTTTGTCTTTGCACTTATTTACATCAAAATAAATTGATTGGTTCCAATAATGGTTTCAAGAAACTCTGTTTCATTTTTATAAAGAAAGAATGTAAAGTAGCCATCTTTTTCACCTGGAGAAAGCTTATTCCACTTCACATCATGAAGGCTGGACTCATTACATTAATTTAAATTGTATAACGGTTAGTATTTTAGTTTATAATGGAAGTAAATAATGTATTATTATTCCAGATATTCGGTAGAGACAAAAAACGTGAAACATAATTTACTTAGTTACCTATCATGCAAACTCAGATTTGTTTTGTATGAAAGTGAGCAATGTGGAATATCGGCATGCGAAATGAAATCATACAAAATATTGTTTTTAATGTATACCTTTGAAATTAATAACATAAATATAATATTCTGCTTGCTATAATTATAATCGAGATATTGTAATAATTTACATGTTTTGATATTCGCTTTCACAGATCTGACTCCATTTAGTATGCTGAAATTCCATTTGGCATTACAAATTTACATTTTTAACAATTAGGAAGATTTTGAAATAAAAACTGTATAACTTAAAAGTAAATAACGAAAATATTTTTTAAAGTTCATGATTTTACTGATTGACTAACTTAAGAAAATCAGAAACTTTCAATTTTGTCAATGCTTAATTTCTCATGCCAATTTTCTAGTTTGCTACACAAATTAATATGCAACAGGATTGAAAGTGATGACTGTTTTCTTTTTACCATAAACAATTAACTAAACTATTGTTTGCATTAAGTATTAGGTAAAATAGCATTAAATGGTAGGAATAATTAAAAAAATGTATCTTTTACGATTCCATTTTGCATGATGATTTCTAATTTTGCGCAGAAAAATGACATGAACACTTTTTTTTTCTTTCAATATCTAGTATTTTTTAGTTTTAAATTAGTTAGGTAATACATTCTTTTATTTTAAAGGTTTTGTTTATTAGAATTTATTGAGGAGAGGAATTATGATAGAAATTCGCGTATGAGTCTCATTTACAGTTTGCACAAAAAATCTTTAAAATCTATATATAATGTGAAGAAAGATGACTTTTAAATATTTGTTTTCAAAATAATAATAATAATAATAAACAATTTTGAATTAAAGGGTTATTTTAAAGATGTTTTACAAAAGGGAAATATTATAATTCCATTTCACATAAAATTGTTCCATTTTGCTCCATGTCGAAAAAGAACTCCATTGCACATTTTAGTCCAACCCCACTTTACTACTTTTGAATTAAAGATTCAGCGAACATTTTGCGTGAACCTGATGTGTCAAATGCCAGCATCGATACCTCTATCCGCCCAGAAAATAAGGTGAAACTTAATATAAACCAAGACGCAACAAAAATTTGTTTCCTAATCTAATGATTAATCGGCAAAATATGATTATATGTTTATTGCAATCATGATTGGTGTGTTTATTACTTTGAAATTAAAAAAAATAAATAAATCAATGCTTTTGTCACAAATTACAAAATGGCCTGTAGGTACAACAGCCTTTTTTGTGCTTTTTTGGCACAATAAAAGTCAATCTATGGTAAATACCTAACTCCTAACCAACAGGTAAAGATACCACAGGAAGATAAATACATGAATCACTTGCATCATTGCATTGCATCTACCCCGAGTAATATTAAGCCTTAACAAACTTTACAAAGAGCAATTGCAGAGATAAGCCTAGATATCCTGACTACCAGGTATTCCTTCATATCATTTGATACAAGTCACATGCTGGTTAAATTGATCAAAATAGCCTATGGTAGTGATGATTATCTTTTGATGTTGAAAGAGCCTTACATATGAACCTCCCAGCTGAGAGGGTTTTCCTCCCGAGGTGGAGGGTACCTGCCGTCCCTGCAGAAATATTTTTGTTTTTTTATTTTTGCTCCACACCTCGATTCCAATGTAGTATATTTAAGGTAAAGACTTCAGTGATCTGTTGACTGTGTTCACACCTTGATCCCAGTGTAGTATATTTAAGGTAAAGACTTCAGTGATCTGTTGACTGTGAACTGGCTTAGCATGACATATTAATTTCTAGTTTGACAGACAATAACTTAAAAGTAATCATTGGATTATATACATTATTGGATTATGGTTGTCATGTATATGCGATTCACCAAGAATAAATCTAAATGGAGCTTCGATACTCAGCAAAAAGAACAGAGAAACTGATCCAGATAAATATTTAAAAATCCAGCAATAGAAAAAAAAAAGATTACTGTGGAAGGATTACCTAACATGTTTAATTCACAGAAGTATATGTTAGATCAGCAATTTATGGAAGCATGTACATTTTTCTGCGATGAACAACAAAAAGACTCATATTAGTAATATTAGTGTAAATTTATCTTTTCTACTTGTCGCCATTGTTTATGGCTGGACTTGAGCATCACACATAATAAAAGATTGTATGGAACAGGATATAAATTAGCTAATGTTCAACAAGGAATACAATTACAAAAAAGAAAGAAAAACGAAACGTATATGCCCCAAAAGATATATTTCTTTTGTGTCTGACGCTCATGTAAATATTAAGAACAATCAATTAAAGTATATTTTCTTTTAGGGGCTGGCGAAGCAGTCGTTTCGAATCAGTCTTGACGTCTCGTATTGATAATGCGATTAAAAGTTAATAAATCCACCTAAAAGAATCTCATAATATGATTATATGTGGTGTTACAAATTGCTGAAAAGTCAAGTTTGCACCAGATTTGATTAAAACAGCAGATACATAATCTCTTTTAGATTTTATTGTAATTATGTATCTAACCCTTATGTACAGTAGGGCTTACAACAGAAAATGGCATTATAAAGACGACAATGTAACTCTAATAGATCCTGTTGATGAATTCAATAAATGGCTACATTTACTTATTAGTGTATAGCAAAAAACTAATAGTTTGTTTCTTAATGACGGATGTGCGAATTTAGAAAGCAACCAATGTTACAAAGATAGCTTACTAGGTATAGTGGAATAAATAAATTATAAGTCTGTCAGAAAGGATCTTCATGAAAAAAAGTCTATTGAAAATCATGTAGTACCAGCTGTTATTATAGATGGAATTGTAGAATAAGTGAAAAAAGAAAAGAAAAAAGAAAAGAAATAAGCTTTTAATGAACCTGGAATATCTATTTGATTTCAAGGTAGGAGATTAGATTAGATTAACTACATTCCCAAGGGTCGATAGCCATAAGGTAAAGTATTCATGTTATCCACCAAATAACGTTTATCATCATGTAGTTAAAGAGCAACCTTATTTATCGCGACATTGCATATCTCGCGATGGTATGATCTAAGTAAATTCATTTCATAATGATTTAGTTTGGTTCAATAAACAATTTGATACATATCTAATTTGAAATTCTTTTTAACAACATATTTCCTAATACTCCTGCATTTTTTTTTCTCCTATGTCAGTCCTAAATGCATAGAGCTTGATTCTAAAACCACAAAATTCTTGTATTTACACGGCATTCGTCTCATCTTGAAACAATCCAACAACGTTCTTGTTTAATAATATTCCCTATATGTTAGCATTTTTGCAACTGCTTGTGTTGTACAATTATATACTTTGTTTCATATCATTGGAAAATTACTTAATATATGACCTTGACCTTGATATAACGTATGCTGTGCGCTGTTAATTAAAAACTATTATTGGCTCAAGCATACTTGCAAAATCACAATAGAGAAGAAAGGAAACCTTTAGTTGATCTTGGTAGTTTGTAAATTTAACGACAGAACTATCTTTCGGCATTTTATCTGGGCTTATTGATATTTGGTTGCATAATCTGTTGTGTTCTTATAATTGTGATTCAGAATAAATAATATTAAAGAAATACTACCTGAGTGTTTTTATTGTGTATTTTGTTCATTGGAGATGCACCAATTTGGATAAATCCTTTATTCCACAATAATAATAATGGAGACGGTCTGTCTCTTTCTCTTTTTGTTACTCTGAGCTTACAAATTTGTCTACTGGTTCAATATATATTGACCAATATATTAAATTAATTTTCAAATGCGTTCAATTTGGATATTTATTGCACATATTATTAAACCAATGTTTATATTTATCAAGGTTATATTTGTTTGGCCTATACGGATAATTTCTATGCGTGTTTATATTTGATTATATTGCATATAAAAAAATCCCACAACGTTTTGTGTCTTTATTTTGTAAATTAAGACAGGCTTTTCAATATTTTATCCAATCTCGTAAATCTATGTATAACCTTCCTGACTATTTTACTATTGTCTAATAATAAGTACGCCCACCGTCGAATACTCTTAAGCTATTTATAGTTAATACCTGTAAAATGACCTCAGCTTGTTTTTGTATGCATTGAATGTGGAAAACATTAGTTTTGAAATAAATGGGAAAGATATAATGGTACGCACTAGCTGTTGGTGAATTTGATAACTTAATTATGTATCTTAAGGGCTGTGAAGATGTTAAAAGACATTTGAACATAAAGGAAAATTAAAGCCCCTGATAAAACAAACCCTGACCCACAAACCCTGACCCGGACATAAACTAGTTGGCTGAAAGATTGCCTATAGATAAGGTTGATATATGTTATTTATTTTATTAAATGGGTTATTCTCATCAATTGAGTTACACTCATAAAAAGATTTTGGAGTTAGTGAGCCGGTGTTTTGTTGTTATAACAACTATTTGGTGGATTAGAGAGCCATGTTTCTTTTTTCATTAACAAATGATACTACTGAGCCAGAACAAAGGTTTCTTATAAGGGAGTCAGTGTCCTAAGTTTTTCGTAAAATTGGAAGGGGTCAGTGGGCCTGGAGTGAAGGTCAGAGACTAGAGATGAAGGTGAAAGGCTTGGAATTAAAGATCAAAGGTCATATGAGCCAGTAGTTAGGTTTCTTACTACTATTGAGCCAGTACGAAGTTTTTTTTACGCTATTAGAATCGACATCTACATATTTAAAAAAATCCTTTTGGTAAGGCATTGTCTTAAGGAAAATACTTACAACAAAATGCAAGCCTGTGCGTGAGATGTTAGATGCTAATCATAAGCATTTAAATATTTGACCCTTTGGATCATTCACCGCAAACAACCTGTGTCGCCTGTTCTGATTGGCATGAACTCGTCTTGTTGGCACGAACTTGTCTGTGTATGTAAACCTTAATCATGGTAGTGTTGTCGACTTATAGGTGGAATTACTCGAGAAAACAAGCAGACCGTGTAGTGCAGATTTTTTTGAAGCAAATTCGTGTTAAGGCAGATATGCAATTATCTGGTTGTTCTGACGGCACCCTCAATCCCCAACTCCGCTTTTAATAAGATCGCAAAAAAAAAGAAGAAAAAAAAAGACATTAAAGGTGATAAGCCCAAGGTGATTAATTATCGACCTATTCATCTAAGATAATGACGCAATCATGTACCTAGAATGTATGAAATGGATCCAAAGCCCTCGCCCGCATCCTCCCACCTCTTCCTCGGGAGACACGGGAAACTGTAACGGACCCCTCGTTACAGGTGTACGATTTGGTTGGTTATCGTTATGTTGAGGATGATCGACCTCGATGTTATTGCCCGGATCGAGTAAATAGTGAAATAAAATATGAAATTTTATAGATGGGATAAATAGAGATCTGAGCAGATATATAGAACAGAATAACACGAGCCCCCGTACATGAAATATAACAATTTAATCAATTACATAAAGTAAATTGAAATATTACATAACATTAGAAAGATATACTTCTTTTTGAAATCATTTACCGAATTTCAACACAAATATAATTATGTAATTAGCCGATCTGTTTAAACGATAGACTTAGTTCATCATGGAATCGAGTGAACAATTGAATCAATTGCCCAGCATGCCTGCATAACCTTGTTATTGCTGGTCACTCCAAATTCAATGTTGCTGTTAGGTAAAGGTTGATGTTCTCCCCTTTTTGCTTCTCTCTCTCTCTCTCTCGTATCCAGCCTCTTTCGGTCCTCAAACTTAGTGTGGTAGGTGGATATGTGGATAGATAGGTGGGTAGGTAGGTGGATAGGTAGGTGGAGCTATTTTCCCCCTGTGCTTTCAAGACTCGTTCGCTTCTACCGCCAGAATCGTGTCCCTCAACTTCTAGACACCTGTCCCTTGAACAATTGTTTATACGAGAAAATTTAGTCTTATTCTGCCCGGAGTCAAGATCTCTTCCTCTCGCAGGAAAACTTGGACTGATTAAATTTTGCGATGTGGAATATTATAAACGTGAAATTTCGTCTGGGAAACACCCCTCTTATTTAGCGTAGCCAATCAGATTAAACGTATCTACCGCCTTTTTAAATACACGCCCATCGTGGTTAGCGAAACCGTCTAGATTGCGCGCTATTTAAATAACTGATTCTGGAAAATTTCAAAAGATTACACTACTTCAACTGGCCTTACAAATAGTCTCTGCATCCTCTCAACTTTGACATTTTCGACACCTAGACCCAAATTAACCTTACCCTTACAATCTGTCTGACCGTTAAATAAACGAATGCTTAATTAAGAATCAATCTCGCCCCAAACAGAGACATAAAAACCATCGCAGTCTAACGATATAATACGATATCTTTCCTCATAAATCTAATTAGTTGTTATGTGCTAAGCTAATGTGCTGTACCGAAATATATCGACAGAAATTTGCACCCTTACAGAAACCATGGCGAAACCCAAAAAGACCTTTGAATGTGATTACATTCAAATGTGACCACTCTCCAGTTGAAGCCTAAATATATAATGCCCGTTTTAAAATGATATGTTTGTTATCTTAAATAAGACCATCTCTTCATTTAAACTAGTTCTACCAAGCTTGATTTGTGGTACAGCACTCCATCATTATAACGCTGTCGATGGCAGCCGTGGGGTACACAACTTTTTAATGAAGTAAACATTCAGTATAATATTACCATACAATCAAATGGGACAAATAATCATCCCTGTAATAACTTGGATTTTGTTCTGTGGTGTCTTCTTATTCGCAACAACTGCCGACATACTATCCGTATGCTCTAATGTTAGCACTGTTCCCATGAGATGCATGTAAGGTTATCCTGTTCAAATGGTTGTATGTTATGGGTGAAATACATATTTTGTATACCATATATGACTGAGGATAACCCTCTTCCAATTGGATACCTTCTTTTCATCAGAGCAGACGAATCACTCGAATGCATATCCGCACTCTTCAGAAAAAGAAGATAGAGAAGAGAACCTCACACAAATATCATCGAAGGTAGTACATAGGAAAAAAGTGTAACATATATTCATTGCATGCGAATTTTGGTTAAACTGGTAAATCATATAAATTGTTTGGAGGCATAAATTTAGCAACGCGAGCTAAGAATAATTTTTTTTAGAATGCTAGGTGCATTTATTCCCCACTTAAGACTTATCCATCAAGAAGTACATAACTTTTGTATTCCTGATATTCTTAGTCTTTATCATTATGATTTTTCTTTCTTTTTTACTATATCAGTCACATTTAGTATATTTAAGATACATGCAGATTTCTTTGCGGAAAACAGATAAAAGATCCGTACATAGAAGATGACGATGGCCGCATTTGATGCATATTTTAGGATAAGGAATGTCATAAAAATAATTATACGTATGCATGCATGTCTGTATATATGTTGTTACGACTCTATGGTCTAAGAAAAATGTAACAGAAAGAAAGTGAAACCAACAAATCAAGTAAAAATCAACAAGCAATTTATTTCTAGATAATTAAAATGAAAAATCAAAAAAACACTTACAGTAATGTGTATTAAAATAAAAAATAATCCAATAAGAATTAGTGTTCTAATCACAAGTCCTAAATATAGAATGTTCCGAATTCACGGCTGTATTCTTTGAATGTTATGATGTGCCAATGGTCTTCAAAGTCATGATGTACTAGTAGTCTTTAATGTGCTGATGTCAAAATGAAGTACTCCAAAATATCTCTGAATAAGTTCACATAAATTCCAAAATCATCAATTAAAAATCCAAAATCTTAAAGTCTATGAGCACTATTATAATCCAATGAATATTTAAATAATTCCTCTCTTAGAATTTTGAATGACTTTCCACAACTGTAATAGCTCTTTACAAGACTGATACAAATGTCGAAACTGAAAAACTGTCCACTAAACATGGTATATATAAAGATTGGTCACATGACAGAATGTTCTAGAATATGTGTCATCTTAATGGAATTTTACTTGTGTGGACATGTCTTTTTACACATAACTCTAAGGAAATTCCAGTTTTATCTGTAAACAAAATCAACGTTGACCTCAAATTGAGAAAACATTGTTTATCAAAACTATCCTTTAGCTCAAATCTGAAGTAAACAACCTAATTCAAGGACACTAGTTAAACATGTTTTTTTTCTGATAAACAATATTAAGATTTAAGCAAATATTAAAGTCAAGAAACATTTATAATTTCCTAAAATATCTATAATATTATATAAACATCATACATAACAATGTATGTATGTATTTATGTATGTGTATCTGTCTGTGTGCGCCAGGCGTGCGAGTCTATGTATATTTGTAAACTACTACTACTACTACTAATAATATAGTGTGTATCTTGAAACTTTAATTTCAAAACCTGTCCTGTTATTTATCTACCTAGACGTTTTCTCGGCAATAAATAGAAAGGATTATACTGATGCACTGTTAAACCCTCTAATACATACATACATACATACATACATACATACATACATACATACATACATACATACATACATACATACATACATACATACATACATACATACATACATACATACATACATACATACATACATACATATACATGAACTATCACCAAGGGATCGGAGTAGTATAGCGGGGGTATCGAGACCCAGGTGGGGCGATTAAGACCCAAACGGGAAATTAACATGCGTGGGGCAGTTGAGAACCATACGGGAAATTAACATTGGTGTGATTGAGACCCATAAGGGAAATGAACATGTGTGGGGCAATTGAGCGTCAAAGGGAAGGAACATGGGGAGGGCACTTGGGGGTCAAAAAGTGTGGATCGGATCAAAAGGGGTTGATAGTGTGGATGGGGACAGAAGTATTTTTAGAGGGATAGAAGTTACACATACACTATCCCAAACGCCTTGTGTGTTGTCTAAAAACCCCAAACCAACTATCAGACGAAAAGTGTATGACGAAGGGAAGAAATCACAAAAAATACTATCCAACACTCACTTTTTGAATACTATCCAACACCCACTTTTTGAATACTATCCAATACCCCATACACACTATCCAAAACGCCTTGTGTGCTGTTTAAAAACCCGAAACCTACTATCAGACGAAAAGGGTATGACGAAGGGGATGAAATCACAAAAAACATACTATCCAACACCCACTTTTTGAATACTATCCAACACCCACTTTTTGATTACTATCCAACACTCATTTTTTCATTACTATCCAACACCCACTTTTTGATTACTATCCAACACACATTTTTTCATTACTATCCAATACCCACTTTTTGATTACTATCCAGTACCCACTTTTTGATTACTATCCAACATCCATTTTTTGACTACTATCCAACACCCATTTTTTCATTACTATCCAACACCCACTTTATGATTACTATCCAACACCCATATTTTTATTACTATCCAACACACACTTTTTGATTACTATCCGACACCCACTTTTTGATTACTATCCAACACGCTGTGGGAGTGATCAAGGTTCTCTACACTTACTAACCAACTAAAAGGGTAGGTATGCTTTACGCACATTATACTTACATAAACACAAGCCTACTATCGCATAACAATGGTAGGATGTAAAAGAAGCGGTGAAAGAGACACACACTTTCATATACAAGCAAGGGTGGATGGCAGATTTGGGTAACGCACCGCTTTATATGCTGGAAGCACGGACGTGAAGGAAAACATCCATCACACATACATAAAAAACATCACCCACACTGCCGCGTCTGACGTCATCAGTTTCTGAGTATGAAGTCATTTTGCGCTTCGCGGATCCTACACCCCACCACCTCTAAAGAAACAACACACCAAGTTACGCGGACCTAAAAGAAAACACTTTTTAATTTTTTTATTTTTATTTTTTAAAAAACACATACACCAAACACACTCTATACAAACACACACCACACATACATTTTTTTAGAAGGGAAAGGGATATTTTTTTATTTCTAAAGCCAAAGACAAACTACACACATACACTCCACATACAAACACACTAAATTTTTGTTAGGCAATCCTAGAGTAATTTTTCCTAGAGATCTGGGTGACCCTGAAAAGGACCGTTGGGGGTATTTTGGTGAGAAGTTTTTTGTTTAACTTCTAGCACCAGGAGGGCCACGTTTAGCCACAGGTCTCACTGCCGCAGGACAAGGGCGCTTTCTGTTGAAAGAGAAGGCAAAATCATCACAATCCATTCTACAACTGACTTCTCCGTCTGGTTGTTTCAGCTGCTGCAAGAGTTGTTGTTGTTGTTGTTGTGGTTGTAGCTGCTGCTGTTGTTGTTGTCTTTGCTGTTGCTGCTGAACTCTTTGTCTCTTCTCCCATTCCGCTCTGTCCCTGACGATTTCTTCTCGCAAAACTTCTTCCACCAGATCTTGAGCCATTTGCAAAAAGATCATCGTCTTCTTCTCTGGGTTCTTCTGAAGTCGGTTGTGTCTCACCCGCTGCATAATGACCATTGCTTCATTCAGCTTGCTAATCTTGGCTGCCATCTTCTTGAAGTGTTGACGAATCAACGAGAGTGACTGGACTGATTGATTGATTGATTTTTGAATTTAAGTCGTTTTCGCCCTTCGGGCATGTACGACTATATACCCCCACAGCGTGCGAAGCACGCTTAGGGGGATTAAATGTGTGATTGAACACACTATATTTAGTCAGGTGTGTTAACAGTTCGCAACACACCTGACACTGTACTGAGTACACCCCTCCAGCGCAGCATGGTTCCCCACACTTAAGGGGGTTAAATTGAATGCGCGCTATTGGCGAGTGTGTACATTTAACACACCCCACCATCAATGCATGGTTTCCCCACAAAGGGGGTTCATTGAAGGCATGATATTGTGAGGTATGTTTATACCTGTACATAGGACTGGAACCACAATGTTTACAGGTATACATGTGCGCAATAGCGCACTTGTTGATTGAATGCTTCAAGGTATCAGTCTGGAGTGACAGGCGGCACGGACTAGGCAAGCGAAAGCGCAAAGCGTGACGGAAGCTGAAACGCCAGGAACGTACATACATGATCAAATTCTGCCCAGTTAACTGAGTCGGGCTGTCCCTAATACCAATAAAGTATTAGCCACTTGTTCAATTATGACAATACTTCAAGTTTCAAAGAATTTTCCATTTAACGCGATTATACCAGTTAAGATAATTTTGTGTACAAGGTATACATATTATTTTCAAAAACGATACCAATCTTTGAATAAGAATTACTCGTATCTTTTTCGTATCACGCACACTACAATTGTTAGTTGTAATTTTTTAGACGGTGGTTCGAAATTGATCAAATTTGTGTTTTAAAAGAGTATAATCAAAAGGGGTTTTCGAAAAAAGCTAAATTGAAAACCCCATTGATTCAGGCAATATATTAGCCCTTAAAAGGACTGTTTAGCCCTTAAAAGGACTATTGTTAACAGCAGGTGGTCCCCGGTAGAGAAGCTCTGTCATACTGCTGTATCAGCTCTATCCGTATCGCAGCGCCCCCTTGGTAGCTCGCCATGCTTAGCATGCTGCTCCATGTGGTCGGCTTTTTGGCGGGGGAATAGGTCGGCATTTTCATCAATTGGCCAGCACAGCAACTTGGCCCCATACTTCCATACTTCAAGTTGTAGTTGGGTGTTCCATAGCTGCTGACAAAGCTGACCAAGACTGCCTCCTCCCCTCCTCGTCCACTGCGACTCCCTCTACCGGTTAGCACGTCTGCCACCCGTCTGCTCTGCTCCACCGCTGCTGCCTGAATGTGGTGTACGAATGGTGACTGGACTGACAAGCGCACCGCTTTATATGCTGAAAGCGCGGACGCGATGGAAAACATGTCTCAGATCGATAGTGAGAAATGTGAAAGAGTAGGTTACCTCAGATCGATAGAAAGATATAGAACATATCCATTTCATTTTTTTCAAATAAAATAAAGAACAGAACACAATTTTTTTCAAAAACTCGACTTCCACTGTTCTAAATCATTCTGTCCTCAATGCACACTACGTTTCTGAGCTAAAGACAAGAGATAACCATAATGTTCACAAAACCATCTTTCTACTTTAGAATCGTTTCTAGCATACTCCCTATAAAAACAAGTCACTAAATGTTCTAAGGAATATCCGAGACTGTGTTGATGAAGAAAATGTACACAATATTGTCCACACACCATAGAATCTGATCCTTGTTATCTGGCATTATTGAATCGAGTAGAGACCGCATTTCTTCTCATAAAGTCAATGATGTCGTCTTCCAAAGGAGTTAATCCATAAGAATAAAAATATTCCACACTGTGATCGTTGGGAAAGTACACGGCCACCCAACGGGTTCCTGGTCGGTGACTGTCGTCGGTATTGATGACATAGACATGAACGTCTTTAGGTTTGCGATGGGGAAGTTCATCTTTAGCACACACCATAGGATTCAAAGAAGAAGTGTACGAACTGCGAGTCAACAAGTAATGAAGTTCCCAGGTATCCATTTCTTTTTTTTTTCTTGGTTCACAGGTAACGATAAGTCATCAATTCACACTTGACTTTATGCTTGAATTGGTCTCTCAAGTAAGTCGATGAATCACGGAGAGTCTCTGTACTCTGTTGCAAGAGAGCTTCGATGCGTTTGGTCTCCAGAGAAGTGAGTGGAGGTGAAGAACGATCCTGCAAGTCTTTATACCACTTTCTCAACACCTTTTCTTCCGAGATCTGAGACCATGCGTCCTCCAGATACTCTTCCATTTTTTCTTCTGCACTCATCATCAAACATTTGTCGTGTTGTATCTGGCTCGGATGATTGATTTGACATCAATGACAATGTTCTATAGACAGATCTGTAATTCTTGCAGCCAATTCCGTAGCAAAACAGGAGACTAAATGTTCTTCTTGTTCTGGCAATCTTGACGGCATACATGGGATAATTCCAGTAAACTTGGGAATACTATTTTCTCTTCTTCTTCTTTTGGTTTTCGATCAAAAACATCGTCATCACTGGTGGATTGTGACTGCTGTGGTTCACAAAATCACTCATCTTCTACTATCTCCATAGGTTCTTCGTGTTGCATCTTTTTTTTTTCTTCTAATAGTCTAGAATCACTTCTCTCAAACTGTTGATTTCTAGAGTATTGTCAAATTCTGCATACAAGATGACGTTCACGGTGTTGGATAGAGCTGTAGCAAACTGAAGTTCCACACGAAGTTGCCCTGATTTTATAAGGTGGAAATGAACTTCGTCGCTGCCTTGGTCAGGAGTGAAATCAAAACCCCACAAAGAATATCCTCCAAAATAATCCTCGTACGAAATGTCATGGTTGATGTTGGTCCCTAACTGTCCTGTGGCTTCAAACAGAGTCACGTAAGATCACAAGTAATTTTTCTGGGCAAAGTTAGGTTCAAAAGGTCTGGTACACAACGTCTGGCCATCTCGAGTGACTTCTATCTTGGATACATTGAAGTGTTGAAGGATTTTGATCGATGGCTCTGTTGAGGGCGGCATTACTGACGATGCCAATCAGCAAACGTTTGGGGAGCTGTCCTTGGATCTTCGACTTTGGATCGGAGTCCGGAGGCAATGGTAAATGTTTTCACTTGCACTCGTCGCACAGGATAATTGGCGGTGGTTCTGCTCAAAGTTTGACTGATGTCGTTGGCCGCTTTAGGTAAGACTTCAACACGGCGCACGTAAAGTCTGGCTTCTTCGATGATGATTTTGTACTCGTTGGCATTGGCCATCAAATGGAAGACGGTACTTCGGCGATTCAGTCTCAGGCGTACATTCACTCCGTTCAACAAATACTTGTCTTGCAACCACATGTCCAAATGCAAACGATCTATCAGTTCTAAAGTCCGCCCTTATTTGATTTTCTTTCGACGGTCTTTAAATCCCACATTATGCTCGCCTGTACCATCTGCATGCAACTCTGTGTCGTTGAACTTTTCCGAGGTGTCAGGTTTCCATACCACGGAAGCATCCAGATGGGTGTTCTTGGCTTCTTTTCCGTACGTCAAGAGATTTTCCAAGTAAGCACGGTAAGGGTAAGTATCCATGCTGCTGCTGACCAGTTTGTTATTAAAGTACAAATCTACTTCGCTGAACAAGGAATGCATGAAATTATTGACGGGAGCTACTCTGGCATCGGCCCCAGGATTGTTGTTGTCCGTTTTGATCACTTTGAGTTTCTAGTAAAAGTGTCTGCTATTCAGATCGATGTAATCTTCGGTTTGTCCTTTGATTTCAAATTCGATAGGAGCTGAAGTCGTCAAAGACGATACAGTATGAAATTCGACCCATTGGAATTCTTGCATCGTCATCATGGTCGGAGGCATGACAAACAGATCCAGTTCTGACTTGGTACATTCGCAAGAATCTCGGTGCATCATTTTTTCACAGTTATTAATCAAACACGTCTAATTCTCTGACCTTTCTTCTTTTCTTATTCTTTTTCTGAACACCGTGTGTTTTATGAGCTCTGAAAGGATGTCGACGTCTCTTTCTGCCTTGTCCTTGCTGTGTTGTTGATGAAGAAGTAATGCCAGGGCCAGAAGAGTGAAGCGAATTTATAGGGGTCTCTTGGCGACCCAAAAGATCTTTTCCAGTTTGCAGCAACACATTTTTTCCTGCTCTCATAAAGGCTTCTTTCGGATTTTGTTTGTCGATGAGGAAGTTTTTGAAGAAATTCTTTTCCTTGCGTCAAAGCAGCATCTTTTTAGGCATGCAATCCTCGAGTCACCATCGGGTTTCAAGATGGGGACTACCGTCCGAAAAGCAGATTTTAACATATCTCCTAAGCCATGTCCTCGTTGTCGAGCCACTCCTCGGTACACAGGATACATTTTGGTGTTACAATTCGCTGGAGAACCTTTTTCGAAAATGTAGTTTCACCGTGACTTTTCCTTTACTGAATAGAACACTTTGTCCCAAATCTCCTTTTATACTAATTTTGACACAGTCAAAATACGATTTACTGACTGGAAGATAATGAGGATGTACAAATTCACGGTGAACGTGATACGTGTTTCCACCTTCTTCGTACGCTGTGACAGAAGAATCCGCTTTGAAAGGAATGACTCTCAGTAACAAAGCGGCTGTGTTTCCCACCACGTTGTGCTCCACCACATCGGAGTACACAAACAATAAATTCAGTCCTTCGTTCAATTTGATGGGATAGCGAAAAACTTGTAAAATCGATCGTTGCTGTGGACGTCTTTCATGGGAACTAGTTTTGTGTATCCACCCAAAATAGCAAACAACCCAGGACAAAAAGTGATGGACAATATTTTGTCGTCCGAAAATTGCATCAAGAGACGGCGAGCCACATGATGGTACTCGATCTGGACAATTTTTTTGGCTTTGTCCAAGGCTTTGCCAAATTGGGCGTTGAACATAGTTGCAATGGTGTCCATCAAATGTCGAGCAGTAAAATAATACCCTGTAGGAATTCTCATGGTATAGCTAGTCAAGGAAGGAGGATTGGTGTTTAATGATTGTTGGGATTCGTAAAGGCTAGGATAATTGGTGTCCAGGTGTTGCAAACTCAAATTGGCAATGGCTGCTCCGATGATACAATACACCACAAAGATTTGGCAGAAAAAGAGGATTTGATTTTTAGGTACACGTTCTCCGCACCACACCCACAAAGGTTGTTTTTGTAATTCTTGAAGAGAGGAACTCTGCGAAGGAGACGAGGTAGTTGCTGTGTTGAACGACATGTTGGTTACTTCTTCTTTTTATAGTCGACGACTTGGGAAGCGGCAATCCAAGAATCAAAACTAGGCGGATATCCTTTCCAACGCGCTTTGACTTCTTCTACTTGACGTTTGCTCACTTTGCGTGTTCTTCATTCGAGAATGCTTTCGATGTCGTACAAGGCGTCTTCTTTTTTGGTCACTCGTTGTAACTCAGGCAAGTAAAAAATTCCTTTTAAAACTTCTCCGTGCATGTCTTCCAATTTATAGACGGGAGGATCGCGTCCACGCACTGGTCCAGTGACTCGAAACAATTCGGTAGTCCAGTTGGGTAAATAACCTTTGTCAAAAGTGCGTTTGGTTTTTCCGATGCGAACCCAATCTCCCGTCTTAAGCACCAGGGTTTTCTGGTGTCTCAATTTTGGTGTACCAAACAATTTATCAAACACTGTCACTTCGTTTTCAAGGGTGACCTCTTCGGGGGCACATCCGATGCTACGATGGTACGATTGATTGTACGCTTTGACCAAACATAGTAACACGTCGATGTACTTGAGAGTGTATTGATGTGTAAAATATTTCCACATGCGTTCTTTCAAAGTTCCTTGAAAACGTTCCACGACACTGGCTTTGGTTTCACGATTTTCGGTGGTAAAAAAATGAATGTGCCTTTGTTTCAATTCTTTTTGAAAAGCTTGGTTGAAAAATTCGGTGCCTTTGTCGGTTTGCCATCGTAAAGGGTGACGACCACTTTGTTTCAACACCAGTTTTAAAGCGCGTACTAACTCGGTACTGATTTTAGAAGTCAAGGGAACGACCCATGCAAATTTGGAAAACACGTCGATGACACAAAACAAATATTTGTAACCACGATTGTACGCTGCCAAATGAGAGACGTCCGCTGAATCTGCTTGCCATTGATGATCGATGCCATCCACTTTGGTTTGACTTCTGGAAAATTGTCGTCGAATGGGTTTGTGTAACGTGTACGTCGATTGTTCTTGTAACCATCGTCGTACTTCTGCCAAAAGTACACTTTTTCAATTGGCTTTTAGCAGCCAGATACAATTTTTGAACTCCTCCATAACCAGCAGCATTAGCAGGATTGTAGTAAATGCTAGCTAAAAGTTTCTCCATGGTTTTGTTGTTTCTCAATAAGTCACCTTCTGTTCGATACTACTTTTGGTGTCGTGAAGTTTGGACGAAGTGGCTTGACGCGTTCGACGAGCCACAGGAGTCGGTTGTGAAGGGGTGATGGTAGGTTTCTTCTTGGTTTCTTTTTTCACTTCAGTCTTGCTTTCTTTCTTCTTCTCTTCTGCTGAAGAGGGAGTGGACATAATCTTTTAACCCAAGCTTTCATTTCTTCTCCATGAGGTGTAGGAGAGGGTGTCAACAAGCCAGCTGCAATCTTGCTAGAGATGGGGGCAGACGGAGTTTGAAACACTTCTCGGGGGTCGTCTTCTTCTGTCGTCCCCGTGGCGGTGTCTGCTGTCTTGGTAGTGTTGGTGACTTTAGGTTCGCTTTTCATTATGGCCTTTAAATCTCTCAGAGTGGGTTTAACTGTTTCGTCTAAAGCTAACTGGTGAAAGAGTTGAAGACGTTGAAAGAGTTGACCGTACAGTTGCGATTTTTTTGTTTCTGACAAATCACTTCGATCCATGAGCGATTGTAATTCTTGTTGTAACTGAGACATCTCGTTGAAATTCGGATTGAGAGGAAAATGAGTTATCCGTTGTTCCTACCAACGATAGAGTTTCATCCATCGTTTGTAAGGAACTAAAGTCAGTTTTCGTCCTTCCATAAGATCCAAAGGTACAAGTGTGTTGTCTTTCCAGAGAAGGGTGTCCTCTTTATCTTCTTTTTTCTTCCCGTCTTAATCGCATGACTCCTCCTTAAAGGGGTTTAGCAATCGTTCCTAACAAAGGAGCCGCTATTTTTAACAACGGTCCTATCAGCATGGATAGAAATCCTCCTCGTTGCACCAAACATTTTTTCTTTTGACTGAGAGGTATTTTCTCTTTGACCATTTGGCGAAGAACGTTCCGATGTTTCCCTAATTTCTGTTTCTGTATCTTGGACAAAGGTACCGTTCCTTTCAACACGTTAAAACAACATTCGCACACGGTATCGATGATTTCTTTGGGGGATGTTTTAATGAGTTGTTTTCGCATGGGAGGATTGGATTTGGTCAGGACGGACAACACGTCCCAATGTTTGGCCAGACGAGATGGAAGTCCCTTTTTGGTTTTGCCTTTCTTGGGACGAGTATAATGGTGTGCACTTTTGGGGGTCAGCTTGGATGTCAGGAGCAAGCAATAGAACTGAGGTCTCTCGGAGGTCACGCTTCTTTTTTATACTGGAACGCGTCTCCACTGATTGTCCGCACGGCGTACCATCTTCACGACAGGCATCACTCAACGTTGAGGTGTTTTCAACGGACTAAATCGTCTCAGTTCTTCTTTGGATAAATCCACAAAACTTTGTAACACCCGGTTCTCTCTTGGACTTTGGTTTTAGGTGAGGGCACTTTTTAGCGGCAGCCGCAGTGGCCAGAGCAGCCGAAGTCGATGCCCCCGGAGTGGTGACTTTCGAAATGGGTTTACATTTTTGCATCAAATTAGGAAACACTTGTCTTAAATCAGGTTTGGCAGGCATCATGGCGAAGGGTGAGGAAGAAGAAGGAGACGAAGAAGTGGACGGAGGAGAAGGAGACACCGTCACTGCCTCTGTGACTTTCGGGAGTAGGTGCGCGTCATAGCAGTAGTACCTCTCTTTCGGGCAGCAGCAGATGTTGTTGTGGTCGGTGTTTTCTTGGAAGGAGTTTTCTTCTTCTTCTTCTTAGGGGTTTCCTTCTTGGGGGTGTTCTTTTTGGTTTTGGTTTTGGCTTGGGCATTAGGATCCCATTTCAAAAGAGAACGAATCATGACGCCACCTAAAGAACCGCTACCACCAGGGGTTAAAATGATTTGTTTTTAGTGCATGGATCGATTCTGGGATCTGCCAGTTGTGACAACGCCACTTTATGTTTTTCAAAAAAAAAATGTTTGGTTTGATGAGGGATGTGAATGATGCCTTGAAGTAATTGACGTGCTGTCAAAGTAAACCATCGTAAGACTTCTTTGAGACTAGCTTCTAACAAATGGGCACGGACTTGTGCATTTTTTTTCGCGACTGATGCCATACAGGGCACGAATCAATTTGGCAGGAGGATGAGATTGAAAGGAAGTCATCTCGAAGACTGTGAGAAAGAAATGACGCGATGGATGTTTTTATAGTTTTTTTCTTTCAGAGAGTGACCGAAGGGGACGTGTAAATGACGGGACCTCCTTCTTGACACCAATGGTGAAACAACTGGTACGAAATCTCAAATACTCGGGAGTGGTGGGTTTTAAATCGATGAGTAAATACGCATGAGGTGTTTGAGTGGATTCGTCGTACGCATAATTTAGCCAAGGAGTGCCTAACTGTTTGGCTAACACTTGCACTTGAGATTTGTCTCTGGGGCTTTTAAACAACACCACGTAATGGGCGTTGAGACTGATGATACGTTGGGCTTTACTTTGTTGAAATACATTTTGAGTAATGTAAATGATGCTGGCATTACGATGATATCCTTTTCGTGTAAACCAAAGTTTTATTTCTTCTTCGTCTTCTCCTAACATGTCATCGAAGATCACCAGATGTGTTTGACTCAAGATAGACACGATCCCATCGTCTTCGCGAGGAATACCTTCGACAAACGAAATGGTTTCTCCTTGACTTTCACGAAGTAACGTGTAAGACGATTGCCACTCTTTGTAACACCACACGATACGTTGAGGAGGACGATCAAACAAATGAGATTTGTGTACGATCAAACGTTTGACAAATTCGGTTTTGCCTGAACCACTGGGTCCAGCAATCGACATGCTAAATGGATGGCGCAGATACAAAGCTTCCCAACTTGGATGATCTAACTTTTCGTCAATCACTTTGACCACAGAAGAAGAAGAGGCAGAGGAGGCAGAGGAAGATGCAGCCATAACTGAGGTAGGAAGGATTTTGAGAAGAACACGAAAGACACAAGACATTTAATACGTTTCATACACGTTTAATGTTTTTCAAAAAGAACAACAAAAACATATTTACAGATCATGAAGTACGAAAACGCATACAGCAGAAATGGTGAGCTACAACAATAAGGCAACCACTAAAAGAATCAAAGTTCTGTATAAACAAGTCAATGTACAACAACACACTTGATGAATATGTGTCCCACGAAATGGGTGTATACGCACTGGTATTCTTGTCTCTGTGGTGAAAGAATGAAATGTCTCTGACGGATAGGTTGTTTGTTCCTCAGGTGTTTCTATGGTACGACGGTGTGGTCTTCTGTTTCTTCTTGAGGTTCGAGTGTCATGGTTAACTTGGGTTCCAAGTTCACTTCTTTTTGTTTTGGAAAATTAGTGACACGCCAGGTCCTTGGCAAACTGTGCCACTTCTTGTAGCCAAGGATCGAAACCAATACTTTTCCAGTCACGTACATCTTTCCAATCATAAAGTTGTTGGTGTAACCAACAAGCGATGCACACTTCTTGAAACGTGTGAAGTGTAGATAAAGTTTGACAAATGTTTTCTTCACACGGAGGTACACAACTAGTGTTCATCACGATTCTCAACACTTTCAGCACAATTTGTCTTTCGTGTGCCGATAAAGCTTGAATGGTCATGTTTTTTGTTGTTGTATGTACCGTTCATCAAAATAGTCCACAACAAACACTGTTTCTCCAAAATAGTCCACAACGAATGTCCTGGGAAACGAAATCCAAGAAAGTAGTCACTAACCCCCACACACCGCATAGGGTCCAAAATTCAATGGGAACAGTTCCTGTATAAGGCGTCTATAATCCTCTAAGGTCTGAACACTATCGTTGACTTCCTGCTACGGAATACGTTTCACAAGTGAAGACAACGGTCCTGGCATGGTTCGCTTTTATATCCAGGTTCCCAAGGTTGGTGTCTTTTGTGATAGCCTACACCACAGCATCTGTGATAGTTTCTCCCAAGAATCAGTCTTCTTATACTGTGGAAGTAGCAATAGTTTAAAAATCGAGAAATTAAGTTGAGTTTACGTTTCACTTGTATCTTGACAAACTCTCTGTAAATGCGTTCTCGCAGCTCCAAAGGCAAACAACGAATGTACTCTTCTAAACTAGCCATTCGCAGGCACGTCTTTCTTTGTGACGAAATACTTACACGTTTGCCAAATGGAATCGTGTGGTAAAGGATATCCAAGATGTTCACTGATGACCTTACTACACCTCAGACGGCGCAAAGGCGTTTCGTCTTGAGGTGACACTTCTTGTTATAGCTTTTTGTATTCCTGTAAGTTTGTCACTTTTTCCCGAACTTCGTTCCATCGAATTCTGTGTAACACTGTCACATTGTAGGTGGTGCCATCCAAAGTCTTAAAGGAGGCAGGTAGTTCATCAATGTCTGACCATTTGAATATCTGGACACTAATCAGTATTTTTATAGCATTCAGATACCAATGGTTAAAAAGTCTGTGTCGTAAAGGATGCAATTGTTCTTTGCGTTTCACTTGTATCTGAACAAACTCTCTGCAAATGCGTTCTCGTAGCTCCAAAGGCAATATAGAAGAAAGGGCGTCCTGCATCGCTAGTGGGGCGGTAAGGCACACGAACGGCATCGCTTTCGATGGTCACAGAGGAGGAGCGACAAGGTCGTGCTGCATCGCTGATGTCAAAGCGCACGGCATCAATCGCGTCGCAAGGCATTGCATCGCACTCGCTGTCGTGATCGCACTTGGAGTCCACAGTAGGTTCCTCGCTCGGTGGCTGTGTCGAGTTCGTTAGCATCGGTGCCTGTGTACTAACCTCCGCATTGAACTTGAAGTTCACAGTGAGTTCCTCACTCGGTGGGTGGGGAACATGAGTATTCATCTTCTTCTTCTTCTTGCTCGGTCAACGTTTGGAGTCACAATAAATGGTTGGGCTTGGAAGTTGTCCCTTTTTTATACTGAAGATCGACGTGTCCGTATGGCAAAGTGGTGTGGTCTGGAAGTCTCACTCGTTTCTGTTACACAATTTGGTATACGTTTTCTAAAGGACGACTGACGATTTGGTGATTTGGTAACCGTACGATCTTGTGAGGTTCTAAAGTTTTCACTCGAAAGTCTTGAGCTTGTCCAGACTGCAAAGCATTTTTCAAGACATCAAAGTTCACCACTGGTTCGATAGTTCATGGTTAATCCTTTGACTTTGCATTTGGTGTGAAGTTGACCTTGTCGGTCTCGGTCTCGGTATCGGTATCCGTAATATTTAGGGCCACCGCTGGCAAAACTGAGGATCGTCTCTTGAGGATGCTCGTCCGTCCAGGCTCCTAACCGATCTCCTTCGATGGTTGGATGTGGGCAACCAGGGCGATGGATGTAAATACAACTGTCGGTGTCAAAGTACAGGACACAATCTTCCAACACTTCTAAGGCCTCGTCGTACAATTTCAAGCGAGCATGGGCTGTCACGTAGGCTGCAATGACCAGCTAAACTCGTCAGGGTGTACAAACTTGGATTCTTCTTCGTAATTGATCAAGATCAAATCTTCACGGATGATTTCCACGTGTTTGACTAGTTTACCTTTGTCGTCCACCAGTTGAAAGTAGCGGCTGGGATCTGCCAAGTATTCCGTCTTGGGCAAGATCGTACGTTGTGCCATTTTTCCCCACAAGCAATTCAGTATGACTTTGGCAAACGATCTTCTTCCTTGGTTATTTTCTACGTCTTCCAAAGTGATGCCTTCTACGGCACGGTACTGTTCTTTGAATTGGACTTGGTCTTCTGGCGTCCGACACCAAGAGGGATAGACGCTGGCTTCTTGTTTCAGTTTGAGAAATTCGTTGACGTACCCTGAGAAAATGCCTGGATTCGAGGCGTCGTCCTTTTGATATTGTGCTGTGGTAGGAAAGTGCCAAATTTCGTACACTTTCAACAAGCGGTATCCTCAATCCAGAGCTTGAAACAATTCGGCGCTGACCCACGTTCGTGTCAAAGCGCGTTCTTCCTCCGTGTGGTGACAGGGGTGATGTTGGTTGCATGTTTCGGCACACGTACGGCATAAAGGAAACATCAGTTTTCCTTGGCAATGATGGGGTAAGACAGGATAGTACAAGTTGGTCGGCGGTAAGACTTGCATTTGATCAATCCTTCGTATTGACGAATGTGTTCCACGTCGATGTGTTCTGTCAGGATTTCAGGGTGTCCGGTAGGAAATCTCTTGTATTTGCACATCCAAGGATACAACGAACACACGTCGATGTATTTGATTTCTTCTCCTCGAGATTCGTCTACGTCGTACAGCATGTGGCATTGGTTCGCCCTCCAAACTAACTGTGGCGTGGATCCAAAGGTTCGATGTCCACCACGTCGTAACTTTCGGCAATGTGCTTAAATTTAGGATCGGTTTTGAAACGTCGATCATACTCGTGCTCCCACATTTCTACCACATGGTATCCTTGACTTTCTAACTTCAGGCGTCATTGGTAGGTGTGTTCGTACAACTCTTCCATGGTGGAGTCTGAAAAAGGACTTTTCAGGTGTCGTTGAGGAAAACAGGTAGGGCATCCGTGAAACAAGCATTCCTTAAATTCGTACACTGTCTGAAGGTTTTCTAAATCCCAACCATCCACTGAAAGACTGTCCACTTTCTTTTCTCCACCTCCGTTTCTGGCATGTTGTATCCATTTGTATTCCTTTTGGCACAAGTAATGCAACCAACGCAATGCTTTGGCAGAGTATTGACGACTGGCGAAGAGATAAGTGTTAATGTCTATGATGGCTAGTTCGTTCTCGGGCATGAACTTATTGGTCTACACTAAGGTGCAGGCTTTGGGTAGGGTGCACGCTTCCTTCAAAGGATCTACTTCTCCGTGATCTAGAAATAATTGTCGAAACTTTCCACAGCAACGGCGCAAAATGTCCACATCGGATCGGCAATAATTTAACATTTCTTCTTGAAAGTCAAACGGTTCTGAAGAATGAGCGTGGTACCAAGAGTGAAAGGCTTCTCGGTGTTCGGTGTGCATTCCGTCGGGGTCGTAATAGTGAACGTCAGGCAAATGCGGCAGTACGACGTGTTGATTGGCTTCGGCATTGAAGAAGTGGGGAAAATATCCTTTTGCCATTTATGTCATTCCAAATGTTTTAGGCATTCGACTCAAATGCATAACCAAATAACTCATGGAATCTTTGAATTGTACTTGTCCCACTTGTATGTAGATGAGTTTGGCTCCGTTCATGGTGACTTTAGGGCATTCGGTACCTTGTTCTGAATAATATTTTAACAGAAACTGTCCATCGTATTCCGAGAAATTGTGAGCCATGACGGTAGCATAACGATGACAATCTCCGTAACGTTGAATGTTCTATTCGCTCCAAGTGTCGTCGGTAGGGTCTAAAATCCATTGTGCAAAATCGGTCAGAGTGTTGGGTCCACGAAATATTTTTTCACGTCCTCCTGGAATCTTACTACAATGAGGACAGTGAAAATGAATAGGTTCTTGTATGCACTTCTCACAAGCCCGATGAGCGACGCAGAAATTAGGGATGTGAATGCCCGTCTCTTGCATGCATTAAAAATAAAAAAAAGATAAAATCGACTTGGGTCTTGTTCTTCTTGGAATCACCCTTTAATCTTTCTCCAGTGTATTGTCGTATTTTTTAATGAAACATTGATGATCAAAGTCCACGATCTGGTCGCAAATGCGGCATCTTTTCTTTCCAGCACAAACGTGTGCCTTGGAGTTATTGGTTCGAATCAGCTGTCCACACTTGGAGCACAATTTCAATAAATCACAAGCGCTTTTCTGCTGGGCAGCTTGTGTCCTGAGATGTTGTTCGTAACAAGAGGGACTGACACAGGTTCGTCTACACGTCGAGCAATGCACGTGTTTTTCAGGAAGGCATGACGTGGAAGCTAAACAGCCCCGACATCTCTCTCCGCAATGAATGTGATGCTCCCGACTGTTAAATCCTTGCTCGCATTTCTGGCAGTAGTAAGAGTATCCAAGAAATCCTGTGATACTGGTGATGACATCGAAATGTTCTTGATGATAATATACGTGAATGTATTTTCCCTCCGGGAAATCGGGTCCTCGAAACAGCAGAAGTCCGCGAACTTCTTGAGGGTGTACTTTCAAGGTGTACCGAGGAGCCAAGACGTCTTGAAGTTGTTGCATTTGAGAAATACCACACACGGTCTCTTTTGGTATGCCTGCTTGTTGTAACAGGAGTTCTGCTTCTTTTCGTTGTTGGGGTCTGTCCAATCGTCGAATGTTCTTCCATGCTCTTTTCCATTCTGAGGTCTCGTTCTTGTGGCATACGTTCGCCCCACCACGATGGCACGGGCCAAGCACATCTTGTCCTGAGAATTGTCACTTTGGACGACACCCTGTTTGGTACTGCAAAGTTCGTCTACCAGTAACACTTTCCTACTTCGTCCGCTACCTCGAGGTGGTGACACGTGAGTCATGTGAAGTGTGGCTTTTCCATCGGTGATGGTAAACTCTTCGTTAGATAGTTGAACGTGTTCAGTTTTGTCCATGACTTTAGACGGTGTTAATTCTGCCGGGTTGCTGAAATCGATCCAGACAGGATGGAAAGTCTCAACCGATCGTCCTCTTTTTCTCCGCATTGTTGTTTCAAGGTCTGTAACAAGGAATCCCACAAATCAGTAATGAACCCTGCAGCTTTCTCGGGAGGCACTTCAGACTTGAAGTCTTTAAAGTTGACGGTGTAAGTGTAAGCCGTGGTTCTAAATTTTCTAGAGGTCATTTTTTGTGTCTCTCGAATGCGATAGTAATTTTCGGGAGGCACGGAAGGACTTTCTTGGTTAGGGGTTCTAGATTCTTTTGGTTTGGTGGAAGGTGTGGTTTCAGGCTCACTCATCTCCTCTTTGAAATCGCTGGGATGGACTTCAGCTAGCACTTCAGCTAGTGGTGTTTGAGGCGGCACGGAAAGTCTCCGTCGTGGCCTCTTCGTTTCTTCTTCTGTTTTCTCATTGAAAGTGCGTGATCTTTTCATCTTGATGTCTCACTTGAATCTAATTGAGTTTTACACAGGCTCTTGCCCTATATAGAGAGAGACCTTCCTACCCTCAGAATCACTATTCTTTATTCAACTTTCAAACAGTGAAGATGGAAGAGTCAAGAAGACAGATTGCCTTTCTGGTCAGAGATTTGCAGAGAGTCCTTCGAAAGTATACCACTTTCAGTAAGACTAAGGACTACTCCTCCGCCTCTCGAGATAAAAGTCAAGATACTTGCTATATCTGCCAAGAGAAAGGACATTGGGCTCCAGAATGCCCACAACGTCAAAACCAAGGAAAAGAAAAGAGAGACAAAGGGAAAGATACTTGTTATCATTGTCAAGAAAAAGGACATTGGTCTTCAGAGTGTCCTAAGAAACAAGAGAAGCAGCAAGAGAGAGAGAAAGCAGAAGGATCTTCAGCATCAGAAGAAGAACTCATCCCCGTCATCAAGAAAGGCAAGAAAGCCAGACGACTGGAAGACAGTGAAGAAGAAGAAAAAAACCCACTGATCCCTGTGAAGAAATTCAAGAAAAAGAGAGACAGACAGTGAACGATGAACTTGAATGATGTGTTATGAAATGTTCGTTGTGATTTTTTAAAAGAATCTACCACAATGGAAAAAAAAAGTAATTGTCTTTTGGTTTTGATTTTTTTAGAGTATGGACGCACGCACGCACTCACTCACTCTTACACAAACCAAGGATGGGGTTTAAAGTTTTACTTGATTTTGGCAAATTTGATTATTTCTTTTCCAAGAAATGTAGGTGGCCCTGAAAAGGACCGTTGGGGTGTTTGTTTCTTAAATAAACTTATGGACTGGACATGATGAGCTTTAACTGTCTCAATCCCTTTCCACGGCCAAGTCCTATTCCTCCTCCTGCTGCGCTTTGGTGATAGTAGTAGTGAATGGTGGTGGTGGTAGAATCTCAGTAGTAGTAGTAGTGATGGGTTTAGAATGTTTCGCCCGTGATGGTCTCTTTCTCTTGGGTTGTGTTAAAGAAATCTGATACATGTTTCTCAGATTCTTTAACTCAGCTAAAATGTCTTGTAACAAACTCACCGTTTTGTTTTCATCACTCCCTTCCTTCTGTCCTTCACACTTCTCCTCTTCTATCTTTCTTATTTCTTCTTCTTGCTTTCTTCTTTCCTCTTCTTGCTGAAGAAAGGCTTCTTCTGCTTCTCTCTGACGCTGTACAAATTTTTCCAATTCTTCCTTCTGTCTCTTTTTAAAATAATAGATCACAGGTAAAGATGGTGGTGGTGCAACAGCAGTGGTTGTTTCAGGCAAAAATTCTTGCGATGACAGAAAATCGACAAAATCTAAATTAAAATCTTCTGGTTGAAAGTTCACCACTGCATTCGCTGCTGTCGTGGTACTCTCACTCCGAACATAACTTTCCGTCGCAGGCTCACCCCAATACATAGTCTTCGTGGTATCAGACATTTTCAAACTATGTTGGCAAAGTTAAAACCCTACGAACGCTGTGACGCCTATATACTAAAGATGACGTCACCCCCCCCCCCCCCCGCTCTCTTCCTACCTACCCTGTTGTAACGCGCAATTGGATTGGTGGTTCATTTCGATCCGTTTCGATCCGCTCTTAGGCTATATATACCACCGCGTTTGTCACAGAGCTTCCCCGGTTCTCAAGACAACTCAAGAAAGATGTATACCTCTGTAGAGTCATCCACCATCGTATCGGGGATGTTGTTTAATCCAGACTTCCCGATGTATGTGAAAGCATCATGGGCAATCACGAAGATCACAACTACAGCGGTGTGGAAAAGACGCATCTATATCGAAAGACAAGGCTGCTTGAAGCAGGTCCTTCTCTACGGACCTGAAGTCCGTAGAACCTTAAGAAAAAGAAGACCCTCCATGAGATGCCATCTGTGTTAACTTGGTTCACCAAAAAACCCAACGTCCCTTTTCAGGGCCACCCACCTCTCTAGAAAAGATTACTCTATTATTGCCAATCCTAGTATTTCTATGTTTTGTGTTTGTGTGTTTGGTGTACGTATATATTCTATCTCTCTCAATATACTTCTGTCCCATAAACATTCCCGTATGGGTTTCAAGTGTCCCCCTCCATGTTCAATTTCCGTACGGGCCTCAAGTGCCCCACCCATGTTAAATTCTCGTACGGGTGTCAAGTGCCCCACGCATGTTCATTTCCCGTTTGGGTCTCAATCGCCCCAATGTTAATTTCCCGTATGGGTCTCAACTGCCGCACGCATGATAATTTCCAGTTTGGGTCTCAATCGCCCCAGTGTTAATTTCCCGTATGGGTCTCAACTGCCCCACGCATGTTAATTTCCCGTTTGGGTCTCAATCGCCCCACCTGGGTCTCGATACCCCCACTATACTACTGATCGGCAACAAAGCTCTGTAACAGATAGTGTTTAACTTTCATTGTCCTGCTATGACTGCAGATATAAAGCTTTGTCAAAAAATACCAGAAGGTCAAATTTATAAGTATAATATGACCAAATCATAAACATTCATTACAGAACAATGTGACCTACTGTTCTTGGTCAAAATCTGATTATATTTAATTCCGATTACCTCAGTTTCGTGTGGTCCATATCTAACTATTTCATGAAAGTATTATGGGCATCAAATTGAATGTGACCTAGTTTTTCGAATGCGACCTAGTTTTTCGACATTAAATATGGCAGTACGGTAACTTGCCTGATTTACTGAGGGCGAGGTTTGAGCACATTAAATAGGGTATATACGGTTCATGCCGGATTTATTGAGAGTGCGGATTGTCCACATTGAACAGTTTCACAAAATAGACATCTATAGTGAATCTTTTCTATAAAAGATACGTAGAAGGGGACCACAAAATTTGTCTTTTGTGTACAGTCATATAAATTCCTAAATTTATTTCTGCTAACTTGCTAAGGAACCTTACGGTATTGTCAATTTTTGCCACAATTTGTCTTTGATAAATACGATTGGCTAGAAATGAGCGTGTAGCGAAGCCGGGTATTTCAGGTAATTTCTCATAGTGTATAAATAGCTCCATAACTTGATTTTTCCTATGTCCAGGAAGTTTGAAAGCTTGCCGTATAGACTGAACGCTTTCCAATATCTCGACCATGAACAGTACTAGTATGTTTGTCATTCGAGTGTTTTCGTATTGGCCCAGTAATAAGGTATGTTATGTTGGCCAGAGGCCTATAAATGGATCATTACGAAAACACTTGATTAATGAGACTTTTATTATTTAACTTATCTTCATAATCGACCATGAATAATACTGTTATCTTATAAATCAAGTGTTTTCGTACTGGCCCAGTTATGGGTCCAAGGTATGTTGCATTGGCCCAGTTATGGGTCCAAGATATGTCGTATTGGCCCAGTTATGGGTACAAGGTATGTCGTACTGGCCCAGTTATGGGTCCAAGGTATGTCGTATTGGCCCAGTTATGGGTCCAATGTATGACATATTGGCCCAGTTATGGGTCCAAGGTATGTTGTATTGGCCCAGTTATGGGTCAAAGGTATGTTGTATTGGCCCAGTTATGGGTCAAAGGTATGTTGTATTGGCCCAGTTATGGGTCAAAGGTATGTTGTATTGGCCCAGTTATGGGCCCAAGGTATGTTGTATTGGCCCAGTTATGGGTCCAAGGTATGTTGTAGTGGCCCGAGTCCTATAACTAGTCCAATACGAAAACATTTGATTAATGAGAATTTTATTAATTAACTTATCTTCATAATCACATTATGTATTATAATATAAACAACTGGACCGAGATCAAAAGAAATTGAATCTCTATTTCGAATGAACTAGGAGAAGTTTGGCGACAGTACGCACACGCAAATGCGACCGTACGCAAACGCTAATGCGACAGTACGCACACACTAATGCGCAAACAAACTGTACGAGCACATAGTTACTGCCTTATTTCTGAAGAAGAAAAAAAAAACAATAAAAAACAAACAAACAAAAAAAAAAAAAAAAGCACATTTCGAAGGGGATGTAGTTATTCAAGTCAGATATTTAAAATTAAAAAGACAAATTTTTCAGTTATTGCAAATGCACAAATTCGGTATAGTATTAGTACGACAACATCGAATATACACAAGTACCTACTTTGCAGTGAGTTATAGATGCAAAAATAATAAAAAAATAAACACTCTGAAACTGTTAATTACAAGAATTTTATCAGGCAAATCAATTTACTCAATAAAAAAGACGAATACTCCATACACTGAGTAGTTCATTTAAACATCTCTCTCTCTCTCTCTCTCTCTCTCTCTCTCTCTCTCTCTCTCTCTCTCTCTCTCTCTCTCTCTCTCTCTCTCTCTGGGGTCGATTATTACCATTCAAGTACATAAATATAGAATTTACGTCTGCAAGTGAGTCCACATTGTCAATGAAACACGTCATTGCATATATTTAGGTTTGTAATGGACCAGGAAGACTTAAAGAAATTTACATTGTAATTGTGTGGGCCGTCTTAAACAGTTAGTTCATATCATATACAGGTAGACAGACAAATATGGAGAAGCAGATCAAGAAGAGAATGTGTATCTCAAACATTTTTCTCTATATTGCAATTCTAACTTTTGGTTGTGTATTGTCCAGCATTCCAGATGGAGATCTCATGTATCGAATATCTCAGACCCAGCTGAACGAACGTAAGTACCATATTGTGTTTGTCCTTTCGTCTTTACAGAACACAATACGCATATATCATATATATCTATATACATGAATGTATGTGGTGGTAAATGTCGAGACGGTGAAAAAGAGCTGAGTGACGGGGAAGACATCCTGATTGGTACTTGTGTATTAAATTAATTTTGACGAAGATAGTTTGCATTGGCCAAGGGGTTTATATTGAAAGTGCTGTTGGTAGATGAGGTCATGGCAGGCAATTTTCTTCCAAAACTCAAACAAGTGAAATACAGTATAAAAACGCAGTATAACTCTAGCTGATACTTACACCTCATGTTTTGAAGATATGGTGACTGGAAATCATTTACTTCATAAACTATGAAAAACAAATTTACACACATGATGTCACTATCATGCAAAAATGTTTTACCTACAATGGTCATTTTATCACAAATTATATTTTTTTCTACATTTCGAAATAACACCAACATGCAACTCAAGTAAACTTACAAAGTTATCACTCAAATACTGAAAATGAGGTCTTCTGTACAAACAGCCATCTTAATATTCTCTGAATATATTTTTAGATAGTTTAACTTTCCCCCTGACAAGGAAGTTTGAAATGACTTGTTATTTCTCTTTACTCTTCCAGTTGCACCAATAATGTACGAGAATCCACGGGAATACTTTGTGCATGGCTTCATGGACGTGTGCCAGAGTGACTTTCAAACAACTGTAACAAGGTTAGAAAGATTGATTGATTGATATATTTTTGTTATCCGTATATTACGAAGAGTACAATCAAAAATGAAGCAACGTGAGGAAAAATCTAGATTACAATGTGAGAGAAAAAACACGAGAAAGCCATGGTGATACAATTCATCAATTATACAATATGTTATCGTTTGACACCAGGTATATCGTATGGTGGGGCAGACAAGAGGTGTTGGAAGAGAAAACTCAGTTATTAATGTGGCCTGAATTTCTATATTAATACTTTTTTCTTCGCCCCACCCTACGGTTTATCTTGTGCCACAAAAGAGTTTCCCACTCGCGCATATCGTCTAACGCAGGGGTGTCAAACTCATTTGCTATGGTGGGCCAGATTTTATATAAATAATAACAAGTAATAATAATAAATAATGAGTCTGGCGGGCCGTATGTTTGACACCCCTGGTCTAACGTACCTCTTCAAGTCGCATAACATATGGTATTTACAAGGTAACAAAATACACAGGTAACTCACCGATTTTGAATATCTCCTTCCAATATGGCCAACTTGTTATCGAATTGTCAAGATCTACAGATTAACGTCTTTCAGTTTATTTTAAGAATATACATCTTTGTATGCATATATCTCTCGAGCTATTTATCAATTAAACATGTGCAAGTAATCAAGCGATACTCAATTTTAGACAGGAATATAAGTTGCAAGAAAATTAGTGACTACCCATTGTGTCTCCTTTCTTCCCGTTTCAGCCCCAATCTTGTGGAACCTAAGAAGGACATATCCGTGGTACTTCTGGACAGAACTTCTGTGAAAGTGACCATTACATACAGAACAGATCTTATCATACGTGCTCTGTATACTGTATCTCGCAGGTCAGTTACATTAGACTGTGGTACTAATTTCCATTGCATTTTGTTGGGATAGATAGATATAATCTGTCTCAATGATCCGCACAATCTTTAGTATATATATATATATATATATATATATATATATATATATATATATATATATATAGAGAGAGAGAGAGAGAGAGAGAGAGAGAGAGAGAGAGAGAGAGAGAGAGAGAGAGAGAGAGAAGTAGCATCATTTAGAGATTTTGTCTGCTTTGGAAATTCTTAAGATAATTGTGCACTTCTCAAGTCAATCACACTCATATTCCATGTTTTGATGTCTGAAGCTAAGTAGCGTGAAATTCACCACGCTTGCATGCACACACTTACCCACACATTTGTAGGCATGACTGCACAAACTGTTAGGACCATAATTTTCCACCTTTTTGTCGTATTCCTGATAATATTAGGTAAATACGGATTACGATTGTTCCCGTGATTTTACAACAGCAAATGCAACAACAATAGCGAGGTCGACGAAGGCGACTTCAACAAACCAATCCTGAACCAGCATTTACCTGTTTACAGTTCTAAATGTATTACAATACAAGAAGCAACGGACAACTAAAGATAAGAAGGCGAAAGACAAAACGAGATAAGAACATCTTTTAGATCTAATATTCACCAGTGGTACATGCCCGTTCTTCTTCTTCATAGGTCTAATACAGATAAATTCAACAGTTCAGTGGAATGCCAAGTAAGAAATGCCGTTTTCTCTGTGGTCGGTAACGTCGGTATGGAAATCCAATTTGTATTATATTTATTCTCTTGTATAAGTGTGCAAGCTGCAGAGAGAGAGAGAGAGAGAGAGAGAGAGAGAGAGAGAGAGAGAGAGAGAGAGAAGTCGTAGAGAATAGAAAAAATAAGTAAAAAAAACAACAACATATGGAGAGCAGTAAACATATATGCCGAAAAATGAATGACTAGCAAAATATCATGCATCAGAGGCGATGCTTTTGGAATTGAGGAATGGGGAAATGGACGGTTGGGAAACAATGGAAGTTGAAAACCCCTACAATTGATGCATTGAAGAAGCATAGATATAATAGATATAATAGATGTATGTACGCCTGAAGAATACTATTTCTTCACATTACTTAGTTCAAGTAAGATTAATATAAACTTTTAAATCCTGTTACAAATACTCAGAAAAAGGTAGACCAAAGTGCATGATATGTTCCGTTGGACAGATATAGCACTTTCTGGGCTAAAATGTACAAAGCCTGGCATAATTAACATGCACATTGATATTCGCAGTACCTTCTTTTACTCCCGCAATATGACTGAATTAATGAATGATTCAATGAAGGGAGGAAGAAAGAAATAAAGAATGAAAAAACGGGAGGAAGGAATGGGTGAACGAGTTAATAAAGGAAGAAAGGAACAAACAAACGAAAGGAAGGTAGGAAGAGAAAAAGGAATAACGATGGAAATTAAAATAGAAAAATAAGCAGGAAGATAAAATAAAGAAATTGATTAAATATAAAGTGTTTGTTTTCTGTTGTAGGTTTGTACAAGACCCTGAGGTTTAGGCAGAAAACACTAAATGGGACGGTGACAGGTTCAGAATCCCTGAATAAGTTCCTCAACGAAACTTGTGTCAGGCAGCTCTTATCGAAAGTGGTGAGTGTCTTGTAAAAGCTAGTTACTTTTTAATTTTTCTTACACAGCTTTTGTCAAAACTGGTGAGTGTCTAGTTAAACCTTGTAAAAATATTTCCAGCTTTTTTCAGGCGGCTCTGATAAAAAAAATTTGTATGTGCTTTATTAAAACTAGCAAGTTTCTAACTTTTGTCCGGCAATTTTTGTTGAGATTGGTATCTTTTTTTAAAACCTATAACCTTCTAGCTGTTCAAAACAGTATTTGTCACAAGTGATAACTCTCCTTTTAATATTTAAAATTGTAAGTTTATAACTTCTGTCAGGCAGCTCTTGTCCAATGTGGTGTCTTCTTCAAACTTGTAGATTTCTAACGTCTGACATGAAATATTAAAAACAAAATGATCAAATTTCCAACGTTTCCCAATCAAGTCCTGGCTAAAGTAGTAAATATTTTGTCTAACAGATCAATTGGCCATTGAACTCGCATCTGAAGAAAGAAATATTGTATTCATTCATTTTTTCATTCATTGGTCAAAATATGTTGGTTAGAGTATAACAATGATGGATTATCATCAGCCATATGCTGTAAATATAACTGCATAATAACGCAGCAATTGAAGTTGTAATGCTGTTATACAGAATCAATCAATATTAGGACATTCTTAGTACAACTTGTGTCAGGCAGCTCTTGTCTAAAGTTTAGACTTCATTTACACTTTTCAAAAATGTTTAATTCACTGATGTCTTAAACTTTTTGTCTTTTCTTTACATATTTCTACAAATCGTTTTTTTAAAAATCTCCTTTGTCGATCCTAATTGTAGCTGCAAACACTATAAAATTGCTTGTGTCCACTTAAACGGAGAAATGAAATCAAATTCAAATGTAACTGACATCCATTACGTCGAGACCAAGATGCTGTTAATTTCATGAACAATAATTACGATTTCTAAAGTACACTCATGTGGATGGCATAGTCCGCATTACTTTCTTACACGGGCAACCCGTTTTGCGGATTTACTACAATAAGAGAAACTACTGGGTCATATTGATTATTGCATAAAGGGAATACTGGTGTCATTTCAGCCAGATATCATTGGAGTATACTTAACTAACGGGATATGCAACATTTAGCACTGACAAAGGTCGTGCCCCAAGAAAATGTAAAATACAAGGATTATAAGTAATCAGGCCAGGACCTCCGAGTCTCGTGAATGCAAGGATAGTGGTGCTCCGTAGAAAGACAAGTTACAATAGCAACAAACTCTCTAATCTCAGGGGGGAAAATGACTGAAACAATCCAAGGAAACAGATGACAATATATGCTCAAATTAACATCTTTATATATACATTACGAAGGATAAAATTTATCTTATAATGGATGGATATGACCAGTTTGTTTTAAAATGGTGTGTATGTAGCAGGTTTTTTTTTTTTTTTTTTTTTTTTTTTTTTATACGGCATCTCAACACAATAGTGGCTATATGGTGGCAACTAAAGATATTGTTTTGGATGGACTGGAGGTATGAAAAATGGACTATTGAGATTTAGTAGAATAGATTTGCACAGTAGATCAGGCCATGAAATCATAAAGTTCAGCTTGATATTTTGTGCCAGTCAATTACAAATGACTTTACTTTTTAACTATCGCTTCTGACTGGCACATAATAAACTCAAGCCCAGAGTTATGCGAGTTCCAGGCTTGGATCTACATTGTTAGCTTGAATTGGTATAAATCAATGGTGTACGATCTAATCTGCCGATGCATCATGCAAACGGCAGATCTATGTCTATGTTTTTCATACTATGGTGTATACAATAAACGAAAATTTACGGTATTTCGGGGCTACTTGGCAGTATTGTAGCCATGCTAATAAACCTTGTATTGAGAACATTTTTACCAAAATTCGTTGCTGCTCGCAACACAGTCGAACAACCTGTGGCACGTTTTGCTGGTATTGGCCCAAATTGTGTTCTTGTTTACGCTGGAAAACAGCTTGGGTCGATCCAGACAGAAAAAAACTGCACATATTTATTTCTAATTGAAGGCATTTTAATTTCAAACTTAAATGAAACGAATATATTGCATTAGCTTCATTCATTTATTGATTGGTTTAATTTCTCAAGGACGACATGTAATGTGCTTGTGTCTAGAGACGCCCCTTAGCTACCACGTTTGCCACGTTTTATAACCATCGTTAAGTGACGTCACATGACCACAAATAATGTCACCAAGACGGACAACCAAAATCAATGAAACATGCTTCGAGCATCATCAAAACACAGCCTGGTTGAAAGGCATCAATGCACTAGTTGGGTTCTATATACATTTCCTTCATTTTTAGGAATTTTTAATTATCAAGTGCATTAGCTAGAGTTTCAAGTACACGAAGTTTGTCATACTTATATTGAGCACTAATTCGGATACACCATGCAACAAGTCATCGTAGGTTAGGTGGCATTATTTAAAAGTTGCATTTGAATGAAATGATTTAATTTATTTTACTACAAGGGAACTTTTTTGGAATCGGACTAATCATGTATATTCTGTTTGTCAGTATACGCAAAAACCAAGTGGCTGAATTCAATAAACCTTTTATTTTCAATTTAGGCTTAGTGATGCCTGCTATTGAATAACATTAGCATTCTTCATGTGCAACACATCTCCAGGAAAAAGCTGAGAAGAAATATTCTTAATTTTCTTAGGGACTACAATAGGTTGCAATAACAGCGACTGCTCAGTTGCTTGAGTGATTCCTTGAAACAACAATCGTGTTCAAATGACAAGTGCACATAAAACTACGATACATCAAGAGAGCATACGTCTACAATCAACGAGAACCATTTGCAATAAAACTTGTCCTATGGACATCTATTTTAGACGGACAACTGCTCATTACGGATTGATTTTCATAGTACTATTGTATCATTTAATACTATAATAGTCTTGTACAAGTGTACACCTGTATACAACGCACAGAATGAATTAACACCTGTGTGTCCGCTGATAACAGATTTTAAAGTATTTGGACGATGTTGTTTGCATCAATTACGTCAAAATCATTGAACACTAAATTATATAATCATGTTTTGGTTGAAATTGCGGCTGATCTGGGCGGTATTTGTTGCTTTAAAGGGCATTTACTCTCTCACTCTCTCTCTCTCTCTCTCTCTCTCTCTCTCTCTCTCTATATATATATATATATATATATATATATATATATATATATATATATATATATATCTACTAGTATCTATCTATCTATCTAATATTTCTAGATTATACGAGACACAGTTAGCATCGTTGTAGAAAAAAATGTGGTTAACTTAGGAATTGTTTTTTAAAGAAATGTATAATCGATATTACTAAATATCTTTACTTTCTGTAACCAGGTGTTTGAGTTGGTTCGACACAAAATAGACAGCATCTTTCAAATTACTTATGAATATCCAGGTAAGTTCAAAATTACAACTAGATTCAGTTAGTAAATTCTAATAGAATTAAAATCCATCACACAGTCACATGATCATTCAATCAGTCAGTTAATTGACAGATCGATTGATGGGTTAGTGATATGACGGTTGAAAGATCTTCAGCTACTACCTCTATTATTGCTGTAACCATTACTTTTACTAAATCTACTATTCTACTACAACCACAACGATCGCAGCTATCACTACAAATACTACTACCAACACATTAGATGATGACAAATAATAATGATAATATGAACAACAATAATAAAACGAAAATAGTAGCAGGATAACTACTATCGACTCCAACAACATCATTAGCAGCAACACTAATAACAAAAACAATAATAACGATGATAACAATATGATAATGAAAGACGATGAAGATAAATATTATACTATATTTAACTCGATTTATTACTATCATCATCGTCATAGTAGTAATTATCATCATTATGATCACTGCGACTTTTCCTCTTTATCGTCTTCTTCTTCATCTTCGTTTTCTTCTTTTTGTCAAGACACTTGTTCTATTTTTATGTTTCAAATTTACAGACACCCAGACTGACTTCAAATTTTTAAAGGACATTGACATTCATGTCTCATTGTACACGATTGCTCAGCAAGTGGATATTCCAGAGTTTTGGGATATAAAATCGGTAGGTATTCAGTTAACATGAAGAAAGAAAAAAAATACAACTTTATCTAAAACATCTCATTTAGAGTTGTCTCTGTTTTTACTTTTTCGTCTTCATACAAAATGTAAGCGTATGTTTTGCGCGTAAATGTTGGTGTTGTATGCATGTATATGTATGTACTAGCATTTTACAACACATCAACACAATAATGGCTATATGGTGCCAATTAAAGTTCTAAAAATGTAAAGATTAAGAATTAATTGGGTGTTGCAAATCTGTGCATAACGAGGACTATAAATGGGCGACCGATTGTACTTTATGATAAGCTTTCGAGTAGATACGAACATTGTTGGACGGTTTTCATTGTGTATCCGCAGCACTTGTACATTTACATTCCATAATTTACGTTGATAATAACAAGAAAAAAAAAAAAAAAAAAAAAAACAACCAAAAAAACTACACACACACACCCCTCCACCTCCTTTTCTTTATACCGAATAACACAACGTCTCACAAAGAAAGCTGAATAGCATGTTTGCAAACGTCGTCAACTGCCATTATTCAATACATTTTCAATAATTGGCAAGAAATAATTTTTTGCCGAAAAGGTGTGTGGCGAGAATTTGACACGTGATGTAAAACGTCGTTCGTAAAGTCCTCTTTTCAGTTTTTCTTACAAATGTTAAAATGGTCTAGTCTGTATTTCGAATAAAGGGCAGACATAGCTCTATAGATCTTTAGCGTCAGATATAAGCTGGCAATGATATTTTGGCACATCCGGGAATTCAAATTTCGATCGCTCCACTTAAAATTAGGGGTTACTGGTCGTCACACAATACACCTGTAATAACCCTTTTTGAGTAGTACAGTACAATATTATATTATATTTAACAAAGTATAATGTTAGTGCATGCCATTTAATATTCTGATACTTGCATATTTTAACCGATAAAAGCGTAGGGTATTCACGTGAACTATCCAGTGTCAACTCTCCTTGTTGATGTGAACCCGTCTGTGTTTATGTACGTGAGCCATAGTAGTGTCGTCGATCTTTACTACACCATCCATATCAAATTGTCCACGACGGAGGGTAAAGAATCACCGAAGGGGACCCGCAATATCACGTAATGCATAAAAAAAAAAAAAAAAAAAAAAAAAAAAGACGAAGGCGAATTAAGGTGAAGCTTACTACGGAGGCTGGAGCCTCCAGCATAAGTTATATTCTGTAGGTTCCGTCGCTCTCGTTTTCCACTACATGATACTTCGGTCTCCCTTCTGACCCCTTGTTCGTTGTTTCTTGTGATGAAAAACCATCGCATTCGTAAAGGACTCAGTCTTTTCCGTCGCACTCATCATGATTTTCAACGTAAAAAAACAGTTATTTCACTTCACTAGTAGAGGTATTGACCTTAAAATTTTGAGGAATGGTCCTTTTAAAATGGTTTTAGACTGATATTTAAATAGCGATACAATATGTACTGTAAATTCAGATCATAAACTTGATGATTGATTTAAGGGGGGGGGGAACGGAGTTTTCACTTTGGTCGATTGAGGAATCCCCTCAAAATAGTGGGATGTACATCGACAGATTGATAGGTAGATTAAAGGTCACGTGAAATTTTTTTTTCATAGGTCTGGGTATGATTCTATTGTACAAGGTTTCATACTTGAGCTCTTATTTTATAAATATATATGCATAATTAAAAATTCCAACATATCAATCAACCTTACTTAGTACCTCATTATGTACGTGTGACCAATATCTGCCGTAAAATAACTTTACCACATAATTGTAGCTTTGTATGTAATTATGTTTAAGTGTTTTAATATCAGGATTTGATGTGTAACATTTATTAATACTATGAACATCTGTTTCAGTTAAAGGGTCGTATACTTTACTTGGTATTGTAACAAGCCAGGGGTCCAAAAGTAGCTAGTGTGTGAAAATCTGTTTAAGTGTGTAACATATGGATAATGTGAACATCTGATTAAGTGTGTAACATATATTGATAATATGAACATCTCTTTAAGCGTATAGCATATGGATAATATTAACATCTGTTTAAGTGTGTAACATATATTGATAATATGAACATCTCTTTAAACGTATAGCATATGGATAATATGAACATCTGTTTAAGTGTGTAACATATGGATAATATGAACATCTGTTTAAGTTTAAGTGTCATACACTTTATCGCTATTGTAACGTCTCTCTTCCTTATTTTTTTGCATGTATTTTGTGTTATATAATGTATTGATACAGGAATTGAAATGTTTTAAAAGTCTTCATATAACGCAAACTCTGAAGGTAACCATAGATGAATTGAATTAAATCAATGACATATTAGTAATATTTCCCTGCTTGATTAAAAATCAGTGATGCGTAATCAATGCAATTGCCAATTTATTTTTTCTGTCTCATTTCACTAAGAACTCGAGTATATTTCTGGAAAAAATTCCTTTCGATTATTATTGCTTCAGAAATAGCCAAGATTAACATTTTTTTGCCTTATTGTCTTTGGCCTGATGCTAAAGCTCTTTAATTAATTTACGTTTAGTTTGTATTGTGGAAGAATAATACTATTCCCCGTCTACCTCCATCGATACCTTTTCCCGTCAACTTACCACAAGTCGATGATGCGAAAAGGTTTGAAATTTGGATAAGCGAAAAAGGAATTCAAAAACTCTGGGAAGATATACCACATTCATTTATAAAGAATATTGGAAACAAGGTACGTTTATGCCCCACTAACATACAATCAACTAAGTTAACTATGAATAGACTTACACACAATCATGTGATTCTCTCTCTCTCTCTCTCTCTCTCTCTCTCTCTCTCTCTCTCTCTCTCTCTCTCTCTCTCTCTCCATGTACCTATTGATATGACAATGTATGTATGTATGTATGTATGTATGTATGTATGTATGTATGTATGTATGTATGTATGTATGTATGTATGTATGTATGTATGTATGTATGTATGTCATAGTACATTTATTATTTCCTGACGACATTCATAAACGGGCTGAAGGTATTCCTTTGGCTACATCCCCTTTTAAAAGTTTAAATGTACCGTTGAATAATCGCAGGATGGCAATCCGTGCAGGATGGTACACGGATATAACTTTGGAAACAACAACACTCTCAGGCCACCCTATCGTTTAATTGTTGCAAAACAAAATCTATAACCGGAAGAAGATCCTATGGACTAATAAATAGACAAGGATGCTTACTGAGAGCATGAGATTGCCAATCTCAGTTATCACAAAGAAAATTAGACTTTGCTATAATACATTTCTTCACAAATGAGCTTCTTCAATTACACCACATTCCCTTCCTCGTCACTATAATATGAACCCAGCTTCCACATCGATTTAATTGAATAAGCCACATTCCTACGGACCCACATGAAGTAAATATACAGGAAGTGAGCAGTATGTAGACGTTAGAAATCAACATCTTTTTTCGCTTTTCCACTTCTTCAAGCTAGACAGCGTAAATGTATTTTATTTTAAGAATTTACCATTACTGTTCATTTTTTTGTTTCTTTCTACAAAAATATGTACCTGACTACACATGTGCTCTTCCCATTAACTTTACTTTAACTTCGAGCGAGGTTAGACGAATGTAAAGTTTTCAAAACAATGGATGTAGACACTGGATTTAGGTTATATTTACGACAAAGAGAATCTGGTGTAATTGAATAAATAATAATTTGTTAATAATCGTATCATAGCAATTTAAGAGTTTCGGTGTGATATTTAATGCGAGTTATGGGGAATCCACGAGAGGGAGTATTTAATAGTACATCAGATGTTCTTTCTATCACCAATTTTGCTTTGCAACAAGGAAATGATAGAGTAGCCAAAGTTTAAATTATATCTTGTTAATTTAGAACACGTGAGCTTTTTTGTTTCTGTGTTTGTGTCTGTGTGTAAGTATGTATACTGCCTCTCATTACCGACGTGTCTAAAATATTGCAAGTTCTAGACTGGAAGGAAGTTACGGAAAAGTTCGATGGCGCGTGTCTGACATGAGGTTCGTAGAGTATCTGGAATAAAAACCAATCTTCTTTTGAGTTCGAGGATTAATGTGAACTGATCAATGAATTATGATTTAAACTTATTAGATTTGAAGAAAAAAAATTAGCCATAAAACTTAACAAAAAGGACGTCTCAACACAACCTAACTCCAGATTCGAGCTGATTTCAAGAGCTCTTAGTATTTGGCGTAATGGCTCTAACAGCTTTGGGTATTCCTAAAATGTATGATTCTAAGTGTATTTTTTAAAGATTGTTTTGCGGAATTTTGTGTTAAAATGGAGAATATTGTGTTTGATCAGTTAGTAAATCTATAATATAGCCATCTAAATGAATCCCAAAGGAGTTAACAAAACTTACAGCACTATTACCAACGTATCTACCTATTTATGTATTTATGTATCTGTGTATCTATATATCTATCTATTATTATTTATGACGCACTTATAGCACGGCTACCTACGTACCACTTATCTATCTATCTATCTATCTATCTATCTATCTATCTATCTATCTATCTATCTATCTATCTATCTATCTATCTATCTATCTATCTATCATTATTCATGACGCTATGTTTGATGATTTTTGTTTTGATTTGCTTCTCAATTTACAGTTACAGACATATCTAGACAAATATGCAGAGAAGGAGAAACGACATAACATATTAATGGCAGAGGACATTTTCTTTCTGCCTCAGGTATAACACATTGCTCAGTGATGTAGACTATACAAGAAAGGGTGATGTATACAATGAGGAAAGCAAAGAATTTTGACTTAACATTAAGGCATACTTTGTAGGTTATAGTAACATTAAACTCAATGATTAAAAATATGTCTGTCTGTCTATATTTGTGAATGTATGTTTGGTATTGTATGTATGTATGTATGGATGGATGGATGGATGGACTCATCAATTGATGGATAAACTAAAAGTTTGCAAAGGAATGAATAGGACATTCAAAAAGAAAAATTGAAGGATAGATGTCCTACAGCAAAGCAGTATTATCTGCGAGCTCTTCTCATTTATCCCTTTTTCCTTATATATACACAAGTGTACAAGTGTCACAATCCCCTAAGCCACCAGGTGTTGAATCCAAATTCGAAAGCCTTTTGCTCATCTTTTGTTCACCTAAACCTATCCAAAAACTTGAAGTCTCTATCTTCAACGGTGAACAATAAGTTGCCTGATAAAACCGACGCACGCAAGCACGCCCGGAATAACAGAATAACAATATACCGATCTTTTCTTGGATAAGAGTGAGATAATCACTCATTTTTTATCAATGATGTTTGGAGTTGACAAAAAATATTTTCAGAAGTAGGATTGGTCGAATACGTGCTGGCTCAGCCACAAAGCAACTTATTGTCATTTCTTTTTTCAAATACCAATATCCTACCAACCACAAACACGAGACAAAACAACAACCACGAGACAAAAATCAATTAATTACAACAATGGACTCCAAGGATACTACCAAGTCTTTTTTTATTTTTCAAAAACGAAATAACCACACACACAACATTCTTGTTGTATGCATCCTAGCTCCGGCCAATACATTGTTTTCCTTTTTTAAACAAGACGTTATAACCCTTACTGCATACATTATTAAGCCCTACCGCTTTCCCGCATGGAAATGAGGCGTGAATACCGCACATTGCTTTTTCATTCCAATACACCTAAGGCTTTAACTCATAAGCTAGAGTAAACAAATAACAGAGTATTTGCCACCAGCTCTGGGATTATAACTTATTTTGTAAAAATTTAAAATTATTAAGTTCTACCGCACGTCACTCTTTAATTTAAAATTAAGCACAATATTGGAATTATTAAGCTGGAATAATAGAGGTATGCCTACCACCCATTATTTTATATTTTCAAATTTATACCATTTACAAAATAAAATAAAATGCAAAACTTAAGATAATATAATAATGGACTTAAGATTTAAACACTCTAACAAGCAGTACATATCACACTGGTCCATCAACTCGTTTAACACATTACATTGGTTCAATTGCTTAACTTGAGTTATCCAAATTAGCATATCAAATGAATTTGAACGATATGAAACTGTATTGCACAGAAAATAACTATTTTACATATAGCCCATTAAACATTTTTGATATATACAATTTAACATTTGATAATGATGATACAGTGAACATATATAGAGCACAGTGTGATATCAAATTCTGTAAAAATCATTTAAACTGGACATTATGTCTGGCAAACATCAGTATACCAGAGTTAGTAAATTCAACATAGTTGTTTCACATCTACTTTCAGATACTAAAACTATTGTCAGAATGTAAAATACCATTACCTGATGAATAAACTTTTAGTCCCACTAACAATAGTATATATCTAAAGTAATTTAACATAATCTGCAATGATTTTAATATTTATCCTAATAGTGGTTGGAGATATATAAATTGGAACATAAATACTTGTTTAATAATGGTCCTGAAGAACATACTACTGTACATCAGGGCTTTGAATAACCTACACCAGCTAATACGTTAAATGCTTATAAACCTAAATATAATGACGGAGCCGGATCTGTTGAATACTGGAGAAATATGTCTGCTAAAAACGTATAAAATCTTAATAAGTGATGAAACAACAGGACGGACATACTTGATTCTACAAGATAGCGAAGGACTAACAGAATAAGGAATATCTAGGTTAAGTCAAAGTATAAGGTCATATGTGATATGTATTTTATGTGGTCAAGTATAAAACATGTTTATTACACAGACTGTTTCAACTGTACAAGACACTGTAAAAAGTTAATTGAAAAGATATTTTTCGGTGAATAAAGATATAACACTGATGAAAACATTTGAATAAGATTTCAGCACTATATTTCAGACTCAAGTTTGCAGGCAATGTTCTATTATACAAATCTATATAACGTGACATGTCTAGTTCTCTAACTTAGAGTTTAATTGACAAATCTAGCTGGACTTTCACTGGTCCCAAATCTTTACTTTTTCTAGTTATTTGTTTCCAGAAGTATGGTTAAGCTTTTTCAAACAATAAAAACAAGTTCTATTTAATTTCATTATCTCCTGCTTCAATTGAAAACTCGTTCAAACGTATATTAAGCGAGTCTTGGAGCCTTCTTGTCATAATTTATTTTTAATTTGAGTAATAATTCTGTTTATGTCTTTTTTCGTTGGAAGACGAATCAATGGAGGCTTTAATCATCTTCTTTCAGATTTTGGTTTTATTGCATGAATTAAATGTTTCACCATTTATTACAGTACTATTTTTTTAAATTAAAAATTTAGTATAACATTTGCTTTTTGTGATTGAATAACGAGACTCTTTTACAGTTTTTCCACATTAGCAAGTGATTATATTCTGCTTGTATTCTCTGATTTTGTCAGTTCCTCCATTATAATACCAATTTGATTGAGAATAATATTTGCACAATGTTTACACCTTTTGTACTGAGTATTGTGACGTTCCATTTGGTGAATACTTTTCATCTCACTACAATTGTACGAGTTAATACACTATTCCATTTATACTACTTGATTTCTTTACATACGAATTTGAAGTTGTTATTTTCTCTCAAATCACTGTTCCATGCACACCATTTAAGGTTCTTAGATCATCAATTATATTTTTCCTGCTCAGACTCATTACAAATATAAATTGGCAAAAAGTTAACCTATTTTCCTTAGCAATATTTATAAAGTTCTTTCCCAAGTTTATCATTATCTGCTTGCAAATTTCTGAGCAGAAATATCCAATATTATTGGTCGAGATAATGAAAATATTATTATTATCTAAAACCTTGTTTCAGCTCTTTTAACTGTTCGCATGTATATACAGTAAGGTCACCTAAAAGTATTTGCCTGATTCAGAATATTTTTTCCGTAAAATTAGAAAGATATCCTTTTGAAAAAATGCATTAATATTTTGGGATTCTAACTTTCGGAATATGTTAGATTTAGTCTCTCCATAGATATCAGTTGTCAGATACCCAAATAAGTTAATCCATAGTTTGACTCCGTTGTACCGGTCACTGGCATTAATTGGTGGCATATCTATTGATCAGTGAGATGTATTATCAATAAGGTAAGGCAAAACATCAGCATATGTTCTGATTTCCTTTTGAGTGAAATATTTCCACATTCTGGTCTTAAGAGTTCTAATAAACCTTTCTATTACAGATGCTTTCTGTCTGAGTACTTGGAAAAGTCTTCTGTATTTTCTTTGTGCAATAATTTCTTGACCTTTCGGTTGTAAAATTCGTTTCCTTCATCGAATTAGATCTTTTCTGGTTTTCGCTCATTAACAATATCTCTAAAAGAGTTCTGTATGTCATCGCCCTTTTTTTCTTCACACTTTTAGCCACAGCATATTTTCCGAATATATATTTCAGTGTCACGATGTATTTCTATCCATTGTTGTATTTTACATACGCTTGCATGTCAGCAATACCTGCCTGCCACTGGTCATCCAAGTGACTAACATAGACCCTTCAGTATAAAAATAACCAATATTGCAATTCAGAGTGTTTTATTTTTCTGTTTTTCACATTTAATCTCCTCCCACAAGTGACTGATATTTGTGTAAGAACTGTACTTTCAGGATCGTTGTAAAGATATCTTAAATACTGTTATTCAGTCATTTATTTTAAATTATGGTTCCATGTTAAATTACTTCCACTGAAATACAGTCTAAGATATTTGAAGAATTATTTGTATGTATATTTTTTTACTTCTGCAGTAATGCAACAATGACTATATCTAAAAGAAATATATGTTTATTTTTATGTTTAGATGGTGTTAAAATATGGTCGAAGATAGTTGTCTCGAAAAATAATATAAACGAATTCATCCAAATTAATCTCCCATTTCTTATCTCAAGAACAATTTTCTTTCATGTCTTAAAAAGTCATGATGCATTTAAATTTTAATGATCATTACGCTGATATCGGTAGGTCTCTTGATGAGAGCAAACAAGCTCTACTATGTCAGACCCTAAGACAGTCATCCTATGAGTAATGTTCTCTCACTGTCCCAAACAGAATTAATTTCTCTTTCTTACGGTCAATTGAGCTGGTTGTCGTGTCAACAGATCTTAACCTGAATTAGCAGGAATATCACCTACATTGGTTGCAATTACACATAATTGAGTTTAACCCCCACTGAGTACCAAAGCGAAAACAAATGCTATCAAACTCAGGAGGTGAATGAACCTGTAAATAACGGTCAGTCTCTCAGAGGATAGGTGTACAGGCCGACGGATTGTTGCTTATAATTAACTTTGACTCATTACCATTTCAATAATTCAGAGTCCTGCTCCCCATCAACTCAAGACCAAGCATCTCAATCGGGCTCTAAAACTAGAGAATGAATTGACAAGAACCTATAGCTTCGTCCAATTATATAAAAATGACGTCAGTCTGCGGTGCGACATGAACCGCATTAGATCGCGTTGCCTTTGATTAAATGCCGACGTCTTGTCTACCAGAGCGAACTATCTACTTGAATACAGGTATCTATTTCAGCGGTAATAAGCTATCGGAATGAAGAATGTTGGCATATAGCCATTTAATCATTATCCATGAAAAATAATTTTAGCAAAATCCTTCTGTCAGCTTATTGTTCGTCCATCATAGTAAGAAGATAACCCCATTGAAACACTATACTATCTCCCTACTGGGAGAAGGTCTTTAACTGGATTTATTCGGATAGACACGTGATCCAAATTTCCTTTAAGTTTGGTTCACCAAATTCGTTCCGGATGCCTATTTGGAATGTATCGGTACCGAATATGACCACAGCGAAGAATACAACACAAATATATTAGCATTACATATACTTATTGTTCACAGTTATCTACAGATTGTGTTAGTTTATTTGTATTTGTATGGATTTTGTAAGAATCTTTTAAAGTCATGCAACCTAGTTTATAAATGTTAACGCACATAAACGTTTAAGTCTTTACTACGTTTTGATTGTTCTCTAGTTATCTTAAATTGTTAGCACTCTTCGCTATTGCAATGCACTGTTTATAGTTCACACATTTCAACTATGAGGTCATACAAATAGGTTCATGAGTTACGGTCATATGGTCTGGACAATCAATATGATATGGAATATTGCTGTTTTGTATACGTTATAAGACTTTATTGAACGCAATGTAGTTACGTCAACATCTCAGCATATCAACATGTGAAGATGAATTAGTCTATTTTTAATATCCAAAATGTACTACAAGCCCTAGTTTGCGTGACAGCTAACACCGTATTAGTAGAAGGAAGTGAGTATGCGGACAAAGTTACTACACGTTTTTTGTTGTTGTTGTTCTTGTTTTTTTGTTCCGGATATATGATAGCAAATATCAGATACCAAATGTCTGTAACACTTGTTTTTATTCTAGCTCATTGGTTAATATACTAATATTGTACTGAATTATAAATTAAAGACTGACGTGCTTTATCTCACCCACGTAGGCTTCGCGGTCAAAGGCTCAACAGGAGCAGGACTTGATCATTTTTAATTGTTACAAAATAAGTTAAAACCTCAGAGCTTGCGGAAAATACTCTGTTACTTAATTGTTCTAGCTTGCGGTTTAAAATCTCAGGAGTATCTGAATTAAAAAGAGTATACGCGGCTCTCTTTGCTCGCTTCTAGTCGGGAAAGAGACAGGGCTTAACAATTTATGTAATAAAGGTTGTAACCTCTTTTTAGAAGAAAATATTTGGTTGGCCTGAGCTAAGACGTAAACAGACAATTGTACTTTCTTGCTTTTGTTTGTTTTCTAAAACATAACAAAAGACTTTGTAGTGCCCTTAGGTTCATTTATGTTATGAATTTATTTTTGTCTCGTGGGGTGTGTGGTAGAGTGTTTGTTTTGAAAAGTGAAGATAAGGTGTTTTTTCATGGAATCAACACTACATTCAAATATCATTTTATTTGCAGTTCATCACAGTGTAAAGAAATTATGCTTATTCTTTCTTTTCGTACCACATAATGAGGAAACATTTATCTAATTGTACATACGAACCTCTAATACATCGCATTATTATTTGTCAGGTTTTTAATTAATCGCGCCATATACTGTTTATCATCTCAAGAACTATATAGATTAAAACATGGAAATTAACTGATACTTTATTTTTTATGTCCACAGATTGCCAAGATGGTTCCTAATTCAGCTATAGATGCGATACTCACAAAGGTTAACATGTGGACAACGATCAACATAACATCAATTTCTATTTTTATTAATCTTTCTTTGGACATTACAGCAACGTTTGCATGCAAGGACAAGAACACAACGTTGAATATATTCAGTATGGACTTGGTAAGAGGCCTCCACGTACACGTTATGTACCTAGATTTGTTTTTCTTTTGCATATTAATATTTGGAAACATATATTGAAAGAAAGAAGCAAAAATGATAGATATATACATAGATTTGTTGAATAATTGATTGATTGATTGATATACGCTACGTAGGTCGGTTGTTAGTGTTGTTAATACGTAGCATAAAAGAACAAAAAAAAAACAACGTAGATGATGTAGAGAAGGAAGGGAGAAAGAATTCACATGAGAGACTTATCGATCAATATATATATATATATATATATATATATATATATATATATATATATATATATATATATATAGGTAGATTGATTGATTGCTAGATAGAAACTTATTTGACTGGTTGATAGTGTTTTTAATATGTAATAACAAAAAAGACACTTCCATAGAACAGACAAGTGAAGTAGATGAAAGAAACGAGGGAAGGACGGCAGAGGAGGAAGAATACGTATAATACAGATTGATCGATCAATTGTTACGACTCTATGGTCTAAGAAAAATGTAACAGAAAGAAAGTGAAACCAACAAATCATGTAAAAATCAACAAGCAATTTATTACTAGATAATTAAAATGAAAAATCAAAAAAGTCACTTACAGTAATGTGTTTTGAAATCCTAATAATCCAATAAGAATGATTGTTCTAATCACAAGTCCTAAAGATAGAATGTTCCGAATTCACGGCTGTGTCCTTGAATGTTATGGTGTGCTAATGGTCTCCAAAGTCCTGATGTACTAGAAATCTTGATATGCTGATGTCAAAATGAAGTATTCCAAAATCTCTGAATAAGTTCACATAAATTCCAAAATCATCAATTAAAAAATCAAAAATCCAAAAGTTTGTGAGCACTGTTATAATCCAATGAATATTTAAAATAATTCCTCTCTTAGAATTTGTAATGAATTTTCACAACTGTAATAGCTCTTTACAAGACTGATGGTAATGTCAAAACTGAATAAATGTCCACCAAACATGGTATATATAAAGATTGGTCACATGACAGAATGTTCTAGAACATGTGTCATCTTAATGGAATTCTACCTGTAAACAAAATTCAACCTTGACCTTCAAATTGAGAAAACATATTGATCAAAACAACCTAATTCAAGGACACTAGTTAAACATGTTTTTCCTGATAAACATTAAGATTTAAGCAAATATTAAAGTGAAGAAACATTTATAATTTCCTAAAATATTTATAATATTATATAAACATCATACATAACACAATCAAGCTATTGATAGATAGATAACTCTAATTTACTTATGTTCTGGTGAGATTTAAAGGAAGATATGTTGATTTCATTATAGAATCTTCAATTTCCAGTTCAACTGGGTGTCAACAATTTCAGAATAAATGGAAGGCTTTTAAATTTTGGGTATGTACGTTAATTTACGCAGTTTTTACAATGATGATATAGTTCATAACATACGATATAATTATTTTATAAAGTTTCAATTTTTAAACTGTTTTTACAATTTTATCCTATTATTCTTGATATGTCGTATAGAGGATACATTATCAATACATGAAATCAGACAAATCTATGTTCTACGTTAATTTCTGTGCGACGATTTATTATTATTATTTTTACATTTGAAAGTTTCGTATTCCTTCAGAAAATAAGATTAAAATATAAAATCTGTATTTAATTATTGCCTGAACTGTCATTAAGGATTTGTAATAATAATAAATTTTTAAAAAATCCTGAGGTAAATGGTTCGCATTTGCTGTTTTATAAGCTCTCAGAAGTAAAGGGATACAAAATTGGTTTAAATTAAGCAAAATCATAGACGTCAGCATTCTTGCAGCAGGAAGCACTGGGAATTAAGGAGAATGAAGTTTCCACCACTGTCTCCTATATCTGATCAATATACTATGATAAATTGTACTATTAATCACTGTACTGCTCTGCAATACATGAGTCTACACTCTGATAAATTGCAAGGCGCGATAATATATATATATATATATGTAAAGGGTTTAAGGGAACATCCACACAATTATGGCTATATAGTGTCTAGTAAAAATTACGCTGTAAAAAATAAAATGGCTAAAATCGTTTGGGTATAAAAGACACCACTCCAAATCATAGCACACCACATCACACCAGAGTACACTCCGCTACACTAGTACTACATTACAATCCTTCGCATTACAGTAAAAAACAATACACTTGACTTTACATATTAAGCTACTCACAAGTGGTTTTCTTTAATATTATTGTTTCTTGCTGACAGGGGCACAGTCACCATTCGAAACTCGACCATCGGGATGATAAAGGTAAGGAATTACGTCTAGTTTCTGGTCATATACAATATTGAAATTGCTCGTGTGTCTGTGTTTGTAAGTGTGATAGAGTCCCATGAAAGCTGGAAAGATGATGATACAATCACGAAATAGTTTGAGTTTGCAGCACTTTCTTCAGCAAGTGCTAGACTATTGCAATAATAATAATAATAATAATAATAATAATAATAATAATAAAACTATCTATTTATCCACTGAACTGCCAATGTACATACTGACCTTCCTCCCTCAAAGTGTCTTGCCCTTACCGGTGTTTGGATCTTTTCAGAATGAATTCCTTTTCAACATGCTGTTCTTGGCTCCTATTATATACGGCGAAAAATGGATCAAGAAGATTATGGGTAAGTATACATTGTCATTGCTTCATTTGAAGAAGAAGCACAAAAACGTCTTATTTGGTAATTATACTGCATAATTAGCATAATAATTTTGTATATTAATTTTTAATCAAGATCCTGCATTGATTTAGAGTGTACAAGTCAGGCAGATTGACAGCTGTAAAGCAGCTTAAATTCAGATAACTGAGACTGATGACTTATTACCGATCATTATTTTATGCTCGGCAGTGAAATACTGGATTTTCCGAGTGATATAATTGTGATATTTCACTGCAGTGAAAAAATATCATGATATTTTTTCACTAGCAGTCAATAGCTCGCGTGGTGTAGTGGTATGCATTGCCACTTCGCATCCCGGCGAATCGGGTTAAAATCCAGCAACAGACATAATTTTTTTTATTTTTTGTTTCATTTTCTTTTTATCTGATATTTTACCTTGAATTGGGAAGAAGCATTATGTAACTACTGATATTTTATGTGCAAATATACACAAAACAGAGCAAAACATAAACGGCAAACCGCTGACATTATCGCGCGGGATGCAGTAAGAAATCAGCTACTTCTGTGTGTTATACAAATTGCTAGACAATACGCTTGAGCATAAAATAAAAAGAATGTTTGCTTTCTCTGAGTGAATAACGGATATATTTCATCTCGTGGGTGACAAACTTAAGTATTTTCACCCACTCGATGAAATATATCCGTTATTCACTCGTTTCAAGCAAATATCCTCTCTTTATTATTGTAATTACCGATACATATGAATGTGCTCAGTTTATTATACTCTTACAGTAATGCTAATTAAAATGACTGACATAGATTTGTCTGATTTCATGTATTGATAATGTATCCTCTCTACACGACTAAAAGATGTTCGGTGAAAAAACTTTATACTCTTATTTTTTTATATTATTTTTTACGTTTAAGTACCTGTTGTCAGAATGGCAGCATTTGTAATGTGACATATATTTTAAGATAATACTGTTGAATGGAGGGAAGTTATACAGTTCCTCGAGCATGCATTTTCAGTTGTGAATTGAGCACTCGACGAACATTTGAAACAAAGAACAAACTATCCATTGTAAAGTCTACTAATGCGGTAGAAGACATCATATATTGTCATGCCATTTCAAACTCTGCTCACTCTCTAGGTTGCACTTATTTTATATTTCTAGTGATGCTATCCAGATAACACTTGCTTCTGGCCTAAATAAATTTTACGGGAGCAAAACAGGTTAATGAACTCTAACTATATCAGTGGCTGGATGAACACTGGCACCCTGTTGGTGTAGCTGTTAGACGGTAAGGTTGTAGGGAAAACTAATTCTTGTTAATTGTGCCGAGGCATTTCTCAAGACCTCCGAGACAATATAAATAGGAAGCATTGACACCGATCAGCCTTTCAATGGGAGATAGTCTGCCTTGTTCCAGCATACCCGACATATTTTATTGTAAAAGTGACGCGAACTTTTTAAACCAATCGGTTTGTCAAGGTATAGAAACAGCCCGCCCCTACACAACCGGAAAACGGGAGATTTTATCCAATCTAAGTATGTGATTCTCTAAAACCCGCTTTGCAAGTGGTGTGCAGATAAATATTCTTGTTTGATAATGAGCGTAATCGCCGCACTCAGTGTCAAACAGCAACAAAGGTAATCGTTGTCAGTGGTTTCTCTTTAACATCTCAATCTTAAGGCCATTGTACCAAGTATTAGGTCGTAAAAAATATTGCCGTTTTTAGTAAACCCAATTGGGCTCCAGGGCACAAGAACTGAAGCAACTGGGTGTTGTTGATGCAGATTTGTGGAAGTATAATTAAAATTTATCAGAAAAAGTGCTGAAGGCCAAGTGAGTTGTATTGCCTGACCATGCGTATAAGTTTTGATCTTGAAAGTCTAGAATGAGTTCAATTATAATTAACATTTCCGGATGGTATTGAGACATTCTGGTATCTGACTGGCTGAGCTTGTTACCAGAATAAAGGTTCTATTTCTGATCAAATTTTGATTGAAATTGGTATATATAAGCTGACATCATTAGGATATCGTGTGAATTAAACTATGAGCCAAATTTGCAAATAATAATGCGGCGTTCTAGCATTTGATTGGCTGAGCATGCTTACATTCTAGAGGCTGTTTCATCATAAACATTTAATTAACTTTCTATATACGTTCATATCATTGAGATCTAAATTAGGCTTGTAATTTCTTCACAAGTTTTTAGATGTTTTTGATAATGAGCTACATCTGTGCACATTAATGAGTCGTTCTGGCATCTGATTGGCTGATTGGCTGAGCGTGTTCTTCAGTTAAGAAATGTGTTAGTGTTGTCAGGATAGTGCACCATTTGTAATATGAAATATATCAAACATTGAGAGTGAGTGCAGCTTGATGTTGTATTTGGAGCTTGATGTTGCAATCGAGATTACCGTGGCGCTGTGTGGCATCACATTACCCCTGTTATGCATTACATCTCCCTGGCAACTCCTACGTTTGAACACTTTGCAATGAACTGCTATTAATTATTTGCAAATGTTCCTCAACTGTTACGTCTAAAAGTACAATCTCAAGAAGAAATTCTGTAACTGTTGTGCGACATAGTCGCTTGATTCACCGGTTTCATATTAAAAACGCTTTCATTCCGACAATTTTTTTCTAATTGAAAAATAAGGGAACAAAAATACAGAGATTCTCCGCAAATCCTATCACATCCAGTAATGGTATTATATCCAGCACCCAATTGGTTTCGCTTAAGGCACCAAGCTTTCTGGAAAACCTTATGCTTGTGGACTAACAGGGAGTAAAGTTTGGTTACACTCCTGTAATACAGCCGAGACAAAAATAATCTAAATTTACGAAACAAGTATGTAATTTAGCGGAAACTTAAAAAAGAAAACTTAAAAAAATTTAAAATTAAGGATTCGTGTTAGATTATAATTATACGTTAGATTTATAATTATGTGTATTAGTGACCATCATATATCTCCCGTTTCCCTCGTCCGTTTTGTTTGCATGTGTGGGTGTTGGATAGCCAAGATGGGTGATGGATGATCATTAGATGTTAGTCATCATCACTCTAACAACTAGATCATTATAATTTTGACAATTTTTAAAAAAATCTTTACAATTATTTTCAACTTTTTTTCTGTTTTTAATATTTTTAAGAGATCTTTTACAATTTTTTAAAAAAAAGTTTGTTTTTGAAATTTGCATTTCTTTTGCAATTTTTAATTTTATCTTTTTGCAAGTTTTGGAGTTGTCCACATACTTTTTCAATCCTCACTAAATTCGATATAATTTGTTTAATTTTAAAATCTTTTCGTTCTACAAAGTTTAAAGTAAAGTTTTGAACATGAACATTTTTAACCTTTAAACATTTTTGTACGATTTTTAAAAAATTCTTTTTTGACAATTTTAAATTTTGGGGCTAATTTCCGCTAAATTTCGAATTATTTTCGGAAGTTTAGTGACTTTTAGTTTCGCCCATATTTAAAATTTTTTCCGGATTTGTTTCAGTCCACGAAAATATCCATATTATTTTCGGAATTTTGGTACTAATTTTAGTCTAAACAATAATTTTTACATTTTTTCCAATTTTGTTTAGTCGCAGCTAAAGTCCGTGACAGTTTCTTAAGTTTAGTACTAATTTAAGTCTCGGCCATATTTTTTAATATAATATTCAGGATTTTTGTAGTCTACCCTATAATTCCGTATTAGTTTCGAAACTTGTTTATTACTTTTAGTCCCAGCTATTTTAATCTAATGTTCAGGGGATTGTCTTAGTCTCAGCTAGATTCCGTGACAGTTTCCTAATTTTGGCATTACTTTTAGTCACTGTCATTGTTTAGTGCTATTATGAGTTGGTGCTTTTGATTGCAGATATTTACAACATCAGTACAATATGCAAATTTACCGACACCGCCAACATAATCTGCGGTTAAGGTAATGGTTTATATATAAATCTAGGATATACGGATATAACCACTAGACAGCATTCTGTTTAAGGGACTTTCCATCCCCTGTCTGGTTTGTTAAAGGGTGAGTGTTGGATGCTGATAGTGAGCGATTGTCTGTATAAAATTAATATTATTTATTTACCCCCTTACTTACATTATAACCTTACAAATGAGTTTGTAGGTGTTGGTGATGGTCAATAGGTGCGGGTGCTGGTCAGTAACACTATGCATTGGTTAGTAAGCGTTGGTACTAGTTAGTAGCTGTGAGTGCTGGTGAGTAAGTGTGGGTGCTGGTCAGTAAGACTGCGTGTTGGTCAGTATGTGTGGGTGATTAACAGTAGGTGTATGTGCTGGTCAGTAGATGTGGGTGTTGGTCAGTAACACTGTGTATTGGTCATGGTCAGTAAGTATAGGTTATTAACAGAACATTGAAAAATATTGGGTCCGAGGTCATGTGGCGCAGGATGCCCAAGCCTGTGAGGGCATTCTACGCCACACGAATGAGGGCCCAATATTTTTTAATACTCAGTCAATAACCTTTTTTCATATATTTAAAAACAAGCATATTAATCATTCTGTTTGTTATAGGAATAACACAATTGAAACAAAAAATCATTTCAACGTTTCAATGAACGTTTAAAATGTCGTTCGTTTAGTGAATGAAACCCGAACACCGCGCAGTAATACACGCTACTTTGCTGCTATGGAAGCGCGCGTACATGGGGTGATTATCATTCAGCAGTGAACAAAACTAAGTTTGTTGAAAAGGATGGAATACCATGTAGCCAAAGAAACACAACGAAATATTGATATAAGGAAAAAATGACGCAATACATCAATGAAAACTTGAGATACCATTATGAAAAGATGAACTAGAACAATTCCGTCTAAGGTTATCTTTGTGATTTTCTCAATGTTGTGGTCACGGGGGCGTGTAAATTTGAAATTGCAGTGTGCGTGATGATTCTTGCCAGTGTATTGCGGTCCATCGATCATGGATAATACCTCAAAAAGGATATAGATTCATTTTGGAGTCGCTTGTGATTCATTAAATTTCTAGGAGAGGATAAAACAATGCTTTTCAGAGTGGATAAAAGTTCACTGTTTACGTGAAAGAGAAGTTGTTGACTGACACAGGGTATCATAGGTCAGTTTGACTTTATAAATTATATTTATTTATTTGTAATTTCTCCTTGCAGTTTAAGTCTTTAATTGTATTCAGACTTTCTTTATTTAATTTGGATGATAGATATTTGTGTTTAGATGAGAGCCAGATCTACCGATTATCTTGCACTGGTGTCAGGTAGAAACAGTCATTGTCGGCCTCTGGTGGCCATCACATTTATGACGTAGTTAGCGATCCACATTTCCGTCGCCATTTGAATAGTGCTAATTAACTACGGTCAATAGGTATAGGTTATCAACTGATTATTGAAAATATTGGACCCGACGTCATGTGTCGCAGGATGACCGAGCTTGCTAGGGCATTCTACGACACATGAACGTGGGCCCAATATTTTTTAATACTCAGTTAATAACCTTTTTATTATATACTTAAAAACAAACATATTAATTATTCTGTTATGTTATAGGAATAATATAATTGAAATACAAAATATTTCAAAGTTTTATTGAACATTTTACGCGTCGTTCAATTAGTAAATGAAACCTGAACATAGCGCAGTAATGCAAGCTACTTTACTGCTATGGAAGCGCGAGCGTAACTTGGGTGATTCTCATTCAACACTGAACGAAACTAAGTTTGTCAAAGAGGATAGAATGTCACGTATCCAAAGAAACACAACGAAATATTAATATCAGGAAAAAAGGACGTAATACATCAATGCAAATTGAAAGAGACGAGCCAGAAAAAAATCAGTCTAAGGTTACGGTATTGTTGTGATTGTGTCAATGCTGCTGTCATGGTGGAGGGTAAATTTGTGCAGTGTGCATCATGATTGTTGCCAGGGTATTGTAGATTCATTTTGGAGTCACTTGTGTTTCATTAAATTCCGAGTGAACGATCAAACAATGCCACTCAGAGTGGATAAAAGTTCACTGTTTACGTGAAAGGGAAGTTGTTGACTGATACATTGTATCAAAGGTCAGTTTGAAATTCTCTCTCTCTCTCTCTCTCTTGGATGAGAGCTAGATCTACTAATTCCAGAACTGGTTTCAGGTGGAAAGGGTTACAGTCTCTGTCGGCATCTGGTGGCCATCATATTTATGACGTGTTCAGCATCCTACGTTTCCGTTGTCATTTTTATTTAGCCGTTACCAGAAGTAGTTCATCAAATGCGGGCACGTGTTTACCATATAAGAAAGTGGTGAATATGTTTTACTTAACTACGGTCAATAACGCTGGATATTGGCCGATAGCAACAACGTTAAACTAATGGGACTGTTTATGAAGTATATAATAACACTGTGTATTGGTTAGCAAGCATGGATGTTAGTTAGTAGATGTGGAGGCTGGTCAGTAAGACTGTGTGTATGTCAGTACGGTAAGTGTTGGTCAGTCAGGATGTATATTGATCAATAATGTAAATATTAAATTATCCCCCAGGTCCCCAATGTTAAACACATTGACGTTTTTAACATTACATTTCCCCTTTCTACCTCCTACACCCCCGCCTCCATATCGTCCCCAGTGTTAATCCTATGGATGTATTTGACATTAACTTCCCCATACACCCCATATGGTACTAATATAACATGGCCGGAGAGTGGAGTTTTTTCATTCCCCAATACAGTCCAATCTGTCCTCCCACACACACACACACACACACACACATACACACCTCACAAAAGGATCTTCTTGTCGAAGTAACGTATGGGAAAACACGAGGCGCCGAACATTTTTCTCCGTAGAAGGAAAAATCACGTTGTACTTCGATTACCTTCTGGGAATGCAAACTTGAAGACAATGGTCTTTCTTCTATATTTTCAGATGACCCAAATAAAGGAGGCGTAGAAATATACAAGGTAGTTAGGGATGAGTTCGAATTCCGGAATCTAAGTCTTAGATTAGTGGAGGTGAGTACAGGCCCCTAAGAGTGAAATTTCGCGGTGTGTGTATGTATATGGACTAGATTTGGAGTAGCCGACGAGTAGCTCGTTGGCAACATGCCAAAATAACTTGTTCACCAGAGTTATCAGCCAGTACAGTTGCAATAACCTACAAAACAAAATTACATACTTGTGTATCTTCCGCATTACCCGTGAGACCCAGTCCAAGAGTTAAATATTCACTTTAACGTAGATTATTAATGCTGTTCAATAATGATAAATGAATATCAATAGGTTAAGAGCCATTTTGTAAAGAAAACAGTGCTTGACTGAAAGAAATGTATTTTTTGTTAAAGTTGATTTTTGCAGAATGGACGTTATAACATCTATCATCTTTATCATGGTGGCAAACGGCAAAACTTATACGATGCACAGGACTTGGTTATCATGTATCCAGTGTGCATTTGTACATGTCATCATTTTATTTCTTTTAGATTCAATAATAGCCTGCAGATTTCCATGTGATCAGAAGATCTAAAATACAAATTATTCAGGTCTCGATCAAGTTATTTAAATTCCATATGCTGTGTCAAATGAAATCATGAAAGTATCCAAAGTAATTATAAGCAGCTATATGAAATATAATTTTAATATTTGCAGAATAAATAATGAAAGTTAAACTTCAATATTTGACCAAACTCCAAGTGCTATGCATAAGTTACAAGGTTTATACGGATGAATATTTTTCAGACAAATAATTCAAGAACGGATCAGTGTTACTTATACTTCCTAAACGTTTATTGATCCTAGTACCATATCTGCTGACATTGAAGTTTTCGAATCTAGAATAAATGAAGAAAGAGATCATTGACTATAAAATTATCTATGCCTTTACTTCGACATGATCTTAAATCATCTCGTAAAAGGAAAATTTGCCGGTATCATAGAGCTGACTTTGCAAATTGAATACTTTGGCAAGTCAAGCTGATTGGTTGAGTATTTTGGCAAGTCAAGCTGATTGGTTGAGTATTTTGGCAAGTCAAGCTGATTGGTTGACATTTTTGATGGATTGTCGAACGTACATAAAAGTGCTGTCAGGTTCAAAATTGAAATAATTGATTTTGCTGACGAATGAATTGCACACAAATTGCTAAAAGACTTCTCTAATGATAAACCTTGATATGGGAGTGTTATACCAAAGGTAAGGACGAAATGAGAGCGTTTAAAAAAGGAAGTTGTTCGAACTAACGAACAGTCTGAATATAAACAGTGTAGAAATCGAGTGAATAATCTGTTTAGTTTAAAATGCACAAAAAAAGAAAATTCTTCGTAAATTTCATAAATATCGAATTTCGACCCAATGATCAAGTTTAGAAAAATATATATTGATGAAAAAAATTCTTAATCGTCATTTCATTGCTGTCTTTAAAAAAGATCAGTTGGATAAGCATGGTCTCACCTTTACTGACGAAGGAAAGCATTGCTGTTGAAGAAATAATCTTCTAGCGTCTCTGACCGTGTTGATTCTGAAAATCTGTAAAAGTCGACACAAAATTTTGAAGCAATTGCGTGCCAATTTATTTACTGAGTTGTGTCGGTAAGTTAATAGAAAGAATAATCTTCAAGCATACACATAATTATCATTACTAACGAAATCTTATAAATAAATTGCAGCGAGACTCTTAGTCATGCATTTCAACCGTGTATCAGTTAATTGGAATATCTGATACAATTGTAAGTCTCTGGATATACTAGTGTGGTATTTTGTGACACCCCAGATCCATTTGACAGGGTCTGATATAGAGATATGGTACACGAATGCTTAGCCAGAACTGGAGCATTTATATCAAGAAGTTGATTAATTCCTTTTGTCGCTGTGGCGCAATGAACATAAATTGATTAATTATTTTTATGATAGATAATGGTTTTCCAATCGACCATTTTACCGAGTTATTATTTTCAAGCGTTGGCCCAAATATTCAGCATACCTTAATAATTAACCTGTCTTTTTTCAATCAATATGTAGATTACAAGTTACTAAACAAGAACTCTTTCATATCTGCCATATTGCTTTAGGACAATTTGTCAAATTATACAAACGCTATTGATGATATAGCAAGTTTCAAAAGGAAAATTAATTTAAACACACAGTCATCTCCAAAATAGTTTCTAATCGGTCAACGAAAATATTCTTCTATTTATGTAAGCCTGAAAATAAATATAGCAGTTTAAGCTATCTCTTTTTAACACCTGAGTTTAATTAGGAGTGAATATAGTCTGCTTGTCATTATTTCTTTGAATATCAAACATTGTTCAATACGAGCGAATATTTTCTTTTATTCAGCATAAAAACCTTACGTTCTTGTGTGACTGACAATGTAAATGTACCATTTAATCAAACTTATAACTTGTTCAAAACTATAAGAAAAATTTGAAACAATTCAACCGGCAACAAAATGGAACAATAGCGCCCAGAACCAAACTCTCTCTCTCTCTCTCTCTCTCTCTCTCTCTCTCTCTCTCTCTCTCTCTCTCTCTCTCTCTCTCTCTCATCACGAAGTTTGCCGCTGTGTATTGTGCTTGATTTTCATATATGTAAGAGAAAAGTCAACACTAAGTTGGTAAAACCTGTGGCGTAACCATTTTGATCAATTTGGACTAATCCAATATGTTTATACCAGGGCTATGCCGTATTGGAGGCCGACGTAGTGCCGTCACAATCCCATAATGAAACGGAAGGAAACTACATATGGGTGGGCTACTATGACAAAGAGGACTGGAAATTCATGCTGTACGATACCACACCTAAGAATGATACCGGTATGCCAGTCCAGCACTGCACTCCACCTAATATCCGACATTCCTCAGGCGGCGAGGTGGGCCGAGCTCTCAGTCTGCAGTGGATTCTGTTGGGAATATTCATTGGCGCTTTGGTATTAAAACAGTGATTCGGTTGCATGCAGGACTATTCAGACTGTAAGGTGAGGAGAAGCTGAATCTCAGAAACATATTTTTCTATACCAAAAGGGCAACACGATATGTTTAATTTAGAGATAAAACACTTTGTTCTCCTCTCATTACTGATGTTAATCATGGTGTCCGATCTAAGGACCCTTAGCACAAAAACTTGCAAGCATGTAGTTCTTTTTATGTTCTCTATTATTGTATCCCGACCTTTCTAGTTGTCGTCCATGTAAATATTTTTGTCGGAATAAATATAGGAAAACACCGCTTTTGTGCTCTAACTGCAATTGCCAATATAATGCGTGTCACGGGTCCTCGAATTTTTTTTTTTTTTTGGCTGTGTGTGTGGGGAAGGGTGGTGGGGTGGTGGTGGTGGTGGTTGTTGTAAAGCTTGTATTGTTTTCGATTCCTACGTGTAATTTCTTGTACACGTAAGATAAGAATGAAACGTGCTCACTGTGAGACATGCCTGTGTTAATGCATATAACAAACGTGCTCACTGTGAGACATGCCTATATTAATGCATATAACAAAACGTGCTCGCTGTGAGACATGCCTATATTAATGCATATAACAAACGTGCTCGCTGTGAGACATGCCTATATTAATGCATATAACAAACGTGCTCGCTGTGAGACATGCCTATGTTACTGCATATAACTTTTTGTCCGTAGATAGATGTTTTGTAGAGCGCAACATACAGCTGAATTATCTTTAAAATAATTTCTTCTACAGTGAAGAGCACAAATCACATTTTTGACGATATATGTGTGTGTATGTGTATGTTTCTGATTTAACATATAACAAATATCAGTAATGTTCACCAGTACTAGATATGGTGTACATACTATAGATTCGGATTGAGTCTAGCATCTTTCTCTGTTGCGCTGATGAAAAAAAAATTCCTTTATACAGGAGCGACAATGCGCTTGTGTGCTTTAGTGTTGTTTGAAAATAGCTAAAACAACGTCACTGCATTTGCAATCGCCTTCCAGATCGCTTAAACGGCAAATTGTATATTATTCCCGCTCATTCCCGCTCATTTCAATTAAAGCCGCATTATAAAGCAGACAGTATATCTCTCTCGTGGTATTTTAACACTAACAACCAATATAGACCCTTCCTTTACGGTTTTAAAGCTTGCCACTAGTTTATTCGTGTCACATGACATTCTGCCATTACGGTATCGCCCAGCACTTGATACTGCAGAAACTGTGTTCGAAAATATTTATAGTAATTTGGTGGGTTTGGTTTGGTGTTTTACGGTACAGCATCACAAGTCGGTTATTTAGTGACGAGGCAAATAGAGTAAAGTGTCTCATTGAAGGGCACACTACTGTAGTCGACCCAGCTGATCCAATGGTAGGATTCGAACCCACATCCTTTCAGTCGAGAGTCCTGTACTCTAACCACTGAGCCACCGGGGCTTTTGCATATGGCCTTTGTTACATTGCCGAGTCCAGAAGGGGCATAAACGTAATTTATTTGCACACGTATTTAAGTTAACAGTGCATAGATGTGATAAAATACTGGTTAATTGGATATTCTAAAGTTTTATTGATGCTATAATTCGGTATATTACAGGTATAATTGTTTCCATATTTATAAGCAAAGACATGACGTCCTTCATTCCTAGCTACTAATAGTTTTGCGTAATCTTTTTCATGTATATGTCTAATACCTGACACAGTTGAGTAATCTATGATTTCATTGATGTAAATAATTAATCTCTCTCTCTCTCTCTCTCTCTCTCTCTCTTCTACTTTTTTGCATGAATCGGGCATATTTACGTGTAATTGTATAAAACCATATTCCTTTTGTGACTGTATCCATATACATTAGTAATCCATTGTATGGAGAATGATATTTTGTTTAAAAGTTGTGAAAACTTGTAACCCGAAACCACTTGACAACATTAAAAGCATACAATATTTTTAAGTTAACTAAGCTATAATTTTGTCTGATAAGTTCTTTTTTTTTAACCCCAGACAGTATTTCATGGATAATTTTCTTTTCCTCAATTGTTTATATCATGTTTCTAAATTTTGAATTATTTAACTAATTTCATCAAATTGTCTACAAAATAAATAATGATTGTGCTGAGAGACAGGTCATGTGCTTAGTATCTTATCCTATACAGACAGACAGACAGACAAACATGGCAAAGCATAAAGGAATTCGTATATAAAACATTTCTCTCTGTACTGTATTTCTAAGTTTTGATTGTGTATTGTCCAGTAATCCAAATAGAGAGCTCTCGTATCGAATATCTCATACCGAGTTGAACGAAAGTAAGTACCACATGGTGTTTGTCCTTTCGTCTGTAAGGTAACATTTTTGTGAACGCACATTTTAAAGTTTCAGAGTCTTCTTTCTTGCTTGACTTCGGAATAAAATTTAACGATGACTACGATAATGATGGTTACTTAGTAGTTGTAAAAGTAGTAGTAGTAGTATTTTTTTTTTTTTTTTGGCGTTGTTTTTGTCGTAGTAGAAGTAGTAGTTCTTTTGTGTTTTCGATGACATTTTTCGTTTTAATTGTTGTCATTTTTGAGCTGATATCTGCAGTACTTGTAATGCTGGAAGTGATGATAGAGATAGTGTTAGTAGTCGTTGTTGTTATTCTTATTTTTGTATATGTTGTTGTGTTGTTGCTCTGCTGCTTCTGCTGCTGCTGATGATGATGATAACAACGAGCCCTAATCATCTGTCGTTGTCACATATATTTCCCTCAGGGCATGAACTCCTGAATTGTCTCCCCATCTGTGTGGTGTATCGTTGGAAATTATTTTTACTTAGACTTCGGTAGGTTTTAAGTCAATAATTATAGCCTCTGTTGGTTTGATGGTATCTTTACACACACACACACACACACACACACACACACACACAGACACACTAACAGACTCTAGTGTAATATATATATATATATATATATATATATATATATATATATATATATATATATATATATATATATATATATATCTTCTTTTACTATGGCCTCCCGATATCACTTACCGAAAGAAATTTTGTTTTCTCTTCATTAACATCATTAACATTGTTAATATACGAGGGGTATTTTGTTTTAAAAAATCTGAATATTAGTGCGCTGTACAACAAAGTCTTTATTCGTAAACAGATCGTCAGTGCATCCCCTCAAAGTATTACCCATGCACCTCTACACGCTTTCTCATTATGATTATCCAATTTATCAATGCCATTCACTTTTTGGTATGTTGTTTATACACTAGAAAACTGCACTTCCATTCTCATGGCGGCTTTCAGATCGTCTGCCCCTCAGCGAATCAGCCAAAAATCACTTGAAGCTAAATCAGGGCTGTATGGAGGATATGGCAAAGTTTGGATGCTGTGTTCCTTCAGGAAGTCTGTCTCTACGGTGGATTTATGCGCCGGTGCTTTTTCATGGAGTAGATGGATACCTCTGATACCAGTGCGCGGACAGGTGGTTCGGTAGTGTTCCACAACTTTTTGCAATATGTCGGAGACATACGAATGTCCAGTGACACAAACAGAGTCAGACACAGGCACCTGGATGATCAGACCTTCTGCATCGAAAATTAATATGTATAAAACTCTCTTGAAAGTCCGACTAAGTCGAGAGATTTGTGGTCTCTGTTGCGATTCAAACGATCTTATTTTCTCATGAGTCGGGTTCAAGAAAATAAATCTATGTTTTATCACCTGTTACAATCTCATTCAAACGTCTCTAGTCACTTGTTCATATAGAGCGAGCAACTGTTTGGCGATTTCAACCCAAGTCTGTGTCACGGAATTGTATAAATCCCTTTTATTAAATACATGTACTCGGGTTTCGTTTCTCAGTATAACAACGATGCCCGAGAGTGAGTTATGTATATTGTACAATATTTCGAAACAGTGAGTTCGGTTCACCCCATGCCGCACGTGCGAAGTGCTTTTGATGGGAAAAACCGAATGCATCAAGCGTACGGACGATGTAGAGCTGCATCGTCTGTGTATAAATGCCTCAACGTAAGACTAAATCTTTACATTACGGAACGTCTTGTCAGTGAGCAGTCTACTTAAGGATTTGCACGTCTTCAGCTGTAGAGGTACGTAAATTATTGATTAATTTATGGTGTATAGTTTCTTTTCTTGTTTGTATATTTTCTATTCTTGTTTGTTCCTAATAAGAGCTTTATATTAGCAATATAAAGTGGCATTTTTAGGAAACGTTTAGTACCATAAGATTCTTATCGGACACGTGTAGGTTCACTTCTGAACTTGTTTATTGCTTCGTAATGTTGTGCCGATAATGTAATTTGTATAACTTACCGTATGTAATGTCATTACGTGTTATCGTATATGCCCGTGTCAATCATACTACACGGTGTTAGATTTATTTTCAGCTGTAGAGATCAGAGTCGACGAGGTCCCAGCTATAGAGGGGACAATAGAAGTTGACTATAGCAGCTGTAAAGCTAACCATAGCAGCCGTGGAGCTGAATAAACAGTGTGTTGCTTGAATACCAGGTGATCGGGCGTTGTTGACCCATTGGTGGGCGTGGATCGCTTGATGGACCAGTGCGACTAGCAGCCAAGTATGCTAGTGACGGAGTGTTTGTGAGTCACTCCATATATGTAATCTTTTAGCCGTGGGCTAATTTTGGGTTTTTGTGATACCCAGTGGTTTGGGAGTGTAAGATATTTTGCATGATATCTATCCCATTTGTTTGCACCACATTTTATTATTTGAATAAAGTGCCTCATGTTTCATTATTTGAGGGTATACATTTTTGCTATATGAGTAAAAAATACATCATTTTTGCTATCTGAGTAAAACACATAATTCCTTTCATCGTATGAGATGAATCATTAGCCTTTATCATTGCACTGTGTATTTATTTATTTGTGTTCATATTTGGGTTGCCGTATTAGGTTCGTGCGGATTATGTTAATTTGTCCAATATTTGGACGCTATACACGCACGTATTAATCATAACCTTTCTTTCCATTCAAGTCATTCATCAATAAACATTGCATTTTTATCACCATCAACAGTGTTCTGTTATAAATCCGAAATCCAACCCGGTTATCTTGTTACAGTCTGTTTATGGTCAACCGTCAACAAATGCGGGACCCATCTTGCACAAACTTTTCTGAACCTCAAATGATTCTGCAATATATTATAATGTCCGTGATAATAGAAATATCTTCCACTGTGTATTGAGCATCTTCATCAATTGATTCTGTCACATCGGCACATCGGACACTTCCGCTCACCAATCGCAGATAACGGTCTTCCAGAACGTGGGTCATCTCCAATATATTCCAGACCATCGTTAAAGCGGTGAAACAATATCAAAATTGTAAGATATTACGGAGAATTACATCCCTAAATTGTATCCAGAATGAATTAACATGCTAAGAATTCATATACATTACGAATCAGGTAAAATCCAGGTCAACTTTCACAGTGTGTAGGTATACAGATTTTGAAGACAAACGGTTTGCATAACTTTCATTTGACCTCTAATAGTAATAATTAAACTACCCCAGTGAATGGAACAATCCACCTTGGATTTAGTGGACAAGTACAATCACGGAGAATGCATGTGTGCGATTCACAATTTGTTGTAAAATGTTAAATATTGCATAGTCACGGAATAAGGCAAGAAAATAATTTGGTACAATCACGGAGAATGCATGTGTGCGATTCACAATTTGTTGTAAAATGTTAAATATTGCATAGTCACGGAATAAGGCAAGAAAATAATTTGGTATTGCATTAAACGAAGATAACGTATATTTAACTTTGTCGACGCGTACAGCGTTAACTAGAGTAGCTTGATTTTCTACGTTGACATATAGTTACTGAATGAGTACATCTCGTTGAAGGTCATTTGCAGCGTGATGCCCATGTTTCTCGACATGCACGGGTACTTTATCCTTGGGTTTTGAACGTCTTGTTTTTTTTTTCTATATACTATAAATAGTAGGTTTTAACTATAAGCGGGACATCATCGCTTGGATCTTGTAACGGAGTGTCGGTCTTGGAACCACAAAACTACAGCCATAGGGCTGAAACTGGTGGAAGGTAAAGTTGCACCAGAGTGAAACTGGGAAGTTGAACCAGAGTGAAACTGGGAAGTTGAACCAAAGTGAACCTGGCGTGGGTTGAGGCAGTGCAGCCACAAAGTGTTTTGGAACTGTGATATTTTGTTTTTTTTTAGACTGTCATCTTGTTTGTATGAACCATATCATATCGGTTATATGAACCGTCATCATTATCATTATTATTTCAGTACTGTGTCGTGATTATCACTATCGTCATCATTATCATTATTATTTTCAGTACTGTGTCGCCATTATCACTATCGTCATCATTATCATTATTATTTTCAGTACTGTGTCGCCATTATCACTATCTTCGTCATTATCATTTTATATATATATTTTTTGTGAATGTGTGTATGGCAGGTGCAAGAGTCTGATATTGTGTAGCTTGTGTTTCTTTTTTTTGTGTGCCATAGACATATTGTGCATTACATAAATATCGTCATTCACATACATATTGTTTGTTGCATTCATTTAATCCAAGGCCCACTCGGTTTCGATTCTGTTTCATGCATCAGTCAAAGAAAAAGAAAAAAAAAGAAATACCAATGATGTAGAGAATGTATAAAGTCAGCGTGATGAAAATGACAGTTCTGTATATGAAATGAAAACAACTACATAGATAATTCAACCAAAACTGCACGGAAATGTTGAAAACAATAAACAGAAGTTCATTGTATATGCATATGTAAGACCAGCCAATATCATATCAATTCGTTAAACTTAAATGATGGGCCTTAGATTAAAACAAGTACTCGGTCCAGTGCCTTACTCTTAAATTGCACCTCAGTTTAACGGTCTGATTGACTCGGGCATTGCATAAGTATTTAACGAGATACAAAATGATTACACTGAAGCTCATTGTTTCACATGACAACCATGACATACTTTCTTTTATAACAACACATTCAAATTTGACAGCGAAGATTTATCTGAATAGACACAGAGCACAGTGTACCGTGAGCTTTTGGTAGAATAAGCTAAAAATCCGAAGTGTGGCCGGCCACAGCTGGTTGTGGAATTTTCTGCTGCCATTTAACATATCAAAGTGTTTCACAGTTACTTAAATATATTTGCAGGTTTCACGTTTACTTCCAAATAAGAAAAAAAAAACCGTTAGCAGAATGCAAATACCGTCCTGATAACGCGATTAAACAGTTAATACATGTACCTAAAAGAATTTCATTATATGATTATATTTGCGGAAAGAGAAAGTTTGCACTAGATTTGATTGAAACAGCATATACAAAACTGTTTTGATTTTATTGTAATTATCTATCCAACCCTAATGTACAGTTAGGGCTTACAAGAGAAAGGGAGAACACTGTTGTTCTAATAGATCCTGGTCATCAATTAGATAGATGACTACAATTACTTGTTAATGAATACCAGGAAACGAATACTTTCTTTCTTATAGACGGATATGCGAATTTAGATTATATCAAAAAGAAAGCAACCAACTTTAGAAATCTAGCATGCAGTTGCAGGCATTATGGAATATCTTTATGTGTATTAGTGCAAAACTGCAACTCTGTCATATAAGATCTCCTTGAAAATTTTAGATTGAAAGAAGTCTTTTACTCTGAAGATAAAACGTTTATGGAAAATGATGTACTACCAGCCGTTATTATAGATGAAATTGTTGAAAAGTAATGTTTTTCATGGTACTCACTAGCTATTGATGGGTTTGCATCATGCATAGTGGCCTTTCACTACTACTGTCTGTGATAAATATGCTTGGCTAGAAATGACCGCGTAGCGAAGCCAGGTATTTCGGGTAATTTCCCAGAGTGTATAAATAGCTCCATAACTACGTTTTTCAGTTGACACGGAATTTAGAAGCTTCCCATATTGTAACTGAACACTTTATATGTTTCGACCACGAGCAACACTATTATGTTATAAATCAAGTGGTTTCATATTGGCCCAGTTATGGGTCCAAGATATATCGTAGTGGCCCGAGTCCTATAACTAGTCCAATACGAAAACATTTGATTAATGAGAATTTTATTAATTAACTTATCTTCATAATCACATTATGTATTAAAATATAAACTACTGGACCGATATCGCAAATAATTGAATCTCTATTTCGAATGAACCAGGAGAAGTTTGGCGACAGTACGCACACGCTAATGTGACAGTACGCACACGCTAATGCGCACACAAACCGTACGAGCACATAGTTACAAACTAGGGGTTTGGCACCACCTTGCATCACAAATGCTAAGTCACGGAGCAGCAACGTTTTTTACTACTTCCAAACAGTCCTCGAAGGTGGGTGGGGGTATAGGAGGGTGGCGGTCACATAAAGGGTAGAGAAGCTGTGTTCAAGAGGGTGGCGGTCAAAGAGGGAGGTTGGTAGCCAACCACTACCAACCCAATTAGGATGGAGGTGTGTCTTTTCTATACCATCATATATGACGGTAGCGGTTATAGCGACGTGTGTAGCGTGGGTAGCGAGGTGGGCAGCAAGCGACCACCAACAACACGCCCAATGAGAGACGCGGTGTGTCTTGATATACCATCAGTAGTCCCAATCTCTGAAGCTGAACCAGAGTGAAACTGGTAAGTTGAACCAGAGTGAACCTGGCGTGGGTTGAGGCAGTGCAGTCACAAAGTGTTTTGGAGCTGTGATAGTTTGGTTTTTTTTAGACTGTCATCTTGTTTGTATGAACCATATCATATCGGTTATATGAACCGTCATCATTATCATTATTATTTTCAGTACTGTGTCGCCATTATCACTATCCTCGTCATTATCATTTTATATATATTTTTGGTGAATGTGTGTATGGCAGGTGCAAGAGTCTGATATTGTGTAGCTTGTGTTTCTTTTTTTTGTGTGCCATCGACATATTGTGCATTACATAAATATCGTCATTCACACACATTGTGTTTGTTGCATTCATTTAATCCAAGGCCCACTCGGTTTCAATTCTGTTTCATGCATCAGTCAAAGAAAAAGAAAAAAAGAAATACCAATGATGTAGAGAATGTATAAAGTCAGCGTGATTAAAATGACAGTTCTGTATATGAAATGAAAACAACTACATAGATAATTCAACCAAAACTGCAATGAAATGTTGAAAAACAATAAACAGAAGTTCATTGTATATGCATATGTAAGACCAGCCAATATATCAATTTGTTAAACTTAAATGATGGGCCTTAGATTAAAACAAGTACTCGGTCCAGTGCCTTACTCTTAAATTGCACCTCAATTTAACGGTCTGATTGACTCGGGCATTGCATAAGTATTTAACGAGATACAAAATGATTACACTGAAGCTCAATGTTTCACATGACAACCATGACATACTTTCTTTTATAACAACACATTCAAATTTGACAGCGAAGATTTATCTGAATAGACACAGAGCACAGTGTACCGTGAGCTTTTGGTAGAATAAGCTAAAACTCCGAAGTGTGGCCGGCCACAGCTGGTTGTGGAATTTTCTGCTGCCATTTAACGTATCAAAGTGTTTCACAGTTACTTAAATATATTTGCAGGTTTCACGTTTACTTCCAAATAAGAAAAAAAACCGTTAGCAGAATGCAAATACCGTCCTGATAACGCGATTAAACAGTTAATGCATGTACCTAAAAGAATTTCATTATATGATTATATTTGCGGAAAGAGAAAGTTTGCACTAGATTTGATTGAAACAGCATATAAAAAAACTGTTTTGATTTTATTGTAATTATCTATCCAACCCTAATGTACAGTTAGGGTTTACAAGAGAAAGGGAGAACACTGTTGTTCTAATAGATCCTGGTCATCAATTAGATAGATGACTACAATTACTTGTTAATGAATACCAGGAAACGAATACTTTCTTCCTTATAGACGGATATGCGAATTTAGATTATATCAAAAAGAAAGCAACCAACTTTAGAAATCTAGCATGCAGTTGTAGGCATTATGGAATATCTTTATGTGTATTAGTGCAAAACTGCAACTCTGTCATATAAGATCTCCTTGAAAATTTTAGATTGAAAGAAGTCTTTTACTCTGAAGATAAAACGTTTATGGAAAATGATGTACTACCAGCCGTTATTATAGATGAAATTGTTGAAAAGTAATGTTTTTCATGGTACTCACTAGCTATTGATGGGTTTGCGTCATGCATAGTGGTCTTAAACTGGCCTTTCACTACTACTGTCTGTGATAAATATGCTTGGCTAGAAATGATCGCGTAGCGAAGCCAGGTATTTCGGGTAATTTCCCAGAGTGTATAAATAGCTCCATAACTACGTTTTTTCAATTCACAGGGAATTTAGAAGCTTCCCATATTGTAACTGAACACTTTATATGTTTCGACCACGAATAACACTATTATGTTATAAATCAAGTTGTTTCGTATTGGCCCAGTTATGGGTCAAATGTATGTTGTATTGGCCCAGTTATGGGTCCAAGATATGTCGTATTGGCCCGAGTCCTATAACTAGTCCAATACGAAAACATTTGATTAATGAGAATTGTATTAATTAACTTATCTTTATAATCACATTATGTATTAAAATATAAACAACTAGACTGATATCGCAAGAAATTGAATCTCTATTTCGAATGAACCAGGAGAAGTTTGGCGACAGTACGCACACGCTAATGCGACAGTACGCAAACGCTAATGCCACAGTACGCACATGCTAATGCGCACACAAACCGTACGAGCACAGAAGTACCGCCTCATTTCTGAAGAACATAGAGGGCATATTCTGAAGGGATGTAGTCATTCAAGTCAGCTGTTTAAATTGAAAAACAAGAAAAAACAAAACAAAACTAAACAAAAAGATTAAAAAACAAACAAACAAACAAACAAACAATGAGTTATTGCAAAATATTCGAATTCGGTACAGTATTCGCAGCAAGCGACAATATCCAATATACACAACAACCTATTCTGCAGGGAGTTAAAGATGCAATAAACACACTCGGGCATATAGAATTTACGTCCTCAGGTGTGTCCACATTGTCAAAGAAACGCGTCTCTAACAATATTTCGGTTTTGTATTGAACCAGGAAGATATTTATAACTTTCCATTATAATTGTGTGGGCCGTGTTAAACAGTTAGTTTCATATCATATACAGGTAGACAGGCAAATATTGAGAAACAGATCAAGGAGAGAATGTGTATCTCAAACATGTTTCTCTGTACTATAGTTCTAAGTTTTGGATGTGTATTGTCCAGCATTCCAGGTGGAGATCTCATGTATCGAATATCTCAGACCCAGTTGAACGAACGTAAGTACCATATTGTGTTTGTCCTTTCGTCTGTAGGGTAACATTTATTTTGTGAGTGCACATTTAAATGTTTCAGAGTCTTCTTCCTTGTTTGGTTTTGGAGTATAGTGTGGTTTCTAAATGTGAGGTTGATGAAACTGATGACGATGATACAGATTCTAGGAATGACGACGATATTACTGATAATGACATTGATGATGACGATAATTATGATTATAATGGTGATTAAATTTATCGGTTACTTAGTAGCTGTAGAAGTAGTAGTACATGTAGTAGTTTGTGTAGTAGTAGTAGTTGTTGTTGTTGTTGCTGTTGTTGTTGTTTTGTGTTTTTCGATCATGTTGTTCAAGTAGTTGTTAAATGGGAATTTGGCCCCACATTGCATCCTTTTTTGCAGCGTAGATGGTAGGAGATCATGTTTGAGCCCAAACCCACTAGGGGTTTGGCACCACGTTGCATCACAAATGCTAAGTCACGGAGCAGCAACGTTTTTTACTACTTCCAAACAGTATTCGAAGGGGGGTGGGGGTACAGGAGGGTGGCGGTCACATAAAGGGTAGAGAAGCTGTGTTCAAGAGGGTGGCGGTCAAAGAGGGTGGTTGTAGCCAACCACTACCAACCCAATTAGGGTCGAGGTGTGTCTATGCTATGTCATCATAGATGACAGTAGCGGTTATAGCGACGTGTGTAGCGTGGGTAGCGAGGTGGGCAGCAAGCGACCACCAACAACACGCCCAATGAGAGACGCGGTGTGTCTATGATATACCATCAGTAGACATGTTCTGACGGGGAACAAACACGTGTACATGGATGCCTTGGGGACAGACATAACCGTGTGGACAAAAATGTTTTGGCACCTATTGCGCGGTACATTCCTAGCGAAATAGGGCATGTCTTCCCACTAGGGGGATGCGCACCGCAAAGGGGAACCGAAACTCATTGCTCACATGCTGGAAAGTTGAACCTCGTGAACTCTGTATTTAAGAGAGAAATATTTCTCCATAGTGAAAAATTTAAATTACTCACAATAAGAGTATGAGACATATGCTCAGACATTAAAAGGAAAGGGACTTATGAAGAGAGAACCAACAATTTAGGAAAGAAGAAATCAATACAATATAGTAATGATTTTTTTAAAGGCCCGAAGTACAACCACTATGAGCAAGGGGAACTGAGATTCCACTCGCCACCACGTGTTCGAAAGGCGTCTATCGAAATTTTGAACTATTTCTAAGGAAATTATATAATATGACACATACATACTAAATGTAAAGATATAGTTCAATATGGGAATCCTTCAACTTTCCAGATGCAGAATGGAGGAGGGTGGGGCTCCCCATCACCACACCAGACGGCAGTACAGTCATATCATGGGGAGGAAATTTTTTTTATGGGAAAATAAATAACAAAATTGTAATAGTTACAAGAGAACTGTAATGTTTTAGCAAATGTCTGAATAAACTCTTTCACAATACAAGGGAAAATTATTAACCCATTAATATAATATGAATTAACTAATAGGAAACATGAGAAGAAACACGGAAACAGGGAATCACGCAAACCGGGAAGTATAGGGCATAGATACTGCAGGGCTATGCTATGTGGCTAACGCGAGGTAGACAGGCCCGCAAAAGGAGCCCTAGAAAACCGAATACATGGACAGATACAACAAAAATATACACATGAACATAAACACACATACTAACGAAATAATTTCCCGACACACACATAAAATAAACAAAATACAATTGTTTTTCTCCTTCTCTCTTCTCTTCCCCTATTTTAAAACCTTAGATATTTAATTTGAAATCGTGATGGAAAATAAATGATGTTTTCAATCACGTCCGCGCGGATGAAATTCTAAATCCCATATTATAAATATGATACAGATATATTTGTTTTTGCTTTGTAAGGCCCAAAATGGACCTAGAAATTACATCATAGAATAGATGGACACTTGATGTAGCTGCGTGATTTGTCACCGGTTAATAACCTTGTTCTTTTTTAGTGCAAGATAGTGTTCACTATCTCATCCGGAGATATCAAACCGACATCATTCTCCCAAATCTGGAGATATACAAAGTCGGGAAGGGTATCCCAGAACGAGGAAAGGCGGCACAATTGATGGACACGGGCACTCGGTAGCCCATGGAAAATCACCTCCAAAGTAGGAGGCCCATGCCTCCTGAAAACTTCGACAAACTGACCAAACCTACTGACAAGACTATGTCCAAAAAACATGCAGCAGCATGGTATAAGTGAGAATGAATCACAAGAAACGATGCATCATGTAGTATTAAGAATCGTGCTTTCCTCAAGCACGAAAAGTCCGCGCTTTAAGCACGAGAAAGACATAAACAAGATAGGGACAAACAGAACAATAAAGATAAGGCTCCAATGACCTGAGGGGTAGAGATAGCTCTCCAACTCAGAAAGGATACCGAACCAAGAAATGCAGAACACACTTGCATAAAACAACAGTACTCTTTTTTTCCCTACTAAATCAAATAATAAACTTAGTCTTAGTAAGATACTAATAAAAAGAAGAATATAAAAAAAAAATTCAAATGGAAACAAGACACGAAGATGGAAGTTGAAAGGGAACAAAGAAACACTACAACAGCCAACCTGGTTAGACAAAGACCAAAATCCTGTGGACCTACAAAACATATTAATTTCAATTTTTTTTGTCTACCATAAAAATTAATAACAACTCAAACAAAATCTGATCTATAAATGCTGTCCAAGCACAAACACAAAATTATTGTATGACAAAAAAAATATATAGCACCAATACATATAGCACACATTGGACAATAAGAGTCCCTAGCAAGGACTCACTAATAGGGGGATATATGGTATGGAAACCAGCCGCAAGGTGTAATGCCTGAGGAGGGGAGTACATACCATAAATTAAATACTCCTTTAGACCAAGGGGCAGAAAGAATGGGGACCTGGAAACGGGAACCTAAACAAGTACGTCTTATCCAAAATAGTTAATATCAGAGAAACCCTAATCAAAAATTTATCTAAATAAATTTTTGTCGAAATTCAATTTGTTTTTGAATAAAACCCACAACAACAGACCTTTGGGGGAAACATACAGATATAAAAAAAACTTTATACTCTTTTGAAACCAAGGGGGTCACCTTAAAGGCCTTTTAGCTTATATAACTATAGGTCCGAGAGGTGTCCACAAATAAAAATAAAAAGAGTCTGGATAAGGCTACTGACATGCTGGAAATGCGGGGCAGGCATCCATCGGCACTCACTGCATATGCAACCATTATGGAGGGAGCCCTCAGGCCGAGGAATTGCGATGCAGAAAACCAATGACCAGACAACAATTTTGGAAAGTCTTTAGCGAGCTGCATAGTAAAGCTCATCTTAGCCCCAGGTCGCGCAGAGCCACAAACTCATCCATTGGAGCATATCCCCGCCTAACCAGTGATGATCATAAACTCACTAGGTACCACAGCATACAAAGCAACACACACCAGGGTTGCCATTGCGGGCTGATTTCAGTCAGTCACAACCGGCGAAAAATTTCCATCTGAGAAAGGCTGTGTATCATAGACATCATCACTCACACAATAGTGATACACGCTGGCGATCAATTGCCCAGCATTGAGCAAATGAACGCCCTGCTAAGGGACGGGTAGATCACCGAGAGTGAATACGATTATATCGAGGGTTGAACGGTAAAAGGTACTAATCTACACTTTCTGTAAAAAAAATGAGCCACTGTCATATTTAGATTATGTTATTCTTCTTTTAATTGGAGACAAATTGCCATTTACTAATTTATATTTTGTTCACAATTGACAAAAGTAAAAGTAGACATGTGGTGCTGGCTCATATCTTTTCAGGTAAAAGGGGATAACTACCAAAGTCAGCTGGCAAAAGGTGATATGAGACTTTAGCACCTTCTTCTAGAGCAACAGTATAAATTAAATGGATGGTAAACGGTGCCTAAATCCTTGTACCTGAACCAAAAGGTGCTTTAATCCAGTATCACCCTTGTACCTGAACCAATGTGCTCTACTCAGCTAATTGTCAGGGAGTTATCATTAGAGTCATTGTTCTGGGATTTAAATAAACAGTTTCAATATCACATTATTTTGCCTTGATTAGGCAAAATAGCATCAGTAAAGATGCATGAATAGCTTGGTTCATCACTAGAATGCAAATATCTCTCTGCGGATGCACTGACAAAGTTGCTTGGAAACATAAGCGACATTATCTGATGTTTTAAGAAATTTCAAATCCACACTTTTTAGGTTAATGTGGTCGTTTAAGATTAATCCTATATTAAAAAGAATATCAAGGTCTGCATGACTTTTAAAAATTTTTCTAGTCTTGCATATTGGTATATATTGTGATTGAACCACCGTTAAATCATTTTTACATAGCTAGAGACTTGTGATGTTTTCATAACTTTTTTAAATTCCTTACTTGCAATTGCTATAACCTTACAACAAATATAGACGAATTTGAAATACACATGAAGTTTTAATTTTGCGCATGTATGTCTGTTCTTGTTGTTGTTATTGCTTTTTTTTTACCATGTAATACACTTTGAAAATCAACATTTCCCTCTCCTGGACTACAATCTTGATCAATACATATTTTTCACGATCTTATGATTGTGTTTTGATGAATTCTGTTTCATAACGTATATAATCTAAATAGCTATTTTCATGTGCTTTAGGTGTTGCAAAGTAAAGAGATCATAATTAGATACTATACAAAATATGCCTGGCAATCGTATGACTAATTTTACTAATAAGTTTTCAATAACTTTTCATAGCGGTCATTTTATCATCCAATCCCTTAGTGCACTTGATTATCTTAAATAAAAGAGTAGTCTGCATTCAATTTTACCACCTAAATATACGATTTTGAATCCAATTTTAGAACCCCACATTTCTTGTATTTAAGTTGCGTGGGTTTCTTTTATCCTTCTTTTACTTATTTGATTAAACTTCTCAGCTGGAGTCTACATTATTCTTTGTACATGAAGCGGATCAAGAGGATTGCAATGATCGGTCAAATGGTTAGATTGATACTTTTAGCAATGTGTTCAAGCTGAAATAAAGAATGCTACACCTGCAGAAACAAAAAAACAAAAAATAAAAACAATAAAAAAAAAATAAAAAAAATAATAAAAACCAGTAAAAGTCGACAGTCAAAGAGACAAAGATCTCACTTAATCCATTCCAATCCGAATTAAGGGTCACCAGCACACTGCAAATGACACAGATACTGAATCAGAAAGGGATATACGTCTTGCAGAATTAAAAAGAAAGCTTCATGGAACAAATATAACGAACGATGACACTAATTCAGACCCACTGCCTTATGCTAAGGACGGACAGAAAAGTTAAAAACAAGCACCCGCAGTTATCAGAAGAAACAGATGAGGATGGCCTCGAGCTGGATGAACAATATTTTAGAGTGGATGTTGATCATGAAGTTAGAGAACATTGTAACAGCAATGCCAAATTGAGAATGGCTAGCAAATACTAATTAGCAGTAGCATATATGAAATTATATACATTTCACAACAGTGTGATATAAATTATGTTATTGGTGATGCGACTAGAGGCACGTCTGATGTAGTCTACATCAACCGCAAAGCTGATTAAATTATAGCAACTTTAGAACCCATTGTTTCAGAGGTTGATTCTTTAATTACTAGTTTCAAATGCATATTGTTTACTGACAAAAAATCTAAAATAATTGAATGTAATATTAGCACTTGAAGAGAAGAAAATGCAACAATGAAAGGGAAACTTGTCTCCAAAAGGGAAAAGGGGACATCAGCGAAGATGAATAAAACATAGACAGTGACTACGCTTCGGCAAAGTGCAATCGTTCCACTTGCAGTTAAAATGAAAATACGGACAGTGCCATCAAATGAAGACGACATCACTAGCAAATGATTATGAAGTGCATGGGAACATTAAAAAAAAACCGCAGAAATTGAACAAGGCATTTGAACATCCAATATAAAAGCTGGAAAGGGAGCGGTTCATAAACAAAAGACAAAACAAAAGACAACCAATGCAAAAATGTTTTATAGACAATGAAAAAAATACACCAGAAAAAATATATGAAGAGAAGAGACTCGTTATGATTTATGAAATGATTTCGAAAACAACCCATCGAAGACTGATCCTTTGGATAACTCTTTCAATGAAGACCCAGATGAATTATCAAATACGGGAGATATCAGTAGCTCTTATTAATTTGAAAACAGTACAAATGAAAATACTGAGAACAAAAGAAAGGAGAGTTCTGATATTTAGAAGGACTACATCAGAGTATGAAGAAAAAAAAGATCTATATAGATTGCAGAAATATCACACGAGTCACTTGGACAAGCTTTCAGCAAGTAATATGATGGAAAGAAAACTAGTCCAGTTAGTAACTGAGTAATGACAGATGTTTTGGAACATTTACATCACTGTATGCCAAGGTAGAAATCATTTATGATGCTGTGAAAAGAGGAGAAATATGCAAGAAAAACAAAGATGATAGATATCCAAGTAGACATGGTGTGCAAGAGGGAGATCTCAACATGACAGTTACCACTGATTCAAATACTCATGCAATTGATGGAACTGAAATAGGTTGTATACGTAATTCATCAGATAAAGACACATTTTACATAAAAGCACCAAGTACTGATTTACAGGTAGAAATGTGCACACCAACCAAACATCAATCTGAGGATCATCCTCCTATAAATTTGACACCACAAACGATAGTTGTCAAAGTCCAAAACAAAATAAGAAGCTTTATCAAAAAAGATAGCAAGTCCACACGAATAGAAGGCACATATCTATACATAAAGGAAGTCAACCCTGTAGGCTGATCCCACCATCAAAAGGAATTTTGTCAGATTTACTTGACTTTATGTATGTATGAGAAGCATATATGCTTTGTTTGTGAGCATGTGGAGCATACAGAACCTAAACGAGTTTCAAAATGGTGAAGAATAAATGTGTCTCAATCATTTTACTTTACCATTGGTGGGGAGAAATGTATGCAAAGATATTGGTAGAACAAAACTGTTGAATATGCAACGAGAAGCAAAGTACATATAGTTTTCACTGTAGCGATGATAGGGGCTCGTGCCCTTCACATAGTAAATCACGAGAAACTTATAATCAGCTTGTTTCATTACCACATCAGCAGTTTTAATACAGTTGATTCACAAGAAAAAATACAATAAGGACATACCTCCACATGATAAAACTTTTAGATGAACTCCAAACAGAGTGCAAACAAGATGCCAAAAAAAACAAAAACAAAAAACAACCTGTTAAATAAAATGGGTACAGAAACGATTTCAGCAAGGATAACAATTTACCTTGTTTCATCAGAAGATAGAAAAGTGTTTCATTTGTTGTCGCTATGAGAACCAAAGGACAGGAAGAAAATTGGATGAAAAAGCAGACAAGAAAATGCAGTTGCAAGTAAAAAAGAAAGATACGAAAAGAGCCAAAATCTCGTGCAACTTTACACATTTCAACATTTGAGCGACAAGCTGTCCTTATAATCCCTTGTTGATTAATGGGGTAGTTATATATTATAAAAGAGAGTTTTGCTGCTATAACAATATATTGACTTGGAGATAGTAATGCAATTTGCTTCATTTGCGACAAAACACGAAGATGTAGAGGGTCTTGCAATATTGAGACTTGTCTTACTTTACATATAACTTTCTTACTAGCCGAACACACAACATCAAGGAAGTCATTTTCTTTTCTAATACTTGTGGTAGGCACGATATAAATCAATTTGCACGATGTGTATTTCTATACTCCATTCAAGCAATTTAAATAATAGACCATATTAAACAGAAGTTTCTAATATGTGGACATTCAGAGATGGAACGTGATCAGTTCATGCTAACATTGAAAATACAAAGATTACCAAAGTGTATATATCTTCACAGTGGAAAAGTGTGGTATGATTTTGCAAGGAAGGTTAACACCTTGTAGTGCCACTGAAGTTTAGAGACTTATTAGAACTGAAAAAGTTAAACAAGAACACAAATGTGTAACTGGACAAAACAGGAAAGAGTAAACCAGTTAGCGATAAAATGGAATCAAGTCGAGAAGAAAACACCAAAGGGACTCTTTGTGAACTATACATTTAATGAACATGACTTAAAAGATTTGCTGGTGACCTCTTAAATAACCAGAGATAGACCGGAATCAGTCAATGCCATAACCCTGGCTCAAATGCACCAGGCAAAAGGTTCAATGTCTGCTGCTGAAAAAGCAGTTTTACTGTCCCTCCGTGCTTCATGAACAATACTAGAGGAATATTATGAATACTAGGTCTGCGAAAGACAAACTTCCAGCTCCTGATGCAACTGAGAATAAGGAAAACACTGATGAGAATTAAACATAATTTGTGCTGAGATCTTTCATTTGTCGAAGGAATAGAGTTTGCATTGATTCCATCATTGTTTATTATTGATATATAATGTTCAGAATTTACATTTGATTGAGGAAAAATGAAACGTTTAGAGGTGTAGCACGGTTATTCCTCCATCACAATAATATTACAGCATATTCTGGCGTTTTATTGTCAGAGACTATACATGGGTCCATATATTTTGCGAAATTGTCAAATAAGGAGCTGACAGATATATATTTGGAAAAAAAACTTTGGGAAAACATTACCATTCTGAAAGTTTTACTCTAACACTGAACTATGGAGCAAGCAAGTTTCTAATTTTACTTCAGTGCTTATTTATTTGCTGCTTTTTCTTAGGCAGTGAAGCAATCATTGATATGACAGTAACGACTATTTCTTGTATAAATACCTAACCATTTTGAACCACAGATTGATCTTAATGTGCAAAATGATCATAATACAGTATACTTGATATTCTCCATCAAGGTATTGGAGTAAGAAAATGTGCTATTTATTCGTTTAATGCTCTGGAAATGTAGCTTTTGCATTCAGAGTTCTGTTAAAAGTTGCTAACATAACGTTTAATCGCCAAATTTAAAAACTTTCTTGAAGGCAAAAAGTGCTAACTGCAGATATCTCCTTTTACCAGCAATGAAAATGAAAAAGAAGAAAAAGAGACTTGTGAAATTGCAATTCACTTGAAATAGCAACTTTGTATTTCCTTTACAAAAATAATGCAAAATAATAAAGATAGAAACTATACAGATTTGTATAATTCACTCAAACTGTTAAAGTGAAATATCTTAAAATGTGAAACAATGTAGATAGCACCTTTTACCGTTCAACCATCGATATGCTGGAAGCAGTACTGGCCGCACGAGCAAGACAGCTAATCCCAGCCACTGGGCAACCTATGCCAGCCCCAAGGAGTCCAAAGCCCATACCGACTTCTAGGCAGTAAAATCCACAGCCACTATCCAAATTTGTCAGATGTAGAGCCAGGATGGTTAAAGAGGTCATACCACCACCAACCTCCATCCATGCAATACAAGCCCGTCCCCCCCCCAAAAAAAAAAAAAAGAAAAAAAAAAGCCCAGGTGCCACCTCTCATACAAAAGGTGAGTCGAACAGGAAAAGCTGGCGACAGCAAAATCATAGTGGATTACCTAGCTATGGTACCACCAGGCCATTCACTTGTAGCCGAACTATCTAAGCTGCTCAAGGACTTGACCCCCAGCGTGGCATACATCCTGAAACAGGATATCGGAAAGAAGGGAGTCAAATTTAACCTCTCCATTAAAACCATTCTAAAGAAGGCCACAGACGAAAAAGAGGCAATCATCTTTATGCCGGTATACCTACGTAGTAGTCAAGCAGTAGTGGCCCTGTCAGCCGACGACCTCAAGCGCCTGAAAAAGTTTACGGGCAAATGCTCAGGCTGGCGACTAGTGAGGTGTGAGTTACTAGAGCTGCAAATTTTCATGTACTGTCCGTTTCGAGGCAAATGGCATATTCCCAAGCCAAAGTGGATTCCCAAAAGGGCCATCATAAATGTGGAAAACCTGGACAACTGATGCTTTGAATGGGTCGTTCTATCCACTCTATATCCCACCGATGAGCACCACCCGGAGAGCACCAGCACGTACAGTAGGCATCAGGGAAAGTTACTCTTTGGTAATCTTAAGTTTCCGATGAAGGTGTCAGACATAACGAAGTTTGAGAACCTTAACCCCACCATTGCCGTAAACATCTTTGGATGTGACAACGCGCTTTACCCCATACGCTTCTCCGATAAAGTGCTGGACAAGACCGTCAACCTGTTGCTACTCACCGAAGCACTACGTATGGATCAAATATCTTTTCTGGATGGTGTACAGCAGTAGCAAGCACAAAAATTGAAAGCACGTTTGCTGCCGATGCAGTCAAGCATTTAAGAGATCCGATCTTCTTGATGACTACGTAAAAGAGGGCCGTGGTATAGGTTCGAAGCTGCAGAGGACCGTCCTACCAGAACTCGGAAAGAACAAGCTATATTTTATCACCTCTTCCATTAGATGCCCGTACCATATGTCATATACACTGACTTTGAGGTTCTAAACGTGCCAGTGAAAAGTGAAGACGTTGGTCCTACATACAGCGACACATATAAAACTGCCAGTCAGCCCCCATGCGGCATAAGCTACATAGTCCGACGAGGTGACGGCAAAACCAACCCTCCTGTTACGCACAGAGGAAAAGACGCGGTAACCAACCTTATCAAAAAGCCTATAGGAAGAGCTGGTGGGCATCCACGAGGTATATCACAACCCTCGCCATATGGTCGTAATGCCAGTCAACACAAATATTTTTAAGGGCATTCACATCTGCCGAAAGCATCTGGGAACGGACCGTGTGAGAGACCACTGGAACATCACCGGATTATACAGATGGGGCGGGGGTTGGTGGGCCCATAGCAGCTGCTAAGTCCAGCTACGACTAAGCCCGGAAAAAACTAAAGTACCCGTCGTATTTCACAACCTGTAAAACTATGACGGCCACCTGTTGATGGCAGCTCTAAGGACGGCATCAACGGCAGACACCAATGTCATTCCCAACAACATGGAAAAGTATATGACCTTCTCCCTGCGTCAGCTCCAGTTTATAGACAGCTATCAATTCAAACCATGCATCCTAGCTAAGCTAGCCTCTAATCTTTCTCAGGAACACTTCTACATAACCTGTCTGTATACCGAACACGATGTGACCTCGGCGCGAGTTCCGTTGCTTTTATACCGAGGCAACCGCAGAGCCACAGAGCTTCGCTGTCCTGGACCGCGCGCGGATTTGTAATTAGAGGGAGCATGTAAACGACCGTCTCCATCGCAGCTGTCTGCCAGTACTTTCTAGATTTACCGCCATTTGCAGTAAGAAAAAAAATGCCTTTCATGAAGATAAACAGCGCCGAAGACAAAATATACTTGCTGGAAGAGCACTCGTGAACCCGCGAGGAGGATAAGAACGTGCAGTGGGCGGTCCAGGAGTGGGGAGAAGAACTGCAGTAGGTGCTGTAATAGGTCCCTCAAGGCACAGGCGCCTCTATGAAGATGTGGGAGCCCCTACCCAGGTACATGGCACAAATGGCAATCACGCGGCAAAAGTTTACCGAATAGGGTCGCGAATTTATTATGAACGAGGAACCAGTGATGGCAGCGGCCGTTGTTCCACCCAACTGGAAACGAAGCTGATGGGAAAAAAAATCAACAAAGAGGCTCATCGACGCGTGACCAAAGTGGTTGTACCGCGAGGTGAGGGGAGTAAAAGGCTGTAGGTTCCGAATTGAAGTCCTCAACTTAAAGAAAAGGCGGGGCATACCTGCGGAGGCGTATTACCGGCTGTTGGCGTATGTCACGGCCTGCGGAGAAGTCAGAGGAAGCCGCTGAGAAGCTAGAGGAACCGAAAGCCGGGGCGCGACCCAAAACGCCTCTTCTGTTACAGCAAGCAGCACTGCCACCGTAGTGGCCACTACCGCAGCCAGTACTGCCGCCGCAGTGGCCACCGCAGCCAGCACTGCCGCCACAGTTAAATGAGGAGATGTTGACCCTCTTTTAATGGTACCTGTCCAACCCGAACGCTCCTGCAAAGAACCGAGCAACGTATTTGAGCACGCACCGCAAAAGGCTCAGGATGATATATTACAGAATGATAACAGCCAGGACCCACATGAGCTGAACTGGGCGATCGAGCAAACCAAGAAGAAAAAGGGCAAAGGCCTACCTGGGGCTACGGCTGGGTACGCGGTCTTTTGCCCCGGTAACGCGGAAAAACTTGCCAACCGCGTGGAAACGCTCTTTGGTGCCAACCGGGCTGGCAACAAGTCATGCGAGCTAATCAATGAGGCCGGTACCATATGCAAACGGCTGCGCCAGCCCGGCTTCATGGACCAGAAGCAGATCGCGCCGCGCACAATCAAAATGGAATCGGCGAGCTCAAAGCAGCCTGTGTCTGTCGCAGTCTTTCCGACGCCGCTCAAGACCCCTCGGGGTTGCCACCCATAAATCGCTCTGGCGTCGCTGCGGATCCACTTCAGCTGGACCAACGACCGCGCCCAGCCGTTTAGCGATCTTCCGGCCAACAACCTCTTCGTGTTCTCCCCCGATGTCGGCGCGACCTGGAAGGCCATCCGGCTGCCTTTGGGCGCCTACGAGATCAACACCATAAACAAGGAGGTCCAGAGGCAGATCACGGACCTAGGGGCCGACGGCATCAAGGTGAGGATCCGCGCCAACGATTTGACCATTTCCGCGGTTACATAGGTCACCTCAGCGGCCTACCGCGTGGACTTCGCGCTTGAGGTCGAAAACAACATTCTTTAATTCAGGCGAGAAGGGCAGAGTACCCTGTTCTTCCAGGCAATGACCACGGATACCACAGCAGAGGGCGATCTCCGGCCAGTTCTCCTGGCAGATCATCGCTTATCAGGGCATCACCGCGCCTCATCGCGTCTTCCAGGCTCTAGAATCGGTGGAATCACCAGGAGCGTAACACGATGATGCTCGACAAGCGTGCCGTCACGGAAGTCACTGCGCCTAAACAGCGATCAGGAGCCAACCGAGTAGCGGGTCCTTCTGAACTATGCGACCAACATCGTAACCCGGGCTTACAGACAGCCTGAAGGACTTCACCGGACTCTACCCGATCTACTATTTATGCCTGGAGCACCTCAACATGGTCAGGCAGTCGGTCGTAGGCATGTACTTCAAGGCCCACGTCCGTCCGAACCCCGCTGGTAACAAATACCGAGCATTCGCGTTATCCTCTCTGACAAAACAATGCTGCTCCAGGGGGCTGAGTAATGAATGAGGGTGGTCAAGGCCCCGTCCGGTCATACAAAATGAACGCACAAGGCATATGCACATACACGCCCTCACCGATAGCCAACTAGATAAGATCGCCACGTCCTGGAAAGTCCGCCGCGGTGCAGGTGTTCCGGGCAACAGCTGACCGCCTGCTCTACTTCGACTGGTGTGGCGACCCATTGACCGTTCCGCACACCTACTCAACCCTTCCTGTTCAGAAAAAATCGCGCCGGTTCGTTTATAAACAGGCCGGCTGTGGCCATGCGCACCATTCCGGTAGACATCTTTGGGCATTCGCAGAAAAACGAGGCGGGGCTCCCTCGGACCTCGATCTACGGCAACAGCTTAGGCGCCTCTAACCAGAACGACCTAATTGTATTCGCAGACGACGTAGAAAACCTAGAGGACCCCGGTATTGGCCTCTCCTTGTTGTTGACCCGCCCGGTCAGTGTGGAGGCGCTAGGCAACCTCGCCGTCTTCCAGGCCGACGGAACGTTGCGCGACGGTGGCAAGCAGTTCAATGGCAGGCCGAGGAGGCAGCCAGGCTGGCCCTTCAAAAAATGGCCGACCCCCCTTCGACCAAAATATTCCGCCCAAAAAGATATGACGACTATGTTGCAGGCGTCGCCATGTTGACCAAAAACGTCTCTGTGCCCATCGCGGTTGGACTCCAGGGCCTGTCACTGGCCTGTGGTTTGATGTCTCTGGTCGGGGCGTACGCCAGATGCCGATTCCCGCAATGGCCAGAAAGCACGACGAAATTCACGTCTTGGTAGAGACCAAGTTCAACACCGTCCTGAACCGCGTGTCCAGGCGCTGCACAACAGCTCCATCTCCGAGGCGATTTTGTCTCTACCGTCTATGTGACCGACACCCTCCTTTACAATCCCCACCCCCCTCGAGGACTGTTTAGAGGGAGTAGAGAACATTGTTGCTCCAAGACTTAGCATTTGTCATGCAAGGTGGGGTCAAACCCCCAGTGGGTTCGGGGTAAAACATGACCTTTTACCATCAACGCTGCAAAAAGAGATGCAAGGTGCGGCCAAATCCCCACTTTGCAACTAATGCTCATTTTACTAGTTGTCAATTTTAAGCCGATATCTGTAGTTATTTTTACTCAGACTTCGGTAGGTTATAGGTCAATTATTATGGTTTTTATTTATTTTATTGGATCTTTACACAAACACACAGACACTCACATACACACACAGAAAGAAAAGAAAACACCATACTTTAATATATAATAGATTCTTTTACGATATTCTCGTGATGCCAGTTACCTAACTAAATTTTTTCTTCAGTTCATTGACATCATTTAAAATTGTTCTGTACGCGCTTATTTATAAAATAGTGTAGATGAACACAGTCTCTTTTATTTGTTTAGCATATTTTTGTTTTTATAAATCAATTATTCAGCCTTGAATATTTCTTAATTCGAGATAGGGTGATGCAATAGAACAGCATTAGTATCGACGCCTGCTGAACCAGTAACCGAACAGCGGGCAAATACTATTCGTCTTTCATTTTTGATGGAAGTCATTGCAAACGAATCCATTTTCATTAGGAAGAATATTTAACTGACCATACCATATACATAAAAATGCTGCATACTTAAAAATATGCCTGAAAAAGAACTTTGAGTAGACACTACAAACCGTCCGCGTGAGGCAAAGCTCAGCTTCATCAAGGTAAAGCGGTGTTAAGTAAATTTATCCTCCCCTATATTTGTTTCTGTGCAATATCAGTGGTAAGCATTGACAATCTGTAATTCTGATCATAACCTTCAATGTTTCTTTTATCATCTGTATTTTTGCAATGATCTTGACACTTTATCTTTCTCTTTTACTTTAATGTCATCAAATAATAGTTTTAATTTTATTTCTTTCATTTTTAAATGTTCAAGGAAAAGTATTTACTAACTATAAAACCATCCAGTGTTATGTCGTATGGCCGATAACATAGTGAAATCAAGCTAATTCTATGCAGGTCAAATACACCCATTGAGACATTGTGTGTAATTCATATTTTAGAACTGGCATTATATCAGATACTCTATATTCTAAATTAAAATCGGTGACACGGTAAGAATTTGAAAATACCTTGATAACTTTGCGGGAGAAATATTTAAAATCTGGCAAGTAAATTTAGGTCATCCATGTTTCAGTTGTTTACATTGGAAGATTGATATCCGTACGACAAAAATATACAAATAAAAAGTTTTTAAAAAAATTTAACAACGAAAGAAATTAATTCTAAAAGGTATGTACTAGTGCAATGGAAAGGACACGATGAATCTTTTAACATTTGGAAAGCAGTTGAAAACGTTATGCCATGAAAATAAATTATGTACCAAAAGTAGACATCGCCTTGGGACCTGATATGTCAAAGAAACACCTCTCATCTGGAGAGGGCGAAAGCACAGTACATAAATAACAGTATCAAGGGACATGCAACCTTTGAGTTTTTTTTTTAAGATATCGGGTTTCTAGAATGTGAAACATGTAAACACATTGGTGCATTAGAACATGAAATAGTTAAAACATTTACAGCAACAAATTTGTGTTGATTATAAAACCTGATGGAAAAATTGAAAAGGAATCCAAAAACATAACAGGTAAACAACAAATGAAACACGGGAAACGTCATCAGTCGGCTGCTATGTTGAGAGTGTGCTACCGGCGGAATAAATTAAATTACTGAAGAAATGAAAAGAGATAACATTCAAATATAGAATGTCAATTCCATGTCCATCTCGAAAATCCGAAAACAGACACAACATGAAAGACTATAAGCTAGTTTACGAAATGTTGAAGAAGATCAAAGGAAACACAAACCACGTAAAATACTTATATCCATCATGGAGACATTTTAATTTCTCTCAAATTTCATTCCAAGAAAGTATAACAGGTACATATGCATTTTTCCTGGAGAAAAGTTGTGCCATGTTCCGATTTAATACAGCCACAAAACATTCAGTCACAAAAAATTACAACAACATCAACCAAAATCAAATAATTTGCAATGAGTTCTTACACATTACGAATAAGGTAAAATCCATTTCAACTTTCACAATGTCTAGGTATACAGATTTGTAAGATAAAAGGTTTGCAGAACTTTCATTTGACATCTAGTATTAATTGAAATTAGGATACCAGTATAAATGAAACAATCACCATTTGATGTTATAGACGAAGTCCTATCACTGAGAATGCATGTGTGCGAAGTAAAAGTAAGTGTAAAATGTTGCAAATGCAATATAAAAAATCTGAGAGAAGAAATAGAAAAAAAGAAATACAAAACAACCAAAGATGTAGAGAATTTCTAAAGTCAACGAGATTAGAATGGCATTTCTGTGAAGGAGATGAAAAGAATACAAGGATAAGCCAGCAAAATACTACATGCGGAAATGTGCTATGTGGAAAAACAATAAATAGAAGTTCATTGCATATGCATAAGAAAAGTCAATATCACATTAATTTGCAAAACTAAAAAAATGGACTTCAGATTTTAAAAAAGTAACTAGCACAACGCCTGACCCTTATCCTGCATCTCTGTCTAATAATCCGATTGACTCGGACACTGCACAAATATTTAACGAGATAACCATGAAATGTTTTATTTAGAATAACACTTTAAAATTTGACAGCGAAGATTCTCTGAATAGATACAGAGTACAGCGCGTAATGAGGTTTTTGTAGAATCAGCTAAACTGGGCAGTGTGGTCGGCAACAGCTGGGAGAGGGATTATCTATTGGCATTAATACATGAAAGTCTTTCTCAATTACTTAAATCTGTTTAAAAGATTCATGTTTACTTATCAGAATGCAAAATTCTTTTCTCTGGAGAAGATACATTTAATCACAATCAGGACGGTGTAAATTTAAAGTAATTTGATTCTGCAAAAAGGATAAGATTCCACAACATCAGAGTTCGAGATACATGAATGGAAAGAAAAACAAAATTTATGGATGATGACTGGTATAATTGGAAACCATATAATTATGTATCCGAATTTTTAAAAAAATCAACTTTGACAAAATAAATATCTGGATTCGGTTGGTGCTACATCAATTTAAATCATCAGACATCAACTGTGATGAGAAAATTGATACAAAAACGCCAACAGCTTTGACTTACTTCTTTCTTTAAACAAACACATATTAACAGATGATGGACTATCCAGATTAAATCAAGGTTTTATACATATGCCATCTATATCTTAGGCGGACAAGTTAGAAACAAAACATCTATTTCAAAGTATATTTTTACTTTTGAAGATTCTACTAAAAGTCAAGAAAATTGTTTATTTTAGAGGAGAACGATTCACTGCGATGAAAATATTCTAGAGATTTCAAAAGACATAACAGATATAAAACTAAAATTGGACTATACTGTAGTTGGTGAAAGATTCTTTCTATTACGAAGTTACATGGTTATAAATATGGGTAGTATCTTTGGATACAACAACAATTTACAGAAACTCAAACACTTGTTTAAACTTGGATTAAACGCTTACATTCATACAGATGTAGAAAAGAACAGTATTCCAAAGGCTGATAAACAATATGTAACATTACAACAAAAAGTTGTGCAGTTTAATGCTTTAATTAATTTAAGAATAGTGCCTGAGGCAACGAGGTTACCTTCATCTCCTGATAGAGCACTACCGCTACTCGTTCATCTTCTACTCCCATACTAAGTATTTAACAAAATTTGCTGTAACTAAAACAACATTTGCTAATGCCATACCACCTGCATTGGATATATCAGCTTTTGTAACACACTTTACTTTCAGCAGTCGTTTTTGTCTTTCACCTAATGGTAATTTTACTTGATTTTGTTTTTGATATTTCCTCTGAAAACTCTCTTCCACTGCATTAGATTCCCAAGTAATTAAGCTCTTATGCTTACAACACTTTTCAATTGCTCTTACGTGACACCTTTTTTCATGGGTATGTTTCTCTACTAATATCTTTTTCTTTACTTTTCAATCGATTTTTCGTGCATATTAGCATACGATTTCATATTTTCTTTTTCCGAATTAATACCTTCTAGCATATGATTTCATAATTATAGGTTACTGCATTTGTATGGGAAAATATGAACGAGTTTTTTTGAACTATACTGCACGACTTTAGGAGTGCAGTATAGCTCAGAGAAAACGAGTTCATATTTTCCTATACAAATGTAGTAACTGTTTTATTATATACTTATTTTGCTTTTCTACCTAAGGCTGAATAATAAAAAGAACACACTACAAGAAACAAAGTAACTGAATTTCTGCTATATTGCAAAGTAAATAAACAAGCATAGTTAAACAAATAAACATTAACAGTATTCATACGCACATGGCACCGCCCAGTGACCTTTGAGCTTGGTAGAGTACCGCGCGCTCAGTCATTCGTTTCAAAAAGAAATCTCATTTAGGTCTACTTAAAATTGAAATTTTCAGTCATATTGTGAATGCTGCGCCTTGGAACAACTTTCCCAGTTGATCTGGAATGGAGGAATTTTGTTTTTATGTCGATTTAACTAAATTCTGCTCTTTTATTTTTGGTGGACTTGCGTTATTAGCTGGGTGGATTACGTACGATGTACATGTAGCTAGAGGGACTGGCCTCAACAGCAAGCTACACATGTGTTACTGTTCTGCCATTGATAGTTTGGAATCATAAGGTGGACAAAATATGAAATTCTTTTAATTGAAATTCTCAAGAAGATGCAGGATTAGATATTTTTGTTAGGGAATATCAAATTCATTTCGTTTTGGAGTGCAGTAAATTCTCCTTTGGAATGTGATTTCTGTTGTAAATGTAGTCTAGATTGCAGTGCAATTTCGCGCCGTGGATCAGAAAGTACATTTTGAAGAAATTCAAGATGCGGAAAAGTAAGTACATTTATTGTCATTCTTATTACCAGCTATTGACGACATATTTATATGTACTGTCACTTGCATGATCTTTGTTGGATGGACCCCAGCTACATGACCTATATGACTTTTACTATAAATCCAAACATTTTCTCAAAAAATTAACAGAGGCAAAATTGCAAAGCGGCTGTGGTGTGAGAGCCTATTTCGTCAGCGGAAAATAAGGCTTCTTCGTTATCGTGGCTTATTGGCTCAGAGGCACTTGCTTTTATATCAAAATCCGCCTTCTTTAGTTGTATTTTATCGAATTTAGTGATTGGACTTGTAAAATTGGCGGTCTCTGAGAGAAACGGAATATCATTTGGTCTTAGGATGCCTTCTTATGCTATTTTTTAATAGACTCTAGAGAACACGATTCATAGTCTGAACCATCGGCTAAATAAGTGTTTAAATTATCAGAATGATATTTTCAATACTGCATGTCTCACGTTTGTTGTCATAAAGCCTCCGCTGGACATTGTGAATATCACGTTCAGTCACTTGCTTTGTTGAAAGTTTCTTTTGTGACTCAATGAATTCATCCACATCAGCTTTATCATCTGTACTCTCAAACAGCTTGCTTAGTTCATCCACAGACAAATCTAATAAAGCAAAAGCTCCGATGTCTGCTACATTTGCGTACATTGCTTGTTTACAATAAAAAGTAGTTCCTAACACGCGATACTATTTTTAGACACGCGTGTCGTGCAGTATGAAGCATTGCAATATGGAGAAATACTGCACGATTCTGACAATGCAAAGTTAATGGAGAAAAAAATGAGTATATAATAAGTTCTTTTTCCGAATTAATAACTTTTACAGTGGTTGCATAAACTCTTTATTCTCTTTCCTCATGTTTAGCACATAATCTTATCATTTCAGGTGGAAGTTCTCCACTTTGAATTATTATATTCTGATCGTCTATTACAGCCTTTGCTTATCTTACCTGTTAATAAAATGAATAGTTTGGGTTTATTTCATCTCTACTTCTTTGTGTACATGTTTTGTCTGTGAACAACAGTAGGTTCTATCGGATGTTTAGGTATCATATCATGTTGTAATTGTCTTGATGTACCCATATGTTGCATTGATTTCCCAACACAATGTGGCCAGCATTAAATTTCCTAGCTGGTCTACTCTAGTTCTAGGTGCAAGCATTGATTTAATGTTGCTTTTTATCGACATTTTACTGTTTTGTCTTTGATTCTAAAGTAATTTATTTCGAGCTGATATCGTGCCTTTTATCTGCTACTTGAATTCATCAATAAATACTAGTGAAACGTTCTTCGGACCACCTGGTGTGATTTCAGCAACACATGGCGCGGCACGACTCAGTCATTTGCTGGATTTACAGTATCACCAAATTCTATTTGAACTTGAGCATCTACCGCATCATCATCTCAACCAGAATTTTCAATTGTATAATCAAATCCTTCTCCACCTGCTATTTATCCATCAATAAAAGGCTATGCTAGAGCATGCGGTATTTTTCGTTTATTTAAATAGCAAAGATTGTGACTTCGGCACACGATGTTACTGTTGATAAATGAACAAAACACAATTGCAAAAAGAATTAAGATTTTTGGATGTAGTAAGGAACTTAGTGTAAGGTATTGTTTCAAAGAGTAGTAGAAGAAATTGAATCTAGCTATTGAAATTGGATCATAAACAGTAACCGGTAAACATTTATATGAAAATAAACCGGAAATAAAATATCGAAAACAAATCAAGACAACACATAATACCTTTGTGAAGCCTAAAACTGCAAAAATCTCCAGATTATAATCCATACAGTAAGCTCCACTGTGAGATCATGTATTAGAAATTTATTCCACTCGATATCTTAAACAACTTACAGACTGAACCGAAAGATGTAATAATAACATCAAATGGTATTAGATACTTACCTGTAGTTTTGTCATTTAAGCTTAGTTTACCTCAATTTGCACGGAATGCAAGATAAATAACATTCAAACATATCGATTTCAAACACGAAGAAATGCTCAACAGAACAATTTATACAGGTTGCTTTTTTGATGATGCATCTTTTACTTTAAGAACAATTGTTGCAATAGCGGGTAATAAATGTAACAGATGAGTGATATTAACAGTTTCCCATTCAACAAAGTCAATAACGATAAAAAGACTAGACACTACTGTTCAAAATAAAAAATTCGCACAATGATATTTAACGATTCAACTTTTTCCGTGTGTTCTTGAATCTCTTTTCTCGAAGGCATCTTGACAGCTGACTCTTTCATACATTTCATTTTTATTATGATCAAAATTAACTGGCCGTTGGTTTGAACAGATAACTTATGTAAGTCTCAAGACAGCATTTAAAACACTCTTGATTTCATAAACTTGTTTCAAGAATATGCCAACCAATTATCATCAGCAAATTATTTGCAAGGCTAAGCATTTAATCAGCAATATGATTGGTATAAATTTAAAATCACGCGCTGATTACTATCTCATTAGTACAATTTAAAACATTCCAGGATTGAATAACAGATCAGTCTTAGTTTATATATTGATATGTTACAGAGCACAATACACGTGTAGTCATTATTATCTATGTACGTGAATATATTTGGTGGTAAATGTCGAGACGGTGACAAACAGTTGAGTGACAGGGAAGACATCCTGATTGTTACTTGTGTCTAAATTGATTTTGACAACGAAAGTTTGAATAAATGCATTGGGGGTCAAGGGGTTTATGTTAAAAGTACTGTAGGCAAATGTGGTCATGGCATGAAAAGGTTCTTCCAAACTCAGACAAGTGATAGGCAGTATAAAAACGTAGTATCATTCTAGCTGATACTTATACCTCATGTTTTGAAGAGATAATGACTGGAAATAATTTACCTCATAAAATATGAAAAACACATGTACAAGCTTGACGTCGCTATCATGCAAAATAATTCGTGCCTACAATAGTCATTTTATCACAAATTACATACTTTTCCATGTTTCGAAAATAGCACCAACATGCAACTCAAGAAAACTGACAAAGTTATCACTCAAATACTGAAAATGAGGTCGTCTGTACAAACAGCCATCATAATATTCTCTGAATATATTTTTAGATTTAAATTTCCCCCTGACAATGAAGTTTGAAATGACTTGTTATTTCTCTTAACTCTTCCAGTTGCACCAATTATGTACGAGAATCCACGGGAATACGTTGTGCATGGCTTCATGGATGAGTGTAACAGTGACTTTCAAACAATTGTAACAAGGTTAGAGAGATTGATTGATTGATATCTTTATTTCCTCCATATATTACGAAGAGTACAACCAATAGTACAAAGAATACGGCAAAAATGGAAAGTTACAAAAATTAAAGGTGAGAAATATCATACATAAATAAATGCATATATGGTGAACATTCACCATGAGAACTAAGACAAATTAACTTGATATATCTTCAGGTCATAGTTTCTTTTCAAAATTTTGTCTACACATTGTACCAGTGGGATTGCCATTTAAGTGAACAAAACTGGCATGGTTGCAAAGTTTTCCTGGAACAGCGAAACGGAAATACAATTTCAGAAAATTAATTAAATGATCAGCATTACTAAACCTTAAACGGTTAGCAGCACACACGGAAGTAACAGCAAATCTCGTTGGCATTAGAGGTAAACACAGTATACTTATTATAAAATTCTCTATCAAATGCAGTCATTGGTTCCTTCATATAAAAGTATTGGGATGGTTACCCATTGCGATGATGTAAATACTACCAATGGCGAACCACACTGAATATATGGTGTTAATAAACTAAATTATTGATTTAACTAGGAATACGTTCATTATCAGTATCAATAAGTTTGTTGTATATTGTCTCCACTTGGAAGTAACCGTTAAATTACATATGAGATGGACATACATCAGTTGTGCATTGCTTAAAATAATGAGAGTATTCACCAAATCAATATTGCACATTGAATCTAAGTGCATATAAACATGCACCCTAAATTTATCAATAATGTGACACCAAAAGTTTCCACAGTCATGTGTAAGCAAACTGCAAACGGATAAAATATGATCAACGACTGAAGTCCATACTGTGTGACAACGACTACACGCAGCTTCTTCCAGAGATAAAGAAAGTTCAGTCACACTATTGGCAACAAGCCAACATGACCCAAGAGATCATGGAATTTGTTTCCTACTTCCCCATATTAGAGAGAGAATCAAACTGCTATCAAGCAATAACTTCTGAAATCGACTAAGATAAATATCTTCATAAAGTCTACATTTCAAAGCATTTTCATATAATAAACGGACTTGGAATTTAACAATACTTTTCCATTAAGATTTATTAATGGGGAATTGACCTTGAAGAATGTACGATTCTATAAAGTCGTTTAGATTAAATTTTTCCAGCAGTTTATACATTGGTGGATTAAAGCCAGTTTGTTTTACTTGCAATCTTGGAATCTGATAGCTAATAAGACGGAGTAAAAATACTTGTTTTGCAAAATAAACTGTACATAGCCTGCAAAGTTGCTAAAAAAATTACTTGTTTTTTATATCAATTTAAGCTTCAATTGGTAAAATACCCAATAGGCTTAGCCCAACGTCACATCGTGTATATCTAGAGATACCTTGTGTATGTTTAGCGCTAAATCGATGGCCTGTCTCTAGTACAAGTATATTCTGAGGGCTTGGGTTACAACCATACAGCGCTTGGGGTATTGGAATAGTTTTACACAAAATCTCAACTGTGAGCGGATTAAATCCAGTCTAATTTACTCCAATATCAGTGAAACTGAATAACGTACTTACAAGTTTATCCTTAGCCTCTTTAAGTTTGGTATATATTCTACTATACTTTAACACATTAACATCACACTATGAGTAGTTTTAATACACAATTACTTTGTGTACCTGATGTTTGTCACAACAAGACATGGAAATAACAATCCAGCTGCTAACAAAACCGGCCTTGAACTCAAATGATATGTAACATGTTGTTTACAAAAATGACCATAATCTCACTAAAGTACAACTTATCATGGACACATATTATAAATACAATATACATAACACCCCTAAATGTATACATGACCCTATTTATTGAACATTCTTAAAACCTAAGAACCATTGCCTATAATTTCCTATGTAGTCAGGTGAGCTTTCGTTGAAGGCTATAATGCTAGTTTGACTTGGAATTATGTATAAATTCACACTTTATGGAGTACTCGTTACATTTAGTCAGTAACTGATAAAGGCCTGCCTTCGAAAGACTGAAATGAAACATATCATCTGCTACAGAAGGACGCGAGCAAGGGTTATCAAAAAATACAAAACAATGCTTACACGTTGATAAAACATAAAGAAAGTTCATTTTTAAACACGAGGTCAAGCCTTTGGGATAATATTCCACCTTGGCGTGTTCCTTTTAAAATATACAATCTTCGAGAATTTCTTTTTGAAAGAATAACTCTGCTTTACATATTTGAGTATAAGCTGACAATCACTTTCCATATTCTGGGATTGATACCAATATGATATAATTTGTAAAATAAACCATTATGATATACGTTGTCAAAAGCTTTAACTGTGTGAAGAAAAGCTGCATACAACTTGCTTTGATTTTCATTAGCATAACAAACTAATTAATGGACTAAATGGGAGATTATGTTACAACCCATAAACTTCTGAAAGACCTCCCCTCGTAGAGGATTAATTGAAAACTCAGAAAACTTAAGATCATTGTGCATCCTATTTAATAAAACCTTTTCAAAAACCTTACAAATAACTGGTAGAAGCGTTATTACCCGATAATTATTAGAATCACATTTTTGTTTTATGCCATCCCTTAAAAAATCAGACCTAATTTAGTCGATCAGGAACATGTACAAATATCAGCACAGAGTTTAAAAGAGTAACCAAGGCTGACCTAAGCGTAGTTCCACCCTACGTAAGATGTTCATAATTTATATTATCTACTCCACCTACCTTTCCAGATTTAATATCAGAAAGTACAGATGAAAGCTCATCATGTGTGATGTAATCTGACTCTCCATTACAGGGGGACTCCTTTCATGTTCCGACGATTTCGCTAACTTCCTCGTGGAAATCCTTATACTTTTTGTCTTACTTCAGAGGCGAATACAACGTTTCAAAGTATAATGCACACTGATCTACAATATCTGCAGGATAACGATAAACAATATTCGCTTAATTGTATTTCAAACGGTCTTCTAGATTTCTGTTTTCGTAAATTGATAGCTCTCCAAAACGGATTTTGATCTACCTCTGCGACTTATTGATGTCATCATTTTCTTGCTTAAAATAATCTGACACACATTTTTTTTGCAGTTTTCGAAAGGTTGTTTTCGCTTTTTGTAATGGGCGAACATATATCTTTTCGATCATTAGCTTTCCATTCTGAACCCACTTTTGCTTTTTTTTAATCATGGTTTTATCCAATCCTTCAAATCATTATTCCAGTAGGGCTTTAATAAGAGTTTGAAGTTTGAAATGGGGAGAGTATTTCTGCTCGCAAGAACTGTAGCATGAACTAATGTGCTATACATTAAATTAATTTGTTTCTTGTTTATTGTAAGAAACGTCTTATAGCACTCTAACAATCGGTCCAATTCTTGCGCATTTTCAAATTGTTTGCTAGGGTCAGCTTCTTTCCAATTGTACTTCAAACGATATAAGTTTGAATCACACATCTTTTAAGATTCAAATTAAAAAGATCCAAATATAGGTCTGTGATTTGAAAATTTTAAAGCATTATCATCAGTTAGCATTGCCTCTTTGCACATATATGTCTTTGAAGTGTCAAACATGATGTGATCAGTTAGAGACTTACTTGCACCAGAGTAAGAAACATATGAGTAGCTGGGACCTTTGAAAAAGTCAACAGTGCTCAAAGAAAATAAATTGTTGAGAACCAAAAGGGAATGCAACATTTTATTTCTCTTGTCCTTTGTGTACACACATGTATTGGAATTAAAATCATCCATAATGATAACAATACGGTGCTCTGAATACAGATTGTAAAGACCGTGCAGTGTTTCTATATAATAAGAGTAGATTACAGTAGGATATCCATAGCACAGTAAGTAGACCTGAATGAAAAATACAAAAGTATTATAAGCTAATCTTAATCTGATGCCAACTATGCTATCATCATCTATCTCTAAAAGATTAATACCATTATTGTATTTAGTATACCACAAGATGGCCACACCACCCCTTTCCACGGATTCTGCGTAAAGGCCAAACCGTGTCCTGGTCAACAGTAGCAATAGACAAATAGTTAGCATCGACAGAGTCTAAGAACCTAAGGTGTTCCTAAAAAAAAAACAATGTTAGGAAATGTCACATATATCAGTATGTTGTTCTGGTAGTACCTGACTAACATAAAAAGCACTTGACATAATGCCTATGGCATTCCAAGCAAGAATATTTAGATTATAACCAACCATACTTATGTTGGAAAGAGATAAACAAACGAGCAGGGAATTGTTATGAGTGCTTATTCAACGAATTCTTTCCGGTTATAACCATCATTGTTCCAATGCTTATTAGTTAACCATAGTCTGCAATAACCGCTTTAGGCCAAAATGACTTTTCTGAAAATTTCACTAGATCTGAAGAGTATTTTACATTTATTCTAGAAGAAATGGAGCCTGGTCGTTTGCTTTTCAAAATTCTGATGTAAGTTGTTTCAAATCCACGCGTAGCAAGAAATTTGTACATTGCATCTTTATCTACTGAGAGATTAATGTTACCTACAAAAAATTGTATTATTATTACTATTTTGTTTAAGGTTGTATTGACATAAAGAGAGATGATACATGCATGTAATACATACGTATTGCTACAATATTTCAACCATTAGACAAAAATTTATATAGTTCTAGACAGGTATTTTTCGTCACTTTAAGATCAAAGGAAAGAAACTAATAAAAGAGAGAGAAAATGGAGAATAGTAAAAAAAACAAAACATTGCTTACATTTATATTTTAAAGATAACATATCAATATATATAGAAAATATTAGCATTTCTACAACACAAATATGGGAGTATGCATTTATCAGAATACTCATTCACAAAAACATACAGATACACATACATACATACATATATGTACACATCATCCCCATATACACACAGATATATACATATGTATACCAATACACACATATGTTTCAATAACATAGTTTATAACTGTATTAACTGTTTGTACAATAACCATCTATCGTCAAACTTTTCCCATTTACAGTTTCTATAAGAGATATATTTTTCTACATTAAAGTTAAAACCAACAATCTTTTGAACTGAGACAAACTTGGCCTGTCTCTATTAAATCTGCATTTATAAACATATTGTTTTGCATATAGAATTTTCAGATTAATTATATCATCAGTCTGAGTTTTGTCTTTAATTCCAAAGATAATTTTTATGTTTGTGAATTCCAAATTATTTATATGAATACATTTACTTTTTATACATTGTAAAATGTCATTTATATAAAATCTAGTTATGTGACAATCCCAAAAGATACGAGAAATTGTCTCTGCATGTAGCATACAAAACAGAGCAGATCTCGATTGGGAAAATTCTAATTCTGTTGAGAAATGCATCCGTAGGTAACATTCTATGTAATATTTTCAGCTGCAACCATCTAAGATTTGGACATTTTTAAGTTTTATATGGTAACAAGAAAAAATGTTACCAGTCGTCATTTTCTAAATTGCCAAATTCAAAATTCCATTTTTTTCTAGAAGTTGTTACTTCGTTGTTTCCAATCAATTTTTCATATATACTTCTACATCCTCTTTTTTATTTCTTATAATGGTATACACAACAATATGCATAAAAGCCTGTGGCAGACTTGAATCGTAATTGATACTAAATTCGTTGATATATCACTTTATAGGTCCAAGTATGCCTTGAAAAACAATGAAATTAATGCTAATAGAGAATCTAGCTTTAAAACTATAAACAGTTATTCAGTAACCATCCTCATTAATAAAATCATTCACCAACCTAACGCCTTTCTGAAACCATATTTTGTAACACACTTTTCCATCTATTGTAATACAAGCATTAAACCATATTTGTGTTTCTAAAAATATGTTCAGCTATGACTATTTTGAATAATCTCGTTAGCTCTAAATATGCTTCAAAGACGTCTGGCCAAAACGGATTAAGATCCATTTTCACTGAATTAAGAGAATCTATTCCAAATAAAAAGAAATAATCAATATTTGATACTGAAAATTGTAACAAACGTTTCCATTGTGATTCATAAGACAATATTCTTCTAAGTCATGTAATTTTCAACGCATTCGCAAACTGAAATATATCAATCATATTTAATCTCCCCTCATGATAATCCTTCACATAAATATTTTTCTTTTGATTTTGTTCTTTGACCCGTGACATACGAACTTGTAAAAGAGGGTATTTAGTTCACTAAGGACCTGTTTGGATGGATTCGGTAATGATAATAGAAGGTGATTAATTTTAGAGATAACTAAACTTTTTATCACAGTTATCCTTCCAAACTGAGTTAAAAACATCTTATTCCACTGAATTAGCAGGTTATTATTTTCACGAATTTTAGATGGATAATATAGAGTTGTAATATTTTCCAAGTTGGTTGAAAACTTCATACCTAAGACAACAAACTCGTTACAACCCCAATTAAGTTTATATTCTGGAAAGTATTTCTTGTTGCTATCTGCTCTACTTCCAATCCAAACTACTTTTGTTTTTTTTTTTTCAATATTTATAATAAGACCAAAAAATTTTGGATATTGATATAAAAGATGTAAAGCAGACATAAGAGATTTATCTTAACCATCAAGAGTAAGTGGTTTATCGTCAGCATACTGAGAAAGAACATATGTTATATTACCAATGTTTATTCCCCTAATATTGTCATTTTGTCTTAACATATGGGCTAAAATCTCTGCACACAGGATAAAGATATTTGAGGAGAGTGGATCCCCTGTCTACATCCTCTGTCGATACCAACCCGTTGGAGACTTGACCATTAATAATTACAGTAGATTTGATGTTCCGGTAAAAAAAAGTTTTATCCAACGTATCATCGGTTCATAAAATTTTTAAAAATACATAACTTCATCAATAAATGGCCATGCAACTGAGTCAAATGCTTTTTAAAAATCAATCAAAAGAAGCAGTTCAGGAATATTGTGTTTTTTTGGTGTAAAACATTCAATCATATAAGTTTCAAGTGTTCTCTCCAATGTATCGTCCTTTTAGTAACCCTGTTTGATCCTTATGTATAATTCTGGGAATCACAGTTGCAGCAGCAACTTTGTATGATACATTTAGAATTGAAATGGGTCTCCAGTATGAAATATACTGCTTCGGTATATCACCTTTTTTGTATACATACTCATTCATTCTGAGTTGAAGATAATTCAGCAAGTTACAAATTTAAAAAATTCTACCGTGAATCCATCAGATCCTGTGCTATTTTCATTAGGCATTTTTTTGTAGAACATTTGCATCTTCTGTATATGATATGGGACCATTTAAGAAATGTTTCTGTAAATCATTCAGTCTAGGAATGTCTGGGTAATTAAGTAGCATTTCGAGATCGAGATGATCAACTTTACCCTTTTAATATAAATTCTTATCACATAGTTTTGCTTCATCCAAAATTTGTTGCTGACTTTCTGCTAAAGAACCATTGCTTTTAACAAGAGGTGGCATCATTTTACTTATATAATTTCTATTTTCTAAATTACAAAAATATTTTGTCACTTTGTCTCCTTCTTCAATCCATATAGCTCTAGACCTAACCCTCACTCCATCCATCTTTTTCTTCCTTATATCTTCTAACTCTTTCTTTCTTTCCTCCAGTTTTGGTACTTCACTGACACAGTTTCTCTCTTTTAAATAGCTTTTCCTGTCGATCTTGAGATTTTTGTTCTTAAAAGATGCATATAAAATCGTTGTTCCTCTTATTTCTAATAGAAGCATTCAAAGAAAAGTTTATCCTTTATTCAAATTTAAAATCAGATAAAGGTATAGTCTAAAAAGTATCTAATTGTTCAGCACATCATATTGATGTTTAACTCTTATGATAGCTTATATTACTCTTCCAATAAATTATGTGTATTTTAATAATAAATTATAAAATTTCCACAATGTATTTCTTTTAATTTTCTTTTGGACAGCTATCTTCATTTTTACAAGAAAATAATGAGTCCTATACCCTGGTTCAACATTTACATTTTCAATTATTGTAAACAAATTTTATGAAACCAGAAAAAGTCCAGTCTGGCTTGTTTTACTGGATTACTTTTCCTCCAGATATACCTGTGGATCCCTATATTATGTTCCCTCCACACATCTACTAAATTATATTATGTACATATATCTAAGACAACTTCTCTGGATTATTTACATTACTATAATTAAAAGTATCTATATATAGATCCATCACAAGATTGAAATCTCCCCCAATTATAACATAATCATTTTTAGAATGGAATATATCTTTGTTATCTCAAGGTAAAAATCTGGACTGTGACTGTTCGGTCCATAAATATTAATCAGTGTAAATCTGTGCTTTCCAATGGTTATGTCCATGCCCAGTTTATTACCTATATTATCTTTTTCATTCCATGCAAGGTGAACGAACAGGAAATTATTATTCAATAATATGGCTACCCCTCTTGAATTAGTAGTGTATAAACTAAACATAACACATACATATCACCAGATAGTCCGTATGAAATTTTCCTACTTTTCACTGAAGTGTTTATTTTGAAGAAAGTATACTGAATAGTGTTGTGTTGCATAGAAGATTAAATACACCTCTTCTTGTATTGAGAACCCCCATCCCCTGACAATTTTTTACAATTCAATGTTGCAATATTTATTGATTCAGACCATAAATAAAATTGTATGTAACTAATTTCGTAACTAAACCATGCATCTGATAACATTAACAATAATGTTGTGTATTGTACAATATTAAGAATACTGCTATTACAGCTAATGATGATCTGGTACACAGACCCAAAAGGTGCCTCAGAAAATAAAAATAAAAACAGGAGAATTATAGTTTTCATGGCGTTGGAAAACAAACAATGAAAGAAAACAAACAACATCGCCCCCCCCCCCCAAAAAAAAAAAAGAAATGTACAGTCAATGGACCTCATAAAATAGACAAATTTGCAACAAATATCGAGGGTACATCAATTGTACTTTAAAGATGTATCTACCCTTTAATAACAAAGTGCCACTAACTATATTTTACAAAGTGACATTACCTGCATTATGAATCTTTCAGTCTTAGAGATAATTTCTACATATATATATATATATATATATATATATATATATATATATATATATATATATATATAAATAAACATACATACATACATACACGTACACACATACACATATGCATATATATATATATATATATATAAACACATATAGACATATACATACACACATACATATATATACATACCACACACAGATATATATATATATATATATATATATATATATATATATATATATATATATATATCTATATATATATATATATATATATATATTATTTCTTGATTTGTAATTGGCTTATTCAATTCGAAACTGTTCAGCTCATTTATCGGGGTTCCTTCCTCGTCATTAATATTTTTATCTCTGTTCGACGTTAGTAAAGAACGAAAATAAACAAACCAGTAATTCTTTTTTACTTTAGATTCGCTTACATTTACCTTATTATGGTATTTTCTTTTTAATACTTGCCATATTGTTTTGGGTCATTTCTTGATTTTACAAGGTTATCTCTCTTTGATTTTTCATATAATGATTTTTTCACTTGGCACAAGCTTTTGAAAACTTTTCTGCTGTGAACGTATGCGTCTAGATGAGTAATTTGGTTTGAGAATTTTCTTAAGAGTTGAAATGTTTCCTTTTTTGCCTTATCGCATTCTTGATCCCACCATAGTGGTTGTAATCTCTGCCGTGAAGCTTGGAACTTAGTTGTCTGCATTGCAACACAAATTTCCTTATATACAGACCCAAACTTTTTTACACATTCGTTGATATTTAAATGTAATAAATCAGTTATATCTTGTACATGTTCATTAAATTTCTGCTCAGAAAAGCTTCTCTATTTGTGTCCTTCATCCGAAAGAATTGCCCGTTATTCTCGTCGTCATCGCTCTCAAAGTGATCCTGTGTGCCATCTTCACTGACAAATTGATTATATGCACAATCACTTGAGGTCAGAATAATTTTGCTACAGTTATTGAATTTATCCGAAATTTTCAGGTTACAGTAGATTGGAAAATGGGACGATTTGTCTCTGTCATCGATGCCAAAGTTTGTTATAAAGGGAAACAACTCTGTAGATGCTACAACATAATCAACTATGCTGAAGCCATTGTTCGCAATGCATGTTACATTCCCATCCTTGTCATTGAAAAGTTACCATTAAGTACATATATATTGAACATTTTACACATTTCTACAGCTGATCATACAAGAACCACGAGAAAGCCCTGGTAATACAATAAATTAATTAGTCAATATTCTATCGTGCGACGCCAGGTTGGGTGGGGTAGTCAAAGGGCATTGAAAGAGAAAACTCGGTCACTAATGTGTCCTTGATTTCTATATCAATACCCTTTTTGTCGCCCCACCCTACAACATATCTTGTATCCCAAGAGAGTTTCCCACTCGCACAAATCGTTTCACTTAAAACATATACACCCTAACATACTGTATTTACAAAGTAACAAAACATAAAAAGTAACTCACCGATCTTGAATCTCTGCTTCCAGTCTGTCCATTTTGTTATCTAAGTTTTCAGGATCTCCAGATCAACGTCTTTCAGTTTATGTTTAAGAATATACATCTTTGTATGTATTGTTACGACTCTATGGTCTAAGAAAAATGTAACAGAAAGAAAGTGAAACCAACAAATCAAGTAAAAATCAACAAGCAATTTATTTCTAGATAATTAAAATGAAAATCAAAAGACACTTACAGTAACGTGAATTAAAATGCAAATAATCCAATAATCCTAAGTGTCCTAATCACAAGTCAAAAATATAGAATGTTCCGAATGAATTTCAGTACCCTTGGATGTGCTGATGTGACAATATCATTTAATGTCCTGATATGCCAGTAGTCTTTATTGTGTTCATGTGCCAAAGTGAAGTACTCCAGAATATCTTTGAATAAGTTCACATAAATCTCAAAATCATCAATTCAAAATCCAAAATCCAAACGTCTTTCAGCACTTTTATAATCCAATGAATATTTTAAATAATTCCTCTCTCTAAATTTGGAATGATTTTTTACAACTGTAATGACTCTTTACAGACTGATGGAAAGGTCGAAACTGAAAACTGTCCACTAAACATGGTATATATAAAGATAGGTCTCATTACAGAATGTTCTAGAAAATTATATGGTGTTTGTGACTTTTAACACACAACTCTAAAGGAAATTCTAGTTTTATCTGTAAACAAAATCAACCCTGACCTCAAATTAAGTAAACAACTTGTTTACAAAAAGCCGTCCTTGAACTCAAATACTAAGTAAACAACCTACTTCAAGGACAATAGCTAAACATGTAAACCTGATACATAACATTAAGGTTTGAGCAAATATTAAAGTCAGGAAACATTTATAATTTCCTAAAATATTTATAATATTATATAAACATCATACATAACAATCTATCGATCTGTTTGTCAATTAAACCCACATATATATATATATATATATATATATATATATATATATATATATATATATATATATTTATCTATCTATGTTTCTTCCATCTGTCTTTCATTGTATTCCTCTTGGATGTGTCTTTTTATAAAATAAAGTAACCATGTGCTAGTAATTAAGCGATAATTGATTTCAGACAGGAATTTAAGTTGCAAGAAAATAATTGACTAGCAAGTATACTGCCTTTCTTTCCATTGCAGCCTCAGTCTTGTGGAACCCGAGAAGGACATATCCGTGGTACTTCTGGACAGAACTTCTGTGAAAGTGACCATTACGTACAGAACTGATCTTATCATACGCGCTCTGTATACTGTATCTAGCAGGTCAGTTACATTAGATTTTGGTACTAATTTTCATGGATTTTTGTCGGGATAGATAGATAAATAGATATAATCTGTCTCAATGATCCACACAATCTTTAGAACACAAATAAATAAATAGAGAAGTAGCATCATTTAGAGATTTTATCAGCTTTGCCACATCCTCAAATCGATCCTACCATGTCTATCCATTGCAGAAAGGATCGGTGTTAGTGTTGTAAATTCGTAAAACAATTGTGCACTTCTTCAAGCCAATCATACTCCTATTCCATGAGGTGATGTCTCAAGCTATGTCATCCAAGTAGCGTGACGTTCAGCGCGCTTGCGTGCGCGCACTTACCCACACATTTGTAGGCATGCATGTACAGACAGTCAGGATCACAGTTTCCCACCATATTGTCGTTTACATGATAATATTAGGTACATACAGATTACCATTGTCTCCGTGATTTTAGAACAGCAAATACAATAACAATAACAGCAACAACGACGACAAGATTGACGAAAGCGACGTAGACAAATCAGCATTTAGCTTTTTACAGTTCTAAATGTATTACAATAAAAGAAGCAACGGACAACTAAAGATAAGAATACCCAAAGCAAAACGAGATAAGAACATCTTTTAGGTCTAATGGTGACGAGTGATACTTGTCCTCAAGGTCCTATCTAAATCTCTCTTTTTTTATCTAATATTTTCATCTTTTAGATCTAATATTCACCAGTGGCAAATGCCCTTTTTTCTTCTTCATAGGTCCAATACGGATAAATTCAGCAGATCAGTGGAATGCCAAATCAGAAATGCTGTTTTCTCTGTGGTCGGAAACGTCGGTATGGAAACACTAGTTTTATTTCTTTTTATTTTCTTGTGTTAAGTGAGGAAGATGCACATATTTAACCAAGCGTTTTTCCTAAGAATATGCCGTTTGTCGTAGAGTGTAAAAGGCATCCGATACTGTATGAGTGACATAATATCAAATAGCAACAGTTCATGTAAGTTCAGTCACTAATAATTTGCAGGATTCATGTGGAAAGCTAATTTTTAAAAAAAATAATATTTGAAGCATACTTTTGTTGTTTGGAGTTGGTTTGTATGCGTTTTTGATGGCGTCTTCTTATTGATTAGATAAATGTATACTAGATGGTCTGCAGTCTTGACACATTTTAAGATCTGTTCAGAGAGAGAGAGAAAGAAGTCGTCGGGAAATGAAAAAAAAACAACACAAAAGACATAAGGAGAGCGGTAAACATATATGCCGAAAATGTTTCACTAGAGGACAATACCTTCCATCAGAGGTGATGCTATTCGAATTGAGAGATGAGTGAAGCAATGGAAGTTGAAAACCCCTACAATTGATGCATTGAAGAATCATACGTATATAATGGATGTATCTACGCCTGGAGAATACTATTTCTTCACATTACTTAGTTCAAGTAAGATTAATATACACTTTTAAATCATGTTACAAAAACTCAGGAAAAAAGCAGACCAAAGTACATAATATGTTCCGTTGGACAGATATCGTGCTTTCTAGGCTAAACTGTACAAAAACCTGGCATAATTAATATGTACACTGATATTATCTTTTACTGCCACAATATGACTGAATTAATGAATGATTGAATGAAGGGGGAATAAAGAAATAAAGAATGGAAAAAACGGGAGGAAGGAATGGGTGAATGAGTTAGTAAAGGAAGGAAGAAACAAACTAATGAAAAGAAGAAAGGAAGAGAGGAAAGAAGAACGAGGGAAAAAAATATAAGCAGGAAGATAAAATGGAGAAGTTAATTAAATATAAAGTGCTTGTTTTCTGTTGTAGGTTTGTACAAGACACTGGGGTTTCGGCAGAAAGCACTAAACGGGACGGCGACAGGTTCAGAATTTCTGAATAACTTCCTCAACGAAACGTGTGTCAGGCAGCTCTTGTCGAAAGTGGTGAGTGTCTAGTCAAAGCTAGTTAGTTTTTAAATGCCAAAACTGGTGAGTGTCTAGATAAACCTTGCAAAAATATTCCTAGCTTTTGTCAAGCGGCTCTTATACAAAAATATTGTATTTGCTTTATTAAAACTTGTAAGTTTCTAACTCATGACAGGCAGCTTTTATTGAGATTGGTATCTTTTTAAAACTTGTAAACTTCTAGCTTGTTAAAAACAGTTTTTGTTACAAGTGATAACTCTCCTTTTAAGATTTAAAATTAAGATTCTAAATTGTGTGAGGCAGTTCTCGTCCAATATGGTGTCTTCTTCTAACTCGTGGATTTTAACGTCTGTCATGCAGCGCTTTTCGAAATTGACATTTTAAAAACAAAATGATCAAGTTGCTAACGTTCTCAAGTAAGTCTTGGCTAAAGTTGTAAATATTTTGTCTAACAGATCATTTGGCCATTGAAGCTCGTATCTGAAGAAAGAGATATTTCATTCCGTTCATTTTTCATTCATTCGTTAAAATATGTTTGCTGGAGTATAAAAATGATGAATTATCAGCAATATGCTGTTAATATAAATGTATATAATGCAGCAATTGAAGTCGTAGTGTTATTATACAGAAGCACTCAAAATTTGGACATTCTTAGTAAAACCTGTGTCAGGCAGCTCTTGTCGAAAGTTTACACTTCATTTACACTTTTCAAAAATGTTTCATTCACAAATGTTTTCAACTTTTTTGGCTTTTCTTCGTCGATTTCTATAATTTTTTTAAAAAATCGTCTTTGTCGATCCTAATTGTAGCTGCAAACAATATAAAATTGCTTATGTTCACTTATACAGAGGAATGGAATTAAATTAAAATGTAACTGACATCCATTACGTGGAGACCAAGATGATGTTAATTTCATGAGCAACAATTATTAGATCATGTTGATCATTGCATAAAGGAATGCTGGAGTTATTTGACCCAAATATCACTGGAATATACCTACATAACGGGATATGTAACATTCAGCACTGACAAAGACTGCCTCAAATAAAATTTCCAATACAAGGATTACAAAGAACCATGAGTCTCGTGAATACAAGAATAGGGGTGCCCCGCAAACCGTAGAAAGACAATTCACACCAACAAACTCTGTAATTTTAGGGGAAAAATCACTGGAACAATTCAAGGAAACAGATGATAATATATGTTCAAATTATTATCTGTTTTAAATTGATTACGAAGGAGAAAAGTTATCTTAGAAGTGATGGATATGGGCAATTTATTTTAGATGGTGTGTATGTAGCAGTGTTTTACGGCACCTCAACACAATAATGTTTATGTGGTGGCAACTAAAGGTATTGTTTAAGATGGACTGGAGGTACGAAACATGGACTATGAAGATTTCGTTGAATAGATTTGCACAGTTCTAACGCATGCCAGTAGATCAGTCCTTGAAATCATAAAAGGTGAGCTTGATATTTTGTGTCAGTCAATTACAAATGACTTTACTTTTGAAATATCGTTTCTGATTGGCACAGAGTGAAACTCAATTTCAAACTCAAGCCCAGAGTATTACGATTTCCAAGCTTAGATCTACATTGCTAGCTTGAAATTTTAAAAGTCAATTGCGCAGGATATATCTGCCGGTGCATTGTGTTACGGCAGATTTAGGTCTATGTTTTTCATACTATGGTGTATATTATAAACAAAAATGTACATTATTCGGGGCTACTCTACAGTATTGCAGCCATGCTACAAAACCTTGTATTACGACCATTTTTTACCTATATTCGTCTGCTGCTCACAGCACACAGTCCCGAACAATCTGTGTCGCGTTGTGCTGGTCATGACTCAAAATGTGTTCCTGTTTATGCTGGAAAACAACTTTGGTCGATCCAAACAGAAAGAAAAATTGCACAGACTTATTTCTAGTTGAAGTCCTTTTTATTTCAGGCTAAAATGAAAAGAATATATTCTATTAACTTCATTCATTTATTAATTGGTTTGATTTCTCAAGGACGACATGCAATGTGCTTGTATCTAGGAACGCTTCTTACTTACCATTTTTGCCACGTTTTATAACCATCTGTAAGTGACGTCACGTGACCACATACATGTCACCAAGACGGACAACCAAGAATCAAAGTGAAAAAAAGATAATAACATCACCAAAACACAGCCGTGGTTGAAAGGCATGAAACCACTAATTAGGTTCCTTATATACTTCTTTCATTTTTAGGAATTTTAAACTAAATCAAGTGCATTAGCACACCATGCAACAAAATCATCGTAGGTTAGGTGGTATTATTTGAAAGATGCATGTGAATGAAATGAATACATTTATTTTACTACAAGGGATCTTTTTCGGAACCGGCCTAATCTAGTATGTTCTGTTTGCCAGCATATGGAAAAGACAAGTAGCTGAATTCAATAAACATTTTATTTTCTATTTAGTGTTTAGTGTTGCTTGCTGTTGAACATAATTAGCATTATTCACGGGCAGCACATCTCCAGGAACAATCTAAGAAAAAAAAATAGTATTGATTTTCTTAAGGACTACAATAGGTTGCAATATCAGCGACTTGCCAGTTGCTTGAGTGATTCCTTGAAACAACAATCGTGTTCAAATGACACGTGCACATAAAACTCCGATAAATCAAGACACCATATGTCCACAATCAACGAGAACCATTTGCAATAAAACTTGTCCTATTGACATCTATTTTAGACGGACAACTGCTCATTACGGATTGATTTTCATACTACTATTTCATCATTAAATAATATAATAGTCTTGTACAAGTGTACACCTGTATACAACGCACAGAATGAATTAACACCTGTGTGTACGCTGATAACAGATTCTACAATATTTAGACATTGTTGGTTGCATCAATGACGTCAAAACCATTGAAAAGTAAGTTATATAATCAGGTTTCGGTTCAAATAGTGGTTGATCTGGGCGGTATTTGTTATTTTAAAGGACATTTACTATTTCTTTCTTTCTTTCTCTCTCTCTATTCTCTCTGTCTCTGTCTCTCTCTTTAGATCTATCTATCTATCTAATTATGTTAGATTATACGAGACAAGAGTAGCATCGTTGTAGAAAAGAATGTGGTTACTTAGGAGATTTTAAAAAAAGTATAATCGATATTACAAAATATCTTTACTTTCTTTAACCAGGTGTTTGAGTTGGTTCGACACAAAATAGACAGCATCTTTCAAATCACTAATGAATATCCAGGTAAGTTAAAAATTACAACTAGATTCAGTTAGTAAATTCTGATGGAAGTAAAATCCATCACACAATCACGTGATCAATCAATCAGTCAATTAACTGATAGATCGATTGATAGGTTAGTGATATGGATTTTGAAAGCTCTGTAGCTACTACATCTATTACTGCTGGTTTAAACATATTTTTGCCATATTTACAGCACATGGGTTCAGGCTACAAGTTCTTACAGCTTAGCAACTGCCGTCCCCCAATTACACAAGCAGGTACATGAGAAGTGGCAATGACTTACAATACGTATATATACTTATGCGTGGATCAGAAACACAGTGCATTAATACAAATGAATAATGAGAAATTCATCATACTAGAAATGTTATTGCAAAATAATTGTAAAACAACTAATTTAAAGAAGAGAAATGAAGGGGAAGAATGGAGGGGGACGATAAAGGGATTCAGTGGCAGGTGTTGGAGGGAGATCATGCCAGTAGGTTGTTTCTCTTGGACGATTATTGCAATCTTTTAGTATCTTTAATATAAGTCTGGAAAATTTCAAAGATACGGGTGTTTATGTTATTTCATAGCTAAGCTGATCCAAACAGCAATACATTAGTACTAACATGGATGAATAATTGGATTAAGCAATGCATTAGTCTCAGTCTTGGTACTGTATATTTCTTACAATTAAAAATATAATGGTAGGCAGTCTCATTGTCCTCTCTACATGTGCACAATGGGCTATCGGTAAGAATTTTTTTATAAAAAAAAATCATTGTTTAAATCACTGCAGTTGTTTCTTATCCTAGTGTAGATAATTGATGATTTCCTATTACCTGTATAATAATATAAAGGGACATGATTTTGTGTAGGTGAAATTTTTTACGTTTAAATATTAGATAAGCTGTTTCATGTTTTACTGGATCCGGCAGAGTTTTCGAAACCTTTATTTGTGGAAGATATATAAGAATTTCTGTAGATTTCTAGTCAAGCAAATATTTGTCGAAAATTATTTCAATTTCGCAATTTATATTGTGTTGTGTGTCCAACTAACGGAGGTACCAGATCTTGGAGGTAAGAGCGAGAAGAACCATATACAATTTAGTGAAAAGTACAGAGTTTACTAAATTTTCTTCTTTCCGATAATGGGAGCCAACCGGTTTCTCTGTAAATATTGTTAGTAGAAGCGCTATGGGTAAGTCCTGTTACAATTCTTCCCGCTTCAAGTTGCAGTCTTTCGAGTCTTCATGAGTCAGCGGCAGAGCAATTATCCCATATTATATCAGCATACTCTAGGAGAGGGCATATACAAGAGAGATACATTCTTTCTAATGTTTTCCTACCTAGATTGTATATAATAACCATTAAAACTACTGAATCTACTGTTCTTCCACCACCACAACGATCGCAGCTATTACTACAAATACTACTACCAACACAAGAAGTTGGTGGCATATAACAACGATAATATGAACAATAATAACAAAGCGAAAACAGTAGCAGAATAACGACTACTAATGACTCTAACGATAACATTAACATCAACAATATTAACAAAAACACTAAAAAAAATGATAACGATATGATAATGAACATAATATAGATAAATATCTTATTATAAATATTGACAATTTTGTCCTGCTTTATCTTTTAACTCCATTTATTTATTATCATCGTCATCGTAGTAATTATCATCGTTATGATGACTGCAACAATTCTTCTTCATCGTATTCTTCTTCCTGTTTGCTTTCTTATGTCTGTCAAGGCAATTGTTCTCTTTTTTATGTTTCAAATATACAGACACACAGACTGACTTCAGATTTTTAAAGGAAATGGAAATTCATAGCTCTATGTACACAATTGCCCAGCAAGTGGATATTCCAGAGTTTTGGGACATTAAATCGGTGAGAATAAGAAATTTTAAAAAATCATAACTTTGTCTAAAATACTTCATTCAGAGTTGTCTCTGTTTTCACCTTTCCGTCTTCATACAAAATTTAAACGTATGTTTTGTGCGTAAGTGTTGATGATGTATGTATGTATGTATGTATTATAATTTAACAACACATCAGGACAATAATGGCTGTGCCATTTAAGGTTCTAACAATGTAAAGATTAAGAATTAACTGGGTGTTGCAAACTGTGTATAACCGAGGACTATAAACAGGCGACTGATTGCACTTTATGATAAGCTTTCGCGTCTAAATAAGAATATTGCTGGACGGTTTTCATTGTGTATCCGCAGCACGTATACATTTACATTCTATAATTTACATCCATTAGGACAAGAAAAACAAACAAAAACCCACCCCACCCCCTCCAGTTATAGGCCTGTGTTGTTTTTTTTGGGGGGTAATTTTTTTTTTTGGGGGGGTGCTTGTTTGTTTTTAAACTGAATAATCAAAAGTCTCACAAAGAAAGTTGAATAACATGCTTGCCACGTCGCCAATTGCCATTACTCAATACATTTTCAATAATTGGCAAGAAATAGTTTTTTGCCCAAAAGGTGTGTGGCGGGAATTTGACACGCGATATATACGTCGATCGTAAACTCCTCTTTTCAGTTTTTCTTACAGATGTTAAAATGGACTAGTCTGTATTTAGAATAAAGGGCAGACATAGCTCTGTAGATCTTTAGCGTCAAATATAATCTGGCAATGATATTTTGGCACATCCGGGAATTCAAATTTCGATCGCTCCACTTAAAATTAGGGGTTACTGGTCGTCACACAATACACATGTAATAACCCTTTTTGAGTAGTACAGTACAATATTATATTATATTAAACAAAGTATAATGTTAGTGCATGCCATTTCATATTCTGATAAGTTGCATATTTTAACCGATAAAAGCATTGGGTATTCACGTGAACTATCCAGTGTCAACTCACCTTGTTGACGTGAACTCGTCTGTGTTTATGTACGTGAGCCATAGTAGCGTTGTCGACCTTTACTACACCATGCATATAAAATAATTCACGACGGAGGGTAAAGAATCACCGAAGAGGACCCGTGATATCATGCAGCACAAAATAAAACTGATAACAACGGCGGGTTAAGGTAAAGCTTACTACGGAGGCTGGAACCTCCTGTGCATAAGTTATATTCTGCTGTAGGCTCCGTCGCTGTCGTTTTCGACTACATGATACTTCGGTCTCCGTTCTGACACCATGTCCGTTGTTTCTTTTGATGAAAACCATCTCATTCGTAAATGACTCAGTGTTTTCCGTCGCGCACATCATGATTTTCAGCGTAAAAAACAAATAATTTCACTTTACTAGTAGAGATATTGACCAAAACATTTTGAGGAATGGTCCTTTTAAAATGATTTTAGAATGATATTTAAACAGCGATACAATATGTACTGTAAATTCAGATCATAAACTTGATGATTGATATAAGGAAAGAAACGGGGTTTCACTTTGGTCGATTGAGGAATCCCCTCCAAATACTTGGATGTACATCGACAGATTGATAGGTAGATTAACGGTCTGATATAAATCAGGTTTACTTAGTAGCTCGTGACCTTTACCTGTGATCAATATCTACCGCAAAATAACTATACTACGTGATAGTAGCTTTGTATATAATTATGTTTAAGTGTTTTAATATCAGGATTTGATACTATGAACATCTCTTTAAGTTTTAAAGGTCGTATTCTTTACTTGGTATTGTGACAATCCAGTGGCCTAAAGGTAGCTAGTGTGTGAAGATATGTTTAAGTGTGTAACATATATTGATAATATGAACATCTCTTTAAGTGTGTTACATATATTGATAATATAAACATCTGTTAAAGTGTATTGCATATGGATAATGTGAACATCTGTTTAAGTTTAATTGTCATATAATTTATTTTGTATCGCTGTTGTAACGTCTCTCTTCCTGATTTTAAAAAAAAATGTATTTTGTGCTATATAGTGTATTGATACAGGAATTAAAATGTTTTCAAATTCTTTATATAACGCAAACTTGCATTCTGAGGTACCATGGATGAATTGAATTAAATCAGTGACATGTTGGTAATATTTTCTTGCTTAATTAAAGATCGGTGATACGTAATCAATGCAATTGTCAGTTTTTTTTTTCTGTCTCAGTTCACTTAGAAGGCTGCTATATTTCTGGAAAAAAATCCTTACGATTAGTATTGCTTCAGAAATATCCAAGATTAACATTTATTTGCCCTATTGTCTTTAAACGTACGTGAAAGCTCTTTAATTAATTTACTTGTAGTTGGTATTGTGGAAGAACAATACTATTCCCCGTCTTCCTCCATCGATACCATTTCCAGTCAACTTACCACAAGTCGATGATGCAAAAAGGTTTGAAATTTGGATAAGCGAAAAAAGCATTCAAAAAGTCTGGGGAGATATACCCCATTCATTTATAAAGAATATTGGAAACAAGGTACGGTTATGGCTCACTAACATTACAATCTACTAATATAAATACGTATATACTTCCCTTCAATCATGTGATTCTCTCTCTCTCTCTCTCTCTCTCTCTCTCTCTCTCTCTCTCTCTCTCTCTCTCTCTCTCTCCATGTACCTATTGATATAATAATGTATGTATGTATGTCATAGAATATTTATTAGTTCCCGAAGACATTCATAAAAAAGCTGAAGGTATTCCTTTGGCTACATCCCCTTTTAAGGTTTGAATGTACCGTTGAGTAGGCGCAGCGTTGGTAAGTAAGAAATACACGGATATGACTTTGGAAATACCAACAATCATATTTAGTTCGACGGATTAATGACAACTGATCAATGAATTATTATTTGAACTTATTAAATTTGAAGAAAAAAAAATTACCCATTAAAACTAACAAAAAGGATGTCTCAACACAACCTAACTGCAGATTCAACCCGATTTCAAATTCTTAATATTTGGCGTAATGGCGCTGGCTGCTTTGGGTGTTCCTAAAACGTATGATTCTAAGTGTAGTTTCTTAAGACTTTTTTTTCTAGTATTTTCTGTTCAAGTGGAGAATATTGTGTTTGATTAGTTAACAAATCTATAATATAGCCATCTAAATGAATCCCAAAGGAGTTAACAAAACTTACAGCACTGTTACCTACGTACCTACCTATTTATGTATCTTTGTATCTCTCTCTCTCTCTCTCTCTCTCTCTCTCTCTCTCTCTCTCTCCATATATATATATATAATTATTTATGACGCTATGTTTGATTATTTTTGTTTTAAGTTACTTCTCATTTTACAGTTACAGACATATCTATATCTAGACGAATATGAGGAAAAGGAGAAGGGACATAAAAAATTAATGGCAAAGGACATTTTCTTTCTGCCTAAGGTATAACACATTGCTTAGTAATGTAGACTATACAAGAAAAGAATGATGTATAAAAAGAGGAAGGCATTTGACTTGACATGAATTCACACTTTGTAGGTTCTACTAGCATTAAACTTAGTGTTTAAAAATATGTGTTTCTGACTATATTTGTGAATGTATGTTTGGCATGGTATGGCATAGTATGCATGTATGCATACATGTATGGACTCATCGACTGATGGATGAACCTAAAAAGTTACAAAGGAATTAATAGGAAATTAAACAGAATAATTAAAGGTCGATGTGTGCAACAAATGAGCATTATCTGCGAGCTCTTCTCGGTTATCCCTTCTTCCTTATATATACATAAATGTACAAGTGTCACCAGCACCTAAGCTAAGCCCACTGGTGTTGAATCGAAATTCAAAAGCCTTTTGCTCACCTTGTGTCCACCCATACATATCCTAATACTTGAAGTCTTTATCTGCAACGGTGTACAAGGAGTTGCCCGATATAACCGAGGCACACAAGCACGTCAGGACTAGCAGAATAGCAATAGACCCATCTTTTTTTCGATAAGTTTGAGATAATTACTTATTTTTTGGAGTTGATAGAAAATATTTTCAGAAGTAGTATTGATCGTGCTAGCTCAGCCACAAAGCAGCTTATTGTCATTTATAAAAATAAAAAAAAAAAAAAAAAAAAAAAAAAAAAACACCAGAGCAACCATAATTACGAGACAAAAGAACAACCATAAGACAAAAATAAATAAGTGACAAAATGAACTCCAAGGACACTACCAAGTCATTTTTATTTTTCAAAAACAAAACAACCACACAAACAAATTTCTTCCTGCATGGGTCGAAACTCGGGCCACCACAATGTTTTCCGGTTTGAAACAAGAGGTTATAACTTACTATATACATTATATAGCCCTACCGCTTTCCCGCATGGAAATGAGGCGCTTTTTAATTCACATACTCCTAAGGTTTTAACTCATAAGCTAGAGTAAATAAATAACAGAGTATTTGTCACCAGCTCTGGAGTTATAACTTATTTTGTAAGAATTTAAAATTATTAAGTCCTACAGCTTTTGTGTGGTAGGTACTGCACATCACTCTTTAATTTAAAATTAAGAACAATATTGGAATTATTAATCTGGAATAACAGAGATATGCCCACCACCTATTATTTTATAGTTTCCAATTCATAACATTTACAAAATGAAATAAAATGTAAAACTTAAGATAACCAAATACTGGTCTTAAGATTTGAACACTCTAACAAGCAGTACATATCACACGGATCCAGCAACTCAGTTCAACACATTACATTGGTTAAATTGGTTAAATAGCGTTATCCAAGTTGGTATAGGAAATCAATTCTAACGACATGAACATGTATTGCACAGAAAATAACTATTTTACATATAACCCAAAAACATTTTTGATAAATGCAATTTAAAATTTGATAATGATGATACAGGGAACATATATAGTGCACAGTGTGATATGAGATTCAGGGAAAACCATTTAAGCTGAGCATTATGACTGGCAAACATCGGGATCTCGATTGTTTTGTTAGCGTTTATCATACAGAAGGTATACCAAAGGTAGTAAAGCAAATATAGTAGTTTCACATATACTTTCAGATACGAAAACTATTGTCAGAATGTAAAAATACCATTACCTGATGAACAAACTTTAATACAACCAGCAATTGTATAAATCTAAAGCATTTTAGCATAATTTACAATCATTTTAATATTTCTCCTAATAGTGGTTGGAGATATATAAATGGGAAAATAAATACTTGGTTAATAATGGTCCTGAAGAATATAATAGTGTACATCAGGGCTTTGAAGAACCTACACCACCTAATATATTAAATGCTTATAAACGTAAATATAATTACGGGGAGCTGGAACTGTTGAATACTGGAGAAATATGTCTGCTAAATTTTTTTATAAAATCTTAATTAGTGATGAAACAACAGGACGGACTTACTTGATTCTAAGCGATAGCATAGAACTAACAAAATAAGGAATATCTAGGTTAAGTCAAAATATATAGAGGATATTTTCTTTTCCTACGTTAATACTGGATATATTTCATCGTGTGGTACAAAATACGTGATATTTTAAAGAGTGGCGAAGTTAAAATATACCGTTTTTGGTACCATAAGATGAAATATATCCGGTATTAACGCAGGAAAAGAAAATTTTCTTTTTATTATATACCAAAGTTGCTCTAGAATAGAATCTTAGAAGATTAAACTCACTATTCAGCACCACACTCCACCCCCACCAACCCCTTTTTTCATAAATTCACCTCACTTTCATAGGCTGGTCATATACATATCAGTAACTTAAGATAGCGGTATGCTTGGGTTGACCTAATCTGTCGCAGTAAATTATATTTTTGACATTTTGTAAACTATTTGATCATAGTTGACCACGAAGCAAGTCCGATTCATCAATGCATCACAGCGGGTTTATCACTGTTGTCAAGGAAGTAAAGGGAAATAACTTCAAAGAGACGCGAACGGCGTCGACTAAAATTTCGTCTGCAAAAATTAATTTCCATGTCTGAAATGTAATGCAGTTTCTATTTATTTGTTCTAGCTCACAAAATGCTCGTTTTTGTTGCTGCAGGTATAACTTCTGTAGGCGCACACAATCCAGCGTCACATGGTATGATGGGAAATCTTATATTTTCACATGTGAAAAGATAAGGATATATTTTTCACATGTGAAAATATAGGAATGAAAAAATATGAAAATTATTTCGCCCATAAGTTACTATATTTCACACTAAACTGTATAATAAAAGGACGTATGTAATATGTATTTTAGGTGATCAAGTATAGAACATCTTTATTAATCAAACTGTTTCCACTGTACAAGAAACTTTAAAAAGTTAATTGAAAAGTTATTTTTCGGTGAATAAAGATACAACACAGATGAAAACATTTGAATAAGATTTCAGCAATATATTTCAGACTCACGTTTACAGTCAATGTTCTATGATACAAATCTATATAATGTAACATGTCATGTTCTCTAACTCCAAGTTTAATCGACAAATCTAGATGGACTTTCACTGGCCACAAATCTTTACCTTTCCTAGTTATTATTTTCCAGAAATATGGCTAAACTTCTTCAGACAATGAAAACAAATTCTAATTAATGTCATTATCTCTGCTTCAAATCGAAACTAGTTCAAACGTTTATTAAACGATTCTTGGAGCCTTCTTGATATCATTTTATTTTTAGTTTGAGTACTAAATATGTTTTTATCTTTTTCGTCGGAAGACAAATTAGTGGATGGATTTAATTGTCTTCTTTTAGATTTTGGTATTTATGTATGAAGTTAACGTGTCATCATTTATTACAGTACTGTTTTTTTAATTAAAAATGTAATATGAAATTTACTTTTTATGATTGAATAACGAGCCTCTTTATCAATTTTTTCCACATTCGCAAGTGATTATTTTCTGCTTGTATTCTCTGATTTTGTCATTTCCTCCATTATAATACTAGTTTTTAATTAAGAGTAATATTTACATAATGTTTACACCTTTCGTACTGAGTATTTCGACGTTCCATATGGTCAATAGTTTTCTTTCGTCACAATTGTACGATTTAATATTCTCTTCCATTTATACTACTTTATTTTTTTTCATATGGATCTGACATTGTTATTTTTCTTTCAAATCACTGTTCCATGCAAATCATTTAAAGTTTTAGAACATGAATTACTTTTTGCCAGTTCAGACTCATTTAAAAATATCAACTGGCAAATTACTGAACCTATATTCTTTAGCAATATTTATAATGTTCTTTTCCAAGTTTATCATCATCTGCTTGCAAATTTCTGAGCAGAAATATCCAATATTATTGGTGGATATAATGGAAATATTATTATTGTAAAAAACACTGTTTCGGTTCCTTTAGGTGTTCCCATTTATATACAGTAAAGTCACCTAAAATTATTTGCCTGATTTAGAATATTTCTTCCGTAAAATTAGGAACTAACCCTTTTGAAAAAATATATTAATATTTTCGGATTCTAACTTTCTGATATATGTTAGATTAAGTCGTTCCATGGATATCAGTTGTCAGATACCCAAAGATGTTAATCCATAGTTCGGACCCATTTTACGGTCATTGGCATTTATTGGTAATATATCTATCGATTGGTGAGGTTTATTAATATACCAATGATTAAGGTTAGGCAATATCTTGGTGAAGTGTCTGGTTTCCTTTAACTGAAATATTTCCATATTCTGGTCTTAAGAGTTGAGGAACTTACGAGTTCTTATAAATCTTTCTATATGGACGCTTCTTGTCTGAGTAAGTGGAAAAATATTCTCTATTTTCTTTGTACAATACTTTCTCGATCTTTCGGTTGTAAAATTCTTTCCCTTCATCGAATTAGATCTTTTCTGGTTTTCGCTCATTAAAAATATATCTGAAAGAGTCCTGTATGTTATCTCTCTTTTTTGTCTTCACACTTTTCAGAAGATATATTTAATTTAATTGTCAAGATACATTTCTATCCGTTGTTGTATATTTGATACGCTTGCATGTCAGCAATGTCTGCCTGTCACTGGTCATCCGCATGACTAACATAGAACCTTCTGTATGGAAGTATTTTTCTTTTATTTTTTTTATTTTTTTTTGTGTAATATGCATGTAGGTTTTTTCGGTTAACCAATATTGCAATTCAGAGTATACTATTTTCTGCTTTTCACATTTAATATGCTCCCACAAGTGACTAATATTTGTCTAAGAACTGTTGTGTCAGGATCAATGTAAAGATGTCTTGAAAACTGTTCTTGAGTCATTTATTTTAAATTTCTGTTCCATCTCAAAAATTATCTCCATTGAAATCAAGTCAAAGATATTGGAAGAAGCAGTATGTATATTTTTTGACTTCTTTAGTAATGCAACAATGACTATATCTAAAACAAATATGTCTTTATTCTTATGTTTAGATGGTATAAAAATATGGTCGACGATAGTTGTCTCGAAAAATAATATAACTAAATTCATCGACATTTATCACCCATTTCATATCTCAAGAACAATAATCGTCAATGTCTTGAAAAGGCATGAGACTTGCATTTAAATTTTAATGAGCATGACGCTAATATTAGTAAATCTATTGATGAGAGCAAACTATCAAATATTGTAAAATATCAATCAGGTTTTCATTTCATACTTGATACAAACATATTTTCATATTCCTTTTATCAATTCTCTTCCTATTACAGCTTCAAAATATTTTTAACTTAGCCAGATCTCTCTGTGATGACTCAGCAATAATAGAAGTTCAATTTAATTTTCAAACAAAACAGTTCGAATATTAACGAAAATTGAATGGTTGAAAATTCTTGTTTAAAATCAATGATAGAAAAACTAAATTTTTTAACATACATGGACTACGAGGGCAAAAACGATGTATAATTTTAAATGATACAGATATAGTAAATTCTTCTGTTCATCTGTTTTTATCTCCTTAAAACGAATCGTCAGATATTAAATATTCGTTTCATGTATTACTGCCATTTCTGTTTTCTGCCACATTTATGACCATAAACAGCTAAACATTTCTAATTTTTATCGAGTTTTCGAGGTTTTAAAAAATGCGGCAATTGTCTGAACATGACAATTTCAAATATAGGCTTATTCGTTTATTTATAGACGGAAATATTAACGTTCATGCCTTACTTCCATTTCAACTGTAAAAGTATTCAAAAGAACATCTTCCAAGCTCTGCTAAGTCAGACCCTAAGACAGGCATCCTATGAGAAATGTTCTCTCACTGTCCCAAACAGAATTAATTTCTCTTTCTGACGGTCAATTGAACTGGCTGTCGTGTCAAGAGATCTTATCCTGAATCAGCAGGGATGTCGCCTACATTTATTACAATTACACATACTTGAATTTACCCCCCCCCCCCCCCCCCCCCCACTGAGTACCAAAGCGAAAAGAAATGCTATCAATCTTAAGACATAACGGTCGGTCTCTCAGAGGATAGGTGCACAGACCGACTATTGGTGTTTATAATTAACTTTGACTCATTACCATGTCAATAATTCAGATTTATATTCCCCATCATCTCAAGAGGAAGCATTTAGATCAGGCTCTCATGCTATAGCTGCGTCCAATTATATAAAAATTACTTCAGTCTGGGGTGTGCCACGAACCGCATTAGATTGCTTTGCCTTGGATTTAAATGCCGACGCATTATCTACCACAGCTAACAATCTACTTGATTACAGATATATAGTTCATATATAGCGGTAATAAGGTATCAGAGTGAAGAATGTTGGCATATAGCCATTTAATCATTACCCAAGAAAAATAAGTTTAGCAAAAACAGTCTGTGGGCTTATTGTTTGTCCGTCATAGTAAGAGGATAACCCCAATGAAACACCACACTATCCCCCTACTGGAAGGTCTTTAACTTGCTTTATACCGACAGACACGTGAGTCGAATCTCCTCAAAGTTTGGCTCACCAAATTTGTTCCGCATGCCTATTTGGAATGTATCGGTGCCAAATATGACCACAGCGAAGCATACAGCACAAATATATTAGCATTACATATACTTCTAGTTCACCGCTATCTGCAGATTGTGATTGTTCATTTATTTGTGTTTGTGACATTTTTGCAATTTTTTAAGGGCATGCAACCTAATATGTGAACATGTATTAGTCTATTTTTAATATAAAAATGTACTAAAAGCCCTAGTTTGCATGACAGTTTACACGGTATTAGTAGAAGGAAGTGAGCATGTGGGCAAAATTACTGCACATTGTTTTTCAAAATTCCGGATAATATGCTAGCAAATGTCAAAAAGCAAATGTCTGTAACACTTATTAGTATTCTAGCTTATCGGTTAATAGTCTAATGTTGTAGTGAATTCTAAATTAAAGACTCACGTGCTTTATCTCACCCACGTAGGTTTCGCGGCCATATTCCCATAAGCGGATTTACATAATCATTTTTAATTTTCACAAAATAAGTTAAAACCTCAGAGCTGGCGGCATATACTCTGTTATTTAATTACTCCAGCTTGTGGCTCACAATCTTAGGAGTATCTGATACAGGATTTAATAATTATGTAATAAGGGTTATAACCTCTTTTTAGGAAGACAATATCATGTTAGCCTGAGCTATGACGTAAACAACAAACAATTGTATTTTCTTGTGTTTGTTTGTTTTTTAAAACATAGGAGAAGACTCAGTAGTGTCCTTAGGTTCATTTTCTTAATGAATTTATTTTTGTCTCGTGAGGGTGGGTACTAGAGTGTTGGTTGCAGTTCATAACAATGTAGCGAACACCGCTAATTCTAATTTTTTTTTTCTTTTCTTACCACATAATGAGAGAAATGTATCTATCCGTACATACGAACCTCTTAAACATCGTATTATTATTTATCAGGTTTTCAATTAATCACACAACATACTTTTTTTTTAATCTCAAGAACTAGGTTAAAACATGGAAATCAACTGATACTTTATTTTTTGTTTCCACAGATTGCCCAGGTCGTTCCTAATTCAACTATAGATGCGATACTCACAAAGGCTAACATGTTGACAATGATCAACATAAAATCAATTTCTATTTTTCTGAATCTTTCTTTGGACATTACAGCAACGTTTGCATGCGACGACAAGAACACAAAAACGTTGAAAATATTCAGTATGGACTTGGTAAGAGGCCTCCACGTACACGTTCTGTACCTAGAATTGTTTCTTTTGATATTAATATATAGATACATATATTGAAAAAAGAAAGCAAAACGATAGATAGATAGTTAGATTTGTTGATGAATTCATCGATTGATTGATGTACGCTACGTAGATCGATAGTGTTGTTAATACGTAGCAAGAAAGAAAGAAAAAAAGAGGCAGATGATGCAATTAATGAAAGGGATGAAGAATATTTATGAGAGAGATTGATTTTTATATTAATATATAGATACATATATTGAAGAAAAGAAAAAAAATGATAGATAGATAGTTAGATTTTTTGATGAATTCATTGATTGATTGATGTACGCTATGTAGATTGATAGTGTTTTAATACGTAGCAAGAAAGAAAAAAAGAGGCAGATGATGTAATTAATGAAAGGGAGGAAGAATATATATGAGAGAGATTGATCGATCAATCGATATATAGATAGGTAGTTTGATTGCTAGATTGACACTAGATTTACTGGTTGATAGTGTTTTAATACGTAAGAACAAAAAAGATACTTCCATAGAACAGATAAGAAAAGTGGATGAAAGAAACGAGGGAAGGACGGCAGAGGAGGAAGATTACGTATGAGACAGATTGATCGATCAATCAAACGATCGATCTATCGATAGACAGATAACTCTGATTTACTTATGTTCTGGTGAGATTTAAAAGAAAAAAATGTTGATTTCATTATAGAATCTTCAGTTTCCAGTTCAACTCGGTGTCAACAATTTGCGACTAAATGGAAAGATTTTGAATTTTGGGTATGTACGTTAATTTACGCCGTTTTTACAATGATGATATAAATCCCACTATACAATAAAATTATTTTATAAAATTTCAATTTTTAACATGTTTTTACAATTGTATTCTATTGTTCTTGATGCTTTGTGTAGAGAGCAAATTATCAATATATGAAATCGGACAAATCTATTTTCTATGTTATTGTTTAAGCGACGAATTGTTATTATAATTTTGACATTTCAAAGTTTCATATTTCTTCAGATAATAAGATTAAAATATAAAACCTGTATTTACTTATTGCCTGAACTGTCACTAAGGATTTGTAAAAAAAAACATAATAAATAAATATACAAACACCGCCCGAGGTAAATGGTTCTCGTTTGTTGTTTTATAAACTCTCAGAAGTAAAGGGGTAAAAAATCGGTTTAAATTAAACAAAATCATAGAAGTGATCCTTCTTCCAGCAGGAAGCAGTGGGAATCAGGGAGAATTAAGTTTTTACCACTGGCTCCTATAATCAGTATACTAGGATAAATTGTACTATTAATCACTGTAATGCTCTGCACTGTATGAGTCTCCACTATGCTAAATTGCAAAGTGCGATAATGTATTTATATATGTGATTGGTTTAAGGGAACATCAGCACAATCCTGGCTATATAGCGTCGAGTAAAATTTACGCTGTGAAGATGGTAAAGGTAAAAATAAAATGGTTAAAATCATTTGGGTATTAAAGACACCACTCCAAGGCATAGCACACCACATCACACCAGAGTACACTCCGTTACACTAGTACTACATTACACTCTTTCGCATTGCACTAAGTAATACTACACTTGACTTTACATATTAAGCTACTCACAAGTGGTTTCTTTGAATATGTTTGTTCCTTGCTGACAGGGGCACAGTCACCATTCGAAACTCGACCATCGGGATGATAAAGGTAAGAAATTACGTCTAGTTTCTTGTCAGATACAATACTGAAATTGTGTGTGTGTTTGTCTTAACGTGTGTCTGGAAGTGTGTGTCAGCTTTTTATATCAATCTGATAGAGTCCCATGAAAACTGTAAAGATGATGATATAATCACGAAATAGTTAGAGTTTTCAGCTTTTTCTTCAGCAACTGCTAGACTATAATAATAATAATAATAATAATAATAATAATAATAATAATAATAATATATATTTATCCACTGAACTACCAATGCACATACCGACCTATCTCGCTGAAAATGTCTTGCCCTTACCAGTGTTTGGATCTTTTCAGAATGAATTCCTTCTCAACATGTTGTCCATTCCCAAAATTATGTACGGCGAAAAATGGATGAAGAAGATTATGGGTAAGTATACATTGTCATGGCTACATTTGAAGAAGAAACATAAAAAACGTAATATTTGGTAATTATACTGCATAATTAGCATAATTTTGTATATTAATTATTAATCAAGATCCTGCATTGATTTAGAGTGTACAAGTCAGGCAGATTGACAGCTGTAAAACAGCTTAAATTCAGATAACTGAGACTGATGACTTATTACCGATCATTATTATTGTAATTAGCGACACACATGAATGTACTCAGTTTATTATACTCTCACGGTAATGGTAATTAAAATGAGTTCAAAGACCTACCTCTTCGCAGTCGTTACGCGAACCGCTTTAATAAGCATCTTTTTGTATGTGTATGTGTGTGTATGTAAATATATATATATATATATATATATATATATATATATATATATATATATATATATATATATATATATATATATATATATATATATATATAAAGAATACAGATTACCCAGCAAGGGATCGTGTGTTCGTATGTGTCAGGGATTGATTCAGATCAAAGCAACAAACTGACAACGAACAGTAGAAAACTAGATTTTAGGTAGCCTAGGCGCCCTCAACTGTCACTGTATCTTTGTCAAAGACAATTTACACAACAGAGACGAGGCAAACAATAAACACAAAATAAAGCGTTGAAATGACAAAAAGGTACATGATTATGTCTAATGAAAGTATTGTTTTAAAAATATTCAGACTAGTTGAAACCATATAGGCGACATACAACATTTTCAAGGTATCTCTCTCTCTCTCTCTCTCTCTATATATATATATATATATATATATATATATATATATATATGTGTGTGTGTGTGTGTGTGTGTGTGTGTGTGTGTGTGTGTGTGCCTTTACCGACATAATAAAGGATTATCCCTCCGATTCTCGAGGCAAAGTAATCCTTGTAATGTCGATTTAAACCAGTACTGTATGGTTGACATTTACAGTCATCAGCCAACAGGATAATATACATTAACACCGCTTGTTCTACATGCCTGGGACAATTTTACACGCTGAGATTTGAGGCTAGGAGTGTTTTTATTAGTTGCATGTAGATTGATTAGAATAGCTGTAGTATGTCGATTGATTACAATAGTTTTTGCATGTCGATTGATTAGAATAGTTTTTGCATGTCGATTGATTAGAATAGCTTAAAGTCTCAAGTAACCATTCAGAACTCCTCACTTCTAGCGTAATAAAAGGAACATAATTTTCCATTGTAAGTATTATCTTTTCTAAGCAGTATAACATCCATTAAAAGAACCCATCGGGTGTTGGATCGAAATCTATTGATGTATGGCGTAACCCGGGGTGTTACAAAAGAAGTTTGGTGAATAAGCTGTATACTCTATTGTTTATTTTAAAACTTACGATTAAGTATCTGTTGTCAGAATACAGCATCTGTAACGTGAGATATGTTTCAGATAAACTGTTAATTGGAGGGAAGTTACACATTTCATTGAGCATACATTTTGCAGTTTTCACTCTCGACGAACATTTAAAACAAGGAACAAACTATCCATTGTAACGTCAGCTAATGCGGTAGCAGACTCAGAACAACACTTTTCATCCCGGGGATATTGTCAGTTCATATAATATCAAACTCAGCTCACTCTCTAGGTTGCGCTTAGTTTATATTTCTAATGATGCCATCCAGGTAACACTTGCTTCTGGCCTAAATGAAATTTACGGGAGCAAAAATGCTTTATGAGACCTAACTATATCAATAGTTGTATGTACACTGGCACCCTGTTGGTGTATCTGTTAGACGGTAAGGTTGTAGGAAAAACTAATTCTTGTTAATTGTGTTAAGGCATTGCTCAAGACCTCCGAGACACTATAAACATTAAGCATTGACACCAATGAGCTTCTCAATGGAAGATAATCTGCCTTGTTCCAGAATAGCTGACATATTTCGTGTAAAAGTGACGAGTATCTTTTTAACCAATCGGTGTGTCACGGTATAAAAACAGCCAGCCCCTACGCTACGTGAAAAAGGGAGATTTTTTTTATCCAGTCAACGTGTGTGGTTCTCTAAAGCCCGCTTTGCATGTGGTGTGCAAATAAATACTCCTGTTTGGTAATGAGCGTAAATCAGCATGCTGAGTGCCAGATAGTGACAAAGGAAATCGGTGTCAGCGGCTTCTCTTTAACGTTCCAATCTTTTGGCCATTGTAACAAGTATTAGGTCGTAAAAAAAGATGGCCGTTTTTAGTAAACCCAATTGGGCTCCAGGGTACACCCAATGAAGCAATTGGGTGTTGTCGATACAGATTTGTGGAAGTATGACTAAACTTTTATCAGATAAAGAACTGAAGGCCAAGTGAGTTTTATTGCCTGACGCTGCGTATATGCTTCGATCTTGAAAGACTAGAATAAGTTTGATATTAATTAACATTCCAGGATGCTAATGAGGCGTTCTTGTGTCTGATCTGCTGAGCTTGTTACCAGAATAAAGGTTCTATTTCTGATCAAATTTTGATCGAAATTGGTATATATAAGCTGATATCATTAGGATCTCGGGTGAATTAAACTACGAGCAAAATTAATGTGGCATTCTGGCATTTGATTGGCTGAGCTTGCTTACATTCTAGAGGCTGTTTCATCATAAACATTTAATTAACTTTCTATATACTTTCATATCATTGAGATCTCAATTCAGCTTGTAATTTCTTTATCAGTTTATATTATCAGGGTGTTAGATGTTTTCGATAATGAACTATGTGTACATCAATGAGTCGTTCTGGCATTGGATTGGCTGATTGGCTGAAATTGCTGTTCAGTTACGTAATGTGTTAGTGTTGTCAGGATAGTGCACCATTTGTAACATGAAATATATCCAACCCTGAGAGTGAGTGCAGCTTGATGTTGTATTTCGGATTAACTTGGCTATGTGTGGCGTCACATTATCCTTGTTTTGTGTTACAGCTCCCCGGTTGCTTCTACGTTTGAACACTTTGCGATGAACTGCTATTAATTTTTTGCAAATGTTCCTTAACTGTTACCTCTAAAAGTACAAGAAGGAATTCTGTTAATGTTGTCCGACATAGTCGCTTGATTCACCGTTATCATATTAAAAAATGCTTTTATTCCGAGAAAAAATTTCTAATTGAAAAATAAGGGAACGAAAATATAGAGATTATCCGGAAACCCTTATCAAAAGCCAGCACATTCGGTAATGGTATTATATCCAGCAACCAATTGGTTTTGGTTAAGGCAGCAAGCTTTCTGGAAAACCTAGTGCTTGTGGACTAGCAGGGAGTAAAGTTCGGTTACACTCCTGTAATACAGCCGAGACAAAAAGTGATATTAAAATTACGAAACAAGTATGGAGTTTAGCGGAAACTTAAAAAAATATTAAAAAATTGAAAAATTATGGATTCGTGTTTGATTATAGTTATGTGTTAGATTATAATTATGTGTATTAGTGACCATCATATATCTCCCGTTTCCATCGTCCGTTTTGTTTGCATGTGTGGGTATTGGATAGCCAAGATGGGTGATGGATGGTCATTAGATGTTAGTCATCATCCCTCTAAAGGCTGCATCTAAAGAATGTAGTATGTGTGAACAACCTTATACTTTGTTAACTCCAACGGCACTTTTCGGGGCTACCCAGGTTTCTAGAAATATAAATACTACACAATATTACAAACCCAAAAATAATTAGTAATTTTTTCAGTTTAATTTTGTAAAAAATAATTGAATTCTTTAAACTTGTATTCAATATTTTAGTTTTTAATATTTTTAGATATTTTTAGATATCTTGTAATATTTTTAGATATCTTTTATCTTGAAGGCATCAGCTCATAATAACACCAGAAATGATAGTGACTAAAAATTAATATTAAAATTACGAAACTGTAACGGAATTTAGCGGAGACAAACAAAAAATAAAAACAAACAAAAAACAAATTTCGCAACTTATACGAACATTAGGGTAGACTAAAAAAATCCGGAATACTATATTTAAAAATATGGCCGAGACTTAAAGTAATACTAAACTTACAAAACTGTCATGGGCTTTAGCGGAAACTAACTAAAAAAAAAAAGTGTGAAAATTATGGCTTAAATTATACCAAATTTATTGAGGGCTGAAAGAGTATGTGGACAAATTTGAAACTTGCAAAGGATAAAAATTACACACACACACACACACACACATCGTCACCCATGACAACTCACATGTAGCAAAGGCACTATTTGAAAAGTATCCTCTGGCTCAAGCATCTATTTTTCTCTATTTCTGAAACTAAGGTTCTGGCAAACGTTTAGTGTCAAATATTTTTTTTCGCGTGTTTCCTCCCTTATTGTAATCAAATGACAGAAGGAAAAATCACGTTGTACTTCAACTGCCTTCTGGGAATGCAAAATTTAAGACGATGGACTTTCTTCTATATTTTCAGGAAACCACAGTTTAAGAGGCATAAAAGTATACAAGGCAGTTAGGGGTGAGTTCGAATTCCGGAATCTAAGTCTAAGATTAGTGGAGGTGAGTACAGGCCACTAAGAGTGAAATTTCGCGGTGTGTGTATGTATATGGACTAGATTTGGCGTAGCCGACGAGTAGCTCGTTGGCAACATACCCAAATAACTTGTCCACCAGAGTTATCAGTTAGTACAGTTGCTGTAACCTACAAAAAATTACATATTTTTTTTTTATCTTCAGTATTCCCTGTGAGACCTAGTCCAATAATCAAATATTCACTTTAACGTAGATTGTTAATGTTGTTTAATAATGATAAAAAAAATATCAATCGGTCAAGGCCCATTTTGGAAATAAAAAAGTACTTGTATGAAAGAAATGTTATTTTTTTTGTTGTTGTTTTTTTTTTGTTAAAGTTGATCTTTGCAGAGTGGACCTTATCACATCTATCTTTATCATACTCTCCATCAAGTTATTTAAATTTCATATGCTGTATCAAATGAAATCATGAAAACATGCAGAGTAATTATAAGCAGCTATATGAAATATAATTTAAATATTTGCAGAATAAATAATTAAAGTTTAACTTCAATATTTGACCAAACTCCAAGTGCTATGCATAAGTTACAAGGTTTATACAGCTGAATATTTTCAGACAAATAATTCAAGAACCGATCAGTGTTACTTATACTTCCTAAACGTTTATTGATGCTAGTACCATATCTGCTGACATTGAAGTTTTCGAATCTAGAATAAATGAAGAAAGAGATCATTGACTAAAAAATTACCTATGCCTTTACTTCGACATGATCTTAAATCATCTCGTAAAAGGAAAATTTGCCGGTATCATGGAGCTGACTTTGCAAATTGAGTACTTTGGCAAGTCAAGCTGATTGGTTGAGTATTTTGGCAAGTCAAGCTGATTGGTTGACATTTCTGATAGATTGTCGATCGTACATCAAGGTACTGTAGGGTTCAAAATTGAAATAATTGATGTTGCTGACGAATGCATTGCACAAAAATTGTTACAATACTTTCTAATGATAAACCTTGGTATGGGAGTGTTATACCGAACGTCAGGAGGAATTCGTAGGGTTTAAACAAGAACGTTGTTCAAACTAACAAACAGTCTGAAATATAAACAGTGTAGAAATCGAGTTACAATATTTTTATTTTTTTGTCTTAAACAAGCACGATAAAGAAACATTCTACATTAATTTCACAAATATCGAACTTCGACCCTAAAATCAAAAGCAGTTTAGAAAACCAGATTTTGATATAAAAAAAATTCTTAATCGTTATTCAATTGTTTTTTTGTTTTTTTTTAAAAAGATCAGGTTGGGTAAGCATGATTTCAGCTATACTGACGAAGAAAAGCATTGCTGTTGAACATATAATCTTCTAGCGTCTCTGACCTTGCTGATTTTGAAAAACTGTATATAATTAATCGACACAAAATTTTTAATCGATTGCACGCCAATTTCTATATTGAGTTGTATCGGTAAGTTAATAGAAAGAATAATCTTCAAGCACATACATAATTATCTTAACGAACGTAAACTTATAAATAAATGGCAGCGAGTATCTCAACCATGTCATTCAACCGTGTATCAGTTAATTTAAATATTTGATGCAATTGTAAGTCTCACGATTCTCACGAATACACCAGTGTGGTATTTTGTGACATCCCAAATCCATTTGAAAGGATCTGATATAGAGGTATGGTACACGAATGCTTAGCCAGAACTGAAGCATTTATATCAAGAAATTGGTTAGTTCCTCTCGTCGCTGCGGCGCAATGAACATAAACTGATTAGTTATTGTTAACATAGTTATTTGTTTTCCATCAGACTATTCGACCGAGTTATTTGCTTTCAAGCGTTGGCCCAAATATCCAGCATAAGTTAAGAATTAAACTGTCTTTATTCAACCACTATGTAGATTACAAGTTACTTAACAAGAACCCGTTCCTATCTGCCATGTTTCTCTCTCTCTCTCTCTCTCTCTCTCTCTCTCTCTCTCTCTCTCTCTCTCTCTCTCTCTCTCTCTTTCTCTCTCTCTATCCTATCATAAAATTTGCCGCTGTGTTTTGTGGTTGCTTTTCATATAGGTGTGTAAGAGAAAGGTCAACACTAAGTTTGTAAAACTTGTGGCCTAACCATTTTGGTCAATTTGGACTAATTAAATATGTTTAAACTAGGGTTATGCCGTATTGGAGGCCGACGTGTTGCCGTCACAGTCCCATAATGAAACGGAAGGAGATTACACATGGGTGGGTTACTATAACCAAGAAGACTGGAAATTCCTGCTCTACGATACCACACCTTTGAATGATGCGGGTATGCCAGTCCAGCATTGCACTACATCCAATAGCCGTCATTCCTCAGGAGGCGAGGCGAGCCGAAATACCACACCTTTGAATGATACCGGTATGCCAGTACATCACTTCACTGCATCCAATATCCGACATTCCTCGGGACGCGAGGCGAGCCGAGATATCACACCTTTAAATGATATCGGTATGCCAGTCCATCACCGCCGCACTCCAACCGATATCCGATATTCCGCAGGAGGCAAGGTTGACCGAGCTCTAAGTCTGACATGGATTCTGTTGGGAATATTCATTGGCGTTTTGATATTAAAAGAATGATACAGTTGTATACATGTCTATTTAGACTATAAGGAAAGGAAAAGCTGAATCTGAGAAACGTCTTTTTCTATATCAGAAGGGCAATAAAATATGTTTAATTTAGCGAGAGAACATTTTGTTCTAATCTCATCACCGATGTTAATCATGCTGTCTGATCTAAGTACCCTTAGCACAAAGACTTGCAAGCATGTAGTTCCGTTTTATGTTCTCTATCGTCCATGTAAGTTTTTATGTCGGCATAAATGTAGGAAAGCACCTCTTTTGTGCACCAACTGCTCCAATTGCAATTATCAATAAAAATGCGTGCCACGAGTCCTGCTGATAAGTTTTTCTTTTTTTGGGGGGGGGGGGGGACGGGGTGTTGTTGTTGTGAAGCTTGTGTTGTTTTTTATTCCTACGTGTATTTCCTTGTACAGTTAAGGTAAGAATAAAACAAGCTCAAGCCTATGTTAATGCATATAACAAACGTGCTCACTGTGAAACATGCCGATGTTAATGCATATAACAAACGTGCTCACTGTGAAACATGCCTATGTTAATGCATATAACAAACGTGCTCACTGTGAAACATGCCTATATTAATGCATATAACAAACGTGCTCACTGTGAAACATGCCTATATTAATGCATATAACAAACGTGCTCACTGTGAGACATGCCTATGTTAATGCATATAACAAACGTGCTCACTGTGAGACATTAGTTGGGGTTTTCGTTTGGCGGTCTCAGAGTTCCTAATACTCGACCCCATCAAATACTTTCTCAATCAGCACGTCTCTCCATTTCAACATCTAGTGTTCCTTCACATCCCATAGACCAAAACATAAGCATTTGATTGAACCACATTGTGTTTATAAGAAAGTTGCAGATTTACATAGTAATAAACCTATTTCATAAAGATTGTTAATTTTTCGTCTGATATTAGTTGGGATCTATTTGGGCGATTGCTTTTACCTTCCTTAGCATTTAGAACCTTCCTTGTTAGCGAAATTGCATCGTCATGAGAATTAATTATGTTGGCCGTACTTTTGCTTTTTCAATTTTCTGTCCACGCTGCTGATGATTGATCTTAAGGTGGTATGCTGAAACTCTTGGCCGTCTGCTTTCCAACTGACAGGATGAAATTTGACATCGAAGTATCAATATCATTGTGGGGAAATTTTGGGATATCTCGGGTCTCGCCTTTCATTTTCTGAAATTATCGAACTAAGTTTACAATTCTCAAAGTCTCCTTAGCAGATTTATTTAAATATCCTTATTGTGAATGAACCGAATGACATCATCAACTTCCATATGTATGCGTGTGTGTGTGTGTGTGTGTGCTTCTTGCAAAAATATCTGATGATAATCAGAGATGTGGCTCCTGGAAAACTTTTGCTATCAGCAACATCCATTTTTAATATTAAAATATACATATAGATACATATAAAATGTTTGAATATTACACAATCAATATTATAAAATAACCCGTGGATCCGGGTTCGATCCTCCGTAGAAAACGAATTAAAATTCTCTAACGTGTATGATAATATTATTTATTCGTATTTAAAAATTCTGTTAATGTTATCAAACATTCTTCCGTAGAATCCAGAGATAGCACTTTCCGCTCTGTTTGGTGTATATTTGTAATTCTCTATAATAACTTCTATATACCCTGATTTCTGTAGTAGGAATCCAGATGGACTGTGTACTTAGATGAGAATTAATAACTGGGTCGACATGTGGGTATGTCTACAACGCACGAATACCTATACCACCAACTTTGTAGCATCATTTTTTGGTGATGTGTGCATGGTCGAGTTGGTATAGTGGTTGGTGCTTACAGGCGAGGCGATGGGTGCCGTAATCCGCTGATCCAGGTTTGAATCTCTGTAGCACACAATGGATTATCTCTCAAATAGTATGTAAATCTTAATATAATTACTACAATTGTTTCTAATTCTAGTATGGAAAATGACAGGTTCTTGTCACCCACTCAGAAATAGTTAGGTATTTGTGTGTGTGTGTGTGTGTGTGTGTGTGTGTGTGTGTGTGTGTGTGTGTGTGTGTGTGGCCACCATTTTGTGACGGATACAGAATATAGTATTATTTCGAGGTATGTTATAAAAGGCTTCCGTTCTCATAATGCTCTGGCCGATTGTGATTTAATCTCTTAGTGGGTCATGCTCTGTCTTCGCATTTTGCGAAGGTGTATCTGGGACTACTCATGCATTGTTTGAGGTTGAATCTGGGTTTTACACGAGCAATTACGGTACATTTTATTTTAAAATAGTTCAGATGAATGACAGGGAGAATTTAGTAGTCAAAAATATCCTTATGGGTGATATTGTTCTGATTGGTTTTGTATAGCAAATAATTATATCTCTAAACTTTTGACGGGGTGACGAGCTTTTGATTGTCGTTAATTAGTATTCTTGGAAAATGACGGGAAGATACTCCTCATATTAGAAATACTTGAAATTTATTCTTGGCCGATTTGTGTACTTCAATTTAAATTCGTCTGTATCTCGTGAGCCCTACGGAACCAGTTACCGGATGGGACCAGTTACCGAGCATGAATTTAGCAACCCAAACTAAGAATACTTTCTTTTAGAACCGTATGTGCATATGTTCCCACTTAAGACTTATCCATCAAGAAGTACACAACCTTGGTATTCCTGATATTCTTAGTCTTTATCATTATGATTTTTTTTTCTTTTTTACTTTATCAGTCACATTTAGTATATTTAAGATGCATGCAGATTTCTTTGCGGAAAACAAATAATAAACTCGTGCATAAAAGATGATGATGGCCGCATTTTATATATATTTTAGGATAGGGAATGTCATACAGGTCAGGTAATAAATATGTATGCATGCATACCTGTATGTATGTATGTATGTGTCCGTGCTGGCGTGACTATGTATGTATGTATGTATGTATGTATGTATGTATGTATGTATGTATGTATGTATGTATGTATGTATGTATGTATGTATGTATGTATGTATGTATGTATGTATGTTATTACAATATCCCTATTGATATATATATATATATATATATATATATATATATATATATATATATATATATATATATATAGCCTCGAGCAACCACTTTTTGTTCACTTAACGTGAATTTTAACGCGTTCGTTATACTATTGTGATAATCTATTCAAATAAACCATAAACAGTTTTCAACTATATCTACTTCTTTTAATCAGCGTGAAAAAAAAATTGGCATTCATGTACATTAGTTCATAATTACCTTTTTATTCGAGCATGTGTATGTTACTTTTTTCCGGAAGTGACCTCTATGGTTCGTGGCACTGACTAAAAAATCACGTGGCATATGACCTGACCGTGCCAGTTAGACCAAGGTATGGATATTATTAGTTTATAGCGTCTCCGTGTTTTTGAAATTAAAAAAATTAAATTTAAAAATGAATAATTTTTTTCCTTTAATTCTATACGCAGTTTGTGCACTTCCATTAATGCTTGCTTGTTCTTTACCGTATAAATACATGACTCAATAGACTGAGAGAGAGACAGATAGACATACAGAGAGACAGAGGGAGAGAGAAATTTAAAACTAGATACTGGTGAATGGATACACATTTTATTATAATAGATTAAATGTCTTTTGATGTATAATATATGTTTATTATGAAATAATACTGAAACGAAAAAGTCCGTAGTGAATATAGATTTCGAGTGTAAATTTTTCTTACGTTGTAAAAGAACCCCACATGATTAAAACCAAATATTTATATTGGCTATCTAGTTGTATTAATTCCCAAAGTTGGTTTCCTGTTCCAAATATGTAAACACAGTCATCATGTGATCGGCGGCGCTATCTTTAGCATATAATAGAAAATTCAAGGCCAAAATGCCTGACACAAAAAAGGCAATAGTGAAAACAGAGATTTTCATTATGATGTTTTAAAATTACATGAAATTACCTTTTTGAATCTCATATTGTTTGATTTTACTATATAATTAAATTCTGTCGCTCTTGAATAACGCTGATGACACAGCTGATGACGTCATTATCTCGAAACAAGCGCGTTAGATCGCGAGAAACATGGCGCACGATTGAAGGAGGAATACGACAATTGGCTGTTGGACGATATATATATATTTGATATAAGACCTATACTCCAGCTCTCCTGACACTTTTCTACGTACGTCGGTAATATATAGCCAGGATTGTATTGATGTACTGTCAAACCCTTTCCATCCAAAACTACATACATACATACATACATACATACATACATACATACATACATACATACATACATACATACATACATACATACATACATACATACATACATACATACATACATACATGAGCTATGATCCAAGAATCGCAAACAAAGCTCAGTAACAGTTATTGTTTCATTTTCATGTTATGACTGCAGATATAAAGCTTTGTACGCAGATACAAGACGGTCAGATTTACAACAAATTTCTATTACTGTAACATTTCAAACATTTTTTTTACCAAAACTTTGCATATTCAGTCATAGCGTGCAGACACTTACTATGCGAGGGGTATTGAAAAAGTTATGAATATGAATGCGCTGTACAACAAAGTTCTTCATTAGTTAACAGTTCGTCTCAAAGTACTCCCCATGCATCTCTACACACTTTCTCAGTCTGATTATCCAATTATCAAATGTCATTTTGTGTTCAAATGTTTGTACGTTGTTCATACACTGGACAACTACATTTCCAATTGCATGGCAGGTTTCACTTCATCTCCCTATCAGCGAATCTTTGATAATGGTATTCAGCCAAAAATCACTTGGAGCTAAATCAGGCCAATGTGGAGGAGGCGGCAAAGTTTTGATGCTGTGTTCCTTCAGGAAGTCTGTCACTACGACGGATGTATGCGCCGGTACGTTGTCATTGAGTAGATGGATACCTTGAGTACTGTTGCCCAACACTTTGGAGGCATACAAAGTCAGGCACAGGTACTTAACCGACCGGGCCTTTTGCATCGAAATATAATGCGTATAAAGCTCTCTTGACAATATGACTACGTCAAGCAAGTTGTGGTCTCTGCTCATTTTCTCCGATCCAAAAATTATTATTTTCTCCTGGATCGAGATCTCTGGTAATTCGTTTCATATTTGGGGAGTATCTGTTTGGAGATTTCAACACGAGTCTGTTTTTGATCAGCCGTCAACAAATGCGCCACCCATCTTACACAAACCTTTTGAGCTTCAAATGATTTTTAAATATATTAGAAGCAGCTGACGAATTAATACTCGTGATAATATTAATATCTTCCACTGTATACTGAGCATCTTTATCAATTGTCCCCTTCACAGCAGCCTCTTCCCGCTCACTAATTATCCTCCATGGATTCGCAACCTTCTTAAAAATGAAAACACCACTTAAAATTACAAGATATGACAGAGAATGGCATCCACAAACTTTATTCAAGTTGTCCTTGACATCAGTGGGAGAGCACCCTAAGAGCGCCCTGATTTTATTGTGTACACTTTGCACAATAGCAGAATTGTTTTCCTTCTCCAATATTTTTACGTCAATCATTTGCCTATGTTACGTGACACGCACATATCTGCACGTATCCGGCATGCTACACGTGCAGATGCAGATCTTTTTTTTATAGAACTTTATTTTGTATATCGATCGGCATTAAATGTAATGACAGCTTCAAAGAAACAAAAAAGTTACAACAAAATATTAAGAATTTTTCAAATACTCCTCGTATGTTGCGGATTTTGGGTGGGCTGGAAAAGTTCAAAATTTGGCTACTTGCCAGGAGTATAGTTTTTTACGTTCTTTCTACCTTCCGCAAAATTTATATCTTGTCCTTCATACTATTTCATATAAAAGTATGAGCAAAATAACTGGAAATCTCACTTGTCCAGCAGAATGTTCAACTTTGTCTGGCCTGCCAGACAATGAACTTTTTCCAGTCTTGATTTGGGCCATGGCCTGGGGTGTGGTGGCTGATGTATAATACAACCAAATCGAATACATTCATTAAAGAACGATGTGAGTCTACCGTTGCTCTTGATCAAAACTGGACAGTATTTTACTCCGATTACCTCAGTGACGTGTGGTTCATGTTTAACCATTTCATGAAAGTAGTTTCTGCATGAAATTGAATGTGACATAATTTTGTCGACATTAAATATGGTAGTACGATACATGCATGATTTTTTGAGGTTGAGGTCTGTCCCCATTAAATTGATTAGTACGATTCATGCTTGATTTAATGAGTGTGCTGATTGTCCACATTGAAGAGGGTAGCACGGTATATTTATTGAGTGTACTGATTGTCCACATTGAACAGTTTCGCCCAAAAGACATATATTGTGAAACTTTTCTATAAAGGACACGTATGAGCGGACTACAGAATTTGTCTTTGTAGATAGTCATATAAATTCTATCATTTTAGTTGTGCTAACTTGCCAAGGAATTGTATGGTATTGTCAAATATAGGAAGGACCGGTACACTTTCGACTGTTTTTGCTCTTGTAAATTTCTCTGATAAATAAGATTGGCTTGAAAAGATCGTGTAGCTAAGCCAGGTATTTCGGGTAATTTCCAAAGTGTATAAATAGCTCCATAACTGGATTTTTCCCAATACCCAGGAAGATTGGAAGCTTGACATATAGTGACATAATGTAGAACGGAGGGGCAAATGCATGCATGCATAGTGACGGAACACTTTTTATCTTTCGATGATGAACAATATCATATTTTATTAATTAACTATACATAATACAGTACTAATACGTAATGTTCAGTCTACTTTGTACAATTTAAAACCTAAGCCAATACGAAAAAAACAGGACCAATACAGGTACATCGGGCCAATACAGGTTGAGTCAATACAAATGAATCATTTCCGGTATTTAGTAGGATCGTCTATTCGCAATATATTTTTGATAAATTCCAGAGTAGACCAGCGATCTTTTATTAAAAATTGCATGGAGATCCATTGTGTTCAAAATGTGATACCGATTATAGTTACGTGGTTTACATGTGTTCCCATTGAAAGGAGGAGACACTACGAAAACAAGGAACAAACCCAACGTCATTTTGCGGACGACAATTATTATCATGGAGAGTATGTCGACAAGACAGGCAAGAAAGGGAAAGGACATATTAGAGATTTGGGTACATGACATTCATTGCTATACATTTCTGTCAGAAAGTGAGCAAAACGAACTATGGAATCCATTGATGAAACTGTTATTTTGTCAATTGATGAAAGTGAAACGAACGAAATTCTTGAACCTGAAAATGTAAACAAGGAAAATATATATTTACCTCTGCACAATGTCAGCAAGTATGACGGTTAAAGTAAGAGAGCAAACGGAAATAATGACGACAAATCTAGATGTGAAAGATTCTTTCAGAAAGAAAATATCAACAAGAACACAATATAAAACATTATTCCGAATGGACACAAGTCAATCAGGAATATCGAGATATTAGGGAAATTTCTGATGCTGACCTACATACCCTCTAATCCAGATTTGACCTAGGTAAGCCCAGCATTTCAATGCTTTTTTTTAACTCTCAAAAAAAGAGAACTTAGTTAAAACTTAATATACGAATAAAATACATTTTCTATAAGAAATATTTAAAAAGCCAAAAGAAGTTGAAGTGTGAAAAGTAAAAAAAAAACAAAACAAATAAACAAAAAAACAAAAACAAAAAACGAACATTGACCCAACCACACCCATTAAAAGAATAAAATAGCATCAGTATAGAAAACAAGCATTTACAGGTGAAGTTATCGACACATGTGTTACGTTACAAGGGAGAAAACTTTATTTCATGTTAAATAGATTAATGGCAAGATTTATCTAACTTTCATATTTGTTTTCCTGATTCCAAAGCATCATACATTTCTGAGAACGTGAGAGGGCCACACAAACCTTTTATGATGGTGTTGGTAGCGGGTGGGTGTGGGGAGAGAGGGATATTCAGTTGAAGATGACTTTATCTGAAAGAGAATACTTGGAATTTAATGTGATGACTAATGCAATTTTTATCGATGTAATTTATTAATCATCATTTAGTATATTTTTATAACGTTGAATGGCGACTGACTATTGGTAAACGTAATATTCATCTATTCTCTATTATTTAAAAAAGTGATGTCCACTTATTATAAAGTATTTAGTTGATATTTATATTTTATGCCCATAAAACAATTTGTCATGATAAATTAATTTTCCCAAGACCAGAAGAGGAACCAATACACGGAGGTGTGGGACTGCTGACGCGTCATGCCAAAGATGAGTTGAAAGATGATCCAAACTGTTCAGTTTATCTGTACATGATGCTACTTGTACCCTGTCCATAGATCTACAACCAAACTTTGGAATTCGCATAAACTACTAGGAAAAGAAAAATTAGGAATTATGATCACAACTACTACCAAAAAGGAATGTCTTTCTCAGTGGCTGCGCGAGGGTTCGAGGCACCCGGGAACAATGTTCTTTAGTGGCGCCCGTACTTTGCCACAGAGAACAGTATTTATGTCAGTTGCTAACCTCCCTCCCCCTCCTAAATATAAGTTTTGTCAAGAATTACCCCCCGTTTCACTAAGGTGAAGTGAAATACTATAAGAAAAAGCTCCCGACGGAGCCCCCTCCCCTTCGCCTGGCGTATAGGGGCAATTGCTTCCGCCCCCGACTCTTCACCCCCCCCCCCCCTATCGCGCCGCCACTGGTCTTGCTGGTAGAAACGTAAATTACTATACACGTAACACTTTTGCAACCATATTAGTGCAAGCCGGATTAACACTCACAGAAGTCTCAAACTTAGAAGGATGGAAGAAAAAAATGCACACAATTAACGAATACTCAGTGCCATCAATTCAGCATCAAGAATCACTTATGGCGTAATTTCAAATGTTCTTCTTCCAAAGAATGATTCTGCATCAGATGATAACAAAAACAGTCATATTTTTCCTGTGGAATATTTTCAAAATCAGTTGCTGTGGCAGTCCCTGATAGAGTAATGTTTCAACCTACAATAGACAGGTATAAGTCCCACAATTTGTTAGTCTTTCAAAGCGGTTGCAAAGAGTAACTCAAAGAATACAGACACATGAATGACACATTTCTACTTTTAGTGGAGCAACTATTACTAATAGAACTATCAATATAACTATAAATCCTTCAAATAAAAGAAAATTATATAAATTATCTTCTGAAAGTTTTGATTCGAGTGAAGATTCCCAAGTAAAGAAGCACATACAAGATTCAATGGGTTCCAGCTTACTTTGAATATTTTGTTTCTTCAAAAACTTTCAATCGTAATCTGTTGTTTTTTGAACATGTTCAATCAAGTAATATATTTGAACATGTTCAATCAAGGAATATATTTGAACATGTTCAGTCAAGTAATGTATTTGAACATGTTCAATCAAGTAATATATTTGAACATGTTCAATCAAGGAATATATTTGAACATGTTCAATCAAGTAATATATTTGAGCATGTTCAATCAAGTAAAATATTTGAACATGTTCAATCAAGGAATATATTTGAACATGTTCAATCAAGTAATATATTTGAACATGTTCAATCAACTAATATATTTGAACATGTTCAATCAACTAATATATTTGAACATGTTCAATCAACTAATATATTTGAAATATTTATAGTATTTCTTTTATATCGGTTTAGTTGTTTATATTTTAATACACACATTGATTATGAACATAAGTTAATGAATACAATTCTCATTAATCAGGTGTTTTTTGTAAATTGTCCAGTTATAGATCCTCTGTATGTCGTACTGGCCCAAGGTCAATACGTCAGACATTGGACCTATAATTGGGCCAATACAAAAACACTTAATTAATCTGGTATTGCACAATCGGTAGAAATTTATAATCAATCACAGGCTAGTTGACTTTGCGGGAAGATTCGGATGTCGGCTTTGCTTAGAGGCTGGTTGACTTTGCAGCAAGACTCGGATGTCAGCTTTGCTTAGAGGCTAGTTGACTTTGCAGCTCATAAACATTCAGATAGAAGTTAAACCAGTTGAATAAACAAAATTGAAAGCTTTTTGTTTTAGATGCATACATTAATATCATTATTTTCTTTTCTTTTTTTTTTTTTTTGCCTTAGATCGACATTATGATTTAATAATCTATGTTCTCAATAGTATGAGTTAGCCAATCAGTTTTCAATAATAATTAATGATTAAGCATGCCCCCACTTTTACCTAAATTTTCTATCTACAAGACTTTGAGATCAAATATCTTCAAATATATTACTGATAATAGCATTCTAGTTCCCCTGTTCCTATATAAAAATTGAAGTTTGGTTGGAAAGATATTCCTTGGCTGGAGCATTGATTTATAATAATTAAATTATGAGTAAAGTATGTGTCATTTTTTTGAATAGTTTTATAGATTCCGAGATTTGAATATTGCGAATTATCTTTATAAATCTGAAGAAATCGAATCTTTATCTCGAATGAAATAAGAAAAGTTTGGCGACAGCACACGAACTGTAGGAGCACAGAGTTACCGCCTTAATTCATCGAGGGCCCATTTGGAAGGGTATGTAGTTATTAAAGTCAGATATTTAAAATTAGAAAGAAGAAATTTTACAGTTATTGCAAAATATATTAGTTTGTGATAGTAGTAGTACGACTACATCCAATATATACAATAACCTACTTTGAAGTTAGTTGAAGATGCAATAAGCATACACTAAACTGATAAGTGTTTTATCAAGGAAATCGATTAAAAAATATAAAATGAAGGAAGAACCCACATATCTTTTGTAAACAAAGATCCCATACACTGAGAAGATAATTTAAACATCTCTCTCTCTCTCTCTCTCTCTCTCTCTCTCTCTCTCTCTCTCTCTCTCTCTCTCTCTCTCTCTCTCTCTCTCTCTCTCTCTCTCTCTCTCTCTCATATAGATTGCCTATCGGTAATTCCATGCCAAATCACCCAGAGATCCCCGGGTGATCATCTCCGATTTCCATGATTTTTTTTTACAGATGTACATGTATGTAAGTGGTGGCTGCATGCAAAAGTTCAGTAAAAACTTCAATTACTTATGAACATATGGCCGATTGAAGTGGGGAGGGGTAGCATATTTTGTTCACTCGCAAATTCGTTGTTTTACAACAGAGGGTTTTCAAATGCTATTAACTCTTTTATTATATAGATATCAGGCTGAAATTTACTACACTACATGTTTGTGCCCTTAGGAATCTGAATGCAAGCTCAGAATTTTAATATCTCATACATTTTTAGAGATATACACCCCTAAAGTTGGCTTTTTGTTCATTACGGATTTTTCCCAGATTTTAAGGTAGCAGTACTATCTTGTCATCCATTACAAACCCCAAATATGATTTTATTTGAAAGCTATACCTGCAGGGGATTGTACCAAATTAATCTCATCTGAATCAAGCTGATTGTTAAGTTGTACTCAGACTCAAACTTGAGGCAAATTACAAAATGTGAAAATTGTGCCCTCATAACAGAGGTGGTTTGACCATGTGGGCAATTACCTAGCATAATGAATTTTTTATATGATCAAGATACATATTTTGGCTGTATTTGTGACAGATTTCAACTATGTGTCTCAGTGCTTTTACCCTTAAATTATTTTGTATTTGTCCTCCCTATTTCGAGTCTGCCACCACACTAAGAGATTAATAATAAACACCAAACTTCAGCAGTAATTTGTTTATATATATATATATATATATATATATATATATATATATATATATAAATACATACATATATATATATATATGTATGTATATATATATATATATATATATATATATATATATATATGAAAGTACTAAAAGAACTACGTTACTGATGTAGCAAGAAATACAATTATAAATACTTCAATTATATGAGCACTCACAGTAACACATTAATTATAAAAATGTTGGCAATTTCTCTTTAATCATTACCTCGTCCTGCGTAGAGAGTTTGTATCATATAAAAAAATTCATTATGCTAGGTAATTGCCCACATGGTCAAACCACCTCTGTTATGAGGGCACAATTTTTGCATTTTGTAATTTGTTCCAGTGACACTAGCAGAGTCAGTCACATGTACCTGGACGACCGGGCCTTTTGCATCGAAACATAATGTGTATTAAACTCTCTTGACAGTCGAGCGATTTGTGGTATGTGCTCCGATCCAAACATTATTATTTTCCCTGGAGTCGGGTTCAAGAAAGTTAATCTACGTTTTATCGCTTGTCACAATCTCATTCAGTCGTCTCTGGTCACTTGTTCGTATATAGCGAGCAGATGTTTCGTGACTTCGACCCAAGTCTGTTTATGATCAACCTTCAACAAATGTGGGACCATTCTTACACGAACTTTTCTCAACCTCAAATGATTCTTGAATATAGTAAAAACAGTGGACGACGAATTAATGTCCGTGATAATATAAATATCTTCCACTGTGTATTGAGCATCATCATCAATTGCTTCCGTCATAGCAGCCACTTCCCGCTCACCAATGGCAGACAATGTCTTCCAGAATGTGGGTCATCTCCCATGGATTCGCGATCATCTTTAAAGCGATGAAACAATCTAAAACTTGTAAGATATAACAGAGAATTACATCCTACATTGTATGCAAAATGAAATAATATGCTAAGAGCTGTTATACCTTACGAATGAAGTAAAATCCAGATCACCTTTCACAGTGTTTAGGTATACAGATTTTTTAAGATAAAAGGTTTGCAGAACTTTCATTTGACATCTAGTAGTAATAATTAAATTACCCTAATGAATGGAACAATCAACTATGGATGTTGTGGACTAAGTCCAATCACGGAGAATGCATGTGTGCGATTCACAGTTTGTTGTAAAATGTTGCAAATGCAACAACCCCTCCCCACCCCCAAAACATAATGATAATGGAAATAGAAAAAGAAATACAGCAATACCAAAGATGTGGAGAATGTATAAAGTCAATGAGATTAAAATGGCATGTCTGTAGAAGAAATGAAATGGCTACAAACTTAATTCAACCAAAACTACATGGAAATGTGGAAAAACAATAAGCAGAAGTTCATTGTATATGCATAAGACCAGCCAATATCATATTAATTTTATAAATCTAAATAATGGACTTTAGATTTAAACAAGTAAGCCTTACTCTTATACTGCACCTCAATTTAACGGTCTGATTGAATCAGGCATTGCACAAGTATTTAACGAGATACAAAATTATTACACTGAAGCTCATTGGTAGAATCAGCTAAACTGGGAAGTGTGGCCTGCAACAGTTGGTTGTGGAATTGTCTGCTTCCATTTAAGATATCAAAGTGCTTCATAGCCACTTAAATCTATATACAGGTTTCACGCTTACTTCCAAATAAGAAAACCGTTATCAGAATGCAAATACCGTCATGAAAATGCGATTAAATAGTTAATAAATGTACCTACAAGAATTTCTTTATATGATTATATGTGCGGAAAGACAAAGTTTGTACAGATTTGATTGAAAAAGCATATAAAAACTGTTTTGTTATTATTGTAATTATCTGTCCAACCCTTATGTACAGTTAGGGCTTACAACAGAAAGGGAGACTACTGTTGTTCTAATAGATCCTGGTCATCAATTAGATTACTTGTCAGTGTATACCAGGAGACGAATACTTTGTTTCTTACAAAAGTATGTGCGAACATAAGATCTCTTTGAAAATTTGGGATTTAAAGTACTTTTTTACTCTAAAGATAAAACGTTTATGGAAAATGATGTACTACCAGCCGTTATTATAGATGAAATTGTTGAAAAGTAATGTTTTTCATGGTACGCACTAGCTGTTGAAGGGTTTGTGTACTTAAGTATGTATCTTAATTGCTGTGAATGCATTAAAAGACATTTAAATATCAAGGAAAATTAAAATTCCTGACTGTACAAACTCTGACCCGGACATAAGAATGTTACTTGAAAAATTACCTAAAGATAGGTTTGAAATATTTTATTAAATGGGTAATTCTCATCTTTATAACGTAAAATGCGGTAAATGGGTTAGTTATGTAGTCACGAAAATTGGGGGAGGGGGGGAATAGGCGCTGACTTTGTTCCTATATTTTTGGTGTGTTAGTGGGGGCAGGTGGCCATGATATAAGAACTATTTTGGCGACCACTGAGCCAGGTTTCACTCATTAAAAAAAATCTCACGACCACTGAGACAGGTTTCTCCCATACAAATTTGACGGCCTCTGAGAGAGAAGTTACGTCCATGAAATTTTGGAGATCAGGGAGCAAGGTTTCTCATAAAAACTGAGCTAGAAGTTACATTCATGAAAAAGATTTTGGAGGTCAGTGAGCCACGGTTTTGTTATTTCAGCAACTACTTTGAGGGTTCGACAACCATGTTTTTTCTCATAAAAAGAAGTCTTACTAACTGAGTCAGAAAGAGGGTCAATGCCCTAGGTTTTTAGCAAAATTTGAGGACCAGTGGTCTCCGATGAAGGTCAGAGGTTAGGGTGTGAAGGTTGAAGGTTTGAGGGTAACGGTCAAGTGAACCAGTAGTCCGGTTTCCAATTTTATCAGTGGCCCCGGTTTTTTGGTAAAATTTCAGGATCGGTGGCCTGGGGTGAAGGTCAGAGGTTAGATGTGAAGATCAAAGGTTAAGGGTCGAGGTCAAACGTCAACTGAGCTAGCAGTTAGGTTTCTTACTACTACTAAGCTAGAACGAAGGTATTTTACTTCAAAACCAATACTCCGGCTCCCCTGGCCTTTTTCTACTTTTCATCGGCAATATATAACCAGGACAGTGTTGATTTACTGTTAAAACCTTTACATACATACATACATACATACATACATACATACATACATACATACATACATACATACATACATACATACATAAAAGAGCTGCTATCCAAGAATCGCCAACAAAGCTCTGTAACAGATCATATTAATTTGCATTGTACTGTTATGACTGCACATATAAGGCTTTGTCAACAACAACAAAACAAACAAAAAAATACAAATACCAGAAGGCTAAATTGATATGTCTCATTTGAAAAAATTGAACGCATTCATTAAAGAACGATGTGCACATAATGTTGTTCTTGGTCAAAATTTGACTATATTTAACTCTGATTACCTCAGTTTCGTGTGGTCCAGGTTTAACCATTTCATCAAAGTATTCTTGGCATCAACTTAAATGGGATATAACTTTTCCACTTTAAATATGGTAGTACGGCAACATGCCTGATTTACTGAAAGTGAGGTTTGACCGCATTAAATAGAGTATTACAGTACATGCGTGATTTATTGAGGGTGCAGACTGACCACATCGAATAGGGTAGCACGGTACATGCCTGATTTCTTGAAGGTGTGGTCTGTCCACATTGAATATGGTAGCACGGTACATGCCTGATTTATTGAGGGTGCGCACAGTCCACATTGAATAGGGTAGCACAGTACATGCCTGATTTATTGAGTGTGCAGACTGTCCACATTGAACAGTTTCACAAAATAGACATGTATAGTGCAACTTTTTCTATAAAGGACACGTATAGGAGGGGACCACACATTTGTCTTTGTGGACAGTCATATAAATTCTACCATTTTAGTTGGGCTAACTTGCCAAGGAAATGTATGGTATTGTCAAATATATTAAGGACCGGAACACTTTCGACTATTTTAGTTCTTGTCTCTGATAAATACGATTGGCTAGAAATGAGCGTGTAGCGAAGTGAGGTATTTCCGATAATTTCCCAGAGTGTATAAATAGCTGCATAACTTGATTTTCCAGTGCACAGAAAGTTTGGAAGCTTGCCATATTGTAACTTAACACTTTGTTCGTTTCGACCACGAACAACACTATTATGTTATAAATCAAGTGGTTTCGTATTGGCCCAGTTATGGGTCCAAGGTATGTCGTATTGGCCCGAGTCCTATAACTAGTCCAATACGAAAACATTTGATTAATGAGAATTTTATTAATTAACTTATCTTCATAATCACATTATGTATTATAATATAAACAACTGGGACCAATATATAAAGAAACTGAATCTCTATCTCGAATGAGCCAGGAAAAATCTGGGGACAAGCTAATGCACACACAAACTGTACGAGCACAGATTTACCGCCTTATTTCTGAATAACATCGATTGCATATTTTGAAGGCATGTAGTCATTCAAGTCAGATGTTGTAAATGAAAAAAAAAAGGAGTTATTGCAAGATATTCGAATTCGGTATAGTATTAGTGAGACAACATCCAATATATACAACAACCTACTTTGCAGTGAGTTAAAGATGCAATAAACACACTCTTAAACTGCTACCTACGAGTATTTTCTCAAGCAAAGCAATTTACAGAAAAAAAATTCCATATACTGAGTAGTCAATTTATACATTAACCTCTCTCTCTCTCTCTCTCTCTCTCTCCTGGGTCGATTATACAATTCTATTACATAAATATAGAATTTACGTCCTCAAGCAAGTTCACCCTGTAAATACAGTGCGTCACTAACTATATTTAGATTTTGCATTGAACCCAAAAATTTTGTAGAAATTTACATTGTAATTGTGTGGGCCGTGTTAAACAGTTAGTTTCATATCATATACAGGTAGACAGACAAATATGGAGAAGCAGATCAAGAAGAGAATGTGTATCTCAAACATTTTTCTCTATATTGTAGTTCTAAGTTTTGGTTGTGTATTGTCCAGCATTCCAGGTGGAGATCTCATGTATCGAATATCTCAGACCCAGTTGAACGAACGTAAGTACCACATGGTGTTTGTCCTTTCGTCTGTAGGTAACATTTCTTTTGTGAGTACACATTTAAATATTTCTGAGTCTTCTTCCTTGTTTAGTTTTGGAATATAGTATGGTTTCTAAATGCATGATAATGAAAATGATAATGCTGATTATGACATTAATGATGACGATGACTATGATTATGACGGTGATTAAATGTATCCGTTACTTAGTAGTTGTAGAAGTAGTAGTAAATGTAGTAGCTGATGTTCTTTTCTTTGTCGTTGTAGTAGTAGTTGTAGTAGTTGTTGTTCTTGTCGCTTTCTGTTTTTCAATCATACTGTTCATTTTAATTATTGATATAGACTGTAGCAGTTGCAACGCTGGAAATGGTCATAGAGATAGTGGCTATACTGAGACTGCGATAGGTTATAAGTCAATAATTATAGTCTATATTTATTTGACTGGATCTTCACTCACACGCACACGCACACGCACACGCACAGAGAGAGAGAGAGAGAGAGAGAGAGAGAGAGAGAAGAAAAGACCGTACTGTAATATATAACAGATTCTTTTACGATATTCTCGCGATACCAGTTACCGAACGAAAAAGTTTTAGTAATTGTTGAAGTAGTAGTAAATGTAGTAGTTGGTGTTCTTTTCTTTGTCGTTGTAGTAGTAGTTGTTGTTGTTCCTTTGTGTTTTTCAATCATATTGTTCATTTTAATTATTGATATAGACTGTAGCAGTTGCAACGCTGGAAATGGTCATAGAGATAGTGGCTATACTCAGACTTCAATAGGTTATAAGTCAATAATTATGGTCTATATTTATTTGACACGAACACACAGAGAGAGAGAGAGAGAGAGAGAGAGAGAGAGAGAGAGAGAGAGAGAGAGAGAGAGAGAGAGAGAAGAAAAGATCATACTGTAATATATAATAGATTCTTTTACGATATTCTCGCGATACTAGTTACCGAACGAAAAAAATTCTTTGGTTCATTGACATCATTCAAATTTAATTTAATTTAAAAAATAGTATAGATAAACAAAGTCTGACAGGTTTTTTAGCATATTTTTGTTTATATAAATAAATTATTCAGCCGTGAATATTGTATTAATGCGAGACATGGCGATACTACAGAAGAGCATTAATATCGACGCCTGCTGAACCAATTACCGAACAGCGGGCAAATACTATTCTTACTTTCATTTTCGACGGAAATCATTCCAAACGAATCCATTTTCAATAAGAAGAACATTTAAGTGATCATTCCATATCCACAATAATGCTAAGTACGTATAAATATGTCCGAAAAAAAGAACTTTAAATAGACACTGCATACCCTGCATGTTTAGGCAAAGCTCAACTTTATCACGGTTAAGCGGTGATGAGTAAATTCATCCTACCCTATATTTGTTTCTATGCAATGTCAATGTTAAGCATTGGCAATCTGTAATTCTGATCATAACCTTCAATGTTTCTTTTATTATCTGTATTTTTATAATGATCTTGACATTTTACCATGATGTTTTACTTTAATATCATCAAATAATAGTTTTAATTTTATTTCTTTCATTTTTAAATGTTCAATGAAAAGTATTTACTAACCATAAAACCACCCAGTTTTATTAATGCTTGTATGCCGTATGGCCTATAATATAATGGTCCATATTGTACGTGAGTATCAATTTATCACAGGCAAATATTTTGTCTACACCGTATCTGTATGGTTGAGCGAGCAACAAAGAAAAATGACAATTTAAAAGTAATTTATGGACGAAGCTATATTTCATACAATATAAATCATTTTTCAGATAATTTCTTAGCAGCATTCAGCCCCAAATGACTTTCTTGTATTATGTCTAAATATTTTCTTTGAAAGTTCCAAAGAGATAAACAACTGCAATATTGTTAGGAAAAGTTTGTGTAGGCTTGCTAGATCTCAATACTTCACCATTGAATCTACTGTGCTCTACAATAACGGCATTCACTCCAGTCGACCACAAAACAGAAGCAGTTTTTGTCAGATCAATTCTATCACCTATTTTACACAAAACGTTAGATAACTGGTTTTATTCGGTGACTGGTTCCCTGTGGCTAAATAATGTATCCATTCATCAAATCTTTATATATATATATATATATATATATATATATATATATATATATATATATATATATATATATATATATATAACACAGATCTATTTGTGTCCTGTTTTCTCTTTACAAGAACGTAAACAATGGATTAAAATTACCGTTTTAATCCAACTATGACGCTCATCAATTGCAAACAGTTTAGGCCCAGTTCTTCCGTTGCATTATGCTCAGGCATATCACGACATGCGCTGTTTGTTATAGTTATAACTTGATGAGATGCACGTAGATCGTAATATGTCGGCGTTTTATGGAACGGCAGATCAGGGTCTACACTGTTCGTTATTGTGTTCCAATTATACATGTGTATAAACGTTATAACTTTGTTCTTATTACGACCAGTAGCCAATGTGTGAATATCTGCTGCATATGAGTAGTGCATATAATACTGGACCACAATGAAATCAGTCTAATTCTATCCAGGTCCAATAAATACATTGAGAAATTATGTGGAATTAAAATTTTAGAAGTGGTATTTTATCCGATACTCTAAAATTACAGGACCGGTGCAGACTCGAGATATTATTTCACACGATAAGAATTACTCACAGTTTAGAGAATGGCGACAATTAGCGAACATTAAATAATAATATGAAATGTTTGACACATCATAAACAATGGCACAAAACTACATTGCATTGAATTCAACAATTTGTATAGAGGTGATATAAATATTTCACGAGTATAACATGAACTAGTAATGTCGGTATATAGGATTAATGCATATTGTTTAAAAAGTGGACAGGATAAATGTGCAGTCAAAGGTAGTTGTGCCGATGTTAATTTGTTTATTTCAAATGTAAAAAAAATAAGTATTGAAGTATTTCAGAGACTATGCAGATTTACAGATTAAACTGAATGCTGATAACATCGAGATAACCATAAACAAATTTAAAAAAACTAGTTAAAACTGGACAGTATAAGGAAGGAATAAATTCCGCATTTGATTGAGTAAATACATAAATTTGTATCCAGCTAAATATACAGTACAGTTTGAAGATCTCGTAAACTTTAAAAGGTCAGTTTACAATAATTCGGCAAAAACAAAGACAGAATTGAACACCTGTTGGCTGAGTACATTAAGGTCCTGCAAAAAATTTTGAAAGAGTTTGGGAAAGTTATATGTTTTCAGAAAGATTGTTCCACAGGGATATACTTGAATAAATGTTTTAGTTTCTAATCCGGCAGCTGAAAGTTGAAAATTAAATCGGTATTTTAGGTTATAGTTTGTTTGATCAAGAATATGTGCCAGTAGTAAATCGTGTAGGTAGTCTGGGTACAGCCCCTTGATAATTTTATAAAATGTATGCAGTTTATGAAATATTTTTCTTGCACTTTATGATGGCCAGCTGGTCTCCTTATATAAAGTTTCTACTTGGGTACTTCTTTTGGATCCAGTTAAAACTCTTGCTGCCTCGAACTGTAGTTTTTTCTAATCTACCTGTTTCTTCTTTTGAATAACCGCTCCACACAACATGGACATACTCTAAGCATTGTCGTACACACAACAGACATATTTTTTTTTTCTTTCTTTTTTTTATATTTTTTTTGGAGATTTTCAGCTTAATCTAAATTGTCTTGCTTTCAAGGAGCCTATTATCTGCGAAAGAAAGTTGATAAATCATGTATATGTGATAACCATTTTCCATCGCAGGTAAGAGTTAAGCCCAAGAGTTTAAGATACTTTGTAAAACTACGTTTGAAACAATTGAGGAAAGGAGATTTTCTAACTAATAGAAAATAGCATCACATCATTTTTATTAGGATCAAAATTAACTGACCATTGGTTTCAACAGGTGACTTATAGAAGCCTCAAGATCAGTATTTAAAACATGTTTGATTTCATATATTTGTTTGAAGAATATGTCAATCAATTATCATCAGCAAATTATTTGCAAGGCTAAGCATTTCATCAACAATATGATTGGTATAAATTTAAAATCACGCGCTGTTTACTATCCCATCAGTAGCATTTAAAACATTCCAGAAATAAATAACAGATTCAGTCTTAGTTTATATAAAGTACCACGCTGCGAAACACAATCAAAGGCCTTTGATATGTTACAGAACGCAATACACATACAGAACGCAATACACACATAGTCATAAATATCTATATACATGAACGTATGTGGTGGTAAACTTCGAGACGGTGACAAAAAGTTGAGTGACGGGGAAGACATCCTGATTGGCACTTGTGTCTAAATTCATTTTCACGAAGATAGTTTGAATAACTGCATTGGTCAAGTGGTTTATATTGAAAGTGCTGCTGGTAGATGAGGTCATGCAGGCAATTTTCTTCGGAACTCAAACAAGTGATACGCAGTATAAAGACGCAGTATCACTCTAGCTGATACTTATACCTCAGGTTTTGAACAGATGATGACTGGAAATCATTTACTTCATAAAATATGAAAAACAAGTTTACACACATGATGTCACTATCATGCAAAATAATTCGTGCCTACAATGGTCATTTTATCACAAATTACATATTTTTTATATTTCGAAAATAACACCAACATGCAACTCAAGCAAACTTACAAAGTTATCACTCAAATACTGAAAATGAGGTCGTCTGTACAAACAGCCATCATAATATTCTCTGAATATATTTTTAGATAGTTTAACTTTCCCCCTGACAATGAAGTTTGAAATGACTTGTTATTTCTCTTTACTCTTCCAGTTGCACCAATAATGTACAAGAATCCACGGGAATACTTTGTGCATGGCTTTATGGACGTATGCCAGAGTGACTTTCAAACAATTGTAACAAGGTGATTGATTGATATTCTTTTATATATATATATATATATATATATATATATATATATATATATATATATATATATATATATATATATATATATATATATATATATATTATGATGTCAATGCCGTATTTAACACGCAAATAACTGCGCACAGCTTAGACATAGCGGGGTTGACACTGTTTGTTCTACTTGCAAATTAATGCAAAAAGCATAGCCCTTGATCTGTTATTGCATGATGCGCCGACATATATGGGTCCACGTTGATTGTAGCAGCTTGCATATCATTGTATGCTTTCTCCTTTGATCTTTCCCGTGTTCCAAATTCTGGTAAGCCACCGCTAGGCCGTGCTCTACGTTTAGCTGTATTCCATGGATGAGTGTTACTAAGTGCAATATTATTTAATTAATTCAGGCGATGTCTCAAGCCTCTTGTCAAACATATCTAGATCACAATTATAATACATACATACATACATACATACATACATACATACATACATACATACATACATACATACATACATACATACATGCATACATACATACATACATACATACATACATACATACATACATACATACATACATACATACATACATACATACATACATACATAGGCAGAGGTAGAGAGTGAACCTGTTCGAAATCGATAAACTTAGCAAAGAAAATGAAAATACAGACGCTGAAATTTCCTCGTATTTATCATGATATCTTGTATAAGAACAATGAAAGAAAACATGAAATTAAAAAGACAAAAATTAATCAATGTGAGGAAAAATCTAGATTACAGTGAGAGAGAAAAAAAACAATTTTCAAAATCAAGTCAGCGAATAATATACAATAATGGACATCGAAAATTGCTGGCAGTTGTCGTGTCACTATATAGTGTGTGTGTGTGTGTGTGTGTGTGTGTGTGTGTGTGTAAATGAATAATAAAAATTGAGAAATGAAAAAATGAATCAACGCCAAAAAACTACAATTGTGTTACAAAAGTTTAATTAATTCAATTCCTTGCTTTCTTAGTTATTACTCAAATTATAAATCCAGAAATTACTAGTACAGTCGGCCTTATTCACACTGTTAGCAATAGTTTTCAGGCATATATTCCGCAAAACTAACTAATTTTAGCGCAGTAGGAATATGTTCCAGACAATTAAGCAATGTAATATTTCCCTGTAAATGTAGGTTGGACTGTAAGAAAAAGTTTTTCACTTTTTGGGGCAGTTTTCCTTTAGCCAGTGAAATAATGGTAGTTTTTCATCAGCAGCGGAGTAAAGAGGCAATCAAATTCACATGTCAAACAGTTCAAAAATATTCCATTAGATCGGGCGTGTATTTCCATTTTTCAAGATCGTTAACTAAAAATAACATCTTAATTTTCAGCCCTGTCGTGAGCTTGGTCCAAAATGTGTGACAAACTCATGTAGACTAGTTTAGTTCAAATAACATCACAGCACTTTCCAATTTTTAAGCGTTTTGAAGATACACGGCTCGTGACGAGTGTGATCACGTGAGCAGTCTCTAATGATTGGCTGAATTTAGTTTGATAGATGATGCAACATATAAGAATAGAATGAAACCGGGGTGGAAAGGAGGTGCATAACAGAAGGTGCATAACAGAAACATGTGACACGGGAGAATTAAAAGAGAGCTGATCATACAAGAATCACCAGAAAGCCCTCGTGATACAATAAATCAATTAGACAATATTTTATCGTGCGACACCAGATTGGAGGGGTAGTCAAAGGGCATGGTCACTAATGTGTCCCATATTTCTATATCAGTACCCTTTTATTCGCCCCACCCTACCATATATCTTGTATCCCAAGAGAGTTTCCCACTCGCATATACCGTCTAACTTAAAACGTATGCACTCTAACATACTGTATTTACAAAGTAACAAAACATAAAAAGTAACTCACCGATCCTGAATCTCTGCTTCCGGTCTGTCCATTTTGTTATCTAAGTTTTCAGGACCTCCAGATTAACGTCTTTCAGTTTATGTTTAAGAATATACATTTTTGTATGTATCTATCTATCGATCTGTTTCCCAATTAAACCCACACAGTAACCTGTCGATGTGAAACACACACCCATCTATCTCTCAAACTTTGTATATATCAGTCTGTTTATCTATATATGTATCTGTTTATCTATTTATCTATGTTTATTCCAGCTATCTTTCTTTTTTTTTCGTTTTCGATGTGTCTTTTTATAAAATTAAAGAATCGTGTGCTAGTAATCAAGCGATAATTATTTCTTTAAGTTTCAAGAAAATAATTCACTAGCAAGTGAGCGGCCTTTCTTTCCATTTCAGCCCCAATCTTGTGGAACCGGAGGAGAAGGACATATCCGTGGAACTTCTGGACAGAACTTCTGTGAAAGTGACCATTACATACAGAAAAGATCTTATCATACGTGCTCTGTATACTATATCTCGCAGGTCAGTTACATTAGATTGTGGTACTAATTTTCATTGCTTTTTGTCGGGATAGATAGATAAATATAATCTGTCTCAATGATCCGCACAATCTTTAGTACATAAATAAATAGAGATGTAGCATTATTAAGAGATTGTATCAGCTTTGTCACATCTCCAAATCAATCCCACCATGCCTATCCATTGCAGAAAGGATCGGTGGTAGCGTTGGAAGTTCTTAAGACAATTATGTACTTCTTCAAGTCAATGCATGCACGACCTTACCCACATTTGTAGCCATGCATGCACAAACGGTTAGGACCGTAATTTCCCACCTTTTTGCCGTGTACATGATAATATTAGGTAAATACAGATTACGAATGTTCTCCTGATTTAACAACAGCAAATGCAACAACAATAACGAGGTCGACGAAGGCGACTTTAACAAACCAAACCTGTATAAGCATTTAGCTGTTTATAGTTCTAAATGTATTACAATAAAATAAGCAACGGACACATAAAGATAAGAATACCCAAGACAAAACGAGATAAGAACATCTTTTAGATCTAATATTAACCAGTGGTACTTGCCCTTTTTGCTTCTTCATAGGTCTAATACAGATACATTCAACAGATCAGAGGAATGCCAAGTCAGAAATGCCTCTTTCTCTGTGGTCGGTAACGTCGGTATGGAAATCCAATTTTTATTCTGTTTATTCTCTTGTATAAGCGCGCACGCTGCAGAGAGAGAGAGAAGTCGTATGGAATGGAAAAAAACGCCTAAAAAACAACAATATATGGAGAGCAGTAAACATATATGCCGACAAAATTAATGACTAGCAACAATACCCTGCATCAGAGGCGATGCTTTTGGAATTGAGGGATGGGGGAAATGGATGGTTGGGAAACGATGGAAGTTCAACACCCCTACAATTGATGCATTGAAGAAGCATATATATAATAGATGTATCTACGCCTGAAGAATACTATTTCTTCACATTACTTAGTTCAAGTAAGATTCCGTTGGACAAATATTGTTCTTTCTGGGCTAAAACGTACAAAGCCTGGCATAATTAATATGTACATTGATATTCACTGTACCTTCTTTGATTCCCGCAATATGGCTGAATAAATGAATGATTGAATGAAGGGAGGAAGAAAGAAAGAAAGTATCGAAAAACGGCAGGAAGGAATGGGTGAATGAGTTAAGGAAGTAAGAAACAAACGAAAGGAAGAAAGGAAGAGAGGAAGGAAGAAAGATGGAAAATAAAATAGAAAAATAAGCAGAAAGATAAAATAAAGAAATTGATTAAATATAAAGTGTTTGTTTTCTGTTGTAGGTTTGTACAAGACACTGAGGTTTAAGCAGAAAAAACTAAAGGGGACGGTGACAGGTTCAGAATCCCTGAGTAGGTTCCTCAACGAAACGTGTGTCATGCAGCTCTTGTCGAAAGTGGTGAGTATCTAGTTAAAGCTAGTTAGTTTTTAATTTGTCTTAGACAGCTTTTGTCAAAACTGCTGAGTGTCTAGTTAAACCTTGTAAAAATATTTCTAGCTTTTGTTAAGAGGCTCTGATACAAAAAGCTATGTGATTTATTAAAACTTGCAAGTTTCTAACTTTTGACAGGCAGCTTTTGTTTTGGTATCTTTTTTAAAACTTACAAGCTTCTAGCTTGTGCAAAACAGTATTTGTCACAACTAATAACTCTCCTTTTAAGATTTAAAATTGTAAGTTTCTAACTTGTGCCCGGCACCTCATGTCCAATGTGGTGTCTTCTTCAGACTAGTAAGTTTCTAACGTTTGTCATGCAGTTCTTTCTAAAACTGGAATTTTAAAAACAAAATGACCAAGTTGGTAACATTCTCAAGTAAGTCCTTGCTAAAGAGGTAAATATTTTGTCTAACAGATCATTGAGCCATTGAAACTGTCATCTGAAGAAAGAGATATTGTATTCATTCATTTTTTCATTCATTGGTCAAAATATGTTGGTTAGAGTATAACAATGATGGATTATCAGCAATATGATGTAAATATAACTGCATAACAATACAGCAATTGAAGTTGTAATGCTGTTATACAGAAGCAATCACCATGAGGATATTCTTAGTACAACGTGTGTCAGGCAACTGGTTGAAAAGCATCGATACACTAATTAGGTTCTTTATATACTTTCTTGATTTTTATAAATTATTAACGAAATCAGTGCATTTTCTATAGGTTCAACTCCACCAAGTCAATCACACTTATATTTTAAGTATTAATTCGGACACACCATGCAACCAATCATCGTCGGTTCGGTGGTATTTTTTTAAAATTGCTTTTGAATGAATACAGGGGAACTTTTGTGGAACCGGCCTAATCATGTATGTTCTGTTTGTCACCATACGCAAAAGCCAAGTTGCTGAATTCAAAAAACATTTTATTTTCTATTTAGAGTTTAGTGTTGTCTGCTATTAAATACAATTAGCATTCTTCATGGGCAGCACATCTCCAGGAAAAATCTAAGAAGAAATATTATTGATTTTCTTAAGGGACTACAATAGGTTGCAAAAACAACGGCTTGTCCAGTTACTTGAGTGATTCCTTGAAACAACAATCGTGTTCAAGTGACAAGTGGATATACACCTCCAATATTTCAAGACAGCATATGTCTACAATCAAAGAGAACCAGTCAATTAGCAATAAAACTTGTCCTATTGACACCTGTTTTAGAGGAATTACTGCTCATTACGGATTGATTTTCATGGTACCATTTATTCATTTAATACTATAATAGTCTTGTACAAGTGTACACCTGTGTACAACGCACAGAATGAATTAACACCTGTGTCCGGCTCTGATAACAGATTTTACTGTATTTTAGACGTTGTTGTTTGCATCAATGACGTCGAAACCATTGAAAACCAAGTTATATGAGCAGGTTTCGTTGAAAAGAAAGGCAGATCTGGGCGGAATTTGTTCCTCTGAAGGAAATTTACTCTTTCTCTCTTATAGATAGATAGAGAGATAGATAGATCTAATAATTTTAGATTATACGAGATGAGAGTCGCATCGTTGTGGGAAATAAATTTGGTTAACTGAGGAACTTCATGTTTTTATTTATAAAAGTATAATCGATATTACAACAATATCTTTACTTTCTTTAACCAGGTGTTTGAGTTGGTTCGACACAAAATAGACAGCATCTTTCAAATTACTTATGAATATCCAGGTAAGTTCAAAATTACAACTAGATTCAGTTAGTAAATTCTGATATAATTAAAATCCATCACACAGTCACATGATCAATCAATCAGTTAATTAACTGATAGATCGATTGATGGGTTAGTGATATGGCAGATAAAAGATCTGCAACTACAATCTCTATTACTGTTGTAATCATTACTTTTACTAAATCTACTGTTATACCACAACGATCACTACAAATACTACTACCAACACAAGAACATGATAACAAATAATAACGATAATATAAACAACAATAGCGAAAACATTAGCAGAATAACGACTACTAATGACTCCAACAATAGCTTTAGCAGCAACAATATTACCAAAAATAATAATAACGATGATAACGATGATAACAATGATAACGATATGATAATAAAAACAATATAGATAAATATCTTATTATAAATATTGATAATTTTGTCCTACTTTTTCTTTTAACTCCATTTATTTACTATCATCGTCGTCGTAGTAATTATCATCATTATGATCATTGCGACTATTCTTCCTCATCTTCTTCCTCTTTGTTTTCATATTTCTGTCAAGGCAATTGTTCTATTTTTTATGTTTCAAACATACAGACACACAGACTGACTTCAGATTTTTAAAGGGAATGGAAATTCATACCTCTATGTACACGCTCGCTCAGCAAGTGGATATTCCAGAGTTTTGGGACATTAAATCGGTAGGTATTCGGTTAAAATAACAGATTTAAAAATATTACGACTTTCTGTAAAACACTTCATTGAGAGTTGTCTCTGTTTTAACTTTTTCGTCTTCATACAAAATGTATACGTCTGTTTCGCGCGTAAGTGTTGATGTTGTATGTATGTATGTATCTATGTATGTATGTATGTATGTATCCATGCATGCATGCATTAGCATTTAAGAACACCTGAGCACAATAATGGCTATATGGTGCCAATTAAAGTAAAGTTCTAAAAAGGTAAAGATTAAGAATTAACTGGGTGTTGCAAACTGTGCATAACGAGGACAATAAATGGGCGACCGATTGCATGTTATGCTTTTGCGTCTGGATACGAATATTGCTAGACAGTTTTCATTGTGTATCCGCAGCGCGTATACATTTACATTCCATAATTTACATCCATTATGACAAGTTAAACAGACAAATAAACACCCTCCTCCCTCCTCTCTCTCTCTCTCTCTCTCTCTCCCCCCCCCCCAACCATTTATAGGTCTTGGCTCTTTTTTTCTTTTTCTTTTCTTTTTTTTGGGTGGGGGTGTTGTTGTTGTTGTTTTTTTGTTGTTTGTTGTTGTTGTTGTTTGTTTGTTTGTTTGTTAAACCGAATAATACAAAGTCTCTCAAAAAAGTTGAATGACATGTTTGCAAACGTTGTCAATTGTCAATAGTCAATACATTTTCAATAACTGGCAAGTAATGTTTATAACGATGGCAGGTTAAATATAAAGCTTACTACAGAGACTGGAACATCCTGCAGAAGTTGTATTATATAGCCTCTCTCCCTGTCATTTTCAACACCATGCTACTTCGGTCTCGCTCGTGACATACCCTCCATCGTCGATAATTCAGGCCATTTAATATACAAAGTGCGTTTACCATATATAAATCAGTTTTAATGACCTAATCCACCCTTGTCCATTGTTACTTTTGATGATAAACCATCTTATTTGATGAGGTAAATGACAGTCTTTTCCGTAGCGCTCAGCATAATTTTCGACGTAAGAAACCATTAATTTCACTTCAATAGTAGAGGTATTAACCTAACATTTTGAGGAATGGTCCTTTTAAAATGGTTTTAGAATGATATTTAAACAGCGATAAAATAAGCACTGTAAATTCAGATCATAAACTTGATGATTGATATAAAAAAAGAAACGGGTTTCAGTTTGGTCGATTGAGGAATTCCCTCAAAATATTTGGATGTACATCGACCGATTGATAGGTAGATTAAAGGTCACGTGAAAAAGTCATTTTCGTAGATCTAGGTATGATGCGATCGTACAAGGTTTCATACTTGAGTTCTAATTTTATAAATATATATGCATAATTAATAATTTCAACACATCAATCAGCCTTACTTATTACCTCATTATTTGTATCTGTGACTAATACCCAGACCACCAGATGTTGCCCTGTGTGAGTGATTGTAGAGAGTTATTTAACACAGGTTAGCTTGTGGGAGCATAAACTGACAAGATCGCACAAAATAGACTAAAATATGAAGACTATTTTGTAAGTTTGATTTTTGAGGAATCATTAAGTGTTGATTATAAATCTGAAATTTAGTTTGTGGATATTTAGAGCAATAAGTCTGATTGACTTTACACTTTTTTGTGCAATGAATTAACATTTTATTCAAAACGAGGTTGAAATGGACTCTGTAAATAATGAAACCATAAATCAATATAAGTGATATTAAAAATGCTGCAAAATACTTTACCACATGATAGTAACTTTGTATGTAATTATGTTTATGTGTTTTAATATCAGGATTTGATGTGTAACATATATTGATAATATTAACATCTGTTTACATTTAAAAGTCATATACTTTGCTTTGTATCGCTGTTGTAACGTCTCTCTTCCTTATTTATTTATGTATTTATTTATTTATCTTTTGTAAGCATTTTCTGTCATATAGTATATCGATACAGGAAATGAAATGTTGAAATGACTTTACTTAACACAAACTTCTATTCTGTTGGTAACCATAGACGAATTTAATTGAATTAAATTGAAATTAATTAAATCAGTTATATGTCAGTAATATTTCCTTGGTTGATTAAAGGTCAGTGATGCGTAATCAATGCAATTGTCAATTTTTATTTGCTATTTCAGTTCACTTAGAACGCTAGTATACTTTCCGAAGAAAAACAAATCCTTACCTTTCTTATTGCTTCAAAATTATTCAAGATTAACATTCATTTGCCTTCTTGTCATTATACTGATATTACAGCTCTTTACTTAATTTGCTTTTAGTTTGTATTGTGGAAGCAAAATACTATTCCCCGTCTACCTCCATCGATACCTTTTCCAGTTAACTTACCACAAGTAGATGATGCTAAAAGGTTTGAAATTTGGTTCAGCGAAAAAGGTTTTCAAAAAATCTGGGAAGATATACCCTCGTCGTTTGTAAAGAGTATTGGAAACAAGGTACGGTTATGCCCCAATAGCATTACAATTTACTAATTTAAATACGTGTCTACTTACCTACAATCATGTGACTCTCTCTCTCTCTCTCTCTCTCTCTCTCTCTCTCTCTCTCTCTCTCTCTCTCTCTCTCTCTCTCTCTCTGTGTACATATTGATATAATAATGTATGTATTATGTATGTATGTATATATGTATGTATGTCATAGTATATTTATTAATTCCTGACAACATTCATAAACAGGGTGAAGGTATTTGTTGGGCTACACCCCCTTTTTAAGGGTTCAATGTACTGTTGAGTATGCGTAGACTTGGTAAGTCCTAATCACACAGATATAACTCTGGTAACAACAACAACCTCAGGCCACCCTATCGTTTGATTGTTGTAAAACAAAATCTATAACAGAATATGCACTAATAAATAGATGAGGATGCTTACTGGGTTCGTGAGATTGCCATAGTTATCACAAAGAAACGTGGTCATTGTCACTATAACCTGAACCCAGCTTCCACATTATTCTCTTGAAAAATTCACATTCCTCTTGACCCGCACGAAGTAAATATACAGGAAGTGCGCATGTAAGTAGACGTTAGAAAGCAACTTCTTTTTTGCTTTGCCACTTGTTCTAGCCAGAGAGCGTAAATGTATTTTATTTTAAGAATTGATAATTACTGTTAATTCTTTTTTATTTTTTCTACAAATGTATGTACTCTGGTACACATGTGCTCTGCCCACTTTCCGTACATTTACTTCGTGCGAGGCTAGGCGAATTTAAAGTTTTCGATAGAATCGATCTAGACACTGGGTTTAGGTTATAATGACGAGAAAGGCAACAAGCGAACGGCAGAGTGGACGATGTTTAGATTATGTCTTATTAATTTTGTACACGTACACTTTTGCGTTTCTGTATTTGTTTGTATATATATATATATATATATATATATATATATATATATATATATATATATATATATATATTTGTGTGTGTGTGTGTGTGTGTGTGTATTGACTGTCATTACCGAAGTGTCTAAAACATTGCAAGTGTCCTAGATTGGAAGGAAGTTTCGGAAAAGTTCGATGGCGCGTGTCGGACATGAGGGTCATACAATATCTGAAATCAAAACGAATCTTCAATTGAGTTCGACGCAATAATGAGATTGGTCAATGAATTATGATTTGAACTTATTAGATTTGAAAAAGAAAAAAATTCACATCAAAATTAACAAAAAGGACATCTCGACACAACCTGACTGCAGATTCTAGCCAATTTCAAAGCTCCTAATATTTGGCGTAATGGTGCTGGTTACGTTTGGTATTGCTAAAATGTCTGATTCTAAATGTACTTATGAAAGACTCTTCTCCTGTATTTTGTGCTAAAGTGGAGAGTATTTGTTTATTTAACAAATCTATCATACAGCTATCTACATAAATCACTAAGCAGTTAACAAAACTTACAGCATAGACACCTTCCTACGTATATAAATGTATGTATGTCCATATATCTATCTACCTAACTATCTACTATTTATGACGCTATGTTTGATAATGTTTTTTTTTCTTCACATTTGCTTCTTGTTTTACAGTTACAGTCATATGTGGACAAATATTCCGAGAAGAATAAAGGACATCGAAACTTAATGGCAGAGGACATTTTCTTTCTACCTCAGGTATAACACATGATTTTTTTAGAGTTGACTGAAAATATTTTCATAAATAGTATTGATCGAATACGTGCTGGCTTAGCCATAAAACACATTATTTGTTTTTCCAAAAACCAAAATCGTACCAACCACCACTATGAGACAAAAATTAATTAATGCAGCAATGAACTCCAAGAACACTAATAAAATCTTAATAAGTGATGACAAATAGGACGGACTTACTTGATTCTACAAGATAGCAAAACACTAACAGAATAAAGATATCTAGGTTAAGTCAAAGTACAAGATCGTATGTGATATATAGTTTAGGTGATCAAGTACCCCAATAAATTAGAACATCTCTCTTACACAGTTTGTTTACACTGTACAAGACACTGTAAAAAGGTTGACAAAAAAGTTTTTTCGGTGAAGAAGGATAAGACTCAGATGAAAACATTTCAATATGATTTCAGCAATATTTTTCAGACTCTAAAGTTAAACTATGCTCTTGGTAGCAATAGTACATTTTGTTACTCAGTGATATGGTGATGACAAAAGCTAATATAGTAGGCTATGATAAAAATTTACAAACGTCATCAGATACATTTATTCTAGGAATAAATACTGCTATAAATACCGACGTGGTAAAATTATGGAATTCCAGCAACTGATAAACAGTCTGTAACAATTCGACAAAAGATGAATTACGAAGTGAAAGAAGAGAACCTGAGTAACAATTATGTAAACGAGAAGGACAAAATGGGTGAAAGTCTTGTAATCAGGATGTCAAGACATACAACTCTCGATTTAAAAGATATAGATGATGAGACAAATAAACAAACTCATAATTATGTATATGGATGCAGAAGCTAGTGTAATTTGTTTTAAATAAAAATAGGCTATTAACTATGTCGTTAAGTTATTAAACTTTCCTATGAGCCCCTTTCTCTTTATTCTTTTTGTTAACGAAAATAAACCTTTGAGTGCAATTTCAAAGAACATTCTAATTAAAGCAAGTATTAGCTAAATGACATTATCAATATTAAAGAAAGACTTTTCCATCTGATGTAAAAAGCCAGCCAGTAATACCAGACAATAATGCTGCTTCCTTTTTAGCTAACTCAAACAAATTGTTGGTTATATTTTTTTTACCTTTTTAAATTTGTTAACGAATGTATCTGTACTTCCTTTCTCACCACCAGTACCACTTGTTCCGCCTCCCCGTTGTGGTAAAATCTGTCAAAACAATTTCATATGGCTACTCAGAGAGTTGTTGGTGTCATATCTCTATCCGTAAAAAATAACAGCAAGTGTTACGCCTTTTTCTTTAAAACAGTTGTTTTAACACAAACATAATGCAGAAATAATACATTCTTCTGTCTACCTGTTTTTATTACCTTAAGATGCATTTTCATATATTAAATATTCCTTTCCTGTATTATTATCTATTGATTAATTCTATTTTTGACACATTTATGATCATAAATATCTCAACATTTCTGCTTTTTCGAGTTTTCGATGTTTTAAAAACTGGCGTAATTTTCTGAACGTCAGTCCCTAACAGATTAATGCTCCCTGACTGTCCCGAACAGAATTCATTTCTCTTTCTTACGGTTAATTGAGCTAATTGTCGCGTCAACAGATCTGAAACTGAATTAGCAGGAATGTCGCCTCCATTGATTTGAATTACACATGGTTGACCCCCACCCCCTCCCATTTAGTACCTGAGCAAAAGTGAGAGGATAGCCCCAATGAAATACCATACTATCCTCTGACTTGGAGAAGGTCTTTAACTGGATTTATTCCGATAGACACGTGAGCCAAATCTCCTCCAAGTTTGGTGCACCAAATTTGTTCCACATACCTATATCGATTATACAGATGCCGAATATGATCAGAGCAAAGCAGACACGACAAATATGTTTTGCATCACATATACTTATAGTTCACAGTAATCTACAGATTATGTTAGTTTATTTGTATGTATTTGTGATTTTGTCAAAATCTTTAATAGTCATGCAACTTAGTTTAGAAATCTTAGCGCACAAAAAAAAAAACCACCGAAGTCTTTACTCTCTTTTGATTGATCTCTAGGTAACTTAAATTGTTAACACTGTTCACTATTGCACTGCACTGTTTAAAGTTCATATATTTCAACAGCGAGGTCATATAAATAGGTTAACAAGTTACAGACATATGGCCTCGACAATCAATACAATAGGGCATGCTGCTGCTTTGTATATGTTTTAAGACCTTATTTAACGCATTATATTTACCTCAGCATCTTACCATGTCAACATGGGAATATGAACTAGTTTATTTTTAATATTCAAAATCTACTAAAGGCCAAAGTTTCCATGACATTGTGTATGCAGGCCGAAATACTAAACGTTTTTTATATCGGATATATGATAACGTATGTTAAATAGCAAACGTTTGTAACATTAGTTATTATTCTAGCTCATCGGTTAAGATCCTAATATTGTACTGAATTCTAAATTAAAGAGTTACGTGCTGTATCTCACCCACGTATGCTTCTTGGCCATGGGCTCAAAAGCGGCAGGACTTGATCATTTTTACTTTTTGCAAATTAAATTAACACCTCAGTACTGGTGGCAAATACTTTGTTATTTATTTAATCTAGCTCGCGTATTAAAACCTTAGGATCATCTGAATTAATAAGAATATACTCTTTTGCATCAAGGCGGGAAAGAAACAGGGCTTGATAATTTCTGTAATAACGGTTATAGTCTCTTTTTAGAAAGAAACTATTGTGGTGGCCTGAGCTAAGACGCATCTAGACAATTTATTTTCCTTCGTTCTGTTTGTTTTCTAAAACATAGAAAAGACTCAGTAGTGTCCTTATGTTTATTTTTGTTATTAATTTATTTTTGTCTCGTGGAGGTTGGTGGTAGAATGTTGGTTTTTTGAAGAGTGAAAATAAAGTATTTTTTGGTTCAACCAGCTCGAATCTGATCAACACTACCTTCAATTATAATTTTCTTTGCAATTCATCACAGTATAGAAAATTGCGCCTATTCTTTCCTTTCTTACCTGGATAAATTTGTCTAATTGTACATACGTACCTCTGATACATTTTTTTGTCATGTTTTTAATTAACCATGTCATATACTTTTTTAAATCTCAAGAACTAAGTTAAAATATGGAACTTAGCTCATACTTTATATTTTGTTTCCACAGATTGCCCATGTCGTTCCTAATTCAACTATAGATGTGATACTCACCAAGGCTACCCTGTGGACAACAATCAACCTAAAATCAATTTCTGTTTTTCTGAATCTTTCTTTGGACTTGACAGCAACGTTTGCATGCAAGGACAAGAACACAACCTTGAATATCTTCACCATTGATATGGTAAGAGGCCTCCACGTACACGTTCTGTACCTAGATTTGGTTCTTTTTAATATTAATATATAGATACATATATTCAAGAAAAGAAAGAAAAATGATAGATATATAGATAGATTTATTGATTAGTTGAATGATTGATTGATTGATGCACGCTACGTAGGTCGGCTGATAGTGTTGTTAATACGTAGCAAGAAAGAACAAAACAAAAGAGGTGGATGAAATAAAAGAGGCAATTAAGGAAGGGGAGGAAGAATACATATAAGACAGACTGATCGATCAATCGATGGATAGGTAGATTGACTGAGTGATAGACAGACACTGGATTGACTGGCTGATAGTGTTTTAATACGTAGAACAAAAAATGTACTACCGTAGAACAGAAAAGAGGAGTTGATGAAAGAAACAAGGAATGGACGGAAGAGGATGAAAAATGCGTACAAGATAGATTGATCGATAAATCAAGCGATCGATCAATCCATTGATAGATACCACTGATTTACTTATGTTCTGGTGAGATTTAAAGGAAGATATGTTGATTTCGTTATAGAATCTACAGTTTCCAGTTCAACTCGGTGTCAACAATTTCAGACTAAATGGAAGGCTTTTGAATGTTGGGTATGTACGTTAATTTGTGCAGTTTTTACAATGATGACATTGTACCATGCGATATAATTATTTTAGAAAATTTCATTTTTAAAACTGTTTTTACAATTGTATCCTATTATTCTTGATAATTTGTGTAGAGAATAAATTATCAATACATGGACTCAGTCAAATCTATTCTTCACGCAACGACTTGTTATTATAATTTTTACATTTCAAAGCCTCATATTTCTTCAGATAATATGGCCAAAATATTAAACCTGTATTTAATTATTGCCTGTACTATCACTAAGGATTGGTTTTGTGAAACAACCATCGCCTGAGGTAAATGGATGTAGCTTGCTGTTTTATAAGCTATCGGAAGCGAGGGGTAAAATATCCGTTTAAATTAAACAAAAGTATAGACATTGGCTTTCTTCGAGTATGAAGCAGTGGGAATCAGGGAGAATGGAGTTTACACTACCGCCTCCTCCTATACCTGATTAATATACTATAATAAAAACGTGCTATTAATTACTGTACTGCTCTGCAATGCATCATACTACACAATGCTAAATTGCAAAGCGCGATAACGTATGTATGTATGTATGTATGTATGTATGTATGTATGTATGTATGTATGTATGTATGTATGTATGTATGTATGTATGTATGTATGTATGTATGTATGTATGTACGGATGGATGGATGGATGTAAAGGGTTTAAGGGGACATTAGCACAATCCTGGCTATATAGTGTCGAGTAAAATTTACACTGTCAAGATGGTAAAAGTAAAATAAAATGGCTAAAATTGTTTGGGTATAAAAGACAACACTCCAAGGCATAGCACACCTCCTCACACCATAGTACACTGCACTACACTATTACTGCATTACACTCCTTAGAATTGCACTAAGAAACACTACACTTGACTTGACATATTAAGCTACTTATAAATGTTTTCCTTGAATATAATTGTTTCTTTCTAATAGGGGCACAGTCACCATTCGAAACTCGACCATTGGGATGATAAAGGTAAGGAATTACATGTAGTTTCTTGTCAGAAACGATATTGAAATTGCCCGTGTGTGTGTGTGTGTGTGTGAGAGAGAGAGTGTGTGTGTGTGTGTGTGTATGAGCCCATAATGATTTGCCACCCATCTGATTGCGTCCCATGAAAGCTGTAAAGATGAAGATACAATCACAAAAAATGATTATAGTTTGAAGCTTTTTCTTCATCAACTGCTAGACTATAATAATAATAATAATAATAATAATAATAATAATAAGAAGAAGAAGAAGAAGAGAAGAAGAGTGAAAATTATCCATCTACTGAATTGCCAATATACCTGCCGACCTTTCTCCCTCAAAGTAGCTTTCCTTTACCCGTGTTTGGATCTTTTCAGAATGACTTCCTTTCAAACATGCTGTTCGTTGCCCCATTAACTTACGGCGAAAAAGCCATGAAGACACTTACGGGTAAGTAAACAGTATTTTGGTTACATTTGAAAAAGAGAAAAACGTAATATTTTGGTAATTATATGGGATAATTAGCCTAATGATTTTTGTATATTGATTGTTAATCAAGGTTCTGCATTAATCTACATTGTAGCAGTCAGGCAGTTTGACAACTGTAAAGCAGATTAAACTCATAGAAAGGAGATGAGTGATCACAGACCATTATTATTGTAATTAACGACACACGTGAATGTACTAAGTTTAATCTCCTCTTACGTTAATGGCAATTAAAATGACAGACAATTTTCATTTAATTCCTTGATCACCAAATTCAAACGACGTATCACCTCGCGGTGGTTAAACAAATCGCTTAAATAATAATAATAATAATAATAATAATAATAATAATAAAAATAATAATAATAATGATAATAACAGTCCTTTCAAGTCAGGGATTGATTAAGATAAATGCAACAAAGTGATAACGAACAGAGCAAAACTAGTTTTTAACTAGCCTAGGCGCCTTCGACTCTCATTGAGTCTTTGACGAAGAAAGTTGCAAAACAGAGACAAGACAAACAATAAACATACATAAATAAAGAAATCGTTAAAACTTTTGTAATTTTAAGTTTACATGACCGTGTTTAATTGAAGTATTGTTTGAAAAATGTGCGATGTCGTGCCTAATTGGTTTGAACTCCACCTGGATCCTCATATATTTCGGATATATGCATGTAACAACTAGGCAACATTCTGCTGAAGAGACTGCCTGTATTAAATAATATCTTATTACTTTCCTCCTTACTTTACATCCAACCCTTGCACATCTATTTGTATGTTGTGGGTGCTGGTCAATAAATGCGAGTACTGGTCAGACTATTGTAGCTGTTGGTGCTGGCCAGTATGTGTGTGTTGGTCAGTAAGACAGTGCGTTGGTCAGTATGTGTGGGCGATTATTAGTAGGTGTATGTGCTGGTAAGTAGATGCGCGCTGGTCAGTAACACTGTGTATTGCTCAGTAACACTGTGTATTGATTCGTAAGCGTGGATGTTAGTAGATGTGCTTGTCAGTAAAACTGATCTGGTCAGTAGTTGTGGGTGCTGGTCAGTAAGACTGCGTATTGGTCAACAGATGTGGGTGCTAGCGAATAGATCGGATACTCGTCAATAAGACGGTCTTTGTCAGTAGGTGTGAGTGTTGGTCAGTAAGATTATGTGTTGGTCAACCAGGATGGGTATTGGTTTATAATGTCAATATTAACTTCCACCAGACTCCGACCGTCCCCAATGTTAAACTCATTTTGACGTTTTTGACATTACATTTACCCACATATCGTCCACCTCCCCCCCCCCCCCCGTGTTAATTATATGGACGCTTTTAATATTACCTCGTCCCCCATTTCGTCCCAATTCATGATGGCAGGAGAGTAGATATGTCCAATCCCCCAATACAGTCCCATCTCTCCCTCACCCCACCTCATATCGTCCGCCAGTACTACTCACCGGAAGCAAGGGCAGGATTTGAAAAATATTGTCCGGTCGAAGGATCTATTTTTCTTTCTTTCAGGGTAAACACTTGGTTTTGAATATTTTTATTCATGTTTCCTCTCGTATAATAACCAAGTGACAGAAGGAAAAATCACTTTATTCTTCGATTACCTTCTGGGAATGCAAAATTTACTGGGACGGTGTTTCGTACTTGTTTTCAGAAGACGCAAAATCAACAGGCATACCAATATACAAGGCAGTCAGGGATGAGTTCGAATTCCGGAATCTAAGTCTTAGATTAGAGGAGGTGAGTACAGGCCCTTAAGGGTGAAATGTCGTGGTGTGTGTACGTATATTGATTATTTTTGGCGTAGCCAACGAGTAGCTCGTTGGCAAGATACCAAAATAACTTGTCCACCAGAGTTATTAGCCAGTACAGTTGCAATAACCTACAAAACAAAATTACATATTTGTGCATCTTCCGAATTCCCTGTGAGACCTAGTCCAAGAGTTAAATATTCACTTTAACGTAGATTGTTAATGTTGTTCAATAATGATAAAAGAATATCAATAGGTTAAGAGCCATTTTGTAAAGAAAAAGTGCTTGAATGAAAGAAACTTATCTTTTTGTTAAAGTTGATCTTTTCAGAGTGGACCTTTTCACATTTGTCATCTTCATCACACTCGCAAAAGGCAAAACCTATACAATGGAGAGGACTTGGTTATCAAGTATCCAGTGTGCATCTGTACATGTCATCATTTTATTTCTTTAAGATTCAACTATGACCTGCAGAATTCCATGTGATTAGTAGATATAAAATTCAAATGTTCAGGTCTTGACAAATTATTGAATGTTCATATACTGTGTATAATGAAATCATGAAAGCATGCAGAGTAATTATCAGCAGTTATATGAAATATAATGTAAATATTTGTAGAATAAACAATCAAAGTTTAACTACAATATTTGACCAACCTTCTAAAAACTATGCATAAGTTACAAGGTTTATACAGCTGAATATTTTCAAGCAAATATTTCAAGAATATTTACTCATACTTCCTCAACGTTTATTGATTCCAGTACTATATCTGCTGAAATTAAAGTTTTCAAATCTAGAGTAATAAACGTTGAGAAAAAGAGCATTGACTGTACAATTACCTATGACTTTATTCAACTTCGACATGATCTTAAATCATCTCGCAAAAAAGTGCCAGTATCACAGAGCTGACATTGCTAAATTGAGTTCTTTGGTAAAACAAGCTTATTGATTGACATTTTTGATGGAATATCGAACGTACATAAAGGTACTGTATAGTTCAAAAATTAAAATAACTGATTTTTCTGACGAATGCATCACACACAAATTGTTACAATACATCCTAACGATAAACCTCGGTATGTTAATCTTATGCTGAATGTCAGGAGGAAATTGGAGCGTTCAAAAAAACAAGTTCTTCGGACTAACAAAAAGTCAGTTTGGCTGAAATATCAACAGTGTAGAAATCGACTAAATAATCTTTTTTTAAAGAACGAAAAATAAACATTCTACATTAATTTCACAAATATCGAATTTCGACTCAATGATCGAAAGTAGTTTAGAAAAACAGATATTAATGAAAAAAATCCTAATCGTTATTCCATTGTTATTTAAAAATAAAAACGATCATTTGGGTAAGCATGATTTCACCATTCCTGATGTAGAAATGCATTGCTATTGAACAAATAATCTTCTAGCGTCTCTCACCTTCTGAAAAATTGTATATAAAAAGTGGATACAGAACTTTAAAGCAATTGCATGCCAATTTCTTTACGGAGTTGTGTCGGTAAGTTAATACAAATCTTCAAATGCATACGTAATTATCTCTGTTAACAAAAACTTACAAATAAATGGCAGTGAAACTCTCAGCCATGTCATTCAACCGTGTATCAGTTAATTGGAATATATGATACAATTGTAAATCTCTGGATATACTAGTGTGGAATTTTTGTGACACCCCAGATCCATTTGACAGGGTCTGATATAGAGATATGGTACACGAATGCTTAGCCAGAACTGGAGCATTTATATCAAGAAGTTGGTTAGTTCCTCTTGTCGCTGCGGCGCAATGAACATAAATTGATTAATTATTTTTAAGATAGTTAACTGTTTTGCATCAGACCATTTTAACCGAGTTATTTGCTTTCAAGCGTTGGCCCAAATATTCAACATAACTTAATAATTAACCTGTCTTTATTCAACCAATATGTAGATTACAAATTACTAAACAAGAACCCTCCCCTATTTGCTATATTGCTTTGGGACAATATTTCTAATTATACGAACACGTATGATGATATAGCAAGTTTAAAAAGGAAAATTACTCTAAAGCCACAGCCACCTTCAAAGTATTTTCTAATCGGTCAACGAAAATATTCTACTATTCGTGTAAGCCTGCAAAATAAAGAGAGCATTTTAGACAACGATTTGTTTATCAACCATCTGTTTAACACCTGAGTTTAATTGTGAGTGAATATATTTTGCTTATCATCATTTCTTTGAATATCAAACACTATTCAACACCAGGATTTTTTTTCTTCAGCGTGACTGACAATGTAAAGATACCATTTAATCAAAATGATAACTTGTTCACAAACATTTGAAACAATTCAACTGACAACAAAAGTCAACAACAGCAAGCAGAACCAACGATCATCTCTGGTGTTGACTAGATTTTTGTGCATGTTTTACTCTCTCTCTCTCTCTCTCTCTCTCTCTCTCTCTCTCTCTCTCTCTCTCTCTCTCTCTCTCTCTTTCTCTTCTATAATGAAATTTGCTGCTGTGTTTTGTGTTTGTTATTCATATATGTAAGGTAAAAGCCAACACGAAGTTGGTAAAACTTGTCGCCTAACCATTTTGGTCAATTTGGACTAATTAATTATCTTTAAACCAGGGTTATGCCGTATTGGAGGCCGACGTAGTGCCATCGCAATTCCATAATGAAACGGAAGGAAACTACACATGGGTGGGTTTATATGACAAAGAGCACTTGAGAATCATGCTAATCGATACCACACCTTTGAATGATACGGGTATGCCAGTCCAGCACTGCACTCCATTCAATAGCCGACATTCCTCAGGTGGCAAGGTATGCCGAGCTCTCAATCTGCAATGGCTTCTGTTGGTGATATTCTTTGGCGCTTTCGTATTAAAAGACTAATACGGTTACATACAGGTCTATTTAAACTGTAAGGAGAGGAGAAGCTGAACCCCAGAAATGCATATTTCTATACCAAAGGAGCAGCAAAGTATTTTCTAATTTAGAGAGAACACTTTATTCTGATCTCATCAGCGATGTTAATGATGATGTCTGATCTATGAACCCTTAGAACAAAAACTTGCATGCATGTAGTTATTTTTAATGTTCTCTATTTTTGTATCGTGACTCCTTTAGTTGTCGTCCATGTAAATATTTTTGTCGGCATAAATTTAGGAAGGCACTGCTTTTGTGCTCCAACTGCAATTGCCAATATAATCCGTCACAAGTCCTGCAAACAAAAATACGTCTTTTTTGTTCATATTGTAAATCTTGTATTATTTTCTATTCCTACATGTAATTTTTTGTACACGTAAGACAAAAATAACATGTGCTCAGTTTGAAACATGCCTATATTAATGAATATAACACACGTGCTTACTGTGAGACATGCCTATGTTAATGCATATAACAAACGTGCTCACTGTGAGACATGCCCGTGTTAATGCATATAACTTTTATCCATAGATAGATGCTTAGTAGATATTTGCGCAACATACAGCTGAATTATCTTAAAAATAGTTTCTCTACAATGAAGAGCACATTACCACATTCTGTGACGATATGTGTGTGTATGTGTGTGTTTCTGATTTAACAAATAACAAATATCAGTAAGGTTCACCAGCAATATATATAATGTACATACAATAGATTCGGACTGAGTCTTTCTCTGTCGCGCTGATGAAAAGAAGAATAGGAAAACATGTCCTTTGTGCAGGAGCGACAATGCTCTTGTAACCTTCAGTGTTGTTTAAAACTAGCTAAAATAATATAAAGAGTACAAATCGTATGGCAAATGACAGGCCTTTCAAGTGCACTGGATCCAGCAAGGGATTGCGTGCGTCAGGGATTGAGAAGATAATGCAATAAACTAACAACGAACAGTAAAAAAAATCTACTTTTAACTAGACTAAGCGCTTTAGACTCTCCTAGAGCCTTTTTCAAAGGCAAACACAAAACAGAGACAAGACATAACAATAAACACAAAAAGCGTTGATATATATATATATATATATATATATATATATATATATATATATATATATATATATATATATAAATATATAAAATAACGTATGAAATATGAATTTGTTTTACTTATTCCAAAAGTATATTAAAGACATGAAATGATCCATATAAATATTACTTTTGCGCCGCTATCTATGTACATTTTTAATTGATTGTATGGAGAATGGTTTTTTTGTTAACAAAAAGTTGAGAACTTGTAACCCAAAACCACTGGACAAAATTAATATCATAAAATATGCTTAAGCTAATTAAACTATAATGTTGTCTGATAAGTTCGTTTTTTTAACCCCAGACAGTATTTCATGGATGATTTTTCTTTTCCTCAATTGTTCATATCATGTTTCTAAATTCTGAAATATTTAAATACTGTCATCAAAATGTAAAGAAAAGAAATTGATTAATTCACCTCACTAATTATGTCAGCTAGAATACGTCACAATGTTCATATTTTCACTTTCATCCATGTACTTTTTTGTACTCTAATTCCTTTAAGCTTTTCTGAAAATGTGACGTAGGTAGCTACGTAAATGACTATATAATTAAACACACAAATGAATCAATTAAGAAATAACTTATAGAAACAATTCCATTCGTTCATCCATCAACAAAATAAAATTCTGTTTAGTACGCCCGTGCAAGTCAAATTTTCTACAGAACTGGTTTATTCAAAATATTCTTGCGATTTTACTAGAATTATTTTACTAAAAAAATAAATAAATAAATACTCACTTTATTAGGACTCAATTTCAGTATGTTTCAAAATGTTTATTCTAAACGGTGCCATTTGCTACTTAATTAAGTGTTTATTACAACGAAATTAAAAATCGAGATGAAAAGAACAGTAGATGACACTTGTGACCCCATCATATATATGATTTTTTTCATTATTTATTGAATTCATATATTCAGTTGGTCCTCGTAAAAATCATAATTTACTTATCATAAACAACATGAAAAGAAACATGCTATTTCTTCCCCAAAATAATAATACAATATGAACAATTAAGTATTTCAATCATTATTTTCATAAGTGCGTTTTGTTTTTCTTCAGTTTTCATAGAAAGTAAACAATGCTTTTGAACGTAGTTTGTGATATGTGAAAAGGTAAAAACTGAAACCATCGTGTATTTCAAATGGGTGATTTTCCGACTACCTGGTCATTGCGGTCACTTTTGTGGACATATTTTTCAAATTTCATAATTCCTCTATAAGTTACCGTTGGAAAGCGTCTTTAAAATGAATTTGCAAGCTTCGTTTAAATAAATGGAAGAGTTGGGTTATTACTACATTTTCTTGACGTTGGCTTTTCAGAATACTCACAACGGAATTTAGTGTATGCAAGTGTCATGATTAAAGTGGTATTGTTTATTTTCTGATGGAACTCTTTATTCGAGTGTTTGGAAGTTAACATTCGAAACTTTTGTGAGGAATTTTTTTTTTAGATACAGGCATTTTCGAGCTGTTTTTATTTCTTGATGTAAAAGAGTACTTCCTTGTTGGACTGCATTTCGCAGCACCATAAAGAAAGGTTTATCATCATAGCAGAATGGTATACCCAGCACGTATTATATAAATAGAATGGTGTGCCCGACAATATTTGACTGTCTTTGCCAGCTTGGTGCATTACAAATTAGCCATCTCTCACTGGGTAAATAAGTAGAAGTGTACACGACAAGAATCTATTTTTTTTCAATGATATCATGTCCTCTTTCCGCTTCCTGTGTGCATATACGTTCTCCTCACCATACTCCTCACAATGGCTACCTTCCGTGGTTAGGATAACACCACTGCCAAAGCGATGTAACTTTGGTGGTAAAATGACACATGGAGAAAACGTACTGCTTTGATAACTGCATTACACTCAATTTAGATTACATCTGCTGCGATTTTTTGTGCACAATGTGAATATTGTGCCCAATACTTTGGAGGAAAAAGTGGGGAATTCTTGACTTGCAGTGATGGAGCACAAAACTGATGATGTTACAAGGTTGCACACAACATGGGTCAAAATATACCGATGATTTCACTCTTGACGGAGAGGTAAGTTCCGAATAGAACATTCCCGAACATAAGTATATTGATTTTTTTTTAACATTTGGATAATTATCTTTATTTACGCTACTATGCTTATTTTACAATGACCCAATAAAATGATCTATCTATTCCCTTTATATCGTCTACTTGTATTCAGAGCTGACTTTCATAATTGAGGTTGTTCGAAACTTACCTCTCCGTCAAAGGTGAAATCCAAGAATAGCCGAATGCTAATGGCATCTTCCGGGCATGTACTTGTAATGTCTTCGAAATTGGCCAACAAGTGTGGAATTTTCTCCAATATGTCATCAATTGAACGAGGTCTGTTGAGATGTTTGGAAAATGGATCCATTTTTTATTATAACTGGAGTAAGTTTTACATTAGGAGACGAAAATAGGACAAGCTAGCAGGGTTGGAAATACCGAGGGGTGAGGAGTCGTGTAATCCCTTGTGTTATTTTGTTACAGGTTGGACCCCCCCCCCCCCCTCAGCCCTGTATCCATTGACCGATACTCCTAATTTTCTTTGTAACGAGCCCCTGTGCGCTGTTGCCCCAGGTTTCCTTTTTTAACCGCCACCTGCCCATTCTCAAAATCGATTTCCTTTACTTTCGAATTCCACAATTTTGTAATATGATTGAAGCGCAAATGTCGATGAACAGGGTTTTCTGAATTGTGACTAGATTCAAATGAGAAAATTATTTTACAAGTCTGCCACGCTGTCTTCGTTAACCGAAATTGATCATGGTCATCTAAATGCTTAAACATACAGTGCATAAATGCTTAAACATACTGTGCAGCAACTCTTGTAAGGGACACTGCAACTGGCAAATTGGATTATCTCCCTTATAATACAGTCGACTTATTACCACATTTGATGAATGTTATTAAACATAACACATACTTTGACTACTATGCTGTGTTAAATCCAATTATTATTAAGCTGGTAATTGTAATTAAAATGGATTTTTCATTCAAGTAAAACGTTTCGAAACAATTTAATCCTCCTGAAAGCACGACTCATTTTATCCATGCATGCTTAATCCCAACGAACAACATGACTGTAGCATACTAGAACTACTGCTTGAAGTACAATTGCTAATGAAGCACTGTATATGCACAAATTTACAGCCGAATATTGAAGCTCACACTTCAATAATTTTCAGACAAAACCACTGATTCAACATCGTGTCAATCAAGTCTGCTGGTCCACACAAATGTTTGTTAGGTACATGAAATTGTTTAATTAAATAAGTCCAGCATTCTCAAAGCACACATAACTAAGTCTTATCTTTCACGCATTTTTTTGCGCAAGCTGCAATTATCCATTCAGCATAAATCGACTTGATTGATGAGCTTTTAAGGTCCACTAATATAGTATGCTGATCATCACCAGTGACGTCTTTCTTTTCTCTGATGGTCTCCATGACCTGTTTAGCATACCAGGTGCGGAAATGTGATTTTAATTATTCTTTGTAGTCTCTATAGACTGTAAAGTCTAGTGGTTGAAGATGGTTCGTGCATGAGGCAAACTCAAACAAAGGAGAGATTCCATTGTTTTTCAATTTAGTTAGCATCTTCACACTTTGATGGGCTCTGAACACATCAAATGTTGGCACTGAATGCCAATGGAACTGAGCAAGAGGCAGCTGGTCACATGTTTGGTTCACGTGTGTAATTAATGATGACATTATCCAAATCGACGGGGATCTAAGTTGATTTTATCACTCTTAAGCCACCATGATCGCTAGAAAATACTGATGGTGCAACTTTATGGACAGTGTTTTAAGGACGAGATCATGCACATGTATTTTAAGAACCGATTATCTTAGTGTTGCTGGCTGCGTTGGCTCCCTTTGATGTTCAGTATAAGTGATTGATCTTGACAGGTGTTTGATTTGTGCTCATACAGGTCATACAGGTAGTAGTATTGTTTTAACCACTGAAGCGACCGCCGTTTGTTTTTGGCATTGTTTTGTTCTTATGTACTCTTTATTTTGGATATTTGTAGAGGTTAACCCACAAAATTAAATACCTACAAAAATGCACACATTGGCAGGAAAACCATGAATTTCAGTGCCCATGAACCATTTTTATTTTCTTTTTTCGGGGATGGGGTGATTTAAAAAACCACAAAATTTGAGACCCACACAAATAAATTATACGACTCTATTCCTCCTCTGATTCCAGGTTAAATCATTAAACACATCATAATATGTTAGTAATTATAATTATACCTTACTTATTTTCAAACTACAGTCGTGAGCTAGTGAGGGTGCACTAAATTAAGTTGCTTGGGCTAGTTCAAATTATTCATACACAGATCTAAATTCTTCAAAAATATCATATAACATTAAATATCTTGATTACATTGTAGTAATCCCCAAGAGAATTTAGTTTTAAACGTTTCATAACATCTTAACATATTTGTAATCCTCTGTGTTAACTCTTGATCGGGTTAGTATTGAATACAATTTATCGATTACTGGCAGTTCAGTTTCATAAAATTTTTCAAATGAATCCATATATTCGTATGGATAAATCTTCTTTTTTTTAAAATGTGGTTTCCATGCTTACGTCTTCGGATAAAGTAAATATTTTTCTTGTCTATGAGAATTTATCATCCTCGGCCGTTTTAGCAAGTTACTCTAGTGACTGGGTCATAATCCATTTCTCAAATCTATCAACTATAAAATCCTTACTAAACGATATGTATATTTTTCCTGTTTGTATTGTTCATTTCGTACTAGTAACGTCAGTCCTATAAATTGGGTCTTAAGTAGTATTAGTTATTGGCTCAATGATACTTTCAAAATTACATTAAGGAGCATTTAGTTGTTTTTTGGTGGTTTTCTTTAATTTAAAGATGAAACCATCTTTTTACATTATATCTATTGTGTTATGTGTTTCTTTGCATAATCTGTTGTGTTCTTGTAATTTTAATCTAGATATAAAATAATTCAAGAACGTCTTGCAAAAGAGTTTTTGGTTTTTATGTTTGTTTGCGTGAGATAAAATCAATCCTCATAAATCCATTATTCCACAATAATAATAATTGTCTCTTTAAAATATGATTAAAAGATGTACATGAATGTCTCTGTCTCTTTCTGATATTCTAACTTGTCATATAAGTTTGCCTTCTGGTTTATATACATTCACGGATATATTAAATTTATTTCCAGTTGTTTTTAGATTTTGTATATTTATTGGACATTTATTAAACCAATGTTTATATCTATCAGAGTTATATTTTTGTGGTTTACACGGGTGATCCATATATGGACTTAAAATAGATTATATTGAATATACAATATTGTCGCTATTTTATACATTGAGACATGCTTTTTTCAACCTTATAAATCTATGTATGACTTGTCTTCTATTGGTCTAAATCTATGCACATGTAAAGTTAAACAATTTATCGTATTAAAAACCAATGTGTATCAATACTTGGCTCCTGGTCAAATTTTGTACCTAGCATATCCAACAATTCTTCAACTTCACTTTCTATTTCATTTTTGCTCACTATCTCTTTCGCTTCTGTTCTATGATACCAATATACATAATGGCGATGATGTATTTCACCTTCATATATTTCCTTTCTTTGAATCGATAAATCTAGCTGGACTTTTTCTGAACCTAATGTCTAATATTTCTACCCATTATTTTCTAAATGCATGGTTCAACTTTAAAAAAATAAAATAAAAAAAGAAAAGTCTGGTTAGTTCCTTTGCCAGCTTCAGATCTGCGTTCATGTACGCGTTTTTTTAAACGAATCTTGTAGCTTAGAAGAGTCTGTAATTTCCTTCCTTCAGATTTTTGTATTTCTGTATAAGCACATTCTGTGTCATTTACATAGTACTATTTTCGTTCAATTAAAATTTATGTTAAAATTGTTTCCATTTGCTGGTTTTTATAATTATAAAATTAGTGTGAAATCTACTTTTATGATAAAACATTGTGCCTTTTTTATACTTTTCTCACATTCACAGGTAATTTTTCTTGGTTGTATTCTATGATTTTCTTAACTCTTCCAGTATAATACCATTGCGATTTCATTATATTTGCAAAATCTTTGCATCGCGTGTAGTAAGCATTTTGACGTTCCACTTTATCAATCAACTTAATTTGATAACACGCATAACAAATAATTTGTTCCATTTATATAGTTTAATTTTTTTGCATATACCTACTACAATATTTTAGTGGCACAACAGTCATAATTTTCAAAAGATTAGTCATATTCTTTCCATTTTACCAGTACATATTTTGGGGTTCACTATTTGTTTTTACTTCTTAAAATTTTCTCAATCTTGAAGACATCATCGTGCTAGTCATATATACTTAACACCTCCCTGTAAAATAATCCTTCAGTATTCTCTTCCTTTAACTCATCGAGTTTGTATACTATAGTGTCTCCTAAAATGACTTCTCTGATTATGAAAAAATCTCTTCCGTGAAATTAAGAAGATAGCCTTTAGCAGAAATAGACTTATATTTTGAGATTCTGATTTTCTCACCTATTTTGTATTTGGGCGTTCCATAAGCATCTCTTGCTTCAATTGGCGACATTTCTATGGGTCGATGATATGATTTATTGTATTAATCAATAAGGTTTTGCAATATATCTTCCCATTTCTTGCTTCATTTTCAGTGAAATACTTCCACATTCTAGTCTAAAGAGTTCTATTAAATGTTTTTTCTGAGTGAGTGGAAAAATCTTCAATATTTTCATTATCCAATAATTATTTAACCTTTAACTTAGAAAATTCCTTACCTTCCTCAAACTGCATTTTCTGCTTTTCTTTCTTCAAATATTTATATCAGGGCATCATGCATGTCGTCACCCTGCATTATTGTTACATTTTTAGCCCATACATATTCTGAAAAACATCTAGCACTGTAAAAATGTATCTATAACCATTGTTAAATTTTGTATATGCTTGTAAATCAACTATATCTGCTTGATACTGATCATTTGTGTATCTAATAAAAACCCATCTATATGAAAATCTTCTTCTTTTTTTTTTTTTTTTTTTGTCTGTTTGTGTAATGTGTAAGTAAACAGTTTTATCATCCAATCTTTAAGTTCGGAATATTTTATAGGACTTAAATATTGGTTCTTATAGGACTTAAATATTGCTTTGGTATCTTCTTCTCTATCAAGTTTTATTTGCATCCACAATTGGATCATATTCGTAAAAGCAACCGAACTTTTAGGGTCATAGTATAAATCTCTGAAATACTGTTCTATGTCAGTGTATGTAATTTAAGTATATAGGATTTATTACCTTATTAATATTACTCTAAAACTGACAAGTCAAGTATTAAGTCATATAGGGTATTAAGCACGCGTCTTATCAATCGATCCATTTATGACTGTCGCATCGATGACTTTGACTTGTTTACGAGAGCGAGGATAGCAGTCCTGGCATTCTTGTAAGTGTATCTCATTTAATTATATAGGTTTTATTACTTTATTAATATTACTTGATTTGTTTATGATTTGTTTATGACATCCCGCAAAGCAGTCCTGACATTCATGTGAACTTGATTTATCAAAGTATACTAAATACATGTATACAGGGGACGAAAATATTTAATAAGTGCTCCAAATCTTTAGTTGAAAAAAATTAATATTTCTTTCTAGGTGATAATTAAACTGTATGAACTTATGATGATAGGTAACATTTTGAATGGCCTGGCATTAAATCTACATGGCTTTTTCTCTCTATAATTAAGTAAAACGTGTATAACTTTTGTTTTTAGTGTTAGATATCTTATTATACTTGGGGGGTAGCTGTTTTGCTGGGACTTTCTCGCTGGCTGTATATATTATTAATAAAACAGTTATTTGTCTCAACTAGCTAACAGAGATGGAGTGTATTTAGATCTCATATAGGCAGTAAATTATAGTTCTCATTATTTAGTGAGACGGCGCAATCCCTCTAATCGTTAGACTTGTAAGCCAAAGGTTAAGGGTTCGAACCCACGTTGCGACCTAAAATATTGTACTCTATAATTGAGTAATATCTCGGCAAAAAGCATCAAATAAAACAACAAAAGAACAAAAAATGAAAACCAATCACAGGATCTCGTGTATGGGGAAAAAGGAACACAACATTCGATAGCGGAGAGTAGGCAAAATGATGTGCAAAGAAATGCGGCCTCTCCCCTGTGAGTAAGATGTTTCTTTCCTATGTCTATCCACAGGAAGAGGCTTTAGGCATTAAGTTGGGCATCTTTGCAACAATGTTTCAAAGTTTTTTTTTAATTCACTGCATAATGAATTTGGGTTCATAATGAATTTGAAGTTAATAAACTTTGGTGATCCGCCCTGACTTTTTATCCATTCTTTTTGCGCACAGGATGATGGAAAAGAAGAAGAAGAATCGATTTAGTTCATGACCTGCACTAGCCGCTGGTGGATTTGTCATCTTAATTTGTATCTTATGGGCTATGAATACCTTAATAGACCAATTGAATATCAAGAAGTATATAAAACTTTAAAGCCTCTGAAAGATTAAGAATAGATCCGGACCCACACATTAGTAAGTTGAAAAATTATCTAAAGATAAGATTGATTTTTTTTTATTAAAGGGGTTTTTCTCATATTCATAGGAATTTTTTTGTTGTTGTTGTTTTTTTGTTTTTTTTTTTGTTTTGTTTTTTTTTTTTTGTCATAAAAATTTGACGGCCAGTTGTCTAGGATGAAGGTCAGAGATTAAATGGCCAAGAATCCTCCAGATGTTAAGTGGTTCAAGAGTTGTAATATTGTGAAGACCAGTGCCCTAGAGCCGGCCAGAGCTTGAATCAAACCTGTGGTGGACCGACATAGAACGCACACGCAAGGAACGATACTGGATGCTACAATTGAAAACTCATGAAGCTTTCGGTCTAAATGAGAAAAAAAATCTAACCTTCCCGTTGCAGTCTTATAAAAATTACAGCCATTCATCAGTTTTTCACCCGTACGCATTTTTTACGACAATATTTACCCAAGTAATTAAATTTATTGTTTTTATTATTTTATTGTCATTATTATTATTATTATTATTATTATTATTATTATTATTATTATTATTATTATTATTATTATTCTCCATTATCCCGCTACACAATTCTTTCATTTAGAACCTCCATGCATAACTCTACCGGGATATAATTTCTTTAGCCAATCTTGTAGATGGCGTTGATTTTTCGTCACGTTGTGTTTCCGTCCTTTGTTCACAACCTGGAATTAGGTCAAAACATGTTGGTTCGATGTGTGATAGACACAATGACCCGCTCGTTTATTATTGTGACACAACTTTTTATTTTTATATCTCTTATTATAAATTTCCCCTAGTGATTCTAACATGTATGAGTCCAGAATTGTTCTTAGATTTTGTATTTAGTGTTTGTTTTGTAAATGTAAGCTTTTTATTTCCCTGACGAAGAGTTTGTTTAGCTCGAAACGTTGAAAAACCGTTTTTGAATTTGCGTCGTTAAAAATTTTGGTTTCAATATATATATATATATATATATATATATATATATATATATATATATATATATATATGTGTGTGTGTGTGTGTGTGTGTGTGTGTTACTCTCTGTCTCATCTGCTTTAAAAAGTAGGATAGTTAAGTTTTCTTTAGGGGACAAAATTCTCTGACAAAACAAAGTATACCTATACTTCTTAATTTCTTTATGAACTCTGTAAGGTCTGCGAAAACATCCTGCTTCGTCGAGCCATGCTAATATACTGACATATCCGGCTCTCCCAATCCGGACCTAACTAGCCAGTATATTAGACAGTTCGGCAGTACAAAGCAAAAGTTTCATCCTTAATGTACATGGATCCGGTTGGTTTGACGCTCGGATTTTGTGACGACAATCTTCCTGTGAATTTAGGTCAGTTTATTCTTCTTTATTTTAGCTCTAAAACTGGAAGAAGTTACATGATGGTCCTGCGTCCGTCGCCCATCCGTTGTCTGTGGCCCATCGTCTGGGGTCCGTTAGCAATCCTTTGATATCTTTACTCATTCTAAACTACTTGAAGGAAGGTGATGAAACAGAAATGAACATAACGTTTTTATTCAGCATCAAATTGTACATAAGAATGTATAGCTGCAGGTGTGAAGAATTTGTCGGACTTGCAGAAGACTAAGCTGAACCAGATACTGATAACTAACGTTGTAAATGTACATTTCATGTAAGAAATATTTTCAGTTAACAGAGGATACTGATATAACTATTTTACCTACAAATAATCTAATTTCAACAAAGTCTTAATTTTCTTGTGACATTTTTTAATCAGCAAAATATATAAATTTTGATAATGAATTCAAAAGTTTACAAGAATTTTCTGGCATAATAATGATAAACTTTCTCTTATTCGGCTATGAAAAATATAATTTAATTAAGTACTTCATTTTCAAATTTCTATAACATGGACATACAAGTAAAAAGGGATAACCATTACATACGAGTTCGTCTCCTGTTTCTGTTTCTAAATTATGAGACAACTTTTTCAATCGAGACGACGCATTTCTAAATTGACGAACTCTTTCTTATATTCACATATTGTTACAAAAGAACGCTGTTTTCTTTAAATAACACACAATGTTCTAACGTTTTGGAAGAAATTTAATGAGGACATCCAATTCTATTTACATTGATCAAATGTTTTTCTGTTATCTGATTAAATTGTATCAGCATATCTTTTTGGTTATTAAATGCATATGAGAATCCCAAATTATTCGATAAAGTTTTAACCTGAAAAGCCCAAGTATTTCCATGGTATGTATTACCATTGCATCTATCAATTTTAGTATAAAGATTAGGAAGCAAACTATTTATATCTTATAAGAATATAATTCAATTTTGTTCAAATAAGTACTTTCCTTATCTCTCTCATTGGATATCTCCGCTATTCACCATACAAAGAGTCTAAATTTGTCGATTGTTTAACCTCAAGAATAATTCTACAAAACTTAGTATGGATTTTCTTCAACATCACTTGCTTCATGAAATCTCCATATTTCGGAGCTGTAGCTCAGAACGATTCCAGCAAGAGTATTAAAGAGGTCGCATTTTTTACTCCTTGGTCACACTGTATTTTCAATTAATTTATATAAATTAAAAAGAACATAATTACTTTGATCACTTATATGCTACTGCGTCTTCGACCAAAGGCCATTCTTATATAATTGCATTCCCAAATACTTAAGCGCCTCTACGTTCTCCAACAGTTCGTGATTGTTATACAGTTTAGGTTCTGACTTTGTATTTATCTCAAAAACGATAACGCTTGTCTTTTAACATGTATTTTAAAATTGCAATCATGGCGATCTAATTCTAAATTAGTTAACATACTTTGTAGAGTATTTTCTATTTTTGCAAAGATCGCAGTATAATCAGCATACAGAAAGATAAAAATCATTAACTTATCTATTGAAAAGACATCTGAACTAAAGTACGTACTGTCTTTAAATATTATGGATAAAGAATGCAGATAATATCGGTGGGAGGGGTTCTGCTTGCTTGAACTCAAGATATGAATTAAAGAAATCAGAATGCACGATATTGTATCTTACACAGCATTCAACAGCGTTATAAATAGCCGGCAATGCATTAGCCATACATGTACTAACTTCATCTCGTTTCAATTTGCCCCATAAACAATTACGAGCAAACTTACAAATGCCCTTTCATGGTCAATAAAGACACAATACAAGTTATGACCATTATTCAAACTTTAGTCATAATTGCATGTAAAATATATATATATATATATGTATATATATATATATATATATATATATATATATATATATATATATATATATATATATATATATATATATATATATATATATATATATTCATTCAACATTAGATTTTTTTTTTTTTTTTTTTGGGAAATAAAATTGGTTTTCAATAACGTTTACTTATTTTAAAAACATGTACATAACCTTTCATTCAAAATATTTTATAAATGTTGCTATAGCACATAGTTTCATCCTGAGGTTTAATTTTCCCAAATAAAAACGTTGTCCCTCGGGCATCCAATATGACCGCCACAGCAGCTACCTTAAAACTCTTTTTATCGCTACTTGCCCTGAACCGATGGTCATATTAACATGGGGGTAGAAAAAAAACGAAAAAAAAAATTCTTTGACCTGTACATTCTCCTAAATAAAAATGGTGTCAATCTAACATTTAGTATGGCCGCCACTGAGATTTTAAATCTTTGTTGCATGCTGAAACTATTTTATCTATAGAACAATAAACCTCGCGAGCTTTCTCTATATTATTAGTCAGTGACCCAAGCAGAAAATTAATAAACATCACAAACTCTCTCTGTGTATTGTTAATTCCGTGACCCCAACAGAAAATCAATAAACATAGCAAAATCTTTCTTTGTTCTTAGCAACTAGGCTCCTTTAGATGTGTGTCACACCAAATATTATCTGCTAATTTAACAACGTTAATAACAAAGGTCAGTGGCACAGACGTATAAGCGTTGTATTTCAAAGCCAGACGTCTGTAGCTCGAATCTTGGATTTGGTTTTAAAACAAATTATATATAAATTAAGCACACCTGTCCCCCCCCCCCTCTCTCTCTCTCTCTCTCTCTCTCTCTCTCTCTCTCTCTCTCTCTCTCTCTCTCTCTCTCTCTCTCTCTCTCTCTCTCTCTCACTCGCTCGCCCTCTCGTCAATTCATTCATTCAAGTATGACAGTGGATTGAATTATTGGGTCTGAGTTCAAGGGAGAATGACATCAAATCGGTCCAAATAGTATGAATTGACATCGCTTCCAATTACAGGACATGTGAAACCTCACCAGAGTTTTTCAAGTTTCACCTTAACAATCTCTGCATACGTTTCACATGATATGTAATCATGTACTCTGAAGTGATTCAGCGACATTTCGGCTGATTTAGCCCAAGAAGCCAAAGTGATAACTCTACCAGTTCACCCTGGGAGTGGTCATGTGAACCCAAACTCTAGAGATGGCTGACAAAAGGGATTGACAGACATTGCAAAAATGTGTTACAAAAGTTAAATATATTTCTTTATATATGGAAATAGTTCCATTTAAATATATCAAAATGGAAACCTCTATATCGATCAATCTATCCAAAGCAAGTGGGAAAAAACTACAATCCCCTTTAATACGTGTTTCAACTTGGAAAGATTTAAAAACGTATGAAAACCTAAACTTTCAACAGAGTTATCACTAAAATAACCTAAGAGATTTATTTCAAAAAATGTAAAAGAGTTTAAATGTTACGGCGGTAACAATCAAGATTTGTACGAATTTTAAATCAAGATTGCAGAGGATCCTAATTAGAAAAATTCGACAAATTTGCTCTGTAAAACTATAGCTAGGCTTAGCGATCAGATTTATGAAAGGGCGTACTCAAATGGTTAAAACAGTGAGTATAGAATGTTTTACCATCAACCTAAGCCACTAAATATATTGAAAAATGGTGAAATGGATGCTGACATTAAACGGTCATGTGACATCTTACGTACCAAATTTGAAATAAGCAAAAAAATTAAGATAGATGTTTGACAGGATTGAATATTTAACGATGCACATAGGTGTCAACCACTCAGAGAAAACTCATACAAATATTTGCCTTAATGAGTTTAGAACAGAAAAGCTTGTATAAATGTAGAAAATAAAGACAATAGGTGTTGTTTGTTTCTATCATGTGGAATAAATTTTAAATACACCCAGCCCTCCCCACCAAACAAACAAACAAAAACAAAATAAAACCGAAGAGACCATAAAAATACAATATGGATAGAGACATTAATTGGTTTTATAAATGTCCTGTGAAAATAGAGAACTTAAAAAAATGACAACGAATTTAACATGTCTGTATATATGTATGAAATATTGAGAGGTGGGGATAGCGTTATGGGGAGAAACTACATTAAACTTGTCAGAATAACAGAGACAGAGAAAGTCAGACTTATTGACATTTTAATTACATTTCAGTGTTGTGCTATTAATGCTGCATCTGCATCAGCTTCCTTAGAAGAAGGCTACAAAGATGGAAGGTACCATAACGTTGGAATAAAATAGTTATCAAAATTGGTGTTATCACAGATAAATGTACATCGTGCACAGAAATATATATATAGAAACATAATCAGAATACAAAATATTATGTTGCAGTGTAGACAACTTTATATATATATATATATATATATATATATATATATATATATATATATATATATATATATATATATATATATATATATATATATATATATCCTGAAGAATTTCAATTGTAAACTTTTAAAACAGTATCAGCATCAACTTATCAACTTAAAGTTCCGTATGTAGTTTCTCATAATTTTGACAGAATCTTCGTACCACAGACACACAATTATAATAGTTCCATGGTACAATCATATATATCCTGGACTAACACATTCCATGAAGGTTTTTTATGTACCTCGAGTCAATTCATAAATGTTACATTCCAGTCGTTTACAGAGGTGCTGATTATATTAAGGTGTTTTACAACTGGTTTACAATCGGAACAATTTTGTACGAAAGATTAAGACTGAAAAATACAAATTATATAGTGTCCAGAGAGGATGATGAAAACCATTTTAACTCGACAAATATATCATATGTGTAAGAATGAAAAATAAATACAAAATTCGCGATCAAGATCAATTGACAGGCAACTACAGACGGACTGCTGCTCATAATGGCTGCAATTTAAATTACAAATATCCAGAATACAACTCACTGTTCTTTCAAAATTTGTTTGGTTAAAACAGTCATTTATTCATCAAGACGCTTGTAAAAAAATGATCAAAACGATGAGGTACAAATGATACCTTACATCAATGAGAAATGCATAATATTTTGCAAGAGTTTCACATTTTGGGTAAAGAAGCCATGTTTGGCAGACCTTCCATAGTCACAGAGAGTTGTTATTTTGTTGAGTTGTAAAACATTGCAGGATTACTGTCTCCGTTCTTTTCCCACAGGATCGATATACCCTTTAACATCATTCTAAAAAATTAAGTGTGAGGTTCATTTAAGTTGTATTGGCTGCTTTATTGATGATTCTCTCCATATTTATGTAGTCGTTAAAGAAAGCAAGTCAGTTTATGTACTTATGATTGACCGATTGTACATTTGATTACGATGTAATCGTGTTGTACTAGAAATAAATATGTTCGAGTTCGTAATCTTCATTACCACTTTCTACAACTTCAGAGGCTTTTGCGAGTTTAATGTTAAATCTGAAATCCCTAGCAAGAGCACAAGACTACATTGGACATTGATTTGTAAGGATCTGAAAGATTAATAGTATTCTAAACTTCTTTCCACACACCACACACTGTCCAGCTTTTGTACAAGTGTTTTTTGCATTACCCGCCCTTGATCTCAGCTTTCTTAATTTTTTATTCATGATGCATTGTTCAATCCTATTTGTTGTAGCTCAATTGGGTAACTACAAATCTTTGTCCTGAAAAAGTTGTAGTCATTTAACTTGAAAAAGTCATAATTTTCGTATTATATGGTGATGTCTTTCAAGAGTATTCTAAAATGTTTATCCAGAATTTGTATCACTCCCTTTCACTTTTATTTATACCGACTAAGAAACTACCTTGTATAAAGAGTATATTTGGAGCAAGATTTGAGATTTCTATCTGTAAAATTGTTCGGGTTTAATATTGATAGGGGTATATATGATACATTGATGTGTTGAACTTGAGGCGTTTAACTCGCCAGCGTCATTTTGTTTCTTGTATATTGTCTTTGTATCTCTGATATTTTGTATGTGTTGTCTCTATTTCCTTAATCAGTTTATCTCTGTTGCATTGGTAACATTTGAAAATTACTGACTGTGCTTCTCTCTCTCTCTCTCTCTCTCTCTCTCTCTCTCTCTCTCTCTCTCTCTCTCTCTCACACACACACACACACACAGACACACACACACACACACACATATATATATTAAACGCCTTAATTTCAAGTCCTACTAGGTGTCAAATGAAATTTCTGTGAAAATTGAATCTTCAAATTCGGAATATCTCTCCCCTGTTGAATGTGTACTATTTTTGACTTCATTCAAATGATGTAAAACCTCTTCCCGAAACCAACTTATTTCAGTTAATTTTGTGGTCATTCTTTGTGATTGAAGGTTTTATGAATACTTTAAAATTGTACATGGTAAATATTTTGTCCAGGGGAAATGCAATTGATTGAGCGGTTGTGTGAATCGCTGCCATACCTTCGTTGCATCAAGTCTGAAAGAGGTTCCAAATTTATTAATTGATTTCTAACCAAATAATCTGATCCATACTTTTAATATCTTTTCTTCTTTGTTTACTTTAAATGAAGTCATGTCTATTGACGCGTGATGAGTGTTATTGTATTCCTCAATTAGCTTGGGTGAAACGTCAACCAGATTTCTGGTTTCCTTTTCCGTAAAACACTTTTTGTCTGAGTAAGTTGAAGAGTTGTCACTGTTTCCGTTTCCAACAAATCCTTAACTCTTTTGTTGTTAAACTAAGTTCTCTCATCCGACTGTATTTTTTCAGCTTTTACTCTTTGAAGATTTTTCTGAAAACATTGTGTATATAATCTCCCTTTTCGGTTTTTATTTTCTCAGGCCAAGCCTATTATGAGAAAACATTTCTGTCAACCTGCATTTGTATCCATCGTAGTATTTTTCATATGCTTGCATGTCAGCAATGTATGCCTGACACAGGTTATCCACGTGAGTAACATATATCCTTCTGTATTTAATATTTTTCTCTCATGCTTGTGTAATCTGGTGACAGAATTTTCAGTAATCCATTAATTCAATTCAGCATATTTTCTTTTTGTTCCGATTAATATGTTCCCACAACCAATTTATATTTGTGTAAGCAGCTATACTTTCAGGATAGCAGTAAAGATGTGTGTTCTATGCCGGGCATTTAAAACTGTATAACAACACCCAGATAATGCTTTTACGCTTGATAAATTGTCTTTAGGTGTCATCAACAAGCCAGCAGGACATATATATACAACTGGTACTTTTTAACTCTTTCAAACGTATGAATAATTTAATATTTATCTGAACTTTTCTCATTCCAATTGTTCTTTCAAAAACAACTACTTAATATGCCGTATCTGCGTGTGCAGCTTTAAATCTAACTCTATTTTCCATAATTTATATTTTTTGTTGACGGCTTGTACATTTATATAGATCCTCAAATTGTACTTTAAATTTAGCCAAATAGAATCTTGTATTTATCCATATCAAAAACGTAAGATATTCTTTCTTCATACTGCACTATTTTGACCGTTTTGCTATCAGGGTACATTCTTGCTTATTTTTATGCTATCATCATTGATTGAAATCTGTAAATTTGCACATTTTTTAAACATTGCAAGATATCTTTTTTGATGATGGAAATCAGTAAATCAGCATATTTATTCTCTTGCGTGTTTTTTTTCAATACGACTAGCTTTGTCCACACTTTGAACCAATTCAAATTTGTAAGCAAATACACATGATCTTTTGATACCGAAATTGTTGCTTTTATGTTAAGCTCATGAAATATTTATTGACCTCTCTAACAACTGCTGAGTTTTTCACAATGTAGTTTTGTGCGATTATTTACAATGTGTAAAACTGTGTGTTCTTTGCGTTTGTCCGTTGAAAGCTCACCAGATGTGCTTGAGTAGATACATACAGATAAAAGCAAAATTAGATTTTAATCAGAATGATCATTTATTGCGCGTTGGAGAAGATCGTACTACCGGGTAATTTAAATTATACGCGTGCCCTAGCTTAGCTGCTGTCCTAGAATAGTTGACAAACTGAGAGGGATGGAATTATAATCTATTAGTAGATCATTTTGTTTTTCATTTATTATGCGTGGGCAAAAAAATGTCCTGCAAATGCAAATTTGTGCAAGTGTGCTAGCTCTCTCAATTTGTCAACTACTAAGAAACGATCGTCTATTAAAAAAAAATTGAAAATAATTTACATTGTTTTTTTGAGGGGGGGGGGTGGACGAGTGGGCGGGATGTTTCGCTTTTGTTTTAAAAGAGGAGTGCGTGGTTCTAGTCAGATAATCGACGATTGTTCGATCCCCGGTTCCAGGGTGTTTTAGAATAAGTAAGTGCCAATCCACTATCGCTGATTTCATCCGTTTCTCCGCTTTCTTCCAAACAAAAGACCATCTCAAGCCAACGGTTGCTACATCAAGAGTACGTTATGTAAGTTGATAGAGCCTTTAGAACAATCGACTTTAGATAGATGAAGTTTCAAGTTTAGACGAATACGATCTCCTATTCAGTCTCACCTGACCCATGTGAGTAAATAAGGACTATTACACCAGCGTTCCTTTTGTTTATCTTTGAATTTTAGTGTGTCCTTAATGTTGACATCAAGAAGGTCAAATTGTTTGGTGTCAAGACAGCCAAAGCAATATCACTTTCGGAGAAGAAATTAAAGTAAGGGAAAATAACTTCGTTAATATAAAACATCTGGGAGCAGTGTTATGTGATCGTTTAGACAGAACATTCTGATAAAGATTACATAGATAAACAGACTAATGTTAACGGTAAGGTTGTTAAAGCATACATAGATAAATAGACTAATGTTCACGGTAAGGTTGTTAAAGCATACATAGATAAATAGACTAATGTTCAAGGTAAGGTTGATTCTGATATAACGAAGTTTTAGTTATCTTCGTTATAAAAGGGTTCCATTATTTATCTTTATATCCGTCTTTCCTTCCAAGTATCCATCCATCCATCCATCTATCCATCTGTCTATCTATGATCTATTTGATATTTGATGTCGCATGACAGATTTAATCGAGACCACTTGCAACATTGCTCGTTAGTTACATGTCTATCGTGTAAATAGTGTCAGCATGTGATGGTCTAGATACATCAAAGAAGAAAGATGATTTGATAACAGAAGGCTTGTTTATTGAGTACGGCTATAGCATATGTAAACTTTAATGATTGCCTCTATAACTTTTTTGAAGAAAGAAAAAACTCAAAAGCTATGATTTCGCTGTAAAAAATACAGTTTAATGTTGTGAGATATACTGACATGGCAATAATGACAGAAATGAAAGTTAAGAACACATAAATCGACACTGAGGAGTTATAATGGTCAGAGATCATTGGGGATAAAAGACATAAGGCTACTTTTTGAAGGTATATCTTCGTTTTCAAGCTGCCGTGATTTTCGTGGTTTATTAAAGTTTATGTGTAGTTTTGAGTGGGAACTTATTTTCAATTTATTGTTATTATTATTATTATTATTATTATTTGTAACGTTACGAACAAAGTCAAATAATTCTGACCCATCCCCATTAAGAGTAATGTACTTGCTTAACCCGGAATTATCTCAGACCTATAGCGCGGGAAAAGTGGAAAAAGTGTATCACACCTCTGTGCGAACAGTATCAACGATTGTCTTAATGACCTTCATTACGTCAGCAACATCGCCTCTGTGTATATAAAAATATTAATTGTGTTCAGATTCAGCTTTAAGTGTGTTCAGATTCAGAATTACTAGGCCAACGATGAAGCCCAGCTTCATTAGTGCGGCATTTTCCACCAGAGTCGCGCCCACCGACATCATGATGCCCATTGTTGCAGTTCTTTTTATCAGAGTGATCGCCACAATTATGATAGCCATCACACCGTAGAAAGTCAGCGATGCAATTACCATTGTCACAAACATACTCATTAGCAGAGCAATGTCCTGGAAAATATTAAAAAGTATTTTAAAAATGCACGACAGATTTAACTTCTATTCCTATTTTTTTTGTATTCCTATTTTTTTCCCGTTATATTTATATCTGTATTGGGCTTATGCTACATACACAGATAGATAGATAGAGAGACAGACAGACAAACAGATAGATTGTTCTGTTTCAAGCAATTTCTAAAATGTTTTTACTTATTCATTGCTTCCAATAGGAGGAGGTAGAAATTGCCGAACTGTCGACCGCCATCTTGGAAGATTATAGGGATTGAGGTCATAAAGTGTAATGTCATCAGATCACATACTGATCTGGCTACATACTAATACGCCAGCAGGGAATTTATATATATATATATACTTCATTTACCTAATTTACCTATAAGCTGACAACAAAATCTACATGGTAGACATTTAGCAAGAATGTTTTAATGCATTTTAGATTAGAAGTGATAGTAACTCCGTCAGATGTTGACGGAACTTGTTTGTCATCCGAAATAACCCTTTATGAAACTAATAACCTAGTTTGCAACTCAGCCAAAAAATACAGTTGCTGCATTTGCAACTCTGTATAACTCATTAAAGATTCCCAAAACAAATTTATTTACTAAATTTTATCTATTTTTTTTTAATTTTTTTTGTGCATTTTAGTTTCAACCTACCTACATACCTACCTGTATTGGTAAGAGTGGTACGATTATTGCTGAATGTCAGAATAGTTTTCCTTTGTGTGTACTGGAGTGACTCAAACTCTTCTTCCTGCTTCTTCTTATTTTGCTTCTTATTACTTATTTCTAAGTCCACGATTTCAGCTTTCGGCGTTTAATTTTGAAGAAAAACGGGTTACCTTTGAAATATTTGAAGGCTGTTTGAAGATGAGCACATTTACTTTGTTGGTCTTGTTGTTGTTTTCGTTGGCTGGTCTCTCCCAATAACAATGTATTTAGAACCAACGAGTAACAGAAGCAATTATCTTCATTAATTGTTAGAAGATATATGACCTACCTAAATGATAAGGAGTTATGATGGCCACAAAAGCTGAGGTGAATCGATCCCAGTGTTGAATATGAATTTGACAAAGCCTCGATACATAATGTAGTTCACTATGGGTATCTGAGTTTCACAGAAACCGCTACCTGCAAAAATCAAAGAAAGGATTACAAAAGCAAAAAAACAGGATAACCTGATACTTTCGAGTAGCGACTTAAGTAATTATCTTATTTGAATAAATAATTTCTTTGGAATGTTATAGATGTGTAGTGCCTTCTGTGCTATGACTTTACTCAAGTCTGGTTCAACACGGTAGAGTAGGTATATACTTCCAGTTTTCTGATAAAAATACTCCATCGAAATAAAAAAGATAACTATAAACATAAACAACACGAAAGTTCAATTATTTTGAGCAGGTAAATGAATGAATTTCACTTTCAATTATAAGTATGAGTTTTTCCTGTACAAATCAGCCAGTTTTACAAGCCTTTGTGGGGCGTTTTCTGCAAGGTATTGCTCGTAAATCTTGTTCAGTATTATTATTTTTATGAGTAAACCCCTTACATCAATGAAAATCTTGCAAACGAGAACCTAATACTAGTCATATACATAATACCTCGCTAAAATTACCCACAATAAAGCTCCACGGTGTCTTCATAAGTTAATTTGATAGACATATATATATATATATATATATATATATATATATATATATATATATATATATATATATATATATATATATATATATACATGCACAAAGTTAATAGTTTTTGTTTATTAATTTAGGTTGATAAAAAGAAAGTTGCAAGCTTCACTAAACGGCTTCCGTATTGGAGGCCTTTAAAAACATTACAAATGTAAAAACAAACGTTAAAAAAGACCACGGTAGGTTGGTAAAAAAGCATGTAAAGTTCAAAATACGATGCACAAACAATGTATATGTAAGACAAACGTTATATAATAATGACGCAATAAAGCAAATTAAATACGTTATTAATACTTTTAATTATGTTCATAAAATGGCGGTGTAAAAATGAAACGGTATATTTAGAACAAAGTCGGGGAGCATAGTTGAGCAAAGAGCAAAAATAGTAATCATTGAAAATGCCCATTATGTTGGGGGTCCAGGTACAAACATTTAGCTGAAAGCTACAAATTGCAGAAAGCGTAGCTAAAATGTATGAGATTTAATACTGGGGGCCCAGGTACAAACATTTAGCCAATAGCTAAAATGCATGAAATTTTATGTTTGGGCCCAGGTACAAACATTTAGCTAATAACTGAAAATTGCTGGAAGCGTAGCTAAAATGTATGAGATTTTATACTGGGTTCCCAGGTACAAACATTAAGCTATAGCTAAAATGTATGAACTTTTATGTTGGGGGCCCAAGCACAAACAATTAGTTAGTAACTGCAAATTGAAGAAAGCGTAGATAAAATGTATGAGACTTTATGTTGGGGGCCCAGGTACAAACATTTAGCTAATAAATAAAATGTTTGAGACTTTATGTTGCGGGCCCAGGTACAAACATTTAGCTAATAGGTAAAATGAATGAGACTTTATGTTGGGGGCCCAGGTACAAACATTTAGCTAATAGGTAAAATCTATGAGATTTTATTGGGAGTGGGGGGGGGGGCACAGGTACAAACATGTAGCAGATAGTTACAAACTACAGGAAATGTAACTAAAATGTATGAGAATTTATGTTAGTTGATCACCAGTGCAAGGTGTCTACGGGGTTTACAGACGAGACGGCAGCCTAGTGACTAAATCCCGAAGACACAATGTGTACAATCAGAGGTACGTTTTGATGGTCTGACCAAACGAGTCTTTTCTGATCAAGATTTCTTGACACAAAATATATTCCAGCTTACGCGCGAAAACAGCTTTGATCAAAGCAAACAGGAATAAATTTTTCACAAATTTATTTCAAATTGAAATTCTTTCTATTTCACTGCTAATAAGAAAAGGATATGTTTTATTAACTATATTTATTTAATGGTTACATTTTTCTTTCGGAACATGAAATGTGTTTGTGTTTAACTGTATTTATTTAATGGTTACATTTTTCTTTCGGGACATGAAATGTGTTTGTGTTTATGACGCATAACCGCCGTCTTGGCATGTTGTCATAGCCGAGGGTAAGGCCCGCTTACACTTTGGACGGAACAGCAACGTCACACGAACCAAGTTTCCCAAATGGCCAAGCAATGATCATAGTGAAACACGTTCATGTCCAGAACATCGCCAAAACATAACCCTGACCTATCCGACTTAGAGCACGGGTACCACGAACTTTAATCTGGGTCACATGCATTACGACCTCTATAAAACTAACACACCTGTGTCTTCCTGCATAAACATGTACAGCTTTGGACACCAAGGAAACTTTATAGAATTTTATAAGGTTATCTTGGATAAAATATAAATTTAGTTAAATCAGCCGTCATTTGGGTCGTCCTTCACACAGCTGTAAGAGATAGGGGCGGATAGTGACCGATCGGCAAAATCACGACGTTTGAAGGAATAAAAAATCGGAGAGCAACGATGTAAAAGCAACGGAGGTGAGTTTAGTTCTTTTTTTCTGTTTAATTTTTCTCCTATATTTTCTTATTTTATTTTGTTTTTGCATCATCATTATCATCATTATCATCATCATCATTCGTTTGAGTGTGGTGGTTGCATTTGTTTTATATACACTTTTACCAAGAAATCAAATAGGTTGGTATAATGCTTCACACCGTTTTACTGAGAAATCATGCAGGACACAGAAAGGATAGAAATTTTACAATGGTTTACAGAATTCTAAGTGTCATTTTTGTTGACTTTGATAATGAAGAGGGCATTTACTTATTTACTACCTTAATCAATATTATATTATTATCGCTTTCGCCATCACTATCATCATAAATGTGTCCGTCTTCGTCACTGTTATTATTGTTATTATTATTATTATTATTATTATTATTATTATTATTATTATTATTATTATTATTTGCGCTCAGTATCGCTGCTTTTTTGTTTTACAGACGCTACTATTTTGCCAAGATTGCCAATGTGCAAGCAAGTAATCCATCCAGCGTGCAACTATCAAAGGTCAGCAGTTCCGATTCACCAGAGCTTGTTGCACGCTTTTCTCGCTTTGAAGCTGTGCTGGGACGTGATTTTTGATACTACAAATGGGCAGCTCTGATTGGTCAGTTTTACCTGCCCATGGTCTAACTATCGATCAGTATGTCAGTCGCGCATTTACGAACGATGAATTCACACGGCTACTAACGGATGGAATTTCGAGGCACTTTATTGCTATCCGTTAGGAATTGAGAAAATATTGGAACTAATGTCTATCTACAATTTCTGAAAAATTTAGTCTTACGATGAACCTGGAAAAAAGTTAACTTCCTCATGTATAAAGTAAATATTTTATAATAATACTTTTTTAATTATTAGAACCTGGCAACGAGATGCGGATGCCATATAGTCTAATAATCACCTTTTCAGTCCGTCCGTCTGTCGGTCAGTTTGTCCGTTCACACTTCTTGTAACTACCAAAACTCCGCAGCCTTACATATAGTTGGATGCCATTTTGTAGGTGAACTCCCTATTACACATAGATGTACCATTCAAAGGTTTCGTCTTTTCAAGTAAAATGTTGCCGAAGTTATTAACCTTTGTCCATGAATGTTGCATCTCCATTACAGCTGAACCTTGTAACCAGCATAGTTTAAAACCCATTCAGCATATTCTAGTGTAATTTGGTGTGTCCTAAAAATGTGCATGTTATGGGTTTCGTTTTGTCAAGGGGCCCCGGGTGACCGAGTGGTCTAAGGCGCTCGCCTTTACAAATCACTGACATCTCATCTCTGTCCGCGTGGGTTCGAGTCACGAGGGTACGTGAGAAAGCTTACTAGTAGTTTCCCGTGGGTCGGTGGTTCTTCCCGGGGTTTTCCTGGGTTCTTCCTCCACCAAATATACTGGCCGCCATGTATAGCCTATCATGTGCTGACAAATGGCGTTAAACCCAAAATTCAACTTAAGATTGCATAGTTTTGTAACCATGATAGCTGTGCAACCTTGACACGTAAGTAGATTCCATTTGGAATGTTAATTTCCTATTAAATCTAGACGTGTTTTGTAAAGATTTTGTCTTTTAAGGTCCAATTTAACGGGTTATTGACCTTTTCCCATGTCCCTTTTATAGGCATCAACTCCATTTTTTTACAGAGTTATTGCCCTTGATAATTGTATTTATATTTTCACATGGGATGTTGCCTGGAACCAGCATAGTTCATGAACCATTCAATACATTATGATGTCATTTGGGGTGAATATTGTCTTATACAATTACCTGTGCCTTTATGGGTGTAGTCTCATCTACTTAATTGTGGACAAAGTTATGCCCCTTTCGAGTGAATAATTGTCTTCACGTGGAAACTTTGAATGCTGCTTCCAATCAGTATAGCTCAATAATCAATCAGTATAGCTCAATAATCATTCAACATGTTCTGGTGGAATTTTGTAAAAACATTGTCTCTTAAATTTGTGTGTGCCATGTATGTAGTTTGTGTCGACTACACCATTTTCGACAGAGCTATGACTCTTGTCGACACAACTTCATATCCTTATATGGAATGTTAATTGTAATCAGCTCAGCTCAACAACCATTGAACATACTCAGATCAACAACCATTGAACATACTCAGATCAACAACCATTGAACATACTCAGATCAACAACCATTGAACATACTCAGATCAACAACCATTGAACATACTCAGATGCGATTTTACCTGAAAATTGTTTCTTAGACCTAGTTGTGCCTTTTATGTGTTTTGTCTCGTCTACTCCAATTTCCACAGAGTAATGTCCCTTCTCGATCAACTTCTTACATTTGCCTCGGATGTTGCTTGTATTACTGAGACCTTGACGGAGCTGGATTTTTAAACATTCCTCGTCGTGGTCTCTGAATGCCCATTTTGTCTAGACTTTGGATTCCCAACACAGCTCCCATGTCTAGAGGCCATATGGAACCAATTATAGTGAATTTGTGATGCACCAATCACAAGTAGCTCTAGTTCCGATTCAAAATGTGCACATAAATACAAAGATTTCAAAGTCATGTCACGATAAATTTAAATTAAAACTGTTTCTATCAGAGTATGTTTCATATATATACGAAAACATGCATCGCATGTGCATAATTGTTAAACTTACTAGCTGTGGTTCGATGTTGTTTGATATGCGCTCAGTTTACTTTATAGCGTCCCTCGGGTGTGGGAATCTTATGAAAATCTCTTTTTTTTTTTTCTTTTTTTTTTTTTTACATCTTTACGTATATATACCATAGTTAGTAAACAAAGAAATGTTGGATTTGAAATGCCCTCTGTTTACAGCTGGAGCATCTTGATTGGGTCTATCTGTCTCGAGAAGCTTTTTAGTGGGATTGCGCAAAACCCACTCAACACAGACCAATGAAATGTGTCAGGAATATATGCATATGTAAATGACCTGATTAGATGTTTAGACGATTAGAGGAACTTTTCAAATATTGTATACAATTTTCAACTTTTTGGGGCTTAAACTTTCTTGATGTAACCTTGTCAGTACGGTTCAGCAAAATGCACTTGAGGCAGACAAATAAAAATTTGGCAGGTACATTTGTATCCATATGTAGATTACCTATTTAGATTTTCAGGCTATTGCATCAATTTTTTTAAATTTGTTTTGTTTTCTTATTTGTTTGTTGGGGGAGGAGTGTTTATTTTTCTATTATTATTATTATTTAGTTTTTTAGATACACACTTTTATACTTGTTGGGACCCCTTTAGTACGATTAAGCAAAAACCGCTTCAGGTGTCCTAATAAAATATGCAAGCATTTTTGTATGCATACATAGATGGCTTGATTGTTTTTCATGCCGCTGTAGCCATTTTCCAAAGTTTCTTTAAGCCTTTTCACTTTTTATAACTTTGACTTTTCTGGTCTGTTGTGGGGGCTTACATATTTTGCAAACACAACTTGTTACTCCCTTTCTTTTACTTAATGCCACTTTCGCACGTGACCAGGTGTTCAAATGATGGTTATTGACAAGGCAAGTCATACACAAACTTGACATAGACTAAGGGACGGGGGGTGGGGGGAGGGCTGGGATATTATTCAGAGCAGGGATTTTTTTTCTTCTTTTGCCTCAAGAATTTTTTTTTCTTGCAACTAAAATAATTGATATAATACGTTCTTTTTTACTATAAATCAGAGCAAGAAATTATTTTCGAGCTATTTGAGAGCCGGATTTTTTTTGTAATCGCACACACACACACACACACCTCCCTCCCTCCCCCCCCCCCCCTTCCCGGAAATAAATCGTCGGTCCCTAATAGAATTTTTGTGGGATTTTGGCACCCGAGATCAAGATATCCCAGTCGATGGGTTACAATATTTACACTGGTTGCTGAAATTCGCTACCACGTGCTTCTCGCGAGAAACTTATACAACCTACCCGGGGTGGCCGACAAATCACAGTCGACCGGAGACAAAAAAAGACAGTAAGGATCGCAAAATGAAGAGAGTTTTGTGTCACATGCGTGAGGAAAAAGTTTTGGTTTTGTGGGTTTAACGCCATTTTACAGCACATAATAGGTTATACAGGGCGGCCAGTATATTTGGTGGAGGAAGATCTGGGAAAACTCAGGGAAGAACCACGGACTCACAGGAAGCTACTGGCAAGCTTTTTCGCATACCCACGTTGGCCAAGCCGAGACTCGAACCCACGCGAACCAAGGTGACATGTCAGTGATCAATAAAGGCGAGCTCCTTAGAGCACTCGACCACCTGTGACCCCGGGTGAGGAAAAATCCAGTCTTACACAACCTCAAGTAAGGCGAAATTAAAAACAAACAATGCATGTGTGTTTGTTTGTTTTGTTGTTTTTCTTGTTAGATTGAAAGGCTTTTTTAACACATTATTGGTTATATCATGCAGACGAATGGGAGCTAAGTGCCTTTCCCAAGAACATACCTACGTAGCCGACCCGTGTTGACCTGTGGTGGGGATAGAACCCCTTGCAGTACGAGTCCGACGCTGTACCAACTAAGCTACCGCGACACCCCAAAATACAATATAAGAGAGAAAAGTACAAATATAAATGGACGAGACAATGGCTGATGCCAGGAAATGCGATCGGAATATAAGACAGGCAAAATTTATAAATAAAAAAGTTATAATTCCCGGGAAGTTAAGATTTCCAATAGCGTTTGACAGAGGTACTTACATTGTTCGATGTCTCTTGGTTCAATTGGTTCAAATACGTAGATTGACACAAATATAATTGCAACCCATGAAGCTGTTTCACTGGGCCTCATTTTCTTCCCTAAATATGTAGATTAGTCAATTTTCTACTTGGCAGATAACTTCGTTGGCATGTAATTTATAACGATATTTTGTATATCCTTCCAAATTGATTAGGACATCAGAGCAAACACCCTTTGTAGTTGATCTATGACGCAGAAAGAACACTTAAAGCCCTCCTTAATGCAACTGTAAGTGGTCACTTGTTCTTAATAAGTTCTTAGTGCAAAGCGGTGTGTGTGTGTGTGTGTGTGTGTGTGTGAAAAAAATGAAAATTAAAGTTCAATTTGTTAGAATTCATCAAAACTTGAATTGGCATGTAGTTATTTCTAAAAGATTCGCAATAAACATAAAGTAATTCGCGAGATACATAAAGGAAATAAATTGAATTTCATCGATTCGAATAAAATAAAATTGAATTGAAATGAATTACTAAACATTGATAGGGAAAACCTTTACCGTACTTACTCGCGTACAATTTGGTAACAACTACAAACTGCATAGACCCAGATATGCCGTCGCATAATGCGCCGGCAGATCTGGGTCCATGCAGTTTGTAAGGACTACTCAGTAGAACAAACAACATAGACTCTGATCTGCCGGCGCATTATGCTACGGCAGATCAGGGTATATGTTGTTTGCATTTGGTATTTTGATTCTCGAATCTCAACACTAAAATAGTCGTACTTTCATTCATTGTACTGAACTACCATTTGATGATTCATTTACCCCCTCATTCTAGCACGTGCAAGGGTGGTTGATTGCCACTTCAAAGACGGTGGTTTAATCCTGGCTCTCAGATGCCCTCCAGCTCAAGTACTGCCTTAATTCAGCACGTGTGCCGTCGAAAATATGTGACACACGCTGTACAATCGACGTAAATTGGATACAGCTTTAGATTAACAAGAAAAATAATCTTTCTCACAAATCTGATACAAATCTGTTTCTCGGGCTTATGCATTATAGCCTCCATCTCAACTAAATGTATATCTCCGAATTTCGATCCGATCTTGACATATTATTGTAATCAAGCGGGAAAATACTTCTAGTTGTACGGGCGACTAATGATCTGGCTGATGCAATGCATTTCAGCTGGAGTTCATAAACCATTCATATTTCTCTCTCACAAAAAAAAGAAAAAAAAATGACAACCCT